>OX438564.1:12500-1360448 GCA_949316365.1 Hoplodrina blanda | reverse complement strand
TTTAGTTTATTTTAAAAATAGGTATCCGCTAGAATAAACACAGACGAAGTTTCAGGCAAAAACTAGTAAAAGCATAAGTAGGTACTTTTTATGCTGACAATACCACTACGAACAAGTCGTTTCTCTAAAAAAGCAAAGATGATCACAAATTCTGATCTAACTAGATTTAAATAAATATTCTGAAAGAAATAACGCAAACAGACTCAATATGATTTTGCAAATAGATGAGATCGTATATGAGACCGTTATTGGGCGACAAAATCCCTAATAACAGCCGCTTTTGTATACAAAGTACCTTAAAACATGCCCAAATAGGGACGGTAATAGGGAAGAATGTTTTAAATTATTTTCGCGGGCCTGGATTTTTGAAAACAGGAGAAAATATATATAAATGATATTAGCCAAATTGCTTTGCGTATCGTAAACGTTTTGGAGACAAAGAGTTTCGGAGGTATGTTTACAATAATGTATATTGACAACATCAAACGTCGCTTTTCTATTATGAGAGAATTGTAGTATAATAGAATAGAATGAATATTGTATCGTTGTATACAATTGATACAGGAATTTCTCAGTAGCAGCCTCAGTCTGTATTTGTGTCCGGTTGATGGCAATAGGCTGGCGAGCCTATTTCGCCAGTTGTGTTTAAGTCCCATGTAATAGAGTGCACCCTATTACACGGGACTAAAACACAAATGGCGAAATGTTGGTGTTCTAATGGGTACACCTCTGCCTAACCCTTCGGGGATTACAGGCGTGATGTCATGTTATGTTGCTTAAATTGTATAATGAGCCATGACATTAACTCCTCAACCATAAAATTGAACAGACAATAATATACGGTAGCTTTGTCCATAACGAGAAACTACAATCAAACCATATTTAGTTTCCATTCCCCGGCACAGTTGTCCCGGAAACATTAAACAAAGCGACTCTCATGAATGTTAAGAGGGATCAGTTGACAACAGGATGTTTTTACTGCGAACATGATATTAATTTTCTGGGCCGTCGATCCGTTTAAATTCGCGACTACCCTCCGAATGAAGCGCTCAACAGTTCAGCGGATTAACTGGTTTTTGGACTGTTACAATTTATCGGTGTTTTAACAAAATGATGTATACATTTAATTGTTTGCTTTGGTTTGACACTCTTTGTTGTTTGTTAAAAAATAAACAAAAATTGAATGGTATTTTTCAATTAATGTTTTAAAGTTATTGAGAGCTGTGAACGCGAACAAAGGATTTTGTTTGATAATATTCTCCCAACCGACATTCGGTCGCAGGGGTCGATTTCAATAGAGACGCAAGACTAAATACGCAGATATTATAGTGCATTACTGTACCCTCTACTCTCACTCTCATAGTCCAATGGACAGCGATCCGCCATGGCCGGGGAGAGATCAGGCCTTGGACCAACGGCTATAGCTTTTCGAGGCACAAGGCACACCACCATCTTTCAAACCCTGGGCTGCTACTGAAAAATTCCAAATAGAAAAGTAACACTTTGCCAGAACTCGGACGCGACGCTCAGCAGTTGCACGTGTGACCACAAGGCCAACAGGACAGTAAGTAACTTCTTCATTATTGATGACAATGTCACTGTAAATACTTTCAAAATAACAGAACATTATACAAACGATTCATAACGAAATAAACTTTCAAAACAAATACATCATATTTAAGAAAATCTGGCTTACAATATTAAAAACCGGGCACTGTATCAATCCATCATTTTGTTATAGATCAAAACTTAGTTTGAATATCACAGCAATCTTTAAAAGATTTACTAACATAATCGGGGTTCCAAATTGAATTTAAAACTTCTTAGCTTCTGTCCCGTGTTGGGCGCCAATATAACGTTACCGGCGCCCAACAGGGCCTAATGAAATCAAAGTAGTTTACTCTTGCAAAAATGTGTTAGGACTAATCTCATTTTCAGGCAAAATTGAGTCTAGCGTATACCATGTTAATGCAAAATAGTTTAGAACAATTTTTTTTTAGGGTGGTGTATTTTTTTTTAAATAACATCATGTAAAAAGAAAAACGTTCTTATACACAGTTCATTTCATTTTAGTATCTAAACTACCCACAATTTGCTTTAAAATTCATGCAATCCCCTCTATACTGGCCAGACTAGACTTTATAAAAATAACAAGCTTGTTCTGTGGTCTGAAATATGAGTGAACTCATATCTTTTACCTTACTTGTTCAATAAGATCGGATTCAATACCGTAAGTTTCTGTTCGTAATTGCATTGCGGTGGGATTACGGTATCTACCTAAACACATTCTTTTAAAAATGGTTCTGGTATATTCTAGAACTAAATTTTAGCGTAAAATCGTATGGCGTCCGTTATTGTGGAAAACTACTAGAAACACTTTTAAATTCTTTCGTTAAAATTGTTTTTAAAAAAGCGTTTTTCCGTGTACTTTCTGCCCACGATGACATTGACGTGGATGTTTAGTCTAAACTATGTACAATAAACAAAGCTAAAAAGTTTTGTTTGTTTGTTCAAACGCACTGATAACTGGAACTACCCATTTTGTATATGATAGCCAGATTCATGATGAATAGTAACATCACGCTATGACACACGGGAGCAGAACAATAACCAAAGACGTTACTTAACAGGGTTAAAAAAAATACTCAAGCAGAACTGTAACATGTCATTATACAAGCCTATGGCACATATCAATAGTGTAGCATTCTATCAGTGAAAGGATTTTTGTAATCGGACCAGCAATTTCAGAGATTACCTCTTACAAACCAACTTTACCTCTTTATTACATATGAATAGATTTGAAATTCACACTTAGGTAATGTTTCTAACATCATAACATCACGCCTGTAATCCCCATAGGGTTAGGCAGAGGTGTACCCATTAGTACACCCACATTTCGCCAGTAATGTTTCTATTAGACCAAAAAAGAAAGAGATCAAAACAGAAAGAGATAGAAAATAGTTTTGGTGACACCAAGCTAACCCCAATCATATGAATTATTGTATATAATACCTTGGCTTAGAAGTTTGCAACCGTCCACAAAGCCAAACTGCAATTCCGGAACACATCGAGTTTCGACGGATACTATTGTAACTTTTAATTACAGGCTAAACTGTTTCCCTAACTAGTGTCATAGCAAATTGTGCTGCCCCTTTAGAGTTCCGCATATCGAGCAACTTGTACTTATATACAGTGATATTTTATAGTGGATCCAAATAGAAAGACAGAAAAACTGATTATTCACGCGAAAGTGACGCATATAACACAAAAAAAAATGAAATGTGAGAAAATTAAAAAAAATATATTATTATTATTGTCTTATACGGAAATATGCGGAACAAACGCGCGAAACGGCTGACGCTTAGCATAATGCCGTGGCCCATGCACGAAGGCACGAAACCACGGCGTTGGTTTTCAGCATAAGCCGGAGGCGTGTCGCTGTCTCGGACTATATGTAAAATATCATTCACCTATAGTTCCGAAAATTTACTAATTTAAACTTTATGCAACAAAAGTACAAAGGCGGACTCAATGCCTTAGGCATTCTCTAACAGTCGACCAAAAGTCAAAATGTCGCCAGACTAACTCCATTTTAACATAGCTAATTTATTTATAGTAAATTAAGGAATAATATGTCTAGGTCAAAGTCGAAACCGGTCGAGCCGTTTCGGAGATTAGCTGGAACTACAAACAGACACTTCAATTTTATTTATTTCTATAAAACTTCCAATCCAACTAGGACTTTCAATCAGCACCACGATATAACAATACCGTATAAAAAAAAAAACAGTCTGACCATTTAAAGTCGCCGATCAGTTAATTGAAAGTCCGTGTAACAGTTGGCTTTGTTAATCAGTCAAAGGAGAAGAAATAAAAGCCTCGTACGAACGACGCCATAACTGGGTTAACTGCCATTTCGTCGATGGTCGATAGTCTTGGGTTTGGCAGCTTAAGGGATGAGTGGGGCTGTGTTGATGGATCGGGAGAATTGCTTCTTTTAGGACCGATTCCTATTACTTACCAATGGTTGAATTGAACAGTCGTTCGTTTTTTATATGATCGTTTTTAGAAAATAACTTAGTCTTCATCAATCGTGTGTGTTATGAGTTAGAGTAAAATGTTCGTAAAATTACTAAAAATACTTACCAAAGGGCAGGCTTGTAACGAAGAGCATAAAGAGTGAAACCGGTTTATATAGATATAGTGAGTTTAATAAAAAAATTACGACCGTTTAGTCCATGCACCCCGATAAAACAGCCAATCAGCAATTTTTTCTTGGACTTTATTTAATAATATTACGATTTTATGCTAAACTAGCGGACCGCCCCGGCTTCGCACGGGTGCAGATGTCCAACATTACCAGTGGATTTAAAAAAAAATCTTCCATAAAACCCTTGTCCGGGAAATTACGGACACAACAAAAAAAGAATCAGCCAAATCGGTCCAGCCGTTCTCGAGTTTTGCGCTTAGCATGTGTTGCTAAGCGCAAAACTCGAGAACGGCTGGACCGATTTAGCGATTCATTTTTATTATATAGACTAGCTTCTGCCCGTGACTTCGTCCGCGTACATGTCGGTTCGGTAATCTTGTTCCTACATACAAACTTTGAACCCCCCTTTCATTTTATTAGGGAAAGAATTTTGGAAAATCCGTTTCTAGCGGACGTCTACTAACTACCTTCCTGTCAAATTTCATCTTTATACGTTAAGCGGTATTCGATATTTCGTTATGAGTGAGTAAGCGATTGAGTGACCTTTCACTTTTATGTATTTAGATAAATAAATTACGTTTTAAATTAAATACGTAAGGAGTTTGCCAACTAAAACCACACAGTGACCAATTCAGCACCTAAAGTATTTATTTATTATTCACTTACACACTATCATTACAGGAAGACCCCAATACATTAGTGGTTTGCAAACAACCAGATGAAAATCAACTTAACTAACTAAAAAAACTAAACTTTCAAAATAGTAATACTACTACAATGCTACCAAATCTTAACCTAAAATACAAAACATGAATACCTATTTAAATAAAACTTACAATATTCAACAAAACTCTTGCGAATTGCACGAAAATATGTCAATCCTCTCATGCACTTCGTTTAATACCCATATTACCACATAGTACCAGAATATCAAATAGACCGAAAAGGCGGCCATTTTTATGTAGTACCTATTCCACCCCATTACCTTCTAAAACCCAAGTAAAACCAGAATAATTATCAAACCATATTTTACCGTGGAAAATAATATCAAAAACAACAGCGACCCAATTCTGTACAAATTGATTCCTCCTAATTATACTGGGTACCAAAACACTATCCATTTATTTAGGGCCAGCAAATTTTAGCGTTAATTACTCTTTTAGTTACGCTACCACATACTGTGGCTTTCATTTTATCCTAAATTACAATACTGGACATTGAGTTGGGAGCGAATGGAATGTTTTACGTGGCTTGTTATACATCTTTACACTAGCTGACCCAACAAACTTCGTACCGCCATATTTTTTTAATGTTTTTATATTTTCTTTCATCAGAACCTTCTTGCAATAACAAAAAAAAAATGAATTAGTGAAATTGGTCAGAAAGGTCAGGTGCGCAGTACTCGTAACCGGCGTGCTTGTATGACGAGATACATGAACGTGGGTGAGGCGAAAGGAGTATGTAAGGATCGTAGCAGGTTATGTGGTTTCTGCATACCCCCATAAGAAAATGGCGTGAGTTTATGTATGTATGTGTTTAGACACTAAAATGCGTTGCCTGTATTTACAGGGTTTTCACACAATCAGCCACACCTAACACTCCGTTCACTGCTCACTCCGTGGCAATCGATGCATTGTTCCGCTATCCCAAATTCATATTAATACCACGCTACGAACGACAACAATGACCACTGAATCAGCTGTTTAGAATCGAGGCTTGCGCTCCGACATTTTATGTTCACACACAGAGAGACTGGCCTTTTATTGTTTTCAGGGTTCCGTTTAGGGTCCAAGTGGATCCCTATTGCTCTCGCTCCATCCGTTTCTCTCTCTGTCACAAGGCTGTATCTTCTAAACCGTTGTAGGTATACCTACACTTGAAATTTTCACAGAATATGCCGATGTAGATGTATACTATAGGAGCTATAATAATAAAAATAAAATAAAGTTACAAATTAAAGAGGGTCTCCAATTACACAGAAGAAACATGTTATTTCTCTATTTTAAAACTAGCTTTCGACGGCGACTTCGTCCGCGTAAATGTCGATTATTGCGGACGCAGACAAAACCTCATAATAAAGAGTATCCTATATCTTTTCTTGGGGTTAAAATTTCAAAGTTAACCCGTACAAAATTTTATCATTTTCATAAAATTTGGTACGCGGTAAGTTCGATTCAGTGGTTTAGTCGTAAAAGTGTAACAGACGGACAGACAGAGTGACTTTCAGATTTATAACATAAAGTGTGAATTGTACGGTGCTACTAAAGTACTGATACTTCATCATCATAACCTAGCCTTTTCCCAACTATGTTGGGGTCGGCTTCCAGTCTAACCGGATGCAGCTGAATACCAGTATTTTACATGGAGCGACTGCCTATCTGACCTCCACAACCCAGTATCTGGGTAATACGATACCCCTTGGTAGGACTGGTTGTCAGATTTTCGGGCTTCTGACGACCCGTAACGACTGTCAAAGATCCACATATGATAGGCGGGACCAACGGCTTAACGTGCTTTCCGAGGCACGGAGGAGTCTCGGTGTGTAAAGATGGTCACCCATCCACGGACCAACCCCGGCAAGCAGCGGCGTAGCGTGGCGTACTAAAGTACTGACACTTGTAAAGCTAATAAAAATACCGGTTAAGTACGTGTACTTAATACGAGAGTCGCACTTGGGCGAGTTCTTTTTTTAATAGCACGTATTTTCATATACACGTGTAACGTGTCGGTACTTAAACAAACAATATTCTGAGACCAAGCCTAAGGGAAAAATGTGTTTTGTTATTTACTTTTTAGGGTTTTCTTTTTCAGGGCCTATGTCTGTATTTGGTTAGAAGCTCTCCAACATTTAATAATGAAACAGAAATCACTATTTAAATAAATAAAAAAGTGAAAGAAATTAAGCAGTAAAGACTGTACGGAGACCGCGTTTCATACAATACAACATAACATAATATTGCGCCTGTATTTCCTGAAGGGTTAGGCAGAGGTGTAAACCCACATTTCGCCAGTTGTTGAGAATACCAACAATAAAACACGGGTTTTGTTAGGGCCACGTTTACTTGAACTTTTTTCAATTGTTTTTTAGGTTTTATAATATTATAATAATCGCGTACTGTCTGGCGTGCGTAAAAATCGTTATATATTTTTTCACTTTCACTTTTTCAGAGAATTCCTTCTTGTCTAAACTTTGCCCTAGTTCTGAAAATATTAATCAAAATGTGTAAAAGGCTGTATAAACCTGACATTGTATACTGGTATCACAAAATGGATAAAAATCGTAAATTAAACGAAGCAATCCTTTGAAGTCCATTTTATGCGGTTTTTTTTTATAAAATTCTGACGTTACAAAACATAATTTAATTACTGACTGGTCCCACGATCTAATAATTTAATATGGTAAACGTATCTCGTCAAATACGGATACAAAAATATCAAATATCACAAACATTTTCCCTTTTTTAGGTGAATTAATTAATTGGTTGACTGCCTTGTTGGTCTAGTGGCCGCAAAGCGCGGCGGCTGAGCATGAAGTCTTGGGTTTGATTCCCAGGTCGGGCAAAGTGTTATTGGGAATTTCTCAGTAGCAGCATCGGAGTCTGGACTTGTGCCCGGTTGATTAGGCTCGCCCCCTATTACATGGAACTTAAACATAACTGGCGAAATGTGGACGTACAAATGGGTACACCTCTGCCTATACCTTCAGGGATTACAGGCGTGATGTAATGTTATGTTATCATTTACAACGTTATCAGGAACTCATCGTGAGGAACCGTGGAGTTATAAATGTAAGTCTGAATACCGCCAATCCGGCTTACCTTAGCCTTATTATAAAGGCAGATTTACATTGAGTCAGTGGCTGTCGTCAGTGCTGGCGCCGAAAACTGACGCATACTATTTATACGCAGTCAGTATTTCGTCAGTAGTCGAGGATATTTTTTTGGTGTATACACGTTCATAAAGTCAGTGCAGAAAAATAAATTCTCGAAAACAGCAAAAAATCAAAGTTAATAATAAGAGGAAGCGTGGTCACCATACAACAGAGCGGCAGCGACTGACACAGATATTTACACGCCGTCAGTTGCACTAGCGCGGGTGGCGGGGGAGCGAACTGACGCCCAAAATATTGAAGCGCGAATATTGAAGTCAGTACTGACGCGACAGTACTGTACTGACGCGACAGTACTGTACTGACTTGAAATCAATTTACACTATGGCAGTGCCAGGTCAGCACTGACTCGTCAGTGGACTGAAGTCAGTTACTGACTCAATGTAAAGGCAGATTTAGACAGATCCAGTGACTGGCGCCGAAATCGAGACAAGCCAGCGCTGACCCGAAAAAAACCCCGTGTAAATTGATTTCAAGTCAATCCAGTGGCGGGAAGTCAGCGCTGGCTTGTAAATTCGCACACGAATATTTAGAAGCCAGTCGGCGCCGTCGGGTCAGCGCTGGCTTGTCTCGATTTCGACGCCAGTCACTGGATCTGTCTAAATCTGCCTTAAATCTGCCTTTATAGGTAAAGTATTTCCATGACAACGGTTTGCTTGTAAAATTCTACGAAAAAATTTCAAGACAGGTCGAAATTAATCACCATGCCAACGAACCGAAATACCTTCACTCAGCCGTTCCCAAGACATAGCTAGCCTCAGGAAAAACGGGTAAATGAAAAAATAACACCAGCCTTTACTCTAAAAAACATCGCAACTTGGTAGTTTAACAAAGGTTAAAGGTACAGTCAACAGCAAAAGTCGATTATATAATTATTAATGATGCACTTACAGTTTTGACTTTTGTAATTTTTTATTAATATTATAAGTAATGGTTTTTTTATTAATGTAACTTTTTAGCATATTTATTATGCATGTTATAATATTTGTATGTCGTAAGACAAAACATAATATACTATTTAATATGTATGACCGACCTTTTGTATATCTACCTATGTTTCACAAATAAGTTCTGACTTGACTTGACTTAATCAGTGGTAGATTTAGTATTGTCGTTTCGTCGAGAGACTTGACCCCGCTGGGGGTAGGTTTTAGCAATGTAAACACTAAAAAAATCACAGAATGGTGAACTCAGATGCTTTTGGTTGGGGGGCTTGAACCCCTTAGTTTTAACCCAAATAAAAGCTACTTTTTATTCGACTTCAACTTCGCTTTACGCGGACGAAGTTGCGGGCAAAAGCTAGTACTTAGCAAAAGCTAGAAACAGTTGCTTTAATGCAAATACAAATTGTATAAAAGTATCTTTTAAAAAAAAAAATGTTGGCAACACCATCCAAACTAGCACTGTTCCCGCCTCCCAGAATAGTTTACAACTTCAATTCAAACTGTAGTTTACAAAAGTTTTTAAATTTAATTTACATTCTGTGTTTTTGACATTATTTACCGGCTCCCAGTTACAGGTCATATGCAGAATTGTAACGGTAAATTATGAGTAATAACTTATACTCACACTGTATATGGAGAAAACAGTGTAAGTTAGAAGAGCAAAGCGGGAATGGATGTGAAAATAGAAACTCCAAAGCCGAAGATGAAAGTTACAGATTTTTCAGATTACACACCTCTGCCTACCCTTTGAGAATAACAGGCGTGATGTTATGATGTTATTTTGTTATTCATATGTACTTTCTAAGTGTATCTTAGACATCACTGACATCATTCCGTGCCTCGGAAAGCACGTTAAGCTGTTGGTCCCCGCTGTCATACGTGGATCTTTGACAGTCGTTATGGGTCGTCAGAAGCTCGAAAATCTGACAACCAGTCTTATCAAAGGGTATCGTATTACCCAGTTACTGGGTTGTGGAGGTCAGATAGGCAGTCGCTCCATGTAAAATACTGGTATTCAGCTGCATCCGGTTAGACTGGAAGCCGACCCCAACGTAGTTGGGAAAAGGCTAGGCAGATGATGATGTTATGATGTTATTTATTTTATAAGTGTAAGTATTTAATTTCTCTATTCTTCTCTATACTAGTAAAACGATTCAATTATTTTTCTAGCAAGGAACGTTCAAACGTGCCAAGAAATGACTTAGTCTTTGAACGGCGACACATAATTATGCTCGTCCAACAAACTATTGTTACTTCAACAAAAAAACCCTATTTGACTTGACGCTTTATACTTGGACCAAACACCAAAGCAGGCATGCAAATCGACTAAAACCCACTTCAGTTCATTTTTTTATGAATAACGTTTGAATTTTAGCCGCGTCGAGTATATATGGTAATACTTCCCGCGTTTAATGAATTGTACAAAGGGTCTACCAAGTTTTAAAAGGAAATTTCACCTTTTCTTACTTTTTTTGAAAGATATACGGCGTAGGAAATATTATGCTGTATTTGTTATCATATCCAGAAAGTTTTTATTTCCTTGCTTTTTTGAATGAAAATGAGACTTACTTTGCAAAGTTGGTTGTTTTAATAAGTAAATTGTTTTTTTTTTATACAAACACGTGACGACTGACTGCCTCGTTGGTCTAGTGGTCGCAAAGCGCGACTGCTGAGCATGAGGTCTTAGGTTCGATTCCCAGGTAGGACAAAATGTAATTGGGTTTTTTCATCAGAAATTTCTCAGTACCAGCCTTGGAGTCTGGATATATTGCCATCAATCGGGCACAAATCCAGACTTCGAGGCTGCTACAGAGAAATTCCTAATGGAAAAACCCAGTAACACTTTGCTCGACCTGGGAATCGAACCCAAAACCTCATGCTCAGCAGTCGCGCTCTGCGACCACTAAACCAAAGAGGCAGTCAATTAACGCCATTGGTACAAAAACGAAATCATTCCTTAATTTCCGAGGAACCGGGTAGCGACGTCAATAGTATTACAGCTATAAATAGATTTGGTGACGAAATATTCCAACGAAATCCTTTTATGTGGAGCATTGCTGTGCACTGCTATCAAAGACTTGGATACCGGTAAAATATTACGAATACCAGACATTTCCACTTTGTATATGAGGTAGAAACACATCGACAGACCCTTAGGGATTATTACTGATGTATACAGGGTTATTTTTAAAGCACTTATAACCTTGTCGAACTATTATTAGTAACATCATAACAACAGCTTTTGTTCTATTCAATTGTTGCTGGTTTGAAATCTTTTTGGCATTTTGGCACTTTTTGGTATTAGGACGTTTTACACATTGGGCACCCGCTTAAATGGCACCTGAATAAATAGTACCTGACGTAGGTATTATATCGAAATTTTCCGCAGTTGCTATTAGTGACAAGAGGTATGAACGTAGATGAGGCGAAAGGAGTATGTAAGGATCGTAGTAGGTGGCGTTCTGTGGTTTCTGCCTACCCCCATGGGAAAAAGGCGTGAGTTTATGTATGTATGTATGCTATTAGTGGATAATTTATTATTTAAACTTTTATTCCATAGTTATGGCAACTACGGATCAGAGGTACTAGTGTTAGGACGTTTATTCTTTTTTGGACACCAAAATTAAAATTCGATTAAAATCAGTAGAGAGTAATAACATGATAAAAATGCATAGTAAAAAAACTTTTAGTTTTTAATCATTTTAATGTTACAATCAGTCAGATTTTACAATAGAAGTGCCAAATATTGATTGTGTGTAATATTATAAAAAACTTTAAGATGATAAAGTAAACTAAAAAGAATGTTGATTAATGAAATTAAATTAAATGTCGATAAACTTAAAAACTCCTTAAAAACCTTTAACCGATTGAAAAAAATCTTTCATCAGTAGAAACCTACATTATCAGCTCGTGCCTTATACTATATTTAATATTAAAAAAAAAAACAGCATTGCCATACAACGTGGCAATGCTGTCAGCCTTTTGGGCACTTGCCCCATTGACAGCGACGCGGACGAATTTTTTAATGCCCTATGAAGTCCTTTATGTCTTTTTTATAAATTGTACATATTTTATAATTGCTCTTAGATTTCCAAATTGTCTTAATGATGAATGAAATACGGTATTATCAAAAAAAAAATATCGATCCGTAAAAAAAAACGCAGAGAAGTCGCACGCAAAAGCTAGTCCATAATAATTTAAATCAGCAACGCTCTATTTACCAACGAAATAATGAATTTGAATTCCGTATCAGTTAACCAGAGCAAACTTAATGATTTGAGATCAAACGTAATACTAAAACAACCGGCATAAAATAGGAAAACCGACAGCTGTAAACAACCCGACCTTAATTATACATATCATTAAGTAAAAGCACTGATTTTAATAGGATTACTCCTTTGAGACCTGTAAAACCATTGCACCTAATTGGAAGTTCATATGTAGAATGGAAATGGTCGTTTTATATTTTAATTGGTTGCCGGATTATGTTTTGTAACCTCCAAACTATTTTAAGTGAGGTAGAGAAGGTGTTTATGTAATACATTTGTATTTAGAACTATTTTGCTTTGATACGCGTGATTCAGAGAAAAATGACGGAGGTAAGTTGTTATAAATACAGTGTGACGTATTGACTGCCTCGTTGGTTCAAAGTCCCCGAAGGGTTATGCAGGGGTGTACCTATTAGTACACCTACATTTCGCCAGTCATGTTTAAATCCCACGTAATAGGGGGCGAGCCTATTGCCATCAACCGGGCACAAATCCAGACTCCGGGGCTGCTACAGAGAAATTAATGATGGAAAAATCCAATAACACTTTGCCTGACCTGGGAATCGAACCCAAGACCTCATGCTCAGCAGTCGCGCTTTGCGACCACTAGACCAACGAGGCAGTCAAAAACATAAATAACTAAATATAAGACTTAAGTCAAAATAAACAGAGTTTAAATTACGTTGTGATATTTTACGCCCTACGGAAATTGAGCACAAAGATAAGTAAATACGAGCTGTAAACTAGAACAGTAATTTGCTGAACTTGCGTAGACAAACCACTTGCGTCAACAACTCATTTGCACACACACACACCCTCACCCTCCCTCATTCACTACGCAGCACCCGACACGCACTCACTCGCACCATGTTTGCCTAAACTACCGTTTCTAGACATTATCAGTAATAATTGTATGGTGATCGCCCTAAAGTTAGGGGTCTTCAAACATAAGACCTTTAATACATTTGTGGATTGATGGATTGTATTATAATCTATACTTCTACTAGCTTTCGCACTCGGCTTCGCTCGCAAATTAAATTTAAAATTCGATCATGTTTAGAAAGACATATGGCGCCATCTACTTGTATCATCATAAGAACGTTATTGTGATTCTTCTCGGGAACAGTACTTAATGGGATGAAAGGTACCTTATGTCCGTTTCTATACACCTGACAACGTATAGATATGCTTTAGGATGATCGATTCAGTGGTTTAGGTGTGGAAAGGTAACAAACAAACAAACTTACTTTCCCATTCATAATATTAGACAATAAAACAAAAACAATTGGTAAATGATCAAACTACGTCAATGTGTTCTGAGATAAAAATAAAATATAAATTTGCGTCACGTTTGTTTGTTTGCGTTTTAATCTTTAAGATCACCGCTCACTGCAACAGCAGTGCTCACAAATAAGGACTGTTATTCGTGTTCATTATAGTTGGACTAGTGGTCGCAAAGCGCGAATGCAAAGCATGAAGTCTTAGGTTCGATTGCTAAAGTTTTTCCATCATGAATTTCTCAGTAGCAGCCTCGGAGTATGGATTTGTGCCCGGTTGATGGCAAAAGACAAAGAATCACTAGTCGTGATGGCCTAGTGGTTGAGGCGCGCGCCTCCATACATGAGGTTGTGGGTTCGAATCCGGGCTATCGAAAAATTACCTTAATATGTAATTATTTTAATATGTAATTTTTTCGATTGTCCTGTCATCTTTGACAGTCCTTACAGGTTGTCAGAAGCCCGAAAGTCTGACAACCAGTCTTACCAAGGGGTATCGTATTACCCAGTTACTGGGTTGTGGAGGTCAGATAGGCAGTCGCTCCATGTAAAATACTGGTATTCAGCTGCATCCGGTTAGACTGGAAGCCGACACCAACATAGTTAGGAAAGGGCTAGGCAGACCTTGAATTTGACTAGGATGCCAAACTTTACCTTGTTTACGTATGCGTTGACCTTAAATATGTCAGAAATAATTTCTAAGATAAATTAAAAAAAGTATCAATTTATGTATTGAATTGTTTGTGTGAGAAAAGATTTAGCTACGATAGAGAAGACAGTGTATGTACGCCATGCATTATACAGCGTGCTTGCATTAATTACTTTAAATGAATAAATATCGTGAGAAAAGCTTGGAATTATTCAATACTAATTAATTTTGACGACACGGTTGGCGCAGTGGTTAAGTAATTAGCTGCTGCGTTCGTGTCGCGGGTTCGATTCCTGCACGTAATAAATATTTGTATGGCCTACAGATAGTTGTTTCGGGTCTGGCTGTTTGTGTATGTGAGTTTATATGTTTGTATTGCTGGGTGCGTTTACAAACATATAACGACGATCTGGTAAAGGTCACGGAAAACCGCTGGATGCGATCAGTGCAGGACCGGTCATTATGGCTATCTTTAGGCAAGGCCTATGTCCAGCAGTGGGCATTTCGGCTGACTTAAAAATGATTATAAGCACAATAGACTGGTAGGATTATTAATATTCTTAAAAACATCATCCTGTACATTTTATATTTGATTATTTTAATTTTTGTGCAAGCAATATTTAATTGTTTAATAAATCATTCAACACTTAAATATTTGTTCACAAAAATCTACGTCATCCTGTAAAAATTGACTATTATTAGGTACCTACCTTATCAGATTTTTTAGTAAAAATAAAAAGAAGACAAAATCATAGTATAAATAGCTATTCGAAGAGTTTGGGTAGGTCAATTGGAATTGATAAGTTCACCTAATTGTTTATCCAGGTAAATGCATTTTTTCTATATTTTTATACTAGCTTTTGCCCGCGACTTCGTCCGCGTATATGTCGGTTATCGCGGACGCAGACGAAGTCGAAGTCGAATAAAAAGTAGCCTATGTCCTTTGTTGGGGTTCACACTTACCCTGTGCCAAATTTCACACAAATCGGTTCAGTAGTTTAGGCGTGAAGAAAAGACAGACAGACAGACAGAAAGACAGACAGAGTTAATTTCGCATTTATAATATTAGTAAGGATTTCAATCTTAACTTATACCTACGATATTAAGTAAGTTTGTTTATTACCATATATTTCATGCCTAAACCACTGAACGGATCATCCTAAAATCTTGCATATACATTGTCAGGTGTACAGAAATGGACATAGGGTACCTTTCATGCCGAAAAAAAGTACTGTTCCCGAGGGAACTCACAATAACGGTCTAAGGCGATTAACCCACGGCACCGCACGCCGCTCCGGCATGCGGTGGCGTTGAAGCGGATTTCGATGCGGTTGTCCGCACGGTGATGCGGTTCAACCGCATGACCGCACGGATCGATTTTTGGTTTTAACCAGTTATTTGTTACCGGTTTTGACCAGTTTTTAGGGTGTCCAGGTTGGGGTTTTTTTTCCCCCAATTTGGGGAAAAATTTTGGGGAACTTTTGGTGAAATTAAAACTGCGGGGAAAATTCTGGGAAACACATTATTTTTCGGCGTAAGTTTAGGGAAAAATGATTTTTGAATGATTTTTTTTAATGCAGTGCGCAAATAGTGACATCCCGGAAGGTGGCGGAATAGAGAACAAACTGCTATGGGTGCGTTCCATTTCTCGCAATACGTAGCAACTGTGAATACACGCTTGGATACCAACTCTTTTCTTGTTATTCCGGTCAAAATAGATATTCAAGAGTACAAAAATTCGCAACAAGCTGAAAATTTGTATGAACGTTGAGAACATCATCATAAACAAATAACATATAATGCCCTTAAAAAAAATCCATTGCATATATTTACCCCCTAAAGGGGAGAAAACCCCTAAATTGGGAACCCTGCACGATGATCCGCACGGTGATGCGGCGCCCCGTGTGTGAGGCACCGCACGACCGCGCGGACGTCCGCACGGTGATGCGGTTGTGACGAGAGCACCGCTCGACCGCGCGGTCGTGCGGTGTTCGTGTGCAAGGTTCAAGCGGATTTCATAGAGGCTAGTGCGACGTGAGAACCGCATCACCGCATGCCGGAGCGGCGTACGGTGCCGTGTGTTAATCGCGGTGATAGATGGCTTCACATGTCTTTCGAATCAGGATCGAATTTTAAATTTAGTTTTCGAGCGAAGCCGCAGGAGAAAGCTATTATTTCTATATTTCTAAAGCATCTTCATCAAAATTAAAGGAGGTTATTATGCTAGTGATGTTCTACTCGAATCAATACTAATAAAGAGGTAAAGTTTGTAAGTTTGTGAGGTTGTAGGGGGTAATCTCTGGAACTACTGAACCAATTTTGAAAATTCTTTCGCAAATTGGAAGCTACGTTATCACTGAGCTATATTTTATTATCAAAAAATGCGGGATCCGAACGAAGTCGCGGGGAGAGTGCTAGTCAATAGTCAAAGTCAAAGTCAAAAACATTTATTTCAATTAGACCATTTACAGGCACTTTTGAATTGTCAAGGAGTCGGTCAGTTAGCCAGAAAGTTGAAGCTAGTTGCGTGTTTGAATAATCAAATAAAAATATTTTTTTATTTTTTGATTTATGTATTTGGTTTTCAAAATGTAACTATCTATCATACCACTAGGTTTAAACAGACGGGGCATAGTGTTATTGGGTTTTTCCATCAGGAAATTCTCAGTAGCATCCTCGGAGTCTGGATTTGTGGCCGGTTGATAGTAATAGGTTCGCCCCCCTATTAGGGGTGACTTAAACGTAACTGGCGAAATGTGGGTATACTAATGAGTTCACTTCCGCTTAACCCTTCGGGAATTAAAGGCGTGATGTTATGTTATGTATGTATGATAGTCTGTAAGGTATCTCTAAATCTTTGTTACCCGAAATCAATAAAAAAAGATACCGAACGGCGAAAACAGTCTTAATTTCCCTAAAAAAAATTCAAAATGAAAGTCAAAGCAATTAAGCCATTAACAGGCACTTTTGAATTGTCAAGGAGTCGATTAGTTAGCCAGAAAGTTTTAGCTAATTGGTCTTTACAAAACTTAAGTCTCTATGGAGAAGTACTATTGGGTACTTGACACGATTAACCAATAATTCCAAGGCAAAACTTCTCTAAAAGAAACACTTCATTTTAGCTCTTTGAACCCGATCAATTTTCAGTTGATTGTGAAAATGGACTATTAGTTAATTTGAAATCTATAATCTGCTACTGATACTGTTCTGTAAAAATACATTAAAAAAAACTTATAGCCAAATGTTATTATAGCATATCGGATTTTTTTATTTTTTTATAAATCCCTATAATTAAGTACGTCATTTTCACAATTTAACCGTTCAATTTTTTTAATTTACTTTTTATTTTTCAATTCAATCATTAAAAACAATACTATTCTAATTAATATTAGAATTAAGTTTTTCATAGTTTGTTGTATAGTCTTTTTTTATTATGGTTTTTCTAAACCAAAAACATGTTGTTTTGTACGCCATAATTATGCAGAAAACATGCAGAAACATGCAGATCTACCTGTTATTTTAAGACCTTGCACATATTATTTGATGTATACTTACTCATGTTTTACAATAAATATAAATTCTATTCAATTATATTCTATTCTATTCTACTCCAATTCATTGAGAACAGTATAAAATGATTCTAGCGACAACTATCGCACAGAATACTAACTACAACTGACAATTCCTACATCGCGCAATCAAAGTTCGCCGTGACATTAGCATATACAAAATCCCGACAACAACTGTTGGGCAGTTGCCCACCAGACATAACACCCGTCTGGTCGGAGGATCCTCCCTTTTCAACAGAGGATGAAAAACTTTACGCACTGTTTCTCATAACTTTTGTTAACTATGTCCTATATATTTATGTTATAACATCAATAGCTTTATGTGACTTGATATTACAATTCGCAAGTGCTGAATTCTATGTATATGTGACAAATTCGTGCAATAAAATAACCCATTGATGACTATTATAAGTGCCTAAGAGATTTAATTAAATAATTTAACTGAGGAAGAAATGACGTCACAGAATAATTACTATTGCCATACAAAATGTAGAGGGAAACGCTATTTGATAGATCATAAAAAGTAGTTGAATTGATTGGTGGTATCTTCTTCATGTAAAAGCCATTCAATAAAACAGTCTTTCTGTTTCAAGGTCGCGACGGGAGCCATGAATTCAGCGGCTGTCTTGTCAAAAATCCAAACCATCCAGACAGGACTCAAATATCTGGCTATTCTACAGTTCACTGCATACTTGTGGCCCCAACAGACTGTCGTTCCAGGTTAGTTTATGATCAACTTCATTTTAAGTACATAGAGTTTTTTTTGCCCATTCTTCCCCATACGAAACTACCTTTTGAAATGTGCAACTAGACTCAATATTATGAATTTTTTGTTTCTCTTGTAAATGACATTCAAAAATTCCGACACAGTACCGTCAAAGTAAAAATTATTCTTTCATACATTCTCTATGAACGCGTATGTATGTATGTATGTGATATGTATCAAACTTTCAGATGATGCAAGTTTCGACTACATAATAGTAGGAGCAGGGACAGCCGGCAGTGTTATAGCAAATAGACTGACAGAAGATGATAATATCAATGTTCTTCTTATTGAAGCCGGTGGAGATCCACCTGTTGAAGGCGTTGTAAGTTCATGAAGCTTTAAACCATTGTACGAGGCGTAAAAAGAAACATCACATAGCTTCGTTATCCTAGCATACTGCTCATCAAACTAAATGACTATGAGCAAATTCTTTTGCTGAGAAACGATTTTTCTTGTTGTGAAAAATCACTCTTTATAGTACTTAGTGCTCAATGTGACGAACGCAAAACATTATACTTTTGGGTGTAAGCAACAGTATAGAGGTCGCAGCAGTTAAAACTGGTATTCGTAACAAAACGCCCGAAAGTTGGAACTTTGACCTTCAATAATATAACTGCAACCGAAAGGTTCCCAGTCTAGAATATAAAAAATATCGCAATGATGGAAAAAACATGTAAATTCCGGCTATGATAAGCATCTTTTTACATCTTTTATATTTAAAGAGATATTATGTAAAGAAGCCTCAAAAGTAACTAAAATAGAGCTCATAAGAGGAATGAAACTGTTTGTAATCAATATTTCTTTTACAGGTGCCAGGATATACGTTATTTCTGAAAAGATCTCGATTTGACTGGAATTATACAACAGAAAACGATGAATTTATAAAAAAATGTCATCAAAAGCCATATTTTGAACCGAGCTCAGGCAAGATGTTAGGAGGTACCAGCTCTCTCAACTATATGCTGTACACTCGCGGACATCCCACAGATTACGACAACTGGGCTGAAATAACAAATGACCCTACTTGGGAATGGGAGAACGTGCTACCATACTTTAAAAAAAGTGAGAGAATCGAAGATGAAGACTTCCTCGTGTCAACAGACATAAGTAATCATGGTACCAATGGATTAGAAGGCCTGACAAAAGATCCTCACAAAAACTTAAACGATATTTTAAAAAGCTTCGAAGAGCTCGGTAATGATATTGTTAATGATCCAGGAAGTAGACTTGGGTATTCTAAAGCATTAGTTTATATAGGAAAAGGTGGCCGACAGAGCAGTGCCTTTTCATTTTTGAGACCAATTAAAGACCGTAAAAATCTACACCTACTAAAAAATACTTTAGTCAAAACTAAATTTTGATGAAAACAAGAATGCCATAGGAGTAGAAGCTATCTTAGAAAATGGCGAAACTATTAATATAAAGGCATCTAGAGAAGTCATCGTTTCTGCTGGTGCATTTAATTCTGCTAAACTACTTTTACTATCAGAAATCGGTCCTAAAGAAGATTTAGAAAACAAAAATATTAATGTTATATCAGATCTCCCAGTAGGAAAGAACTTGCAAGATCATACTGGAGTTGTCATACTTCATGCCATGGAAAAAAGTAAGCGAGTTCCTATCGACCCTAATGTTATGCCAGGTTCTCCCACATTGGGATTTACAGCTTTAGACAAAAGTCAGACTTATCCAGACTATGAAACGATGTCTTTTTCAGCACACGCCAACATAATTTTATATTTTTGTTCATTCGGTTATAGGCTAAGTAACGATATATGTGACAACATTTTTCTACAATCGGTGGAAAGAATGGGTTTGTTTAACGAAATTGTTAATTTACGTCCAAAATCTAGAGGCGAAGTTACACTTAGGAGCTCGAATCCAATGGACCCTCCAGTGATAGCACCTAGGTATTTATCCAACGAAGCTGATCTTGATGACCTGGTAAAATACGTAAAAGACGTTGTTCCTATTGTTAATACAACGTATTTCAGAAGTATTGAAGCAAAAATGATTGACCCTACAGAAAGCTGCAGTGAATTTGAAAAAGGCAGTGATGAGTATTGGAAATGCTATTCTGCCTGCATGTTTTCTGGACTAAGTAATTATGTTGGGACTTGCGCAATGGGCAGTGTTGTTGATAGCAGATTGAGGGTGATTGGTGTACAACGACTGAGAGTTGCTGATGCAAGTATTATGCCTGTTATTACCAGAGGGAATCCTAATGGGCCCGTGATTATGATTGGTGAAAAAGCTGCTGATTTTATTAAAGAAGACGCCAAGAAGCTCTAATGTTAAACCAATTTTGAAGAACTATGAAACTTTAGCTCATAATCCAAATTCAGATTATAATTGGCTTTCACAATATAATATAGTTTGGTACAAAACGATTCTTTATTATTATCCTACTTCCTATCTGTTATAGACGTTTACCTTAGAATGTTTACGTTTTTGTATAATATGGGTTCGATGCAGCCAAGAACCAATATGACTACAATTCACAATTATGTACTTTCTAAGTTTATCTTGGACATCAATGTCATCGGTGTACAAAAACATCGCGAGGAACCTGAACTTATAATTAACATTTAGCCTGGAATTGCCAACCCGCCTTCAGCAAATGTGGTGATCAATACTTATTGCCTTCTCTTTACGACAAAAGGTAAATAGGTGGTATTATTATTTTAAAACTTAAACGAATTCTATATTATATGCATACATCTGCCTCCGCAAACGTCGGAGTATCTTAATTAAAGCCAACCGCTACAGTGTTTATTTTCTCCTCTTCTTTAGTTTTCTTCAGTATAAATAACTAATCTCCGACTGCGCACGCAACGCAATAACACAGAAAATAAACCTTGCAAAAAAACCCTCACATACATAAACTGGATAAAACACCGTATTCGTATTTACTATTCAACAAAGGGTTAACGTTTATTGCCTCTCGACCGTTGAATACACCGCAGAACCGGATTTATCCTGATATCCACGCCGTCGCTAAACCAGTTCAAACCGCTTCATACCGGATAGGACCGGTAAACAGCTAGAAAATAGCGGAAATTATCGGGAATATAAGACGGAGTTTTGTGTTTATTTTGGTTTAGGTATTTCTGTGAATAAGTGAGGTGCGTTTGGAAGAATATTATTTATTAAGAGTGTTAAAGACAAGTATTGAATAACCTTGTGTCCAATGTTTCTATATTTTTCAAAGTCAAAGTATTTATTAGTGCGATTTTCGTTGATAAAACAGGTCTTAGAGATATTTTATAGGAACTTAAAAATCTACTATTTAGGGTACTATTAATTTAACAATATTGAAAATTCCCATGGGGGTAGGCAGAAACCATAGCACACCATTACACGCACGGTTCTCAAATACTCCTTACGCCTCGTCCACGTTCATACATCGTACGACTTACGCACTTTAACTTTCTAAAGAACCTCACCCATAAGGTCAGTGTAGGTTTTCCTAGGGCGTTCCCTCCCTACGTTGCCACTCACCTCTGTCATATTAATTTCTTTTGTTAACCGCCTTTCACTCATCCTCTCAACATGACCTACCCATCTTGTCCGTTGTTTTGTTTCCAATGAATATTTGGTTTCTAAAAGAAAATGAGTATCGATCGGCTGTTTCCAAATGTATCGACTAACTCTAAAACCGAGCCAGCTCCTCCAATCTCCCAGAACGGCTAACTGATCTAACGAGACAATTGACATACCCTCAGGGACGTCGTTCTCGTGACATAATACGTAATGAATAAAAGATCGTGCTGTGTAAAGCGTCCCTACCCCTAAGCTCATCACGAATTACGTGTCGTATTGACGGGCTCGATTTATGGACAGGAAATTATGCTAGCATGTTGGGGTTAATTTAATTGTTGTCTGTACATGCCATTAGGCGGGAATCTCTGTAATGTTAGATAGATATAGAGCCGTATTATTATACACTAATCGAAAATGATATGACGATAATTTTATTAGATTGTAATTTTTGTAATAGCTTGTCGTATCGGATGGAAAGGGTACCACCACACAATATTTTACACATCATATAAAAAATAAGTTTATCGTCGCAAAAAAAAGTAATTATTTTGTAATGAAACTATTAATCGGATGTCGGATTTCTTCCTTTACTTGTACTACATGACATTGCTTGTTGCCTTTCATGATTCTAGGTCAAATAGAGAAAAGTAAAAGTTTTCGTTACGATTTTCCTTCCACGTTGTATTATATTGTACTGTATTAGCAGTAGCTCTTTTTTTTTTTGGGTTTCTTCTTTCTTCTAACTCTAGTCTGGGTCAGAGGTGACAGAGACAAAGTCGACGATGGAGTGAGCTTATCCAGAAGAAGCCCGGTCATTCTAACTTTTGCTCATTTTTTTACATGAGGAGGGTTTGCTGAGGAGCATATCCAGAAAGAAGCCTGTTCAACTGTTATTCAACCCTTAAACTCTTCGGAAATACAGACGCAAGTAGAGAGTTCCACTCCTTTGTTTGGTTGTTTGGTCCTTTTTGTTGTGGTTTGGTCCTTTTTGTTGTGGTTTGGTCCTTTTTGTTGTGGTTTGGTCCTTTTTGTTATGGTTTCTGATCACCCTCCCTCGTGTCTGTATGTATGATCCAACAAGTCCCCGAACAGGCTCGCCTCCCAACCCATCCTTCTGTGTTCACAACAAAAATGTCGAAAGGCATCATCTAAAACGTCTGTCATTTCTGGATGCCGTCTCATTTCGCGGCTGAACGACTCTATTCCCTTTGATTCTCTTCATTATACTAAAGTGTGCTCTGCAGTAATGGAAACCATTCGGATAAGATGACATATACTTTTGATGACAGCTTTAAAATGTTTGTTTAGTAATTTTTGGCAGTTTTTTTTGTGTGAAGTAAGATAGAAAAAAATGTAGGTTAATGTTTTTTGTTTTGTAAATAATTTATTTTTAGACTCTTTAATAAATTATGCTTATGCCTGTGAATTCGTTTGTAGGTATATAACAATTTAGCGCGGAACCGTAAGTTTTTTTCTAAAATAAAAGTAGCCTAAATTACTTTCATCATAAACAGTCCAGCCGTTTCGGAAATTAGGTTGAACAAACAGACAGGCAAACATTTAAAAAATGCCTTTTTCATATTTAAGTACCTTGTAAACATTCATAATTATGTTATTTTGTTAAAAGCTGTCATTTTGACATTACACACAGATACTTCAATTTTATTTATTTGTATAAATGTAGATTTTGTTTAAAAGTTTATCATTACTAAGTCTAATTAAAGACATAGTGAGGAAAGCTAAACCTATCTATACTAATATTATAAAGCTGAAAAGTTTGTTTGTTTGAAAGCTATAATCTGGAGATTACAGCGTTCGGTAAATTGGATCAGTAGATTGGAATCAACTAATCCGGTTTAAAGAAAAAGTAAAATATCCGTGTATCGAGGAAGATTATAGACCAGTGCTGGCCAACCGGTCAATAGCGGCTATTAGTTATAATGCAAAAAATATAAATACACTAGCTGTCCGCCGCGGTTACACCCGCGTCTTTGGTTACTGCTCCGCTCCCGTAGGTCGTAGCGTGATAGTATATAGCCTATAGCCTTCCTCGATAAATGGACTACCCAACACTGAAAGAATCATTCAAATCGGACCAGTAGTTCCAGAGATTAGCGCGTTCAAACAAACAAACAAACTCTGCAGCTTTATAATATTATATAGTATAGATATACTACTAAGAACGATACATATATGTATATAGGTATACGTGTACTGCTATTATGAATATTTTTCCTCTTACCTAATAAAACAAAAAGTACATACCATACATACTGCTGAGCATGAGGTCTTGGGTTCGATTCCCAGGTCGAGCAAAGGGATATTGGGTTTTTCCATCAGGAATTTCTCATTAGCAGCCTCGGAGCCTGGATTTGTGCCCGGTTGATGGCAATACGCTCGCCCCCTATTACCTACATGGGACTTAAACATAACTGGCGAAATGTGGGTGTACTTATGGATACACATCTGCCTAACCCTTCGGGGATTACAGGCGTGATGTTTACTATATAATTGTATAATATATTTGATGAAATTTAGCACGGGGTAAGTTTGAACCCCAAAAAGGACATGGGCTATTTTTTATTTCGCGACTTCGCTTGCATCCGCTATAACCGACATTTACTCCTGCAAATGACTTGCAAAAGTGCCTTTTAATAGGCTAAATAAATGATTTAACTTTGACTTTACGCGGACGAAGTCATAGACAAAAGCTAGTTACAAATAGACAATCCTATTACAAAATACTTTACAGTAAATAAAACTTCTTTCTCTAAAGACTTTAACTTACATTCCAGCTAGAAGTGCACTCAAACATCGTACTTCCGAAGCGAAAATTGAAAACTATAAAACAATGTCGCAATACCAGTAATATTTCATTTTGAACCCATTCTCAGGTCATTTTGAAACTGTACTCAGTTATTATTTACTTTAATTCAATACTAGCTCCCAGTAGGGTGACCTTACTTCAGAAAGGATAAGTCCTCGTTTAAATATTGTCTTACTCTGTACATAAAGCCCTTTTTAATGAGCCTTGACAAGAAGATTGGACTACTACAGGCTTTTTGATATCAAAAAGGTTTTTTATCTTGTTTTTATTTTTATGTTAAATACTTAGAATCTCTCTGTAGGGTTTAGCAAGGCTATTATTTAATAAATTCTTCTGTTTTTTGATTTGCAAAGTAAACTAAGAGTGGTTAAATAACCGTTTTGTTTATTATTTTCTGCTTAGTTTGAGTAGCATAAAGGATGCTTGCTGATCGTGTTCTGCTGGGTTTGATTCAAAATTTTTCCATGACAAATTCCTTAGTAACAGCTCGGAGTTTGGAAGACCGAGTATCACACCCGTGTCTTGGCACCTAAAGTCGATGGTCCTATGCCTGATCTCTTCCCGGTCGCCAGGGGTGGTACTGCCACCATACCTATATATCTGCTTCCTGCTTTTTACTGCCCCGCTGGTCTTGTAGTCGCAAACGCGACTGTTGAGCGTGGGACCTGTGTTCGACTCCCAGGTCCAGGAAAGTGTTTTTGGGTGTTTTTGATTAGTTTTTCAGTAGCAGCCCGAAATTTGGAAGTTGGTGTTATTACACCCGTGCTTTGGCACGTTAAGTTTTTGATCTCTGCCAGATTACCGTCCAATCATATAAGATTGAGGGAAGAAAGAGTGCAATAGAGTTTGTGCACACAATTGTGCACCTTGATATCTCTTGCACACTCGACTAGTCTTCATCAAATTTGGCCAGGACCGAAAATCGGTCGAAGGAATATAGTTCCTTGGATCTGGTAGTGTTATTACATCCGTTAAATGATAGTAGGTTCACCACTTATTATACGGGACATAAACTGACGAAAATGTGAGTTTACTTTCAACATTTTCCCACCACTTTATCCTAACGCGGCGAGTTATATTTTGTTAACGTTTTGCAACATTTTTCCATTATTTTTTAAGACATCCGATACCTAAGCTCCGCTTACAAAATCTGTCGACGAATAAGAGGCAATAGACAATGGACGAGGAAAATGGAAAAGTTTATTTCGTATCTCAGTAATCGTCTCAAGAAATATTATGTTCACTGAAATATGAGAACAATAACATTTTGTTAATAACTGGTACTCATACCCTCTTAAGTAACCGCACTTTTTTAAGTAAGCCTTATACTTTTTATAACATTATAATTTGTACGAAAGTTTTACAACAGAACCCTCAATAATTTTGTATGAATTCTTCACAAGTTAATTTTTATACAAAAACAGTTTTACATACATAACATCACGCTTGTAATCCTCGAAGGGTTAGGCAGAGGTGTACTAATTGTACACCCACATTTCGCCAGTTATGTTTAAGTTCCATGTAATAAGGCGGGAGCCTATTGCCATCAATCGGACACAAATTCCGACTCTTGAGAAATTCCTGATGGAAAAACCCAATAACACTTTGCCCGACCTGGGAATAGAACCCAAGACCTCATGCTCAGCAGTCGCACTTTGCGACAGTCCAGTAATTTAACAGTTTTATACAAAACCAAAAGCATCCCGTCAGTCTTTTACACCAACAAAAAATTGCCCAATACACCTTGAATACAGAAAAAAATGCACAAATACGGCCAACACGATAGTTGTGGTATATATAGACTATGTAATTCTTCATTTTGGCCACAGCGGCTATCGCTGTCCGAGGCAGGCCGTAAAATAAATTGAAATTTTGCTATGCAGGTGTCCGGAGAACACGTAATATTATACAGGGTGGCTTGCCCAACTTTTACGGACGCCTTTTGTCCAAGAATACAGTACAAAAGGTTGCTTATAGCCTGTATCGATATATCTGATGAAGGAGGCTTTTGTTGTTTTATTTGTTTTCGTGTTTGAGGCTCAGTTAACTAGCAGTTTTACCGCAGCTTTGAGGGCGTAGATTTCTGATTTTCCGATATTTTTAGTACCCCATTTCGACCTTAAAAGGGTTCATCTTTTCTGTTGGGGGTACACGGGGTGTAAAAACACATATCATGTAGACAATTACTAGGCATACTGACCATCACATTATGTAACATTGAACAAAATTTATTGCTGGGAAACTTTTATTTTTGGTGTCCAAAAATACTGTTACAGGTTTTTTTGTTTTTTTTTTTTTTTTCAGGTATTGCGCAATGTAATGCACGCTAAGCGTTGTACTTTTCGGTGCATGCAACAGGACAGGGCTAGTAGTAGTATTAAATTTAAAGTATCATCATCATCCACAGCCCGTCTTCACCCACTGCTGGGTATAGGCCTCTCTTTTTTTGTGCCAAGCTCCACGGTCTTGCGCCAGCCTCATCCAGGGCACTCCCGCAATGGCAACAATGTCGTCTGCCCATCTCGCCGCCGGACGACCAACACTTCTTTTCCCATTTCTTGGACGCCACTCTGTCACAGCTTTACTCCACCTGCCGTCACCGCGCCTTGCCAGGTGTCCTGCCCAACTCCATTTGAGTTGAAATTTAAAGTATAGTTATAACAATTAAAACTGCTTTTCGTAAAAATACGTCAGTTGAAATTTTGACCTTCAAATCTCCATAAGCAATAGATTCCCAGGTATGGTCCAAGCATCATATGATGGGAACTACTGGTTTTCCCATCATTGCGATATGATTTTCGGCTTCGGATTTTATATTCACATCCGTTATAAAAAAATTTGGCGATATACATATTTCGATGAAACAATTATGAACACGAATTTTAAATTGCCTTCAAGTCAATGCGTGATCACACACTGATTATTTTGTCAAGCCACAAGATATAGATACAGGGTATAAAACAACCTTCTAGTCCAATATTATTAACTAGCCTGTCGCTCCGGCTTCACATGTAGATACTAACTATACGTATTAACCTTCCTCTTAATTCACTCTGTCTATTAATGAGAACAGCATTAAAATCCGTGGCGAAGTTTAAAAGATCTAAGCGTATGGACAGTAGGAAGCGTCTTTGTTTTATACTTTAAAGAGAAGCATAACTAGCCCGTACTGTCCCACTGCTGGGTAAAGGCCTTCGTCCATTTCTTTCATTCATTTCATTTTTCTTTCTCCATTTCCTTTTTTTTCTTTTTTTTCTTTTAAAGAGAAGTACAAATACAATATTTTTCTTCGTAAAATTTTTTCTAGTAGAATAATTCAAGCTTTATCCTGTCCCTTTGTGACCTTTTGGCAATCCTTTTAGTACGTAGTTTGACGTTATCAATCTGCCTACGCTCTTAAAATCTTTTGTCAAATATCAAAGTTACCCACGTTGGAGGGATAATCTATTCTTAGACAAGGATTATGCTATACAGGCCAATTTGGGAATTAAAGTTTATTTATAGCTTTGTGATGGAAAAAGGGGCGCAGAAGTCATTATACGGTAAAACGTCCATTTTGTATTAAAAGTTGAGAAAAAAAAGCTTTGAGTTGAGAATTATAATGTCTTCGTTTTTCATTAAGTTAATCTAAAATACTATTCTGTCATTAATTGTCTATGTAAGTACATAATTAAAATATCTGTTCGTCTGTGTCAACAGCTTTACGTGCTTTCCAAGGCTCGGAGGTGTCACACCAATATTTTACTGCTACTGGAAAGTTCCCATTAGAAAAATAAAAAGAAACAAACGAAAACTGTTTATTTACTCAAAAATGACGCACATAACATAAAAAGAAAAAATGTACACAAAAGCAAAATAAAACTAGTTGGTTTAAATCTAA
The DNA here is from genome assembly GCA_949316365.1 of Hoplodrina blanda. Classification (NCBI taxonomy): domain Eukaryota; kingdom Metazoa; phylum Arthropoda; class Insecta; order Lepidoptera; family Noctuidae; genus Hoplodrina; species Hoplodrina blanda. Next base: position 1,331,625 of record OX438564.1, on the reverse strand, counting down.
AAAATTAAAAACAAATAAAAGAAAATCGAATGAGGTTTTCCCTGACCTGGGAATTGAAACCAGGACGCTACGCTCTGCAGTCTTGTATTTGCGACGGCCGACCACTAGACAAACGAGTGCCTAAAAAAACAAACCTGTAATTTTCTAAAATACTATTGTTGGTAAGTAAAAATTCTGTTTTCTGTCTTTATCATGGTCACAATAACGTACACTGCTAGCAAATAAAGCTACCTATTATTTCACAGCTATCTATTTCACGGTATTGCACCGTCTCATTTCTGCCACGTATCGTATATTTCGCTCTTATATTGTACAGTGAACGAAAAGAGTTAGAGATAAACTACCATAACTTGGCGCGCCCCTCCACAATTCAAATCGTTTGAAAGTATTTACAAGACTCACAACGAATGTGTGTATTGAGACGGCTCTCGAAACAAAAACAAATCAGCGTGTCATTGTTGCTTGACTAGCGGCGTCATTAATTACTCATTATTATTGAAATAGTAATAGGTATGGTGGGGCGCGCCATGTTATAGTAGTTTGTCTCTACTTACTGACGATATAAGGGGTTTTAAAGACATATCATATTATCGTTAACTAGCACTCTCCCCGCGACTTCGTTCGCGTGATTTTTCTTACGGATCCCTAATTTTTTTATAATAAAATATAGCCTATAGCACTCAGTGATAACGTAGCTTCCAATTTGTGAAAGAATTTTCAAAATCGATTCAGTAGATCCAGAGATTACCCCCTACATACAAACTTACAAACATACAAACAAATGTTACCTCTTTATAATATTAGTAGGTATAGACTACGCATACTATTCATCAAACTAAGTAACTTTGGGCAATTTTATTTGTTTTAAAAACTATATTTTTTCTGCGTCAAAAATTACTATAATATTAATGGTACTGCGCTATGTAACGCACACAAAACATTGTACTTTCGGGTGCATGCAGCATTATAGGGTTCGTAGCAGTATTTAAAGTTTATTTTAAACATTTAAAACTGGTTTTTGACTGCCTCGTTGGTCTAGTGGTCGCAAAGCGCATCTGCTGAGCATGAGGTCTTGGGTTCGCTTCCCAGGTCGGGCAAAGTGTTATTGGGTTTTTCCATCAGGAATTTCTCAGTAGCAACCTCGGAGTCTGGATTTGTGCCCGGTTGATGGCAATAAGCTCGCGCCCTATTACATGGGACTTAAACATAACTGGCAAAACGTGGATTTACTAATGGCCACACCTCTGCCTAACCCGTCGGAGATTATAAGCGTGATGTTATGTAGGTATGTAACTCGTTTTCGTAAAAAATAAAATGTTCATGACTGTACTTTAGCTTCAAGCCTTAGGCATCATCTTTCATACACAATATGGCCATGCAAGTAAATGAATATGAATATGAGTTTGTATCCTATATCATTTGTAGTGTTATTAGTATTTTCCACGAGCCCAATTATTCTTTATATAAGAAAATAACCTATATATTTTCTATCTAAATAATTACACCGTAATTACCTTGTTAAACAGACGACAAAGGCTCGTGTAATCGAAAAATAATACATAATGCGTATCTTTATGATCTATGTAAGTCTAGAGGTTAAAACGTACAAAATCATATTATGTTGTATTCTTTAACCTCTGGACCTCGATATTTTATTAATACAATAATTATTTTAGGCTCCTATTATTTATATTAATTATATTTTATTAATTAAATATAGTAAACAACATGTCGTGATGGCAGCTGGCAAATGGCCGCAAGTACCAATGTAATGTACCAAACTTTTTCTATTTCATAATATGTAGAGTCAACAAAACAGATAGGTATACAGGGTCGTCAGATATAGTCGAAGTTTTCTTAGAAACCGATTGATGTATTCAACATACATACATAAACTCACGCCTTTTTCCCATGACGGTAGGCAGAAACCATAGAACGCCACCTGCTACGATCCTTACATACTCCTTTCGCCTCATCTACATTCATACATCTCGTCATACAAGCACGCCGGTTACGAGTACTGAAATGGTGATTTATCCAAATGATATTTAATTTAAAATGTAGATAATAAACAGTTAATCAATTAAGTTAAGTTTCAATCTAAGACATCCATAGGTTTCTAAGAAAACTTCAATATCTGACGACCCTGCATACCCATTTGTTTTTCCGACTGTTCTTTCTAAGTTTAACGTGTATCAGTGAAGGAAAACATCGTGAGGAATTCTTGATAAAAGTTATATAAGTCTGAAATTTCCAATCCGTCTTCAGTAAGCGTGGTTATCAATGCACGTGACTTCTCTGTATGAGAAGCCTTTGCCCTGCAGTGGATAATACTAGGCTAGTATTATTATAAACATTGGAGAATTCTGCACACTACACCATATCATATCATGATCGTGCTAGGAACGTGTCAGCCCAAAAAATATTCTATTTATGGGACTACTCATTCTATTTATGGGACTACTACTACTTATTCAGCTCCATTCAGCTTTTGTCCATAGAAAACGCCGATTTCGTATGAGACGCGTACGCGTCCGTTCAGCTTCCCGCGTCTGAAACGCATGCGATACAAAATCGTTGTTTTCTATGAACAAAAGCTGAATAGAGCTGAATAAGTGTGAGTAGTCCCTAAATCTTCGACATAAATAAATATTTTGGGACAACTCACACACGGCCATCTGATCCCAAGCTAAGCAGAGCTTGTGTTATGGTAACCAGACTGCTACACATACTTATATAATTTACATACTTATATAATTTATAAATACATACATATTATAGATAAATTACACCCAGACACAGAACCAACAATTATGCTCATTATACAAAGTTGGTCCTGGGTGGGAATCGAACCCACTACCTCCGGATTTGCAGTCAGGGTCACTAACCACTAGACCAACGAGGCAGTCAAACATGTATTTCTTGTGACAGCCCCGATGGTCTCGTAGTCGCAAATGCGACTGCTGAGCCTGGTGTCCTGGGTTCTTGGGTTTTTCCATTAGAATTTTCTCAGTAGCAGACGGGCTTGGAAGTTGACGGAGTGACAGCTTCGTGCCTAGGAAAGCAAGTAAAGCCGTTTTGATTCGGTCCCAAAAAAGTTAAAAAAAATCATATCTAAAAATAATTTACTTAACCTTGAAAAGTCACGATCACAATACAAACATTAAAATAATCATATTTATGCCCTTTCATTGTTCAATTGTACTTTCGATTAAAACAAAAACCATATCTAAACTCTTATTTTCTACTATTTTATGACCACAATAAAAGTTTCAAGTATTTTTTTCAAACCATGCGACACGCAATTAGTATAACTTTTAATAACCTCAAAACGTCCTCTATACATGCTGTAATTTGACCTTTGACCTTAATCAAGGTCAATGTGTTTTACTGAGCGGATGACCGAAGTTCTCTTTAGTTCTTTATGAAATACCCTCTACTTAAGACTGCCACATTCTCCAAATGAAACTACCTTTATGAATGGGCAACTAGATTCAATTAGATTCAATGTAATAAAAAAAAACTCTTGGAAATTAAACTTTAATTACCTAATCTTAATCCAATGGTTATTTAAGAAGAAGCTGTTCCAAAATGTAGCTATTTCTTACATTTTGACCGTGTAAGTATTGCACTTTTCAGGAATTTCTCAGTAGCAGCCTCGGAGTCTGGATTTGTGGCCGGTTGATGGCAATAGGCTCAATCCCTATTACATGGGACTAACATAACTGGCGAAATGTGGGGGTACTAATGGGTACACCTCTGCCTAACCTTTCGGGGATCAAACATACAACCCGGTCACATTATCTCGAGACCTGGCGTCGATGACGTCACGTCGCGTCGGCGGTCTGATATGGTGCGCAAAACAAGCATCCTCTAGTAGGATATTATTATAAACCGTAAGATTTCCAACAAAACAAATATTGTGTTAATTAATTTAATGTAGGTAATATTATTATAATGATATGATTAAAATGATGAAAAATTCGCATTCCAGCGAGGTCTCGATATAATGTGACCGGGTTGTAGGTACGTGTTAATTATGTTATGAAGTCGAACGCAAAAGCTAAAGTCTATAATCTTGTAATAAATTCATGATAAAAAAATTCATAACGATATCCTACCCCACCGTCTACTATAGCAAATAGACTTGCTAACATGTCGTGAGAAAACCCATGTTCCATTTATTAATAGTCATAAATAAATCACCGGCCATTACTTATAAAGTAACGAACATAATAAACAAAGAACACAAAAACCTCCATCAATATTCCTTCACATTAAAACACAAAACATGTCTCTCATTGATTACCATAAAGAAAAGAAAATCCATCAGTGTTGTCGGCAAAGAAAAATGTTTTAACTTGTATAACTCAATTCGTGACTGGGTGACATTAAGAGTCGGTGGTACTAAATAAAACGAGTGCACCTGGGCGAAGGAAGCTAGCGGAGAAGTGCGGTTTGTGTATGACGAATTTGTAACATAACTCATTAAGGTTTATTCCAGAAATCCCCACCGACAATTCCCCTCCAGTGGGGATTGTATTTTTTTCCCCAGTAATCCCCACTAGGTATACCTATAAACTCAGCCTAGTGAGGATTTTTGGAGAAATAAGTACAATCCCCACCAGGTGTTGTTTGTTGTTTTAAATTATAAAACAAGAATAAAGACCATTAAGAAAGATGATATGTAAGATCGGATATGATGTCAAATGAGCATGAAGTCTTGGGTTCTATTCCCAGGTCGTACAAAGTGTTATTGAGTTTTTCTATCAGGAATTTCTCAGTAGCAGCCTCGGAGTCTGGATTTGTGCCCGGTTGATAGCAATAGGCTCGCCCCCTATTACATGGGACTTAAACATAACTGGCGAAATGTGGATAAACTAGTAGGTACAGCTCTGCTTAACCCTTCGGGGATTACAGGCGTGATGTTCTGTTACTAGAGACTGAATACTTATAGTTCCAAATAGGCACAATTAAAGCGTTTTATTGCTCTTCAAATAACTTTAGTATTGTGCTTGTAGATAAGTTCTTATACGTAAATACAAGCACTCTAAAGAATTTGTATTCGAACAGTCAACATTGATTTTCTGCTGCATTTCCCTGGATCCGAACCAAAAGCGAACCCACGTAAATTGACGTCACTGCCTTCCTCAGGGATTTCTTTAGTTTACCGTTACACGCCAATGTACTCCGAAAGTATTCAGCCAACATTTGCAAAGTGAGTAAATTCCAAAATTTGTTATTCTGAAGCCGCACCTTACTTGCAACACTATGTTATATTAAAACTATAAAAGTGTTGTGTTTCAACGTAATAAAATTCTGCCAAGTTTGCGGTGAACTATTAAAACTAACTGATTAATTGTTTAAATTTTAGATTTAAATTAAGATAGGTACCTACCTACATGGATTTAGTAGTTGGCTGCAGTTGATAAATTATTGTGGTTCAAACGCCTTAAAATTAAGTTTGTTTCTTTGTAAATTGAGTCATTCTAGTTTGTGAACAAAGAAGGGTCGTTCTACGTTTTTGAATTTTAATTTTAATCGAAAACTTTTATCAGTATAATTATTCAAGTGCAGTTATAAAATTTACCTATTACTACTTTGCAACATAAAAAAAAACACAGCTATTCCTTATAAACACGCAAAAGAACACGATTAAAATATACAGAACAGCTGTTTTTTTTTTGTATTTCAAAAAATTGCTGTTTGTGTAAGTATGCGAGTTTATATTATGTTTGTAAACGTGCCCACAATACAGAAGAAATTCCTAGTGTGGGACAAAGTATTAAAATAATAATAATAATGGCCCAGTTCCCGATGTCCACAAGAATATTTTGGAAGCATCTCTTCTTGGGCTTCAAAGAACACCCCCGTGTAGGTATGTTCTTCAATTTTTTTTTTGTTTTTTGTGTTTTTTGTTTTTTGTAATATTTTTGGGATATTCTTTGATTCTCTTTCTTTCTTTGATTTTTATTGATAATAAATCCTGATTACTGCTTACGAGTGCATCCAACAGTATAAGAGTTGTGGGGGTTTTAAAAGTTTGGTATGAACATTTTTTTTTTAGGTTTTCGTGAGAATACGTAAGGAGTTAGAATTTTGACTTTCAGTATTTTAGTAATCAGTGGGTTTCCAGACCAAAAAAATATCGCAATTATGGGAAAAACTTGTAACTTTCATAGGAATTTCGTATCTCGATAACTAGTATTAATAATAGCTCTGTCCACTCAGTCTAGACTTAACACCTAAACAATCTTTATCCTATTAGAGTTAAATACACTACAGCTACAACAACAAAACCATTAACTCAATAGTTAATTAACTATTTGCGGCTAGTTATTATTGTATTAACAGTTAATGATTTATTTGGTTTTATCAAAGATCTCTTGTTATTGTTGTGTATAATGTTTTAATTGGGTTTGTAACAATTTTAGTTGGTCCAATATATTCTGATGTTATCTTATGTTTTGTAAATAGGATGTTTCAGTAATTTTACTATAGTCAGTAGGTAGGAAGTAGATATGTGGTCATAACATAACATCACGCCTGTAATCCCCGAAGGGTTTAGGCAGAGGTATACCCACATTTCGCCAGTTATTTTGAAGTCCCATGATGATAGAGGGCGAGCCTATTGCCATCAACCGGGCACAAATCCAGACTCCGAGGCTGCTACTGATACATTCTTGATGGAAAAACACAATAACATTTTGCCCGACCTAGGAATCTAACCCAAGACCGGATTTGAGGCGGTTTAGAAACTCTAGGGTGTGTGGGGTCGTCAGACCTTACTGCTCACACTATGAAGAAAGAAGACAGACTTAGCTGTACTTCCTAAGTATCCACAATATTTTTGACTTGTACAAAAAACGGAGTAAACAAAATCCCTTAGATATTCAAAAAGATATATGTAGAGAAAACCCCAAAAACGCCACACGTTAGCGAACGAGTGGCTGTATGATGTAGAGGCGATATCCGACCGCGTTTCCTTTTTACCCCTAGTACGGTCTGCATAAAACGAGTAGTGGCAACAAAACAGGTTCTGCAGCTGTTTTTTATAGTCTAGTAACTGTAAAACACATGCATGGGTCAAGCATTGCTAATCAAAAAAACATTTTTTGATTTGCAAAGTTATGTGTTATCATGAGTACCATCATGTGTTTAAATATCAATGTCTTTGCCTAGCCTTTTCCCAACTATTTGGGGGTCGGCTTAATACCAGTATTTTACATGGAGCGACTGCCTATCTAACCTCCACAACCCAGTAACAGGGAAATACGATACCCCTTGGTAAGACTAGTTGTCAAACTTTCGGGCTTCTGACGAACTGTAACGACTGTCAAAGATCCACGTTTGACAGCCGCGACCAACGGTATAAGTGTGCTTTCCGAGGTACGGAGGAGTCACCGTGTGCAAACATGGCCACCCATCCACGGACCAACCTAGGTAGGATAGCTTAACCTGATGAATCGACCCGTGCGGCTGTTATCTACTATGGCCCCTGCCTGATCAATGTTATTATTATGTCCGCGACTTCATTTACGCGAAAATCGGTTATCACGGCTTTCTTAGCGCGAAGCCCTCATAATTTTCAAAAATATAAGTAGTATTAGTTACTTCTTATAACGTCAGGTAAATGCTACTGAAAGTCCCGTCAAAATTAGGCCAGCCGTTTCGGAGATCAGCCGGAACAAACAGATAGACAGACAAATAAAAAAATACAAACTGTGAAACCCATATCATAGGGGTTATTATGGAAAACATAAATCGCCTTTTTTTGACATCCGCCATATTGGATTTAGAATGACGTCACTTACATAATCGTGCATTGTCAAGTGAACCAAACGTACAAAATATGTGCCAACTTTCAGCCCGATAGCTTCAGTGAAAAAAGGTGAAATATTGATTGCAAAATTCCAGGACATACATAATATGTAAACACGTACATACAGACGAAGTTAAAAATAAAAAGCTTTTAAATTAAAAAAAGGTTGAGTCCTGACATTTTGACAATACAAACAGACAATTCAATATTATTTATTTGTATAAATATTGCCAATATACGTGTTATTTTTCACAGTTCATTTAACTTTACAGTCCGTTTATATAACTTTTAATATTGCTCGCAATAAACTGGTGCGTTCTCATATTGTGAAGCCGGCCATGGTTATCATTGGAAACTTACTCGTATGTCACGCGAAATAAAGTTTTAATTGGCAACGTTTATGTTGTTATTTATTTAGATACTTGAATACTAGAAAATATGATATAATGTACGGTGTGCCGCGCCGACTCACGGCAAAAATCATCGGTGCAAACGTGTACCCAAACTTACTTCTAATCTTCACTAGTATTATTAAGCTGGAGAGTTTGTTTAGTTGAACGTGCTTAATCTCCAAAACTACTAGTTCGAATCGGAAAATTCTTTTGCGATTAGGAACCCACGTTATCTCTGAGTGCTGTAGGCTACATTTTACTCAAAAAAAAATAGACATCTGTAAGAAAATTTACGCGTTTAAGTCGCAGCAAAAGCTAGTGGAAAAATATAACACACTAGCTTTTGCCCACGACTAGGTCCGCGTGGAACTTGTTTATATCGTACTTGCATACAAACTTCTACCCCCCTTTTCACCGCCTTAGGGGGTGATTTTCGGGATAAAAACTATCCTATGTCCTTCCTCGGATCTCAAACTATCTCCATGCCAAATTTCATCAAAATCGATTCAGCGGTTTAAGCGTGAAGAGGTAACAGACAGACAGAGAAACAGACACACTTTTGCATTTATAATATTAGTATGGATTGCCCGGCTTGTTTTAGTTATTCATCAATGAAAATTACTAAAGTAAATTATTGCTTGCATAGCGAGGTCCCAATTGAAAGCTGGAGGTTCAAAACCCAACCCGATCGAACTATTGTGGTTAACCAAAACCTAAAACAGGCCCATTTAACTTAATTGGCAAAAAGGTTGGGCAGACGAGCAATTCTTTGTTGAACAACAGTTGGCTTTGATGTCAAAGTTGCTTATGACAAAATGTTGAATGACGATTGGAATTACAATTTGGAATTTGGCAGTTGTTTAGCTAACTGGTTAAGGCGCTACCCCGCCGAAAACCTTGTTTTTCAGAGGCTATTATCTTTTAATTAAGGGAGATAAACGACATCTAAAAGCACTTTATTAATGTTTGATATCTTATCATCACATTGCACTTTCTAATTTTGTTAAATGTGTTAAAAATACATTTATGACCTCCTTGCAAAACAATGACTAAAATTATTCATTATATGCTTCTTTTGCTTAATGCAACGTGCTATTAATTTGAGAATTGCACTAATCATTAGATAATTAAAAAATCTAAATAATACATGTTTTATTTTATTTCAAAAGCTCGCTTTGTTTTTTATATTAAAACTAGCTGTCCGCCGCGGTTACACCCGCGTCTTTGGTTACTGCTCCGCTCCCGTAGGTCGTAGCGTGTAGGTATATAGCCTATAGCCTTCCTCGATAACTAATCTATCTAACACTGAAAGAGTTTTTCAAATCGGACTAGTAGTTCCAGAGATTAGCGCGTTCAAACAAACAAACAAACAAACTAACAAACAAACAAACTCTGCAGCTTTATAATATAAAGTATAGATAATTGCGTGAAAATGAGAAAGATGAGAAAGAGATGAGATAAGAAAGAAATACCCATTTAAAAATATACATACCGAAAGTAACAACAAACCATTGAAACAGTTCTGTTTAGCAAAACTTCTCAAGCGTTTACTGATTAAATTAGTTTACGACTTTTTTAATGGCCTTGCTTCGTAATAAAAAAGTTACCATAACGAAGTCTTGAATTGCCGACACGCAATTGCTGTCTGCGTGTCGATAATTTCAGACATGGTGATCAATGTTCTTTCGTCAAAGTCAAAGTCGCTTTTCACATTAATATAAAAAGGTCTTCGACCTCCAGTGAGCCCCGTAGAGATGTTTATGAAAGAGCTTATCTGGGGTGGAACTGCCACCATACTTCTAACTACTAATTTTGCTGTTTAACGCTCGTACATTAATTTGCACCTACAGTACCCGGCGATAAATATTGCACATCGACCTAATATCGTATTTCGTATTTTATACAAAGAATAAAAAGAATTATCAAAAGAAGCAAATCATAATTGTTTTAACAGCTCCTAATAGATACCGGACTGTTTGTATTTCGTGCGACAGAGATAACGCTCTACGAAGCCGAAATTAGCCGATTGTCTCTTTCCAAAGGTCGATGTGCAATATTTATCGCCGGGTACTGTACCATGTTATCTCTTCACCACCTTTGGTTGACTGGTAGAGAATGCCTAAGGCATTAAGTCCGCCTTTGAACTTTTGTTGCATAAAGTTTACATAAATAAATAAATACTTTACGTATCTGCTTCCTGCTTTTAACTGACCGGTTGGTGTAGTGGTCGCAAGCGTGACTGTTGAGGATGGGGTCCTGGCTTCGATTCCCAGGTCGGGCAAAGTGTTATTGGGTATTTCCATTAGATTTTTTTCAGTATCAGCTCGGAATTTGGCAGTTGGTAATGTGACACCCTCTTCGTGCCTCGGAAAGCACGTAAATAATGAACGAATTAGTTATTGTTTAAGGAAGACAAACAAAGAGTTGATTTATTGCGTTTTCCTGCAAATCGCGTGATTCGTTTTAAGAATGGATTTTTATCATGATATCATACGTATTCTCGGTAAAACGTCTATTGGTAAAAATGTCGGTTTGTGTATGCTATGGAGAATTCAATTGGGATTTTGAAAAATACTGGTATTCAGCTGCATTCGGTTAGACTGGAAGCCGACACCAACATAGTCGGGACAAGTTGACTGCCTCGTTGACAGCCGGAGGTAGTGGGTTCGATTCCCACCCAGGACAAACTTTGTGTGATGAGCATAATTGTTGGTTCTGTGTCTGGGTGTAATTTATCTATAATATGTATGTATTTATAAATTATATAAGTATGTATATCAGTTGTCTGGTTACAATAACACAAGCTCTGCTTAGCTTGGTATCAGATGGCCGTGTGTGAGTTGTCCCAAGATATTTATTTTTTATTTATTTATTTACAAGGCTACGCAGATGATGGTATATTTTTGTGTACGCCTTTTGGTTAAAAGTACTTATTTTATTTATTTTCAACGCCTGTTTTGCCGACCGTACCAACATGTAGCGCACGCTACAGACCGGTCGAACACCCGCCACATGTCATGCAATGTCACACCAAAATAATATCCTTCAATGTATACGGGTCACCACTGTCTATCTCCTCAGAAATCAGTCTGAAGATAAATTATCTAATATTTTAATTAATATACTGCCTCGTTGGTCTAGTGGTCGCAAAGCGCGACTGCTGAGCATGAGGTCTTGGATTCGATTCCCAGGTTGGGCAAAGTGTTATTGGGTTTTTCTATCAGGCATTTCTTAGTAGGAGCCTCGGAGTCTGGATTAGTGCCCGGTTGATGGCAATAGACCTGCCCCCTATTACATGTATTTTTGTATGTAATGCATAAACTCAAAAACTACTAAACCGATTTTGAAAATTCTTTCACTTATGGAAAGTTACATTATCAGCGAGTAACATAGGCTTTATTTTATTTTCCATAAAATTAAGGATTCGTAAGAAAATTCCTGAGAATAAAGTCGCGGGCTTAAGCTTGTGCATAGACAGTAAAGTATTTCTATTAAATATTTGTAAGTATTTAGTACACTTGTGGTACTGTAACGTACCTTGACTAACGTAAAAAAAAGGTTAGGATAATAACATAACATTACGCCTGTAATCCCCGATGGGTAAGGCAGGAGTGTACCCACAAGTACTTACACCTACATTTCGCCATTTTAAGCACGTTTAAGTCCCATGTAAAAGGGGGCACGCCTATTGCCTTCAATCGGGCATCATTCCAAACTCCGAGGCTGCTACTGAAAAATTCCTGAAGGAAAAACCCAATAACTCTTTGCCCGAACTGGGAATCGAAAGGACCATGCCCGGGTCGACGGCGCGTTCTGTTCGCGCGCGCCTTTTTTTTTTTTTTTTTTTTTGAGGTGGTAAAAATCATCAAATGAGTCCTTCCGTCCTGGGCGGGGCGGAAGGGACTGTCAGACTTTTACTGACTAAAAAACCACCCTGTTCCTTCTGTTGCCCTTTACGTTCCGGGGCCACGGTATCCTGTTAAGACGTCCCGCAACCCCGGCAGGCGTTTGGCCCTGTTGGGGCCCCGTCCCTGTGCTGACAGCTCTTTGAGGCGCGCGTAAAACAGAACGCACCGTCGACCCGGGCCTGGTCCTTGATCGGACGGTGAGCTACCCAAAATCCACCCCCTAAGGGGATGAAACGAATAACAAAAGTATTCCAGTATCGTCACGTTGCGTCGCGTCGCGTCGCGTCTCGGTGTGAACTGACCCTTAGGCGTCTATAAGCTGTTTGGTCGTTGGGCACGGGAGTGTCACACCATCAACCTCTAAACTCCGAGCTGCTACTGAGAAACTCGTTATGGAAAAACCCAATAACACTTTTTTGCCGACCAGCGAATCAAACCCATTACCCCACGCTCAGCATTCGCGCTTGCGGCCAAGAAACCAATGGGGCAGTTAAATAATGTATACTTCTCGCATAAAGATCAGATATCGTTACGCAAAACAAGATGGATTAGGAGGTAGATAACAGCATAATTTAAAAGCAAAACATGGGTACGAGGATTAAGGTCAAGAAAACGAAGCTTTTTGTTTCATAAATTTTCAATTTCATTCGCAGTGGTACTACGGCTTCGTCGAGTAAGAGCGTGGTATAAGTAACAAGAAGAGGCTTAGTCAGTTGGAAAAAAAATCAACTTAATATTATTGTATTATGACTGCCTCGTTGGTCTAGTGGTTAGTGACCCTAACTACAAAGCCGGAGGTAGTGGGTTCGATTCCCACCCAGGACAAACTTTGTGTGCTGAGCATAATAAGCCTCCTTGTCGGAACCAGTGCGGTAACGCGCTGTCAGGACCGAACATGCTGCTACGTCCAGCAATACCATCGACGCAGCTATACGTGTCCAGACTACATCACTCCACGTAGGTCGAGGAGGTTATGGAGTATGTACGAGTGAAGACCAACTGGACTCTGAGGGTCGTGGAGTTGGAGTCGCGTCACAACACAAATTTCAAATCGTTCGTGGTGCGGGTGCCGACTCATCACGTGGAGACTTTCCTCAAAGAAGAGTTTTGGCCGAAAGGTGTCTTGTTTCGACGGTTTCGTGGAAGACTACGTGACACCTCGCAGCGCAACACGACGCCGTCTTTTCGTGTGCAGAAGTTATAATGTTTGTTTATTTTTAATATGTATTAGTTTATAGTTATCATAATTATTTATGTATTGTAATTTATGGGCCAAGTTGCCTGAATTAAAGGAATTATTATTATTATTATTTATTATTATTATAATTGTTTGTTCTGTGTCTGGGTGTAATTTATCTTTAATATATATGTATTTATAAATTATATAAGTATGTATATCAGTTGTCTGGTTACCATAACACAAGCTCTGCTTAGCTTGGGATCAGATGGCCGTGTGTGAGTTGTCCCAAGATATTTATTTATTTATTGTCTCACCGCAATATTCAGGCCTTTTCTCATAAAAAGAAGGCAGGAACATTGATCACCACGCTGACTCAAGGTGGATTGGCAATATTAGACTAATATTAATTTATTGTAAAGTCCAAGTTTCATTTTACAAGCTTTTATTTACTTTCACCTGTCCCGGTGTCCAAGTTTTTGAGTCACTTCCCGATGGTCGATCCAGCTGATATTTTGTGTAAATGTGCAATTTGCATGACAATGCAATTTATGTCACAGAGCTAGTCTGATAAGGGAACCGGAAAGTGGCCATAGGAACTTAATCAAATCTTGCAAGTTTTACCTTCTTGGTGTTTGATTGAGCTAGAATGTTGAATACATAATGTCATATTGCATGGTAATGCAATATAAAGCTGTTTTTTAAGACAATTATTTTTAGATAAATCTGGTTTGTATATCTATTCTATTTCTCTATAATCATAATCATCTGCCTAGCCTTTTCCCAACTATGTTGGGGTCGGCTTCCAGTCTAACCGGATGCAGCTGAATACCAGTATTTTACATGGAGCGACTGCCTATCTGACCTCCACAACCCAGTAACTGGGTAATACGGTACCCTAGCTAAGACTGGTTGTCAGACTTTCAAGCTTCTGACGACTCGTAACGACTGTCAAAGATCCACGTATGACAGCCAAGACCAACAGCTTAACGTGCTTTCCGAGGCACGGAATGATGTCAGTAATGTCTAAGATAAACGTTAGAAAGTACATATGAATTGAAAAAGTCACATTGGTACTTGCTCGGATTTGAGCCTACAACCTCATGCATGAGAGGCGGGCGCCTCAACCGCTAGGCCATCACGACATTCTCTATAATATTTATCGAAATATTCTATTCCTCTTCTAAATCCTCTATAACTCATAACTTGCACCCAACATCTATCAGGAATAAAGTGGCCACAACAGGCGCCGTACAACAATATAGGTTAGGTATTTTGCCAACATTCTCCCACCTGACATTACAGCATAAATTCCAAAAGCACCAATAACGTATTCCTTTAGAAATTTCATATAACTTCGACCGTACGTTTTGTTGGAATTTGATATTAATAGCAACTTGGTTATATGATTGATATTTGATTTGAAAATGGGTTTTGATTTTGCTGGTAGTTTTTGGTTTAACCTTAAAATTACTTGTAGGTAGGGGGTAGGTTTATATCCTCATTTCCATTGTGAAAGTTTTAGCCCTTTTAACCAAAATAGAAGGACTTTTACCTCTAATTTTACCATTATGGCTGAACTTGTAATTATACTAAAACAAGTATTTAGTGTCGGTATTTTTATTGTAACGTTGTCAACTTAGGACTAAGCGCTCTTACGCACTAGCGGTTAACCGCGGGGGCGGCTAACCACGCGGCTAGCCGCTTTTTCAGTTGAATATGCAACCGCTTTTGATTTTGTGGCGGTTTAGTGCGTACAATCATAAGCGGTTGCATATTCAACTGAAAAAGCGGCTAGCCGCGTGGTTAGCCGCCCCCGCGGTTAACCGCTAGCTAGCTAGCTAGCTAGGTTAACCGCTAGTGCGTAAGAGCGCTAAGAGCGATTACAAACATTGTAGTCAAAAATCTTGAAAAACAATAAACCAAAAATGAAATATTCTATGCTAATTTTTTTGACGGTTTTTATTGGTTCGATTCCCGCACGGAACAAATATTAGTATGTCCTACAGATAGTTGTTCCGGGTCTGGCTGTTTGTGTAGGTGAGTTTACATGTTTGTAAACGCATCAACGATACCTACAGGAGAAATTCATAGCCCCACACTACACGTTTTTTCAACGGTTTTTAAAACAAAAAATAAAATTATAATTCAATCATCATCATCTGCCTAGCCTTTTCCCAACTATGTTGGGGTCGGCTTCCAGTCTCATGGGATGCAGCTGAATACCAGTATTTTACATGGAGCGACTACCTATCTGACCTTCACAACTAAGTAACTGGAAAAAAAAATTCAATAGTGACTGTAAAGATCTAATTGAAATAAATGCTTTGACTTAAATATTTTGTTCAGAATAATGTAAAAAATGAAAATGTACACTATCGCAATAGGTTTCTTTGTAAAGATAGATGTAAGTTGGACAATAAATTAATAAATAAATATTCAAGCTTGTAAATTCTTAATTAGGAATTACATAATAAGTAACTCGTATGTGATCCGAAGTAGGCGGATACTGACGACTGTTTATAGTACCAAGTCACATAAAATATAATCAGAGCGTGCCTCTTCATATGTAGGACGGCTTAGAGCCTTACTGACTCGCATGAACTTGTATTAAATTAGGATAAAACACATCGGGTGTCCGCATCTAACTTAGAAAAGAACGTTTTCTTTGTCATAGCACGGGTCATGTGCAGAAGTATAACTTTGTTTGGTTAACTTGTCAATTATCAAGTCAATACATATTTTTTTCTTGCGTTATATTTATTAGCTATCTGTTCAACTGGACAGAAAACTAAAAAATATTACTTACTTTGAAAAACAAAAACAAAAAACATAACATAACATCGCGCCTTTAATCCCCGAAAGGTAAGGCAGAGAAGTACCCATTAGTACCTACACCCACATTTCGCCAGCTATGTTTAAGTCCCATCTAATAGGGGGCGAGCCTATTGCCATCAACCGGTTACAAATCCAGACTCCGAGGCTGCTACTGAGATACTCCTGATGGAAAACCCAATAACACTCCCCGACCTGGGAATCGAACCCAAGACCTCATGCTCAGCTGTCGCGCTTTGCGGCCACTTTACCCACGAGACAGATTTAAATGAATAAATAAATAAATTAACATCTTCAAAATTAAATATTCTCTGAACGGATTTTAATTACCGAAGTTAGTAATTAAATAAATTAGTTTATCTTAGTTTCGTATAGATCTTAATTGATTGCTGTAGTTTTATGAATATAAACAACCATTTTATTATAATTAATCTTCACCAGAATATTGTATTGAAAAGTTAGTTATGAAAATCTCTGAAAGGTATTTAAATTTATCTTTAGATAATCTTACCCTATTCTTACTGCCTCGCTGGTCTAGTGGTCGCAAAGCGCGACTGCTGAGCATGAGGTCTTGGGTTCGATTCCCAGGTCGGGCAAAGTGTTATTGGGTTTTTACATCAAAAATTTCTCAGTAGCAGCCTCGTAGTCTGTATTTGTGCCTGGTTGATGGCAATAGACACGCCCTCTATTACATGGGAGTTAAACATAACTGGCGAAATGTGGGTGTAGGGTGTCTACTAAGGGGTAGGTACACCTCTGCCTAACCCTTCGGGGATTACAGGCGTGATGTTATATATGTATAATCTGGTCCGACTATATTATTATAACAAAGTATTTTTAGACAATCCTATAGCTATCAATATACTACAGTGACAAAAAAAAATCGGCGAAGCACAAGTCCGACTCGCACCGAAGGGTTTCATATCACCCTACTGCAATAATATTTAACACAACACACAAAACAAAATACGTTTCTTGTATGGTGTTTCTCTACAATTTTTAAGATTTTTTTTATGTGTTGTTATGGCAGAAATAGAAATACACACTCTGTGAAAAATTTCAACTCTTGTCCTATTATAGTTCATGTTCTTTGGTTACGGGACCCTAAAAACGCGGTAAAACACACAAACCACAAAACTCACCAGAGAATATTGCATCCGATATTCAGGTATCCGTTACCTTTCGACAACTGACAGCGATTGACAGCCATCCGATTTCTCAATTTTACCGGTTGAAACAATGGTTTTACTTCTTTATGTTTTTTTTACCCAAGTTTTAATTTTTTTACTCAGGTATCTGTGTGGGGACTCTAGATCTTTATTTATTTATTGTACTACAATAAATAAATAGTTTGTTTAAATAGTTTAGTTAGTTTTTATAATAGTTTAATTATTTATTGTTTTACTTTAGTATTGTTTTTTTTTTTCTCAATTTAGGACCCATTAATTTTTAACTCTTGATGCTATGCAACTGTGTTTCTCCTATGTAAACGTTCCTTTGTGCCCATTGGCCTAGTTCTGTTCTGTCTCCTACTTGATATGGAGGGAAGTGGAAATTATAACGACTACGTCAAGGCGCATTTTAGCACCGGACTATTCGGTAATAATCTTCTTCCTTGACAATTCAAAAGAGCCTGTAAATAGCCTAATTGAAATAAATGTTTTGACTTTGACTTCCTCTTCGTTGAATAGTTTAAAATGAGATTGTCATCAGGCGCGGACCCAGCCCTCAAAAATCATTCAAAATACGACGATTGAGGTGACGATTCTCATGATGACAATGATACATTTTACTAAATAATTTTATTGTAGTGTTTATTTAAAACTAGCTCTCCGCCGCGGTTACACCCGCGTCTTTGGTTACTGCTCCGCTCCCGTAGGTCGTAGCGTGATGGTATATAGCCTATAGCCTTCCTCGATAACTAATCTATCTAACACTGAAAGAATTTTTCAAATCGGACCAGTAGTTCCAGAGATTAGCGCGTTCAAACAAACAAACAAACAAACAAACACTGCAGCTTTATAATATTAGTACAGATATAGTATAGATAATAAATTCAAACAAGTATGTTTTCGCAAACTTAGTTTGTGGATAGCGTTTGGCTATCGACAGCCCACTTCAATCTCACAAAACTGACCGAGGAAGATTTTTTCAGGATAACTCAGCTGTTTACAACACGGAGTGTTTGTCGTCAAACATAGCTATTTATACCCAAGCCTTGTACTTCTGCCAATCACCTGTCATCTGAGCTGTAAGGCGACAATTCAATTCAGGGCACGCGCAAGCAAGTTGATCTCGTTCCATTATCGGGTCTACGGGGAAATCGGTGGCAGGTACATAAACAACTCAATCGAGTATTGTTCGGTCAGCTGAAGGTCAATTTTATATAGTATTGTTATACTGATGGGTGCAGGAACCTGTGTAGTCTTCAAGGAATTATTTACAACAAACAAGTGAGAAAAGTTGGCACTTACTTCTCACTTTTATAAATGGGAAAGTTTGAATGGACATTTGTTACTCAATCACGGAAGAACGGCTGAACGGATCTGGATGAAATTTAGGCATAGAGATAGATTACAGTCTGAATTAGCAAATATGTTATTTACAGTTCTCGTGGGATAAAATATTAACTTTAAGACGAATCCGTGGACGGAAGCTAGTATTATTGTTTTCTTTTTTTATTTTCTCTTTTAGGACACAAGTATTTTTCTTCTGTAGCGTAAGTACGTATAAAAAACATATAAACATACAAACCAGACCTGCTTATAGGTCATACAAATATTTGTTTCGTGCGGTAATATCGAACCTAAGACACGCAGCGCACCAACCAACCGCTCAGTTACTGCGCCAACCATGCCCTCTTTCACCCATATCTATTACTTTCCCTCCTTCTTTTATTGGTCATTTAAAAATAACTGTGCGATGAGGTTGTGAGATGAATAAATCAAATCAATCTTTATTTGTGAACACAGGTATGTAAGATCTTATAAAATATATTAAAGTTTTGGTGAGCCATAATAATATGTTCTACCAATAAAATTGGTGTACAAATAGTTATTTTAATAGTTATATGAGTCCATACAGTGAAATGCTTAAATAATAGAATGTCAAAATGTCGAATTATGAAGTTACTATACATATTTTTACATGCATGTCAAAAGTAAAAAAAATAATGTCATTTATTATAATTTAAAAAATCTTAGAATATCAATTCGGTTTGAAAAAATTTTTTCTCATACCTAAGAACTAACAGTCCGCTTATAATCAGATATAAATATTAACTTAATATCTACTATAATACAATACAATACAATTTCCTCTAGAGTACATAGTAGAAATTATAAATTACATACATGTTGCTTAAGCTTATTTTTAAACATATTAATGTCATCGCATTCCTTTATATAGCTGTACTCCTTCGTACAAAATGATCTTTTTACCGTAATTAGTGCGTACGCTGACAATTCAAATGCAGAACACCTCAGGGAACTCATCGCCACAAGAGTAAAACCATAGACAATAAGCAAACATTCTTACCACTATAAAACTCTACATAATATAAAACAAAATCACTTCTCGCCGTATTACGCTTAGATTGTTAAACGCAACGGATTTTAATGCCGGTTTCATCAATAGGTATAGAGTGATTTAAAAGGAAAGTTTATCTACGTTGTATCTACACTACACCCGTGTGAAACCGGGGCGGGTCGCTAGCTAATAATGATAACAAAAAAAAAAGGAAAACACCAGTACACCCCACGACCTTTTGAAAAAAAAAAGAAATATGGAAAGTTATCTACGGCACCTTAGTAGTAACCACCTGTGTCTTCCAACATCTTTCAACCCCCGGGGAGGTTTTATTTATGACCCGAAGCTTTCATCGCTTTGTTCTTTAAAAAAAATCATAGTAACATTATTATACAGGATGTTTTTGTTGAACAATTGTTCATATTCATGAGAAAAATCGATAGAAAATTAAAAGTCAGCTTGTATAAACCCAAAACTTTTAAATAAAATACTTTTTTTAAATTGTACAAATGTATATACACACATCAAAAGTGTCTAGGGATCAATATATTATTATTACCAAATACATCTTGATCCCTAGACACTTTTGATGTGTATACTTTGTTTTATTATTATAAGTATTTAAATTCAGCTTCTATAGCTATTATGAGGCTAATAATAAAATTTTACATGACACATAACCTCACGCCTGTAAGCCCCTAAGGGTTAGGCAGAGGTGTACACTCGCCAGTTATGTTTAAGTCCCATGTAATAGGGGGCGAGTCTATTGCCATCAACCGGGCACAAATTCAGACTCCGAAGCTGCTACTGAAAAATTCATGTTCAGCGGTCGCGCTTTGCGACCACTAGACCAACGAGGCAGTCAAAAATTTTAGTTTAGATGACCTTAAAAATATAGTAGGTATTGACCTTTCACCTTATTCATTTATTAACGAACTTCAAAAGTCCCCGTGAAGGTGAAATATTTCATAATTTTGCTCAGCGTCTGAAAACACACGAGCTTGACATACTCCCAACTACAAAGCATACAGAAAACAATGAAGTGTTCCAATCTTGCACACACTTACACACCCTACATATAAACACACCCACAGCCTTCGAAAATTAGTGGCCAAAAGAGCACTAGTGAATTCCCGTCGGCTCCGCTCTAATTAAATGGCAAAAATCGGCTCGACTCGGCTTGACCCAGTTGCGGGACAATTGAGTCGACGAGAAATGGTTGGGCCAACTCGCTGTAGTGGGGTGTGTGTGTTGAGGGATGTAGCGTGTTTCGGTGATTCGGTGACTGGTGATTAGTGAACGATGCACGATGTTTATAAACATGACTGCATTCAAGATAACAAACAACTTTCTCAAGGAAACGTGTTTTTTTATTTTCATTACGCATGACTTTAATCACTCTAATATCCTAAAATACGATCAGTAGTAATTTAATTTACAGTAGCCGGCGATAAATATTGCACATCGACCTTAGGAAAGAGACAATCGGCAAATTTCGGCTTCGTAGAGCGCTATCTTTGTCGCACGAAATACAAACAGTCCGGTATCTATTAGAAGCTGTTAAAACAATTATGATTTGCTTCTTTTGATAATTCTTTTTATAACGATAAAGGTCGATGTGCAATATTTATCGCCGGGTACTGTAGTTATTTATCCATTTTCCCAAACAAAACTCTTTTTTTACGCCTTTGGAAGGCTGTTACATTATAATATTGTTGTTCGTTTTATGAGAAAACTATGTAGATGTCCTAATATGAGGAAACAACTCAGGAGAATAGCAAAAAATAAATATTTAAGTCATGACTGTTGAGATGACCAGTCCTAACTGACAGCGCCCGTTCACGAACATGATGCCAATTGACTGATCCATCAACACACAGCTCAAACCACTAACAATATTATTGTGTTGCCAGATAGTTATTATGACGTAGGCATGCGCTAAAAAAGTATTTTCCAAAATTGACCTCCAAAGGGGATGAAACGGGGGCCCAAAGTTTGTATGGAGAAACCAACTAACCAATTATGACTGATCGGTTAAGTTTTTCATGTATTTTTATTTTAATTATTAGTTTATAAGAAGTGTTATTTTATTTTTATTTACTAATTTTTAATTATAATAATACCCAATGATGCTGTGCTCTTACAGGGTCCATAACTTTACCTTAGCTTTAAGCCTTATGTAACATCTATTTCACACATTATAGTACGCAAAAAAATGAATATGAATATGAATAACTTTGACGCGGACGAAGTCGCGCACATAAGCTAGTTTGCCTATAAAATTAATGATGTGATAATATGTTTAATTATCACCGCTACCCTCCTACACTCAGGACACACACTAAAGTGAAACGTGCATTTGTAGGCAATCTGTAACACGTAGTAATTAGCTAGATTTTCATACCTTGTTCCAGCTGCTGAACTTATGCCTTACTGCGTACGAATTTAATAAAATAATTTACATGTTGAGAATCCATGCAGGGAAGTACTTAGGGCTGGAAATTGGGCCCCTAGGCAATGCACGGCCCGGGGCTCCTTTACCGTTTTCTAACTTCCAATTTTTTTTTTCTTATCATCACAACGCAGTTTTATTCATAACTAGCTGACCCGACAGACTTCGTCCTGTCAAAAAGATTTGTAATGTGGCAGTTTTTGTGCCTACGTATTTTAAAAAATTCTCCTGAACAGAACCGTCACCCTGGTGATAGGGCGTTGTGAATAAAAAATAATTAAATAAAACATATATAAGGATTTAAAAGTAAGTAATCGCTTTATTGTTAATCATGTGAATCATAATTATTATTATTATCATTGTAGTGCTTTGTGGTATACGATGTTTTTTGTTTGATTACCTGGCGCATAGATAAACAAATCTGATGGTTTTCCAACACGGGAACAGGCAACATACAATTGACCATGTGAGAAACATGGGTTTTCTAGATTAATACCACAAACACTTAATGATTGCCCCTGGGACTTGTTTATAGTCATAGTAAAAGCAAGCCGCACTGGAAACTGTAGTCGTTTAAACTCAAATGGCACATCAGTCGGAATCATTGGGATGCGCGGTATGAGAACATCTTCTCCTTTATACTTTCCTTTGAGTATAGTTGCTTCTATCACATTGTTTAGTAATTTTTTTATCGCTAACCGTGTACCGTTGCAAAGACGCGGTTGGTTGATATTTCGCAACATTATAACCACCGATCCAACCTTTAATTGAAGATTGTGAGGTGGCAATCCTGGCAAATCCAGCGAGTTTAAAAATTCCGGTGGATAGTTGACTACATCATCATCTTGATAAGTAGCCGAATCAACTGATTTATATATCCTCAATTCGCCTGTAATTTGTTCTTGAATTTTAAAATTTAATTCATTTACATCTATGTTTTTTGCAGCCAGTATAGCTCGTTCGCTCAACCAATCATGGTTTCTGTAATTTTGAGAAACATCTGGAAACACCTTCTGAATAAGTTCATCTTTTGATTGAGTTAACTGACAAAAACTTTGAGGAAAGTTAATGCAGCCAGTCAACATGTCTATAGGTAATTTGCCATTACCAATGTCAATGAGTTATTTAGAGAATATGTTTCCAGATTGGTCATTTTGCAACTCGACACGCATATTCTTGCTTAAATGAAGTACTTTGACATGTTTCCACAAATTGGAGGACTTTAGACATGCATTGAGTTCATCAGCTGGCGTTGATCGTGGAATCACTGGCAATGTTTGACGAAAATCTCCTGCTAATAAAATCATTGCACCACCAATACCACCACCGCTGCTTTCGTAACTGAAAGCAGCTCGATTCAAACTTGCGCGATTATTAGTTGAATGTCGCGCTCGCGCTTCACGCGTTTGTGATATCCGAATTCTTTCACGTTCATTTCCGTCGTCAAGTTCTTGTGCAGTACGATTAGATCGGTAATTAGCTTGGTTTGTAGCATTTCTGGTTCTTCTACCTAAATTGCTTCGTCTTATAGGAGGCATATCAAATATAAATTATTTTTTCACTAATCACGAACTAAACAAACACTAACGAACTAAACACTCTGCAAAAAACACGATATACGAATTTGTTTCGTGTATCAGTTGACAAAAGCAAACTCAGTAGATTAGGTAACAGACAACTTTTTTTTTTTTTTAATTTGATATGACTTGAAGTCTAATTCTTTTAAGCCGTACGAATTGTTTTTGTTTCGTGTATCAGTTGACAAAAGCAAACTCAGTAGATTAGGTAACAGACAACTTTTTTTTTTTTAATTTGATATGACTTGAAGTCAAATCCTTTTAAGCCGTACGAATTGTTTTGTTTATTTAAAATTTGGATATTAAAAATAATAAAACACTGTTGGTAACGCGATTTTTGTTTGACTGATGTAATGACGTGAAACTGATGCATTTTATCTCGCGTGCCGAAACTAATACAAAAGAAACGCGAGTTTCGGAACGCGACATTAAACTCCTCCAACTATGTATTCTGTGCTCCAACGCACACACGCACATTGTTTTGATAGATATGATCTTTGACGTTAGGAACATACCTACATTGCTTAGACAACAGTGAGTGCTTGTAATTTAATATGAACTTTATACCATAGCAATAAAGCTCAAATTGACTTCGTTTTAGTTACAAATCATTTGTATGGGAAAAAGAAAAGGGCTATTTTTAGGGTTTTTCCAGCAATAATTCTAATTTTTCTCGCCGTAAAAACCATCCTTGAACTTCAACGAACATTTTAAAAAAAGATTTGGCCAAATTGGTCCAGGCGTTGTTGAGTTATGCGCTTACCAACACATTTTGCGATTCATTTTTATATATATAGATTAGCATAATTAATTAATTAGCATAATTTCTGCCCGCGACTTCGTCTGCGTAAATGATGGTTATCGTGGACGCAGACGAAGTCGCTGAACAAAAAGTAGCCAAATACGAGTAGGTACCAAACATATAAAAACATGAGAAAGATTGAATGGGTTTCAAATTTTCGTATTTATAATAGTAAGTAAGATAAGTTAAGTCATCCATACTAATATTATTATTATGTTTAAGTTTTCCTTTCTTGGAAAACTTAAACTAACCCCGTACCAAATTTCATCAAAATCGGTTCAGAGGTTTAGTCGCGAAAGCGTAACAGAGACAGACAGAGTTACTTTTTTATTAATAATATGAAAATGGATGTCTTTTACTAATGTAATTGGCGATTGGCCGTTTCATGTTAAAGTAAAATAAATAAAACTCGATGTGAAATCGAAGTCTGGATTTGTGCCCGGTTGATGGCAATAGACTCGCCCCCCATTACATGGGGCTTAAATGTAACTGGCGAAATGTGTGTGTACTAATGGGTACACCTCTGCCTAACCCTTCGGAGATTATAGGCGTGATGTTATGATGTGTAAAATAAATAAACACTTCATTACTTTTTGTTTGCAACAGCTAAGTTGTAATCTCATTTAAAAAACGGCACTAATCCAGTCAAGTTTTATTAGAACTTTATATACAAACAAACAAACTATTTACCTTATTCATTAAAATATGAATTCATGAAAACTCTGAAAACTGAAAGTTTAGCCCGCCTGAAAGATTTATAGTTAGTTGGCTGCTCTGTTTATTTTTAAGGTTTACGTTTTAAAAATGCTTTTAACTTAAAGCTTGCTTTCAAAGTTTTAAAATATTTATAAGTAAATAAAATACATGATGAAACGAGATGAATTTTGATGAAGCATATATAAAAGATTTTGCTGTTAATATATATTCAAAAAATGTTCTTGAAATGTTGTGTACTGTGGTTTCGGGATTTTATTTCTACTTGATTGAAAGTCTTTTTTCATATTATTACTTCTCGTATATTGACTAGCTTTTGAACGCGACTACGTCCGCTTGGAACTTGTTTATATCGTACTTGCATACAAACTTCCACCCTCCTTTTCACCGCCTTAGGGGGTGATTTCCGGGATAAAAACTATTCTATGTCCTTCCCCGGGTCTTAAACTATCTCCATGCCAAATTTCATCAAAATCGATTCAGTGGTTTAAGCGTGAAGAGGTAACAGACAGACACCCTTTCGCATTTATAATATTAGTATGGATGACTTAACTTAGCTTACTTAGGTAATATTATAAATGCAAAAATTTGGAATCCATTCAATCTTTCGCATTTTTTCATATGTTTTTTACTCAATCATGCTAGAACGGCTGAACAGATCTAAACGTTTGGCACAGAGATAGATTTTAGTTTGGAATAGCACATTGCTTACTTTTTATCCCGAAAAAATGTACGGTTCCCGTGGAATTAAGGCCGCCTTTACATTACGTCGCAAGCAGTGCGGCAGCAGCGCGGCAGCCGCAAATTTTGAATGACAATCCAAATTTGCGGCTGCCGCGCTGCTGCCGCACTGTTTGCGACGTAATGTAAAGGCGGCCTTAGACGCGGACAAGTCGCGTACAGGAGAAAGTTATACATTTTATATTTTTTACTCGTGCAAAGCCGGGTCGGTTTACTAGTCACTACATAGTATAAAACAAAGTCGCTTCCCTGTCTGTCTGTCTGTCTGTCCCTATATATGCTTAGATCTTAAAAACTACGCAACGGATTTAGATGCGGTTTTTTTTAATAGATAGAGTGATTCCAGAGGAAGGTTTATGTATCTACGTTGCACCCGTGCGAAGCCGGGGCGGGTCGCTAGTTTATTATAAAATGTTCTTCCGACCAAGTAACAGGAAGTCAAGCCGGGTCGGTTTACTAGTTTATTATAAAATCTTCTTCCGACCAAGTAACACAAAGTCAAAGATGTTTAATTTAGTTGTTTAGGTTGGTTGGTTCCTTTTTTTTGATAAATCACCAAAAAAACGTAATCGTTCAAAATCTAGTCGCAATATCATCTCAGCGACCATCAATGTTACCTAAAATTAGACGTATTTTTAACGAGATTGAGAATGAGATTAGATGAATTATGAGATGTTACTACTCGATTTTGGGGCGTAAGTCTACTGACTTACGCCCCAAAATCGAGTCAAACTAAATTAAACTCTATTACTCTTAAGGACAATTTTTTATTTTAATTGACATGAAAAGAAAATTGCAAAGCATTCTCTGTTCGACGCTTCTTGCACGAAGACGCACGAACAGTGCCGAAGTTGCACGAACTAAAACTTTCTTATTACAAACTGCTTTAAATGCAGTGTACCAAGGAACTTGGGGTAGCTACTTCAGTTTCTGCAGACAAGTATTTCTTAAGACTTCAATATCCATTCAGTTGTATGTAAGACGAGATTTTTCACTGAAACTTGGTGAATGAAATAAAAAAGAACATATTGGTAAAAGTAGACAAGTTTTGTAAAAAATATTCAAATAAAAATATGCATAAAAAAATCGCCAAGTGCAAGTCTTACGCGAAGGGTTCCGTAACACAATATCCACTACAAAAACGTTTCTTCCCCATTATTTTTGTTTTTACTTTATTTCATTTTTATTATTTGTTATTATAGCGGCAACAACCAGTCTTACCTAGGGGTATCGTATTACCCAGTTACTGGGTTGTGGAGGTCAGATAGGCAGTCGCTCCATGTAAAATACTGGTATTCAGCTGCATCCGGTTAAACTGGAAGCCGACCCCAACATAGTTGGGAAAAGGCTTGGCAGATGATGTTATTATAGCGGCAATAGAAATACAAACTCTGTAAAAATTCAACTGTACGGTTTATGAGATACAGTCCGCTGACACACAGACGGACAAACAAAGGTGGCTTAGTAAAGGGTCCCGTCCGGTTGGCAACATTCGAGTACAGAACTCTAAAAAGCTCAACAAAAAGTACAATACAATAAAAACATATTTGACCCAAAAAAAAAACAAAACAGAATTTCACCTCGCAACTATATCGCGTTAATCCGTAAACGCGCTAAAAACCACAAAATCCAAAATAATACTAAACAGTTTCGCAAACACTTCATAATGGCACAGCAAAAAAAATCTATGAAACAATGAACGTAAACCTACATAGGAAACGATCATCGCAACGTTTACGTTCTATTGTTTGAACGTAAACGCTAGGTTGCGTAATGGAAGCCGGGCTTTAGGGAGCAAAAATAATAATATTATGATTATTTGAGGTTTTTGTTACGTACTTATCTCGGAATTGATCTTATAGTTTAGGTCTTGAACTAGGCACGTATTTGGGAATTGGTCTAAGACGTAGTGTTCGCCTTATATAATTTCTACTATGTATGTTACAGATTTGCTATGTTAAAAGTCAAGGTCAAAAGTCAAGGTCAAAGGTCAAAAGTCAAGGTCAAAATTAAACATACGAATATTTAAAGTTTTATTTAAATTTAACCACATAAATATTTTTTTCGTAAGCAAAATCGTTCACTACCCCAACACGATTAGTTCTAATGTAGTAATATTATTTTTGTTTTAACTGTCGATTTACTGAATACAATAAAATTAAAAGTCGAGCTTTAGCTTAATAAATACTATACTATAATCTTTACTCATTTTTATGTTCCATATAAATAATTTAGGACTTTATAATTCTGAAATTGTGGGCGAAATACTAAAAATGTGTTTGGTGAAATTAGCCGTAAAAATCGTCAGAGAAAAATGAGAAAGAAAAACTCATCAGCGATTTTGACTTCCAGCTATTACCGGTACTGTTTCCATAATAATAACGTTTGTATACAATAAAACGATCTAGCCAGGATCTAGGCAATGGTTAGAACTTTACTTTCATTCGAACGCGAGGACAGTGCAAACGACTCAGTGAAACGACGAAGCAATATGGCGGGTGGCTCCCAAAGAAGCGGGGACACAGCTTATGGAAATTTAATTTAGTGTAGACATTGGAGAAGTTTGATTTTAGTTGAGTTTGTTAGTTTTGAATACTGTTAGGTTTGTTTTTTGTGGAGAAGAATTTAACGAGTGGACTCTATTATTGTATTTAAGATTTCTGTATTGAACTGTTGAGTATAAAGCATATAACCAGTAAACTGTTGATATAAAAAATAAAAACAAAATTAAGTTAAAAATTAAAACGTTTTGGTTATACAGGGTGTTTGGTGCATCGTTTACCAAATCGAATTGGCCGATAAGAGAGGTCATTGGCTATCTTTTCACGCCCAACAACTCATACTTTGTCACACGGGTTTTTTTTTACAACTTTTTAATTTTAATTTTGAATTTCCAAATCTCAGCATTTAAGGACAAATTAAAAAAAAAAACTTATTTGTATAGTCTTCTAATGTTTATGTGTACTGTTATATGTTTCTATCAAATTAAAAATTACTTGCTAGTTGCTAGTAACGTTTACTTTTATTTTTAATAACTCGTAAAGTTTTCGTAATAAAAAAACCGGTGTGACAAAGTATGAGTTATTGGGCATGAAGAGATAGCAAATGACTCTCCTATCGGCCAATCCAATTTGGCAAACGATGCACCAAACACCCAATATTGTTGCTCCTCTACATTCTGCCCTCAAGGGGTAACCAGTTAATGAACACGTCTGAACTGACAGGCAAATGAGCTGATCTCGGTCTTCCTGGCCCCATGTCTATTATAAAGGGTAAATACTCATGTATTTGTTCGCGTACACGCCTGCATTGCCCCCAGTATTGCTAGGGTCACAGCGAATACTTTTCCGATACATTAAACTTCGTAAGCTGGTAGTTTTACACGCTGATTTTGTATTGTACACTGATTTAGAAGAAGGATTTGTACGGCTAAGTCTTTTTAGGGTTGACTGGCAATATGATTTCCTGTCGCGAGATTTTTTTTTACAAAATGTAGTTCAAACAAGTGATTTTGATACTTTGATTTTTTTTTTCGGAAAAATGTTCAAAATTTTGCTATGACCTGACCAGATCAGAAATTTATTTTGGACAACACAGACATCGTTGGAAGAAAAGATTTTGAAGAAACTTGGTCTTATTCACTAGCATCTGCCCTAGACTTCACTTCGATTTTTTCACTCGCGTTAATTTACCTTTTTGATTACTGCTCTTCTCCTGTAGATTTTAGCGTGATATTAGATAGCCTATACTATTGATCCATCTAGCTGTCATATATACAAAAAGATTTTGTCCAATCCAATGGGTAGTTCCAGTGATTAGCGTTTTTAAACAAACAAATAAAAAATCATTATTATTTAGATATTTTATTTTATTTTAGTTATATTTGGAAAACTTACAGCTAGGCAAAATTAAGCTTAATTCCTAACAACGATAAGGTCAATTAAAAGTTTTCTCAGATAGAATACACATAAAATGGTGCAAGAAGGTAAATAAAATACTGCTACTCAATATAAATGAGATTGAAATAGTAGGTATATTAAGTCTATAATGGCCAATCTGCCTTGAGCAGGGGTGACGATTCATACTCTTGCCTTCTCTGTATGAGAAGAGGTCTTTACCATTATAATAATGAGCTAATAATTAATGATAATAATGAGCTGGTATTATCATTACCCAAAGGTTGGAATTGCTTCGACACTTCATACGAAATGAGCCAGTAAGTTACGCTACACTGCTAAAACTTCAACTAACGTATGAATTTGCGATGTTTCTGTTTCAAACTAGGCGCAGTAAAATGTTATGACAGCACACAAACTTTACCGACATCTATGTTTGTACACCATGGCCCAGTAATAATGATTATGCTCGTACTTTGCGGTTTTAACCTCAAAATGTTAAGTGTTTTGAGACTGTTTTCCTGTAAACATACATACATACATAAACTCACGCCTTTTTCCCATGGGGGTAGGCAGAAACCACAGAACGCCACCTGCTACGATCCTTACATACTCCTTTCGCCTCATGTACGTTCATACATCTCGTCATACAAGCACGCCGGTTACGAGTACTCCGCATCTGACCAAACAAAAACAAAAATCATTACCTATGTTTAAAAGAGAAATCAAATTCAAAACTACTTTTGAATGTCAGAATTACAAGAAATTATGTCGAGTTGGCCTTGTGGTTAAGCCACCCGTCTCTCAAGCAGGATGTTATAAGTTCGATACTGGGCAAGTTTCAATGTGACTTTTACAATTCATACATGAACTTCCTAAGTTCAGTTTATCTTGGACATTACTGGTGTCAATGAAGGAAGACTTTCAGAAGAAGACGTTCAAAAGTTCCTTCTATTCTTATATTAGGTTTTCTGGTCTATTTGAAATGAATAACTAACTTTGACAGAACTATGTAGGTATGAATATTTGACTTTGACTTTACTAAACTTTCATAGTTCAGTACCAACTCATGTCTTCAGCATTGTTCGGCTAAGTCAATTTGCTAGACGGATTTAAACCAATAACATCTTGTTTACAAAGCCGATCATAACCTCCATTAACCTCCAAACTAGCCTAACATTTACATAAAATATGAAACTATCAATTCCAACCACAATCCCACACCGCTTAGGATTATCCTTTCTCAAAACAATCAAACTTAGTTCTAACATAATGCACCTAATTCATCACGTATTCAGTATAGAATCGTACGTGTCGCGTGGTAGCTCGTACGTGGGTCGTACGAGTGTCCCGCGTGATCCGTACGTGACCCCACCGCGTTTTAGTTACGATGACGCTCGATGTTACGCGTAATATACATATTCTAGCGCTATTGAAGGATTGAGTCGATATTGTGAACGCAAGTGCATGTGTAATGATGCAAAGCGAGGTTGATAGTAAGGGGGAATAGTGTCACGGATTGGGGGTAGGTGTTCAACCTCACAGCTTTTTTCTTTTTCGTTAGGTGGATGCCTTCCAGCTGAGGTGAATGGAAGGTCATGTTGACCTTTTACTGACTATAAACCCACGGTTCCACCTACTACCACGGGTCGGGAGCCCAGTATTTGCTTGACACATTATGCATGCCCCTTCCAATAGTCAGGAATCCCACAACCCAGTAACTGGGTAATACGATACCCCTATATAGGTAAGACTGGTTGTCAGACTTTCGGGCTTCTGACCACCCGTAATGACTGTCAAAGATCTACGTATGACAGCCGAGACCAACGACAAAAACACAATGCAAACTTCTATATTTTCGAATTTTGTTCCAAAAAAAAAATGCCAACTCATATTTCCGCGCATGTTAATAATCTCTATGAAAACTTAATTGCGTAAAATATTAGGCGAACCTTTTCAATTTAATAACGCCTACATCAATCGGGAATTAACTTTAATGAACCATTAATTTAATCGGTACCTACTAGTAGCTAATTAATTTTATTTGAACATAATTAATTATGTTAATTTCATATAAAAGCCTCAAGTAGGCATCTATATCTTTACAGGAATATTTGAAAAGCCAGCTTGTTTAATTATTTTGTAAGAATTTGATGAAATTAAGTAAAGTGACCTTGAGACGATCTCACTGGTGCTAGGAGTTGACTGCTACACGTAAATTGATCGAGGGAGATTTTTACAGAATAAAAAAGCTATCAAAAGCAAATCCTTTCTTTCGTAAAAAAATATGTCACCAGCTCATCAGATGGAGGTCGAACGCATGACCTCTCTCTTGGTAGGCAAATACATCAGCCAGGCTGTTAAATGGTATGGTTGGTTGCCAGGGTAATGAACTCTTCTAATACAGAGAAGGAAGGTGCAGTGATCACTACCTCTCAAGGCGGACTGGCGATTTTAGATTTATGTCGCACAGCATGTGAACTACAACTGACACTTCCTACATCGCGCAATTAACATTCAGCGCGATATTAGTATATACCCTACAGGTGTATAAAATTCTGACAACAAACGTCACGCGTCGGGCAATAGCCCACCAGTTGCCCACCAGACTCAAAACGTGTCTGGTCGGAGGAACCTCACTTTTCAAAGGAGGATGAGAAACGTTACACCCTTTTTCTCATACCTCTAATCTTATATTAATTATAAGTCCAGTATTAGTTATGTCACGATGTTTTCCTTCACCGATGTCAATGATGTCCAAGATAAACTTGGAAAGTAGGTACAGTAAGCGGTCATAAGTACAGTAGCATGCTTTTTTTTATTATTTTTCTTTTTTTTTAAGGTGGTAAAAATCATCAAATTAGTCCTTCCGCTCTTAGTGGGGCGGAAGGGACTGTCTGACTTTTACTGACTTCCTTCTGTTGCCCTTTACGTTCCGGGGCCACGGTATCCTGTTAAGACGTACCGCAACCCCGGCAGGCGACATTAGCAATAGTAGCATGCTAAGGTTTGAATTGCTGTGAACACGCGGTGCAGGCCGTACCTACATCTGTGAGGACACGGTGGAGCATACGGTGCAGGTCTGCCCAGCTTGGGCAGAGCATCGCCGTGTCCTCACGGAGGCGATAGGCGGCGGCGACCTCTCGCGCCCGGGCCTGGTTCAGGCCATGCTCCGGGGCGAGAGGGAATGGGATGCAGTCACCTCCTTCTGCGAAGCAGTAATGCTAGCGAAGGAGGAGGCGGGCCGCGTGAGGGAGAGAACAACACCCTCCACCTCACGCCCCAGCCGCCGCGGGAGACGCCCAGGGCGTCGGACGTCGCGAGGCGACATCCGGCCACCGTAGGCGCGGGCTTGCGGACGGCGAGTAATGGGTAGCTCGCCGTCCGATCAAAGACCATGCCCGGGTCGACGGCGCGTTCTGTTCGCGCGCGCCTCAAAGAGCTGTCAGCAAAAGGACGGGGCCCCAATAGGGGCCATACGCCTGCCGGGGTTGCGGGACGTCGTAACAGGATACCGTGGCCCCGGAACATAAAGGGCAACAGAAGGAACAGGGTGGTTTTTTAGTCAGTAAAAGTCTGACAGTCCCTTTCGCCCCACCCAGGGCGGAAGGAGTCATTTGATTAAAAAAAAACCACTTGACAGACGAGGCAGTCAAGTCAAGGTTAGGAGGATGTATTGTTTGAAAAAGACCCAAGATTACAAATATCAGTATTTTAGAGTAAAATAATAACAGAAGAAACTTGAACTGAAATTATTACGAACAACGCGACCGGAACAAGATTTAACCAACATAAAATTTCAAAAGTCGTTTGGGTTTGCCTAAATCGTTCGATCTACATGGCTCGGAAAATTCCCTATTTTGACCCTAAACTTTTGGGGTCAAAGGTTTATTACTATAGTTGTTATATTTCAGGAATTCGCGTCAATCATTGTAATTTATACCTTATTGTTATGATTTTAGAGTCACATGTCGCGCACTCGTGAATGGTAAAGACTATACATATTAGGCAAGTGTATGTATTCTGCGGTTTCTGAACTCTCAAAATCTCGTTTCTTTTTTAAAAGTGGATTATAGGTTGAAAGAAATATAGAAAGTGACTTACGTCAGCGCAGTTTTAAAGTAAAAATAGCCGTGTTTTAACGAGGCGTTTGGGACACATGAAAATTTGTTTAATGTTATTTTTATTCAGTTTCAGTAGAACTATAGGATGAGGTCATTTGGGCCTCATACTCGGTCCTGTGTATAGCATCGAGTCAGTGAAAGTTTTTTGTCAATATTATTCTACAACATATTAGCATTTTTATTTCGTTGGCCTAGTGGTCGCAAAGCGCAACAGCAGCATTAGGGCTTGGGTTCGATTCCTAGGTCGGGCAAAGTGTTATTGAGTACTCCCTCTTCCCTCACTTCCATATCCTGATGGGACGACAATCCACAACCGGGGAGAAATCAGGCGAAGGACCACGGCAGGTGCTGCTACTGAGAAATTCCTAATGGAAAAACCCAATGACCCCTTTTGCCCAACCTGGCATTCGAACCCAGGATCCTATGCTCAGCAGTTGCTCTTACGACCACGAGTCAAACGGGGCAGTCAAATAGGTACTATGGTACAAGTAGTGCACTCGGTATAACTTGTGCAAATATATTGGGCTCTGTTACTGGATCTGGGGTGTGTCAAGATATTTCTCAAAGCAAATTAACAGAGAACAGGACAAAGGCTAGCATTGTTGATGCAGACGTGAACGGCATTCCAAATGTTCCTAGTTATTTTAGGATGTCTGATGAAGATACAAGTGCACTGACCTGAAGATAATGTTCAAAGACCACAAGAGGTTATGTAAGAAGTTAAATTAATTCTGAGATAGCCTCACGGCAAATTTAATTGTGATTTCTGAAATTTATTTACAATATAAATCCAAAGACTTATAAGACAGAAAATGCGTCTGTCCGAACACTTTACACGAAACTACCTATATTTATTTTGGTCTCAATAGGTCGTATGACACAAAAAAATATGTCTTATGTAACAAAACTATTACAGCTGTTTGTTCCTAACTTAAAAAAATAACATTAAATAAAAAAAAACGAAACAAAATGTAAAAAAAATTGTAACGGTATACTTTTCAACTCAAACAGACTTGTGGATATTCCACTGGTCTGTTTAGGCTTATATCCATTTATCAACTAGATAAGAGCTGATAAATCTTCAAAAGGCTGAACCAATTTTTTTAAATCATTACTAAGAATTCTCTCAAACAAGTTACTTTAAAATCGTTTCAGCCCTTTAGTAGCTACGATGCTACAGACTGGCACACAGATACCAACGTTGAACTTAATAGCACCCCTGCTGTTTTCGTCGAGCTCGAAACTACTGACACAAATCCACCAAATCTGATTTTTAAGGTCACCTTAAAGACCTGATTGCTTGCTACCGGATCTATCTAGAAAATTCTGGATAAATCCAGATCTATCCGTTTTCTGGTTTATCCGTTACATAAACAACTAGATCCTACATAAAGAGAACAACAAATTGTATTGCAATTCTATTAAGAGAGGAAAAACCGGTCAATATTGTCTGCTGGAGAGGCACTTGGGTTTCGCAGGAGATAACAAAGTAGTTTAGATAGAATCTTTACATATTAATTGATTTATTTAAACTTTATGCACCAAAAAAGTATAAAGGTGGACTTAATGCCATAGGCATTCTCTACCAGTGAACTAAAGGTGGTGAAGAGATAACATAGATTGATTAAGTTTAGATAAAATGTTTAGATTAGAAGTGTTGAAAATTAGGTAGGTATATGCGGTTTCTTTGATATTTTTTGTCAGTATTTACTGTGTTACTGACGGGTTCCGTACCGTACCGTATCGTTACCTATCGTATCGTAGCCATAAACGCAAAAAAAAACAAGTCCCTTGTATGAGGACTTCCTTTCATTTTTAATTTTTATTATTTGTTGGTAAAGCGGCAATAGAAATACACATTCTGTGAAAAATTCAACTCTCTAGCTATTACGGTTCATGAGACACGCTGACAGACGGACGGACAGCGGAGGCTTAGTGGTCCCGTTAGCACCCTACGGGTACAGAACCCTGTTTTTGCTATACGTCTGTCTACGGAACCCAAAAAACAATGAAATCTCAGGAACAGATGCGGCCTAAATCAAGTTCTCTTGGAGCTCACCTTGACTGAGGTAATCCAACCCTTTTTACTTAGCCCATATTATGCCAACGTTAGTTTTTTTTTTCTAGGTAGGTAATATTCTTATATTGGGTCATCTTGTGGCGAATTAAAAGGAGATGAAAAAAGTCTATGACATTTTTTGTGGGAGGATAGTTTTTGACTGCATAACGAACCATGGGAACTGCTACTAGTAATAGCGACCTATATGGCGCAATTTCATTAGTCGTTAACTCGATCTGTATACAGCATACGGGGAGTCCCCGCATGCGAGATAACAACCAATGAAAGTTACAAGTCGATACGTGTTCGTTACACCGCATGCAGGTATTCCCCGCATGCTTTATACCGACCGTGATATCGACATGCGGGCCCTATCGACTAATGAAATTGCGCCATAATGAAAACGGTTCCCCGAATGCGGGCCCTGTGGCATGCGTTCCAGAAATCTCTCGCACCCCGAATGCGGGCCCTATCGACTAATGAAAACGGTTCCCCGAATGCGGGCCCTGTGGCATGCGTTCCAGAAATCTCTCGCACCCCGCATGCGGGCCCTATCGACTAATGAAATTGTGCCAATATTGATCCACTACAGTGCAAAGGCCTCTTTTCACTTAGAGAAGGCACGAAGATTGATAACCGCACTTGCTCAAGGCAGATTGGCAATTTTAGACTTATTTCCTACTAATATCATAAATTAATGATTATAAGGTCAGGTGCGGTCAGTACTCGTAACCGGCGTGCTTGTATGTAACGATCGCAGCAGATGGCGTACTGTGGTTTCTGCCTACCCCCATGGGAAAAAGGCGTGAGTTTATGTATGTATGAAAAAAAGTTTGTGAAGATGTTTACATATTTGGATGTTTGTTGCTCAATCACGCGTAAACCGTTGAACAGATTTGGATGAAAATTGGCACAGAGATAGACCATTTCCTGGATTAACGCATAAGATGCTTTCTATCCCGGTTATTTGTTGCTTTGGAATAATAGTTCAAGTTACTTACGGAAAGTTTCTTTTTAGTTATTTATAAGTTTAGGTTTCCTAACGATGGTTTCTTTCACCGATGTCATAGATGTCCAAGATAAACATACTAAAAAGTATATAAAAAATTGAAAGAGCTACATCGGTACTTTCCCGGATTTAAACCCAAATCCTTATGTTTTAGAGGATCACAAAACTTTTTACCGTCCCTAATAAAAATAAAAAATAAAAACTAGAAAATTACTGAAACGTTACCCCTTTTTCATGTCCAAATACATTTGCGACTAGCTTTACATTTTACGAGGTGAAAAATTGAGGTCATGTGACGCCATACACGGATTTATTACTGAGGGTCACACCATATGCGCCGCGACGAATGGGGTCGTTACTGTCGAAGAAATTATATGGGGGAAATAAGCATTGATTTGCAGATGTTTTATTTTTACGGAAGCCATGACGACAATGTCGTGATGGAGTGGTTGTGGGTTCCAATTCCGGGCAATACCAATATGTGACCTTTTTCTATTCATATGGAGGTACTTTCTAAGTGTTTCTTGGCCGTCGCTGGCTTTGGTGAAGGAAAACATCGTGAGGAAACCTTGACTTTTATTTACTTTAAGTCTAAAATCGCCAATCTGTCTTTAGCAAACGTAGTGAGCTTGCTCGTGTCTTCTATGTATGAAAAGAGGCCTTTGCCCTGCAGTAGGACACAAATAAGCTGGTATCTATACTAACATAATAAAGCTGAAGAATGTTTCTGTTAGTTTTTTTAAACGCGCGTATCTCAGAAACTACTAGGCAAAGAAAACTATCTGTTTGTATATGATAGCCAGATTCATAAAAATGATATTATATAGCTTACACTATTGTATAGGCTATATAATATCACGCAACGACCCACGAGAGAGGAGCAGTAACCACAGACGTAGGTAAATAAACGCGGGTGAAACTGCGGCGTATAACTAGTTATTGTCATTAATTTAATACCTTCATTAGTTAATATTTAAGCCACTGTTTTTTTATGTTTAGTTTTAGTCCTTTTGTTTTTTTTTTTGTTAGTAAACTTAAGATTAATTTATGATGGGGCTGACGTGAACTGTGTTTAAAATTCCCCTAAAATAAAGATTAAAAAAAAATTAATACCTACCTACCTAATTTAATTCCAAATATTTTGAAGCTATAGCTTGATATCTAATCATTTGAAATAGGTAAGTACTTATCATTTAGACAATGTTTAGATTCAAAAACTACCTATGTGAGGCCTTAATAAAAAACACCTCATCTAAGAGTATATCAAAAGCATTCCACAATCGTTATCCACCTGTAAGACTACCGACGCGGTTAGAAAAATAAGTGTCACATAAAACACGATCAACACGAGTTGTGTAGGTTATTCTGTCATGCGTAACAAGAGGATAAAAACGCCCTCAAGTTTACAAATAGAAGGAAAACAATGATTTAATATCGTACCAACAAACTTCTTTAGGCTCGTTGAGCAATTTTTGGTAGTGGCAAAATTGACGCGTTTGCGTCACCAACATGCTAACGTGTCCGCGACACCAGCAATCTAACATGTCCGCGTCACCGATATGCTAATGGGAACCAGCCACCGGCATGTAATCATGTACGCGTGGCCAACATGCTACAGTGTCTGCGTCACCCACATGTTAATGTGTGCGCGTCACCGACAAGATAATGTGACTGCGTCACCAACATGCTATAGCGCCCGCGTCGCTAAAGTGTCTGCGTCACCGACATGTTCAAGTTTCGGCTTTCGCTTCCTATTACATGGGAGTTGAACATAGCTGACGAAATGACGTGGGTGTACCAATGGGTACATCTCTGCCTAACCCTTCGGTGATTACAGGCGTGCGTGCTAAGCAAAATTTTTTTATCTCGGCCCCAAAGTTTCTCAAAAGTTCATGCAACGACGAAAAAAAATGTAAATAAAAGAGACAGAATGTATACAGAACAGATGATCTGTAATATGACACCCTCGTTTACAAAAATGATGTATCCCTCATGTCAGGAACTGATATAGACCCACCCCCGTGTCCGCCCTGAAATTGCCCCAGAATTTTTCGTAAAAAACGCTCCTATACATAAAAACGGTTAATAACACTCCTTGCGTGCATAAAAACTATTCCGTAAAATGCGTCTCTGTCATTTTTTCCCAAACACATATTTGTCTGGAATTTTCGATAAACGAAAAACATTTTTTACGCACTTTTTTTCTCGAGGCTAGAATACGCCCTTAGAATATTTAGTGGATGTAAATTTTCGGATGCTGATTTGTATTGAAAAGAAAAATATTGTCAACGAAGGGACTTTGTTATTGTGAACCTTATTTGAAGGTTGAAGAAAAAAGACAAAGTATTGAACACCAGGGGGGCAAATCTTTGTATTCTTGTCGACAATCCCGTTGTATATAATAGGGGGCAATTCCACTAACTTTTAGAAACGAGCGCAATCTAACCTCAGTCACAATTTGTCAAAAATGTTTCTTATTAACCAACATTTTCGACACTGACTTTCGACATGAGATTGCGACTAATAAACATTTTAAATTAGTAGCATTAGCCTGTGTTGTCTAAGCTAAACAACGGTTTTATTTGACATACATATATACACTATGTAACAAAAACCCTGTCAGATTAGTGTTGCCGTTGATCAGTTTTTATGTTTTATTTTAATTTAATTACTTCTTCTTTCTTCTTTTTTTTTCACTGGGGAAAAATAATAATCTCAAATCCATTAAATGGTTACGTATATGTGTACGCAGTACGATGCCGAATAATACCCTTAAGGATCGGACAGGGTTTTTGTTACAGGCTGTATAAGGAATTTGATGGTAGAATGGCATTAGACACTCGTTGAATAAATTGTTATCGTACCTTCCTCAATGTCGAACTAAGCCTTATCTCTTATTTTAAAAACTAGCTCAAACGTTTTTTCCACTGCAACTGATAAAAATCGGAAATTACAGCGACGATTACGAGAAGACTAATACTTCATATTAAAAAAAATTAAAATCTAGTCGCAATGTCATCTCAGTGACAATCAATGTCTTAAAAATCATTGAGACAGATTTGACTGTAAACGTTCCTAAAAACTAGAATTGCCCTCTTGAAAAGCGCCCAGGCAGTGAAGCTCGACAAGTCCCGAAGAAACAATTCAACGGTCCTATCTACCAAAAAAACATGAATACTATAAGTTTTACAACGTAGATAAACGTTACAAGTTTACGTTTATTTCGTCGCCAACAGCCAGAAACAAAACATAACTTATGTATTGGGTACCTACTTAAACAAATATTTTATTTTATATCAAAGCCTAACCCTTCAGCGAAAGGCTTAAGGCTCAAACAATGCTTACTTGGTAAAACATTTCTTACACACTTTAGTAAGTACTGGGTTTACTAAGCTTAAAATGGAATTACTTAAGTCCTATGAATTTTGTATGAAATTGTCACTTTGATTTTCGAAAGCTCGCTTGCACTGACCCGGGTTATCTTATTAACTCCAAGTTATTTGCTGACACTAGACTGCCTCGTTGGTCTAGTGATCGCAGACCGCGACTGCTGGAGATGAGGTTTTGGGTTAAATTCCCAGGTCGGGCATAGTGTTATTTGGTTTTTCTATCTGGAATTTTTCAGTAGCAGCCTTAGAGTCTGGTTTTGATGGCAAAAAGCTCGCTATACGCGACTAAAAAAGTCTTGTGCTACTAAAAGTGCTTTTTGGGCACTTGTCCCGTTGACAGCGATGTGAATGAGTTTATGATGCCCTACGAGCGTACCCTCTTCTCCTCTTCTCTCAATAAAAAATTGCTTAATGATAAACTTTTATAAATTGTATATACCTTATAATTTTATTATTATTTTTAAGTTTTATGCACAAAGGTAATTAAAGAAATCTAGTGTTAATAATTAACTCTGGTTTAAGTTTTTAGTGCAAGTCGGCCTAAAACCCTACTTTCATATGCTTGTTAGAATCATGTACCATTTTAATTTTTAAAACAGACAGCCTTTTTCTGTACAGACGATATTTTACAAACATAACATAACACAACATTACGCCTGTAATCCCCGAAGGGTTAGGCAGAGGTGTACCCATTAGTACACCCACATTTCGCCAGTTATGTTTAAGCCCGATGTAATGGGGGGCGAGCCTATTGCTATCAACCGGGCACAAATCTAGACTCCGAGGATATTTTACTCAATACTCAATATACCATAATACTGTTTCAATGTGTGTAGTCACATCCGTATGAAAGAGTTTGTATGTAGTTTTGAGTAATAGTCTTCACAGTAGCAGGCCGGCAGATTTGTTTTCCAACTAATCATAAATAGCCGACCGCGCACGACAACGCACCTGTCAATTTTCATAGAGTATGTCAGTGCAGCGCCATACTAGTAATAATGAGTGATTAATGACGCAGCTAGTCTACCAACAAATCGCTGATTTGTTTTTGTTCCGAGAGCTGTCTCAGTACGCACACATGCGTTGTGAATCTTTTCAATACCTTTACAAACACTTTCAAACGTTTTGAATTGTGGAAGGGCGTGCCATGTTATTGTAGTTTATCACTAAGCGTAGGTAATTAATAACGGCTATATGAGTATTTTTACACTCCTGTAAAGAACCATGGTGCAAGTGCGTCTAAAACTCCATAGTGCAAATGTAAATGAACAAAAGAACTCTCTTCGCCACACTTCAGGGATTAGTAAAAATAATTGCAAGTAGGACTCGCACACGAAGGTTTCGTACCACCACACAATATTTAACACAACATACAAAAAAAAAATTAAAATCGCTAGAAAGTTGTTATTTTGTGAGGTAATTACAAATGTATCGTTTTCGGATTTATTACTTTTCTTGTGCTACATGGCATTGCTTCTTGCCAATTTCATGATTCTGGGTCAACGGGAAGTCCCCTATCGGTTTTGATTCCCAAGCGAGCGTCAAAATATGCGTTAATAACACTCCTTTTTTGGGGCAGTCGTGTAAAAAATGATCTTATCCTTATTCAGATTGCGTTAACATAGAAGTTTAATTTTTCCACGCGTTCCTGCGAAAAAGGGTCTTGACAGACAGACGGACAACAAAGTGATCAGCTGTAAGTTTTCCTAAAATTATTAAAATAAAATAAATAATTAAATTAATAAATAAATAAGGGTTCCGGTTTTTTTCTACTGAGGTACGGTACCCTATAAAACAGTAAAGTAAAGCCAAAAAAATTAGCTCAGCCATGTGGATTTTTTAGTACTCAATCCGGTGCTGTTACTACGTAAATTTTGCATGTAGCGACTGAAACTTGCCATTTATTGTAGCGTGTTGTGTACGTGAATTTAGATTGGGTTTAGAAATGTATAAGTTTGCTTCGTTTGGCGCTGGTGGTGTCAATTAGTGAGTGGTTGCACTCGTTTAGGTTTTTTTTTGTCTGTTTTAAATTCGCACGAAAAATCAGAATTGTGACAAAAATACAGCATTCACACATTCTGTAAGTTCTGTTTACTTATCTTGACATCGCGCCTGTTAATACCCGAAGGGTTTTTTTTTTTTAGGTGGTAAAAATCATCAAATGACTCCTTCCGCCCTGGGTGGGGCGGAAGGGACTGTCAGACTTTTACTGACTAAAAAACCACCCTGTTCCTTCTGTTGCCCTTTACGTTCCGGGGCCACGGTATCCTGTTAAGACGTCCCGCAACCCCGGCAGGCGTTTGGCCCCTATTGGGGCCCCGTCCCTGTGCTGACAGCTCTTTGAGGCGCGCGCGAACAGAACGCGCCGTCGACCCGGGCATGGTCCTTGATCGGACGGCGAGCTACCCATTACTCGCCGTCCGCAAGCCCGCGCTTACGGTGGCCGGATCAGAAGTGTGACAAAAATACAGCATTCACACATTCTGTAAGTTCTGCTTACTTATCTAAAAGACGTGACTTTACATAACATTACGCCTGTAATCTCCGAAGGGTTAGGCAGAGGTGTACCCATAAGTACACCCACATTACGCCAGTATGTTTTAAGTCCCATGTAATAGGGGGCGAGCCTATTGCCATTAACCGGGCACGAATCCAGACTCCGAGGCTGCTTCTAAAAAACTCCTGATGGAAAAACCCAATAACACTTTGCCCGGCCTGGAAATCGAACCCAAGACTTCACACCCAGCGACTAGTAGACCAACGAGGCAGTCACTCATTAAAATTATAATAAAACAATTTACAAATAATTGTTTATAAAAATGCTAAGTTAAAAATATTTTTTAGCTTAGTTTGCTGTTCAGAAAATTGGACAGAGAACTGACGGCCAGCCGAGGCGGTTTATTCCCACAACTCAGTGTAATTATATCCCTAAAAGTAAGTTTATATTATACTGTAACATTTTGTAACGTGTAATTTCAATTTAGTACGAGTATAAAACAGTAACTAAAAAAAGAAAAAGAAAATCTTTGTATACATTTGGACTGCCTCGTTGGTCTAGTGGTCGTAAAGCGCGACTGCTGAACACGAGGTCTTGGGTTTAATTCCCAGGTCGGGCAAAGTGTTATTGGGTTTCTTCATCAGGAATTTCTCAGTAGCCTCGGACTCTAAATTTG
Source organism: Hoplodrina blanda (assembly GCA_949316365.1). NCBI lineage: Eukaryota > Metazoa > Arthropoda > Insecta > Lepidoptera > Noctuidae > Hoplodrina > Hoplodrina blanda. The sequence continues at coordinate 1,288,027 of OX438564.1, read as the reverse complement.
TGCCCGATTCATGGCAAAAGGTTTGCCCCCTATTACATGGGACTTAAATATCTAGAAAGAAAAGAAAGAAAGAAAAACAATTTATTCACGTGAAAGTGACGCATACAAAATAATTTTACAACAGCCCAAACAAGTTGGAACTTAATCTAAAGAAAGAAAAAAAAACTAATAATAACTTAATAATAAAAATAAAAAAAAGATTGCGCCACTACCGCGCGAAACGGCCCTCAGCATAATGCCGTGGCCCACACACGATGGCGAAACGTGGGTGTACTACCCAGCCTAACCTTTCGGGGATTACAGGCGTGATGTTATGTATCTTTTTTATACATTTTAAATATTAATTGTATGCAACTAGCTGGCGTGCTGGCGCAGTAACTAACTTTTTAGGCTTATGTATATATCCTGCTTATTTGTAGGAAGTTTCATTAAAATCGGTCTTTTCTTTTAGATTAATATGGACTAGAAAGTTTTTATAAAATGCCGCAAGGTGTAAACTCTCCTAAAATTTAGCTTTTCTTTATGCTACACATCTAAAACTATTTAAAAAATTAACGAAAAAATATCAAGTTTCTACTCACCTACCTAAGATTATTTTCCTTTAATCCTACTTTTATACTAACAACAAGTTTTAATTAAAAATTAGGTACCTAAGCTAAAACTTCAAGCACTATGTTATTAAAAAAATAATTACTAGTCTTTTGTTTTTACATCGAATTTGAAGTCAATTACTAAGTCTAGCCGTATTAAAAAATTGACTTTGATAGGCGTTTACTTTGCCTTTGAGAAGCTATGAAAACAAAAGCAGATCGCTTTTGTTTTCATACCTGTCATTTATTTAAGATAATGAAAATATTAAACGTTTATAGGGTTCTGTAAGCAAAGGGTTCAAATAGGGACTTTAACTCTCGCTCCGTCCTCCCCTGCGTTATAAAAACTACCAAATCACTTACTTAAAAAGTATTACAAATAAAGAATTTAAAGGTTAAAATAATAATTATGTTCGAACATAGTGTTCAAGAATGCAGTTCCGGAAGCATCAAAAAGACTTGCCCGCAGCCTTTTTAGCCGCAGGCCACGCTAGAGCGACTGCGGTGAGCGGCGGCGACCTGCGGCGGCGGGAGGAGTCTAGACGCTGCGTCTTGCCGCTGTAGGGTGCCACGTTGAAGCGGCCGCGGGACGCGTGGTTTTTAATGTTTTTATCTGCTATTATTGCGCGGGGTTTAAAATGGAACGCAGGATATATATTAAAATATAATAATATTATTCTCTCTCTTTCTCACTCTTTATAATAATATTATAAAGAGGAAAACTTTGTATTTTTGTTTGTTTGTAATGGATAAACTCAAAAACTACTGGACCGATTTTAAACATTCTTTCACCATTAGAAAGCTTCATTATCTGCGAGTAACAGGCTGTATTTTATTTTAGAAAAAATGGGGGTCGCGAAAACAGACATACACGCGGGTGGAGCCGCGGGCGACCGCTAGTTACAAATAAATAAAAATGAGGGTTAATGATTTAAACAAAAACAGGCATCAGTTTGGTGAATATCGTAGACTGTACGATGAATTACGCCAATACAAGACATTATTTCACTAATAAACTCCTCCGTATTTATGTTTTGCATCGCGGATAATTCAACAATATTAATAAATCCGCAGGACGCGCGAACTCGTACATTCCCTCCGCTGGACGCGGTCGCCGGACGCGCACGCTAGTCGCGCCAATGTGGCCGCCCCCGTTCAACCCGTATTATTGTTTTTCCCGCTCATCGCAGACGCAAGACGCGTCGCGCCAGCGTGGCCTGCGACTTATAGACTGGAACGGGACAAAATCCGCAAGATCATAGGCATCATAACCGGCCACTGTCCCCTAAACAAACACCTATTCACCATAGGTGTGACAGATAGCCCTCTGTGCAGAGGTTGCATGGAGGCGGAAGAAACACCACAGCATGTGCTCTTGGAGTGCAGAAGCGTGGCGGATCAACGAGCACGAACTCTGCAATCGCCGGCATCGCTCTCCGAAACCTGCAGCAGCCTGAAAAGGCTGCTGGCATTCTGGGAGGACCTGGGATGGTTGGAGTAATTTTGAGGATCCAGTTACACGTACAATGGCCCAATAAAGAGGCTAAGTGCGGAAACAGCCCAGCTAACCTAGCTAACCTATACATAGTATTCACAACAATTTCACACAATTTTACAATGTCACATGGTGTATATTACTTTGGCCGTAACGACAAATCTCTTCATAATAGAAAACAAAGTCGCCTCCCGCCGTCTGTACACATACATCTTTTAAACTACGCAACGGATTTTAATGCGGTTTTCATCACGGGAGTGTCAGACTCTTAAACCCATCCGTGTTCCTCCTAATGCCTTTTACGTTACCAATAAAATATCCAGGGCCGCAGTATAGATAAAGTACTATAACATGGCGCGCCCCTCCATATTACTATTTCAATGTGTGTAGCCACATCCGTATGAAAGAGTTTGTATGTAGGTGTTACTAATTGTCTTCAGTAGCAGGCCAGCAGATTTCTTGGTCAACTAATCATAACTAGCATGATCGTGCAAGACAACGCACGTGTCATTTTCATAGAGTATGTCAGTGTAGCACCATACTAATAATAGTGAGTAATCAATGACGCCGCTAGTCTAGCAACAAATCGGTGATTTGTTTTTATTTCGAGAGCTGTCTCAGTACGCACACATGCGTTGTGAGTCTTGTAAATACTGTGACAAATACTTTCAAACGTTTTGAATTTGTGGAGGGGCGCGCCATGTTTTTGTAGTTTATCTCTTAACTCTATCAAATATAATCCGCAAATCTGACAGGCAATGACCCTAGCCGGCCCCATCTTAGCCCTACAGACTACCTACAGCAAAAAATTTCATACATCATTTTTAGCATTACTTACATAATAAAATAGCAGCATTAATTCAAGTCTGTAGCTTATACAGTATGGGGATCACATATATGCAATAAATTATACGACATACTTGTTATCGCCTTTTCTGACAATATACAAAAAAATAACGAAATCGGTCCAGTAATTAGGTCAAAAAGTAGAGTTTTAATTTTCAACAAATTTAAACACTCTGTAGAATTGGATCAATTTTTTTTCGTAAATCTCAAATTTTCAAACGAATCAAAAAGCCGCGCCAACAGAACAGTCAACAGAGAACTGTCAACAGAGTGTTTACTTTAACTGAATTTATTTTGATATTTATTTTGTTTGAAAATTTTACTTTTTTAATTTTCGGTTTTCGATTTAAAATTTAATTAAGCTATACTTCTGTGGACTAGTATTACTTGAGGTTTCATTTATTGCCTAGAAGTGAGTTCCATACCGTATTTATATCGTACCACATTGTAACGGCTACCACAAGATCTCGTAAATAGTTTATTAAAGCAGAATATACTTCGGAACCGGCTATCTGATGCCTTGTGAGCGCTGAAGCCGAGTGAAAGACTAGTTAAGTTTAACGTACCTTATTTGGTAAACTTTGGTTTGGGGCTCTGTGAGAGGGTGCTGGTATTTTCAATCATGTTGCTGAAAAGGAGCCAGAAGTTCCCAAGTTTATTACACTTACGTGATCGATGTACGAGGATACTATTCGACAAATATGAAGAAGCGAAATGTTATATACTTAATTTACCATCACCATATAAAAAGAAGGTCCTAGGGTTCGAATCCGGGCAAGTACCAAAGTGACGTTTTTAAATTCATATGTACTATCTTTGTAAATTTTATCTAGGACATCACTAACATAGTTCCGTGCCTCGGATAGTACGTTAAGCCGTTGGTCCTGGCTGTCATACATGAATCTTTGACAGTCGTTACGGGTCGTCAGAAGCCCGAAAATCTGACAACCAGTCTTACCAAGGGGTATCGTATTACCCAGTTACTGGGTTGTGGAGGTCAGGTAGCCAGTCGCTCCATGTGAAATACTAGTATTCAGCTGCATACAGTTAGACTGGAAGCCGACCCCAGCATAATTGGGAAAAGACTAGGCAAATGATGACATTCAAAACAGCTTACACAAAACAAAATAGTCGTTTCAAATCACCAGTGACAGTGAGAGTTTATTGTAACATAAGGTTTAAATTTCAATGACAAAAGCGTAAAAACTCTAACCAAATATACTGAAAACTGTGTTTATGCATTCCAACTAAAATCTAAACAACGTAATATGAAACATTTGCAGAAGTAAACTGAGATTTATATAAAATTTTACTACGTTTGCAAGCTTCATAATATTTTCTGCGCTAACGCGAACAGATATATTTTATTACCACTAACATTGGCTATTATTATGGACTGGCTCGCACAGCTTGTGTGGAATGGGTAGGTACTTGTGCTACTTTGTCTAGGTTAGTACCTAAATCAAGGAATATTCTAGTAGTTTACTTCTCTCTAGAATTACGATAAGATATATTTGGAACCTCTGTGCCCTATCTTTTAATTTCTCGACAATCTTGAAGAAATTAAAAAAAGGATTTACGATTTTTCAAGTACCCACTAACCAGACTATTATTGTCCCACTGCAGGGCCAATCATAGACTAGTTACTGGCAACGCAGAGAGGGGCCGCCCTAGGACCTACACTGACCTTATTGGTGAGGTTCTCCAGAAAGGTCAGGTGCGCAGTAGTCGTAACCGGCGTGCTTGTATGACGAGACGTATGAACGTAGATGAGGCGAAAGGAGTATGTAAGGATCGTAGCAGATAGGGTTCTGTAGTTTCTGCCTACCCCCATGGGATAAAGGCGTGAGTTTGAGTGTGTGTGCAGGGCCAAGGCATCTTCTTAAGCAGAAAAGATACGAACATTGATCAACACGCTTGCTCAAGACGGATTGACGGTTTCAGACTTATATACATTTAATTCAGTCCAGGTTAAAATTGGAATTGTCTTAAATCATTGACTCAAAAAGAAGATCCAGGTTTCCTCACAGTGTTTTCCTTAATCGATATCAGTAATGTCGAGGAGTTATGTGATTAAAATATGTAGTTAGACATTGATCTGTTGAACCCCAATTTAATCTGTCTATTTTTTTCTACAACGTCTAAAATCTAAATTACGTCAAAGAAAATTCAAAATGGCGGAGGTGAAACTTTATTCTAGGAAACTCAGTACCGACTTTCTTTTCTCTGTTCGGTTTTTAAATTGGGTTTCACTTTTATTTTCCTTAACAAAAATACCCAATAAAGCCTTTTGTTTAGAATTTACCTTTGTAACAAGAATATGGGAATGTCTCAAAGAAATAATTTTGCAAGCTCATACATCAGCTCGAAATACCGTCGCAGATATGTTCCCCTCAATACAAATCAATAGCCCTGAATGTCTTTATCATGTGACGTCACGCCACTGTCACATTTGGCATTCACTGCGCTGTCTATTTGAACTCGTAGTCGAGTCTTAAATCATTTTTGAAGCATTGTTTGTTAAAGTCAATGAAGCGACAATTTTGTCTTGTATAGAGGACAATTTATTCATATTTGTATTAAAATTTAGAAGGTGCAAGAAATGTCGTGCAGGTTGTGGTACATTTATGTCGATGATCGGTCACTTATGACACGACAGCTGCGCGGTCCCGCAGTGTAAAGCAAATCTCACGATATTTCTCGCATCGTCTAAATAAAGCTTAACAGTAGAAATTAATATGAAAAAATGTGAGTGTCCTACACACCTCTATCTTTTTAAACTGTAGATAGAACATTCATCATTGATTTCTGAAAAAAACGTAAAAATATATTGGTATTTTGATCTTCAATATCTTCGTGACCACACGGTTCCCAGGTAGTCATTAAAAATAAAATACTCGCAATGGTATTAAGAACACGGTTTGGTTAAGTGTCTATTTAAACCAGTTATAATAAATTATATTAATACTAAAACCTAAATCATAATAATATATTACCGGACGATAATTATACATACATACACACATACATAACATCACACCTGTAATCCCCGAAGTACACCCACATTTCGCCAGTTATGTTTAAGTACCATGTTAGGGGGCGAGCCTATAACGGGCATAAATCTAGATTCCAAGGCTACTACTGCTAAATTCCTGATAAAAAAACCCAATAACACTTTGCCCAACCTGGGAATATAACCCAAGACCTCATGCTCAGCAGTCGCGTTTTGCGACCACTAGACCAACGAGGCTGTCCGGAACTATACAGTCCGGTATTACCGGACGGTAACAAAACTGTCCGGTATTATTTAAAATAGGTTTACTACTGACTGATACAGCATAAACTAATTTACTAAAATAGCGATTACATTAAAAAAACGCTTGTGTTTAATAACAAATATAACCGCTAAATGAAGGAAGGTGTTGCCGAAATAATTGGCTCAACCTAAAAGCGGCGCGCCTTTGTTGATCGACTGGTCTTAATTAACAGGTTTTTTCATCCGCTAATTACTGCTGAGTTAGGTCAGGTTAAAGTTTATAGTGTAGTGAAGTATGTGTGGTTCGGTAGATTATTTTTGATTGTAAGGCCCCTTTTTCCGGACGAAAATAGATTTATAGTTTTAGATTTTTTTTTTAATCTTGCTTGATGGTTATTTTTACATGTTTTTCTTAACTAATTTTAATGTATGTTTTACTGATAGTAAATAATTTCTTAAATTAAAAACTATGTCATTTTATAACAATGTGTTTAAGTAAAATCTTGATATACCTAAGTAAAAATAAAGCAAATTGTTTATATTATTAATAAATAATAATAAGACTATGGAGACTCTCGCTAGGCGGCTGGATCAGTGCAAGTTGGACTCTGTTGCTGATACCGTAGGACTACTACATTTTATTTTTTAAATGTTCTTTTTTTATACAATTATTTAAAAATGTATTTTTTTATTAAATTCTTATAAAAACTTACTGTTCTCAAACACGAATATCTGCTCCTGAAACAAAGAGAAAGATAAAATTAATTTCACGTCAGTTAAGTTAAATGACATCATCGTGCATTGTTGAAATATGATTTGGGAATAATTCAATCGAAGCTGCTGCGCATTATAGAAGTCTCGAGACATGAACTTTGTACTTGCAAATGCTTGACAGCAGGGCATCAGTCTGGGAACGCAGAGGGCGCGAACGTTCCCGGGATCCACGGCAGAAGTGTGGACACTTGGGCGAGGAACATCGTGGTGGTTTTTAGTCAGTAAGAGTCTGACAGACTGACAGAGGGTTGGAAATGGGGGAGGGCTTTCCAACACGGAACAAAAAAAAAAGGTTCGATTCCCACAAGAAATAAATACTTGTACGGTCTACAGGCAAATTTTATTATATCAAAAAGTGAACATTGACGTGCCTGGATTATTTTTAAATCATATTCTGGCTATTACCATAGACAAATAGGCATTGTCGAACTACGTATTATCATAAATAAAAAGGCATAAGTTGTCGAATAAATGTGTTGTCATGTCGCTGTGTTGTTAAATGAAAAGTCAGACATATTTTCAACTAATATAATAAAACTAAAAAGTTTTTTGTTTGTTTGTTTAAACACGCTAATCTCTAAAACTATCAATCGGGTTGGAAATAATATTTTTTCATATGATAGCCAGACTCATGAGGAATAGTTTAAGCTATATAACATCTCGCTACAACTCATGGGAGCGGAGCAGAAACCAAAGACGTAACTTGAAACGAGTGAAAAAACCACGCGTTCGAAGTCGCGGGCAGCAGCTAGTTTATACTATAATAATTTTATAAAGAGGAAAGATTTGATTGTTTATTTGCATTGAATAGGCTCCAAAACTACTGAACCGATTTGAAAAATTCTTTCACTGTTGGGAAGCTACACTATTCCCGGGTGACATAGGCTATATTATATTCTAAAAAATTAGGGATCCGTAAGAAAAATCACTCGTTCGAAGTCGCGGGCAGCAGCTAGTTACCAATAAGCCTTCACGAGTTTTATAAGCGAGGAATCTTGAATATACTTTAGCGAAAATTTTTACGTACAGTCAGCAACAAAAGTGGATTAACATTTATGGTTTTTAAATCCTAATTATTAAGTACAATATTAAAAGTAAAACGCAATGAATGTAAAATCAAGATAAAATAAATCCTTAGCTATTGCCTGAAATTCTGAAAGCCAGTATATTATGTGTTTAGTGTCTGTTTTATGATATAAAAAAGTAACATTGTTAATCGACTTTTGTTGTTGATCGTACCATTAAAAACTCAGCCTATAAACAGACCTCGTAACTTCGTTATTCCGCCAGGTCTCATTTCATTTGCTTTACTAAAAAAATATGCACATGCGAGCAAGAAAATTGACACCCTCAATTTTATTTTTAAATTCTAAACCTTTGGCTGTAAAGACAGGTCACAACGAAAGCGTGAATGGGATTCCCACCTGTTTTTTTAATGAAAAATATAAAAAAAAAATATAAAAAATAAATGCAATAAAATAAATATAAATATAAAATTGCAATGAATAATTAACAGAAAAAGTTTGTTTAGCACATAACGACGAATGAAGTGTTGTCTAACTACCTCTTTAATTTTAAGTTGTGTTGGAAGTGCGTGTTTAAACTTTATTGTCCCAAAGTTATGGCCAAGTGCCACAAAACTGATTTGAAGGAGGTGAACTGATCATACATGACAGTTACACCAATATTATAAAAACAAAAAATAAATAAAGAATTTTTCTTATCAAAACAATATTATAAAAACAAAGGAAAAAAGAGGTGTTATACAAACCGCTTTTCCAACCCTCTCCCCGCTCACATACACACAACGCCCTCACTTGTAAGAAGGCGCATTTACATCAGGCAAGGGATTAATAAAATATGATGGTGAGAAGTCTGTTCTCTCTCAAGATAAAGTGTTTCCTTCACAAATACAATTTAGCTTGCTCAGCCAAACACTCCCCGTGGGGTTACTAACTATAAACATGTTTTGATTGCATTTATTATTTACTTAGTAAAAGAGTATTATCTACGTTAATGGAGATGGCGGAATTTAGAGCAAAGAGTTTGTTAGATGATTTTCAGTTGTACTACACATACATAGTGTGACTGCTGAGCATGAGGTCTTGGGTTCTATTCCCAGGTCGGGCGAAGTGTTATTGGGTTTTTCCATCAGGAACTTTTCAGTGGGATCCTAGGAGTCTGGATTTGTGACCGGTTGATGGCTCGCTCCCTATTACAGGGGACTTAAACATAACTGGCGAAATGAGGGTGTACTAATTGGTACACCTCTGCCTAATCCTTCGGTGATAACAGGCATGATGTTGTGTAATAGTTATTAGTAAAATTACAACAAGACTAAATAGATACATCACTCTGTCCACTGCCACTTGAATTCCGAGAGCTACGTCAGCTTTATATAAAAAAAAAATGCAAATCCAGATCCATTTCATCCGCGGGAGACGCCCAGGGCGTCGGACGTCGCGAGGCGACATCCGGCCACCGTAGGCGCGGGCTTGCGGACGGCGAGTAATGGATAGCTCGCCGTCCGATCAAGGACCATGCCCGGGTCGACGGCGCGTTCTGTTCGCGCGCGCCTCAAAGAACTGTCAGCATAGGGACGGGGCCCCAACGGGGCCAAACGCCTGCCGGGGTTGCGAGACATCTTAACAGGATACCGTGGCCCCGGAACGTAAAGGGCAACAGAAGGAACAGGGTGGTTTTTTAGTCAGTAAAAGTCTGACAATCCCTTCTGCCCCACCCAGGGCGGAAGGACTCATTTGATGATTTTTACCACCTTAAAAAAAAAGATCCATTTCATCCAGTTACATACAGCCGTTCTAGCGTGATTGAGCAACAAACATTAATCCATCCATTGTTTCGCTTTTATAATAGCAGTACTAAGATTACAAACAAGGTATAAATACTCGACCAGTTACCTATTAACTGATCTCAAGATTAAGTTAAGAATTTGTGAACCAGCAACATAAAACGATCATTAAAGTAAATCAAAGAGAATAATGAACGCTAAATGAGTTTATTCCGAAAACCATCAAATTAATCTTGTAACTTAATCAACTCGCTCAAGAATACGAATAAATAATGGTATCTCTTACATCATTGTTGTGACGTCATTCCGATACCAGTCTGTTTTTGTTCCACGGAAGGATAAATGGAAAACAATTATTGTGCGGTTATGGACCCCGTCTACAATGAAGTTCCTTGAGGGGGGGGGGGGGCGTATACAGTGGCCCAGATAAGGACGCCCAAACAAAGTTTTAGTAATTTTGGGTGACAATAAGACAGACAGTTGTTTTTATCGATCGAAGACCATACTTTCAGTATCAATAAAAATATTTTAAAAAAATGTGACACAAAAAGAGAAAATCAAGAAAAAGTGATGCAAAGAAAATTATCCCAATAAAATATTAAAAGTCTCAAATCTACTCAACGGACTCTTTAGAATATCAAGTAGTAAAAAACGCAACCGTTACTGACAGACTGATCCATCAACACACAGCTCAAATCACTGAGCGGATTGCGCTGAAATTTGCCACGCACAAATCACCTCGTGTGTCGCAAATCACCCCCTTAGGGGATGAAACGGGAGTCTGACATTTACGCGGATCCGGTCGCGCGTAAAAGCTAGTTATTTTCTAAGATTCTGGACTTACATTTTTAATAAGATGTCGGCCGTTGTTACACTTTCACTGTATTAACATACTATGTCACGCCCGTCGTCGTCATTCCAAACGGGTGGGCAGAGCTCCAAGCCCTGCCAGTTATGGCTCAACTCAAGACACCTTGTAGCACTAAATGTTTGTAGCCAATATCCGGGTTATAACATGTTGCAAATCGTTTGAGACCAATATGGTAGCGGGTGTAAAGAGACCAATCATATTTCCGAAAACCTCATGTTCTACCCATTACTGCCCAGTAATGCCTCGTTGGTCTAGTGGTTAGTGACCCTGACTGCAAAGCCGGAGGTAGTGGGTTCGATTCCCACGCAGGACAAGCTTTGTGTGATGAGCATAATTGTTGGTTCTGTATCTGGGTGTAATTTATCTATAATATGTATGTATTTATAAATTATATAAGTATGTATATCAGTTGTCTGGTTACCATAACACAAGCTCTGCTTAGCTTGGGATCAGATGGCCGCGTGTGAGTTGTCCCAAGATATTTATTTATTTATTTTATTATTACCATTTCGTATATCAGTTTCGCTTCTCCCGCACTAGGTATCGATAATATTCCCAAATAAAAGCCCCAACATCATACATATTAACTTTTAACTCCTGCATCACTAACTCTCTTTCTCTCCTGTTATCTGCCTCGCTTACGCAATAATGAACAAATTAATATTATACCTATATAAGTAAGTGTAATAAGTACATAATTACATTAGGGTATGATGAGGCTGACATACCTTTGTTAGGTAAAAGCCTCTAATTAAATAAAGATTAAAAAAAAACATTATTAAGTACAATAATTTCTTTCAACAACATCATACCTGGGAATTTAGAACCAACTGTTGTTCTAATTGTATTTCTAAAATAAAAGTAAGTTTAGTTACTCCTTATAACATCAACTATATTATGCTAGTGAAAACACGGCCAAAATCGGTAGAACCGTTTCTTAGATGAACCAGAATAAACAGTTAGGCGCGTCGCTCACTGGTAAAGTCGAGGCGACGTCGCGTCAGCGGCGGTGCGGCGTCGCAGCACGGTCGAGGATAGGGGGCGTCGCTCACACGATTAACAGTCGAGGTGCAGTTGAGGCGCGGGCGCATAAGAGGCACGCCGCAACAAGGTTTTCTTAACAAATGAATGGTAGTGCGCTCACATACAAGAGTTGCGGCGAGGGCGAGGTGAAGGCGGGGCGGAGGCGAGGTGCAGGCGGGGCGGAGGCGAGGTGCAGGCGCAGGAGGGGCGCTCAAGTGTGCCCAAGCCACGATCCCACCGCCATTTTGTCATTTTGTCATTAAAAATGTGAATCGACTCTACGCAGAGACCTAGGCGCGTCGCTCACTGGTAAAGTCGAGGCGACGTCGCGTCAGCGGCGGTGCGGCGTCGCAGCACGGTCGAGGATAGGTCTTTGCGTAGAGTCGAGGCGAAGGCGGCTATGCTTCCTTCACATTTTGAATGACAAAATGACAAAATGGCGGTGGGATCGTGGCTTGGGCACACTTGAGCGCCCCTCCTGCGCCTGCACCTCGCCTCCGCCCCGCCTGCACCTCGCCTCCGCCCCGCCTGCACCTCGCCTCCGCCCCGCCTTCACCTCGCCCTCGCCGCAACTCTTGTATGTGAGCGCACTACCATTCATTTGTAAGGAAAACCTTGTTGCGGCGTGCCTCTTATGCGCCCGCGCCTCAACTGCACCTCGACTGTTAATCGTGTGGGCGACGCCCCTTAGGCGCGTCGCTCACTTGTAAAGTCGAGGCGACGTCGCGTCAGCGGCGGTGCGGCGTCGCAGCACGGTCGAGGATAGGTCTCTGCGTAGAGTCGAGGCGCAGGCGGCTATGCTTCCTTCACATTTTGAATGACAAAATGACAAAATGGCGGTGAGATCGTGGCTTGGGCACACTTGAGCGCCCCTCCTGCGCCTGCACCTCGCCTCCGACCCGCCTGCACCTCGCCTCAGCCCCGCCTTCACCTCGCCCTCGCCGCAACTCTTGTATGTGAGCGCACTACCATTCATTTGTAAAGAAAACCTTGTTGCGGTGTGCCTCTTATGCGCCCGCGCCTCAACTGCACCTCGACTGTTAATCGTGTGAGCGACGCCCCTTAATCGTGTGAGCGACGCCCCATAGACAACAGAAGTTTTAAAAATATGATTTTGGTATGATAGTCTTTCTTAAAGTTTTAAAATTTTAGTCAAACGACATTCCGAAAGCTTCTTACAAGACTAAAATTAATCATGACTAACTCATAATACGTTACAACTGAAAAGCTTAGTAAAAACACACACGAAACCAACCCTTCTGAACATAATACATCCGAACCACTCATTTCGTGAGCGGAATACACGTTTAAGCCAAGATTTTCAGTATTACAACACTTTATCCCCGAAAATTATAATGTTAACAACACCCAGTTTATTTTGGCCTGACGTGTAATTCTTTGAATTCGTGAAGGAATTTAATACAAATAATAAATGTTTGTGTGTTTGTGAATAATGTGATTGTGTGAGTAATTTTGCATGACTGTGTAAGAGTATATAGATCGTGTCGTAGTGTCGTGATGGCTAGTGGTTTGAGACGCCTTTCATACATGGGGTTGTGAGTTCGAATTCGGGCAAGTACCAATGTGACTTTTTTAATTCATATGTACTTTCCAAGTTATGGATCTTTGATAGTCAGAAGCTCGAAAGTCTGACAACCAGTCATACCAAGGGGTATTGTATTACCCAGTGACTGGATTGTGGAAGTCAGATAGGCAGTCGCTCCATGTAAAATGCTGGTATTCGGCTGCAATGGATTCAGTACATATCCTAGGTCTCCCAGATTTAATATTTTTCATCCTTACTTCCATCCTTAAATTATAAACCAGCTTTTGCCCGCGACTTCGTCCGCGTAAATGTCGGACCCCCGTTTCATCCCCTTAAAGGGTGAATTTTGGAAAATCCTTTCTTAACGGACCTCTACTAACTATAATCTACCTCCCTGCCCATCTTTACAAGGAGTGGGTGAATGAGTGAGTGACCTTTCGCTTTCATATTATTTAGATAGACTAGATTAGATGAGAAAGAAAAGCCTGGGATACATTAGGGAGCAAATGAAGAAACATGTTGCGGAACATGTCCCTCAACAACTACGTGAAGTGTCCCGCGACAATTGTCATGGAACATTTTGCTGGCTACACTAGTCAGTGTTTATAGAAATGTCGTCGTGCGCTCGCTCTCGAGGCGGGAGCAAGCAACATGCCCCGCGTCACGTACAATGTTGCGGGGCATGTTGCGGGACAATGTGCAACGTTGCAGCGTCACGTAGATTGAGTGTTGCGCGTCATGTTGCGGGACAAAATGTTCCCTAGTGTATCCGGGGCTTAACTGTCTGTCTGTTACGCTTTCACAACTAAAACACTGAACCAATTTTGATGAAATTTGGTGCGGTGAGTTTGAACCCCAAAAAAAGACTCAGGCTAGTTTTTATTTGGCGACTTCGTCTGCGTCCGCGATAACCGACATTCACGTGAACGGAGTTTTTTCATATAAATTGGTCATATTTTATTAGATGGGTTTGCTCTTGACTCTTTATTCATGAGTACTTTCACACCTAAAGAGATGCGCAGTAAATTAAAAGTCAGCATGTGTTAATAATGTTACATTAGATTTCGAAATATGAAGATATATTTTCTCTAAATTGAATCTTGTGTATTCTTACATACCACCAATTTTCCCTATTCCCTTCTCGGTTTTGGGCGTGCAATCCCTTCTCAAACTCAAAAAACATCCTGTATATTCAAAGTAACTTTAGGGATGCCTCACAGTTCGGGCCCCACTTATCCTTGAAAGGGTTACCTTTATACCTACGGCATAAATTATTTCATAGAAATGCCGCAGTCGTTATACGAATTCGGACAGATTGGGAAATTACTAATCGATGTTTTGTACTTTGCTGTGTATTTTTTGCACTGTACAGTTAACAAAAGAGATAGGTATCCAGGGTCGTCAGGTATAGTTGAAGTTTTCTTAGAAAGCGATGGATGTTTTCAAATGCAATTTAATTTAAAAAGTAGATACTAAACAGTTCATTAATTGAGTTTCAATCGAAGACATCCATCGGTTTTCAAGAAATCTCTGCTGCATACCTATCTCTTTTGTTGACTGTACATTTTTTTAATAGGTAGAATAGAGTTTCTTATTAATTCTTCTCCATAAGAAACTATATTTTGGAAAGGGAAACTAGATTCAATTCAATTTTTTCTTGTAAATGACATTCGAATGCCTTTAAATAGACTAATTAAAATAAATTATTTTACTTTGACTTTCTTTCAAACGTACTTTATTAAAATAATAAGTTTGTTGCTGATTTTTCTGTAAAAAAAAGAATAATTTATAAATAAAACACAAAACCGACTCTGCGATTACGTACGCGTGGTTTTTTGTCTTTGTTAAACAAAACAAAAATCTTCAGCTTTATTTTTTTTGTTAAGATTAAAAAGATTCGAAGCACAGCCGCCAGCGCAACTAACATACCAAGAAGGTATTCCTCAATTCAGCTTGCTACAGTGATAAAGTCTCATTGTGTCACCTTCCTAATGAAACGCAATAATGACAGAGAACGCGGAAGGCGTGTCGGGTTCTTAGTAATTTAGATAGAGAGGAGCAAGTATTGTGTTAACGGCACGTACTCACATTAATATGTGAGCTGGAGACATCTTTATAGATGCAACGCGCATTTGTACCTGCGTAACGTTGTAAGGGAATTTTGAAAGAAATTACATACATGTACATACATAAAGTCACGTCTTTTTCCCACGGGGGTAGGCAGAAATCACAGAACGCCACCTGCTACGATACTTACATACTCCTTTCGCCTCATCTACAAAATTAAAATAAATGAAAGAAATTACTATACTAATGTTTTTTAACCGACTGCTTCGGAGCCCAAAAAGAGGGCTCTGTGTTTGACATGTGTGTATGTATGTTCGTTCCCAAGTCCGCTCGTAACTACTCAATGGCGGATGCGTCTCATAACGTATAAATTCACTTGGTCTAATTTTAGTTTTATATCTTTTGAGTGGTATGTCAAACGATTTTATATTTAATGTATGTTATGTCAAACGATTTTATATTTAATGTAATATATTTTATGCTTATAAAAAATAGTTATTTTAAAATGATATCAATCGTTTATTATATTCACTAATAGTTATATTAAAAAAATATATAGCTTCCGTTGTTATATGTTGTAAATATTAGAAATTTTGTTGTTATATCAACTATTACTTTCCCCTAAATAGCTCAACTGATTTTTATAATTGATACGTCATAAGACTGATTAAAATGGCGAATTATAAACTAAAAATTAGATATAAAACGAAAAGAAGTAAAACAAATAAAAATAACCCGACTGCTTCAAAAAATAATTTTAATTTAAAAAAAAAACGCGTGAACCCGATGGATGTTTTCAAATGTAATTTAATTTTAAATGTATATAATAAACAGTTCAATCATTTACTAATTTAATATTTTGTGTACGACACGGTTGGCGCAGTAGCTGAGCGATTGGCTCCTGCGCGGCGTGTCGCGGGTTCGATTCCCGCACGGAACAAATATTTGTATGGTCTACAGATAATTGTTCCGGTTCTGGCTGTTTGTGTATGTGAGTTTATATGTTTGTAAACGCAACCACGATACAGGAGAAATTCCTAGTGTGGGGCAACGTTTAAAAAAAGAAAAACAAAAAAAAAAACAAAACATTAAGTTAAGTTTCAATGGAAGACGACCATCGGTTTCTAAGAAAACTTCAACTATATCTAACGACCCTAGACACCTATCTCTTTTGTTGACTGCACATACCATAAGCCTCTTAGTTTATATTATAACATAGCATTGAAGCTTTTCTTCAATAAAATATTTTATATTTTTATTTGTTTTGACGATACATTTGTACAAATTTTATACTACTATTCTTGTTCTATTTATGAGTTCACGTTTTTTGCTATGTCTGAGGCGTTGCTTAGATCGTTTGAGGTGCAGGACAAAGTCAAAGTCAAACAATTTATTTCATACATAAACACAAACATAAACTCACGCCTTTTTCCCATGGGGATAGGCAGAAACCACAGAACGTCATCTGTTACGATCCTTACATACTTTCAAAGTCAAAGTCAAATAATTTATTTCAATTAGAATATTAAAAGGCACTTTGAACGTCGCACGTGAACGGCCCTATGGGGCACTCCATCAAAGGGGAAACAGCAGAATATTTTTCCGATTACGTATATTTACGTTATTTATTTTTATCTCCTCACATAAATATAACTATTATAATTATGTATACCTAGCGAGCACACGCAGTCTGCCCGACACGGCATAGCTATCAGTTGTCGTGACTATAGTAATAATAATAAAAATACCACCCTATTATTGTCCCATTGCAGGGCAAAGGCGTCTTCTCATGCAGAAAAGGCACGAGCATTAATCACCACACTTGCTTTAAAGGCAAATTGGTAATTTTAGAGTCAGACTTACATTAATATACAACGTGTAACGGAAAGGGTATATAAGTACATACAAAAAGTAAGGCTTCTTTGGATGATAACTAACGATATGACAAGGGTTTCAGCTCAATATAAAATACTCTAAGAATTGATATCAAATCGGTTTCATATGTTTCTTAAGAGCCTATACAACATCAAATGGCTTAGCAGAATCCTCTGATACGCCGAAAATACTGCAGCATTAATTTTGAAATAAATATATGGTAAAGTTGAGGATTCATGTTAGGGCTTATGTTTGGCGAAAACACGATTCCATAAAATTTTCTCGATAGAAAAAAATCTCAAAGTTACCTCTAAACTGAACAATAAACCGCTGGCAATCATAAAATACTTAAAATTAGATCATGAAACTTTTTATACTAACTGAACTAACTATAAAGCAGGTCTTATGTTATTTATTTTTTTGAATTTCCTTTTTTTTCGCCGTAAAATAAATAGATTTGCGCGTAGACAACTATAAGAAAGAGCAAGCAATAGTGCGTGGTACGTGCAAGTGCGAGCGAGTAAGATTATATTGAAGTAGCGTGCAGCCTTAAATTCAAATCATAACTTGAATTAGTTCGTTGACACCGATCAGCTGACTTAGTGCTAGTGATGTATTTATTTCAATTAAAAAAAAAAACATAATTTCCGAACATGTAGAGATAGGATTAAAAAAACCCCCTGCCATATCGTTTGTTATCATCCAAAGAAGCCTTGCTCTTGGTATGTATATACCCTTTCCGTTACACGTTGTATAAATCTAGGTTCCCTCAAGATTTTTCCCTCCTAAACAGAAGTATTTTGTGACGCCAACCAAAATAGAAACTGTAATCTGTATTTCCGAACGCATTCGACCCTAATCTCTTCAAAGTTAGAGTGAACAGGCTTCGTTTAAGTACTTTGTCTCTGTCACCTCCGGTCTAGACTAGAGTCAAAAGAAAATCCATCATTTAAAACAAAAAAATTGACAATATATCTATACATATAAAATGCTTTGTCTTGAATGAATGAATGACTGGCTGACTGACTGACGGATCAACGCACAACCTAAACCGCTGATCGCAAAGACCTGGAACTAGGAAGGTGTGTTTTTTATATGACGTAGGCATCCGATAAGAAAGGATTTTCCGAAATTCTACCTCTTAAGGGGTGAAAAAGGGGGGCAAAGTTCGTATGGAGAAACAAGATTAGATCGCCAATAACCGACATTTACGCGGACGAAGTCGCGGGCAAAAGCTAGTATATAGATATAAAAACCAGATTTCCATAACCGAGATAATTTTTGAAACATGTCTATTTTTATATTATCGTCTACATTTTGTATGTATAATTAACATGATGCTACACTTTCAACTTTTTCCATTCAAATCAAAACAGCTGACACAGTTTTTACTAATTCAAGTAAAAACTCCAACCACACGCTTCAAACTCAGCTTTAATCAAAGATTAATAACGTCTGTTTAACACACCGTTGATTAATTAATCACTCTCCCCTAACTTCCGAACTAGAAAGTTTGCAAAATCACTTAAAAACATAATCTAACTGCTACGTACGCGTGGGTGGTTTTCCAAATAGTTGGAACTTGTGGTGTACCGTAACCGTAGGGTAACCTTGCTTAGTACCTGTTATGTTTGGGCATTTATAGAGGCATGTATGAACATTTAACTGGTTAAAATTAATTGTACGAGCTTCGCGTCAATTGTGGAGAATTCATCAAGTTTGAAGTTTGACTATGCGAGTAGTGTAGCGGAAATTAAAGTTTAGGACAGACAAGCTTGAGCTTTATAATTCAATTAATCTTTCTGCTCCGTTAGGGTGGGTGCAGACAGAAAAACAATATTAAAAAATTGTGGCTGCTTGCGCCATTGCCATCCAACGTGGCAATGCTACCAGTCTTTTGGGCACATTTTCCGTTGACGGCGACACGGAATTTTTTTTTATGCTATTTAGTTTTAGTTTACGGTTTTGGTTTTTTGGATGTAGTGACAAAGATAGAAAAGGGTATGGTTCGGTCATATTGAGAGGATGAGTGAATGACGATTAACAAAAGGTATTTATATATGGCAGAGGTGAGTGGCAACTCAGGGAGGGGTCGCCATAGGAAGACCTACACTGACCTTATTGGTGAGGTTCTTCAGAAAGGTCAGGTGCGCAGTACTCATAATCGGCGTGCTTGTATGACGAGATGTATGAACGTAGATGAGGCGAAAGGAGTATGCAAGGATCGTAGCCGGTGGCGTTCTGTGGTTTCTGCCTACCCCCATGGAAGAAAGGCGTGAGTTTGTGTGTAGTTTCTTTATTTATTATTATTGGTTTTTAATAAAAATATCAGCAATAATTCAAACTTAAATAAAGCATTAGAGTTCAAAACCCTACTACTATAATTATGAAAGTTTGTGAGGAGGGCAGGATAGATGGATGGATGGTTGTTACTCTTTTACGCTTGAATTGCTGAACGGAATTAGCTGAAAAATATACAGAAAACTAGCTTTTGCCCGCGACTGCGTCCGTGTACGAGACGAAGTTACGAAGTAAAAAGTAACCTATCTCCTTTCTTGGTATTCAATCTTACCCCGTACCAAATTTCATCAAAATCGGTTTCAGTGGTTTTGTTGTGAAGACAGACAGACAGACAGAGTGAGTTTCGCATTTAAGTAATACATAATAATTATGGATATATTTCTTAACACACAGGATATTTAAATCGTTTTTGTTTTCCCACGGGATAAATTAGGACAGGTTTAATTTTAATTACAAACACGTTGTTTTATGTCAGAATGACCGAAAGGTTGAATCTACTAATACTTATATAATAAAGCTGATGAGTTTTTTATTTTTAATCTTTAGAACTGCCAGTTGGATTGGAAACCTTGTTGTGTTTTGTACAATATGATAGCCAGAGTTTTAACAAAACATATTGGAGACTTACTTATGAAGTTCGACAACTTGTATTAAAGGTACAAGTCCTAACCCTTAGTTTACTATAACATCACGCTAAGATCCACGGGAGCAGTGCAGTAATAAAAGACAAAAAAAAACATCCTTATATACACATCAAAAGTGTCTAGGGATCAACATCCCTAACAAATGTTAGGGATGTTGATCCCTAGACACTTTTGATGTGTGTATATAGGTACGTACGGTCGGGGTCATAAGTGGAGTAGCAATCTACATAGCAAATCGATTGACGCTTTGGTTAAACTTACGACCTTTCGACGTCATGTGCGAATTTTGAGGTGTACGTAGGTAGTGTGTTATTTCGTTCAAAAGTGCCTTATAATGGCCTTATTAAATATATGATTTGACTTTGACTTTAACTTTGAATACATCACTTATACACACAGATGTAGGTACGGCCTGTACCGCGTGTTCACAGCAATTCAAACCTTAGCATGCTACTGCACTTATGACCCCGACCGTACATCCTTATCCTCAAATACAATCTTTTTCTTTAATTTAAAAAACTACATTATTATTTTTATTACATTTTTGAAGTTTACGCAGACAAAGTCGCTAACAAAGCCTAGTATTATTACAAGTAACAAAGTTTAATATTTACTTAGTTCTGATTGGTACTAGAACTTTATGAAAACAGACTATAACGTCCAAGTCATAGGACTCATTTGTGAAACAATATTGGAAGTTATTGAAATAGCCTATAATTGATATTAGCTTTCTGCAATATAGGTTTATTTTGGGTTATAATAGCTGAGGTCCGTTCTGCCTATATTACGTTGTGAGTTATTGGAAATACATAGTCCTAATAAGTTATTAATACTGATGGATATTGTCGCTATACAGTGGATACTAGAAATGTGCGGTTATATTTAAGGATGATATTCTGTATTATAACAGCCGCACGGGACGATCCGCCAGGTTAAGATACGCTTGCCGAGGTTGGTCCGTGGATTGGTGACCATCTTTACACACCGAGACTCCTCCATACCTCGGAAAGCACAATAAAGGTCATGATACATTATCCCAGCACCGTAAATGCTCAGCACCAGCACGGCGTTGAGTCGAATTTAGGCTACGGCTAACCGCCCGCGCAAGCTCGCAGACCGCGCGCCGGCCGCGAGGGGCAAGCTCGCAGTCCGCTAGCTTGCGCCTCGCGGCCAGCGCGCGGACTGCGAGGCGAGTTGTATGGTAGCGGCAAGCGCGCTGACCGCCCGCCGTTGGCTTTTTCATATTGACATTATGAAATATATTATACTACACACGATTAATGACAAGCGATTAATGCTCTAATTTGAATGACAAGTAAATTGTTAGTCTAGAGCGGTGCCGTTGCGGTGCTGGGCTAATGTGCTATGACCTTAACCCGTTGGTACCGGTTGTCATACGTGGTTCTTAGACAGTCGTATCCATATAATATTATATTACGCGTATATTAAAATAAGCTATATTTACCACAACTTTGATTCCATTTTTGTTTAACACGACGTGATCATTATTTTCATTTTGTAACTGACCAGCTTTTGCCATCGACTTCATCGTCTGCGTCCGCCTTCCTTTAGTCCCATTTCGCGAGTTAGTTAGCAGTAAAACTCGAAAGAATCTCGCAAAATATACCTTCAACTTGCGTACAAAAGACTTTCATAAATGAAAAAATTATATAAGTATTATCTATCATACATAATCGAAAGCCTGAAGCTTACAAGAGTAATCGCTAAAAACATTATTCTCTTCACGATCGAAGGCTAAATTGTCGCTATTGGGCTCCAAACGTCCCGGCTGACGGGAATGTATCAAATTTTACGAGTCCACATTGATATCCAACGTTAGTCGTTCATAGTCGTTCACCCACGAATCGAATTGAAAAATAATGAGAGGGGGACACATAAAAAGAACATTCGCTCAACGATGTGAAGGAAAAATACGTTTAGTTGATACAATTTCGTATTCAAAGGATTATAATGTCTGTTTTGTGTGACGACTCCATAATGTTTGGTGTTTTTTTATATAGATAGGGACCTCTTTATGTATGTCTCTTTTAACATGACCTTTTAGTAATGGGTGTTATTCTAACAAAACGAACCAACCGGACAAAATTCTTCGCATTTTTAGAAGTAATTGTTATTTAATGTTTGCTTAATTTTACATTTGACTACCTCGTTGGTTTAGTGGTCGCAAACAGCGACTGCTCAGTATAAGGTCTTGGGTTCGATTCCCAGGTCGGGCAAAGTGTTATTGAGTTTCTTAGTAGCAGCCTCGGAGTCTGGATTTGTGCCCGGTTGATGGCAATAGTTTCGCCCCCTATTTCATGGGACTACAACACACTTAACTGGCGAAATGTGGGTGTAGGGGAGACCGGGGATGGTTGACTAAGTTTTGACTTAAGCTCGTATATCTCTGATGTTTAACTTATTATAACAAAAACAACCGTTGATACAGATAGAAGAACTATTCAGGTATCTAAAATACTAATCTATTACCTATATATTTATCATTGTCATACTTATTTAGTCGATTTTCTAAACCCCTGACGCTTGGTCAACCTACCCCATATCCGGGGTAGGTTGACCATAAGCATGGGGTAGGTTGACCTAGGCAGTATTTAGTGTATATTAGTATAAAATGAAACATTAAAATGTTCTAAATGATAGAAACTTTTTATTTAAATATAAACAAACTTTTTGAGATCGATTCTCGGTTAATAAAGTACTTTAATAAAGGTAACAGTCTCTTTTTAAACTATTAAAAAAAACTTAAATTAACAATAAGTTAAATTAATTTTTGCACTTTTAACCTTAATTGTAACTTGAATTATTGTAATTAATCGCTAATCTCAGATCAGATTCAAATTGCTTTTATGAAAATATTATTAAAAATACATAAACTTGTGAGTATCTAATATTATAAACTATTAAAACAGAAAACTTCCAGTCTCATATTAGAGTTTTTAAGTATATCTCATAACAAAAAAATATCATCTTTGAAATAGTGATTATTATCGTTTATGCTATTTTTATCGAAGATTACTGCGTGGCAAGTCTTTCAGATTTTCTTTTGTACGTCGTCATTTTCTGTAAATATACAATAATTATGTTATTTAGTATGAGAGAAGGCCATAGTAATGTTTACATTGATGATGCACACTAACCATTAGTCCACACAACTCTTTAAAATAAGTATAAAATGTTATACTTATTTTATAGGGGTTGGTTGACTAATTAGTCTACCTACCCCGAATAAAATTTGTCAACCAACCCCTGACGCCATTTTGAATTTTACCTGCGTATCATATGAAAACTCTGGCACTAACGTGGAAGCTATACTGTGTAATATATAATAAAACTATCATATTTACATTTGGCATAACAACAATATTGTTTCTAACAGATCCATAGGCACAATAACAAAAAAAGTATGAACGAAAATACTTACTTACCGAGACCAAAAATACAAGATGTGACGCCACTCACAAACGCTGAGTGACTGCGGGGGCTCACTTCGCACAAGTTAGCGGGTCGCGGGGAGTCATCGTCGCTCATGATTAGTTGACTAAAAACACTTGATAGTGGCGAGTTATTGTAGATTAGTCTACCTGCCCCTATAGCCAACCATCCCCGGTCTCCCCTACTAATGGGTACCTACACGTCTGCCTAATCATTCGAGGATTACAAGCGTGACGTCATGCGTAAGGTTCTTAATATGGTAATATAGTATAGGTAATTGACAAATCATATCTCAGTATAATAAAATTAGTAGACTTAAGCAACTTTTAGCTAATTACTTATAATTGATTACAGTTTCCTATCGACATATCATAGCATAACATGCCTCAAACGTAATTAATAAACAATCGATATTTTCTGGTCGATAATATCGATATCGAAATTTCGCTCTCATCTCTAGTTCGTGATACCTATATCGTAGAAAGCAGACACCACTAGACAAACACTTATAAAATCCGCA
Source organism: Hoplodrina blanda (assembly GCA_949316365.1). NCBI lineage: Eukaryota > Metazoa > Arthropoda > Insecta > Lepidoptera > Noctuidae > Hoplodrina > Hoplodrina blanda. The sequence continues at coordinate 1,263,957 of OX438564.1, read as the reverse complement.
GCAGTATTTCCAAGAAACCAAAAAATAACTCGTAGAAAACAGAATCTCTACACACGACTCAAGAAAATATATAAGCCAAGAAATTACAGAATACGTTCAACAAATTGCCTGCCAACAGTTTCCCCCGAGGCAATAAGTACCCTGCAAAGAAAGTCCCTGAGCAATTTAACCAGAATCAATGATGAATAATTTCAAAATCCTAAAACCTAGTTAAGAAGCCCAAGTCTTTGGAAGTGAGCCAAAACATTTGAACTCGCTTGGAGTATCCATAAATTTAGAGCAACGTAAATTATTATGAGTTGTAACTTCGTGCTAAGTATTTTAATCATTTTTATTTTGTGATGAAGATTGAATGGTTTTTAAGAATGCCCGTCCGTTTTTGTTTCTTTTAATGAATGTCAGTATTTCGTAAGATGTTATTTCTGGAGTATAATTTGAACTGGCCTCCGCCTGTGGGTCTTTAGATCATCATTGACAAATGTTCCTTTACTTTCAATGTAGGTTTTTTATCTTTAACAAGCAGTCCTCGTGACTTTACTCACATGTACCTATGTGTTACGTGTAGGTACTTAAGGAAATAAGTATTCTTCTTCTTCTTTCTTTCGTGTTGATTGACTTAAATTTTGTAGGACCAATATTGAGCAACAACTCAGTATTAAATGCTGAGTCATCATAATCCTTCAAGCTAGTCTAACGGTTGTGAGCGCGACCGCTGAAAGTTAAGATAGTGGGTTTTTCTGTAGTAAAAGTTCTATAAGCATATTTGGATAGGACTTTATTAAGTACTCCTTTCGAAAATATTAGAATGTGGTGTCAAAATTCACTTGTTTTCCATTCTCAAACACTTCACTTCACACCTCCACTCCACACCTCCACTCCTATCACTAGTTTACAAAAACTTGGCAAAAACAATAAATCATTTTTCTTTTTTTTTTCAGACCACTAAAACGCGTCATCAATAGGTACTGTTTTTAATATTGCCCTTACACTGTAGGTAAGATGGTACGGTCATGTACTTCAACTAACAGATGACCATGTCGTGAAAAAATAACTTTCCATGGCTGCCTCAAACCACATAGATGACGAAGGTCCAAAAGGATTTGAGGAAGATGGGACTTACGGAAGATGACGCATAAGACCAAAAATAAAAGGCGCCACATGATTGGGAAAACCGATCCCGCGTAGCGGGAAGAGAAGAAAGAAAGAAAGAAAAAGAAATGAAAGAACAATGAAAGAAGAAGAAATGTTTTTTACCTTTAATCTGTCTGGTCATATCTAACTGTCCGTAATGTTCAATAAAGGTTTCTTAATTTTTCCAAGTTTGTTCAAGAATAAATCTTTAATCTACGAATGCTTGCAAGACTAGATAATGGTGCCAATTCCCTTGTTCACAAACTAGACTAATTTTAGAGAATTGACATCTCTTACTAACATACAGCGAAAGAAAAGGACGATGACATTTAAGAACTAAATTAGAGATGTCAAATTAGTTTTGCCTTGAACTTTTCCGTATTTTTAATCTACACGTTTTACGATGTCAACTATAAATTGTATGGATGTGTCAGATTGACTAAATTTGACAGCTCTTATTTACATTCGCCTCTTTCTTGTTTTATTGGACAGAAAAAGATAGAAATAGTCTAATTTTAGTTTAGTTGTGAACAAGGGAATCGGCACCAATGACGACTAAAATTTTAACGTACCAATTTAAACTAAACGATAACAATTTCTTAGTAATTCGTCGTTTGTTTCCTACAAGAAGTTTTTCAACCACATACTGCCACTAAAGAAACTTTTAAATTGTCAACAAATTACTGTGATTTTCCAGAGACTCTCTTAAAATACACCCTCTAAAATACATATCTACATTCGATATCATATTAGAAATAATCCAAATTGAATACAACAATTTCGACCCTTACCGTGAGAAATCTACATGTGGAAACCATTATCGAAAATTCCATATCATGTAGCAACCATTGGTTTCGGCTATTAAATAGATACCATCACTATATTATCCGCCTAACAACAAATTATGTTAATGTATTAATTAGGGGTAGGACACCGAAAATGGTCGGTTATATTCATGGTATATATAACGTTGATAAAGTCTACATATTTGATGATCTGTTTAGTGAGAAGCCTTTGTGGAAAGGTCAAGATATTCGGCCTGTTTAAATGATTATAATATATTCAAATGTGAGCTTTAACGTCATTATTTTCACTAAGATTTTCGTTTACACATCTAACACTAAGTACGCATGCATTTCACGAATAACTAACGCTACACACAGTTGTCATAATTATGTACCTATAGCAAAATAATTAGAATCAATACCTAAATAAAGTATATTAAGTACTACTCACAGCATCTAGTGATAAAAATGTGTACTATTCAAATATTGTATTATCTGTGCATGTTTATTAGAATTTAAATCGGGGGGCACGGTAGTGCCCCCGCCAAGACGAGCCAAGCGAAGCGCAAGGGCACTACCTACCTTTTCTCGAAGTGTTTCGTCGTTTTTTTGAACCCTCATAGAGTTGGTTTCCGATGTACCAGATATTTCATATTCTCAGGATATGATGTCAATAATAGACTAATTAAACATACAAAGTCTTAATTGAATAGCTCTAATACTTTAGATTTTATTGATATCTAAAATACTCCGATTTCGTCACTGACACACTGATGATCATCAAAATGTTTGGCTACTTCCTGAAGTGCTAGAAAGCTGAAATTTGGTATGTAATCTAAGTTTAGTATACAACCAACAAAAAAATACATAAACTTATAACTTTCGCCCCCCATCCCCTAAAATGGGGGGGTGGAAGTTTGTATGAAACTTCAAAATGTTAGGGTACTTCCTGAAGTGCTAGAAAGCCGAAATTTGGTATGTAAACAAAGTTTAGTTGAAAGTAGAAAGACTGCCTAGCAACTTACAAAAAGAACTGAAATCCCACAAAAAACATTTCATGTAAAATGTTGCCAAGACAACCACATAAGGTTTGCCCTGTGAAAAAGATATCAGATCTCATGTAGAGCCAAGCTTCTGAATCTACACGGCCTAACTCTACCGACTCTAACTTCACAAATTCTACATATCAGTAAAAATTTATGGCTTGGCTGTTTCGTTACTTACTTCAGAAACTAAATATTCGCATCACCTCCACGACGGTTTCGAAACGGCGAAGCCATACATTTTTACTGATATGTAGAATTTGTGAAGTTAGAGTCGGTAGAGTTAGGCCGTGTAGATTCAGAAGCTTGGCTCTACATGAGATCTGATATCTTTTTCACAGGGCAAACCTTATGTGGTTGTCTTGGCAACATTTTACATGAAATGTTTTTTGTGGGATTTAGTTTGTTTGCAACCTTTGAACTCTGTGTGCATAATCACGTACGAGCGTTTGTACGAAAAGTATGACGGGTTGGCCGTCCTTAAGTACGGAAACTCTTGAAATCACGCTTTTCAGGACTCAATCAGAGGTATTTTAAGAGACCTCTCTTACAAGTCTTTTTTTTATTTGTTTTCTTTGGAAAGGCTGTATCATTGGCATTTTCTAGTACCGCCTTGAATCAGCCCTCGTGGTACACGCCCAGATCATCTCGCCACCTTTTTTCTGGCAGTCCTCGGCAATGCTCAAACTTTGAAAAAAAAACCCCATTCCTTTTTTAAAATTAAGTAAATAAATCACGGACAACTAGCTTGCAAAGGCTTCAAAATGGACCATTTACAAAAATCTTTTATAAAACTCAGCACTACTTAAATGATTTCGTTTAAACGCCTCCAAATCTTTGAACCGTAAAGCGTTACTTGAAAAAACATTTTTTTACAATCCAATCCTATCTCTCTTTGGTACAAATCACTGGGGCAAGTGATCACTTTGATATAAAAAATCCCAAAATATAATTGCGAAAGACCTTATTTACATAATAAATCGTTATTGGATCCACAAAGGGTAGCTTGTCAAAAAATTTGGCAACAATTTGGACATCAAAGTGTTTGCAAATGGGAGGCGAGAAGACCGGGAGATGCGTTTAACCGGATCCCGTACACGGCAAATTTGCCATTAGGGTGTTTGTACAAATGGAGACTTTGTGATGTGGTGCAAAATGTGAACCGGAGCGATCGAGGACCTGATTGTGGTACTTTTAGATATCCATCACGCTTGTTCAAGGCGGATTGACGATTTCAGACTTAAACCTATATTTATTATTAAGTCCAGGTTTCCTTACGATGTTACTGTTCACCGATATCAGTGATGTCCAAGGTGAACGTAGAAAGAAAATTACAGAATTATGATTTAAAAAGGTCGCATTGCTTGCACGACTGGTGTAAAAACCACATATTGTTCCCATCACTTTAGCCTCTTTTCAACTCTTACATAAACTCACGCCTTTTTCCCATGGGGGTAGGCAGAAACCACAGAACGCCACCTGCTACGATCCTTACATACTCCTTTCGCCTCATCTACGTTCATACATCTCGTCATACAAGCACACCGGTTACGAGTACTCCGCACCTGACCTTTCTGAAGAACCTCACCAATAAGGTCAGTGTAGGTCTCATTTCATTTTACGTGTTTTTTTTAATGTTTAAACTAAACTTTAAATACACTGTAAAATTGCATGCACTTATAAGTACAATGTTTGACGTGTGTTAAATCTATAAACAGTAAATTTTTCACACCAAAAATAAAAGTAAATTTCCAGCAATAACTTCTGTTTAATGTTACTGTGATGTGTTTTTAAGGTAAAAAAAACACTCTAAAAACACATCACTAAAGATAGTTTTGCATGACACCATAGCAACAATTCATTTTCAAGTTCATAACTTGTCCCATACAAAAAAAAAACCCTTTATTTGAACATAGAAAGTCCCGGCATTTTGTGTTCTCATTTGAAAAAATACCACCGATTTATACGAAATCCTCTTCTTAATATAGTGTAGGATATAAATTGACCTCTCCAGTACTTTGCATTTTTTTGTCTGGTAACATTTACGTAAAAAAATAAATCGCCCCAAAGGTATTTCGGGGTCGCCAACATTTTGTGGCTCAGGTAACATCTGAAAAACTTAATTTCCCTTTATGACCACTCAATGGGATATACATTTATTCTCTTTTCGTGTTATTAAGGTAATGTAGGTTTTATTATGATGTACGTAAGAGATTGTTTTTGAATATCAAAAGATGTTTTAAGATGATTCTGTAATGTGTGTTTATTTGAGTCTGTTATAATAACAATAGGTACGTATTGTAGTCTTTTGAACTTTGTTTTTCGGTAAAAATACATGAATTTAAGGTATAGGTAACGTTTTAGATTGATATTCGTATTTTCTTTACTTTTCTAGAATATATTATTTCTAGATTTTGCCCGAGGCTTTTGGAAAATCTGTTCTTAGCGGACGTCTACTAACTTATAACCTACCTCCTTGCCAAATTTTATCTTTATACGTCAAGCGGTTTTCGGTATTTCGTGATAAGTAAGTGTATAACCTTTCGCTTTTATATATAGGTATTTAGAAGATACTCTTGAAAATCTGAATGTTTAAGCAAAAACATCTATACAGAAAATAATACTATTTTGATGATAAATACGACCTGTTCCCTATTGGGTAGTAGACATAATTAACAAATAATTCCAAAACGTTACTTCTCTAAAGAAACACTTCATTTTTTGCCCAGAAAGCCCTATTAATTATCCATTAACTAAAATTGAAATTTTTAGATGTTTTGAAATTAATAAATAGTAAGTAAGTCAGTTGAGTTGGCGGGAAAAGTGACGTCACAGATTAGTATTCAGATCATTAATATAACCTATTTACTTAATATTTTAATAACGATACCTAGAAAATTTTGAAAACATAAACATAACATCACGCCTCGTACTCCCCGAAGGGTTAGGCAGAGGTGTACCCATTAGTACACCCACATTTCGCCAGTTATGTTTAAGTCCCATGTAATAGAGGGCGAGCCTATTGCCATCAACCGGACACAAATTCAGACTCCGAGGCAGCTACTGAGAAATTCATGATGGAAAACCCAATGACACTTTGCCCGACCTGAGAATCAAACCTCATACAACGGTACAGCAAATACATGAGTACATGCATATTGAGTACATGTATTGCCAATTTTTAAATTATTTTTTTAACCCGTTGTCCGTCATCAGAGCCCTGTCCGCCGCGCAATTGGGATGTGTCAATACGATCCGTTAGGCTTACTCGAACGTCAGTCGGAGGGTTGAACAATTAAACCTTTTAATCTAAGGGTTGTTGTGGCCGCCATGTTGTAAAATTGAGACAGAAGGTTAGTAGGTTTTATGGCCTGTTATTATTACTGTTATTTAACCTTCACAATTGAATTGTTGTATTTTTCCATCGATGTATTTTTTTAACCTCTCTCTACTCTGTATATTTTGTTTGTATGGCGATTAACACACTGAACCGCCCACCGCCGCGGCAAGCGGATTGCACCGCTCGACCGCGCGGTCGGGCGGTGTACGTGTGTTAGGCATCAACAGATTTCATAGAGGCCAATGCGACATGAGATCCGCTGCACCGCCTACCGCGGCGGCGCGCGGTGCCGTGTGTTAATCGCTTATGTATGGATATTTTTTGTAACCATGGAGACTAATAAAAAACTATGAAAAGCAAGAATCGTTAATAATCATATCAAAAAAAATATTTGCAAATCCTTAAATTTTTATTCATTTATATTTTATTCTTGGGAGTAATCGTACCTGTGCACCTACTACGTATTGTCTCTGCATCACCCTAAGGTAGACTGGTAGAAAATGCCCAAGGCATTAAGTCTGCCTTGGGACTTAAACATAACTGGCGAAATGTGGCTGTACTAATGGGTACACCTCTGCCTAACCCTTAGGAGATTACAAGCGTGATGTTATATGATTTTGTTATAGCCTCCCGAAGGTGAGTCTCTGATGAAAGTGAACCTTCTTTTGTTTATCTACTGTGTCAGTACAGGGATTACGTATTTATATACGACTTACTGAAAAAGGCAATTATTTATATGTTTTTTTGTGTGCAGAGTCCAGACTATTGCGGGCATCTGCCTGGTCTGAATAATACCTATTGATAGGGTAAATTATTACACTTTATTTATTTTCTTTTTAGGGGTCGTGATAGCCCAGCGGTTAGAAGACTCGTGGTTGCAGTTTCGATCCGGGCAAGCAATGTGACTTTTCCAATTCATATGTATTTTCTAAGTTTGTTTGTTTGTTTGTTCGTAGATGAGGCGAAAGGAGTATGTAAGGATCGTAGCTGGTAGCGTTCTGTAGTTTCTGCCTACCCCTATGGGAAAAAGGCGTGAGTTTATGTATGTATGTATGTTCTAAGTTTGTCTTGGACATCATTGAAATCGGCGAAGGAAAACATCGTGAGGAAATCTGGTCATAAAAATGTAAATCTGAATTAGCGAATCCGCCTTATGGAAGTGTGGTGATTAATGTTTGTGCCTTCTCTGTACGAGAAGAGGCCTTTGCCCTGCTTGCTGCTGTCGATGTCAGTAATGGCCACGGTAAACTTAGAAGGCCTTATTATAAAACAAAGTTTTTGCTTGAACCAGGTTTAAACCATTGAGTCAATTTTTGTATTATAAACTTTAACTGTACCGAAATAAGGTTCGAAATAAAATAACTAGCTTTGTTAGCAAAGGCTTCGTTTTATAATAAGGCGGAGGAGAAAGTACATATAATTGAAAGAGTCACATTGACTGCCTCGTTGGTCTAGTGGTCGCAAAGCGCGACTGCTGATGATGAGTTCTTGGGTTCGATTCCCCGGTTAGGCAAAGTGTTATTGGGTTTTCCATCAGAAATTTCCAGCCTTGGAGTCTGGATTCGTGTCCGGTTGATGGCAATAGGCTCGCCTCCTATTACAACAAAACTGGCGAAATGTGGGTGTACTAATGGGTACACTTCTGCCTAACCCTTCGGGGATTACAGGCGTTATGTTACAAGTCACATTGGTACTTACCCGAAACTGAACTCGGAACCTTGCGCATGAGATGCAGGGCTCTTAACCACTGGGCATGGCTTTAGAAAAAATTAAAACCATAAACCATCTAAAAATTCAGCGAATACACTTTACTCACACATACATATCGAATGGCAATACAAATTGCGTTAACGTACTATGAACGCCACAAAGCAACTCATGAAATTTAAATCACTCGTTACGTTTCAGTGCGGTTCAGGTAACCTATACCTGTGGCACAGATACCTATACGTACTCAGATATACCGGACATGAATATTCTACATAATCTTCAGATATGTGACGTCACAAGCAGGCATGATATCTTAAATTACTGCCTCGTTTATCTAGTAGTCGCAAGGCGCGACTGCTGAGCATGAGGTCTTGGGTTCGATTCCTAGGTCGAGCAAAGTGTTATTGGGTTTTTCCATCAGAAACTCAGTAGCTTTTTTTTGAGATGGTAATAAATCATCAAATGAGTTCTTCCGCCCTGGGTGGGGCGGAAGGGACTATCAGAATTTTACTGACTAAAAAATCACCCTGTTCCTTCTGTTGCCCTTCACGTTCCGGGGCCACGATATCCTGTTAAAACGTCCCGCAACCCCGAGAAACTCAGTAGCTGCCTCGGAGTTTGGATTTTTGCCCGGTTGATGGCAAAAGGCTCGCCCCCTATTACATAGGACCTAAACATAACTGGCGAAATGTGGGTGTACTAATGTGTACACCTCTGCCCAACCCTTCGGGGATTACAGGCGTGATGTTATGTTACCAAGACGCCTTTGAAAACTTTAATTAAATTCCTTAAAAAAGCAAAAAAAAAGGTGCATTTACAAACATATAACTCACATATACACATAACCAGATCTGGGACATCTATTGCATCAACCATATCATGAGACTCATGTAAAGCTTATTTATACAAAGTCTAAGTAGTCTCTTTTAAGTATGAAATTCGGTACATTACTTAAAAGGAATTCTAAGAACTAAGTAACCAAGATCCCGAAATCTTAGGGTCGAAATTGGGTTGATTTTGAGTTACAATACTTTGGTTTTTGTTCGCCTTTCGACAAAACGAATTCTCGTTATGTAAGAAATGTACCTATTCAACTCTTTTACTTTTTTGTTAGCTTATTGAGTCCTCCAAAAAGGAATTCATCAGAAATACTGTAATAGCTAAGAGTTTGTTAAATGTTTATTTTTCATCCATTTCGTATTTCCATTGTCCAATGTTCACAAAAAAAATAACATATAACACCACGCCCCTTATCCCCAAAGGGTTTGGCAGAGGTGTACCCATTAGTACCACACCCACATTTCGCCAGTTATGTTTAAGTCCCATGTCGACGAGTCTTTTGCCATCAACCGGATACAAATGCAGACTTCGAGGCTGCTACTGAGAAATTCTTGATGGAAAAACCCAATAACATTTTGACCGACCTGGGAATTGAACCCAAGACCTCATGCTCAGCAGTCACGCTTTGGGACCACTAGACCAACGAGGCAGTCAAAAAAGTCTCAAAAAAATCTGCAATGTTAATCGACCTTTGTTGCTAACCGTACCGAAGTAGGTACGGTTAGCAAATCATAAATCATTCAACTTTACAAAACAATGAGACGGGTCACCTTTTCTTTCGTCTCACTCACCGGAAATGGTCGAGCAGGTCCAAAGAGAAAGTGTGACGTAATTTGTAATCTTCAACCGGCACCCATTGTCTCTGGTCCCAACATTATGAATTCAGGAGGGCCGAGGTCGGTACCGAATGATTACGGTCCCTGTTTACAGGACAGAATAAATAAAAACATATTTTTTCCGCCTTTTGAAGCGTTTTAATGTTGACATACATTTCCGTGTAAAGGCCGAGACCCACCGCGGCACACGGACAGGCTATACGCACGTGAAGTCACGAGTAAAAACAAGTTATTGAAAATTAATTGGGTTTCTATTGAAATAAAGTGTTTTTTTTTTTTAAGATGAAGTTGCGTCTTGATATTAATGGTTAATGGTATTGTGGACCCAATTGTGTCCACTGCAACCCGCGGACACGCTAAACGAATTGACGTCATTGGTCTACGCGTGGATAGCTCGAATATGGCGCTCACGTAGCTCAACACTGTCATCGCCATGCACGCTGTGCACGTGGTACACGCATGCATGTGCTACGCTACAGTTGTAATAGCGTGTTCTATGTCCGTTTGACCCACGTTGTCAAAGACATGAACCCACCCAGCTAAAATGCGCCGCGTGCCCGTGCATAGCATGCGCAACGGTGGGTTTCTGCCTTTACTGGAAACGCCTGAAGTGGGTCGTATTTTGTGTACGGATTTGTTTTTTATAATTTTATGGCTCTGTGTGGTGTGGATAAAAAGGCTGGTTATTAAAAAGCCACAGTTTAGGAATTGTAGTCGTAAATGGTGGTTTTTGCGTCAAGATATGCGAGGCAGGAGCGGCCTCGTGGAGGAATCTCGTTGATCGTTTATTATGACAGATAGGGTACCTAATTGACAGATATTTCCCACGTAATGAGACACAATTGATTTTCTATTGTTAAATGAAATGTGTTCTAATGTTGTTGTTGTTGTTGTTGTTGTTAAAAGCGGTTAAACTAGTTTCTGTCCGCGACTTCGTCCACGTCAATGTTCAAGTTTCAAAGTAATTATTCAGGATTTTTCAGGATAAAAAGTAGCCTATGTGTTATTTCGAACTATAATCTATTTGTGTGCCAAATTTTATCCAAATCCGTTCAGCCGCTCTGGCGTGATTGAGTAACAAACATCCAAACTTTCGCATTTATAATAGTACTAGCTTTTGCCCGCGACTTCGTCCGCGCAAATGTCGGAAAAGTTAAACACATTATTTTTAGCCCTGAAAACTCGATTAATTTTCAATTTACTGTAAAATTAGAATTTTTTTAGCGGGCATAATTTAGTCCCAGCAATGTAATATATCTTTTTTAAACAAGTACAGACAAGTACAACGTTTTCTGTCCAAACAAAACGATACCTTTACAAAGCGTGTTCGTATTTTTTTTCTAATTTGAGATCTGTTACAACGTCGCCCCGGGTTTTAGGGCAAACATTGAATAAAAATATACTTCTTAGGGTTCCGTACCCATGCCTAAGAAACCCTATTTCTAACCCTCCGCTGTCCGTCTGTCTGACTGTCAGCGGCCGTAATACGAAGAGTTTAAATTTTCACAGAGTGTATATTTCTATTGCCGCCATAACAACAAATAATACACACAAAAATTTAAAATTAAATGGAAATCTCCATTAAAGAAACGTGTTTTTTTTAAGTTATAAAAAAAAGTTGAAAAGTCGGTCTCTTTTCAAGAATCCTGTTGTTTTATGTTAAATATTGTACGATGTGTGTGGTCAGGTATGGAGTACTCGTAACCGGCGTGCTTGTATAACGAGATGAATGAACGTAGATGAGGCGAAAGGAGTATGTAAGGATCGTAGCAGATAGCGTTCTGTGGTTTCTGCCTACCCCCATGGGAAAAAGGCGTGAGTTTATGTATGTGTATGTGTGTGTAAATATTGTACAGTACCTACAGTACGGAACTTTGAATGCTAGTTTAACTCGCACTTGGCCGGCTTTTGTAAGGGTTTTAAGGGTGTAGGTTTTTCTTGTTTTTTGGTGTTTTTGCATGATCTTAAAGGTTAATTGACATCGGGAGAAAGGTGAACCTGGTAAGGCTGGGTTCATAGTGCAAGCTTAACGCGGATACGAACTTTAAGTACGATAATTATTTAATTAGCTTCAGCCCGCGACTCCGTCCAAGTTTCTTGAGAAAAGTTAGTTGAAAACATTTTCAAAAAGTCACATTAAAAAAAAATAGATAATTGGAAATTTCTGTTAAAAAAAAAACTGAAAACTCTAAACTCTCTCTCTCTCTTTCTCTAAAAACTTAAACTCGCTCGCATTTAGCTGTAACATAATTTTTTTTAAATGTTCTCAACTACCTTTTTTTAGGCCTCATTTACGGAGACGCGGAGCGTCGCGCGTCGCATTGTGAGGCGCGGCCCGCACTGAATTCAAACATATGGCGTTGTATAAGTGCGTTTACGGACAAGCGATTTTAGACGTACTAATTTTCGCGCCGCGCGACGCCACGCCGCACGCTACGCGCGACGCCCCGCGTCTCCGTAAATGAGCCCTTAGACCTATGTATCCTGCTTGTGTAGGAAGTTTCATTAGAATCGATTCATCTCATTTCGAAAAACAAGGACTTGTAAGTATGTATGAAATGCCGTACGTCGTAAACGCTCTTAATAACAAACTCCTTTTTACACTTCTCAAAATTTCAGCCATGCTACAGCGACGAGATGCCAGTGTCGTTGGAGACTGGCATCTAAGTCCATTACATAACTAAGGGCGCGTTCACATAGAACGTCCGATTTTACAGGATCCGTTTTAACTGATCCGTCACTACTGGAGGTAATATTCACACAGCATTTACAGGACCGATTTTAACTGATTCGTCGCTACTGGATGTCGGATCCGTATATTTTACTGGATCCGCAATACTGTATTCTGTGTGAACTCGCTCATACAACTACATACGCTAATAACATATACGTTTAAACGGACCAGTAAAACGGACGTTCTATGTGAACGCGCCGTAACAATGTACAGTACACAAAAGAGATAGGTATGCAGTGTCGTCAGATATAAAGTTTTCTTAGAAACCAATGTATGTTTTAAAATGTAATTTAATTTAAAAAGTAAATCATAAACAGTTCATTTATTAAAGTTAAGTTTCAGTTGAAGACATCCATCGGTTTCTAAGAAAACTTCAACTATATCTGACGACCCTGGATACCTATCTCTTTTGTTGGCTGTACTTACCAAACTTTCTGAAATCTCTGCTGAAACCAAAGCTAAGTTAGTGCAAAGAAAACGTAGGTAATACTAAGAACTTATCATCTGCAGTCAGTGCTTTTGTTCTCCCATTGTCTGACTTGTCAGAATGAGATGATATACGGGGTAGCAGACAGGATCCTTCTACTAATATATAAACGTGAAAGTTTGTGAGGATGGATGGTGAATGTTTGTAACTCTTTCATGCTTAAACGGTATTATGAGACTGATATACAAGGTGTAGTTTGCATTTTCGTAATACACACATCAAAAGTGTCTAGGGATCAACATCCCTAACATTTGTTAGGGATGTTGATCCCTAGACACTTTTGATGTGTATATTTTAGGAAGTAGTCATAAAATACTTAAATTATTTAATAAAATTACAATACCTGGTCAATAAAAAATAAATACATACTTGTTTTTTAGTTTTAAATAAATAAAATAAAATTCATTTAATTTAGGCAAAACCCAAAGAAAAAAACAAAATACGAACATAATTCACAACGTCATTATAACTAGAATTAAACAATAGAATTCAATGAAATTAAAATTAGAATGTCAGGGTTATTAAGATTAAATAAAATAAAATTTCAAAAAACTGCAACAAAATACAAAAATGTCCACATAACTAATTCAATAAACAATAAAAAACGTGTAAAACTTTTTAGTTGTTTATGTTTATCAGTGTTTCAGAATACACCTCCTTCCAAGAACAGAATTGCCCCGTTGCGTATGCAGTAGGCAATTTCGGCCACGGCGTCTAAGTACCCAGCGGATAATTATGCATTAACATTCATCACCACGCGTTCTCAAAGCGGATTGGCGATTATGGACTTTCTTTGCAATGTTTTCCTTCACCGATGTAAATGATAAACATAGAAAGTAGAGATAAACTACGATAACTTGGCGCGCCCTTCTACAATTTAAAACGTTTGAAAGTATTTGTAAAAGTATTTACAAGACTCACATGGCAAGTGTGCGTACTTAGACGGCTCTCGAAACAAAAACAAATCAGCGTGTCATTGTTGCTTGACTAGCGGCATCATTAATTACTCATTATTATTGAAATAGTAATATGGAGGGGAGCGCCATGTTATAGTAGTTTATCTCTACATTACGAATTGGAAATGTCTTAATGGTACTTGCCCGGTAACGGACTGACAAAGTCAATGAATGAGAGGCGGTTGTGTTAACCACTGACACAAGACACTTACTAATGTAATAGGCAAACATTTTTCAATTTTATGAATCATCCATTTTGTTTAGTCAGTTGAAGCGTTGCCAAGCATACTTTGTTAACTTCGCGACCTACACATCTTAAGTTTTTAGTATGCAATGCGTGCACGTTGCCAACCCCTGCCTTTCAACATTGAAATATGATGTCATTTTAAAAGGAATTGCAAGTTTCTGGCGCCATCTTTTATATGAATGCCAGTTTGCCAATGCAGGACAACGACCCCTCGTCGTACATTTATTGAAACAGTATTGTATTGATTCAGTGTATTATTATATAAGTACGCAGAAGGCTTTCAATGTCCTATGGATCCTTTAAAATAATGGTTTTTGGATGCTGATGCGATTGCGATACTGTAGATAACCACACGGTTGCCTCGTTGGTCTAGTGGTCACAAAGCACAATTGCTGAGCATGAAGTCTTGGGTTCGATTCCCAGGTCGGGCAAAGTGTTAATGGATTTTTCCATCAGGAATTTCTCAGTAGCAGCCTTGGAGTCCGGATTTGTGCCCGGTTAATGGTAATAGGCTCGCCCCCTATTACATGGGACTTGATAACTGGCGTAATGTAGGTGTACTAATGGGTATACCTCTGCCTATCCCTTCGGGGTATACAGGCGTGATATTATGTTATATCGAATCGGTACTTCAAGAGTTTAATTTACCATAATCAAACAAAAAAAAACAAACTTTATTTCTTAAAGACAAATTGTAAAGAAATACCTGTTTGCATTTACTGAGAAAAAATATTTACACGAACACACGACGTGTGTTCCCCTTTACAACCCTTCTTAAACCATGTAGAATGAGACGTGGATGACTCCATAAAAATGGAAAATGTATGTTCCCCTCCTCTTTGAGACACATTGGTTCAATTTTCACGAGACACAATGACGTCACGAATGATGAGTAGTCATATCCCATGAATGTTTTATTATTACAACCCCCCTTTCGCCATAGAGTAGCTGTGAAATTGATTCAGATGAGCCATTTTTACGGTTTTCGTGCCCTATGGGTCCCAGCGGCCCTATTATGCTGTCTGCGCGTCTGTCACAAGGCTCTTTTGGTGAACACTTGAACTTTTTGTATAGTATTGTATTACCATGGCCGCTGTCTAAATAAATATATGAAAGCGAAAGGTCACTCACGCATCACGATATATCGAAAACCGCTTGGCGTAAAAGGATGAAATTTGGCAAGGAGGTAGTTTATAGTTAATAGACGTCCGGGTCCGGGAAGGGGTATCGTATTATCCAGTTACTGGGTTGTGGAGGTCAGATAGGCAGGCGCTCCATGTAAAATACTGGTATTCAGCTGCATCCGGTTAGACTGGAAGCCGACCCCAACATAATTGGGAAAAGGCTAGGCTAGATGATGGAGACGTCCGCTAAAAACGGATTTTCCAAAATTCACCCCCTAAGTGAATAAACGCGGGGTTTGTATGTATGGAGAAACAAGATTAAATGACCAATAACCGACATTTAGGCAGACGAAGTCGCACGCAGAAACAAATTTATAATATTTGTAGGATGCCACAGCCTCAGGCATGAGAGGCGGACGCCTTAACCACTGCGCCATTACGACGTACAAGACGTGTTTGAGTAACTCAAACAAAATTATATTATATTTAAGTCCCATGTAATAGGGGGCGAGCCTATTGCCATCAACCGGGCACAAATCCAGACTCCGAGGCTGCTACTGAGACAAATAACTGGCGAAATGTGGATGTACTAATAGGTACACCTCTGCCTAACCCTTCGCAGATTACAGGCGTGATGTTTTGTGTATAACATAAACTCACGCCTATTTCCCATGGTAGGCAGAAACCACAGAACGCCACCAGCTACGATCCTTACATACTCCTTTCGCATCATCTACGTTCATACATCTCGTCATACGAGCACGCCGGTTACGAGTACTGTCGGTTTTGTGTATACTGTGTATATTTTTTAATTAAATTAGTGAGTAACAATTTAATAGAATACGCTGACCCTTTTTTCCGTCAGTCCTTTGAGTACGGTATCCGTTGACACATTATTTTGATGGTTAAGCAATTTTATAATGTGTACTGTTTATTATTTAACCCTGTGAATAAATAATCCGGGGCTCTTGTAAACACAGGCTGGAACTCGCAGCCCCCGTCGCAAAACCCTCGCCTTAAGAGGACTGTAGCAACTGAGCGGTCCAAACAAAAGTATTCTTACCACTATTATAAATGCGAAAGTAGCTCTGTCTGTTTGACTGTTACGCTTTCACGACTAAGCCACTGAACCGATTTTGATGAAATTTGGTACCGCGTACGGGTTGGAGGTGCGAAGTACTCGTAACTGGTGTACTTGTATGACGAGATTTGTGAACGTAGATGAGGCGAAAGGAGTATGTAAGGATCGTAGCAGATGGCGTTCTGTTTCTGCTTACCCCCATGGGAGAAAGGCGTGAGTTTATGTATGTATGCGTTGGAACCGGGTAAGTTTGAACCCCAACAATTTTTTTTAAGGATGCTATATCATCAAATTAATGATGACTCGGCTCCGTTCAGACCCCGACCCCTTCGTTCCCTGGACGGAGCCGAGTGAAGTATCAGACTCTTACTGACTAAAACCCATCCGTGTTCCTCCTAATGCCCTTTGCGTTCCAGGGCCGCGGTAACTCTCTTGAAAAAAATCCGCAACCCTGGCAGAAGAAAGGACATAGGCTACGTTTTATTCCGCAACTTCGTCTGCGTCTGCGAAAACCGACGTTAATGCGGACGAAAACAGGCAAAAATAGTAAAAAATTAAATCAATCAGGTTTAATTCACGGGTCGATCCATCAGGTTAAGCTACGCTTGCCGGGGTTGGTCCATGGATGGGTGACCATCTTTACACACCAAGACTCCTCCGTGCCTCGGAAAGCACGTTAAGCCGTAGGTCCCGGTTGTTCCTCCACCTCGCGCCCCAGCCGCCGCGGGAGACGCCCAGGGCGTCGGACGTCGAGAGACGACATCCGGCCACCGTAGGCGCGGGCTTGCGGACGGCGAGTAATGGGTAGCTCGCCGTCCGATCAAGGACCATGCCCGGGTCGACGGCGCGTTCTGTTCGCGCGCGCCTCAAAGAGCTGTCAGCACAGGGACGGGGCCCCAATAGGGGCCAAACGCCTGCCGGGGTTGCGGGACGTCTTAACAGGATACCGTGGCCCCGGAACGTAAAGGGCAACAGAAGGAACAGGGTGGTTTTTTAGTCAGTAAAAGTCTGACAGTCCCTTCCGCCCCACCCAGGGCGGAAGGAGTCATTTGATGATTTTTACCACCTTAAAAAAAAAAAAAAAAAAGGTCCCGGTTGTCATAATATGTGGATCTTTGACAGTCGTTACGAGTCGTCAGAAGCCCGAAAATCTGACAACCAGTCTTACCCAACATAGTTGGGGAAAGGCTAGATAGATGATGATGAGGTTTAATTACTTATTGACCAAAATAGACTCCTTTGTATGGACTTCATTATAAGTAAAGTCTCCTTAACTTCGGGTACAGCCGTTGTGCTTCACAAAATACGAAGGTTTAGCTACATCCCACCCACTTTACATAATCCTTGTCCTTTGTCCCTTCTGCATAACTAATCTTTGTCAGGAAACCTTTTTTTGCCTACCGTCTGTCACTAAGGAGACGACTCAGGGAAGCGTTCGTCTTAATTTCACTTCTTGGATTAATCGCGCTTATTTTACGCGACATTTTGTTCTTTAATAAGTTCTGAATTTTCTTTTAGAGCTATTAGTGTGTTGATGAGGTTTAGGAATTTAAATACTTTATGCGTTAAGTACTATTTCAAGGCTGAAGGATGATGGGAGTCTGTTATGGAATTTGTTCTTTTTACAAGCTTTTATTTAGCTTGTACTGTCCGTATGTAAGTGCGAACCATTTTTCGAACATTTGTTGGTATCCGATTGAGCTGAAATTTTGCATACATCTTTAGTTCAGATGACAATACAATGTCCAATACTCAATATTGTAATAATTTTAAATTAAGTAAAGCTTGTTTTTAAAAATATATTTATAACAGTAAAACTTTAGCTTGACCTTAGCTTAGCATTCAACTTTGAAAATGCTTAGGTTAGGTGTTGCCTAAATGCTTAGTATATCTATACAATAATCCTAGGCCTTATCAGGCCTTATCCTAACTAATATTATAAATGCGAAATAAGTTTGTTTGTTTGAAACCTTTTCACGCCAAGCCACTGAACCGATCATCTTGAAATTTTGCGTATACGTTGTCAGGTGTAATCCGGAAAAAAGTACTGTTCCCGGGGAAAACCACAATAACGTTCTTATGGTAATAGATGGCGCCACGGGTCTTTGCTGTTTTTTGATGGCGTTATGTATAGAAATTGATCTAGCTTAAAAATTGGAAAAAATATTTTCGTATATGATCATAGCCAGACACATGAGGAATAGTATAGGCTATGAGACATCAAGCTGCGACAAAGGAGCGGAGCAGCGTACGGACTCGCAGACAACAACTAGTGTATGTATAAGTCTCATGGAAATGAGCTTATTTCTATCACCCGTCCACATACTCTACTCCTCCAAAAAACCTAAAAACACTTTGCCCGACCTGAGAATCGAACCCAGAATCTCTCGATCAGCAGTCGGACGAACAACCATTAGACTAACGAGGTCATCGAGGGATCTGTAGTAATGTCAATCAGAAATCCATCAAGCAATTCTGAAATAGTACCTATACCTGCTAAAAAAAATGTGTTTCCAGTAACTTTGAAAGTGTGGACGGTATTGGAAGAAACAATTTAGTTTGTCGAAATTCGTTTTAGAGCAGATAGAAAAGCGCAGAGAAAATGCATTTACAGTTCACAGAAATTTCTATTCGGTTTTCGATATCCCAGATAATACTGATCTAACGGATTTTTATTGAAAATGTTTGAGATGCCAAAGACAGTTACACCAGGGGTAAAAATACACTTAACTAAGCCGAGAGTTCAATTTTCTCCCATTATTGTCAACATTATCAAGTGTCCATGGAGTTTCTTGCTCATTCTTTTCCATAAAAACCTACCTAAGTTTTGGAAGGAGCAGCTAGCTTCAACTTTTTGACTAACTGACCTTGAAAATTCATAAGTGCCTGTAAATGGTCTAATTGAAATAAATGCTTTGAATGTGACATTTTTGAATTCTGGACGATACCGGGTAATTTAAAGGTCTAAATTGGTTTAAATCTAAATTTGAAGGTCACATTATTTAAATATACTCTAACTAAACTTAAACAATGATTTTTCGCACCAAAAATTAAATACGGCGACTTTATTTTTGTTTGCTGTTATGTACTGCCACCGACTTCCTAAATTAAAGTTATTTTTTATTTAGTAGTTTTTGAAGGCGGTTGTAGTTTTTGTCCACTGCTGAACGTAGGCCTCCCCCAAAGAGCGCCAACCATCCCGGTCTTGGGCAGCCCGCATCCATCCGCTGCCGCCTATAGCCATTCAGCAGTGGACGGCTGATATGATGACGATGATGTATTTTTTGTTATAAAAAGATTTTTATTTATGTATGTTTATGAATGAGTTACGCTAGGATACGAGCTAAACTGCGGGTTCCATTTAGTTTTATACATTTTTACACGACTGCCCCAAAAAAAGGAGTGTTATGTGTTCAGGGTTAATGTATGTATGTATGTATGTATGTATGTATGTGACTTTCTTTATTCCACCATAACTTTTAAACGCCTGAACTGATTTAGATGTATGGGGTATCGTTACAATCCTTGCATCGTTCCGAGTAACATAGGCTTAAAAATAAAAAGAAAGCGTTGTGCTCACTTTAAAAAGTAAATTAATACCAGCCTCGATTTATTTTTTTAATGAATCTGGTCGTGTTTATGTTTATCGTCTAGAATTTGACAAGTAGATTTAAAAAATATATAACACTGTAAATAAAAAACGTCGTAAAAAAACTGCCGAGTAAACAAAGCACAAATATGTGCAATTTTTGCAGTCGTGTTTTTTAATTTTTAATTATAGTAGCTTGTTAAGTAGGTAAACTAATAGTTAATAGATACAAATATCGGCTTTGGTCGACTGTTAGAGAATGCCTAAGGCATTAAGTCCGTTTGTACTTTGTACTTCTGTTGCATAAAGTTTAAATAAATAAATATCAACAGGTATCCTATAAAAGAGACCGCAAAACTAATAAATGGGTTTAGTTAATACCTCGCTTTTCTCAGTAAACTTTTAATTACAGGTTGGTAAGCAAGATTGCAAAGCACTAAGCATTTACTCGCTTGAAAATGTTTTAAACATAAATTCCTTTAGGAAAGTGGAGGATGTTTTTTTACTCCTTTCCGAGGTTAAACACGACTAGCTTCTGCCCTCGACTTCGTCTGTGAAAAAGTCAAGTATATCATAAAACTTATCTTATGATATTCCGCAATAGTGTAGCTTTCTGGAGATAAACTACTATAACATGGTGCGCCCCTCCATATTACTATTTCAATAATAATGAGTAATTAATAACGTCGCTAGTCGAGCCACAATGACACACTGATTTGTTTTTGTTTCGAGGGCCGTCTCAGTACGCACACATGCGTTGTTAGTCTTGTAAATACTATCAAAACGTTTAGAATTGTGCAGGGGTTCGCCAATTTATCGTAGTTTATCTCTATTAGTAAAAATGTTTTTGCATTCGGGCCTGCTTTTTCTTTTTTAAGTTAGATTAGATTGAGGACGTGCAACATTTGCTGATGGAATGTGTCCGGAACAGGCGCGAAAGGGAGTCACTTTTGAGCGAATTAGACTTAAATATTCTTAACGTGGGATTAATCCAATCAATTTTATCTCAACCAACTTCAGAAGCTGCCAAAAAATTATGTCGTTTAATAACAGTTCTTCACCTGTAACTTCCATATTACCAAGTGTGTTATATTGTTTAGCTGTTTAGTATAGTTTATGAGTTTTTTAAGTATTGCAAGTGTTATGTTTATGTAATTTTAAGAGGAACGATGGGGTTGGCATATCTGTTTAGATAAAAACCTCAAACCAAAATAAAGAAAAAAAAAAAAAAGTTTGCCCTACGCGTAATACCTCCTACATCGTAGGTGCCACTCAACTAGGCCCGGAACATCTACCTATAGGCCAAAAAATATTTGTTCCGTGTGGGAATCTAACCAACGATACGCAGCGCAGCAACCAGTCGCTCAACCACTGCGCCAACCGTGTCGTACTTTCAAAGATTATCTGTTACACAAGAATAAACAAACAAACATTTTTAATGATAGACACAACAACTGATTAAACTAATGGGATGGTAAGCAGCTCTTTTCTGTCTACAATAAATTTACGATTACGTCTACCAAGTGTACCAAGTGTGACTTTCCTTCATCAGAAGATTTTTTCTTCTTTTAACCCTTCACTGTAGCGGCTCTTAGAGTGTCAGTTTCTTTTTTGTTTTCAACGTGACATCTCGCACTTAAACTAGCTTAACTGGACTTACTTGTGGTGCCTTAAAAAATCAGATCTCCAGCCAGAACTTGTAAAATATATAAACGCAAGCATGGTGATCAATGGCCACGCTTTCTCTAAATGAAAAGAGGCCTTTGTTCTGCAGAAATAGAAATATCATTTTGTATTAGTACAGAACACGCAGGGCAGTCAGAAATGTTAGGGCTCCAAATGTTTTAATTGCTGTCTGCTTCAAGGGGATCAGACCGTAATGACTCGTTTTTTTTCATCTTTGGATTTCGAATAACAACTGCGCAGGATTGCATCGTAAGTTTCTAACGTCACGACGTCACGTATCTTCACGTGACATCTTAACGTAATGTGCCACGCACGATACACGGCAGTCGGCACGATGCCGTCGATACAGTGGGGTGGTGTTTTAGTTCATTCCGAAAAATGGACCGCTCTAGACGCATTCTGCTTCTGCTGTTAATAAGAAGACAAAGAAAGAAAAGACAGATACTCAGAAGATATTGGATCCACCCATTTCTTTCAAACATGAATAACGGGAGTCTCTTTATAAAGAAGTACAATGCCTTAAAAATAGACGACAATAAGTTTTTTTCATCTTTGAATTTCGAATAACAACTGCGCAGGATTGCATCGTGAATTTCTAACGTGACGACGTCGTATCGTGCATCGACACGTTACGACGTCGTGTCGTAGATTTCCACGACGCGACGTCGTATCATGAAACGACGCCGCATCGTTGTACGACGCGACGTCGTATCGTGTTTATGTATGGGAGCCCTTACCAACCTTTATAACTGTACTATTTTTAAACAGTTGTCTCACTTCCCAATGTATGTCGTGGAGGCTCTTTGCATGAGCCACATACCTACAACATATCATAGTGCTAAAGTGTCATGCACAATTACATTGCCAAACAAAAATAACACATTTTCCACTCAATATAAAATCAACATTGCAATGAAAGCAAATTAAATTTCTTTAAAAATGTTGACCTTTAATTCCTTTGTATTCTGTTGCTCCTGGATTTCTTGAAAACTCCTAGAAGTGGATTCACTAAGGCGTGTTTACATAATGAGTACTTCCTTTGAAAACTTTTACGGAGATCCAAATAAAAATATTTATATAGCAACTCGCTGGCTCTTCAAAACTTCGATGTTAGCGCAGGTTTCTATTTTGCGAAGTACTAAGATGTCTGCAAAAAAGTAAATGAATAGGTACAACTTTTTTGCACTTCAGTCGTCATAAGATTTAATAATAATAATAATAAAAATGTTTATTGCATTTTCATAAAGCTTTTACATACAAGGTTTGGAGAACACCTTTTAAGCAAGAAGATGCTTGTGTTAGGTGACTCCGCTCTTCCGCTTAACAATATACAAGGTATGCAATTCTAAACAAGAAAAAGAAAAATACAAAAAGGAGCGCGCTGAGTGAGTGATGTGTGTGAGTGGGGTTATGAGTGTGTGGGGGTGTGTTCATGAGTGCGGGTTGTGTTGTGAGTGTGGGTGAGTGTACGTGAATTTAATGTTTAGGTTAGCCCTGCGACAAAGTCTTGGGATCGGAGGAAATTAAGAGTACCTTCCTCCACTAACGTTTACCTGGCCAAACAGATCATGAGACCGACGTTAGTAAGTCCTCAATGTCGTCATAGGACTTAGATTTAAGCCATTCAGTTGTAACTGATTTACATTCACGGAGTTTTAAGGGATGTATGTGCAATTCTTTATTCAATAAGTTATATAAGTGGGAGGATTGCCTTGCGAACTGTCTCTTAGCAAAGACAGATTTAACTGGGACAGTTGGAGCGACCAAGTAGCGCCTTCTGCTACTCAAACTCGAATTAGTGGGATCATACGGGAGAGATTTATGTTTTCTCAAAATGAGATGAAGAACGTAAAGTTTTCTTACAGACAAAAGGTCAGAGGTTAAGTAAAGGCTTTGGGTAGGGAATCTGTAAGGTTTGAAAAACATAACCTTGAGCAGAGAGCGTTGTGCCCTTTCAAGTTCCAGAAATTTCATTTTTGTTGTCCCGCCCCAACATGGGAGACAGTACGTAAGTATCGACTGAGCTAGTGACAAGTAGACTTTCTGCAGTAGGTTCTTTGAGGCAATGTGGCGTAATGTTTTAAATGTCCATATCAATTTCCTAACCCTTTTCATAATCAGTTCAGTATGCATGTGCCAGGACAAGCGCTGGTCAATCATGATGCCCAGGTATTTAGTATGCTGTAATCTGTCTATTATTGTACAGGAGCAGTCAGGAATTAAAGGGTTGGTACAGCAGTGAATCTTAATTTGGAAATCGAGTGGCGGTTGAGAGCGTGAGTACTTGGTGAAGCAAATGTAGTTAGACTTGGAGGCGTTTAGTGTAAGTAGGTTGCTGTTGAGCCAATCGGCGACCTTTAACAGTCCAGTTTCAGCTGTTCTTTTAACTTCTGCCCAAGATTTATCAGCGAAGACTATGGCGGTATCATCCGCATAAGAGAAAATGTGACCACCGTCTATATTCATATTGCAAAGGTTATTAATGTAGATAAGAAACAATGTCGGAACTAGCACACTCCCCTGTCCGACGCCGTACGAGATTGTTTCCTCTGTGCTAGTGAGTTCCCCTATTTTAACCGTTTGCTTGCGGTTAGTCAGATAGGATTTGAATAGCTCGAGGGGGGGGCCTCTTATACCAATGTGCTCGAGCCTATGTAGAAGTATGGGGACAGACACTGTGTCGAAGGCTTTTTTGAGATCAAGGAAAACCGCCAGGCATTTACTACCTTCATCCACTTTCTCAACGAGAGTAGATGTCAATGACAAAACCGCATCTTCAGTAGACCTTCCTTGTCTGAATCCAAACTGTGAAGGGGATAGATAGTTGTATTTTGAAAGATATTTAATTAGGCGTGTGTTTAAGAGTCGTTCTATTATTTTAGATATAGAAGGTAAGACTGAGATAGGTCTGTAGTTTGAGGGGTCTGAGCTATTACCACACTTGTACACAGGTGTTATTAGGGCTACTTTTAGGGCATCCGGAAAATGTCCCTGTTCAAAGCAAATGTTAGTCAAATAACTTAGGATTGGGACAATTTGTTTGTGAGCAAATTTAAGGAATCGAACTGGGATGTTGTCCCAACCGGCGGCACTGTCTACTTTTAAGCCCATTAAAGTATCATGAACTTCGCAAGGGTCTGTGTCGAGTAGAGCGAAAGATGAAGCTGGTGTGTAGGATGAATTAAGATATACTGTGGATGATGGTGTGATATTATCCGCAAGTTGCTTACCTATGTTAGAGAAAAAATTATTCACCTTGTTAATTGACTTCTGTGGGTCACTGGATATTTCCAAGAGATCTAGGCTATTTACTTTTTTAGGTTTTCGCTGTGTAATATTATTTATGAGGTCCCACGTTTTTCTAGGATTTTTGCGTGCTTTAGTAAGTTGGTCTCGGTCGTATTTCCGTTTTTGTTTTTTGATGATGCTGTTACAGTAGTTCCTGTACCTTTTGTAGGTAATTTTGAGTATCTCATTAAGCGGGTCTAGTCTCAATCTCCGTTGCATATTATTTCGGTTATGTATACAGCGTAATAGTCCAACAGTCATCCACGGCTTAAGGGTTCTGTTTTTTAATGGGATCATCTTAGTAATAGTACTATGCGTGATGCAGTCGTTAAGAATTTTAATTAAGTTATTAGTGAGTGTATTAGGGTTACTTAGTTTTAGTAAGTCTGTTAGGTTACTATCTTTTAGGAGATCAAGGCCTAGCTCATAGTTAACAATGGATTTTATTTTAGTAGGTTTTATTACGTTTGTATGGTTATTGATTTTTAGGAAAGTCAGAAAGTGATCTGTGATAGTTGTGTGAATAATTGCAATGGTAGCGGTTTTACTGGTAGGATTGAGCTTAATAATGAAGTGGTCAAGACAATTTTGGCCCCTCGTGGGCAGCGAGTGACCGGGGAGAAGTCCATGCATTGCCAGCATGTTCAGATAACTTAGTCTATTTGTGCGCTCGTGAGATTGCTCGGATTGGTTTATTATTAGATTAATATTAATGTCACCAGTGACAATTAAATTTTTAGTTGAAGCAATGGTAATAAGGTGGTTGTTTAGGGATTGGATAAATTCAGCAGCGTTCGCAGTTGAGGGGGACCGATAAATCGCGATTACTATAAGGTCAGGATTAATGCGAACCTCTAGGCAAGACGCATGGGTTAGTTTTATTTCTCTTATTTTATGTTTATGTGTGTTTTTAATGTAAACGACCACACCATCAGCTTTGTTAAGATGATTTGTTGTTTGATGCGAATTATAGTTGGTTATTAGAGGTATGTGTTTATTTAGACTTAGTCTACATTCAGTTAAAACTATGAGGTCAATATCCATTTTAAGATTTATTATGTTTAGTTGAAGGTCGTCGAGGTTAGTATAAATAGACCTAATATTTTGTGAAACAATGGAAAAACCAGGAGAGTTAGGTTTAATATAGTTCGTAAATTCATTGAGTTCACAGTCGAACACTTGGGCTATTTCGTGGTTGTCTATATCGTTCAAATTCTGTAGGGTGCTATCCATAATTATAAATTTTGCGAGTGCAAAAGTATGTAGCTATACAAACAATTCCAGTGTGGATGAGAGTATGTGTGATTGTTGTGTGTGTGTTAGATAGTCTGTGTGGAAGTGATATTGAGTAGTGCATGTGTGTGGGTGCGCGATATGATAATATTATGATATAAAAGTTGACATTTAATCCGTTGATAGGTTTGATGTTTATCTTAAAAATAGTTATATTTGAACATCTTGGGTCTGTACACAAACGAGACGAATAAACGTTACAATACAGTAGAATACAGACAATACGACAAATGTTCAACAGTAACATAACAACATTTCGATGTATAATTAACCGGATTATAGTCTTAAGATTAATTTTGACAGTAATTAGTTTTAGACATCTAATGGCCGTACAGAACCGTGACAAGTAAGGGTAGCAAAAAAGTAAACAATGCAAAGTGCGTGAATTGATAATCCATAGTGTAACAGCTAGTCATTTAAGTTGCATAAGGTTGTGGACCTGTGACTCACTTGTAACGATAATAGTAGGAAAGTTGTCATCCTTCTTAACATGAACTTTGCCAAAGGCTGTCCAGCAGTATTTATATTGCTTGGATTTTGCCAGATCGCGCGAGAGGAAGTGAAGTCGAGCACCTTTTGCTGTGAGTTGTTCCGAAACATATATGGGAGTGTCTTCCTCCGTCTTAAGCCCGAGATGCTTAGCACGTAATTTCTCATTATTCTTTCTGTTATAGTCTCTGGCTTTCTTCAGGAAGTCGGTCTTTAAAACTGTTGATGTCATCTCAACTATAATTGTACTTTTTTTCGTTTTGACACGCTTATTCTGAACTCGGTAAATGTCACTGATGTCCGCTTTTGTAATATTACATCCAATTTCATTTGATAAGGAGGCGGCAAGTTTTATTAAATCTTCCTTGGATTCATTAGTCTGCTTTGGTACATTTTTTATTTCAAAGTTAGACTTGCGGCTGCCCCTTTGCAGATCCTCTATTTTATCTTCTAGTATAGTTATATAATTTCTGTCTTTAGTTGTTTGGATTTCGAGCTGTTCTAGTTTATTTTTAAGCTCATTGTTTTGCGCCGAGAGAGATGCCATAGCGGCTTCTATGCTGCTATTTGTTGATTTTATTTCCAGCAATGTCTCAATGATTTGAAGTCATAGAAATGTTTTATGGCGTTGGAATTGTTACTCTAGTGTCAATTCTGTCTTTTTCAAAATATCATAACAATTAAAAGAACCTAGGTATAATAAAGAAGATGTAAAAAGAAAAACAAAAAGATTTTCTATTGTATGCATTTATTTTTTACGCACCTTTTAAAATGGTCTGCAGATAATATTATTTTACTTTTTTCGCCTTTTTATTTATACAAGTTATAATGTTTAAAAACGCTGACTATACTAATATTATAAGAGGTAAAGTTTCTGAGTTTGTGAGGTTGCAGGAGCTCTGGATTTACTAAACCGATTTTGAAAATTCTTTCGCAAATTTTAAGCTAAGTTATCACTGAGTGCTATTGGCTATATTTTATTTAAAAAAAAAATAGGTATCCGTAAGAAAAATAACGTAGTTGCGGAGAGAGCGCTAGTATGATATAAATAAGTTTCTTAATTAGTACCTAAGATTACTACAAGTCTTTTTGAAACCATGTTGTTATCAATAGTCAAATCTTTGACCTATAAAAACCAAATACAACCGATATAAAGTTAAAACATCCAGTCAAAAGACGTTGCTTATCATGTTTTTGTTTATTAATAGAACAAAAACAAATCGTACAAATATCTTATTGAATACCGAGAAATTTGTAAGCAATCAATGGCGCCCACGCATTCGGAACGTATTCAAAACATCTGGAATGCCGGATAGAGACGATAACATCTACTATTTTGGACGGAAGCCGCCGGTAAATTTCAGAATACCTTCAGGCTAAGAGAACGTAGATCTATTTTCTATTTGTACGTGGAATCCGTCCTGTATATGGAAATATCTACCTTGTGTCTATACTATCTGTACATAGTATAAAAACAAAGTCGCTTACCACCGTGTGTACCTCTGTACGCTTAAATCTAAGCAACGGATTTAAATACGGTTTATATGTAATAATATATGCATAATATAAGAGAAAAAAAGAGAATTTCAAAGATTAGACATCATTATGTCGTAAAAAACAATCTCACAATTAAGACGAATCTGACGACAGCTCTAAATCTAAAATCCATCAAGTCATTTATGCTACAGAGCGTGACGAAGCATATGCATAACTATACACACCCTTGAAAAACATAACCCTTCTTCTGGCGCAATCGACTAAAAAGCAACAATGAAAACATCTAGAATGTATAAATAATTTGTACAAGAAGTCTAACGACACCTGCCAGGCGTACAGGAATAGTGACAGTAGCAGATTGAACGGATACAACATCGATTTGTTTCTACCAGACGAATCTGTCTCGCGGAGAATTTTAACCAGACACCAGTCTTGTAGAGAATAAAACGGTACACGATTTAAACTTAGAACTATTTTTATATATTAAATGTGTTTTTTACTATACTGTTTTGTTAATTTGTTTTTATTTTTTATAAATTATATTATTCTATTATTATTATAGGTATATGTATATATATAAAAATGAATCCCTATTTGCCTTGGTCACGGTATCACGCGTGAACGGTTGGACCAATTTCACTAATTCTTTTTGTTGTGTTTGATATTGTAAGGAGAAGGTTCTCTTTAAAATAAATCAATGTTGATTTCTTTTAGACAATCATTCTCTGAAATTATTTAATGAGATAATGATTTAAGGATAGTTTAAGAACCGATCAAGTACGCGTTGGACTTAGAAAGGCAGACAGTAGTCCAGCGTTCTCCACGAATGTTGTTCTTCACCGAGGTCAGTAATGTCCAAGAAAATACATATGAAATAGTGCGGTTGCGTGTTCGGTTGCAAATCCAAAACCAATGTTGCAGACAAAATTTTTCTTGTTTTTATCCAACTAACCAAAACACTATAAAATCTAAAAGACAATTACTTACATTAAAAATTAATATCAGTCCATTCGTACCTAAAAAACAAGAGTTTTCTAGAAAAAATCTAAGTTGAATTTCAAGCAGTTGAACCCGCTGTGGCGTGAAATGTACAAATTACAGATGAATAAAAAAGAGACAAGGTAGAACCTTTTATTTTGTCACGAGGGGGATTACAGAAAGCCTCTGAGTGGATGGACTCGCACTAGGTTCGAAAACCGCGACGTTTATTCGGCGTTTTTTTTAAAAAAAAACTACTAATCCGTTTGATATCCTGTACTTAATTAAGTTGAGAAAAAGATTCCTTCAGTCACTTCAAAAATCACTAGCATTGATAAAGGAAAACAATGTAAAAATCCGCTTTGAACAAGAGCGTGGTGATCAATTTGGCTCGTACATTCTCTGTATTAAAAGAGGCTGTTGTTGCCATGCAGTGGAATCAAAAAAGGCTTGTGTTACTATTATTTTATAAGTACAAATGAAAAAATGCAAGCACGATTTATCAACGTTAAAATATCTGGCTGCAGTTAATCCGTAAATTCAGCAATATATCTGGAAATGAGTCATAAAATATTCAGTTAGGTCTAGTAAAACTGGATTTTTAATGTCCATGTCACGTTGTTCGAAAGTAATAAAAACTAAAACTACTAACAACTAACGTAAAACTTCGGTCACGCGATTTTCAAGTCATAAATGGTAACATTGCAGTGAGCTTTAAACTGAATTTTATGCTTTTATTTTTGTTGTTTCCGGGACAAAATTCTTTCTCAGTAGTCCACTGCCCCGTCTCAGTCGTGAAAGGACTTTATTATATTTGTGTTTGTGTATTTAATTTTATTATTTTTCTGTTACTCTATTGCTGCAATAACGAAAAGTGACTTGTGTCACTTTTCATTATTTTTTCGTTTTTGTAAACGAAAAAATAATTATAAAGCTTTTGCCCATGACTTCGTTCGCGTTAATGTTGGTTTTATGTTATTTGTACGGTACCCTAATTATTTTTCTAAAATAAAAGTAGCTTAAGTTACTCCCTGTAACATCAGCTATGTGCCAGTTTGACCAGCTTCAAAATCAGTCCAGCCATTTCAGAGATTAGCCAAAACAAACAGACAGACCAAAAACATTAATTTAATATCAGTTATTTTGACATTACAAATAGACCCTTCAATTTAATTTAGATAACACAGCAGCATCAGAAACATCTTTAAATGTACTTATGTAAGTTTGTAGAAACTTCGTCAAATTCCATAAAAATGTTATGCATTTCATGCATCGTAAGAAAACGCGGTGTTTTAAAAGCCTAGTGGGTTTAAAGGAAAATCCGCGTTCAGAAACATATCCAAGGAACTCGAGATTATTTCTTGGTCACTTAACTGAATATCAAAAGCTTTGTTGCGGATTTTCAGCTAAAATTCAAATTCATGCGGCGTCGAGCCAAACGACGAATTCAATATTACAGGGTACTACTAAAATATGTCTGACGTTTACTTCAATCGAAATGTTTATGTGCAGGAATCTTATTTAATATGAGATTTTAGAGATGTTTTTTATAGGATTTCACATGTTGATTAATTTAACGGAATTTTTGTTGAATATTACCGTTTTCTATATTGTAATTCCATATGTTACCTTTTGACTACCCCCGAAGAGTTATAATAAAATTCATCATCATCTACCTAGCCTTTTCCCAATAATGTAGGGGTCGGCTTCCAGTCTAACCGGATGCAGCAGTATTTTGCATGGAGCGACTTACCATCTGATCTCCACAACCCAGTAACTAGGGAATACGATACCCCTTAAGTCAGACTGGTTGTCAAGAGTTATGGTGGACGCCTGCCGGGGTTGCGGGACGTCTTAACAGGATACCGTGGCCCCGGAACGTAAAGGGCAATAAAAGGAACAGGGTGGTTTTTTAGTCAGTAAAAGTCTGACAGTCCCTTCCGCCCCACCTAGGGCGCAAGGAGTCATTTGATGATTTTTACTACCTAAAAAAAAAAATAGTTATGCTGGAATACAAAGATTTGGTATGGTTACAACAAATAAAAAAAGCACTATACATGGAGGTAACTAGTGATTCTCATCCCAATTCAATAGTGATATTATATAAATAGGATTTATGTTTTTTTAGCAGGTGATTTTCGAATTCGAACTAGCTATCATGCCACTGGGTTTAGGCAGACAGGGCGATGAACTCGCACGCACACGGTAATATATACGCGAGACATTGCCTATGGCATACGCAACGGGGCGATTTCGTTCTTAGAATGAGGTGTATTCTGAAATACTAACTACGACAATTAAGTTTTAAGAAGAAGCAAATCTGCACCTCGTACACAGGGTTTTATGATAATATTTTATCATAGCCTTATAAAAGCAAAGACACCACTTGTTTCACATTACCCATAGGAAATAAAGAAACGAAACCTCAAAATTAATTTATTCTCTGAAACATTTTTCCACGAAAAGGAATTATACCCCGCATCCCTGTTTTACATTTTACTGCCACTATATCGCTAACTACGAAAAAAGACAAAGTAGAATTTTAACTAAACTGATGCTATTCCAGTAAAGAATGGTGGCGGCATCGTAACAAAAACTTTTCTATGGATTTATTACATTTTGACCGCGTCGGTACGCGGTTCATACATTACGCCTGTAATCCCTGAAGAGTTAGCTAGAGATGTACTCATTAGTACACCCACATTTTGCCCATGCAGTTTCTTGCCCATTCTTCTCCATACAAAACTACCTTTTGGAAGGGGCAACTAGATTCAATTCCTTTTTCTTTTGTTTAAGACGTTATTTGACTTTGACTTTTCCACTGAATAAACGGTAAAAGTTTTCGTTACGAAATTCCTCCCACCTGTCATATAAGTATTAAAACACTTTACAACGCAAAACACTCGAGTTCATTCACACTATTTACGTCAGCATATTCTAGTTTTACCTGAAACCCCTTACCTAGAGAGGCGAAACTAGTTTGGCAACAATAAAGTTTATGTCGCAGCGTTGGTAACATATTTTGTATGAAAGTGTAACGAAAGGGAAGCTAGTTCTGCAATACTAAGTAGAAACTATGTACGGAGGGGAACACAGAAAGACAAGTCTGTTTATAATGTTTCTGGTGTTGTTTTGGTTTATGTATTTATAAATTATATAAGTATGTATATCAGTTGTCTGGTTACCATAACACAAGCTCTGCTTAGCTTGGGATCAGATGGCCGTGTGTGAGTTGTGCCAAGATATTTATTTATTTATTTATTATTTATTTAACATTACATCTCCAGGCTGCGTAAGTGGAGATATCAGATGGTTCTCAAAGTGACTTATCTTCAGAACAGCACTTATACTACACAAGTGGTATTACTCATCCTTCCGACGAAATCGCTCAGTCAGCTCTTTTGTCACCCCTGACAACTGATCAGCATACTCGTCTCAAGAATTTGTTTATTTCCAAGTATTTGTTGTGTATCGTTGGGAGATTTAGACGAGAAGGTAGGCATGATTTTATAGAGGTTCTTGGAACACGATTTTTGTGTGTGTTTTCGACTCTTGTATTCTCGTTATTATTGTGGATTTGTGCACGGTTGATGGCATTAGGCTAGCTACTTATTACATTTTGTTCGTCACAGCTATTATTTACTGGTTGAATATTTTTATATTTTTATAATCATTTTATTTAGGTATATAGGGTGACTGGTAAATTAGTGTACGATTTTTTTAAACAATCATGATTGTACTTACGATAACAACAACTTGTAACTTGCTATTTGTACTTGCTTTGCTTGCTTGTTGCTTGCTTGCTTTGTAACTTTTGCTGCATAAATTTTAAATAAAAAAATTATAAAATGTTTATTTACAAAAGATTGCGTACATATTATAATTTCTGCCAAACTGTAAGACATTTTGTTGGAAGACGCCACGTAATTAATCTAATACTTATAATTAGATACATTTTTTTCTAACCTACACATTTTACTTTCAATTGATTAATCATAAGGTAAAAGTTCAAACGGTGCAGGTGGGCTTCGTCCTAAATTAATTTAGAACCATATTATTTTATCCATGAGATACATATTCAATTAACTAAGGTCATAAGCCTACAATGCTTTTAAAGGTTAAATAACATGTAGGTTTTACATGACCTTAAAAACGGCTTTAAGGAAAGGTATGTGGTATCAATAAATTAGTTTTACATGCTAATGAATATTTATTTCATTATTTATTAAACCTACATTTTGCCAGTTATATTTAAGTTCCATGTAATAGGGGACGAGCCTATTGCCATCAACCGTTCACAAATCTAGACTCCGAGACTGCTACTGAGAAATTCCTGATGGAAAAACGCAAGAATACTTTGCCCGCCCAAAAAAAGCTAACATCATGATAAAAAATACTTTTGTAACAAAAATTGAAATCCTTCAATTAATTTCTAACTCTTCGGGGATTAGGGGCGTGGTATTATGTTATGTTTCGCTTTTACCTTTTCGGCGGAAACACAATTCTGTTATCCTATCCACTATTTATGAATGACAATCAATCTGTATATCTCTATAAAAAACTGGAGACACATAGTTTGTGGTTGCGTTTCTTTGAAAATGCTTGATCGTTTTTTTATGGATATTTGGCAGTTATTAGAATAGGTCGTTAAGTATATTTCATACAACCATGATACCAACCTCTTTACACCACAACTCAACTCATTTTCCAAAGGATAACTCAATGTCATAGAGGTTTACCTATAGAGATGCCCTTTACTGACACCTGTCACAACGTGGTACGTCCGCCATATTGTGTATCCAATTAAGTAGTAAATAAGGTTCATATTCGTATGACACGCGTGGTGTTTGGCGGCCATTTTATATCCACATTGGCAGTATTTTTCGCAGTGCCCGTCCACTTGAGAGAAACAGATTTATAGTGTTACCTGAGCTTCTGTACGTTTCCGTGCAGTCAGGAATCACACCACGCGTGAGGAATGACAAACACGCGTCCCTCGCAGCATAATATGTAAATGTAAACATATATTTATTTACACCTTGATCTAGAAACGGGATATACATGAACAATTTATGTAACGTATCTCTCTATTCCGTTATTGATGTAACCCAATTTGCTGACAGAAAAGTATTTTCTTTTGCTGCGATCTTTTCACCTTCAAAGTCAAAGTCAAAGTCAAAAATTTCAGTTAGGCCATTATAAGGCACTTTTGAACTTCATATTCAAAAAAAGGGAGAAAAAGAGAAAAGAAAAAGAATTGAATCTAGTTGCCCCTTCCAAAAGGTAGTTACTTCCTAGCTTCCTTTCTCTTTGGTATGTCGTGGTTCCCAGTGGTTAAGGCTAAAAAGCAGGTCTTCTCATACACGAGGTTGTCGGTTCGCAACCGGGCATGGGCAAATACTAATTTGACTTTTTCTATTTCTTAATTATGTACTTTCTAAGTTGTATCTTATCGCAGTCAGAAGCTAGTATCTAAATAAATAAATGCGAAAGGTCACTCATTCATTCATCACGAAATATCGAAAACCGCTAGACGTTTTATAGATGAAATTTGGCAAGAAGGTCGTTTATAGTTAGGAGGAGTCCACTAAGAAAAGATTTATTAAAATTCACCCCCTAAGGGGACGAGACGGGAGTCCAAAATTTGAATGGAAAAACTTAGTAGTGACGTAGGAGTAGGTAAACTTAATTACCCGATATTAACACAAGCATATTTAGCAAAACACAATTACCCAGACACAGAAAACCTTCTAGAAATTTTGGCATGACGATATTAATTTGATCCCTTCGTAATTACATAGTTTTACTTTTAGATATTAATCTACCATTAAGCTTTTTCTCGTATTTATATTTAACTTTATACTCTACTCTCCCAAAGTATCTATTTGAATTGTAAAGTGATGGCCTGAAGCACAGGTTTAAATCCACCTAGATCGGGCGGGTTGCTACCGAACATTGCAATTCCGAACCATCATTATTTTCACCTATAATAAAATTATCCTAGTTTTAGTTTATTTTTAGGCACTATAATTGTAGGGTAAAAGCCGGATAGTCGCCCCGGGGGTATAGCTGCCTCGATTGCAATTACTCCATGTTATTTTATTTATCTATCGAGAGACTCTGCAACTACCTACAACTAAGTTGACCGTGTTGCATGTCTCTGTGCGATTGCATGGGACGGCTAGGTGCGATCAAAGTTTTTGCGGGATAAATGTCCTCTGTCGCGACGAGGCATCTATCCTAAATGTAATTTATATAGAGATGGCAACTATCCACTATATGGGATAGTTGTCCCAAAATTTAGAGGTCCGCAAAAATCGCCAATACTCTGGAAATATCAAAGATAATATTTATTCCTTTCATAAATTTGAAGATAATAAACCAAAGTAGTTACCCGTTTAACAAATAAAGAATCTCGCTTTTTATACTAAGAGATATGAAGTAATTTCAAAAAGTGGGGCAACTATCCTGGTTTTACCCTATGGAAAATCTTATTACTGTTGGCTAAATGTACACTTTTTGTGAACGTTTTTATTTAAATAAATTATTATTATTTTAAGCGAAGCCGAGGGCAAAGTTAGTTAATTATAAGACATGGTTTCCTCATGCTATTTTCCTTCACGGTACTATCAGTGAAGTTCTAAATTAACGTTACATTTGTACTTGCTTGGTATTGAACCCACAGCAATCTAAGGCACCCACATGAGAGGTGGGCGCCTGAGATTTGTATAGATATTTCAATCATTTGAAGCCGGAAAACCATTAGCTTCCTCTTCATTCGTTTCCTAGATCAACTCCCACTATATCAATACTGTTAATATTACTAACTTTCGCCCATGGTTTTGTTCGCGTCACTGTTAATATATTATCCTACGGGAACCGTAAATTTTTCCGGGATTATAGATAACCCATGTACTATTCCGGACTATAATCTATCTCTGTGCCACATTTCATCCAGATCCGTTCAGCCGTTCTGGCGTGATTGAGTAACAAACATCCATCCATAATTTTCACATTTTTTATAGTGTTTCTGAGTTTAACATTATAACTAGTCATCCATCGTTTACCTTCTAAATATATTTTTTTCTCATCCAAAACTTACGTCATCTATCTCACTCACACCTACATGTCTAGCTCTTTCACACAGTCATGCATTATAAACGCTCCATTCCTACACCAATGTCTTACAATGTTTCGAGTGCTAAAGGCATCTACAGAGTATAAAAATTTTTTTTTGCAAAAAAAAGAAACCGACTTCAAAAAAAAGCACTAAAAAGTTAAAAATAATACTACAACCTAATAAACCTAACCTAACCTACGATTAACCTATACTAAAATTTAACAAATTTTTGGAGTCGGTGCCAAGAGCGAGGATATTAATTATCCAATCCGTATGGCACCGACTCCAAAAATTTGTTAAATTTTAGTATAGGTTAATCGTAGGTTAGGTTAGGTTTATTAGGTTGTAGTATTATTTTTAACTTTTTAGTGCTTTTTTTTGAAGTCGGTTTCTTTTTTTTGCAAAAAAAAATTTTATTTGTTAATTTTTAGTGACATGTTTTTGTCCGATTTCGATAAAATTTTCATGAGACCATTTGGGAAGTATAACCTTTCCAACAAAAAAAGAATTTTTGAAATCGGTTGGCAAGCGACGGAGTTAAGCGCGAACAAAGCTAAAAAAAAAAAAAAAAATACAAACATCCGAATTGAGAACCTCCTCCTTTTTTAGAAGTCGGTTAAAAAGGACACATCACATAGCCGTCAACTACGCAAAGTACTTATCAAACTAAGATGCATTGAGCAAATATTATTGCTGTGAAACGACTTTTGTACAGACGCCAGCAGATCAACCTATCCGAATCTGTCAAATTTTACCAATCGAATATTAACCTTCCAGTAATGTGATAAGGTTGAAAATCTATTAAAGAAATTTGACAGATTGAGGTAGGTTGATGTGCTGGCGTCTGTACATCAGTGTACGACTAAACGCCGACAGACTGAACACCGACAAGACAATTCGCCGACAGGGCTCATAGTAGATGTGAATAAAGGTTAATTATAAAAAAAAATTGTTTAGGTTAGGTTAGGTTAAAACTGTGACCTACCAGAAACGACAAGGACAAAGGGAAAACCACTTTACATATAAAGATAAAATTTGGCAAGGAGGTATTAATTCATAGTTGATAGACTAAGGGTGATGACACAGGAGTCCAAAGTTTGTACGAAGTCACGGGCAGAGGCTGATAAACATATTACCTCGCACAATCGAGTAAAAAGTTGCAACTTTGACCTTCAATTTCTCTGTAACAAGAAGGCTTTAAGGTCCATAACATAAAAGAAAATGATAGCAATGATGGGAAGAACATACACTACACACAACAACGAGTTTTAACTTTCTGACTAACTGACCGACTCTTAGACAATTAAAAGTGCCTGTAATTGGTCTAATTGAAATAAATGTTTTGACTTTGACTTTTACATATAATTTTCAGTATCTTTTTTTTTCACACCCGTTAAATTAGAAGCTGCCGTGATGCGATACACGCTTCATTTTCCATTACAATTTTTTCTCAAAACGTTTCCCACATTACATTTTGGTAGGTAGGCATTAGCGAGGTTATATTTTTATCATGAAGCCTGTTGAAATTCCACTTACCCCTCATAAACAGTTTAATATTCCGGACGCATCATCGAGCATTCTGATTTTAGCCCATAAATGTTGGACCTTTTGTACTCCTGAATCCATTAGACAGGTATAACGTATAACGGTTTTTTTTTATAACATTGTAATTGCATCATTCACAATGAAAAGATGCACTCTTTTTTGCTGAGTTGTTCTTGGTTCGATATCCGGGTCCTACTGTTAGGTACCTACTGGAATTTTCCATTAGATAATCAAGTACCTACATTGTGTCTATCTATTAATTAGATTCAATTTTTTCTTGTAATTGACGTTTAAAAGTGTCTTTTAATGGCCTAATTGAAATAAATGCTTTGACTTTGACTATCAGTAAACATTGTGACGAAGTGTGTTTTTATTGTGCTTTTGTGAACATTTTTTTCTTTTCATGTTAAGTGCGTCATTTTCGTGTGAATAAACAGTTTTTCTTTCTTTCTTTCAGATTCAAATTCACTTATTGATTGTCTGGCCTGCAGATAAATATTGGTTGGTCGGTTGGTAATACACTCACGATACAGGAGAATTTCCTAGTGTGGGGCAAAGTTAAAAAAAAAAGAATTGGTTTACTCTATATAAATCTCAAATCTTGCAATTCCATGCCAAAATAATCCACAAAACCGCCGCCGCGCCGAGCCGCCAGCTTGACAAATTTATTTGTACGGACGTGTACTTACACTTAGTGAAAAAAAAATTGCGCCACTCACTTAACTCGCCGCATGAAAATATAAACTCCATGAATACATAACGAAGAATTTCCCCCACCACTTTTGGCTCGGCAACATTTATTTTACTCCCAGAAATAGGTCAGGTGTCTAGGGCTGATGTAAAATTATTCGCTTCCTGTAAAAAAAGTGTTGGTCCACACAATTTGCTTGTTTAAGTTTTTTTTCTTCTGTCTAAAATGTACACTGGCTTGCCTTTTTTCTCGGTATCACTCCGGGGTTTGGAAGGCACGTAAAGCTTTTTGTCCTGCCCGGTCGTCTCGGAGAGCTATCCCATTGAACTATGAGAGTGACGGAAGAGGGACTGCACCTGTGTTTACTCACACACGTCTGCACTATAATATATCTTGCATACTTGGCTAGTATTCATTGAGTTTGGCAGCCGTGACCAAAATTCGTTCTAGGAATATTACACTTCCTTGCAAAAATAATGGGTGGTCATTATGTACAGTCAGCAAAAGAGATAGGTATGCAGGGTCGTCAAATATAGTTGTAGTTTTCATAGAAACCGATGGATGTCTTCGTTTGAAACTTAACTTAATTAATGAACTGTTTATTATCTACTTTATAAATTAAATTACATTTGAAAACATTCATCGGTTTCTAAGAAAACTTCAACTAAATCTGATGGGCCTGCATACCTATCTGTTTTGTTGACTGTACTTTGACTAGTCCATCTCTTCGTGATTCGTCCCTATTTTTATTAATATTAATTTTTAATTCAATATCAATTAAATGAATTTTAAATTAGGATTGATGAATTAATAATAATAATAATAATAATTCCTTTAATTCAGGCAACTTGGCCCATAAATTACAATACATAAATAATTATGATAACTATAAACTAATACATATCAAAAGTAAACAAACATTATAACTACTGCACACGAAAGGACGGCGTCGTGTTGCGCTGCGAGGTGTCACGTAGTCTTCCACGAAACCGTCGAAACAAGACACCTTTCGGCCAAAACTCTTCTTTGAGGAAAGTCTCCACATGATGAGTCGGCACCCGCACCACAAACGATTTGAAATTTGTGTTGTGACGCGACTCCAACTCCACGACCCTCAGAGTCCAGTTGGTCTTCACTCTTACATACTCCATAACCTCCTCAACCTTCGTGGAGTGATGTAGTCTGGACACGTATAGCTGCGTCGATGGTATTGCTGGACGAAGCAGCATGTTCGGTCCTGACAGCGCGTTACCGCACTGGTTCCGACAAGGAGGCTTCTTCCTCTTCTTCTTCTCCACCTTTATGAAGCCGTCCTTATCACACGAGGCCTTAACTGACCCTTGCTGTGCCACGCCCTTGTTGACGGACTCGGTACAGCTCTGCTTACCCCCTGTAGCTTTTCCTGCTAGCCGCTTTTTTTGCGACATTGTAGGTTTGTGTGCGGTGACAACTGCTGCGTAGGCACGTTTAGGGGTCGACGTACATACACGCGTCACTACTTCGACCGGTGCTGAAGCAGCGATGACAGCGGGGCACGATGCAACGCACGCATTATTAACGGCGGGCGATGTAATAATACTCGCCGTCTCTAAACTGCCGATGGAAGCATTTTGCCCTCCGCGACATGTGTGAATGAATTTAAAATTGGTTTTATTTTATTTTCTTTTAATATGGATGAATTTATGATATAATTTTATGTCTGTTTTTATTTTAGTTTCATACTTGTTGATACGAGTATTATATGGATTTTATTAGGATCCAATATAGTGTTATAACCGACCTGTTATGACTTGCTTAATGAATCGAGACCACATGATGACACCAACTTACCTGGAAACAAAGCACAGAACGTTATTTTGGCAAAACGAGTTTTATAAAAAAAAAAATTGCAAAACCTGTCATTTCAGAAGGCTAACGCCACTAAGTAAAAACGTTGAAAAACTAGTCA
The DNA here is from genome assembly GCA_949316365.1 of Hoplodrina blanda. Taxonomy (NCBI): domain Eukaryota; kingdom Metazoa; phylum Arthropoda; class Insecta; order Lepidoptera; family Noctuidae; genus Hoplodrina; species Hoplodrina blanda. The sequence goes on along the minus strand of OX438564.1, from coordinate 1,223,519 downwards.
CAGTCAATTCAAAACAAAATTAAGTAAATTATAACCGTTTTTGGCAGATTGAGACTGAGATTAGAAAGAAAGAAAGAAAAACTGTTTGTTCACGAGAAAGTAAAGCATACATTTAAAAAACATTATTATTAGATTGCGATCGTTCCTAAAAATCTGTAGAATTGGGTAGTTGACACTATTAATAAATAATTCCAAGACATAACTTCTTTAAAAAAACGCTTTATTTTAGCCCTGAAAACCCGATTTATTTTCAATTTACTGCAAAATTAGATATTTTGTGGCTTTTAAATCAATAAATATACACATCAAAAAAGTCTAGGGATCAACATCCCTAACAAATGTTAGGGATGTTAATCCCTAGACTTTTTTGATGTGTGTAGTTAGACAATTGAGTTGCCAAATAAGTAATGTCACAACGTGCTATTACCATACAAAATCTATGAAAGAATCGCGTTTTGACAGGTCATAAAAAGTACGTCAATTGATGGTGGTGTCAACTAGCCTATTGCCGCTCTTAGTAGATTATTACCATTCAATGAATTAAATTCAGGTATCTTTCTGACAATAATGACAAAGTAATCCGAAAATAATTTGCCCCTAATACAGGAAATCATAGTACAAGAGCCAGGGATACACTGATGACCCCATGATCACAGTTCGTCTATTACATTACTCTCTATAATACCTTTAAATCTCTTGTAATAAAAGTAAATAGATCCACGTCAATAATGCAATGGTCAATAATAAAAGGTATCTACAAGACGGATGAAAGCGGATAAACCGCGACCCTCCCCCCTCACCCCGCGCTGCGAGGGTTCGCTCTCGAAGGCCACATACTGACCTTGTTCGCAATGTTATTTAAAAAGGTAGTAATAAGTACTGTGATCATTCTACTAGTAATTATGGTATTCAATCTGCACCTTGATTTAACACTTTTGATGATACTTCTTGTCCTATCTAATTTGGAATATTGAATTATACTAATAATAATATTATTAGCAGAAGGACTTGGACACGGCACGCATAGTGAGGAGGTTCCTCTCTCTGGATCCCTAAGCGCAGGTAGCTTAGGTGTACCTACGACCACGTCGCAGGCGAAGCACTATTTTTATATATTTTTTTTAACTATATTATTTGTAATTTCTTTAAAAAAAATATGTGTTTAAAATATATTAACATAAATAATGTGGAGAAAATATAGGTATATTATAAAGAGGAAAGATTTGATTGTTTGTTTGTTTGCAATGAATAGACTCCGAAACTACTGAACCGATTTGAAAAATCACCGCATTGTTCCACCTCACCGCTCCTCCGGCACCACATAATTTTTTTCATAGGTACATTTATTAAGTTTCCCACTATATTTAAGCAAACTGTTTTATAATTTATAATCGTATATATTCATACATATTCGTCTTGAAAAAAATGCTTTTAAAACTAATTGAATGTCTAAATTAAACCCCATGCAACATTTTTGCATAATTATACTCCATATGCAAAAATGTCTTATGTATGTTATGCAAGAAGGTAGAATATATTTTGTTTGCAGTTACGATTGTAAGACCCTGTTAAATTTCCACACGAAAGACTTCTTCTCTGCCGTGCAGTAAAACGGGAACAGGCTGGTATTACTACCACCAGTAGGTACGCTAAAATCTATCCAAATCCGTTCAGCCGTTTCGAGATTATAAAATAACAAAAGACCAACTCAAACTTTCCAGTTTCTAATATTAGTCTGGCTTTACAATTTACTTTTATACCCAAAACTTATCGGCGTTGCTTCAGTATAACAGCTAGCCAAAGTTAAAATAAAGTATATAAGTGCTTGAACGAAAATAAAGTCTGCATTTTACGATAAAGTCATGAAAACCTCGGGTTTCAAGATGGCGATAACGGTCACGAGACGTTTATCGACATACAGCCGATATGGAATTAAGTAATTATGGCATACCACTAATGACCTACGGCAACTGCGTAAAAACCCTCCACCAAGGGCGTAATTAAAAATTGAAACGAGTTTTTTTGCCTCCGATTAAGATTATCACGATATTTTGAAATTAACCACGATTTAAATTCCGATTTGCAAACGACGATTAACAAAAGGTATTTATATGGCAGAGGTGAGTGGCAACGCAAGGAGGGGTCGCCCTAGGAAGACCTACACTGACCTTATTGGTGAGGTTCTTCAGAAAGGTCAGGTACGGAGTACTCGTAACCGACGTGCTTGTATGACGAGATGTATGAACGTAGATGAGGCGAAAGGAGTATGTAAGGATCGTAGCAGGTGGCGTTCTGTAGTTTCTGCCTACCTTCATGGGAAAAAGGCGTGAGTTTATGTATGTGTATGTTAAATTCCGATTTGCAGTCATTCACATAAAATACAAGTAATATTCTTCTGAACGATTTTTGGTCACAGCGGCTTATCTCAATGGAGACTAGTACGTAGGAGATGTTATAGGGCACAAGTATGTACGCGAACTCAGGTACCCTGCCGCTTCCTTCACTCTCATAGTCTGAGAGGACGGCTGACCGCAACAACCGGGGAGAGATCAAGCGCAGAATAAACGGCTCCTAAATCAGAATGTCGATTGAGACAAGCCGATGTAATCAGTCAACGTACTGGAGATATTCAAAGCATTTTTTTAAGCTCACTAAACTGTTTTGCTAGCGATAAAGAGCTTATTGAGACAGAGGTTTACAAAGTCCTGGTTACATTATTCTTGTTGCTTCTACATGCGAAAAAAATAAATATAAAACAATAAATATTATAATTAATATTAATATATATAATAATAAGAATAAAGATGTAAGCCATGGCAGTTAAGACATGACCAATCCCAACTGACAACACTCGTTTACGAACACAGCGCATGGATCAGCACCACGTAGCTCAACCATCTTGAAGGGAGCCAAATAGAAAGAAAGAAATAAAAACTTTTTATTCACGTGAAAGTGACGCACAATACAAAATAATTTTTCAACAGCCCTAAACAAGACAAGTTGGTACTAAGAAAAAAAAAACAAATGCACAAATGTACCGTTGGATGTAATCGTAAGCACAACGCTTTGCGTAAACTGCGCACTATTATAAACAGTGATTATTCACACCAAAAGTAAAAGTTATCAGCTATAATGTTTAGTCAATGTTGCTTAGTTTCGCCAGTGTAGTCAACGGGTATGTGATCTTGGTCTTTTTACATTCCCTAGGTAGTATAAAACGCCCAAAAAAACCCCGAAGAACATTTCAAAAGAGAAGAATATTTAATTAATTCTACACACGCATGTCAAATTTTCAAGAGTCCGCTTTGAGATTACGACCCACTGATTACAAAACAGACGTACATCATTGCCTGAATGTAATCTGTGCTCTTTTGTGTTTGTAATTATTTTATTTTTTAAATTACTATTAATCCTCGCGAAATGTGAGTGTACTAATGGGTGCATCTCTGCCTAACCCTTCGGGGATTACAGGCGTGGTGTTATGTTGTTATTTATCCTGGTGTACAAACTCTTGAACATTACTACAAGCTGATGCCCGCGACTTCGTGCGGACGCAGACGAAGTCGCCGAATAAAAGTAGCTTCTGTTTTAGGGTTCAAACTTACCTCTTACCAAATTTCATCAAAATCTGTTCTGTGTTTGTTTGTGAAATCGTAACAGATAGACAGACAGACAGAGTTACTTTCGCATTTATAATCTACAAATACATATAAAATGCTTTGTCCTGAATGACTGACTGACGAATCAACGCACAGCCGTTCGATCGTAGAGACCTGAAACTTGGAAGGTGTGTTTTTTGTATGACGTAGGCATCCGATAAGAAAGGATTTTCCGAAATTCTACTCCTTAGGGGGTGCAAAAGGGGGGCAAAGTTTGTATGGGACAACGTGATTCCTTAGTCCAATCTACTTCAAGCATAAACATTCTTAAACAGAATAAATTAATGGAAGACGTGTTTCGTATTTTATTGAAATTCAACCCATTTCGACTTTTACGCGACCGAAGTCGCGGGCAAAATCTAGTAATATTATAAACTAGCTTTTGCCCGCGACTACGTCCGCGTGGAACTTGTTAATATCGTACTTGCATACAAACTTCCACCCCCCTTTTCAAAGCCTTAGGGGGTGATTTCCGGGATAAAAACTATCCTATGTCCTTCCTCGGTTCTTAAACTATCTCCATGCCAAATTTCATCAAAATCGATTCAGCGGTTTAAGCGTGAAGAGGTAACAGACAGACAGACAGACACACTTTTGCATTTATAATATTAGTATGAATGTTGTGATCAAATGAACTCAATGTTGAGTAGCTGCTGAGTCACAGTGCCCGTTACTATAAACTATGGGTAAATAACATGTGTTTTCCAACAAAATTAAATTATTTTAAATGACATGCGGAAGTACCTTTAAATGGTCCAATTGAAAAAAATTATTGTACTTTGAATTTAACAAGAGCTTTAGAAAGAGATACTCACACTGACACGAGTGAGAGAGACAGCGCTCTATAACAGCCGAATGTTTTCTATTATACGTGCCATATAAACTGCCGGTTGTTATATCAAATACTAGCTTTTGTCCGCGACTTTGCCCGTGTTTTTTTTAACTTTGGTCTTTGGTTCCGCTTCCGTGTGTCATGTTGTTGTTGTCGAACCCTAAGGATACTAAACGCCCTCCTGACTGCCGACCCTGAATGTGATGTGTTTGCCGATGAATGTAAGAAAATAATGCGTGCTTGATTGATGTTTTGTGAGAGACAATAATTAAGCAAGGGTGTCCACTGTTACATGTTAGTTTATGTTAGTTTGTGATGTCTTTAATTTAATTAATTTAATTTAATTTAATTTAATTCTGACTGCCTCGTTGGTCTAGTGGTTAGTGACCCTGACTACAAAGCCGGAGGTAGTGGGTTCGATTCCCACCCAGGACAAACTTTGTGTGATGAGCATAATTGTTGGTTCTGTGTCTGGGTGTATTATCTATAATATGTATGTATTTATAAATTATATAAGTATGTATATCAGTTGTCTGGTTACCATAACACAAGCTCTGCTTAGCTTGGGATCAGATGGCCGTGTGTGAGTTGTCCCAAGATATTTACTATTATTTTTTATTTAATTTATTTAACCATTTACTCAAATAATTATTAATAATTTTATCCACGAATTGTATATCTTTGAATTTAATTTTTTGTATTGTATGTTATTTAAATGCTTATTTTAATATTTATAATTCTATGTTAATTAATGTAATTGGACCTGTGCCGTTTTAATTAACTATAAAAAATAAATAAATGTTATGCAACGTATGCACGCGTGGTACTTGATTTTTATTTTGTTGCGGAGTTATTTTAAAACTATAATATTTCCATTCATCCATCCATATGATATAATGTATTCATTGAAATCAAATTAAAATTTTAAATCTTGTGATGAATAACGTATTTATTTGGATAAGGATTAATACACATCACATACATACATAAACTCATGCCTTTTTCCCATGGGGGTAAGCAGTAATCACAGAACGCCACCTGCTACGATCCTTACATACTCCTTTCGCATAAGGATTAATATCATGTTTAAATGATTCTTTCGCAAATAATGCATTATTTTAAAACAAAGTTTAGGATTAAGAATTTTTCATTTCGAACTAGTAATTCCTGAGATTAGAACGTTCACCCAAACAAACAAACAAACCCTTAAACTTTACAATATCAGTATAGACTAGCTTATGCCCGCGACTTTGTCCGCGTGAATGTCGGTTTTTTGAGAGGTTTTATTGTTTTGCGTCGAACCCTAATTCATTTTCTAAAATAAAAGTAGCCTAAGTTACTCCTTATTACATCAGCTATATTCCCGTCAAAATCGGTCCAGCCGTTCCAGAGGTTAGCCAGAACAAACAAACAGACAGACAGACAGACAGACAAAAATTGAAAAAAATGTATTTTAGTATATGTACCGTATAAACATTCATATGCATGTAGTATAAAGCGGTTATTTTAATATTACAAACAGACACATTAATTTTATTTATTTGTATAGATAGATAAGCATGATAGTTACAAAATTACTATCTACATATTACAAAACTCATTTCCAAGCAAACAAACTTGTAAACACACATAATTTCACCAAAACAGAAGTTCTTAGTATTGACAAATTACCAAATGAGGAAACAACATGTTCTATCAACGTTCCATTATGTCTGCCTTGTTACACAACATTAGCTGTCAATAAATCCACTTACTGAAAAGGTAATACCCTGTATTAAAAGCATTTACGACGTACGACATATCATACAAACTTTCACGTCCTTGTTTTTCGAAATGAATGAACCGATTTTTAAAAGCTATAAGCAGGATACATAGGTGTAAAAAGTTATCAGAGAACATTTTGGAAGAATACAGCTATATTCGACCGATTTTAAGTTTTCCATAGAAATATATAATTTTTTTTTTTTTTCTTCTCATCCGGATATACTTTGGAAAGTATATATTTTTTTTAATATATTATATTGTAAATATGTGGACTATGTGGGTTGTTGCATTTTTTCTGGGATTAGATTTCATGGTTGTCTGACAGTTTGAGTATTCGATGCGGCCTACCCAAATGTCCTTTCTGTGGTATTGTTCGTCGTGTCGTTGAGCTCCTTAAGTTCTGAGCCAAGTTGACGATTTCTGACAAATGCGTGCACTGACTGGACAGGCCGACTCAAATTTGTGTGCCTCTCTCCTCAAGAGACCACCTCGGACATTAACCTACTTGGTTCGCATATGATTTGACCATTACAAGTAATTGTATGGACTTTAAAAGAGACTTTGACCTCTGAGTTTGTTTCGGTGTTTCTTCTCAGAGCAGTCGGTTAGGAAACACTGGACTCATCTAGTTAAAAAAAAACAAATGTGACGTGAAAAAGTGTTATTTATAACCAATTTACTGAATAAATCATCATTTCATTTCATTTCATAAGCAGGATACATAGGTGTAAAAAGTTATCAGAGAACATTTTGGAAGAATACAGCTATATTCGACCGACTTTAAGTTTTCCATAGAAATAGACATTTTCAATTATATTTTTTTTTAATAAAAAAACCACTAACTTTTTAGACTTATGTATCTTGCTCATGCGTAGAAAATTTCTTTAATGAAATTTTATCAGTTCATTTATTAAAAAAAAAATGTACTAGAAAGTTTGTCGTTACGGGGTGTCAGAGGCCCGAAAGTCTGACAACCAGTCTTACCAAGGGATATCATATTACCCAGTTACTGGGTTATGGAGGTCAGATAGGCAGCCGCTCCATGTAAAATACTGGTGCATCCGGGAAGACTGGAAGCCAACCCCAACATAGTTGGAAAAAGGCTAGGCAGATGATGAGTACAAGAACAAGAATAATGTAACCAGGATTTTGTAAAAATCTAATTTAAAAGAGTGCCGTGGAGTTTCTTGCTCGTTCTTCTCCATAGAGGCCTAACTCCGTTTTAGAACGTGCAACTAGCTTCAACTTTCGGACTAACTGACCGACTCCTTGACAACAAAAGTGCCTGTAAATGGTCTAATTGAAATAAATGTTTTGACTTTGACTTTGACTTAGAAAGTTTGTATGAAATACATACTACCGTACAGCGTTAACGCTATTAAAGGGTCCTTTCCAATAAATCAACGACTGCCTGCATTGTCAAGTTTTCTATCACGCAAATATACTAATAATAGGTGCGAGTAGCTGCCGACTTTTATGTGTTTTTCATGGGGGTATTAAAGGTCACACCATAAAAAATAAGTACCCGTAACTTCGCACTTTGTAGGTGACGCACTTTTAAGGTCAACTTAGATAAGAAATATTACATTAAAACCATTAAAACCAAGAAAACGCGCGACAAATAAAACCATATTTAAAGCCAACATGGACTTAATAAATTATTAAGCTGTAACTCAAAAAGCATATAAAATAACATTCATTTGAATTGATCGAATAGGTATTTTTTTTATATATTGGCGGAGTCGTTTATTTTATAATCCTTATAACATCGGCTATATGCCATATCAGCCAGTGAAAGTCTCTCGTCAAAATTGATCCAGCTGTTTTGTAGATTAGCCAGAACTAACAGACAGACAACAGGCTAAAAATAAAAAAAAATGTGTCTTTGATATAAGTACCGTGTGAGCATTAATATGACGAAAGTGCCTTTTAACGGCCTAATTTAAAAAAATATTGGATTTTGACTTTGACTTTGACTATGCATTAAGTAAAAAGCTGTTTTTTGGACATTACATACAGATACTTCAATTTTATTTAATCGTAAAAAAATGTAAGTGAATAAGTATGTATAGACATAAGTTATGCGTGCTGTCCCCGAAATCTTGGGCGTAATATATTAAAAACGTAACCCAGGCATAAAACGCAGCATTATAGATAAAAAACCACGATATCTGCAAAAAACGTATTCATCACGAACCCACATTTTGCGATCCTAACAAAAAGTTGAAATGGAATCGTTCTGACAAAATTCCAGGATCCCCTTTATTCGTATGTCATATCTTTATCTCTTTCTTTTTGTAAATAAAAGACAAAGGGTTTTTATATTCACGACCGCATTATCGTATAATAAAGAGTTGGGGATCTTGTAGTCATGGGGAGGGTCACAGATTTATGCTTCAAAAATGGTATGAAGGATTTGCTGGACAGCATACAGTATGGCAATTCATCAAAAACACGATGAAGCCTTGGCCTGGTTACGAAACAGCCCGTTTTAGAGTCCCTGTGCAAAATGGCCTTGTCATATTTAGGAAACGGTTTTTTTATCGGCCTTTTATCCCACACGTTTTTGCCAGCATGCAAAAAGTACCTAATGCCTTTTAATCATGCAAGCTTTATTGAATAATAAACAGTACGAGCACTGGCTTTTGTTTTGTTTTATTTTCCCTACCTCTTTTTCATTACTGGCCTCCAATTTTACAGGATTCTATCAGCTTATAAGATCATTTCTTTTATCTACAAAATAGTAAGCTTACACGGATTTACTGTCATCTGGCGCACGTAAACCTTAGGGGCATCAGATTTTCCAAATATCAATATACAAATGGACGTGGTTACGACACCCGTGAGATATGTTATTCTTAGTTGGGAACGAAGCGGCGGGAATCAATATCCTGAGCCGGAAACCCGCCACTTAAGTGCCAGACAAGCGACCGCAATATACATCAAGTGTGCTCCACTAGTTCCTTATCAACCTGATGAAGAATAAACGGAACCCGTACCTTAACGTTTATAAGACAGAAGTTTAAGCCTAAAAGGAGAATTTGACCATAAATCTTAATTTTCCCCAAAAAGGGCTCAAGGCGAGAATAAAAAACATAAGTATGACTTACCATTCCCGGAACCCACTTCATGCCACAAGACAAGGAAAAAAGGTTAGTCAGCAGAATTAATGCCATAATTAAAGTGAGATTTAACAAAATTTAGTCTTTATTATAATTTTTACGTAGGAAGCCAATTATACGTGCTGTTATCTCTTATTTGGATTAATTTTCATATCTTGGTTTGTAATTGCTCCAACTCATCATGGTCCCTCGAGGGCGGGAGGAGGCGGATCTAAGGTCATGTCGTGTGAGCTCTTTCAAAGTAAAACCCGGATTCTGGGGGTCTATCCCACCCCAGAGATTCGCGAAATCCACCCCAAGATTATAATTATAATGAAAGGAATAATTCGAGTGAAAAAATCTCAAAAATACGTGTGTTGATGAGGTTTGTAAAATTGTTTTGTTGTAAAAGTGTCTTTGTTGTTTTAGGTTTATTTTTAAACACATTAAAATAATGTGGGTTTTGTTTGGTTGCGTATGTAAGAAGCATAGCGGTGTTTATTGTATGAGGTGAGTCCTTTGATACCTACTTTTTCAATAATAATTTTCCAAAATTTTTGTTGTGATGTTTTCTGTGTCAACTGAGGATTTATCAAAGACTCATAAACTAATTTCAGTTTTTTCATTTATTTTACTTATCTGAGGGGCAATTCCCGTTTTTCACGTGTCTGTGTGGGGGTGTGTCTGTCTGTGGCATCGTAACTCCCGAACGGATAAACCGATTTTGATTTTGTTTGAAAGGTGAATTAGTCGGGAGTGTTCTTAGCTATGTTCGATAAAAAGCGATCCACGATGGCTGCCGCAAAATAGGGGAATTTAATCTCACTGATTTTTTAAAATTCATTTAGAATTTCATTCATGACTCGTCATTTTATTCTCAAGTTCCATGTTTTGTTGGGAATGAAATAAAATTGCAAATTTTCCACCATTTCCGGATTAAAAGATGATTCGGTCATGTTGAGAGGATGAGTGAAAAACGATTAACAAAAGGTATTTATATGGCAGAGGTGAATGGCAACGCAGAGAGGGGTCGCCCTAGGAAGACCTACACTGACCTTATTGGTGAGGTTCTTCAGAAAGGTCAGGTGCGGAATACTCGTAACCGGCGTGCTTGTATGACGAGATGTATGAACGTAGATGAGGCGAAAGGAGTATGTAAGGATCGTAGCAGGTGGCGTTCTGTGATTTCTGCCTTATCTTGTTTTATCACAAGTTTTAATATTCACAGACGAGGTCGAGTTGTTTTATTATTGTTTATTCAGTAATTTAATATAGTCGTACATAAATTAAAATCTTAATTAGATTATTTTCATACAACCTGTGTTTGAAAATGTAATGTTTTCTTACTTATATATTTTATTATATTAAATATTAGGTATAATAGGCGAGTGAAATAACAACGAGTTATTTGAGTTTACGGGAAATTGGCCGTTTGTTGATTGCTTATAAGTTATCATTCTTAGGTAATTGGATGTATTTTGCACAAAACAAAACAGTTCACTTCAGAATTTATCTCTTACGTTAACAAAATTATTAAAAACATATGTTTTAGATGTTTACTAGTACTTAATTATGACACAAGAAGTTAACTTTTCTTTGAATTCTGCTATACTTAAATATACCCAAATAAATCACGAAAAACGACCAGTCAATCACTCAGCCACGGCCAACCGTATTATCAAATCGTACGTTTTTCACACGCAAAATATAAACTAAACAGAATCATCATCATTATCATCATATTAGCCGAACAATGTCCACTGCTGGATATAGGCCTCCCCTAACATATCAGCCTATAGTCGTCCACTGCTGAACGTAGGCCCCCCCCAAAGAGCGCCAACTATCCCAGTCTTGGGCAGCCCGCATCCATGCTCTGCCCGCCTTCTTTAAGGGCCTTATCACACTAGCGGTTTGCGAGCGGCTGCGGGGCGGGGCGGGCGCGCAGCGAATGCGTCGCGAACGCGCCGCGGCTGCACAGCGAAGACGTCGCGGACGCGTGGCAAATTCGCAACGTTTTCGTCGCGTGTTTGTAGGCGGGACGCACGGTCTGGCGTTTGTACGAGACAGTACAATATGGCGTCCACGCTAATATTCGCGGCGATCTCGTTGCGCGCCCGGTCCGCTTTGAGGACGCTCGCAATCCGCTAGTATGATAAGGTCCTAAATCGTCGGTCCACCGTGCAGCAGGGCGTCCCACACTACGTTTTCCTAAACGTGGTCTCCCCCTAAAGATAGCAACAATGACCGGTCTGCGCTGCCCGCATGAAGCGGTTAAACACAATAGACAAACTAAATACTATTTACACAAACAATAAGAAAATCGATAGCAATCTACCGAAATACTAAAGCCAATTAAACTTACTTAAACAAGATCAAACGATATGACAACTAACAGAACAACAATTGGTATTAAATGTATACAGTAAAATATCAAACCAATTTCTTGGTATTCTCTTTATTTGAATATTATCTACACTAATCTACGTAATAGTTTTTTGTTGTTTGTTTGTTTAGATGCGTTTATCTTTGGAACTACCAGTCGGATTAGAATTTTTTTATCAGACAGCTAGATTCATAATGTAAGTATGTAGAGTTTAATTATTTTGTAAGTGTGTACACTTTATTTTATGTGATTATTTTTTTTAATCTCTATTTTTTTTGTTTTACACTCGTAAAATAACTTGCACTTACCATGTTATCTCTTCACCACCTTTGGTTGACTGGTAGAGAATACCTAAGGCATTAAGTCCGCTTTTGTACTTTTGTTGCATAAAATTTTAAATAAATCAATAAGGAATAGTATCCTCCGCCCCCGCACGTCGTGTGACGTTATACAGGGTTATTTTTAAAACACCAGAAACCTGAAAAGGGGTTATTGTACTCATAATTATGAACAACTTTTTTATAGGACCAACCCTGAAATCATAAAAGAAAATCAAGCTGTTCCCTACAAAAATGCTATACAACACAATCATAGTGTATGAAACTGCTGATTTTTTTTTCCTACAAGGTCGGTCCCATAGAAAAAGTTGTTCATAATGATGAGTACAATGACCCCTTGACAGGTTTCTGGTATTTTAAAAATAACCCTGTATAACGTCACACGACGTACGGGGGTGGGCAGTAAACAAATCATAAAATAACGAGGGTGAAAACAATCATATGGTCGGAGTCGCGAGCTGAATCTAGTTTTTTAATAGTTGTACAAGTCAATTTTCTACTATAACATTGAATAGTAGTCTGTACCTACTAGTTCTTGTCAATTACAGAATCTCTCAATTGAAGATAAATTGTTTGCTTCCAAATACAATTACTAGAATAGATGGTTTTACTTATTTACAAAATAGATTTAAGTAGTATCGACTTAGAAAACTTAAATGTCAGAAATTATTTATGTAGTACCTACTTTTACTTCAAAGGGTATTGGTAACTTGATTTGGTACTTTTCTTTATGTGAGAAAACTAGCACTGTAGTTTTGTTTAAGGTGCTGAAAAGACCGAAATTCTAAAAATAGGCTGATTTCCTATATGTTTTAAGCTAAATTTACCAAGTTAACATAACATCACGCCCGTAATCCCCGAAAGGTTAGGCAGAGGTGTATCCATTAGTACACCCACATTTCGCCAGTTATGTTTAAGTCCCATGTAATAAATAGGGGGTGGGCCTATTGCCATCAACCGGGCACAAATCCATACTCCGAGGCTGCTACTGAGAAATTCCTGATGGAAAAACTCAATAATATTTGCCCGACCTAGGAATCGAACCAAAGACCTCATGCTCAGCAGTCGCGCTTTGCGACCACCAGACCAACGAGGCAGTCTTCTGACTATCTACTAAGTTCTTTTTTTTAATACCTACGTTGCTCCTTCAATAGGTATCGTGGGTGCTTTTACAAACATATAAATTCGGACCTCTTTTGTTCGTTTCAGGAAAAACATTTAAGTAATGTACGTAATAATTATCATAATTACATAAGAACGACGTTTTTTATTCAGTTGCTCGACTTATTTTTCAGTAAATAGAAAATTGCTTCGTATTTTATAATACGTTACAAGCGTTACGTTGCCGTGCCTTTTTTTCTTCTCTATGCAGTTTCACAGTGACTGCATTTCAACAATTATCTGCGTCTTAAAAAAACGAACTAAAACAAGATGATTGGTTATTGCGGTTGTTTTTTTACAAAATAAAATTGGCCATTGTATTGTCAATCATTACCGCATTTAGTGATTCGGACACAAAAAGTCATAACATCATCTACATAAAACATCTTTGATTAAATCATTCAACACACATGGCTTTATACTTAATCCACTCTCGAGTCCCCAAAGTCACTTCATCAAGCTAATAGTCCAAGTTCTTTTGTTTATTGATCTACCTTACTTAGGGTTCTGTTATTGTTCTCTACATGCTGAAACGCCTCGAGCAAGGCAAGCCTTAAGTGGAGGCCCTTATAACTCCTAAAACCATATTTCATTTACCCAAGTTTACCGTTGCAGGATCCCTACTGAATATGTAAGTTGCGGGTACTGTGTTATTTGAGAGAAGCGATCTGCGGGCCGATTTGAATTAGGAACGGTTTTTTATTCAGTGTTTAGAATTGCAATTGCTTTATAATTTACTAGCTGACCCGCCGCGACTTCGTTCACGTGGTATCCTACACTACCAATACCCCTACCCTACCCCTGCCTTACCCTACCCCCTACCCTACTCTACCCTACCCTACCCCTACTCTACCCCTACCCTACCCCTACCCTACCCTACCCCTACCCTACCTTATTTTCATTGTTTTTTTTTTGTATTCTGCTATTCGGGACGGAAACAAATCCAACAAATCAAAAACAATGGCAATCGGTCCAGCCGTTCTCGAGTTATAAGTGTTGTAACAAACACGACTTTCTTTTATATCTATAGATAAGACCATTTTACTTTATTAAATTAAGACAAAAGACAGTTGCCTTTTCAAAATCCTTTATTCTGAAACACTAACAATTGATTACAAATACTGACTCTAATTTCAACGTAGCGTTATTTAAAAACAAAATGACGCCGGAACTGTCAAAACGAACAATAACGATGTCCATCAGATCATTGTGACGTTATTATATTCAATAAAAATAAAACAAAAAAAAATTACGGTTGGAGTACCCCCGTCAGGAAGTTCCTTACTTTGTTGCACACACCCGTATAATAGAAACAGATAGAGAGAAAAAGAGAGAGGAAAGGTCGCCTGGTCGCTTTTTCATTACGTGACGATTTCTGCCAGTTAATTTCAAAATAAGATAATGTCCACTCAAAGTTAGAATCAACCACGCAGAAGTTAAAGTTAAATCCGTTATTAGCTGACGTTTCCTACCTATGTATATCCTGCCAAACATCCTGCTCCATAGGTCAAGTAATTTTCGAGATTTCGTATTTAGTCAGTGAGCAGTGACAAAACACACAAAAGCACTGTGAACGCTGACTGATATATGTGAAAGTACCTCCTGTCCGTTTGTCTCTGAAGCTTCCATAATGCAAAGAGATAGTGGACAAGGAGATAGGATTTTTTTTCGCACGGGTTCGTTGCCGGAGTCATGGAAAAAACCTAGCCTATAGTAATTATCTTAAGATTATGTTCTTCATTTACGTTATATCACGATAGTTCCCATTCCCTCGTTATTACAATTAATTACCTTTGGATTGTCGATCCTTTGGGTTAATTATATTAAGGTTCAATAAAGGGCCCATTTTCCCTAACTACTATCGATTCTGGGATAGCAATTGATTGTATTCACCTCATTAGTCACTTGATGAAGGTTCCAAAGATCGTTTCTTTCTAATAGACGTTGATTTACTATATTTCTTTGTTTCACGCGTTCTCTTTAAAAGATGAGACGTAATACTTCTAGGATTAATAATTAGGGCACTTTTCAATTAACTATTATTTTGGGTCACAGATAAATCTATACTTATTATGTATTATAAATGCAAAAGTAAATCTGTTTGTCTGTCTGTTACGTTTTCACGACTAAAAGAAAGGACAGAGGCTGCGTCTGCTATAACCGATATTTACGCGGACAAAGTTGCGGGCAACAGCTAGTAAAGAAATAAAGTTAAAAATTCTTTGAACGTTTAATAACAGTCAAATTGACCGGAATCAACTTGAAATACAAATTGTAACGGATGAAGGATGACTCAATTAATATTTATCGTGTACTTGTAACTTTTTGTATAGTGTCACGATGGCCTAGTGGTCTGGGCTTCCGCCCCTCATACTAATTGCGACTCGGTACCGGGCAAGTACCAGTATAGAAAGAAAAAAGAAAGAAAATTGATTTATTCCCGCGAAAGTGACGCACATACCAAAAAAAACATGTGTATGATGTTTTCAATTCGCATGTACTTTCTGAAATGATCTTGGACATCACTGACATCGGTGAAAGAAAACATCGTGAGAAAACCTGGATTTAAAATAAATATAAGTCTGTGATCAATTCTCGTGACTTCTCGGTATGAAAAGAGGCTTTGCCCTGCAGTGGGACAGCAATTAGCTGGTACCTATTTATATTTCTACTGCAATTCATTCATTCCCTCTTGTTCAATAAACCGTTAAGAATCGTATATTTACAAATCGATTGGCAATCGAGGAGAATTACATACAGAACCTTAATAATAGAGTTACCAATAAATTCTTTCTACGCACAAACGGTTTCCTGATTCTTATGCTGGGGCTACATTAGCGGGGGAAGATTCGTGTCGCGTTGGTTCGCTAAAACATCGTGTATGCCCACGCGATGTTCTTGTCTACATTAGGTGGGCGAAGATTCATCTGCCGGATAGTGTTGTTCTCTGTTGTGTGGCGTAACGAAGGTGTCGCCACCCAAGCTAATATTGTCCCGACAAATCTCTTTGATGCGCGTCAGTTTACCGATAATGCCCCGATAGTACATCGTCTTCGCCCGAATACGTTGCAACGATCTACCCGGCCACACTCATCGCGTTAACACGAATATTTATTTATTTAAACTTTATGCACATGTTAAATAATACACTGTACAAAGGCGGAGTCAATGCCTTGGGCATTTTCTACCAGTCTATCTTAGGGTGATGATGAATATTCGCCGTAGCCCACTAATGTAGCCCCAGCATTACAGTTTCGTATTATTCTGTTGATTACAATCTAAATCGCTTTTCCTACATTACATTTACAAAGTTTCCACCAGGTTTAAGTAAATCTAGTAGATTTCGCGAAGGGTTTGGATTCTCCACGTATTCAATAGAAAATGTATTCGCGGTTTGCGCCGCTGTGAGAGGTCATTCCGGTATTCAAAGATGGTTGCCGTTGATTTTTGCGGTCACCTAAATAAATAAATAAGCATCGTGTTTGGGGTTTTATGTATTTTTTATGAAAATGAAGGTATGCGTGAAGTAAATGTTTGATATTTGGGGCGTGTAACACCGAAGGTTTAATGATAGTGAGAGATTGAATGTGATAAATATTTAATAAACTTACTAGATCGACTTATCTACCTTGTTGGTCTAGTGGTCGCAAAACACGACTGCTGAGCATGAGGTCTTGAGTTCGATTCCCAGGTCGGGCAAAGTGTTATTAGAATTTTCCATCAGAAATATCTCAGTAGCAGCTTTGGAGTCTGGATTTGTGCCCGGTTGATGACAATAAGCTCGCCCCCTATTACATGGGATTTCTCCGCCTTTGTACTTTTGTCGCATAAAGTTTAAATAAATAATAATCATAACTGTCGAAATGTGGATGAACTAATGGGTACACCTCTGCCTAACCAGTCGCGGACAGGCGTGATGTTATGTATGTGGAAGTCGTCAACCTACAAACATTTTTGACCCCTGCTTTGTACAGGATAAAAGGAAGGTAGGTATTTCAGGATTAACTAAAACGATCAAGATCAATTTACGTAAGTCCTTAAGTTGGTCGAACAGCTTCAAAAAGTTCATTTAAAACTCTATGAATGATTGATTTGTGATTATTACCTCTAAACAATTTTCGAGAAAATATTTCCTATGAACAATGTTTTTAATGGATAGATCGAGTAGTAAAATTATCGAATTAATAATTTGTTTGGTATACAACAGTGAATATTAAGGACTTAATTAATGGTCAGATGCCAATAACATTTCTCTATAGATTTTGTTACTAATCTACATTATTTATTTCAATCTCAGAATTTACACAATAGGTACTTCTTTTTTTACTTTTTTTTTTAAAAAAACATTGCCCCACACTAGGAATTTCTCCTGTATCGTGGGTACGTTTACAAACATATAAACTCACATACACAAACAGCCAGACCCGGACAAATATCTGTACTAATCTGTAGGCCATACTAATATTTGTTCCGTGCGGGAATCGAACCCGCGACACGCGACTTCTGCTCGTGACTTCGTCCGCGTGGTTTTTTACACCCGCGTTATGTCACATCTTCGGTAACAGCTCCGCTCCTGTAGGTCGTAGTGTGATGATAACGTCGCGTATAAATAACCTTATGAATTTGGCTATCTTAAACAAAAAGATTTATCCCATTGCGATTGTGTTTAAACGATCAAACACACAAAAATACTCTTCAGTTTTATTATATTAGTATAGATAGATGGTATCATCATCTACCTAGCCTTTTCCCAACTATGTTGAGGTCGACTTCAAGTCTAACCGAATGCAGCTGAACACCAGTATTTTACATGGAGCGACTGCCTATCTGACCTCCACAACCCAGTAACTGGGTATTACGATATCCCTTGGTAAGACTGGTAGATAGATAGACTGGTATTAGTATAGAAAGCATAGAGTTACATTATTAATAAATACAAAAAAATAATTAATATTGGTACAACCTAAAACAATTAAACCTAAAACAAAATAGTATCAAAAAAATCTCTTCATCAAAAAATCATAATTTACGAATAAACTAGAACTTTTTAAATTCGTAGCACTAATATTATTTCAGTATCAAAAACTCGCCTGAAGGTTTAGGTTACCCGCAGCTGTGTTTTATATCTGTTGAAACAACATTTGTGTTATAATTACTAGTACATGGCCTAGTATAACTTTCAAACACACTCATTATAAACGGGTAATTTTCATTTATAATAACACTGATCCACAACAAAATTATCCTTAGGGTCAGTTCACACCGAGACGCGACGTGACGCGACGCGACGATACTGGAAGAGGCCAGTGATTTCGCGCTGCGCCGCGCGCCGCCGCGAGACGCAACGCAACGTCGTCGCCGCTCTTGCACGTCGCGCGTACCGGCGATTCACCGCTGCATCGCGATGCGTCGCTCTACGCCGCGAGGCATCACGAGGCGTAGTGCTGCGTGGTGTAACCTATTCGAAATTCTCACAATGAAATGTGTATCTTTTCGTGTAGAAAATAAAGTTATATTTTGAGTAGCTCTTTTAAAGTGTGCGCGCAGAGTCGCGTCGCGTCGCGTCTCGGTGTGAGCTAAAATAAATATTGCTTTCAAAAGATATTTTCTAACATTTTTATTTGTACGAAATTCTAAGTTCAAATGAAAGAAATAAGTTCCCCAAAGTTTATTCAGCGCTTTTTTTACAGTAATCGGCTTATCTCCGTAAATACGTGCGCAATTTTAAATTTTGACTATTTACCAAGTTCAAATTTATACCAAATATAAAATATATTTTAATACCAAATTAATTTCATTATACAACATTACTTCCAATACACAAACGATCTTGATACAAAGTAGGTCAGGAATACTTTTCATGCATGATCTAAATTTTAAAATCGAGGTCTCTTAATTAAATTATTTTCATATGTGAAACATTATAATCAAATAATAACAAAAACAAAAAAAACATTCAAAGAAAATTTCCGTAAAAAATTAGAAAGTAGAGACACGCAGCAAGGGGGGCGTAGTGCGTGCTGTTTGTGTGCGTTCCCGAATTTTGAGGTAAGCGCGTGTGCAGTCAAGTTCAACAACCTATTGTTGAACTGTATTTATTCCACACGTTGTCATTTTAGTAGCGGACAATGGTAAAAATCATGTAATTTTTCTTTTTATTTCATTAATTGATATGGTTATCGATTCGAAATAATTTCCGAAAATTTGGATGGTGGTTGCAAAATAACCCTGTATTTTATTCCGTACAGTATTTATTCAAATTATAAACATCAAGCTTGATCACAGCAAATCTACGTGTGTATTAACCGGTTAAATAACGTCACAAAAATAACACTTTTCCCTGACTGACAGAAATATTTTTTTTAATAACCCGGTTCTACCACCTGTCTATTGATGTAAGCCCAAAAGACGAACCGTCAAAGATCCATTCACCAATTTTCAACCCAACAAAGATCTGACATCCTTTCAAAGATAACAAAAACTTCAATGTCCTTAAGATAAGACTTAGATTTACAAGTCAGGTACACTTCAAGTTAAGGATAAGTACCAACCCTAATATTTTCCCTTTAGACGAACAACTGAGTGTAATTTTCAAAGGAAGAGTAAAGGGTATTGTAAAATTCAGAGAATTCCTATTATGTTTCGCGTAGGCATAGAATGGAGTAATAGTACAATTGAAACTGGAAATAGAGATAGTCATTTTGTTTCTGGCAACACCGGTTTATGCGTGAGGCTGTGTGCGTGTTGCGGGACGTCTTAACAGGATACCGTGGCCCCGGAACGTAAAGGGCAACAGAAGGAACAGGGTGGTTTTTTAGTCAGTAAAAGTCTGACAGTCCCTTCCGCCCCACCCAGGGCGGAAGGAGTCATTTGATGATTTTTACCACCTAAAAAAAAAAAAAAAAAAGGCTGTGTGCGTGGTACGTGTACTTTGACTGCTCATTGGTCCCGTGGGGTCCAATTCCCAGGTTGGGCAAAAAGTGTTATTGGGTTTTTAGGGATTGGAAGTTGGTGGTGTGACACCCCCGTGCTTCGGAAAGCACGTAATGTCGTTGGTCCTGCGCGTGATCCCTCTCTGATTGTGTCGAAATGCCGTCCCATCGGACTATGAGTAAGAGAAGAGGGAGTGCACGAAGTTTGCGGACGAAGTTACGTGCAAAAGCTAGTAATATAATAATTACAACAAACACGCTTCCTTCCAACAAAAATCAAAAACTGTTGTACTAAATTATTATCTTACTTTGGTACAAAAGTACAAAAATAAAATACAAGACGATTCTACATCGCAATTTACATTTCCATCTTTTCTCACTGAGAGCACTTCAAACTCAATGCAGCAAGTTTCTGAGAAACAGCAGCCAACCCTTTACGTCTTATTGCAATCTTTGAAACCGCCACCTTTCTGAAACACGTCTTTGCACTTCATCCAACAAAGCACTGTGTTTCACAATGAATCAAAATATTGTTTTAATTAATTATCTTGCAATGTGAAACGTTGGAGGTAAATAAAGGTGAAAATTGAAGCACTTCTCTTTTGTTTCTTTGGAGTGCGCCGCTAGGAGATGTGTCAGCAAATATTTTAATGACTGAAAATTTCTCAGAAAGTGCAAATGAAATTAAATTAGCAGCATTCGATTTATTAAATAGTTTTAGGTGTAGAATAGTAGACTACAATAAATTTCTCCACATTCTTTATTTCCACATGTATTTTTAAATACACTTAAAAAATAACAAATTACAAATAATACCTAAGTATATATTATATATATATATATATTTTAATATGCATTAAAATAGTGCTTAACTTAATATCGGTTCTTTCATTTAAAAAACTAAGGACTTGAAAGTTTGTATGATATGTCGTACGTCGTAAATGCTTTTAATATAGAGTATTACCTTTTTAGTAAGTGGATTTATTGACAGCTAATGTTGTGTAACAAGGCAGACATAATGGAACGTTGAATAAACGTTAAATATTATCGTAAAAATCATATTATGATGTTTAAAAAAATAATGAAATCGTGCTAGAAAGTTTATGTTATATTAAGTTTATATTAAACTTACTAATACAATTTCATTATTTTTATCTTTATTTAAGAAGACGATCAACTCAAGAATCGTCATCAATCACAAAAGGACGTATTTCAGATTAATAGCAAAACTACGCAGTCATCTTCAAAATTGTCCTTTTAAAACTTGACAAAAGTTCCACAGAAACTTGATAAAGTACCGTAATCTCGACAGGATTACGGTAATCTAATTTACCTTTCCTTTACAACAGAAATAAATCGCAATTATTTGTAAAACACTTTTGAAGCGAAGTAGCCGTCAAAGGCAATGGATTTGAAGACTATATTTTTTTCTTAATAGGTACTTCTAAATAGGCGGTCTTAAAAAACCTTGAAGGGGCTTTCCCAATAGCAAAACGATAATTATTTTTTTAAATATCGAACAAGACCTTGATTTACTTCTATTTTTTAAATTAATTTGTTTGACGGGTTCTCCATGTTTTTTTATGTCATTGTCTTTTTGTTGTCACCGCCGTCTATAGACTATTGGCTTGTCTATTGGCAGCGGTGCTATCGCAGAAGCAAAGTTAAAATGTCTTATGTGCCAGAAATATGTAGGTATGGTGGTAGAACTTCCTCCGACAAGCTCCTTTACAAAGAGCTCTATACTATAAAGTACTCATAGGGCTGAATTTTCAATAGTCAGGTAACTTTCCAACGAATAAATATGACAGTTGCTGTCATATCGCCATATTTATCTCTCCGTTAAGAGTTATCTGGCGATAAAAAAAATAGCCCTTAAAAAGATAGTTTATTTATACTGAATTTTTATTCTTAAGTCTATGCAGACGAACGCGAACAGAAGATATCCTGAAACAACTAAAAACTACCCCCCATAAGGAACCAACTATGCCAAAGACGCGAAAGACATTAAAGCCGTCCTTGGCCCGAATATGGTAAACGTTAACATTTAACGTGATACACAAAATATACCTAATGCTGGGGCTACATTAGCGGGCTAGGCCAAATATTTATATTATTTTTGGCCGAAGGGTGTCGTATATCGACGTTTCCGAGGTCGGTTACGCGACACCACGCAGCGCAACACGACGCCAACGCTACGTGTTTAGTTATCTAATAAGACTTTTGTTATGTAGGTAAAAATAAAATAAAATAAAATTTATTTGTGTTAACGCGATGAGTGTGGCCGCGTAGATTGTTGCAACGCGTAAAATTCGTGCGAAGACCTTGTACTATCGGGGCACTATCGGTAAACGGGCGCGCATCAAAGGGATTTGTCGCTACAATATCAGCTTGGGTGGCTACACCTACGTTACGCCGCACAATAGATACCTACACAATCCAGCACGATGAATCTTCGCCTGCCTAATATAGACAAAAACATCGCGTGTCTTTTAGCGCGCCAACGCGACACGAATCTTCGTCCGCTAATGTAGCCACAGCATAAGAGATAACATCGCTACAAAAGTTTTGTCTGTGCCATAATTTCGTGTCCTCGACAAAGGACGGATCTGCATAAAGACTATAGTAAAAAAGGGAACATATGGCTGAAGTTATGTTTCATATGAAGCCCAGTCTGTGTGTGGGTTAAGTTAAAAGAAACATGCTCTGTTGGGTAAGTTGGTCAGTGGGTCGTCTTTAAGTTAAGTCTAAGTTACTTCTTACTTCTTTGTGGGTACACCACATTATGTTGTGGACTTGTGGTAGAGTGCCTTTGTGACTATGTAACAAAAACCCTGTCCGATCAGTGTTGCCGTTGATCAGTTTTTATGTTTTATTTTAATTTAATTACTTCTTCTTTCTTCTTTTTTTTTCACTGGGGAAAAATAATAATCTCAAATCCATTAAATGGTTACGTATACGTGTACGCAGTACGATGCCGAATAATACCCTTAAGGATCGGACAGGGTTTTTGTTACAGGCTGTATAACTTAAAAAATATTAACATCATAGGTAAAACTACATTCCTACACATAAATAAATACTATACAATAATATTAACTATAAAATATGCCAGTGAAACTCCCGTCAAAAATTGGTATACCTGTTTTAGATATTAGCCGAAATAAATAGACAGACAGATAGACGAAAATTCTAAAAATTGAGTTTTTGGTATAAGTACCGTCTAGTGGTCGCAAAGCACGACTGCTGAGCATGAGGTCTTGGGTTCGATTCCCAGGTCGGGCAAAGTGTTATTGGGTTTTCCATCAGAAATTTCTCAGTAACAGCCTCGGAGTCTGGATTTGTGCCCGGTTAATGGCAATAGGCTCGCCCCCTATTACATGGGACTTAAACATAACTGGCGAAATGTGTTATTCTAACATTAAAAACGGACAATTCAATTTTATTTATTTGTATAGATATCGGTAATTTGTTATAAGCAAAGTAATATCGTTTATAACTTAATAATATTGAATGGACAAGTATTACAACTACAAAAGAAATATTATGTAAGTCTCTCTTCACGATATTTCTCGAGACCCGTATCCCTTTAAGCCAAGATGACCATGGCAAAACGCCAGAAATTCTACAAGATGAAGACAAAACAGACAAATGTGTAATAATTCCTTGGCAGCATACTTTCCTTTGTTAGTCAGTCGGTCTGTGGTAAATTGTTTTGCTTTCATTTCTACAATACTTACTTCAGCCTAAGCGACCTGCCGGGGTTGCGGGACGTCTTAACAGGATACCGTGGCCCCGGAACGCAAAGGGCAACAGAAGGAACAGGGTGGTTTTTTAGTCAGTAAAAGTCTGACTGCCCCACCCAGGGCGCAAGGAGTCATTTGATGATTTTTACCAACTTAAAAAAAAAGCCTAAGCGACAGAATGTTAAGTAGTTATAATATTACTTGCTACTGACCGCGACTTTGTCTGCCTTAAAGTTGATTTCAGCATATACAAAACGGACCATTGTTTCCATCAACTTAGGGAGTGAATTTTGGAAAATCCGTTCTTAGCAGACGTCTACTTAACTATCTATAAACTACGTCCCCGCCAAAAGTCATCTTTATACCTCAAGCGATTTTCGATATTTTGAGATGAGTGAGTAAATGAGTGACCTTTCGTTTTTATTATTTAGATACATAGAAGATAGATAAATAAATATGCTTTAGTTCGATCATGTTGAGAGGATGAGTGAAAGGCGATTAACAAAAGGTATATGGCATATTTGAGTGGTGATGCAGGGAGGGGACGCCCTAGGAAGACCTACACTGACCTTATTGGTGAGGTTCTTCAGGAAGATCAGGTGCGCAATACTCGTAACCGGCGTGCTTGTATGACGAGATGTATGAACGTGGACGAGGCGAAAGAAGAAGTATGTAACGATCGTAGCAGACGTTCTGTGGTTTCTGCCTACCCCCATGGGAAAAAGGCGTGAGTTTATGTATGTATGTATTATAGCCAAACTCCTTAGCTGAGTCCTCGTCTGCGAGGTAAGTTAGTCGCAGCCAAAAGCTAGTTCTTTATATCTTTTGCCTTTTGTTATTGTAGTTTAGACAGAGTTTTGTTGTGTCTGTAAAGTATTTTTATAAAAACTAATTAGGTACGTTTTTCTTTTAGAACATAGGCTAGAGGATCTTAAACAAAAGTACTTTTTTAAAAGTAAGGATTAATGTTTATAAATTAAGGTTCAAATCTGGCCAAATACGAATTTGATTTTGTCAATTCATGTGTACTTTCTAATTTTATCTTAAACATCACTAACATTGGTGAAGGAAAACATCGTGAGAAAACCTGGGGGCCTACCGCCAGCTCTTAAAACAATATTATTCTAATATTACTCGGTAATTTCTGTTGTTGGATTATCAACTCTCGGCGCTGAGCTGAGTGTTCAAAATCCAACAGCAGAAATTACAAAATGTTGTTATAAGAGATGGCGGTAGGCCCCTGGACTTATAAAGCACTAGCGACTGCCCGCGACTTCGTCCGCGTCAAAGTTGATTTCTCCATACAAACTTTGGACCCCCGCTTCATACTTTTTGGGAGTGAATTTTTCTTGTGATGAGTGAGTGAGTGAGCTTTTGCTTTTGTAGGTATATAAGCGTGATGATCAATGCTCGTGCCTTCTCTGTGTAAGAAGACGCCATTGCCCTGTAGTGGGACAATCGTAAGCTATTTTTGTTTCAAAACTAATTACTTACGTTTTTCTTCGAAAACATAGGCTTTGAGGTTGTTAACAAAAGTAATTTAATTTAATTAAGTATTCATGTTAAAGAAAATTAAAAACCAGAA
Organism: Hoplodrina blanda; assembly: GCA_949316365.1. Taxonomy (NCBI): domain Eukaryota; kingdom Metazoa; phylum Arthropoda; class Insecta; order Lepidoptera; family Noctuidae; genus Hoplodrina; species Hoplodrina blanda. The sequence goes on along the minus strand of OX438564.1, from coordinate 1,198,018 downwards.
ACGTCTTTTTCACCATTTATTTCTTGGCTTTCAACTTGGCTTGGCTCCCGTAACGTGGCTAATTTGATTAGACCCAAGATCTGGTATTATTGATAGAAGATTATTCTTAGTAACTAATTAGTTTACTGACTGGTTAGGGGACTGCCTCGTTGGTCTAGTGGTCGCAAAGCACGACTGCTGAGCAAGAGGCCTCGGGTTCGATTCCCAGGTCGAGCAGTGTTATTGGGTTTTTCCATTAGGAATTTCTGAGTAGCAGCCTCGGTGTCTGGATTTGTGCCCGATTGATGGCAATAGGCCCGTCCTCTATTACATGGGACTTAAACATAACTGGCGAAATGTGGGTGTATTAATGGGTACGATCTCTGCCTAGCCCTTCGGGGATAACAGGCGTGATGTTATGTCATGTTCTAATATTCATGAAGTTAAATTATAGCCTATCATCATCATTATATCAGATAAACGATGTCCAAATCAGGAAAGAATTTTTAAAATCGAATTATCAGTTTTTGAGTTTATCCATTACAAAACAAAAATACAAATCATTTCTCTATATAATATTACTTACGATTACAACGTAACACTACTAGATTCCATCTTAAGCTTGACAGCGTCTTTCACTTTTACTATAAACCAACCCGTCATACTACTTAAGCCAGGCAGACGCCAGACAGACACCAGACAGATTATAGTGTCAAGGGAACTCGGACACAAATGTCACTGGAGAGCCCAGCTTAAGGCGTTTCGGACGTAATCCCTCGGCCAAGCACTAGGCACAGAACTTGGCCCAAATTTATTTGAATAACAGGTGGAAAATCTGCTAAAATCAAATCAAAATCATTTATTTGCGTAAATAAGGTACAGAGGGATAAAGTATAAAATATAAATCTCTTATTCAGTCTCTTATTCTGTCAGTAAAAGTCTGACAGTCCCTTCCGCCCCACCCAGGGCGGAAGGAGTCATTTGATGGTTTTTACCACCAAAAAAAAAAAAAAAAAAAACCCTAAGGCCGTCCACTGCTGAACGTAGGCCTCCCCCAAAGAGCGCCAGCCATCCCGGTCTTGGGCAGCCCGCATCCATCCGCTGCCCGCCCAGGTGGCGGGCCTTACTTGCTAACAATTAATTATTTATAATGAAAATATGAAGCACAATTTTATACACATGATTTAACTGTTGTTCGATGTGAGTGTGAGATTCGTTTTGGGTTTATATAACTTGTTGATATTATAAGATCGAGGGGCATAGTACCTAATTTGTCTTTATGAAACTAAACTATAACTATTTGTCTTTAACTGGCGAAATGTGGGTGTACTAATGAGTACACCTCTGCCTAACACTTCGGGGATTACAGGCGTTATGTTATGTTGTATTTATGAAACCAGTAGGTTTTGCGCGTCACAGTTGATATATTATTGTACGGAAACCTTCCTTTTTTTCGGAATAAAAAGTAACCTATGTACTATTCTAGATTATAATTTATCTATCTGTCTCTGTCTCTGTGGTATTCGATATTGGCAATCGAGTTATGGAACTCAAATGGAGTTGGGCAGGACACCTGGCAAAGCGCGGTGACGGCAGGTGGAGTAAAGGTGTGACAGAGTGGCGTCCAAGAAATGGAAAAAGAAGTGTTGGTCGTCCGGCGGCGAGATGGGCAGACGACATTGTTGCCATTGCGGGAGTGCCCTGGATGAGGCTGGCGCGAGATCGTGGAGCTTGGCACAAACAAAAAGAGGCCTATACCCAGCAGTGGGTGAAGACGGGCTGTGGATGATCCGATCAGCTAGTGGCGTGATTGAGTACCTAACAAACATCCATTTCATCTTTCGCCTTTAAAGTAGTAAGCTTGGCTATACGTGGATGATACCAATTGTTTCTCTAACTATAAAGTAGTCTTGAAAGATCATTATCTTAATTGTAATTGGAGTACGTACTTGATAAGAGCAGATAAGAGGGTGGTTGATGATGTTGTTCTACTTAGTCTTGATCCTTTAATCGCCCTAAAGTAAGCTTAAACTTAACCTAATTCTACAGAGCAAATATACAAGGAAATTTTTTTAAAGAAAAAAGCAAAATACTATGGTTCTAAATCTTTGGTTCGATTCCCAGATCGGGCTATTGAATTTTTCCATCAGGAATTTCTCAGTAGCATCCTCGCAGTCTGAATTTGTGCCTGGTTGATGGCAATAGACTCGCCCCCTATTACATGGGACTTATAAATAACTGGCGAAATGTGTGTGTACTAGGGTACACCTCTGCCTATCCCTTCGGGGATTACAGGCATGATGTTATGTTATGCTGTAAGTAAATGATTTGATTGAAAGAAATGCTTTTGACATGACTTTTTAATACTAACTCCTCAAGAATTGAGGCCTTCTAAGAAAAAATGAAAAAACTGCGCATATTTTTTAATCCAGTAATATTTATACTGCGTTCGCCAGGCTCGCTTGCCACAGCGCGTTCCTTGTGAAAAACTTCAGCCTGAGGCGCACAACCACAGCTGTGTTCCAACTTTTGTTTGAAATACGATACAACAGCTATTTTTATATAAAAAAGCCGCTTTGCTGGATATTATCGTGTTGTGCGACCATTTTTAATCGACTTAGGGAATAAAGACTTGAAAGTGTCCTTTATAGCGGAATAAAAAAGCGTTTATGCCGCACGGCATTTTATACAACTAGTACTTATTTTTATATAAAAAAGGACCAAAATAAGGACTAATTAATATATTTAAAAAAAATGTAATAATATTTAAAAAATAAAACTATAAAATATAAATAAGGATAAATTGAATACCCACAATAATATTAGTTCTGGATGATTAAAATTAGATACAGCCAGCAACATAATTATTCTAAAGTAATTTTCGAAATGTCTATTTAAAAAAAAGACAATTGGATATCTCTTTCTATGGGAAACTTAAATTCGATCGAATTTAGCTTTGACACATTTTTTTTTAAATTATCCTATCTAACTTTTTAGACCTATTTAACTTGCTTATGTCTAAGAAGTTTCATTAAAATCCGAAGGCGTAAAATCCCGTAAGGCATAAACACTTTTAAACACCCGATGAAATGATTTTTTTTATCTCACAGCCAGATACAATTACTATAAACAAAAACATTGATACGACAATTGTAGAAAGGAATATATTAAAATGTCTTTACGCGAATGATTTATTATGAAGCCAGAAGTCAAAGCGTAAATCAAAAAGTTTCATCCCTCCTCATGCGAAGGTTTCGAGCAGAGTTGGAGTTATTCTTTTAAATAATATGACGTTTTCAGCAACTTTTGCTTCCGACTTCACTCCACACTTCCACAACACACATCCACTTTAAGCAAGCGGATTGGTGATCAATGCTGGTGCCTTCTTTGTATGAGAAGAGGCCTAACAATAATAGGAGTAATTGGCTTGTATTATTTATTATAACAATCAATTACGACGTCCATTTTTTTTCGTAGCTTCCACTATTTACAAAAGAAAAACCCAAGAATACGTAGAATCCCAAATTAGTTTACAAATAATAAAGTCGCTAACCAATTATTGTAGCACTTTTTCATTATGAAAGTCCACATTTATAAAGTTTAAATGAGCCAGTTTTAGTGTTCCGCAACCGAAAGGTGCCAACCGGCCAACCTTATTAATTAGTAATTGGCCATAATCTTTTTAACTTTTTTTGTCTACGTCTTGTTATTTTCTGTAAAGGAGTCAGGGATTCCTGGGCCTGAGTTGTATTAAATTGAAATATTATGGTATGAAAAAATGCATTTTATTTTTCTATTTCTGAATATTATAAATCTATTATTTTTATTATTTTTCTGCCTCGTTGGTTTAGTGGTCACAAAGCACGACAGCTGTGCATGAGGTCTTGGGTTCGATTCCCAGGTCGGGCAAAGTTTTATTAGGTTTTTCCATCAGGAATTTCTCAGTAGTAGCCTCGGAGTCTGGTATTGTGTCCGGATGATGACAATAAGCTCGCCCCCTATTACATGGGACTCAAACATAACTGGCAAAATGTGGGTGTACTAAAGGGTACACCTCTGCCTGACCCTTCAGGGATTTCAGGCGTGATGTTATGTTATGTTCTAAATATTAAAAATTAGCTCAATCCAAAATCCAGAAAAAGAGAAAACTAAAAAATAGGTTAAAGGAAAGAGTTACTGAGACTCTGCTGAGTGCTGTCTGACCATCCGTCCGTCTGTCACAGACCTGTATCTTTTAAACCGTAATAGGCAGACATTAGAAATCTTAACAGTGTATCTGTATCCACGATAACATGATTATAATTACGAGTTTAATCATGATTTTAGATTAAGTACTTAGAATAGGAACACTAACATAGCGGTAAGGAGTATTGTTACTAACACGAATGAGTCATGTTACTTGATTAAAATAAATATTATTATTATTTATTATTATAACGGTACAAGAAACGTTAAATATTGTACGCTGGTACAGAACTCTTCGAGCGAGTTTGACTCGCACTTGGCAGAGTTTTTTTATCCTATCACTACGGGTCGTAAATTATAGTAGGTAAATGATCTGTTTGCTCAGAAATTGTTCCACATACTATATAATGGGTTTATCTAAGGCTTATTTATCGATTTTATTATTGTTTTATTTATTTTTTGTGATCAAAGGTTGTCTCGAGGGCATTATGAAAAACTTGAAGGAATTTATTATCGAACAAATTCATTAATTTGTTGATGTCTAACTTTATCAAATTAAATTAAATCATTTATATTCAAGTACCAAGACTTATAGCGTCAGTAAAAAATTACCAAGAATTTTTCTTTAAAGTTAGTTACCAGGCACAAATCCAGACTCTTAGGCTGCTACTAAGAAATTCCTGATGGGAAAAACCCAATAACTCTTTGCCCGACCTAGGAATCGAACCTAAGACCAGAGCAGATCCAGACTCCTAGGCTGCTACTAAGGAATTCCTGATGGGAAAAACCCAATAACTCTTTGCCCGACCTAGGAATCGAACCCAAGACCAGAGCAGATCCAGACTCCTAGGCTGCTACTAAGAAATTCCTGATGGGAAAAAACCCAATAACACTTTGCCAAACCAGCTGTGAATCGAACTCAAGACCTCATGTTCGGCAGTCGCGCTTTGCGACCACTAGACCAGCAATCAAGTCTATTTTCTCAATACTCAATACTCAATATCTTTATTGCTTTTCCATAAGTAGGTATTCTTAGGTGGTAACTTAAATAAATGAGATCGTTATGGACCCTGTAGGGCACAGCAAAAAGGGTAGGACAGAGGAAGCCCCGTTTAAAGAGATCATTATATAAAATTATAAGTTCTAACTTAGGAATAAGTAAATTTTGGAAAGTCATGAATAACTTAACTATAACTTTGCTTACATCTATAATCTACTTATATGTGTATATTATATTTTTATCTTATATAGGGTAAGTTTTAAATTATTATTTACAAATTATATTTTTACTATTTCAATTTTTATTTTTATTATCTAAAATAAACAACAATTTTACATAAATTCTAATTATCATCGTACAACGTTTTGTAATCCACATATTGTGCTTAATTAGTGAGCGTATTCCAACACTAATTTAGTATTTTAAGCGGCTATTATGAAGGTACCAGAGTGGAGATTTACTTAGGCTATTTGTATAGCCCGGAGCGAAAGGCACATGTATTTTTAACGATGTGTTACAACGTTGCCTATGTGTTTTGAACTGTTCTATTCTATTTTAGTCTTCAGTAAAAATAAACTAGCTATCAATGAAAAACAAGTCTTTTATTACAATCAACAAAAGAGATAAGTATCCAGGGTCGTCAGATATAGTTGAAGTTTTCTTAGAAATCGATGGATGTCTTCAAATGAATCTTAACTTAATTAAGGTCTACGGTAGCCCGCGAAATTTTTATACGTTTTTTGAAATTTGCTAGTCAGTATTACGTTTAATGTTGGTTAAAGTATGCATGATTCGCGGGCGTAAGAAGTATGTATTTTCAGAATTATAACCATTTAAGTCAGCAATAAAACTCCATAGGGCCAGGTAACCCGAAAGAATGACTATTTCATGAAATCTTGACATTTTAGGATTATACCGACTTATTGAGTTATTAAACTGACTTTATTGGTTATAATTCTGAAAATACATACTTTAATGAACATTAAACTTAATATTGTCTTGCAAATTGCAAAAAACGTAAGAAAATTTGAATTTCGCGGGCTACCATGGAGCTTCCACCTTAATGAACTGTTTATTATCTACTTTTTAACCACTTAAGGCCCGGCCGTCATATCGGTATGACAGAACAATATATAATCAACTGTGTCTCATTACGTGGGACTTGAAGTATTAAATTACATTTGAAAACATTCATCGGTTTCTGAGAAAACTACAACTATATCTAGCGACCCTGTATACCTATCTCCTGTGTTGACTAATACGGGGTGTAAAAAAATACATCACATAGTATTTAACTACACATACTACCCAACAAACTTTGTAACTTTAAGCAGAAATGTTTGATGGAAAACAACTTCTATTTTTGGTGGCACACATCACTGTATCGTTGAGCAAAATGTAACGCACACAAAACATTGCGCAGCTTCGAAGTCTGCATTTGTGCCCGATTGATGGGAATAGGCTCACCCCCTATTACATGGGACTCAAAAATAACTGGCGAAATGTGGGTGTACTAATGGGTAAACCTCTGCCTTACACTTCGGAGATTACAGGCGTGATGTTACGTTAGATCACAATCACAAATCAACCCAAAAACAAACATTTACAAACTCCAACACCGTTAATGAAAACCAAAGAAGCTTCATCACGCGATTAAATAGGTACTCCTTCGTGTGGCGCACTTAGTGGGTACCGCAGCGCGCTAAATTTTCTCAAAAATAAACTTTACACAAAGCTCAGAGTGATTATCGTAAGAACCTCTCAGTTGCAGGCTTTGTAAAGAAACTCGTAATATAAGTGAAATCTGCTAATGGTACCGGCCCCTTTAAGAGTTTGGCCACAAAACGTGCTTTAATAAGTTTTGATGTACAGTCAACAACCAAAGTTTATGAATAAAAAGTAAATAACCATATTTTAAAGAAAAAGTTTACTACCTACACACAAAAAACCATTTTATCTTTAAAATATGTGATCCTAACTAATATTATAAATGCGAAAGTAACTCTGTCTGTCTGTCTGTCTTTCTGTCTGTCTGTCTGTCTTTTCTTCACGCCTAAACTACTGAACCGATTTGTGTGAAATTTGGTACAGGGTAAGTGTGAACCCCAACAAAGGACATAGGCTACTTTTTATTTGACTTCGACTTCGTCTGCGATAACCGACATATACGCGGACGAAGTCGCGGGCAAAAGCTAGTAGTACAATATATGAAGGCCAAATTCATGCGGTATAGACAAAATATCACGGGAACGGAGCAGTAATTAAACGCAGATGAAATAAACCACGCGGTTGAAGTCTTGGCCAGAAGCTAGTAATAAATATAAGTCTGGAATCACCTATCTGCCTTGAGCAAACGTGGTGATCGATGATCGTGCCTTCTCTGTTTGAGAAGAGGCCTTTTTGCTGCAGTAGAACAGTAACAGGCTGCTATTATTATATTAAATATTATAACCGTAAACACATACACATAAACTCACACCTTTTTCCCATAGGGGTAGGCAGAAACCACAGAACGCCACCTGCTACGATCCTTACATACTCCTTTCGCCTCATCTACGTTCATACATCTCGTCGTACAAGCACGCCGGTTACGAGTACTGCGCACCTGACCATTCTAAAGAACCTCACCAAGAAGGTCAGTGTAGGTCTTCCTAGGGCGACCCCTCCCAGCGTTGCCACTTCACTTCTGCCATATAGATACCTTTTGTTAATCGTCTTTCACTCATCCTTTCAACATGACCGAACCATCTAATCATACCCTTTTCTATAACCGTAAAATATACAATTATTGTTAACACAAACAAGCCTCATTGCTTATCAAATAATTTTGCAAAAATTTAAATTAGGTAACAATAATTGACAAAGTACTTTCAGAAATTCAAATAATAACGTATTACATTAACTCATTTATGTTGTTGACTGTACACTGGGGGTTTGCCCGTGATTTTAAACGATTTATCATCGAAGTAAGGGGTACTGCAGTGCAGGGATGTTATGGAGGTCCGTAACCGATATCATTGGATATCCGACAAAAATATATGTATATGGGCGGATTTTTTTAAAAGTGTACCTTAAGTTTTCATGATGTCCCTCAAGTTTAGATTTTTTTTTTACTCACGTCATTACAAAACACTAATATTTTTTAACGTCACATGATAGAGCATATGTTTGGTAGCATAGCCGTGATTTTTTTTTCATTGTTTTTTAGTTAATTGATCATTTTTCAGTGCAATATAATTACTAATCAGCAGGTTTTTGCCATGTCCCCTCATCTCGTAGTAACATAAAAAGTAGCATAACAGTTTAGTTATCAGTATTTAGATTACTGTAATAACAGTATTATACGGCCTTAATAATATATTTACGAAAAACCTAAACAAAAATTAATTACAATAACAAATGGATTTTTAATTAGTTTTTAAATCAAAGTCTGAGATTTCGACTGAGTGGAACTTTCCCCTGAGTAACGCGAGTTTAAGTGGTTTTATGAAAATACACACATCAAAAAAGTCTAGGGATCAACATCCCTAACATTTGTTAGGGATGTTGATCCCTAGACTTTTTTGATGTGTATATTTCTAAATCAGTAATATTTTCTTTCGTTGGCGACACTATAAAGCCATCCGATTGGCTGCCTGCATCTTGACAACAAATTACGAGTATCGTTCACAACAGCAACATTGAGGACGCGTGCGGCGTGTGCACAAATTATATCCAGTGACTAACCACCAGTAACCACACTTTTTAAAGTAATTAAACAATCTTTTACATGTTTCATACTTAATTTTCGAACAGTCAGTTATTAGTTTCTTAAATTGTTACATTATTTCGTTGATATAACTACAAGTCATGGAAATATTCATGCAAACATAATTTTTGTCGGACTTTCGTTACATTCCACTGACTAATTCTGCCAAAAATGTTACTCAGTGGAGTAAATTGTTACACAGTGGAACGCTAAAGCTGTATTCACGACGAACAGCGGTCCATCAGATCTCTTTTATAATTGATTACGTAATTTAAATAGCTTCTTAATCATTTTAAAACTAGCAACTGAACTGAACGTGGATATTTATTTGTTTTTGTTGTGCGTGTATGTATTTGTTTTTTTTTCCTTGAAACATTGTCAAACAGTGACCATAGTAAGATTTTTAGTTAATTTGTTTCATAATAACACAAGGATAGGAGAGTTAACTTTAGGTTAAGTTGGCGCAATTGGGGGTAGGTAAATTAATATTAAATATTTTCTTTAACATTTTAATATAAGTACATGTATAGTGTATGCAGTAGCATAGTATGTATATGTGTGTGCATTTCAACTTAATAACTGATCCAGCTTTATGGAGTGTGAGCTGTTTTAAGGAGTATTAAAGACAAAGTAACTATTACAATTTTAATTTTTAGGTGACAATAATGCCACTCACATCAGCTGAGAGAGTTAGACGACACAGAGAAAAATTAAAGCAAGACCCAGAAAAATTTGAAGAGTACAAGAAAAAACATGCAGCTCTTGTAAAATTCTCAACTATCGTCACCGATGTTCAAAAGCAGCTTTATTTAAATCCTGATTGATTACCAATGTTCCTAAATTGATACAATATGTCGTTTTTTAAGACTTTTGTTATCTGTGTAAGAGCTTGTCATTTTTGTATTATTATGATTAAGAAGTTTTAGTTTTCTAATTTAGTATATTTTCACAAAGCAAAATAATTTCAATAAGTTGATAAAGCAATAAAAATTGGCAAAAAATCCTTCATTGTAACCAGAGCCCTTACTTTTCCACTGACCAATTTCAACATTCCAATGAGTAACTGTCCCTATACAAATAATTCAACATTTTGGGTTTATTTTTACTTGGTGTACAGTTTTTAATATTTTAAATATTGTTATGAAGAGAACATATTCTTTTTACTTTAAAATTTTATGACAAAATAGTAATCAATGACAATTTGAAAAGTTATAAAGAAAAACACGCAAGTGATTAGTCAACAAACTTGTTGACTAATCACTTGCGTGTTTTTCTAATATTATTGTATGTTTATATCCTCTGACTAACTAGTCAGAGGATATAAACATACAATAATATTATTATTTCATTTGTTTGTTCGAACTAAATGTTTATTATTCTTATATAAAAACCTAATTACCTGATATTAAAGGATGATTTTCATTATAATACCCGTTTTATTTAACTCATTAGTAAGATAATAAATTGTTATTCAGTGGAACCAAAAATCCCCCAACTGAATTTCAATAACTTATTATGACTAATTTGTAGCAGCTATTCAAATATTCTATACATTTTATTATAGTTCACTTATTATACAATAAGAATTCAACTACACATATTGAAACAAAAACAAAAAAAATGAGGACCTGCATTTTAACTTAGGTACAGTTTTAAAAAAATCCGCCCATATCCGAAACCGTAACCGAATCTGATATAACAGTTTCAAATAATTGAAACGTTATGATGGGTTTTCGCGTTTAGATAGTTCTTTTTTATTGTATTTAGTCAGTCATCCATAATTTTAGCCATTTTTTTTTAAGTTAGTCTATCTGTCAACCTATCCATTACTATCGGATAATCCGAAATAAGTTCATATCCGTAACGGTATCCGAAACCGATACAATATTATTCATATATCCGTATCTAAAAACAGATCCGAAATTTAAATTCCATAACATGTTTTATTTCGGTTTTAAAAACTCAGGCATTGAAAGGGATTTAGAGTAAAGCAGCTGCTGTGCTGCCAGTCTCGAGTTCAATTCCCGCGCGAAGAAATATTTGTAAGACTAGTGGACGCACTGTGAAAAATTTATCCGTTTGATGCGATCCGTCCGATGCGTACGATACCGACAAGTGGACGCTTACCTTTAGAAGTCATTCTGGGCCTGGCTGTTTGTGAGTTTATTTGTTTGTAAACGCATCCACGAAACAGGAGCAATTTTATATCAGACTTACTTTTTTAATGTCCCTTCTCCGCCGTAATCCAGTAATCTGTAAAGTAAAGAAAGTAATTGGTTAATAATATTCATACAAAATTGAAAAACGGAACGGAAGGGACATCGTAACAAAATCTTTTATCATGGATTCAGTACATGATTCTAAAGTTGTTGCTAGTTGTAAGTTGTTGTAGTTGCTGCAAGCTTTCTAATTGAGTTTCTCATATCTATCCTTATAGATATACACTGCCTTTAGTGTGAGATTATTTAGATAGTTAGGTTAGCCTGCCAGGGTGAATGCTTATGCGAATCCCTCACTCCCGGCCAAAGTTAGAGGTGGGACACTGCAGTACTTTTAGCCGGTAAGAGTCCGGCATGCCCCTCTGTCACCCCCACGACGGAGAAAGTCCATGAGGATTTCCACCGCGCACAAAAAAGAAGTTTGTAGGTTAATTTTACTAACGCACCTAGCAAACATCCCTTTGTGCCTATTGGCCTAGTTCTGTTCTGTCTCCTGCTTGTTTGGAGAGTAGAAATTACATTTTTCTTACTCCTCCGCTATTCTTTTCTGATTAATTTCGTTGCGGGATCCAAGACAGTTGAATTGTTTCTCCGGGACTCGTCGAGCTTCATTGCCTCGGAGCTTTTCTGGCGGTCTCCAGTGTTGATTCTGGTTTTCAGGAGTTGCAGTGGTTGAGAATAGTGTGGTGGGATTGTAACGTACTAGATTAAGAACTATTGTTACTAACATATTCAGTCCTATTACTTCTCAATTAAATAAATAAATAAACCCCCAGGGATAACATATTTTGTCATATCTCCATAATTTTTACGTTCCCAGGTATGTTCCACAAGAAGAACATAATACCAATGATGTATTAAAGAAAGTAATATGGAGAAAATACAAGTAACTTTCGGCTCCATTAAGAATCTTTTTATATGTTTTATAACTATATCTCTAGCTTTAGGTCACGACTTAGCTCGCGTGGGAGTCAGACATCCTTAATGCTCTGTCGCAAAATCTGTTATTAGCTGACGTCTCCTACCTATAAACTACCTACATGCCAAATTTCAGCTTTATTAGTCAAGTAGTTTTAGAGAAAACGTGTTGAGTCAGTAAGTGAATGAATGTGTGACCTTTTGCTTTTATAAATAGACTTTACGTGTGTGTGTGGGTTTTCATGTCCAAAGAAAACAGAGGAAGGAATTTACAGTAATTTTAACGGCTGTTTTCCCGTAACAATTTTCCCTCAGTATTACTATCGAAATATTTACTGGGTTGTGGAGGTCAGATAGGAGTCGCTCCATGTAGAAAACTGGTATTCAGCTGCATTCGGTTAGACTGGAAGCCGACCTCAACATAGTTGGGAAAAGGCTAAGCAGATTATGATTATTTTCGAAATATAAAGATAAACTCTCTGCCCGCGACTTCGTCCGCGTCAAATTTAATACATTATCATACGAGAACCGTAACTTTTTCCGGGATAAAAGTAACCTATGTGCTATTGCAAACTATAATCTATCTGTGTCAAATTTTATCAAGATCCAATCAGCCGTTCCGGCGTGATTGAGAAACAACCATCCATCCATTCAAATTTTCGTAGTTTAAATAGTAGTCAGATAATTAACCTCAACACAAGACTTAGAAATAAAAATAAAAAAATTACAATGTACAATTGATAAAAATGGAAGCTCATAGCCTCGTAAGGCCCAAACTAAATTTAAGTCGATATAAATTAGGACCCAATGTACTAAAAATAGGTGCAAGTAGTTGCGGCCCAGAACTTTGATTTGGTTTAAAAGTGTTTAAATAGAATGCATTTGTTGACTTGATTAATCTTAGGTGGTATTTCTACCTAATACCCAATACCTAATACCTTCCTATACCCCTTACCACTTCATGAAAAAAAAAATGTTAAAATAATTTTTTTTCAATATTGGGTCACCGGGCTAAAAAAAAGGGTTTAAATAATTATCATGTCATAATTTTAGGTCGCTGGGCCGTAATTTAATTATTTTGAAAACTATCTTGGGCCGGAGTGACTAGTTTTTTGTTGTCCTAATGTTAGGCCGTTGGGCCTTACGAGGATAGGGCATCACAAAATCGTCCGCATCGCTGTCAATGGGGTAAGTGCCCAAAAAGGCTGCCAGCATTACCACGTTGTATGACACCGCTGATTCTTTTGCCCAAGAAAAGGCCAGATCTCTGGTCATGTGAAGAGTCGACCAGTTGCTTGATGATGTCCCGAAAAAAAAAATGTTTTCAAATATGACGTCCTCTGGTTTCTGCCTACCCCTATAGAAAAAAGGCGTGAGTTTATGTACCTATGTATGTATAATTAAAAAAACATCCTTATTCCTTTCTAGTTTTGTTTACACAAATAGTCTACCAGTTTTGATTCTAAGAAAAAATATATAAAATCGTTCATAGACAAAACAAAATCATTATTACGCTCCAAAAAACAACCATTTAAAAATACACGGTGTATTTAAAAGTACAGACAGCAACAAAACTGCTAGCTCAGAATGAAATTCTCTTTCTTTCAAAAGAAACACAGCCAAAGTTCCTTATCGATCTTTATACCAGACAGCTTTAGATTTACTGCCCGAAGCAATTCTTTTACACATGCAATAATTTATACAATTTCCTTAGAAGAAAATCAGTAGCCTGGCTGGTAGGAAATAAAACGCACGAGTTTATTCCCATGGACATAAAGAAAGAGCAACAATATGCATGATTTATGTTGTAACTTGGCACAGATATGACACAAATCTTTTATATCTATATATACTCATACTAGCTTTTACGCGCGACGTCGTCCGCTTAGGAGTCGAAAATAAACAAGAAAATGAAATTTTATACGTATAGATAGATTAGAAGATAAAGCTGAAGACTTTGTTAGTTTGAACGCACTAATCTGAAGAAATACTGAACCGATTTGAAAAAATCTTTTTGTGTTACTTACATGGTAATTGAAAATATACCCGAAACCTTAAAAGGGGTCATTGTACTCATCATTATGAACAACTTTTACATTGGGACCAACCCTGAAATCATGAAAAAAAAATCAGCTGTTCCCTACTAAAATGCTACACAACACGATCATAATGTATGAAACAGCTGATTTTTTTTTCATGATTTCATGTTTGGTCCCATAATAAAAGTTGTTCATGATGATGAGTACAATGACCCCTTTTAAGGTTTCGGGTATATTTTCAATTACCCTGTATAGTTCGTTTATCGAGGTTATCTATACATACATACAAACAAATAAATAAAATTGAAGTGTCTGTTTGTAATATTAAAATAACCGCTTTATACTACATGCATATGAATGTATAATATACGGTACATATACCAAAATAACATTTTTTAAAATTTTTGTCTGTCTGTCTGTCTGTTCGTTCCGGCTAATCTCTGGAACGGCTGAACCGATTTTGACGGGACTTTCGGGTGCCGATGTAATTACAGGCACATGAAACATTCCAACTCGGTTCCAACTCTTTGAAGAAGCCTCTTCACTCTAACTTTGAAGAGATTAGGGTTGAATGTGTTCGGAAATAGAGACGCAGGTTGATTTTCACTCCTTTCCGCATAAAAAAGTAATAATGGCCTTGCTTCTAACAGTAACTTTCTCTTACTAGGTTTTTTTTACTTTACCGCACACTTTCACAACGCACTCAATTCCTCATAGGCCTCCCCTATAGATTTCCAATAGGACTGGTTGGAAGCGGCTTGCATCCAGCGCGATCCTGTAGTCTTTATCAGAACGTCTGTCCACATTGTGGGTGATGAATTTGAATTTACGTATTGTTTAAAAATTCGTCGATTTTTTTTCCGCTCGTCTCATAGCCCAAAGCGGAAAAAGTACCATTTCGGAAATCCAGAGTTAAATTCTAAAATCCTATGCACCCTGAAAAGCATATTCCAGATTTTTCGTGAACAGGTACCTGTGTGCACAGCTCAAATTTTCCCCTACAAAGTGAATAGAATTCTTTATGAGCAAACAGAATTTTAGTACTGACCCACTAACCACTGAAAAACGTAGTTAGCAAGTTTGTGATTGTCATTTTATGTTGTGTGTTTAGATTTTTGAAGATGTGTGTTTTAGTCTATGTACAGTCTGTTGTCAAAGAGGTCTGACCCACCCTAAAAACAAACGAATTTGGACCCTCAGCTTGTAACATTAAGGTTTATTCAATTTATATGAGCTTATCAGACAAGTGCTCGAGAACTCGATGAACGAATACAATAACAAAACAGACAGGCCAGACCTCTTTGACGACAGACTGTACTTATGTTTGTTCTTTTTTTTATACTGTCCTATGTAAATGCTATAGGTTGCTATAAAGTCAAAGTTACGTCGTTTATTTCTATCAGACCACTAATGATGGACTAGGTGTAATAATTTAATTTCATTATTTATGTGTTTGAAGACCACCTCCTTGAATTTGACAAAGTTGCAAAACTGCAACGTGTCTATACACGTTCAATTCGTTCTTTATACTATGATACTAATGATCCTATGATAAGTATTCATTATCTGTTTAGTAAAAAATAAATCTTCGGATCAACGACACGTGTATTTCAATAAAAAAACCTGCAAACAAAAATCAACCTTATCGCCCTAAAAGAAATCAACTCTATAGTTTGATCGTAAACATCAAAAGGACAAAAGGTTATAGACATACAAACATCCATCCAAAACAAACCAGCAACACCAAACAGTTACCAAAACAGAGGCGGTCACTTCTTTAATCCAGTATTATAATTAAAAACTGAATAATTCCCAACAAGTTTGCTTGTAATTAAGGCGCGACGAAACAGCCGCATTAATACTAAATGGGGTTTACATTCGTCGCCGGCACAAACGGGAATATGCGTTTAATTAGAATAGAAACACTGCACTGAATTACGTAAGCAGTTAATGGGATTGCGTTGCTCATGTTTCCTTTATATACGCTGATCTGATGAAAGGAAAACACGGAATATGCATTTGAATTAATTAAAATCGCAATTAAAAAGGTTAATTTTTAATTCTAATCAAATATAAACACGACACACGTCCACTGCATGTGAGTGGTTAGAGAATAATGACTTGACGGCCGACGCGTAGACGATCGGTTGTGTGCTACGATATTGTAGTTGGCATAGCTCGTAGCGGATTGCCTACGCCGTAGCATTTGTTTGATGTTTGATGTCGTGTGGTCAGTAAGGGTTTTATTTTAGACGCAGGTATTACAGGTTTGCTCTAGCTTGCAAATGGCTGCATTTGTTCCAATTCACGAATGTTCATCCAAGAATTCGAGAAATACAATGAAAACATCAAAATTAGTATATATGCAAGTTATGTCCAAAATCAAAGTCAAAGCCTATACTTCAATCAAACCATTTACAGGCACTTTTGAATTGTCACTATTTACAAATATTCGTAAAAACTCCCTAGATTAAACCACAGCAAAGTTAACAGTCCAAAATAAATAAAAGATTAGTTTTCATTAATAAAACATTTTGAAAAACTTTGTTCTATCATTACTAACTTTTCATAACTATATTCTACTGTGTTATTAGGTTTAACAAAACCTTAGGTAAACTAAACTAGGTTTTATTCATTTAGGTTTAATCAAACATGGGCAGAGAGGACTTAGGTACCCGTGATTAAGGAATGTCCTTTAATTGGCATTAAAAAGTTAATTCAGAAAAATGTAGGGAAGGCATCTTCTAAGAATTAAGGTCATGGCACATTATCTGAGCACCGCAACGGCACCGCTCTAAACCAGCAATTTACTTGTCATTCAAATTAGAGCATTGAATCGTGTGTAGTATAATACATTTCATAATGTTGTTGTTTGTTGTTGTTCTTATTGGTGAGGTTCTTCAGAAAGGTCAGGTGCGGAGTACTCGTAACCGGCGTGCTTGTATGACGAGATGTATGAACGTAGATGAGGCGAAAGGAGTATGTAAGGATCGTAGCAGGTGGCGTTTTGTGGTTTCTGTCTACCCCTATGGGAAAAAGGCGTGAGTTTATGTATGTATGAAAAAGTCAACGGCGGGTGGTCAGCGCGCGGTCTGCGAGCTTGCGCCTCGTGGACGACGTGCAGTTAGCACGCTGGCGGCTAGCCGTAACCTAATTTCGAGGCGACGCCGTGCTGCTGCTAAGCAGTTGCGGTGCAGGGATAATGTGCCATGACCTTTACATGTAACCCTCGCCGCACACGGGCCACCCACCACAACCACAAAATGCTGCCACCGACGTATTTCTTGTAGTTTTCATACATTTTATATAGACTCGCCGCACACGGCTGGCGTCGGTGGTCGCCGCAACGCCCCTTATACTCGTAGCTTCAGGTGACAGCGTTTGTGGCGACGTTTGTGGCTCATGTGCAGCCAGACTAATTATAAGGCTAATTAACATACCACTTAGAAAGTGAGAAAATGTCATATTTATAGTAATAAACAACGACTAAATTAAAGAAAAATATTGAAATATGCTTGCTAGGACCAAACATTAGACATATAAAATGATAAGGTAATAACTTTAATTTTATTTTTTGATTACGTACAGAAATTCAAAATGGCGGCTTACAGCGGATATAAAATCCGCTGTAAGCCGCCATTTTGAATTTCTGTGACGTCATATACCATACAACCAGCGGAACATCATGATGTTTCCAACGATACCTTATTCGTTAATATACGACATAAAGTATAGGAGATATGCTCACACAGATGAACATACACACAGAAACTGCTAAAATGAAAACCCTCATAAAAACGTATTTTACCTGATTAAGCATTTCAATAAGTATTTCATTAAATTCAATGGCTTACTTAGTATAAAATAAAAATACTAAAAAAGAATCAATTAAAAAAGGTGTAAATATGTTTTTTGCTGATCATTATGTAAAACCGAATAAAATGAAGCATATCTAGAACTGATATTTAACATCTATGTTTATTTATTAATCGCCAGAACTCGGCAAATAAAATATTGAACGTTTGATATCCAGTCCTTTGACCACGAGTTCAATGGAGAGATTAATATTTACCGGCTAATTACCTACTTTACGAATACTAATACTTCGACGGGTAAAAAAAAAACATAAAACATAACATTACGCCTATAATCCCCGGAGGGTTAGGCAGAGGTGTACTCATTGATACACCCACATTTCCCTAGCTATGTGTAAGTCCCATGTAGTAAGGGGCGAGCCTATTGCCATCAACCGGGCACAAATCCCAACTCAGAGGCTGCTACTGAGAAATGCCTGATGGAAAAACCCAATAACGCTGGGCCCGACCTGGGAATCGAACCCAGATCTCATGCTCAGAAGTCGCGCTTACACCTCTGCCTAACCCTATAGGGATTACAGGCGGGATGTTGTGTTATGATGGTATTTTGAACAATCCTACCATCTTTCAGCTGGGTGCGAATTATTGTACCTTCACTATTATTTTTTGGTCTAATTTGACCGAACTATACGCTTCTTCTTCTTCTCATGTCGATTGACTCAAATTTTGTCCGACCAATATTGAGCAACCTGTACAGCTCTGTCATTGGCCTCATTAAGGTCTTGGATGGTGCAGGTGGTAGTGCACGACGGGCAACTGAGGAGGTGACGCATGTCCTGTGATGGTATTCCACACTGGCACTCCGTTTGGGATGGGTGAAGAAAGCCCCATTTGGCCAGATTAGTTTTACAGCGGCCAACCTGGGTCCGCAATCTGTTAAGAGATTTCCAGATTGGCCACTGCAGTTCACATCCGGGGGGAAGATGTGATGTTGTTATACGCTTATTTTGTTAAATTACACACGCCACGGGTGACGTGCCGTCAGTATATTGCGTCATCAGTCAGATTTCATACATTTCGCCGGCGACCAAAACTACATAAAGTCAAAGCCAAAGCATTTATTTAAATTACACCATGTACAGGCACTTTTAAATTGTCAAGGAGCCAGTCAGTCAGCCAGAAAGTTAAAACTAGATGCTCATCGCGTATACACAGGTACATGATCATCATACATAATTTCACGGGTTTATGATTAGTAGTCTAAATCAACGCTACACGATTTAGCCTGGTTTGCGATGCGTAATCACTATTTGCCTACATTACGCAAACGAATTCGGGTAGCAATATTGTGAAATACGTATGAAAGCATAATAATTTCAGTGCATATTTTATTTTTACACTATTGCTCAAATATATTTGTGTTATATGTTTTGAATCTATACTAATATAACTGGTTGTCGGATTTTCGGACTTCTGACGACCCGTAACGACTGTTAAAGGCCTTTGCCACACTAGACGGAAATTCTGTTGCCGAACTTCCGCGGCGGAACGCCAATACATGTTATTGCATATAAAATACAAATAGCGGGCACACTACGCGGACGAGCCGATCTTCCGCGTAGTGTGCCCGCTATTCGTATTTTATATGCAATAACATGTATTGGCGTTCCGCCGCGGAAGTTCGGCGACGGAATTTCCGTCTAGTGTGGCAAAGGCCTATGATCCATGTATGACAGCCGGTTGTATGCTTAGAACAGCGGTTCCTAACCTTTTCAATCTTGCGCCCCCATGACGTGTGAATGAAATTGATTTTACCCCTTCCCCAGTAAAATAACATAAAATAAGTTTAACTAGCGAATATTCTTAAATCAAATAAGTAAATCAATACCCATTTTCTAATAATAAGCAAAATATTAGCCACATGTTAATAATATAAGGTTTCTTTTTTATACTATTACTAGCTATATTACTAATTATTACCCCCGCAGAAAAGCTATTTTACCCCCGCAAGGGTAATTACCCACAGGTTAGGAACCAATGGCTTAGAAAGTACATACATATGAATTGAAAAAGACACATGAGTGAATTACACAATTAACACACCAGACTTTAATAAATCTAAAAGAAAATATTCACACAGAATACCGAGAGAACAATTCAAAAAACATTTAAGTAAATCTAAATCGAAAATCATTTCACTTAAAAGCAGCATTACTCAACTCAATCCATTGAACTCCACAATGGGTTTCTGCTATTAATTTTATTATACCACCAATTAATGGTAAAATCCTTAGGAAGTGATTCTCTTAATTGAATAGACACTTAAAAAACAAAAGATCTATTATTGGATCAGGCTCACTTTCCGGGACACTGGAGCTCAATAAAGCATTGTATTAACTGCGAGAGGTGGAAAATTGTTCCAAGCGATAGATTGGCTATCTCTTATTATATTGTCCGCGAACTGTCCCGTTGATCTCGCAGTCGGAAGCACGACTGCTGAGGCTGGGGTTATGCGTTCAAGTTCCAGGTAGGGCAAAAGTGTGGTTGAGTTTTTTCATTAGGTAGGTTTCTTAGTAGCAGCCAGGAGCTTGGAAGTTTGTGGTGTGATTTTATATTTGTTTTAATAGCTACTATAGTTATAGTAGTGAAGTGTCTATCAATGGATAGAAACTTCAATTTTTTATATATACACATCAAAAAAGTCTAGGGATCAACATCCCTAACAAATGTTAGGGATGTTGATCCCTAGACTTTTTTGATGTGTGTAGTTTTTGCAGAGAGAACTTGGAACTTTTGACTGCCTCGTTGGTCTAGTGGTCGCAGAGCGCAACTGCTGAGAATGAGATTTTGGGTTCGATTCCCAGGTCGGGCAAAGTGTTATTAGGTTTTTCTGTCAGGAATTGAATTTTTCAGTAGCTGCCTCGGAGTCTAGAAATATTTTGTGCCTGGTTGATGGCGATAGGCTCGTCCCCTATTACATGGGACTTAAACGTAACTGGCGAAATGTGGGCATACTAACGGGTACACCTCTGCCTAACCTTTCGGGGATTATAGGCTGTGTTATGTTAGAATCTTTGAACTTTGAACCTTTGAACCTTTGTTCAAAAGTTACACCCCTATGACAGATGGACGAGGAGACAGTTGACCTTTAGTAATTGGGTCCTGTTGACACCTTTTGCGTACGGAACTCTAAAAACACCCGGAATATAACACTAAACCGCCACTCTAACTCTCATAAGAATTTTTGTTGGATATCTATATTTTACGGTGGTAGGTACGGAGCCTTTTGTCTGCGAGTCCGTCTCGCACTTAGCCGGGTTTTAAAGTACAGTTGCAATATGTAATTAATATCTATACTATATATAATATTATAAAGCTGCAGTGTTTGTTTGTTTGTTTGTTTGTTTGAACGCGCTAATCTCTGGAACTACTGGTCCGATTTGAATGATTCTTTCAGTGTTGGGTAGTCCATTTATCGAGGAAGGCTATAGGCTATATACCATCACGCTACAACCTACGGGAGCGGAGCAGTAACCAAAGACGCGGGTGTAACCGCGGCGGACAGCTAGTATCTATATAAGACTTACTTTGTTGACTAATTTGTTTTATTTCACCATCTATGTATTTTTATCTCTCTCTACTATGTATATTTTGTTTGTATCTTTGTATGTATATATTATTATATTTTATTCCTGGAAATTGTCTGTACCTGTGCACCTACTATGTTTTGTCTCTGCATCACCCTAAGTGCGCATTCACGGAGACGCGGGGCGTCGGGCGTCGCGTGCGGCGTGGCGTCTCGCGGCGGGAAAATTAGTACATCTAAAATCGCTTCTCCGTGAACGCTCTCATACAACGCCATATATTTGAATTTAGAGCGGGCCGTCCCGCACGACGCGACGCCCGACGCCCCGCGTCTGCGTGAACACGGCCTAAGGCAGTCTTCACATTACGTCGTTTTGTATGAAAATCCAAATTTGCGGCAGCAGCGCGGCAGCCGCAAATTTGGATTTTCATACAAAATTTGCGGCTGCCGCGCTGCTGCCGCAATGCTTGCGACGTAATGTGAAGGCGGCCTAAGGTAGAGTGGTAGAAAATACCCAAGACATTAAGTCCGCCTTTTGTACAGTGTATTTTTTTACATGTGCTTAAAGTTTAAATAAACAAATAATTTTCTTATTAATATTATAAATGCAAAAGTAATTATATCTGTAAATCTTTAACGTTTTCACACTTAAACTACTGAACCGCTTTCGATTAAAATTAATACGGCGCGGCGGGCGTAGCTTGAACCTTAAGAAAGGAAATAGGATACTAATTATTAATCTGCAATTTCGTCTACTTCCGCGATAACCGACATTCGAGCGGCCGAAGCCGCGAGCAAAAGCTAATGATAAAATAAATATCATATCAACTTTATTAAAACCATTTTGAAACTTATCGGGAAAATCCCGAAATATAAACAGAAGTTATTCAATTAACGTCCCGAGGTCTACTTTACATGTCATTTATTTTATTTCATGGTTAAACCGCTTTAAATTCGATATTATTTTAAATGGAATAAGGTTCAGATTTACCGCGTTAATAACGTTCACAACAAACATAATCATGATACATACATAACATATACATAAACTCACGCCTTTTTTCCATGAGGGTAGGCAGAAACCACAGAACGTCACCTGTTACGATCCTTACATACTCCTTTCGCCTCGTCTACGTTCATACATCTCGTCATACAAGCACGCCGGTTACGAGTACTGCGCACCTGACCTTTCTGAAAACATGATAATCCATAATTAAATAATAATAATAATAATACCAACCCAGTATTGTCCTGCCTCTTCTCATACAGAGAAGGCACGAGCATTGATAAACACGCTTGCTCAAAGAGGACTGGCGATTTCAAACTTATATTTATAAGTTCAGAATTCCTCACGATCTTTTCCTTAACCGATGTCAGTGATATCCAAGAGAAAATTAAAAAGTACATAAGAATTGAAATAATCACATTGGTACCTGCCCGTGCCTGGCTGCGAACCCACAACCTCGAGCATGAGCCATGGGTAGGGCTGCCATCCGTCCGGGTTTACCCGGATTTGTCCTAGTTTAGAGGGCGTCCGGAAGGACTTGTTAAAAAGTGTCAGGGAAGTCCCGATTAATTGAAACAAAACAAATCTTAATCAATAAAACAAATCTTTAAAAAAATCGTTAAAAATTATCTTAAGCTTAAACATTAATTTTTTATTGTAATTGTTAATATCCGGGAAAAATACACGTTTTCACATAAATGTCCGGGGTTTTTGAAGTTTTTGTCCGGCCTCGGCAATTCAGGTGATGGCAGCCCTAGCCATGGGCCATTATAACATAGGTATTAATAGTCATAGTCGATTCCTATTTACCTAATTAAAACGTAAAAAATTCCCTGGTCTAAATAACATAAACATAACATCACGCCTGCAATCTCCAAAGGGTTAGGCAGAGGTGTACTTGTTAGTACACCCATATTTCGTAAGTCCCATGTAATAGGGAGCGAGAAATTCCTGAAGGAAAAACCCAATAACACTTTGCCCGACCTGGGAATCGAACCCAAGACCTCATGCTCAGCAGTTGCTGTGCGACTACTAGACCAAAAAGACAGTCTAAATAAAAGAGTAAAAATTTCACTTTTTTTTTTCAAGGAGTCAGTGAATGCGGTCGAAGGTCAGCGAGTTCAACAATCGATACCCTTGGGGACCCGTATCTTGTCACAACACTGTTCTTATAAAGCCTAAATTAGGTACCCTTTTAAAGGGTATTTGCTCTTAACATGTAACATTTAATAATGTATCGAGAACTGAAACAGCTATTTCATTTGTTATTTATGCGTAAGAACGTCTCCATGTAGCTGCTCAGTCTTGTGCATTGTTTTTGCTTTTACTTTTTAGGGATCCGTATGTTTTATTCAATAAATAAAAATAATTCCAGCCTATTACTGTCCCACGGCCTCTTCTTGTACGCAGAAGGCATGAGCATTGATTAGCGATTCTAGACTTATATTACAAGTCCAGGTTTCCTTCACCGATGTTAGTGATGTCCAAGATAAACTTTAGTGCATATAAATTGTCAAAGTCACATTGGTACTTGCCCGGATTCGAACCCACAACTTCATGCATGAGAGGCAGGCACTGGGCTATCACAACATTTTACTAAATGTCAAAGTCAAAGTCAAAAAATTAATTTCGATTAGACCATTTACAGGCACTTTTGAAATGTCAAAAGCTCCTGTAAATCTCGCGATAGCGGAAAGACAGACAGAATAACAGACAGAATCATTTTCGCATTTATAATAATAATATTTAGTATGGATAAATATTAGATTTATAATAATTTGAATTATATTGTATAACTTTAATGATAAATTTTGCATGCCTGAATTGGTACAACGCAGCGAACTCCACGTTCTATTGATATTTGGAACTGTTTGATTATGTACAGGTAACAAAAGAGATAGGTATCTAGGGTCGTCAGATATAGGTAGTTAAAGTTTTCTTAGAATTCAATGGATGTCTTCGATTAAAACTTAACTTCATTAATAAACTATTTATTATTTTTAGGAAAACTTCAATTATATCTGACGACCGTGCATACCCATCTCTTTTGTTGACTGTACTGCGTTGAGCAATAATCTTTTGAATTTAGAATCTTTGATAGAATTCACAGCCAATACATTGGAAAATAAGAAAAAAAAACGTTATTCAAAATGTATGTCAGGTTGTATTATACGCATATTGAATACAATACCCAATAATTTATCGTAAGACCCGTTTTTGACAAATGACGTGTTACGAGACTCGTATTAAGCCGCGAGTTTGTTCAAAGATCTATTTATTTTGATACAAAAAATCACATTACTTATTTGTATGAAGATTGAAATGTGAATTTATTTTTTATTGCTTCATTAAGCTTTGATAAAAAGGTCGATTTTGTTATTACCATAAACCTTTTATTGTGAAAATTGAGGTTTACTCCACATAAGATTGTTTAAAATAAGGTCTTGACATTTTAACTTATGATTTTTAGAACTAGCTTTCGCTCGCGACTTTGTTCGCACAAATGTCGCTTATCGCGGAGGCAGACGAAGTCACGGTTTAAGGCTGCGTTTCCACCAGAGATGTGCGATGTAAATGTGTCGTGTGAGGATGTCTAGCTGTGCTGTGAAAATGTGTGGGGGTTTCCACCAAAGCTGTGCGATGAAAATGCGCCGACGAGGATGTGTAGCGGAGCTGTAAAAATGCGCATTAATGTGTGGTGCAGATTTATTAGATCAGATTTTTGCAACACATCCCTCGCACACATCCTTCGCACACATCCCTCGTACACATCCCTCGCACACATCCCTCACTTGTTTTGTATGCGCAAAAATCTAGCTCCGCTGAGCCGTTTCCACCAGAGCTGTGCTGACCGAGGCGAGGTAAATGAAGCGATTCTATTGGTTATTTACAAACACATCCCTCGCTACGCATCCTCGCACCTCTCCGGTGGAAACGCAGGCTTAGCTGTGTGTTGCTGGATCAGTCTGCCAATAACGGTTGCCTTTTACGTAATAGAAAATTTGCAAGAATACACGTTTCACGGCGCTGCCTAAATAAAGAAATTACCCTGTGATTACAGACGTATAAAAAAGAAACTAATCTATTTTATGTGAATGGCGTGGCCCCTACGAATATGATCAACTTTTGAATACTAAACGAAAATAACCGTTATTTGTAAAGAAAATAGTTTAGTTTATGGTAAGGAAAAAACTGATTAAATGTTAATTTATTGTTGTTTTTTGTTCACACGCAACGCTTTTGTTGCGAAAGCCTTTGTCTTTTTGCTCGAATAAACGGTTAGAAGTTAAACGATTATTGTTTGAAGCTGCCGTAGTAATATATTATAATGTTTCTACTTAGTTAGCGGTTTGAAGGGCAGTTTATAATTATACTTTTTCGAATAATTATTTCTACCGTTTGGAAGGTACCTTTCAGAACACATTACATTTTATTGAAAAACACATACAAAGTTAAAAGCCGGATAGTCGGTGCATTTAGCCGAGTAGTCGCCGACTATTCGGAACATCTCTAGTCAAAATATCCAGGTAATAGTGAATCACTGAAACAGCTGCAATTTAACATATTGTTCAAAATCCTAATAAACATTATAATTACCAGTTAGCACGCTCGCAAGCACTACATCAACACCGTTACGCTATTAGCCAACTTTTATAGCTTCCGCTCGGAATAAATTGCAAATGTGGGGTACCTACGTTGTTTTTAAACACACACGTACCATTAAAAACAGTGGAGATAGGGGGCCTACCCCCATCTCTTAAAACAATATTATTATAATATTACTTTGCCTTACGTACTGTTGGATTTTCAACGTTCGGCTCAGCGCCGAGAGTTCAAAATCTAACAACCGAAATTACAAAGTAATATTAAAATAAGTACCATTGTTTTAAGAGATGGCGGTAGGCCCCCAGGAGTATATGGAACTTAAAAATTTATGTAAAAGATGCAATAATAAAAACGAATAATTAATTGAAATATATAATATTAATTGCATGATAATAATGACATAAAGAAGTAAATAATTTGCACGCTTGCTTGCAGGCAGAATACAATGACTTATAGGTTATAAGATCTTTTCCTTGTAATTTGTACGTATTTTCTTGCAAATAAGCCTATTTGATTTGATTTGATTTTGATATGCTGAATAGAGACCAAACACGCTTTCTTTGATTAACGTAAGTACGAAATTCAAGATGCTAAAGAGAAAAGCAAATAATGGGGAGAGAGGTATATCCACCACCTCAAAACATCTTGAAACCCCAAGAACACTTTAGAAAGCTCTGAATTCACTGTGTACCCAAGTAGGCCTCTGCAAATATGATTTGGCGAAATGAGGTATCATAGACCCGTCCGACAACCAGTGTGATTGCGAAGGATTAGACTATGTCCCACTTGCTGGAGTGGTCCAGATATCTATTCAATTGCACCTATAACAATCAGGGAAGTAAATCTAGTAACAACATAAAAAAAATAGTTCGCATTCTAATATTACGGCGCGTTCCTACTATGTTTTGACGAAAGATTATCGTGTCCTATCGTGGCTTATTTTTTGGGACAAGCCCGCTACACTGTTCCCACCCACTGCAACTCCTGAAAGCCAGAATCAACAGTGGAGGCCACCAGAAAAGCGTCGAGGCAATGAAGCTCGACGAGTCCCAGAGAAATGATTAACTGTCTTGGGTCCCGCAACGAAATGAATCAGAAAAGAATAGCGAAGGAGTAAGAAAAAATATAATTTCCACTTCCCTCCAAACAAGCAGGAGACAGAACAGAACTAGGCTAATAGGCACAAAAGGACGTTTGCACTTGGGAGATGCCCAGATTGCCAAGCACCATGGATTGAAATTATTATTAAATTAATGGGTCCTAATGTGAGCTGCTACTTTTATAGTGGCTGTGTATGTAAATAGAGGTATTCACATACAGGACGACACGATACCGTCGTGAGGAAACCCTGAACTTATAACTAACTAGCGATCTGCCCCGGCTTCGCACTAGTGCAATGTAGGTACAGTAGCGGTCATAAGTGGAGTAGCAATTTACAAAGCAAATCGATTGACACTTTGGTTTAACTTCCGACCTTTCAACGTCGTGTGCCAATTTTGAGTTGTACGTAGGTACTGTGTTATAACGTTCAAAAGTGCCTTATTTAATGGCCTAATTAAATAAATTATTTGACTTTAACTTTTACTTTGAATACATCACTTATACACACAGATGCAGTAATGGCCTGTACCCCGTGTTCACAGCAATTTAAACCTTAGCATGCTACTGCACTTATGACCGCTACTGTACATACACCTAAATAAACCTTCCTCTTCAATCACTCTATCTATTGACATCATCATCATCATCTGCCTAGCCTTTTCCCAACTACGTTGGGGTCAGCTTCCAGTCTAACCGGATGCAGCTGAGTAATAGTATTTTACATGGAGCGACTGCCTATCTGACCTCCACAACCCAGTAACTGGGTAATACGATACCCCTAGGTAAGACTGGTTGTCAGACTTTCAAGCTTCTGACGACTCGTAACGACTGTCAAAGATCCACGTATGACAGCCGGGACTAACAGCTTAACGTGCTTTCCGAGGCACGGAATGATGACAACCAGACTCTACCACTGACTCTCTGACTCTATCTATTGATGAATACCGCATTAAAATTCGTTGTGTAGTTTAAAAGATCTAAGCGTACAGTGGCGGGAAGCAACCTGGTTGTATATTATGTAGAGATATACCTAGGATGTTTAAAAACGCCAATCCGCCATGAGTCTCCAGTATGAGAAGAAGCTTTTAGTTTGAAGTGGATCAATAATAGGCTGATATTATTGTTATTTACTTTTGGCGGCGACTTCGTCCGCGTAATTGACGGTTATCGCGGACGCAGGCGAAGTCGCAGAATAAAAAGTAACCTATTTCCTTTTTTGGTGTTCAAAATTACTCCGTAGCAAATTACCTATTTCTCTAATTTAGAAAATTGACATAAGCTTGATTCAGTTTACAGTTTATAAAAAAAAAAGGGCAGAAAGAAGAAATCTCATAGGGCATCAAAAAATTCGTCCGCGTCGCTGTCAATGGGGCAAGTGCCCAAAAGGCTGACAGTATTGCCACGTTGTATAGCAATGCTGATTCTTTGGCCTAAGAAAAGGCCAGCCCTCTGGTCATGTGAAAAGTCGACTAGTCGAAAAAAAAAACGTAGCAAATTCGATCAAAATCGGTTCAGTGATTTAGTCGTGAAAGCGTAAAAGATAGACAGAGTTACTTTCTCATTTATAATATTAAGTATGGATTACAATAATTCTGGAAGCCCAAGTGAGTGACAGAGACAACGCCTTACAAGGCTAAACTCCGTCTAAAACATTCCTCTGTAGGAATTATTTCACGTGAAGCAGTGCGTACCTACTGTTAAATGATTACTCCTAAAATACCATTCCCTCCCTTTTCCATTAAGATAACATAACAAAAATTTACCTTTGCATTAGGTGAAACTCATTAACGCTTTGTAAGTAGGTAAACTACGTGATGAGGGTAGTTCAAGCCTCTAATAGCCTCAGGTCACGACAAACCGCCTATTATTACCCTTGTTTATATTATTATGGAAATCATGTTATATTGTTTTCAGTAATTGTAACGAAATTCAATTGGCGTAGTGTATCTTATTAAGTTATGACTTGTTTCAAATTAAGGGTAATTAAAATTAATTAACGGGCTGAATTTGTTTACGTTATGAAAGTTTTATTCGTGGGACTGCGTACACCACAATGAAAACAGTTTTGTCTTTTGTAGGCAATTTGGTCTTGAGACAACTTTGATTATGAGACAGTTTTGACAGTTCAAAGAGCGGTAGCCTGACTTAAGACAGTTAATCTTAAAGTTAATGACTAAAAACAGTTTTGATTTAGATCTTAAAGTTAATGGACACTTTTACACCACTTCAAGATTTTAAAGACCAATAACAATTAATGTTACTGCGTCACCGTCTCCATAAAATTAATTTGGAACTTGACAAGAGATTATAAACACGCAGTAAGAATATAGTATAGCCTATATCGAGACCGTCCGTAGTCTAGTTATATTATTATCTACTAGTACTCTCCCCGCGACTTCGTTCGCGTGATTTTTCATACGGATCCCTAATTTTTTGATAATAAAATATAGCCTATAGCACTCAGTGATAACGTAGCTTCTAATTAGTGAAAGAATTTTCAAAATCGGTTCAGTAGATCCAGAGATTACCCCCTACATACAAACTTACAAACTTACAAACAAATGTTACCTCTTTATAATATTAGTATAGAAGTATAGATATAAATGTGTAATTTATTAGCATCTGCATATACAAAGTTGATACGACAGATGGGCTTTCCTTTAAACTGCCTATACTAGGTACCATTTTCAAGCTCTGTACCAAAAATCAATTAAATAGGAGCAGTAGTTTAGTTGCAAATGATTTTTTAAGTTATTGGCCGACCGCTTTGATACGATAGAATACACGCGCGCCGCGCGCGTGCGACATTGCCGCTTTAATACCTAGGTATCTAAGGTCAGTTAAATTTATTTACAAAGGGTGTTTGCGTTTTACTCTGATTTGTAAGCTATTTAGATTGTTTGAAAAATAAAAATAAAATAAAAATTAAAATATTTATGTTTTATTTTAAACCGTGTCAAATTAATACTAAACACGTATAGTATACGTAGTTTAATTTAATGCCCCTCTGTCATATCAACTCTGTATAAGTACAAAAAGATTTCTTCTAATCCGACTGGTAGTTCTAGAAACACTGCTTGATTGGTATATTGGTCTCAAAGCGCGACTGCTGAGCATGAGGTCTTGGAATCGATCCCAGGTCAGGCAAAGTGTTATTGGGTTTATCCACGAGGAATTTCTCAGTAGCAGCCTCGGAGTCTGGATTTGTGCCCGGTTGATGGCAATAGGCTCGCCCTCTATTACATGGGACTTAAACATAACTGGTGAAATGTGGGTGTACGAATGGGTACACTTCTACCTAACCCGTCGGGGATTACAGGCGTGATGTTATGTTAGTTCTAGAAATAAATGCGTTTAAACAAAGAAACAAAAAATCAGTTTAGTTTTTTAATATTAGTATATATAGATTACTTAATGCCCAGAAGAGAGAGAGGAGAGAGGCCCTTGACGCGGTTTAGAAACTCTGACACTAGGGTGTGTGGGGTCATAAGACCTTACTGCCTACACGATAAAAAAAACAAAATCACCATAAAGTACCATATTTTATCACAATTAACAGCGTTAATCACATTTCAGCAGGTGGCTCTCAGCAAAAGACCATTTTTCACAAGTTCAATTCTCCCAAACACAATTGCGTGCCGACACACTGCTCAAAAAGGTCCCTTTAATATTGATTACTCACCTCAAGGTGCCTGCATATATAAAACTCGTTCATTCCACTTAATGGGATACGTCTGTAGGGCTACCAACGAAACGATACGTTTTTAAGTGTGTTTTTAATGTCCTTGACGATGTTTGAGTAGGTTGCGACGTTGGCAGACTTCCCAATATTGGCGGGACATCCGATTTTTACTTGAAATTCAATGTTCCGCACGAAATAAGCACAGTCCCAATTTTTGTAATTTTTCAACTTTTTCCAGGTTGAAAAATTTTTCGTCAGTTATTTAAATAGACTAATTAAAAAAATGGTTTTTAAAAACAACCTTTAATTTAAAATTACTACAATATTGAGTATTGGACATTGTATTGTCATCAGAACTAAAGGTGTATGCAAAATTTCAGCTCAATCAAATACTAACAAGTGGTCGAAAAATGGTTTGCTTTTAAAAGGACAACTTACTTACACACATACGAACAGTGCAAGTTAAATAAAAGCTTGTAACAAGAAGATGTATACATACCTATGTGCATCATTACACGGTAAAATTGTGTGTGATAGCTAAGTTTTTTTGAATAACCGACTAAAAATTCAATCGCTTTGGAATCTAGAATCATGTCATGACATAATTCTTCGTTGCGATGTCCCTTTCATAACGTACATTAGTGTTATCATCACACTTTGATTGGATTTGGATCATAGAACTCAGAATCATATTATTGAGAGACCAGAATTTGAAGCTATTCTAAATCGCCTTTTAAATAATATCTACTCCTGACTAAATGTCGATCACGGTCACCTATCTCAACGAAGACTAGCAAAGTAAACAGGAGATAGTATAGTGTTCAAGTGTTTGCTCTAACACTGGCACACTTCCTCTTCCCTCACTCTCATCATCCGATGGGACGGCAATCAAATACGACAGGGGAGAGATCACGCGTAGGACCAACGGTTTTATGTGCTTTCCGAGACACGGGGGTGTCACACCACCAACTTCCAAACTCCGGGCTGCTACCGAAAATTTCCTATTATAAAAAAAATAATAGCTTTTAGCACGCACTAAAAATTACAAACCAATTTTTCCGTATTCCTGACAGCAAACCCTTTCATTTGATACCCATATCATGGGGGTGGATTTCAAACAGCCAGTCCGCCATCTTTGGGAGGCCGCCATATTGGATTTGTAATGACGTTTCTTAGCTAGTCATGTATTGTCATCAGAACTCAGAGCGTGTGTAAAATTTTATTTTAATCGAAAACCGGGAAGTGGGTCAAATTAAGATTCCAAGATTTTCTTACATACATAGTTAGTTACAAATGAAGCTAATAAAAGCGTGTTAATAATAATTAAAAAACCCAATAACACTTTACCGGCATGGGAATCGAACTCACGCACAGCAATTGCACTTATAATCATGAGACAAACAGGACAGTCGATAAAAAGAAATTGAATATGGGTTTTTAAATCGCCTTTTTGATGATAGCAAAATTTTTTTGATAACAAACACACGGAAACAGTCCAAACACTTCCAATTCCGTTCATACCCCTGTAATAAAATTATAATTCGCTCCAATAACTCTGTCCTTCTAAATTACAATATTTTGTCCATTACCCGGATTCGATTTGGCAGCCCTACCCCTACGCCATTTAAGCCTACCCTACCTGCTGCTAAATGGTCCATGGCTGGGAAAATACTGCGTTCGGCAAGCCTGGCCTTTACTTTGCGGGTGTTTTTTTCGACCGTGTTGACAAGTATTCCTTACCTTTTACGTTGAGTAGAATACATTGAGTGATAGTCTACGTCCTAAAGTACAGCTATTTACTACTGTTACACCAAAATAGCTACATTGATGTGTATTCATTACATTTGCGAATGAATGGTTTTTCGGCAAAGAACAGTTGGGAGATTATTCTGTAAATACGCGGCGTAAAAGTATGTAGGTATTCATAGCATAACATCATGTCTGTAAAAGGGTTAGGCAGAGGTATACAGAGTACAGCAATCATTGTGCCGATAGTCGTGACGGCCAATAGCATAATAGCCAAGAGCCTCGACCAACACCTCAGGAGGCTCTCCTTGGGCGGTTGGGTTAAGGGCTTGATTCAAAAAGCGGTACTCCTAGACACAGCGCGTATTGTTAGGAGATTCCTTTCTCAGGAGCCCTGACCACCGGTAGCTTGGACCCTGTTCCCGATGCCGGTGGGCTACAATTTTTATATTTTTAAATGTTTTTATGTTTTTTTATATAAATATTTTATTAGCAACCTGATTATATTAGCAACCCTGAAGTCATGAAAAATAATCAGCTGTTTCATACATTATAATTGTGTTGTGTAGCATTTTTGTAGGGAACAGCTAATTTTTTTTCATGATTTCAGTGTTGGCCCCATAGAAAAAGTTGTTCGTAATGATGAGTACAATGACCCCCTTTTAGGCTGCTGGTGTTTTAAAAATAACCCTGTATATATTGTAAAATAAATAAATGAAAATAATTGTGTCGCGGGTTCATTTCCCGCATTTCAATTTTCCCGGGTCTGGATGTTTGTGTGTGTGTGAGTTTATATCTTTACGCACCCACGACACAAGAGAAATTCCTAGTGTAGGACAACGTATTTATTTTTTAGGTACATTATTTATAATTAATTTAGTATTATGGCCAGTAAAGTTACTCACTCTTCTAACAAACCTTATCTAATTAATTAAATAGGAACCTCCAAGTCAAATAAGGAAATTCGTTAATGAGCACGCATCGGTAACTAAGTTACTAACTAGTTAGCAGAATTACCGTATGTACTTACGATTCAATCCACTTCGCACTTTTAACGCTTGCGTCTTGATACACACGGACGTGAAAGATATACAACATTCAGACCAGGGGTCACCAAATGGGGGACCACGGTGTTAACAAAACAGTAAAGTCCATTCCTTAAACTATTATTTAAATATGTCAGAATATATTGAATAACAAAATTTAAAAAAAAGTGGCATTTTGACCCAGTCTCATGGTAAAAATATAAATTTTATTTGTTATCACCAAGTGGACCGCGACATCCTCACCATTTTCAAATACGGACCTCCAATAAAACTAATTGGTGACCCCTGTTCTAGACCGTACGGGGTAAAAAGACACACATACCCGTTAACTACGTATACTGATTACTGACTCCTCAAGCTAAGCGCTCTTACGCACTAGCGGTTAACCGCGGGGGCGGCTAACCGCGCGGCTAGCCGTTTTTCCGGTTTAATATGCAACCGCTTTTGATTTTGTGGCGGTTTAGTGAGTACAATCATAAGTGGTTGCATATTAAACTGGAAAAGCGGCTAGCCGCGCGGTTACCCGCCCCTGCGGTTAACCGCTAGTGCGTAAGCGCTCTAAGTTCCATTGACATTGACACAAAAATGATTGCTGGAAAACTACTTTTATTTTTGGTGTGGAACATCATTGTTTATGGTAATCCGCATCCAGGTGCATACGGGTGCAATTGGGGTCGTGAGGGTATTTAAAGTTGAGTTATAAAAATTTTAAACTGTTTTAAAACAACGTAAAAAAACGTCGGAACTTACTGGCAAAATATGAGTGTACTAATGGGTACACCTCTGCCTGACCCTTCGGGAATTACAGGCGTGATTATGTTTTTTTACGAAGCCAATTACATACACTAAATCACACAGAAAAAAAATCTAATACCAAAAAGAAATACCTAAAATATCTTATGTTAATAATTTCATCGAGTACTGAACTACATTTTGGCACAAAACTGTTAATAACGAAAGAGAATATTTCATTTTTATTACAGCCTTTTAGTCCATCGCCATTTTCTTATGTAGGACCAGCAAGGACATAGGCTGGAGGGTACTCAAAACAATGTGTCACGAATAACTAAAATATTAAAGTGGCCTGCCGCATTGCGGGGCCAATCCAAGGACGAGCAGTTGGACAATGTACATGTGGTGCAAATATAACGGGGTCACAGGAAAAAAACAACAAAGTACACATTTGGGTGCCCTTTGAGGGATCAGCAGATGTGCAGCTTTACAGCAAGAGAGAAAACATATGGTATTATACACTTGTTACTTCAAATGTTGTTATGTTTTGCAATTTAAACCTTTGTTCCGATGCTTAAAACTCAGTTTGCTTTGGATTAAGACTTGTAGGATTCTAGATTTGATCGTATTTTTTTATAGGGTTCCGTACTCGAAGGTTCCGACGAGACCGTATGACTAAGCTGCCGCTGTCCGTGCGTCTGTCTATTAGGTGTATCTCATGAACCGCAATAGGTATAGAGTTATTTTTTCACATAGTGTGTATTTCTTTTTCCACTTAAACAAAAAAAAATTAAAAATAAAATTAAATTAAAAATTACAGGGGGGACACTCAAATTTTTTACTTTATACAAGAATCATGTTTGTGTATGTAGTATTCAATATTTTACAGTGGTATGGAAACTTTTGTGTCCGAGTCGTAGGTACTTGGCTGATTCGGCGACCTAATTGCTGTTTTACATATAGCAGTCAGTACATTCAGCTCGGTGATGTGACACCCCTTGACTCGGAAAGCACACAAAGCCGTTGGTCCTATCTCTCCCCGGTTGTGTGGAATGGCCGTCTCATCGGACTATTGAGAGTTACGAAAGAGGGAGTGCACCTAAGTACTTGGTAAGTCTCCATTGAGATTAGTCTGGAGAATATTGCAGCCAGCTTTACATAATCCAGCAGAAACAATAACTTATTTTCAATCTATAAAACTCTTTTCAACAAACACATAACTTTATCATGTCTACAGTCGGATACAAGCCCATCGGCGCAGCGTATACGGACAATACTGGATTTTTCTCTTCATACAAGTTCGATATCCAACGAAAATGTCACCTGAGACAAACCAATGTCGACTTTGTTTCTTGCGCAGTAAGATTGAAGTGACGTGCATTATTAAAATTGTATGGAGATAAATAAAATTCCTTCTTCGGTCGAAAACTTAAATGCGATTCAGAATTGGCTGTTCAGTGCGATTTTGGGATGTTCTATTGTTGTATATGCGATTGTGTCGTACGGATGGTGTTTTGTTTGGCGTTGAGGAGTTGTTCCTACCTATTGATACATTATGTACAGTCAACAAAAGAGATAGGTATGCAGGGTCGTCAGATACGAGTATAGTCTAAGTTTTCTGAGAAACCGATGGATGTTTTTAAATGTAATTTAATTTAAAAAAGTAGATAAGAAACAGTTCAT
This sequence comes from Hoplodrina blanda, assembly GCA_949316365.1. NCBI lineage: Eukaryota > Metazoa > Arthropoda > Insecta > Lepidoptera > Noctuidae > Hoplodrina > Hoplodrina blanda. The sequence continues at coordinate 1,161,927 of OX438564.1, read as the reverse complement.
TAATTGTGTTAAGTTTTAATCGAAGACATCCATCGGTTTGTAACAAAGTCTGTGCCAATAAATATATTTTTGCTTTCTTTCTTTTTCTTTCAGTTAAATGAACTCACTAAAAGACCATGAAGTTACCTGATTGAATGACCGGTTGGATGAACGAATGGTAAAAAATGAATGTAACCCGACCCAACGTTACTCGATACTTTGGAGCCGGAATTGAATCCCGTACCCGTGGGACGCAATCATTGATTTCACCGGGGTCTGGACCAAAAACGGACAAAACGATCGTTTCTAAATAACTTCCTTGTTATTCTTTTATTTGAAAAATAAAATCTATCGCCTCATTTCTTATATTCTTGTATTTCAGTGTTTTGCTTTATTGTGTTCATAATATTAGACCAAAGAGGCATACATACACATACATACATAAACTCACGCCTTTTTCCCATGAGGGTAGGCAGAAACCACAGAACGCCACGTGCTACGATCCATACTCCTTTCGCCTTATCCACGTTCATACATCTCGTCGTACAAGCACGCCGGCTACGAGTACTGCGCACCTGACCTTTCTGAAGAACCTCACCAATAAGGTCAGTGTAGGTCTTCCTAGAGCGACCCCTCCCTGCGTTGCCACTCACTCAAATTCATATGTACTTTTTAAGTTTATGTTGGACATCACTGACATCGGTGAAGGAAAATATCGTGAGGAAACCTGGACTTACATTAATACTGCGCACCTGGCGCAGTACTCGTAACCGGCGTGCTTGTATGACGAGATGTATGAACGTGGATGAGGCGGAAGGAGTATGTAAGGATCGTAGCAGGTGGCATTCTGTGGTTTCTGCCTACCCCCCTGGGAAAAGGGCGTGAGTTTATGTATGTACATGAATTTAAAAAGTCACACTGGTACTTGCCCCGTGTCGAACCCGCAACCTCATGCATAAGAGGCGAACGCCGTAACCTCCACGGTCTGGGCCATCAAGAGGAAAAAGCAATGCTTTAAAAAAAGATCTTATTTCTTATTTGACGGCAAATAAATATTTGCTAAGCAATAAAGTACCTTATATTAGCTGTGTAGTATCGAGGCGTAGCTTTATTTTATAACCAAGTATATTTGTGGGACCCGTACTGGAGCATTTGCTCGGGGTAGTTTTTTTCGCGAGATTAGCGCGGACTCATTCGAGTTTTGCTTTAGTGATGGGCAATGTACCTATTGTTTAGTCGATTCGATTTATAAAAGTCGACAATCATTTTTGTTAGGAAATGAAAGTTTTAGGGCAAATGTTTAAAGATAAAGATATATTACTGAGATAATTTACATAGTTTTGTACATCAGAGGGCCTAGCATCATATCTTAAAAAAGTACCATTTTAATATTACTTTGTAATTTCTATTGTTGGATTTTCAACTCTCGGTGCTGAGCCGAGCGTTGAAAATCCAACAGTGCGTAAGGCAAAGTAATATTAATACGATACTGTTTTAAGAGATAGGGTAGGCCCCTAGGGACACCAAAAAAACACATCAGTGTCGTACCTACGCAGTTGTTGTATTGAGCAAAAATATTGCATGCACGGTACATGCAACAAGACTCCCAGTCTTGTATAGAGGTATTTAAAGTTTAGTAATAACATTCAAAACTTGTTTTCTTAAAAAAAAAAGTTGAAACTTTGACCTTCAACACCTCTGTTACTGGGAGGCTCCAAGGTGTGGTCCAGAATATTAAATTACTCGCAATGATAAGAAAAATATGTACCTAACTTTCGGTTTAGTTGAGTCTCTTTTTACGCTCGTTATAATAATGATCAAACGACACTACCCCAACACTAGTCGGATCGCCATTGGCGTCAAACTTCGTCTTTTTCCCAGCGAATGCCACATTTTTTGCGACAGCCTATGAATGCAGTATTGGGTGAAAAAATTACCAATATTGGGAGGGATTTTCTAAATGTGACTTTTAAAAAAGATGAGTTCTACGTTCCCAATGGTCCATCATTAATGTAAGTCAATTTATGAGCTGTAGGTTAATAAAAAGAGACAGTTCGTTAACTTTCTGACGTGGGCTCACGTTAGATAAATAAGCAACGTTTTTTTAGGAGACGCCGTCATTTTATATTCTTAACTACGTTACTGGAGACAATTTGTATAATGAACTTATTACAGTTTGTAGATAGTATAGAGGTATGTTTTTTTAAAAAAAAAAAAACGTTTCCCCACACTAGGAATTTCTCCTGTATCATGGGTGCGTTTACAAACATATACACATCAAAAGTGTCTAGGGATCAACATCCCTAACAAATGTTAGGGATGTTGATCCCTAGACACTTTTGATGTGTGTATAAACTCACATACACAAACAGCCAGACCCGGAACAACTGCAGGCCATACAAATATTTGTTCCGTGCGGGAATCGAACCCGCGTAACGCAGCGCAGCACCCAATCGCTCAGCCACTGCGCCAACCGTGCCGTCAATGCTCAAAATTTATACTCGTGGCTAAGCAATAACAGCCGCACCGGTCAATCCATCAGGTTAAGCTACACTTGCGGAGGTTAGTCCGTGGATAGGTAACCATCTTTACACACAAAACAAAATTCACCAAATAATAACATGGCTACACGTTAACATCTATACCAACTTAAACTTTCTCCCCAATCATTGTGCTATACAAAATCGATCCTTTTAACAGCAACTATTCAAAAATATGATGAATGGCAGGTGGACCCGGGGGCTAGTTGTTATGTATTGTATCTGACGTTTAACATGGGTCAACAGGGACCGAAAAAAGGGAGATCCCTAAAGGTCCATCGTAGGTCAAGTTCGGATATTGTGGACTATTAAATACGCACGTGAAACGGATGTAAGTAGTTTTTTGTAGTAAATTGCGTTACACGTGATGCTACACCTGACCTGAGTGTTGCACGTGGTGTTACGCGCGGCAACACAAGTGTTACACGTGATGTCACATGATCTTACTCATGGCGACAAGAGTGTTACACGTGATGTTGCAGATGGTTTGTGGCAACAACTCAACAAGAGAATTATGTGTGGTGACAACAGTGTTACGCGTTATGTCACACATGGTATTGCGTGTTGCGAGACGAATGTTACGCTAGGTGAATAAATGACATGAATTTTGTCCGTGATGTTATAGTTAAGGTTCACAAAAGGCTTGAAAAACGTTGTTTGAAACGCGAGAGCCTTTGTTTATACACTTTTGGCTTCATTACGTTTCGTCTCCATTAGTACCTATATGCGTGTCCGATTCGCACTTTGCCAGTTTTTAAACTTTTTCAACACTTACATAAACAGAACCCGATAACACTTACACCATTCATTACGGTACCCTAAAAACCGTCACTTACCCAAATAAAAAAGCATTTACAGTATCGTAATTACTATGTGGTCAAGGCTGCCACGTTTGTGAAGCTAATTATAATAATCTCGAGCAAGAACTGTCGCGTGCTAAACTTAAATTGTATGAAACCAAGGTCTAAATGTGACCCTATTTGGTACATGTTAGTTATGATATGAATCTGTAACCTTATTTTGAAGTATATTTTCTTATTGACAAGGTAAATGTAAACAGTTATTATGGCATTACATAACTGGCTTAACAAAAATGAACACTGTACTGTGTTTAAGTTGATTGACAGATGGTGAATGCCTTCAGGTATTTCACGTAATATCATTCCTGATGGATAAACCTAATAACACTTTGCCCGACCTGGGAATTGAACCCAAGACTTAATGCTCAACAGTCGCGCTTTGCGACCACTAGACCAACGAGGCCTTTAGGTATTTCGTACAAACTTCATTTCGGTCCAAAATCTTGGAAATACCAACCAATAACTAAATAACCAATAATTAGATTTCACCCCGAGGAAGCTTCTTCCCCTTCCCTTGTACTACCCAACACCACACGTTTTACAATTGACCGACGAACTGGTAAAGCTCGTGTGAAGCCTCTGGATGCGAAGGACCGATCATTGTGGCTATCTTTGAGAGGCAATGGACGTGTCGTTCGGCTGATATTATTATGATGATGATGATAAATCATATTTGAAGCCTTAAAAATGTGACGGGGTTGCGGGACGTCTTAACAAGAATAATGTAACCAGGATTTTGTAAAAACCTAATATAAAAGAGTGCCGTGGAGTTTCTTGCTCGTTCTTCTCCATATAGGCCTACCTCCGTTTTGGAACGAGCAACTAGCTTCAACTTTCGGACTAACTGACCGGCTCCTTGACAATTCAAAAGTGCCTGTAAATGTTCTAATTGAAATAAATGTTTTGGCTAGGATATCGTGGCCCCGGAACGTAAAGGGCGACAGAAGGAACAGGGTGGTTATTTAGTCAGTAAAAGTCTGACAGTCCCTTCCGCGGAAGGACTCGACATTTGATGATTTAAACCACCTACAAAAAAAGCCTTAAAAATGTTCTCTAATAACTTTTTAGACCTACTCGTATGTATCTTAATTATGCGTAGGAAGTTACATTAAAATCGGATCATAAAGAAAAATAAAGACATGAAAGTTTATATGAAATGCCATGTAGCGTAAATGCTCTTAAGGAAAGAATTCTTATCGATGTTCTTCAGAAATAAAAGTGGATTTACACAATCTAGTTTCAGAAGAGATTAATGAAAACTTGTTCTTAATTAATAGTTGTTTGAAACAAGTTACTGAAAAATACTACTGATATAAACGAGAAAGTTTGTGAGAAAGGATTGATGGATTAATGAATCAATGTTTGATCGTCTTTGACGCCTCTAAAGGAAAGACACACGTACATAAGTTGCAGTCTTGCATCGTCGTCAAACTTGAGAAGGGAACTATGCTAGCGATTCTCAATAAGAACCAATGATAAAATAAATAGAATTATCTTTTGAATTTGGTATTTTTTTAATTCGAACTAGCCATCTTGTCGCTGGGTTTAGGCAAGCGAAGCGATGAACCCGCATGCACACAATGATATAATCGCGCGACACTGCCTACCGTGTACGCAATGGGCAATTCTGAAAGAGTTTGTATTCTGAAATAATACTGTCAGGTTCTAGACAGACGGACTGCATTTCAACTGCACCCCGACTGCCAAATTCCAGTTTTAATGCGGTTACCATGACTGCGATGAAACTGCCAACCAACCGTGCAGTCTGTGTGCAGTTGGCGTGCAGTTCCAACGACTGCGAGCACGCCAAGTGGAGCCCGCTTGCAGTCGGTGTGCAGATGGTTGCAATTTGGCAGTCGGAGTGCAGTTGAAATGCAGTCCGTCTGTCTAGAGCCTCAAACATAAACAACTATTATAAAATACAAGTACTTATTTATTACTTACTAGGTACTTTTGTTATTCGTTTCATCCCCTTAGGGGGTGGATTTTGGAAAATCTGCTTTTTGCGTACGTCTACTAACTATAAACTATCCCCTGCTAATTTTCATCTTTATTCGTCAAGAGGGAGGTAACCGATATTTTGTGATGTGTGAGTCACCATGCGTTTTTATGTATTTAGGTTGACCAGGTGCTGTAATTATATTTGATTATTTATGTCTTTTATGACCACCTCCAGTTTGAGGAGAATGCAAAACTGCAAGTCGATTCTGTAAAATTCGAACATCAACTCGCATCTCACATCGCTATTCATTCTCACTTCGCTTAAGGTTCAAAATGACCTTGATTTTGCATTCTGTAAGCATCACCTAATCACATGCGAAGTGAAGTGAGCTCCGAAGCGACCAATATTGTACTAGTGACGACCACACTCAACAAAATGTTAATCTAGTTTTATCGATTCTAGTTTTTGACACAATTGTTGAGTTTTTGGCACAGAATTTTAGCTAATATGATATTTAAATTAAAATATCTTATTTTACGGAATTTGAGGCAGCTATTAAGTAAAAAAAAAACAGAAAACTCTAAATTCGTGCCATGAATTTTTATGCTTCCTTTACGAAAAAAATAAAAAGTCAGTGTCACAGTGTCAGACTGACATTCTGACAATGACAAATCTATAAGTACATATAATAAAATCGTAGCGAAGTCAAAACTGTACATTTAATATTTTAGAAAAATAGTAATTGCTATGAGGTCGGGGAGTAATTCTAATGCCGAAAATATTTTTTTTAGAATTTTTGTCTGTTTGTCTTTTTGCCTGTATGTTTGTTAGAGCATCACGCGAAAACTGGCGGATAGATTCTGTTCAAATTTTGTATCAATATTCCACATTGGCTAAATTAGTCTATAGGCTATAAATTATCACGCTATGTGCTTTGGGGGGTGAGCACTGTATTCGTGTAGTTTGTATGGAGAAACAAACTTTGACGCGGACGAAGTCGCGGGCAGAAGCTAGTGAATAGTCCCGGGAAATCCCGGAACCGGAAGTACCGGGAAATCCCGGAAATTTGCGTTGTTTTAGGAACCGGAATTTCCAAAACCAAATCCCGGTTCTTTTGGTACTTTCGGCAAAAGATACTTCGCGTTTAGAATTTTTCTAATTTTATTTCTTTTTTCTGAAATATACTTCTCCAACGCACATGATTAAGATTTGTCAGTGTTTACTCGACCAAGTAGTGTAGTTTTATTTAGCTTGCACTGTTCGTATGTATGTAAGTTGTCCTTTCAAAATTTGCAAACCATTTTTCGATCATTTGTTGGTATCCGATTGAGCTGAATTTTTGCATTACTTTAGTTTTGATGACAATACAATGACCAATACTCAGTATTGTAATAATTTCAATATGGCCGCCGTTCCAAGATGGCGGATTACATATTTTTTCTCAATCCCCTTGATATGGGTATCAAATGAAAGGGCTTGAAGAGTAGGAAACGATAAAGTTAGTGAGACTGATTGATGCTACGCTAGAACTCCATAGTTCCTTTTTTTTTAGATGTTACGTAAGTTTTAAATTATAATTTGGTTATGCAGAATTGCAATAAGAGTCATGTTAATTTGTTTGGTAAAGTGAAGATGTTTAATAAATGTTGGGTGTGGGTTACATGTTTGTTAAATCTTAGTTTAAGTATTTCCTTGCATTTTGTAGCATGTAACTGTTTGTTGTCCCTAATAAATAAATAAATAAATAAATAAATATTATGTAGGATTAGGTATAAAAATCATTTAATGTTAAAAAATGTTGCTGGCATAATATGCGTAATTACCAGTAAAATTATACCAAATAAGACTGATTAAGTGTCTATAAAACAAAAAATAAAACGTTTTATTTGATTTGATTAAAATGTTTTTACTTTGCCCTGTCATTTCGTCTTTTTTTTACTTTCTCCGTTTCAACACTTTCAACTCTCTTACAAAGACTTATTAAAGTATCAAAAGTATCGATAGTACCGGGAATCCCGGTTCTTAAGCCAGAAGGTCCCAAAAATCCCGGTTCTTTGAAACAGCACCGGTTCTGCATTCCCTAGCAGAAGCTAGTTGAAAATATTTCTTTTGATAGTGCTAGTGCGTTGCGTCGTTTTATTTGAATTGTTTGTTTGATCATTCAGTGCCGCAAATTATTGTAAAAAAATCATGAAGTAAGTATTTGTGGTTGAGATGTTTAAAAATTATATTAATTAAAATAGTATTTATTTTGTTATCTAATCCAACAATAATGTTCCAGTCTAAATGAGACACGTTCCTGTTATCCATCGTCGGCTCAGGTTGAAACTCTGGTAGAGTTCATGGAAAGAAACCCTGGCATAGCGAAGGGTTTCTTAAGAACTCAAAGTGCCAGAGAGCGAAGCCGATGCCAGTGGGAGGCACTAACCGTGCGCCTAAATAGTATGGGTGGCACAATTAAAAATTACAAACAGTGAACCAAGGTTAGCATCGCTTTTTTTTACTACATGTTAGTTAGGACCACAGGCAATTATTGTACCTATTATAATTTCTTTCTTTAATTATGTCTGATTGATGAGTATTGGTCTGACAAAAAAAGCTGTAAATTAGTAAATTAGCTGGGCAGAACCTGTATTTCGGCTATCAAAGCCAACCCCCTCGAGTTACGTACATTAGATCTGATTTCTTAAATGCTAGCACTTAACAATATCACTGAATGTTATTTATTTGTCGTGATGGTCCAACCATTTTTCAATTCATTTGCGAGATAGGCGTAGCAAAGCTGTAGGTACCGTGGAAAATAGAATACAGAAAGAAGAAATCAGACCACTAATAATTATACCTATTTGATTTAGGAAAAAAAATTAGATTATAGAACCGTCATGTAATTATGTATATATTTATCTTTTTAGCTTCGCGTCATGCGACTCCAATTGCTTCTACTTCTCGCCGCCCCATGACAAATATGGCTCGTGCTAGTCGAGGTGCTGGTTCCTTGTGTAAGTACAAAATAAAAATAACTATCAAAACTTTATTTTTCAAACGAATGATAACGAAAAGCTGCTATTTAAGATTTTTTATTTACGCATCATAGAAATCGGTGTTCTTTTTTCAGCATCACGTCACACGTCTTCAGTTGCTGCTCCTCCACGATCTCGACGGCGAACGGAATTCTCCAGCACTACTGGGTGATTCCTAAGGGTGGAAGAACAGAAGCTGGAGATACAACGACTAAATGCACAAATCCTGCAGTCCTTTCTGGAGAGGAGTGCAGAAAGAGACAGGATTTTAGCTGAAGCTGTGGCTGCAGTGGGGAAAGGGCTGCAAGCATTGGCAGAGGCTATGAATAGAGATAGGCTGTAGTAATTTAAGTTAATATAATATATAATAAATAAAACACTTTTAAACGGATATTAGAGCGGTTTTATTGAATTTATTATTTTGTCAATTGGTGATTAGTTTGGATTTAGTTTGATTTTATATTAGTGGAATTTGACTTCGCATGGCAATAATTGGCCTTACAAGGAGCATAGCATGGCCTTCCTTAGTCTACCCACCTTAGTACTAAAACGACACCACCAAAAAATTAATAATTAATTATGACGTGAACTAGCCTATTTACTAAGTGTCGCCTACGTAATTGCCCAAGAGCTAAATCGGCGTTAGATGGCAAATCCCTAGTTTGCCTCCTTTGAACTTCAGCAATTGTTTGGAGCTCTTCTAGTCTCTCTTCTTCTGAAATTGTGAATGCATTCCTGCGCCACAAAATGCATCAACTATTTTTGCAACTATGTCTGGGTGATAATTGAGCACTCTGTGTAATATTATTACACGCTTTATATTAGCTTCACTTGTAAGTAACTATGTAAGAAAATCTTGGAATCTTAATTTGACCCACTTTCCGGTCTTCTATTAGGATGAAATTTTGCACACGCTCTGAGTTCTGATGACAATACATGACTAGCTAAGAAACGTCATTACAAATCCAATATGGCGGCCTCCCCAAGATGGCGGACTAGCTGTTTGAACTCCACCCCCATGATATGGGTATCAAATGAAAGGGTTTGCTGTCAGGAATACGAAAAAAATAGTGACGTGACTTATTATTAACACGCTTATATTAGCTTTACTTGTAAGTAACTATGTAAGAAAATCTTGGAATCTTAATTTGACCCACTTCCCGGTCTTCGATTAGGATGAAATTTTGCACACGCTCTGAGTTCTGATGACAATACATGAATATCTAAGAAACGTCATTACAAATTCAATATGGCGGCCTCCCCAAGATGGCGGACTAGCTGTTTGAACTCCACCCCCATGATATGGGTATCAAATGAAAGGGTTTGCTGTCAGGAATACGAAAAAAATAGTCACGTGACTTATTATTAACACGCTTATATTAGCTTTACTTGTAAGTAACTATGTAAGAAAATCTTGGAATCTTAATTTGACCCACTTCCCGGTCTTCGATTAGGATGAAATTTTGCACACGCTCTGAGTTCTGATGACAATACATGAATATCTAAGAAACGTCATTACAAATTCAATATGGCGGCCTCCCCATGATGGCGGACTAGCTGTTTGAACTCCACCCCCATGATATGGGTATCAAATCAAAGGGTTTGCTGTCAGGAATACGAAAAAAATAGTCACGTGACTTATTATTAACACGCTTATATTAGCTTCACTTGTAAATAACTATGTAAGAAAATCTTGGATTCTTAATTTGACCCACTTCCCGGTCTTCGATTAAGATGAAATTTTGCACACGCTCTGAGTTCTGATGACAATACATGACTAGCTAAGAAACGTCATTACAAATCCAATATGGCGGCCTCCCCAAGATGGCGGACTGGCTGTTTGAAATCCACCCCCATGATATGGGTATCAAATGAAAGGGTTTGCTGTCAGAAATACGAAAAAAATAGTCACGTGACTTAATCCTATGCGAAATGGTTGTAAGTAGGTAAGTAATCATCTTTATAGGTCATCATCATCCCCATTTCGCATAGGTAATTATCTATCGTTCGTCACGAACTGAAATTGTTTATGTTTACCTGCGATCTAATGAAGTTTTATTTTGGCAAAGGGAAAACTCTTGAGTCATCAAACTAAATGTTCGAATTATTTTGTAATTTTAAGTGCGTGGTAAAAGCATGTTTTTTAGTTTTTTAAACTATTATTTTTTTTAACACTATTTTTAGAGGATTTCTTCTATTTTCACTCGTAAAATAGATACTTTTTATTTGACATTCTAAATCGGGTTCGAGTGCGAAGTGAGCGTCGAAGTGACGGAGGAATTACCTTACAGAATGCTACTTCTTACGTCATCTCATACATTATCTGTCAAAATCTCTCCGTCAATTTAGTTCAACTTGCTGACACGCTCGCAAGAATAGCGCTAGTGTAAATTCGAATTATCAACCGAGTTTTTAGAATGCCAATCAAGAAACTCACAGCGGATTCAGATTCGAAGTTTAGAACGAGGTCTTACAGAATCGCACTGCAGCTTGTATAGTATACCTACTAGCTGAGGTGTGCTAGAGCGCCAAATGTTATCGACGACTGTCATCAGCATAAAAGTCGATGATATGTGACGCTCGAGAACCCTAACGAGCAACGTTCGTTCAGTCAGTTATAGTCACCACGGCTACTCTGCACCAACTCGAACGAATTTCATTGATAAATTGATAATTAACTAATTGCATAAAGCTTAAATACAGTACCCGGCAATAAATATTGCACATCGACCTTTGGAAAGAGATCAAAGAGACAATCGGCTAATTTCGGCTTCGTAGAGCGTTATCTCTGTCGCACGAAATACAAACAGTCCGGTATCTATTAAGAGCTGTTAAAACAATTATGATTTGCTTTTTTTGATATTTCTTTTTATTCTTTGTATAAAATACCTACGAAATACGATAAAGGTCGATGTGCAATATTTATCGCCGGGTACTGTATGTATGTATAAAGTTTATGTATGCAATCAATCTAGCCTTTTCCCAACATAGTTGGGGTCGGCTTCCAGTCTAACCAAATGCAGTGGAATACCAGTATGTTACATGGAGCTACGTAACTGCCTATCTGACCTCCAGAACCCAGTAACTGGGTCACATGATACCACTTGGTAAAACTGATAGTCAGAATTTCGGACTTCTGACTGTCAAAAATCCACGTATGACAGCCGGTACCAACAGCTTACTATGCTTTCCGATGCACGGAGGAGTTTCGGTATGTATTGATGGTCACCCAACCCCTGCAAGCGTAGCTTTACCTGATGGATCGACACGTACGGCTATTATTACTTAGCCACGAGTACTTTGAAAGTTTAAATAAATAGGTAGATTTTTATCTACAAGATAATGTTAAAAATTTATAGATCTATACAGACCTTAGAGGATTGTCAACTGTTCCAACAAGATCTGAACAGACTCACCGAGTATTGTCTGAAGAATAAACTGCACCTAAGTCTCCCTAAATGTAATTGTATTAATTTCACGAAAAATAAAGCGATTGTTATCTTTAAATATTCTTTGCAAAACACAATACTCAGAAAATTATCTACTGTGAGAGATCTCGGTGTGTTATTTGATGACAAGTTATCCCTAAACCAACATGTTGAGAAAATTGTAAATAATGCTTTTAAAATGTATGGCTTTGTTATGAGATCGTCCACTGCATTCAAACGAACCTCTACTTATCTTTGTTTATATAAGACTCTAGTGCGGTCACAACTTGAATACGCCGTTCCTGTCTGGAACCCGTTTTACCAAAAATATAAAGATGAAATTGAAAGAGTCCAGCGTAGATTTCTGCGTGCTGTGCACTACAGGTGTCATAAAGTATATTTATCTTATTCAGTGCTACTTGATAGATATAAGCTGAACAGCCTGGAGGATAGACGTAAATACCTAGATGCATCTGTATTGTATGGTATTGTCCGTGGTGACTTTGATAGCATAGATCTCACATGTAAACTCTGTTATGCGGTCCCACGCACGGTTAATAGACGCGGTGTCCGTGCTGGTACTTTATTTGCTCTCAATTCTTGCCGAACTAATGCTGGTCTGCGCTGTCCTATCCGTCGTATGGTAGAATCTTACAACTGTAACTTTGTTGACATAGATATTTTTGTATGCTCTAAATCTAAATTTAAGTATAATGTATTACAAATTATAAACAATAAAAATAATAATAACAGGAATGTAGACTAGACTAATTTAATATATTCATTTAATTTAACGTACTCATTTAATTTATGTTTTAATCACTCATTTTGTTTAAAAATTCTTCCTTTCAGTTAGGGAGGACTCTGTTTGTTATAAAGCCAACATGCTTTATTAATTGTTATTTGCATGGCATTTCTTTTCGCTTTTTTTTTTATATTTATTATACTGTTAACTTTAATTATACCTTAATTTAATTGTACTGCCATTCTAGCGGCACTTAATATTACCATACTATTAAATATTTTTGCTAATATGTGGATAATGTAGTGGGCTGCAATATTGTTTAATTATTACTAACTATTCTTGTAACATTTTATATTGTAGCTGTTTATTGTCCCATGATGAATAAAAATAAAAAATAAAATAAAAAAATGTGATCAGCAGGATAATATAAAGAGTGCTTGTCACAAGTAAGACTTACTTGTGACAAGCACTCTTTATATTATCCACCATATATACCATATATTCTTTAATCCACCATCATACGAGAAGTATCCAAACCGTTTGGGGTTTATGTGAATGAGAATTCTGGCTATACACAGTTCAGGGACTTAGAACGTTAATACTTTTGTGCGGAACCATTGTCTAGAGGTGACGTCTGGATAATTACACTGCGTTATGCAACAAAGGGAACCCTTATCCTTTTTCGGGTGTTTTCAACCGACATCAAAAGAGGAGGTTCTTAATTCGACCCGTATATTTATTTTTATTCTGTAAGTTTTGGTCGTCCTAATCTTTGGATTCCGCATTTTCATTTTTCATTTTCATAACATATAATCACCTAAAGGGTTAGGCAGAAGTATACCCATTAGTACAGCCACATTTCGCCAGTTACGTTTAAGTCTCCTATAATAAGGGGTGAGCCTATTGCCATCAACCGAGCACAAATCTAAACTCCTAGGCTGCTAATGAGAAATTCCTTATGGAAAAACCCAATAACGCTTTGCCCGACTTGGGAATTAAACCTAAGACCTCATGCTCAATAGTCGCGCTTTGCGACTACTAGGCCAACGAGGCAGTCATTCATTTTTCATTTCCAACGTACTATTAATTATAATCGTTTCCTACGGTTATAAACGCGAAAGTTTGTGAGGTAGTAGATGAAAGTTTGTTACTCTTTCAAAGCTGAACGGAATTAGCTGAAAGGATGTCAACAGTATCTGCCCAATTTTGTACAGAAGGTATACTTAGTGGCATAAAATACACTAGATTACACTGAATAATATTGCACTCTTAAATTATTTATATAGTTGCCCAGGGAAGAGAATAAAATAACTTTTAATCGTAATAAAAAGCACGCCATTTTGGCACTCTAGGAAATAAATAATAATAATACCAGCCTATTACTTTCCCACTGTAGGGCAAAGGCCTCTTCTCATATAGAGAAGGCATGAGCATGATCACCACGCTTGCTCAAGGCGGATTGACGATTTCAGACTTATATTAATTACAAGTCCAGGTTTCCTCACGATGTTTTGACGATGTGTCGACTCTAGGAAATAAGCACCTAAAAAAAACTGTCAAGTTGACAGACGAGTACGCCGAAACGCAGAAACGAACGGAATGACATGTGTCAAGTGTCAACAAAATGACATTTACGAAATGTCAACCCGAGTGACAACTAATTAAAACGCAATCGTGCATGCAAAGTTGCCACATGTTTTAATTGTATTAGGTTATATTTAAATATTTTAATTAAATAGTTAAAAATGATTTATGAATAAAAGTAAAATTATTTTCGAAGTCCTCTATTTTTTCTCTACGATTTGGTGCACGTGTACCTCGAGGTACAGATTTGGGTAAACTTGTATGGGATTTTGTTGACCTCCTTTGATCCACATTACTACTATTTAAACACAAAAGTTTTTGTTGATGAATAGATGAATGGCTGATGAAGGCATTAAGTCCGCCTTTGTAATTTTTTTGTTGCATAAAGTTTAAATAAATAAATAAATAAATAAATAATGAATGGATGTATTGTCTTTTACAGTTGAACCAAATTAGCTGAAATCTGACAAAAATATAAATATTAATCTCGCTTAAAACATAGGATAAAGTACTGTTTTATTTAGGACTTTGGCTAAATTCTGAAGTGTTCTGAGGCGAAATTGCAAACTAAAGCGAATTAAAACTCATAGTGCTTGTATTCCGCACATTGAATAAGCAGAAATAGTACCAGTTGTTCCTATAATGTAAACAATTTTTGATCTTTCAGTAAAAACTACTTACTGTACAAAGTTTTCCAGCAGAGGTACACAGCTCGTCAGTCATCTGTAAAAGCTCTGAATGCAGGTGAAGTTGAGAAGCTGTTGTACTCCCTCCCCTCCACTTACCCCCCACTCGTTATCAAAATGCGCTCGACGATTGCAGATGGGGCGGGCGAAATTTATTGTATCGCTTTCTTGCCAACATTTTAAAATAAAACATGGAACTTTTTCCCCGCAAATGTTTGTTTGAAAAATCTGCTGTGGGAAGTAGTAGGTAACATACTACATAATGTATATTACTATCAGGTCTATATTCCCTGGAGGCGTAAATAAAAGGGAACTGCCAAACGTATAGTTTATTCTGCGAGCCAAACATAAGGTTCCCACAAAGAAAATCTTAAATAAAATACAAGATTCAACAAATAAACGCAAGAGTCTTTCTAGTACTCTTAAACCTACACAGTTTAAAAATATAGAAAAGTAAAATAAAAATACTTGACTTGCCCTCGAAAGCTACGGCGTAGCCACGAGAGTGCTACGACGTAGCGTGCACGTAGCCGGTAAATCTTTGGCTCGCGTACGTCCGGCTGTGGGCATATAACTCCCTATTATATACTTGTATAGCTCTCCGACGTTGTCTAAGAAAATAATAATATTTATTTTCGAAATTAAAAGAAAAATAAAAGAGAAATTCTGGAAATGTTTGATACATACTCAGTTTTCTGTGCTCACTTCGCAAATTGTTTTTGAAAACACGTACAGTCTTTTCAGATCATAGATTTTTGGTGCCTGTTCAAACTGGTTAGGTACTTAACCTATATACCTGAGTAAGATACCTATGGTATACTTACGTAGAAGATGTACGAGTACATCCGATTTGGGGCTAAAAACATCTCTACTGACCTTTAACCCTTTGGCGAATAAGAGTGTATTTTTATGTTATGCTTAGAACTACAAATAAATAAAATTGAAGCGTTTGTCTGTAATGTCAAAATAAGAGATTTTTACTTAATGCATATAATGTACTCAATATTCAATATCTTTATTGCTTCTCAATAAGTATACTTAGGTGGTAACTTAAATAATTGAGATCTTTATGGTTAATTGAGAGCGTTATGTTGACACAGCAATAGCACCAAAAAAAATCAGTTGATAAAGAAAATCTAACTGACAGTTTGTTCCAGTTAATCAACAAAAAGGGTCGACCGATTTTGATCGAACTTTCACTGGCATATACAATGTGATAGGGGTCAGACTTCTAACCCGTTAAGGCTGAGTACTACATCTAATTTTATCGACAAAAAAAATAATATGGGGGGTTGAACCTATGGGACATAGTTTTGAGTAATTCGTGAAAATATTGAAAAATTCGGTCAAAATAATTCAGAAATGAAAAAAGTAATGAATTAGTTAGCCAAGGTTATTAGCTACCGTTTGTCGTTTTTTTTTTGTTTCTACGACGCATACAACCTTTGATATCACATAAAGTATCAAGCGCGCCGTAGTACATTAAAAAAAATATTAAAATAGCCATAATTTTTAGGGGGAGGGGGTTCAACCCCCCATATTATTTTTTTTGTCGATAAAATTAGATGTAGTACTCAGCCTTAACGGGTTAGAAGTCCCACCCCTATCACATTGTATACGATATTATAAAGAGTAACTTAGGTTTACTTTTATTCAAGAAGCAGAAAAAATGTTCCTTGCAAAAAAACCGCAGATAACCAACATTCACGCGGGCGCAGTCACGGGCATAAGTTAGTTACAATATTTCTTCCATCAACAATTATTACGTAGTAATTTCTACCTCTGACCTCCCTCACATTTTACTACGGCACGGAACCCTCTCCATCCGTGGTTGGCTATAAATACCTACCTATTTAAAATACATTAATACCCTCCATGTATCAACAACTCTCCTTTGATCGCCTACAGCTAAAGCGGCTTAATCGCTTAAGCTAAAGCGCTTAATGTAAAACGTTCCGCTTTTGATAGAAATTCTGCTCGAAAAACCGCAAACAGTTAATAGCTTTTGGTGTAAAAATTAATTAATATTATATTTTGAAAGCTGTCTCTTTAAGGATTAAGGACAAGCTTCGTAGGAACTAGGTTGCTACTGGTTCATTTTAAATTATGTTCAATCGACAACGACGTCCACCCACAAGGTGTCAAAAACACAACAAAAAGAAACGAAGAGAAAGAGAGTGAAGGTGATCTGAAGTAGGCATAACGCTTTTTCCTTACATGACGATTTCTGCCAAGGAAAGCACGTTAAGCCGTTGGTCCCGGCTGTCATACGTGGATCTTTGACAGTCGTTACGAGTCGTCAGAAGCCCGAAAGTCTGACAACCAGTCTTACCTAGAGGTATCGTATTACCCAGTTACTGGGTTGTGGATGTCAGATAGGCAGTCGCTCCATGTAAAATACTGGTATTCAGCTGCATCCGGTCAGACTGGAAGCAGACCCCAACATAGTTTTGGGAAAAGGCTAGGCAGATGATGATGATAACGATTTCTACCAGTTAACTCCTACCGCAAACCGCGTTAAGGAACTTCGTTCCAAAAAGAGTAAAATAAACAAGCTCAGTGAAGATAACAATCGTGAATCAACCGGAATTGATAATTTTGCTATCTCATTCCTACAAGCAAAGCAAAAAAGAAGCACTTCCTTATTTAAATCTACCCGTCTCACAGCGTAAAATCGACGTTTAAATACAGGCGGTTGGCCTCCAATAAATAACGGAGAACCTTCCAATTTTTCATAATATTATTTTTAACGTTGACCTTAATATCAGCTTCTGTATTTGAATCCACGTATTTTGCAGTTGCCTCCTTCTTTAACTTGCCTGGCTGAGCAAACAAGAAACACTGTTATGTCAGTCGACCCGGACCTGGCTCTTGGCCAATTTCGAAGAAAACTATTCAAAATGTACCCTTCACGATTCTTCTGGATGAGTAGAAGGTCACGTAATGTCCATTTTATTCATTGTACTGCATGCAGACGATAATGCGCATTCCGTAACTGTCTGGAATACTGAGTGGTAGACCGGCGACAGTTAACAGTCTGAGTAAATGAAGTTACCCGTAAAAAGTTGACTGAAGTGCTTTAACCAAGTTAACACTTTAACATTGTGCAGAACCTAAATAATAACACTCTCCCAATCGAATTTCTCACTAAAAGCTGCCAAGTGCGCAGGAGATATTATCCTGCACAAGTCTGTGCGCAAACACAGGTACACTCTCTCTTATGCTAGCGAAGGAGGAGGCGGGCCGCGTGAGGGAGAGAACATCGTCCACCTCACGCCCCAGCCGCCGCGGAAGACGTCCAGGGCGTCGGACGTCGCGAGGCGAAATCCGGCCACCGTAGGCGCGGGCTTGCGGATGGCGAGTAATAGGTAGCTCGCCATCCGATCAAGGACTAAGCCCGGGTCGACGGTGCGTTTTGTTCGCACGCGCCTCAAAGAGCTGTCAGCACAGGGAAGGGGCCCCAACGGAGCCAAACGCCTGCCAGGGTTGCGGGACGTCTTAACAGGATACCGTGGCCCCGGACTGTAAAGGGCAACAGAAGGAACAGGGTGGTATTTTAGTCAGTAAAAGTCTGACAGTCCCTCCGCCCCACCTAGGGTGGAAGGACTCATTTGATGATTTTTACCACTTTAAAAAAAAAAGTACACTCCCTCTTGCCTCATTCTCATAGTCTGAAGGGACGGCAATCCAACACTATCGGGGAGAAATCAGACGCAGAACCAACGGCTTCACGTGCTTTCCGAGGCACGGAGGTACTATATGCGCCAAAAGTCGATATGCAAAGGTACAACAAAATAGCATGAGGCTTAATTTGACTTACGACCTTCTACTTTCGAGAATAGACATATGTCGTCGACAAGTGATTATAGTTCATAATTTCAACGTTAAAAAACAAGTTAAGGTGGCCTAGCGGATAAGCTTATGCAGATAGATGCGTGGATCAGTGAGCCGTGAGTTCGTATCCCGCTCCGACTATAGACTTTTTGTATGTTTTTACTCGATTGGAAGAAATGAGACAGAAGTATAATATTCTTTATCTTGTTCGCTTTGTTCACACATTTCGTAAAGTTAAAAAGGTAGATCATAGAAAGTTAAACAAATAATTTAGATTTCTATGAGGTAGACAGAAATAAGTAATGTAGTAATGAGTTTTATGAATACTCGATTGGAAACGTTGTCGTTTGGTTGTAGTTGTTGGTTAGTGACGTGTGGTTTATTAGATAGCGGTAATTATTCACAAAAAAATTGCAAGCAAATACGAAGGCGATTATGCGTTGCATAAAAGTGATCTTAATATAATAGAACGCAAATATCTATGAAACCGGACTGAATGTGAGTATTATATTATTGTGTTATTATAATGTAACTTAAACTTTTGTTTGAAAATACCTAATATTATTTGGTGACATAATTATAAACTTTTGTTTGAAAATACCTAATATTATTTGGTGACATAATTATAAATTAGTTCTTTTTATTGTTTTTGAAATCCATCTTAAGGCTGGAAAGATAAATAAATTCTGTTTATTATTGCATTTATAAATGTAGACTTAATATCATATTGTTTTAAATGAATAAGTATTATTTTATTAAATTAAATATTACTTTATTATATAAAAATTAAGTCACTTTAGTATTTTGTTATACCTGCCTAATAGAACTTTTGTTTTGTTTTAGAGGAATACTGTTAGTCTCTGGATCAGGAGATACGAGAAAGAGGGTAGCATAGTTAGTCGACATGCAAAGTGGAAGGCCGTCGCTTATTAGCGAGGCGCAGCGACGACATAATATGGTGGCGAATATGAATCGAATGGTATCACACCAACGAGGCAATTTGCCAAACTATTCGACACTTCATTGCAATCTGTTCGACGGGCCCTCCACGCTGAAGGCTTGCATCACAGAAGACCAGCTAAAAAGCCTTTCTTCACAAAAAGGCATAAACAAGAACCACTACGTTTCTCACGGGATTATTAAGATTTTGACTGGAAGACTGCTATATTAAAAAAAACCTAGATGTTTTGTTATTATTAATTAGACAGTGTAACTAAATATTTAGTATTTTAATATGTCCGTCATTATTCAATGATCTTAAATTGAGGTTTAGTTTCAATCATCTTTTCGTCAAGAAAATGAACACTTAAGCTATTACCTCAATACATTTATTGTGACGTTACATATATAAAAAAACATATTCATAAAGTCTAAATCAATATAAAGAAATAATTATATTTGTTTTCAATAAACTCTGCTAAATATCGATACCTATAATAAGTGGGTATTAACAATCATATTTGTGTTATTAGAATATTCTTTTCTTGTTATATTGTTATGACGTGGGTAAACACAAAAAATCTTATGAACGGTTACAAGTGAATTTGTTTTATCTAAGTAGGAATGTAACGTCACAATTCTTGTCAGTTAATTAAATCAATAAATAAAACGAATAAACCTTTATTGTTATTATTAAGCACGACTTTTTTATTTCCACCTTCCAACACCAAAAAAGTAAATTAAAAATCACATAAATAGTTAAAAATTAATACAATAACTAACATTTTCTTCGTATAAAAATAAATAATAAGCATGATTCATTATTAATAAGCATAAACCTAACAAGTTTTTACTTTTCATTATTATGGTTTCAAAGAAACAAAAAAACAGCCAAGAAGTAATTAAGATACGAACTCAGACCTTATTGATCGTGAAGCTGTTGCTTAGCCTAAACAGCTACCAACACATATGATATTGATGCGAATTTTAGCAATGCTATGGTACGAACAGACGCGTATTGTAAATGCAACAGAAATATCATGCTATTTCGCGTAGTGTGGCGACAGTTTATTAGTGTGTGTTATCTGTGGAATGTTGAGACATCACTCATACACGCACACGCACCCTCACTGACTGTGTCGCTGGTGTCGCGCTTGTATATTCGAGCTAAAGTAGCCTTTATGGCGCTGATGGACTATTGAACGTTTAGTGTACCAACATCATCATCATCAACTGGCAAACTCTCTCTTATTGAGAAATTTCTAATAAAAAGCTCAATAATATTTAGCCCGACCTGGGTATCGAACCTAGTAACCCACGCTCCGCAGTCGCACTTGCGACCACTAGATCAAAAGGGCAATCAACCAGAACCAGAGTGCAGAATCTTATAATTATAACAAGCAACTAATACCTTTTAATTATCTTCATACTGTCAGGACATCTTCCCTGTCAGAAACTTTGTAATTTCATAAAACAGTCATTTACTGTTTTCTTACAAGAACTTGGTTTCCTTGAAAAACATCTAACCATCCTTGTTTTCATTGAAGTCACAGCGTAATAAACACCAGTAGACCAAGCAATACATTGTAATGAGAAAGAAATGGCTTCGCGTTGCCGCACCGTGTTTTTGTACACATTTTTTTACTCTGTGACCAGTAAATGATTGTGAAAAAAAAACTAGAGTACTGTTGAATGTATACTGGGACCAGTGAAGGTAGAAAAGGCTTGGGAAAGTTTTAATGAGAAGTGTGTGTCAGTGTTTTCGAAGTAGGTAAGAGTAACTAAAAGTCGCACAGTATTATTCTTTCTGTTTTCCAATGGTCATTCTTATTTCTGTGGATGTTGTCAGGTGAATAGAATAGAATAGAATATAAATTTTATTTTGCAAATATGGGTAATACATAATAGTTCTTAAGATTAAATTTAGCCCAGCCACATTTTACCAATCGGCATGCAAACATTTGAAATTATTTATATCATTATTATTACAATTCAAATTACTATTATAAAATTCTTAAATCATCAGCCATTAAAAATATATGTTTGTATTAAAAGGA
The DNA here is from genome assembly GCA_949316365.1 of Hoplodrina blanda. Lineage (NCBI taxonomy): Eukaryota > Metazoa > Arthropoda > Insecta > Lepidoptera > Noctuidae > Hoplodrina > Hoplodrina blanda. The sequence goes on along the minus strand of OX438564.1, from coordinate 1,140,313 downwards.
AAATATAGGTCAGTATCATAAGATTATATATCATGTCATTACTATACATAATATGTCATACCATTATCATTACATCAATTAACATGTCATTACTATTACAATTATCATTATTATTACAATTGAACAAATTGAATGAGGAATTATTTTGAAGAGTTGCGCCTTTTTACTCATAATACCAGCCTATTATTACAATAATCATTACATAACATCACGTCTGTAATCCCCGAAGGGTTAAGCAGAGGTGTACCGATTAGTACACCCACATTTCGCCAGTTATGTTTAAGTCCCATGTAATAGGGGGCGAGCCTATTGCCATCAACCGGGATGTAATAATAATTACAATATTACAATTTATGGCGAATCAAATTATCGGCGTATGGTAGGACTGCTGATTATAAGGGGGTAAAAATACACAGAGTCCATTTAAAATCTGATTCATGTAATAAAATCAAGTAAGCTCAAAACGCGTTGAACGTAACAGCGCAGTAGTTTTTAAGGTTGTAACAATTTAAACAAGCCGACACTCTGAGAGGTGAGAGTCCATGAAAGTTCAGCTGTTTGCCAAAACTTTTACAAAGCGGGTGGCCTTAATTCATTATACGGTCGGTCAAAAGCAGAGGTGTGTGTCCTTTGTTTAAATAGTTTTCGCCCGAACTGGGGGTGGGTTCGTACAAAAAATGGATTTAACTTTTTAGTTGTTTTTTTTTTGGTTGAGTTATAAATGTTAGGGTACTTTTATCGTTTGGTAGTCCTATTATAGAATTCTTCGATAAATGGACTATCCAACACAAAAAGATTTTTCAATTCGAACCAGTAGTTCCTGATATTAGAGCGTCCAACCAAACAAACAAACTCGTTAGCTTTATACTATTTATATATAAATTTGCTCCTCTTAGTATCTTTTTGTACACATATATAGCGTTGCATAATATACAGGAAGACTTTTTTTGTTATAACGTTCCAAATTTTTTCTAGGCATTAGGTATCTTTCAATGACACAATTTTTTAAAAAAAAATATGTTATATCTGGAATACGACATACCTTTCCCATTTAACGGTCCTAAGCCCGTGAAAGTATTAAGGGTAAAGCAACTTATGTTTTGATTGTTATCAATGTTTGGGGGCGGGGCCAGGCGCGCGAGTCGAGTCAGAGTTCGACGCGGCGCATAATGTGGTCCACAACTATGTGATGCTATATCTTAATATTTTAGTACTGAGTGATACTTTAGTTTAAATAAACATCATAATATTAAAATTTGGAACCTAATAAAAAATCTTCTCCTATGTGGTACGGAACCTTTCGTGTGCGAGTCCGACTACCACTTGCCCGGCTTTTACTTTTTTTATTAGGTATTACTTATTTTCCTACAATTATCTACTGAAACAACAAGCAGATCCAACACTTTTTTTTAAGATTCCGTTAGTACCTATTTCATATTACGCTAAACTTATTGCGCGACCATGTGCTCTAGAGAGAAAGAAAATTAGTTTCTTTCATATTACTGAGACAACGTTAATCGTTCATAAAAAAGTAATTTTGCTTTCTTCTTTCCAATTTTCCAATTACACTATATCACGTCTGCAATCCCTAGAGGGGGGCGCAGAGATTCTACTACATAGACTATATGGCACAACCACATTTCGTTAATGGGAAACCAATTATGTTAATGGGAAAAGGCAAGTTAATTCCCATTCAACGGCCACATAAGACTCAGAGCTGCTTCTGTAATTTTTTTATGGAAATTCCTAATGAGGTGTTGCCCAAATGTGGGGTCCAATTCAAGGCCGGACCGATTTATCAGTCGCACTTGCCTTTAATAGTCTCCTGAGCGTGTCCCGAGATCGGTGGGACTCCCCTCTGTTGCGCCACTGGATAAGGATCCACACCAGTTAAGCTAATTTCTTATTTGTATTACTAACACTAGTCTTTCAGTAGTTTTGTTATACTAACCCTATGGACTATTGTCTGAATTAAACGATTTGAATTTGAATTTTTAATAGACCAAAACCAACCTGTTTTCTTTCTTTAATGAGATAATAGTTAATTGTCAAAATAAACCATTTTAAACCTCCCAATAAACCTAAATCAATACCACCACCACCAATAAGTACCTGTTGTTTTCAATAAACCTCCCATTTATTTATTAAAAACCATACCTCAGTCTAGGAATTTCTTCTTTATGAAATTATGGGTCGAATTTGGGTCTGACTGTTTGTGTAGGTCATACAAATATTTGTTCCGTGCAGGAATCGAGCCCGCGACACGTAGCGTAGCAGCCAATCGCTGAGCCACTGCGCCAATCGTGTCGTCTGCCTGTATTTGCCCTTTAGCCATTATTCGGTAAACTATGACCGCTAATTACACCACAGCCGTGCCTTTAGATTACATTGACGTCATCAATGATAAACATAGACTCTTCTATTAATTACCTATTAAAACGTTCTTCCACATTTAAACTAGTAATAGAAAACAAGCTACTATAATTAAAAAATTAAAAAACACGACAAATTGCACTTATTTGTACTTTGTTTACTCGACAGTTTTTTTTTACAACGTTTTTTATTTACAGTGTTACATATTTTTTAAATCTACTTGTCAAATTCTAGACGATAAACTTAGACACGACCAGATCCATTAAAAAAATAAATTGAGGCTGGTATTAATTTACGTTTTAAAGTGACCACACCGGTTTCTTATTTTTTTATTTTTTACTAGTCCATGTTACTCAGAACGATGCAAGGATTGTAAAGATACCCCATACATCTAAATCGGTTCAGGCGTTTAAAAGTTATGGTGGTATAAAGAAACTCACATACATACATACATTAACCCTGAACACATAACACTCCTTTTTTTGTGGCAGTCGTGTAATTACTGCCTAGATGGTCGCGTAGTCTAAAGCGCAATTGTTGTGCGTGAAGTTCTGAGTACCAGTTCCCATCTTTAAAAAAAATAACCTGTCTTCATAATATAACATCACGCCTCTAATCCCCGAAAGGTTAGGCAGAGGTGTGCTCACTAGTACACCCACATTTCGCCAGTTATGTTTAAATCCTATGTAAGGGGGCGAGCCTATTGCCATCAACCGGGCACAAATCCAGACTCCGAGGCTGCTACTCAGAAATTCCCAATAACACTTTGCCCGACCTAGGAATCGAACCCAAGACCTCGTGCTCAGCAGTCGCGCTTTGTGACCAACGAGGTAGTCTATTGGGTTTAATTACTTATTGACCAAAATAAATGTAGACTATGTTTGTATGAAGCGCGCATTCGGTACAATCCCCTTCAAAGCGTCAACGTTCAAACATAAAACGAGCCCACGATATTGACCGGACATTTAATTCCTGCCTAACGTCGTAATATTTTACGAGACCGCTTCAGTTTTGAAGCATCTCACGTTTACCCATCACATAGTAGGTACCGATATTTCGGGATCGTTTACCGACTTGCGTTTTGAATGTTTAGCGTAGGTAGTTTCCCTACTGCGCTAGTTATATCTGTGGTAATGTGACTCTGATGATACACAGGTAAGTATGTAAGTTTATTTATTTATTTAAACTTTATGCAATCCTCCTCCTTTGTCTGCCTCGTTGGTCTAGTGGAAAACCCAATAACACTTTGCCCGACCTGGGAATCGAACCCAAATGATCAAAATGATGGGAAGACCATGTAACTTTTGGCTAAGTTAAGCGACTTTTAACATAATACAATTTGACAATTCTATCGCCTATTGACAAATGGGTCAGACAATTATCAAATACGGGTGTATTACCTACCTATTACCTACGGCTTGTATATATAAAACAGCCTTAAGTCCAATAAGTATTGCGATTGGACCCATTTCTGCGGGCAACCAGCAACTGTTGCTATATGCCAGTTTGAAGACACAGCGTGCCGATATAACTAGAGGCACATGAGACATTTTAGCTTTGTCTCTAAAATTATACCGAATTTTGGTCACTGCGTCCAATATCAAAGGACGTGTGCGCAAACACAGGTGCACTCCCTCTCATATATTCCGATGGGACGGTTATCTGACACGCCTGGAGACAGATCAGGTTTAGAACCAGCTGCTATACGTGCTCCTCGAGTGTATGACATCAGCAGCCACTAACCTCAGGCAGCTACTGAAAATTTTCCTAAAAGAAAAACTCAATAACATGTTCCCTGATCTGGGAATCGAAGCCAAGACCCCACACTCAGCAGTCGCACTTGCTAACACGAGACCAACAGCCCAATTTTTTCGCCCCTAGTATCCTAACAAGTCTACGATGAAAATAATATGGCTGTCTATACACCGTAGTACGAAATATACCTCGCCCTATATTACATGGGACTTAAACATAACAAGTGAAATGTGGGTGTACTAATGGGTACACCTCTGCCTAAGCCTTCGGGGATTACAGGCGTGATGTTATGTGTACTATGAAATATGAAAAAATCTGCTGTTTTATACAAAAATGCACTACAATACGATCAATTTGTATGGACCAGCTGATTTTTCATATTCCGTACTATGTCTCTTAATTAAAGTTGTTCATATGTATGAGTACTTTAACGGGGGTTAAAGTACTGTATTAGACCGTGGGTCGACGGCTGTCATGACATAGAATTAGTATTAAAATATAATAATAATATATTTAAAGTTAATACAAAAGATTAATAAGTATTTCAATCATAGTAGATTAGTGGCGCAATATTTCTTTATGAATATTTATTTGATTTTTATTTTTTAGATTTAATACAAACTTGTTCCTACTTTGCTTTTATGTACAATTTTTATTTTCTCCTTTTATGTTATGTGCGTCATTTTCGCGGGAATAAACAGTTTTTCTTTCTTTCTTATATCCCGGTACCTCGATCACAGTCTCAAGTGACTACAGTACTCTCATGAAGAATGTACAACAAATAAAAAGTCACGATGTTTATACAGCGGACAGCCATACTATCTTCATCGTAGACTTGTCATTGTGTAGACAACAGTCACCATTTACTATCAAGTAAGCCACCAGTCGTTTACCACCTAAAATATAAAAAAGGAGACCAGAAAACTCTTTACAATTGTCCAAGAAATTGGCCCTTGATCTCACGGGCGTGTCCGAAGGCTGTTTCGATAATGTCCCGTCTCAAATTATTATCTTTTGTCCGTTTGAAATATCGCCCAAGATTTCGCCCCACCCTGACCAGTCTAGACGCGGGCAGAGGTAGGGGGTGGAGGGAAATTGCTTATTTCTTCTTTCGACGACAGATATGAGTGTAGTTATTGTGTTTGATGTAACGATTGGGGCTATTTGAGGGTAGTCGATCGAATACAACGGTATGAAGAAGGTATGTAACTAGCTGTTATTTGCAAGGAGTTGAGTTTTGATCGAAAAAAAATATGTTTCTTTTGTTCACTCTTACAAACGTATTAGGATCTGTTCTCGTGGGTCTATCTGCAGTGAATCAGTCGTATCGATTTAATAAACGTCACTTGATGTTGGTGTTAATCAACACTTATAAGTTAAACTGTTATAAATGTCGTTCCTAAACCGGCGATATTTTCCCGAAAATGTTGTCCGGCCATATTTAATTATGTTACTTAAATTCTCGGGAATATTTTCAGTGTCGCCCGGCAAACTCTCGTAGTTGCAGTGGCTAAGCGATTGAAGATGGCCTACCGCCATCTCTTAAAACAATGGTATTTTAATATTACTTTGTAATTTCTGTTGTTGGATTTTGAACTCTCGGCGCTGAGCCTTTTTTCCTTGACTATTCAAAAGTGCCTGTTTATGGTCTAATTGAAATAAATGTTTTGACTTTGACTTTGACTTTGAGCCGCACGATGAAAATCCAACAGTACGGAAGGCAAAGTAATATTATAGGTAATAATATTGTTTTAAGAGATGGGGGTAGGCCCCCAGGTTGTTGTTTCACGTCTGGTTGATTATTTGTAAGTTTATAGGTATGCTTGTAAACGCACCTACAAAACAAAATAAATTCCTAGAGTAGCACAACGATATTTTTAATAAAGAAAAGAATGAAAAGTTTTGACAAATCTACGTTATTAAAAAAACAAACTCCAATAAAGAGGTTTTATTACTTACCTTCGCATAAAAATCTTTGCAAAGTTCAATCTTGATAACAAAAAAAAAACAATTGCCTCCCACTACCTTGGGTTCGTCAAATTAAATAAATTGGGAGACAGTTTCCCTGAGATCGATTTACGAGTATCCGTCGCAAAGTAGTTAATTAAACGAAGATTGATTTTCTAAGGAGTTTATTGGGTCGTGTTTGCGACGCGCCGATTAGTCGAGTCATTTACTAAACTAAGTTTGGAAAAAAGAATCGATTGTGTGAAAAATGTTTTGAAACTTCACTCGAAAGTTTGTTTGACTTTTTAATTGAAGAGTATTATTTTCTGTTTTTCTTTTTCTTTTTTCATGTTTATACCAGTTAGGATTTTTTTCTATAAGCCACCAAAAAACACTTCAATTTTAATAAAAACTTTATAAACAAAATCACGTAACTCGATTAAAGATTCATCTAAAATTGAATCGACTAAATTTCTGAATGAATCGGGCGACTCGATTGACAATCGCCTCATCCCTCTTGTAAAGAAAGTTAATTTAATACGTAGTTTGGTTCGAAAGATAAGGGGATGGAAGCAGTGACTGATTACTTATAATATTATGGCTTATAAAATTCAAGCCCTTATCGCGTCGGCCATACTGTTTTCGTTAAAATTAGACGAACCTCCATTTCCTTGTATACTCATCGTGACGTAATTTTGAGATGATAATAATATGATCTTGAGGGTAATGATGGTAGGTCTTTAGGAGATGAGTAAAGTATCCTTGGGAATGATGGAAATTTTCCTTTTTTTTTCGTAGGAGTCCTCATGGATATTCCCCGCCTAGGAAGAATGGAGAGTCTTCTTCTTCTTCTTCATCTTCTTTATCGGGCAGTAAGGTCTTACGACCCCACACACCCTAGTGTCAGAGTTTCTAAACCGCCTCAAGGGCCTCTGACATGGTTTGAGTGGGACAGTAAGTCCCAGATTTCCCAGTCCCGATGCCAATGATGTCCAAGGTAAATAAAATAATAATACAAGCCTATAAGTGTCCCTCTGCTGCGGGGCAAAGGCCTCTTCTCATACAGACAACGAACGAGCATTGATTACCACGCTTGCTCAAGGCGGATTGGCGATTTTAGACCTATATTAAATGTAAGTCCAGGTTTTCTCACTTTGTTTTCTTTTACCGATGTCAGTGATGTCCAAGATAAACTTAGAAAGTACCTGCATCATCAATATCTGCCTAGCCTTTTCCCAACTATGTTGGGGTCGGCTTCCAGTCTAACCAGATACAGCTGAATACTAGTATTTTACATGGAGCGACTGCCTATCTGACCTCCACAACCCAGTAATTGAGTAATACGATACCCCTAGGTAAGACTGGTTGTCAGACTTTCGGGCTTCTGACGACTCGTAACGACTGTCAAAGATCCACGTATGACAGCCGGAACCAACGGCTTAACGTGCTTTCCGAGGCACGGAATGATGTCAGTAATGTCTAAGATAAACTTTAGAAAGTACATGAATTAAAAAAATCACATTGGTACTTACCCGTGCCCGATTGCGGGTGCGCATGGTTATGTTACCGATCAAAACGCCACGGTTCTGTCAATTACCTTCTTATTTTAAAAATAGTGTATTTAGCACATAGTGAAAAAAAATAAGAAAGATATTGCATACAACACATCCAACCAGAGACTCTACAGTACCTACCATTTTAACATTAATTAATGTTAAACTTCAGACTTTATTGTCAAGTTTTAATTAAGATTAAGTTATTAACACTAATAATTTCATGTAATTTATTAAATTAAATGAGTAGGTACGTTTAACTTAATTTAATAAATAATTTTCACATTAAAGTTATTCTTGTGTAAAAATATCTACACGTCTTTCATGTGCGTTTGTTATTACTGAAGAGAGCAAAGATTTCGATTATATACTAGCACTCTCCCCGCGACTTCGTTCGCGTGATTTTTCTTACGGATCCCAATTTTTGTTGATAAAATATACCTAGCGTATAGCACTCAGTGATAATGTAGCATCTAATTTGCGAAATAATTTTCAAAAGATCCAATATAACCTTACAAACTCACAAACATGACATCTTTATAATATTATCTAGTATAGAAGTATAGATTAAACTAGTCTTTTTCCGTGGTTAAGGCAGTGGTCCGACCGCCGACGATGAACGAGAAACGAGTAGAACTAGAAACTGTAAAAGAGTTGGCGATCAGCGGGAAGAGTGTGCAAGTGCGACGAGCGATTACTCGCGCCACCTCGCCCGCGGTCGCTCAGTCCTGCCGCAATGCCTTTCAATGCCGCACTGTAAAGAAATGATCAAGCGAGCGAGCATCGTTGAACGAGAATCGCTGAGCGAGTTTATTTTTGAAAGCTCGTCGCTCAGCGACAAAACTAGTAAAGCGAGCCGGCAGTGCGAACAGTCAGAGAGCAACTTTTAATATATGCATTTCTTTCGTTTACACGGAATGTACATTTATTGTGCGTTTCTTGAGAGAAAAAATCGCCGATAGTTAGTCGTTTTCTCGCTTGCGGTCGGACCACTGCCTTAGGTCGTATAAATGTCGAAAAATAACTATCATCATCATATCAGCCAAACGACGGTCCACTGCTGGACATAGGCTTCCCCTAAAGATAGCCACAATTACCGCACACACAGTCAAAGAAAATATTTTATTTTTAAATTCTATCATTTTAAGTTTTTATTTTATGCTCAGTTTAAAAAAATATATAGGTATTATACATTCATACATATTTGAGAAGCCATCACAAACCGAATAACAGCATTCGCTGAAATAGCAAAAACATTATTATCAATATTGATATGTATGTCGCTCTTTTCAAATTTAAATTCAGCAAAAAATAAACCGTACACCGCTGTCATCTATACTAACAAATATGTATAATAAAAAAAGAGTATTTATTTTATTTGTTTGTTTGTTTAAAAAAAATAATAATCGCAATGATGAGACGAACACGTACACACAAATACCCGGTATAATCTATACTAATCTATGTATATAAAAATCTACGTGTCACGGTGTTTGTGGTCGCACTCCTCCGAAACAGCTCGACCGATTTTTATGAAATTTGTATGTACTATTTGAGAGGCTTGAGAGGTCGTAAAGTATATTAAACCCTAAGTAATGGTACGGGGGTCCAAAGATTGTGTGGAGAATCGCCAATAACCGACATTTACGCGGACGAAGTCGCGGGCAGAAGCTAGTATAATATCATAAAGCTGAAGAGTTTTTTGTTTTATTTATATAAACGGGCTAATCTCTGGAAAGTCGGATTAGAAAAATCTTTTTGTATATGATAGCCAGATACATGAGAAATAGTATAAGCTATATAACATCACGCTACTACCTAGCTAGAGCGTAGCAGTAACCAAAGACGTAACTTAAAGCGGGTAAAAAAAAACCTGCAGTCGAAGTCGCGGACAAAAGCAAGTTTTGACAGTTAAACATTTTTCCTTTTATAAATAACTAGCTGACCCGCAACTACTTCGTTCGCGTGGTATCCTACCCCTACCCAACCGATACCCCTACCCCTATCCTACCGATACCCCCACCTCTACACTACCGATACCTTACTCAAACCCTACACTACTCCTACCCTACCCTACCAATACCTACCCCTACCCTACCCTACCCTACCCCAACCCTACCCTACCCTACTCCAACCCTACCCCTACCCCATATTTTCTCACCGTTTAAACCTTCCCTGGACTACGACAAACATTTCAAAATCAAAATCAGCTAAATCGGCTCAGCCGTTCTCTAGTTTTAGCGAGACTAACGAACAGCAATTGATTTTATGACTAGCGACCCGCCCCGGCTTCGCACGGGTGCATGTATTATACATATAAACCTTCCTCTTGAATCACTCTATCTATTAAAAAAACCGCATCAAAATATGTAGTGATTTAAATCGTAGACCTTTAAAAAGTACAAAAAAACCATCTCTATTGACGAAACATCACAAGTTTTCAATAACAACGGCAGCGAAAAAAAAAAGCAAAAGAAAGAAAGAAATAATGAAAAGAGCGTTTATTGTTTTTTTTTTTTTTAAATTCACAACAAACAGTACTAACACCGCTCGCGGGTAAAACGGGAAACGATAAATAAAAATCCGGTATAGTTCCGATAGAGATCGGCACGGTTTACCGGTTTTTATAGCGAATCGGAAAAGTTTGTTTTCACTACTTTTTTTTAGGCGCGCCTCTAGGGTGTTGTCAAACACAATATTTTCAGAGGGTAGTCGTAAGCAAACTAATGTTAGTGCCTCAACTGCTCAGTGTGAATGTCACGTATTGCCAATTTTTTACTTCACTTGGCGAGACCTGCCTCATTTTTAGTCAGGTTCAACTCGTTTGTTACTATCAGTTTTATTAAAATGAAACTAGATCTTCATCTTAGGGTATCAATGGCAAATATAAAATAACATATTTGCCTGCCTCGTTGTTCTAGTGGTCGCTAAGCGTGACAGCTGAGCATGATGTGTTGGGTTCAATTCCCAGGTCGGGGAAAATATTATTCGGTTTTTCCAACAGGAATTTCTCAGTAGCAGCTTCGGAGTCTGGATTTATATTGATGGCAATATTTATATATTTAGGTATTTATTTCATTTATCAATTCACATTGTGTTCGAAAATTACATTTAAAAAAATACATTTAAATCACAACAGAAGATAAAGCTAACAAAATTACAAAACAAAAAAAATATATAATAGGCTCAGCCCCTATTAAATGGGACTTATACATAACTGGCGAAATGTGGGTGTACTAATGGGTACACCTCTGCCTATCCCTTCGGGGATTACAGGCGTGATGTTGTGTAATAAAATTATTTAATTTTTTATTTGGAGGGGCTCGTGGCTAAGTTATACCAGCCGCAGAGAAATTTTACACCCTTTTTCTTTCTTTGAACCTCATTAATAAGGTCAGTGTAGGAATGTTTTTTAATGTATTTAATTTAATAAGTAGATAGTAAACAATTCATTAATTAGGTTAAGTTTCAATCGAAGACATCTTCAACTATATCTGACGACCTGGAAACCTTTCTCTTTTGTTGACTGTACCTTCCAACCCGTATTGAATGTGTAAATACGGAAAAAAAATCACCGATTTTTGCTGGTAACAGTACCTATTATAGACACATGATATGTGTTGTGCGGTGTGAATTTCAGCCTTGGAATGTATTTATAGGACAGGCCTACTAACCTACTTGATCCATTGTCTCGTAGTCAGTCAGTCGATACACATACATACATAAACTCACGCTTTTTTCCAATGGCGGTAGGCAGAAACCACAGAACGCTACTTGCTACGATCCTTACATACTCCTTTCACCTCGTCCACTTCATACATCTGGTCATACAAGCACGCTGATTACGAGTACTCCGCACCTGACCTTTCTGAAGAAACTCACCAATGTCAGTGTAGGTCTTCCTAGGGCGTCTCCCTGCGTCGCCACTCACATCTGCCATGTAAATTCCTTTTGTTAATCGTTTGGAGGTCAGATAGGCAGTCGCTCCTTGTAAAATACTAGTATTCAGCTGCATGCGGTTAGACTGGAAGCCGACCCCAACATAATTGGGAAAAGGCTAGGCAGATGATGATGATCCATAGTATGGCATATCAGTTTCCTCGCAATATTAACTTATGGGTTATATTATATTAATTTGAGTATACATTTACTGCAAAATATTTTTAATCAATCCAATAATAAAGCCTTGCTATTAATTTTGAACGATTTTAATTACAATTCTCGAGAACAGTTCAAATAAAACGTAATGAATATTTGCGAACCTATATGTTAAAATATGAATGAATTGGCCTAATTATCAATAATTGAAAACGTAGGTATATGTTTGCAAATAAATAAATTATTTATTTTACTTTAATTATTATTTTGACTGCCCCGTTGGCTTAGTGGTTGCGCGCTCGACTTCTGAGCTGCTGGGTAGTGAGTTCTACCTTAGAGTCAGGAAAATATTGTTTTTCGAGAGATAATCCTTGGTAATTGTAGCTATATACCGGTCTATTCTCATTACTTCTCAATCTATACTAATATTATAAAGAGGTAACATTTGTTTGTAAGTTTGTAAGTTTGTATGTAGGGGGTAATCTCCGGATCTACTGAACCGATTTTGAAAATTCTTTCGGAAATTAGAAGCTACGTTATCACTGAGTGCTATAGGCTATATTTTATTTTAAAAAAAATAGGGGACCGTAAGATATTTGGGTTTTTCGGACCCAAGGTGTACCTAAACTCGCTAAAACTCGAGAACGGCTGGCTGGGCCGATTTAGCTGATTTTAGTTTTGAAATGTTCGTGGAGGTCTAGGGAAGGTTTGAAGGTGAGAAAATATGGGGTAGGGGTAGGGGTAGTAGGGTTGGGGTAGGGTAGGGGCAGGATACCACGCGAACGAAGTCCCTAAAAACAGCCCTTTTAATATGAAGTCGGGAAGTCGGTCTCAAGGGTAGGGTAGGGGTAGGGTAGAGGTAGGGTAGGGGTAGGGTAGGGGTAGGGGTAGGGGTAGGGTAGGGGTAGGGTGGGGGTAGGGTAGGGGTAGGGTGGGGGTAGGGTAGGGGTAGCGTAGGGGTACGGTAGGGTAGGGTAGGGGGTAGGGTAAGGCAGGGTTAGGGTAGGAGTATTGGTAGTGTAGCATACCACGCGAACGAAGTCGCGGCGGGTCAGCTAGTAACTTTAATAAATTAGATTTGAAAACTGTTACGCTTTCACGACTAAATCCCTGAACCGATTTTAATGAAATTTGGTACAGGGTAAGTTTAAACCCCAAGGAACGACATAGGCTTTTTTTATTAAGCGACTTCATCCTGTGATAACCGCACATTTACGCGAACGACGTCGTGGGAAAAAGCTAGTATCAATATAAAAATAAAAACGATTATTAATATTTTTAGACTGACGTTTTATTACATAACACCACGCCTGTAATCCCCGAAGGGTTAAGCAGAGGTGTACCCGTTAGTACACCCACATTTCGCCAGTTATGTTTAAGTCCCATGTAACAGAAATTCCTGATGGAAAAACCCAATAATTCTTTGCTTTAGTTTGTTTTATTAGTTCCTTTAAAACAGCCACAGACAGTCGACAGTCGGCAACAAGTTGGCTTGCTCACCATTTCACTACTTATTGTCAAAAAGTTAAGATAAAAAGGTCTGTTGATTCCTCGTTTACTCCCAAAACAGTCCCAAGGCGGCCTAAAGGGTAGGGTTCCCATACGTCCCGTATATACGGGACTGTCACCGTACTTGACCATCGATTGACAACACGTTACGTTCCGTAATTGTCTCGTATTTCAATAATTTCGGGAAAAATAAAGTGACAATTAAAAATGACCTTCGCCTTATTCTATGATTTTACTAAAAAAGGCGAGATTATTATAAAAGTAAAACCAAGCTCAAAATATGATTGGCCAAAAATTAAACGTGTTAATTTAATTTAATTTTTTTGACCTAACTTCATTTTTGAATTTACGTTTTAATCATTAATATGTACAATATTTACAGATTTAATTATATAAAAAACATACATTCTAAACATAACATCACGCCTGTAATCCCCAAGGGGTTAAGCAGAGGTGTACCCATTAGTACACCCACATTTCGCCAGTCAGGAATTTCTCAGAAGCAGTATCGGAGTCTGGATTTGTGCCCGGTTGCTGGCAATAGGCTCACCCCCTATTACATGGGACTAAAACATAACTGGCGAAAGGTGGGTGTACTAAATACTAATGTGTACACTTCTGCCTAAGCTTTTGGGGATTACAAGCGTGATGTTATGTATGTTACCTATAAAAATAAAAACTTTCGATTTCCACTTTTTTTATTTGATTTGTTTGAAACGTCCCGTATCTGTCCCTGAAAGTTATGGCGAGCCTACTTAAAGGTCATGTCCATTCAACTGTCACGCCAACTAGCTCGTGTGAAGAATACTTCAGAACTTTTCTATCCAGGGAATTAAGACATTACCGAAGGGTACTTTCTGTGTCAAATCTATGTCAATGTGTGTACAAATAATGTTAAGGGCTACCTGGCTTCTACAAAAATAATAATACCAGTCTATAATTTATTGCCAGTACCAATGTGCCATGAGAGTAGGATTAATGCTGTGGAAATGCGTTCCTTGCGGAGTATGTGTGGTGTAACTTTGAACAATAGAGTGAGGAATGAGGTTATACGGGACCGTTGTGGATTAAAAGAGGATGTAGTGACAAAGATAGAAAAGGGTATGCTTAGATGGTTCGGTCATGTTGAGAGGATGAGTGAAAGACGATTATACGCAGAGGTGAGTGGCAACGCAGGGAGGGGTCGCCCTAGGAAGACCTACACTGACCTTATTGGTGAGGTTCTTCAGAAAGGTCAGGTGCGGAGTACTCTTAACCGGCGTGCTTGTATGACGAGATGTATGAACGTAGATGAGGCGAAAGGAGTATGTAAGGATCGTAGCAGGTGGCGTTCTGTGGTTTCTGCCTACCCCCATGGGAAAAAGGCGTGAGTTTATGTATGTATTTATGTACCAATGTGACTTTTTCAATTCATATGTACTTTCTAAAGTTTATCTTGGACATCATTGATATCAGTGAAGGAAAACATCGTGAGGAAAGCTGGACTTATCCCAGCCTATTATGGTTTACGCAGACCGGGACGGCATGCAAGGGATTTAATTTTAGACATTCAAATGTATTGCTATAGAAATACGACATAAATTGCTGTGCTTTAAAAAGATGCCGAGGCATCCCTTTCGATGCCACGTAGAGACGCGTTATCGAACTTCATTCCAAAAATAATTGAATCTAGTTGACTAACAAGACATTGGTGTCGATTCTATTATGCACGGGCTACTTAATTTAGACTATTTCTATCTTTTTCCCTCCAATAAAACAAGAAAGAGACAGACATAAATAACAACTGTCAATTTTAATTGATCTGAAAATTCCATCCCTTGGTATTTCACAATGCATTGATTAAAAACACGGAAAAGTTCAAGGCAAATCTAATTTGACATCTCTTACTTGGTTCTAAGTTGTCACCGTCCTTTTCTTTTGCCGTGTGTTAGTAAAAGATGCCAGTTCTCTAATTTTAGTTGGTGAACAAGGGAATCGGCACCTTTGTCGATATTATTCTTGTCTATTTTTAGACGTAATATTACACTTGTATTTTTCCACACGATGTCGCGTTTCTTATTAATAAGATAGGACTTATATAAGATATTCTATCTATTATCCTTGTATAGATATATCGTGACGGCTCAATGGTAAAGGCGTCCGCCTTTCATGAGGCTGCGGGTTCGATATCGGACAACTAAGAATGTTACTTACTATTTTGGTCATCACTGACAATCAGTGAAGGAAAACATCGTGAGGAAACCTAGACTTTTACACCTTAATATAAGCTTGAATTCGAAACTCCGCCTTGAGTAAGCGTGGTAATCAATACTCGTGGTTTCTCTGTATGAGAAACCACGAATGAACTGAAGAACTGTACGCTTAATTTTTAAACTACGAAACTTATTTTAATGCGGTTTTCATCAATAGATAGATTGATACAAAAGGAAGGTTTATACGTATGTCTACCATTAGTAGATGTAGGTAGTATCTATAGGTACATTGCACCCGTGCGAAGCCGGGGCAGGTCACTAGTGCAGAATATAATGTAGTTTTTCCTATAAAATATACCCAAAAACATAAGGAATAATTTGTTTAATTATTATTATTCTGACATATATTTTTTTTATTATTCTGATGATACATTCGTCATCAACGTTCTGAAAGAAGAAAGATTCAGTGAAAGCCAGGTGTGTTTTATCATAGCAGGTACCTTCTTGCCACACATAGCTACCAACTCGTAAAAAAGTAAGCCAAACCAATTAAAACTTATCTCATTATTCGAAATAAAAAAATCGATTACCTACAAAACTCGTAATTCGATCATTAACAACACAATATCGAGGCGTTTCACACGAGGTGCTAAATTTTGGAAGTTCCAAAAGTTTAGATAGGTTCAAAACATTTTCGTATGTTGCCAATAACACTGGCTTATAATGTCTGAATCGCGTGACGATATCGGTATGAATTTATAGACGAAGTTCTTGTAACTTGGAAATTTTTCACCTTGTGTGTTCGCGGCTCATGGAAGCGTGTATTTTACTATCTCTTCTTTGCAGGCTTGATTTTCTGAAGCTATTGTTATTTTTTTGTAGAAACGAATTTGTAGTTAACTTAATTATAGGCTACAAGTTGTGCCTGCGGTTTCACTCGCGAGGATTTAAGTGTAACCTAAGGAAAGAATCTAATACTATGTAATCACAATCCTAAAATTATATTAGTAACTTCTTGGCAAACTTCGTACAGCCTCAGAATCAATCAATGTTCTAGGTTTTCTTTTAGATTCTTTCCTTGTTTTTATAGCAAATTAGGGTGATATACCGACAGCAGCGCTCAGCGCCACCAACCAGGTCTAATTGTATTTTCAAACCATTGTAATATACACAAAAAAAAATCATCTAAATCAGTGCAGCTGTTAAGAAGGAGTTAGATGACAAACATACCTACAGAAGAATGATATATACTAAGATTAGTAAGCATACGAAATTACTTTTTGGTATGGGCAACTAGATTAATTTATTTTTTCTCTATCGTTCAAAAGTGCCTTTTTAAAGTTCTAATAGAAGTAAATGATTTGACTTTGTCTTAGGTGTCTCAATTTCGAATAATGAGTACCTAGTACCTACCTACTTCGCGCCATTACACATAAACGCCTAAATAGATAATTTAAATGGTGCTGAATTGCTGATAGTTATTATCGACTCACACATCGCTGATTTGACATCATGTTAAATGTATTATGTTAATATTATAGATCAGGGGCTCTCAATCTTTTTAACACTATGACTCCCCTTACCGGTTGTAATTTAAGCGCGACCGCTGAGTTCATACCCAAGACCTCATGGTCTTGGGTTCGATTCCTAGGTCAGACAAAGTGTTACAAGTATTGGGATTTTCCATCACGAATTTCTCAGTAGCAGCCTCGGAATCTGGATTTGTGCCCGGTTGATGGCAATAGGCTCCCTATTACATAGGACTTAGACAAAACTGGCGAAATGTGGGCGTATAGGTACTAATAGGTAGGTACACCTCTGCTTTACCCTTCGCGGATTACGGGCGTGATATATATATAATCTATATAATCGAGATAATTATATAATCTATATGTATATGTAATTATTATATATTAAAAAAATTAACAGTGTAATGATTGCACTATAAATAATGCGACATGTGCCTGCCATCGCGCGACGCCCTGAGGATAGCTCTCCAACGGAAGGCCCCTGGGCGTCGCGACCCATAGTTTGGAATCCCCTGTTATAGATTACAACAGCTATATTCATGGTAACATACGTGCTCATTAATAGTCATAGTACGTACCTATTTACCTAATTATGACGAATGTATTGTATAGAGAACTCAAGATGCTCGTGGTTTAGTAATAAAAGTCGCACGGTTAAGCTACGCTTGCCGGGGTTGGTTCGTTGAGGGGTGACCATATTTACGCACCGAGACTCCTCTGTGCCTCGGAAAGCACGTTACGGGTCCTCAGAAGCCTGAAAGTCTGACAATAAACAACCAAACAAAAAACATACAGCAAACATTGCAATTCCGAACCATCTTTATTTTCACCTTTAATAATATTATCTTCAGTTTAGTTTTAGTTTATTTCTAGGCACTACAATTGTATGGAAAATCTTATTACTGTTGGCAAAATGTTTACTTTTCGTAAACGTTTTTATTTGAATAAATTATTTATTTATTTTTAACCAGTCTTACCAAGTTATATCGTATTACTCAGTTACTGGGTTGTGTCAGATAGGCAGTCGCTCCATGTAAAATACTGGTACTCAGCTGCATCAGGTTAGACTGGAAGCCGACCTCAACATAGTAGCGAAGTGGCTAGGCAGATGTTGAAATATATTGTCATATTTAAATATTAGTTTTAAAAAGGTCCGCACAATATATATATGTCGGCAGTAAAGATACGGACCAACGAGTCAGTCAACGAACGAAAAATAACAAATTTAAGTCTAGCTAATACCAAAGTATTCAATTTCATTTTTTATCATGGCAATCCGTTTGCTTTAGTAAAAGCTAATAGAATCCATGACGTCAGGTGCTAGGTCGGTAGCTCCAATGACACGGTTGTGTTACTATGTGGCTGTATAAAAACCTTGGCAACAATGAAGGTACAATAATATAGATTCGTACATTCTATATAATCAAATCAAATCAAATCAAATCAAATCTCTTTATTGCATTCATGTGTACATTTAGGTGTTAAAGTAAGTAAGTTCCAACATGAAACCCGGTTAGGGCACGGCAACATAATAATAATTTTAAATTTTTAATATACTAATTTTAACATAATAATTTCAGCGTAATATTTTTAAAAATTAAAATTGAAGACAATAATTTTAACATATAATAATTATAGTGATATTATAGTAAGAGGATGTACAATATAAATACAACAAGTCATAATTACTTACTTAATAAATATTTTATTCCAGGTATTCTGCGACCGAGTAGAAACATTTCTGTGTTAGGTATTCTTTTAATTTTCTGTTAAATTTATTGAATATTGGTTCCTCTTTTATTGGTTTGGGTAATTTGTTGAAATTTTTTTTTATTATACCGGGTGTGAAAATTACACCTAACACAACCGAAAGCTTCATATTCCTTCCATCCACCCATTACTGCATCACATTTTGCCAGTTATGTTTAAGTTCCGTGTAATAGGGACCGAGCCTATTGCCATCAACCGGGCACAAATCCAGACTCCGAAGCTGCTATTGAAAAACTCCTGATGGAAAAACCCAATAACACTTTACCCGACCTGGGAATCGAACCCAAGCCCTCATGCTCAGCAGTCGCACATTGCAGCCACTAGAATAACGAGGAAGATGATGGTAGAGTAAAATCAAATGTTAAATCTGAACCATAAAAAACTACCTCTGTGTGGTTTTAATTTCTTATGATATTAGGTTAATGCCAAAAGAATACCCACAAAGTCCGGTGGGCGAAACCGTGGGAACAGCTAGTATGTACTTAAACCTACGGCAATCAGCGTGGGCTCCTAGGTTCAGTTCCCGAGCCCAGCAAAGTGTTATTAAGTACTTTTCATCAAGAATATCTAGGCTCGCCCTCAACATAAATGTCGAGGCGTAACGTGAGTGTAACGAACAGTTCTACCTAACTAGTGGGCAGTGCAGCTTGCCCCACACAGGCCCTGTATCAAAATTTGTTAGGGGCCCTTCTACCGAACTGCTGCAAACCCCAAATGGAGGGTAAAGATTTTTCACAAAAGAAACCATATGTTTTTTTTTCTGAAAAGATTGGCGTACAGCCTAAGCGTGGCCGCACACTAACAACACCAGCTTGAAGCAGCGGTGTGGCGACCACTGACGTCAACCGTATGCAGCAAGTCCATAATATAATGCACTAGCTTTAGCCTGTGGCTTAGCCCGGTAAAAAGTAACTTTTCTTAAAGTAAATTGAACTATTATCCCAAGGGCACAACCAACAAATGGTTTAAGTGCCAATTTTCATCCAAATCTCATGGGGGTAGGCAGAAACCACAGAACGCCACCTGCTACGATCCTTACATACTCCTTTCGCCTCTTCTACGTTCATACATCTCGTCATACAAGCACGCCGGTTACGAGTACTCCGCACCTGACCTTTACCTTTATGTATGTATGTATGTTTCATCCAAATAAATGATTTACGCGTGGTTGAGTAACAAACATCCAAACATCTTAAAATCTTCACAAACTTACACATTTATAATATTAGTAGGATAAAAATTACAAGAAATACGTCGGTGGCGGCGTTTTATGGTTGTGGTCAGTAGCCCGTGTGCGGCCAGGTTCGGAGTTTAAGTGAGATTTTGGATAATACTTTACAAAATTTTACTGTCACGGGTTTAGGGCCCCTGTTATTGGGCGGCCCGTATCTAACTAGTACGGCCCTGTACCTAACCCATCGGGAGACTACGTTGACCTTCCAGAACAATTCGTAACAAGATAAGTACTAGTAATAAGGTAAGCAAAACTTGCAAATACTAACTTACTTATATGATTAAGACGTGTAAATGTGCGAGACACGGACTTTGTGGTACCTAACTAAGATTACTTCACAGTTGGAACTACGTCTGCGAAGCTTTATTCAAAGTACAACGTGAAATAGCTAGAATAATGTACAATTATAGAAATAGCTCAAACGTTAACTTACTGTTAATTATTATACTATTCTTTCATTTTATGTTTTACTAGCGAATCCCCCGACTGCACCGGTGCACATTTTGTACATTTCCGGTGATACCATAACAAAACATCACGCCTGTAATTCCCGAAGGGTTAGACAGAGGTACCCATTAGTACACCCACATTTCACGAGTTATGTTTAAGTCCCATGTAAAAGGGGGCGAGCCTATTGCCATCAACCGGGCACAAATCCAGACTCCGAGGCTGCTATTGAGAAACTCCTGATGAAAAAACCCAATAACACTTTGCCTAACCCTTCCTAGTAACACTTGGGTTCGATTCCCAGGTTTAAATAATCCTTTTTTTACCATTATGTTATAATGGCCACGTTTATCGCTTCATCAGTAGCGTTGTTAATGTCCTCTAAAGAGCAAGTGTAGGGACACTTTGGGCACTGTAGGAAGTGGGCCATCGTCTGATCAGGAGCACTAATAGAACATAATCCCCCATTTTGCTAGGGCATCGCTAATTTCACAGAAACTTGTTAAAAGGTATTTTCAAAGCAAATTTTCACCAAAATGGCGGCGATCAACCGTTATAATATTCTCATTTACAAACAAAATAGCGACAAAAGAATTCAAAGGTAAAATAGTTATTGTAGGGTATATCTGCATACTGTAACGTTGCATGCTAATTACCATAGTGTCGTGCGGTCACGCAACTGTTACAAAAATAACGTTATGCCAGCTAACAGTTTTTGGGTTCCGTACTTAAAGCTTCAAACCCAAAACTCGATCTCAAATCATTTATCTTACTACTATTATAAATGTGAAAGTTTCGATGGAAGTTTGTCACTAAATCGTGCTCGAACGGCTAAACGGATTAGGATGAAATTTTGCAAAGACGTAGAATATAGCAAATTGGCTACTATATCTCGGAAAAATGTATGGGTGGCATAATATATTAACTTTGGCGGGGACGAAGTCGCGGGCAGAATCTAGTTTTATATAATACTAGCTTCTGGCAGCGACTTCGTCCGCGTCAAAGTTGATTTCTCCATACAAACTTTGGAACCCTGATTAATCCCCTTATGGGGTGAATTTTGGGAAATCCTTTCTTAGCGGATGCCTACGTCATAACAACTACCTGCACGCCAAATTTCAGCCCGATCCGTCCAGTGGTTTGGGCTGTGCGTTGATAGATTACTATGTCAGTCAGTCAGACACCTTTAAGTTATATATATTTAGATATAATCCTTTCACAGGTGCTTTTGAATTGTCAGGGAGTCGGTCAGTCAGAACGTTGAAGCTAAGTTTCAAACAGTAGGTTCCTTAAGGAGAAGAACGCGTAAGAAATTCTATGAAACTTTTGTAAGACCCTTTATTTAACCCTACCCTATATCTGAGTCTATGTTATCTGTCTGTCCGTCTGTTTGTCACACTGTTGTAACTTTTTAATCGTGAGTACAGAACACTTATTTTTATTACGCTAATCCGACTCGAACTTGGCAAGTTTTATTTTACTTGTAATCATTTTAAGTTGATATAATATATTTACAGCATTAATATTGATGAATGTTTTGATAACCCTTGATACGTTTTAATAGTGACTATAGTGCAAGATCAAGGTAACAAAGAAAAAATATCGGTTTACATACTTACAAAAAAAAAAAAGATACAGTCCGAATACATAACCTCCTCGACTTTCCAAAGTTTTTTGAAGTCGGTTAAAAAATAGACTTTATTTATAATAGACTTTATACTTTATGATTTTCGATTAAATAAACGTTTTAACCAATAGCGTTATACCAAATAAGTTTTAGAGTGTATAAATGTTAATATCTAAAGAAATTTTATCAACAGTTATAGTATATCTCACGTTTATTATATCTTGTGAACGTTATTGAAATAAAAATATACCAAATAACTTTATATGACATGAGACGCACCGATTAAGTTTGGCTCGTGCTTAATAGAACGGACATCAATAATATACCTTTTAAACTGACTCATCTTAGTGCTTAAGTAGTGGTTCATTAAACTCAGGAACGTTCCTACAATTTTCATGACCCTTGCAACTGTGATCGCTGCAATTAATGGTTAGAGGGGTCAAATTACCCTCTGACTGTTTACACAAACACCAATTACGGTCGGTGATTTAGAGATTTTTTTTTACATAAGACTTTTTTTAGTTAGTTTAGTGTGTTTTCTTACTTTTTTTTTTATATACGACTAGAACTCTGCCCTTGCCTTCATTCGCATATTTTTTGTTACGGATCTCTAATTTTTTGATAATGTTAATAATCTAAATATCTAAATATATATAACTCAAAGGTGACTGACTGACTGACATAGTGATCTATCAACGCACAGCCCAAACCACTGGACGGATCGGGCTGAAATTTGGCATGCAGGTAGATGTTATGTCGTAGGCATCCGCTAAGAAAGGATTTTTTAAAATTTACCCTCTAAGGGGATGAACGGGGGTCCGACATTTACGCGGACGAAGTCGCGGGCAAAAGCTAGTATTAGTATAGATTACAAACAAATGTTACCTCTTTATAGTATTAGTATAGATAGCACTCCATAATAACGTAGCTTCCAATTTGCGAAAGAATTTTCAAAATCGGTTCAGTAGATCCAGAGATTACCCCCTACAACCTCACAAACTTTACATCTTTATAATATTAGCATAGAAGTAAAGATGAGTTTGTTCTTGACTCTAGGCTAGGTCAGAGGTGACATAGACAAAGTCTACGATGGAGTGAGCATACCCAGAAGAAGCCTGTTCACTCTAACTTTAAAGAGATTAGGGTCGAATGCGTTCGGAAATACAGACGCAAGTCGACTCCTTTGCTATACGCATTATACAAGCTACTATAATTAAAAAATTAAAAAACACGACTGCAAAAATTGCACTATTTGTAGGTACTTTGTTTACTCGTCAGTTTTTTTTACGACGTTTTTTATTCACAGTGTTTTATATTTTTTAAATCTATTTGTCTAATTCTAGACGATAAACATAGACAAGACCAGATTCATTAAAAAAATAAATTGAAGCTGGTATTAATTTACTTTTTTAAGTGACCACACCGCTTTCATTTTATTTTTAACTAGCCTACCTATGTTACTCGGAACGATGCAAGGATTGTAACGATACCCCATACATCTAAATCGGTTCAGACGTTTAAAAGTTATGGTGGAATAAAGAAACTCACATACATACATACATACATACATTAACCCTGAACACATAACACTTCTTTTTTTGGGGCAGTCGTGTAAAAAGGCAGTTCAGTTTGAGAGTTTCAATATAATATTCATATTTGGTAGGTATGCTACTTATGCTGCAGTAGTATACACATGTTATTTTTAATTAAAATAGCAACAATACTAAATAATTAAAAAAAAAATCATTACTATTTTAAAACAAATAACACATTTCTTTTACCCGTCGGTTATCGCGGACGAAGTCGCGGAATAAAAAGTAGCCTATGTCCTTCCCTGGGGTTCAAACTTACCCCGTACCAAATTTCATCAAAATCGGTTCAGTGGTTTAGTCGTGGAAGCGGAATAGACAGACAGACAGAGTTATCCGCATTTATTATATTGGTAAGGATTTGAATAATTATTGAATTAATGTACTGTACAATTTATTGTAAAACATTTTTTTTTAAAGAGTATGTAAAGGTTTCTTTACTCATTCTTCTCCATACGAAACTACCTTTTGGAATGGGGAACTAGATTCAATATTATTATACTTTTTCTTTCTTGTATACGACGTTTAAGAGTGCCTTCTAATATTCCTATTGAAAGAAATTTTTTGACTTTGACTTTGGGGTTTAAAAAGTTGACCCTGATTTTCAATCATCAATTATTTTGACACATTTTCATAAACAGAAGAGTAAATATTTTTCCCATATCGGTTTATACTATAAAAGTGCTGCCTACCCCTCAGACTCAACAATTTCGTGTCCAAATCAGTGAAAAATTCCATACATTTTTTTTATATCTCTGGGAATAAAGGTTCTAATCACCTAACTGAAATATTAAGTCATGGTTTTTAATTAAATATTAATCACATGTGCATATAAAATAAACATGTTTAAAAAATGTTAGTTGTAAATTATTATTTAAAAATGTTTTCATAATGTAAATAAATATTATTTTCCATTCCCTATTCAATTGAAAACCTAATTAAAAATTATAATTAAATAACTCACCTAAATTCCAAAAAGCACTAAATAACACTGTCACTGGAACATCTATCTTCAAAATCACTATTTTCTACATCATACACCCTCACTCACAAAAAAAAACTCACATAAAAAAAGTTTACACTCTTCGAAACAAAAAAAAAACAAACTTCCACACGATTTGTTGCGTTTAAAAATCAATTCAAATCATTAATGACACGCACAGCACTACTAGAAGTTTTAATTTTTATTTTATTACGAGTTATTTTTCTCGTAAAACGCGGGGCGGTGAGACACGACCATCCCCGACCTCAGCAAGTAAGCGACTGAGTATAGTCTGTGCATTGTAACTACGCGAGGAGTAGCGTATCACGAAGCGAAATATGTCTGCATAAATACATACTGGACTGCTTGATATATCATCATGAATACTAATTAATTGAAACATATACTTAACACGTAACATCTCGCCTGCTTTCCTTGAAGGCAAGCACAAGTGTATATTTAGTACGGTCTCGCATTCCATTTTAACGGTTTAACGTGAATTGCTTCTTATTCTTGTAGCCTTAAGGGTGGTTTTCGCAGTTCATGAATTTGAGTTTGAGTGTTTATACACATGACAGTTTTATTTAAGTTCATCCATTAAACGGGCAGAAATCCTGTCAATGCGTAACATATACTTAAATATTTAAATTCACACTTTATGCATATAACAGTGAGCAGAAACTATTATAATATTCCAATGCCTATTTTTGGGCCAAAGAATCAGCATTGCCATACAACGTGGCAATGCTGCCAGCCTTTTGGGCACTTGGCCTATTGACAGCGATGCGGATGAGTTTTTTTATGCGAACTGCACCCCTTTTTATGAACTAATTAAGATTTGTGTATCTTTTGTAGGGTTCGTCTTGGTATTTAATTAAAGTTCTGTTACAATATGGAAAAACTGTTTACGTAAAAACATACAAAGTTAGGCACGAAAAACATAACCCTTTCCTTGCAGTCGGATAAAGAATAAGTTTGAATTTAGACTAAAATCTTTGTAACTTGAAGGCTCCCAGTTATGATCCAAAAAAGACCGCAATTATGAGAAAACATGACCTTGTAACTTTAAGCTTCGTTAAGTCCAGTTTTCCTCACGATGCTTTTCTTCACCGATGTCAATGCTGTCCAAGATACTCAATACTCAATACTCAATTTTTATTGCGTTCCATATAAACCTATTACATACATTATAAATAATAAAGTAGAAAAGATCAATATGGACCCTGTCGGGCACAGCAAAATTTAGGAGAGAGGAAGAGGCCTTTGTAGTTATTTATATTCTTGTATTTATGTATACTTATAATTATTTTTATTTTATGTAGTACATGAAAAATAATGTCTAATAATTTGTGTATTAATATTTTCTTATTTATATTTGGCTTTCTATGTATTATATTATATATTTTATTTACATTTGACTTTCTATGTTTAGTATTGTATTGTATACTTTATTGATATTTGACTTTCTATATTTCGTATTATATTATATATTTTATTTATATTTGACTTTCTATATTTCATAAAGTTTGGTGTATAAGAGGCGGAATAATTTTATTTTTCAATCGATTTGTCATCTAAAAACTCCTTAACCGAGTAGTATGGCTTGGATTCCAGAAATTGCTTCAATTTATTAATAAATATGTTTGTTTTATTTATTTCTCTAATTTTATTGGGTAATTTGTTATAAATTTTTATAGACATAATTAAAGGGCTGGTTGAGATAAACTTAGAAAGTACATTTGGAATAGAAAAAGTCGCATTGGTACACGTCTGGGCCCTGTTGCGAACCCACAGCCTCGTAGATGAGAGGCCGGACCACTGGGCCATCACAACTACCTGTTTGGTTTTTTTTAACCAATAATAATATTACAAAAAATTCGGTCGCAATAAAAAAAAAACAATATTGCCCGCCCATATTTCAGAGTCATCATCATCTGCCTAACCTTTTTCCAACTTTGTTGGGGTCGGCTTCCACCGGATGCAGCTGAGTACCAGTATTTTACATGAAGCGACTGCCTATCTGACCTCCACAACCCAGCCACTGGGTAATACGATACCCCTAGGTAAGACTGGTTGTCAGACTTTCAAGCTTCTGACGACTCGTAACGACTGTCAAAGATCCACGTATGACAGCCGGGACCAACAGCTTAACGTGCTTTCCGAGGCACGGAATGATGTCAGTAATGTCTAAGATAAACTTTAGAAAGTACATATGAATTGAAAAAGTCACATTGGTAGCTAGGCCATCACGACATTATTATTATACGCCCATATTCCAGAGTACGGCAAGAAAAATTAAAAATTCCTTCGTCTCCATCGGGGGAGCGCCTAACCAGAAACTTTTGATACGCTAACAACTCCTTAGTATGTTTGCACGAAAAAAATGAACTTTTAAAGGAAACGGTATATTATTATAATCTTTAGGAAAGATATTACACCAAAAGTTTCCATCCTTTTATGCGGCTCAGGTAGAACATTTTGTGGTAATAAAATACGTAGTGGAGTGGCTCCAGAGATCATAACATCACGCCTGTTATCCCTGAAGAGTTGAGCAGAGATGTACCTACCCATTAATACATTATAAGATATACATTTATGAATATGTATATAATTATGATATACTAGCTTTTGCCCGCGACTTCGTCCGTGCATATGTCGGTTATCGCGGACGCAGACGAAGTCGAAGTCGAAGTCGAATAAAAAGTAGCCTATGTCTTTCCCCGGGTCTTAAACTATCTCCATGCCAAATTTCATCAAAATCGGTTCAGTGGTTTAGGCGTGAAAGCGAGACAGACAGACAGAGTTACTTTCGCATTTATAATATTACTAGCGACCCGCCCCGGCTTCGCACGGGTGCATGTATTATACGTATAAACCTTCCTCTTGAATAAGAAACCGCATCAAAATCCGTTGCGTATTTTTAAAGATCTAAGCATGTATAGGGACAGACAGAAGAAGCGACTTTGTTTTATACTATGTAGTGAAGTAAGGATTATGTATGGTATATATGAGTTTGTGTATAGTAATTATTTTTACATGAATTTTAATTATTTAGTACGTTTGTGTACGTTTAAATTTATTTAGATAATTATGTATTTGTTTTCAATGATTTTTAAATCTCTTATTTGATTATTTTCTCATGTACAATTTTTTGCACCTGCTGTGTTATCTCTTCACCACCTTTGGTTGACTGGTAGAGAATGCCTAAGGCATTAAGTTTAAATAAATCTATTCACCCGCATTTGGCCAGTTATGTTTATGTCCCATGTAATGGGGGGCGAGCCTGTTGCAATCAACCTGGTATAAATCCAGACTCTTAGGCTACTACTGAGAAATTCCTGATGGAAAAACCCAATAACACTTTGCCTGACCTAGGAATCGAACCCAAGACCTCATGCTCAGCAGTGGCGCTTTGCGACCACTAGACCAACGAGGCAGTCAACGTCAGGCAGTCATGATAAAGTATACAGTATTATATGTTGCATACAAGAGTTAAAAAACAAACGTGCAACACTCGCCTTGCTACGGCGTAGCTCGCACTGTGCTACGAGCGCGTAGGCTATCGTAACACCTATGCGCTACGAATGGTTTACTTGTTAACCCTGCAGTTAACGCGTTGCTCTATTTATTCCTTTAGAACTCCTAAATGGCTTGACAGATTTTGATGCGGTTTTCATTATCATATACGTAATTTCTCGATAAGACTTTGACGCAGATTTAGAGAGATTTGACCGATCCTTTTACTCATGATAAGTTCAAACGAATTTCCTAAGAAACGATTTTTTAAATATTTGCTATGCGAATAACCTTAATCGTTCGCGTGAATTTCTTCCTAATCCCTAATTTTTCATGAATTAGAATGTAGCCAATGTCACTGGCTGCTAATGTAGTTTTCCGTAAATGCAAGATTTTTAGAATCGGTTAAGCAGTTTTTGAGTTTATCCATTTCAAACCAACATACAAATCTGTTCTCTTGATAATATTTTTTCTTAGCCCATTCTGTTCTACTCCTGGAGAATGGCATCCATCCACTCCTTCCATCCTTCACGTTTCCGTTCCTCATCCCCCCAGTTTTGGAGGAATCCATCCAGTTCGTCCCACCTTCTCCTTCGCGGCCAGCGGCGACCCCGACTTATTTATAATATTAGTTTAGATACACGTAATAATAAAGACAAACAATCATGTACTTGACTTTTTCGCAATGTGTTATCGTGAGTTTCGGAAAGAGGGGACAAACGCGCGGCTGTATATAAATATTTTTAATTGCTACATGGCATCAGTACCCAGGGCCGGATTTACCATCTCGGATTTTTTTTACATACATACATAGACTCACGCATTTTTTTTTGTCGTGGGGAAATCCACATGGACTGCCTCTGCCTCAAGGAAGGCGGAGTGATGTTTCAGACTTCTACAGACTTAAACCCCACTGTGTTCCCAAATTATGATTTTTCGTGATAAGTGAATGTACGACCTTTCGCTTTTATATTATTTAGATTAGTCAGTCGCAGTTCAGTTGCTCCATGTAAAATACTAGTATGGATTCAGCTGCATCCAGTTAGACTGGAAGCCGACCCCAACATAGTTGCATAAATTATGCCACTACTACACTATTCAAAGAAAATAATTTAAACATTTTTTTTCTCTCGTCTCTTGCCTACCCGATGCGGGGCCTCAAGGCAATTGCCTACATTACCTATTGGATAATCCGGCCCTGTCTAAAGCTCCCAGTTTCGGATGATATTTTTAATTTGTTCCCCGTTCCCACCAGAGATCGCCGCGTGAAACTCTTCAGTAACAATCGAAATAAATTCAATTTGGAAAACGTTTACTGAATCATTGTGTCGATATAAATAATGGGCTTGTTGCTAAATAACAGCTGTAGGTACGAATTGAAATACGTGGGCAAACCGTGGTTGCCACGGCCAGCCTGTCGTTCGACAACCTTGGTTGGTGCCATGGGACGAGGCGAAAAGAGTATGTAAGGATCGTAGCAAGTAGCGTTCTGTGGTTTCTGTCTACCTCCATTGGAAAAAGGCGTGAGTACCTATGTTCCTATTTTAGAGATCTGCGATCGCTTTAAAACCATAATCAAATGGTAATTTGTTTTAGGTGTGATGGCCCAGCGATTAAAGCATCCTCCTCTCATATATGAGACTAGCTTATACCCGCGACTTGTCCGCGTGAAACCTCCGTTTTATCCCCTTATGGAGTGAATTTTGGAAAATCTTTTATTAACTCACGCCTACGTAAACTATCTGCGTGCTAAAATATTATTGAAATGACTGTAAGTATCTTGGTGAATATTATAATGTTTTTAAACGGCTGTTAGTCTACATTGCTTCATATTTATCATGAAATAATCAAAGTCAAAGTCAAAACATTTACTTTAATTAGACCAATTACAGACACTTTTGAATTGTCAAGGAGTCAGTCAGTTAGTCAGATAGTTGAAGCTAGTTGCTCATTCCAAACCGGTGGTAGGTCTCTATGGAGAAAAACGAGCAAGAAACTCCACAATCGATCCATTTGAACACGATATTTTCAAATGGAGTAGGTATGGTTCAGCGTTTTTTTCTTTACATTCTCTGCATGAACACAACAATAGCAATCAATATAGGCTCCGCCATCTTAATAACACAGTCAGGAACACTTGCTACAATTAAACTTTTCACATTTGACTACAGGTCAGCATGGCCCGTTTAATGAACAAACTTTAGGAATCTTGTACGTTGGCGTCGATTCAAGTTAAAAGGTTCTATTACGTGACTAGCAGTTGGATTCCGGACGCTTTTGCAATTAAATCGTTAATCGTTCGTATTAAGGCTGGGCGCAAACGTCCGGTTTCCGGATCGGGTTTCCGAATCAGGAGGCGTGTATGTACATACACACACATGCATAAATTACACACACATGTAAAAAAAAAGTGAATGTATGTGTAATTTATGCATGTGTGTGTATGTACATACACGCCTCCTGATTCGGAAACCTGATTCGGAAACCGGACGTTTGCGCCCTGCCTTAGACAGGGATAGGGAGATCGACATAATTTTACTACTATTACAAATGCGAAAGTCAAAGTCAAAGTCAAAACATTTATTTCAATTAGACCATATTATACAGGCACTTTTGAATTGTCAAGGAGTCGGTCAGTAAGTCCGAAAGTTGAAACTAGTTGCTTCGTTCCAAAACGGAGGTAGGCGTCTATGGAGAAGAAGGAGCAAGAGACTCCAGTCTCCACGGCAAGGTCGACTTTCGTCTGAGCTTAACGAGCGCGAGCGCGTCAGTCAGTGCGTGTGCGAGTGATGTGTCAACATTCCACAGATAACACACACTAATTAACTGTCGCTGTCGTCGCACTTAGCATGATATTTCTGTTGCATTAAAATACGCGTCATAGTCACTGGCGCTGTTTTTACCAATTCATTGCTAAAACTCGCATAAAACTACTATGTGCCGGTAGCTAGGTTTGTTTGAGATTAGCGACGGGTTCACAAACAATAAGGGTCTGAGTTCAAATCTTGATTACTGTGTGTGGCTGTTTTTTGTTTTTGAAACAATAATAATATTATGTAAAAACTTGTTAGTTTTATGTTTATTTCCAATTCATGCTTATAATTGTTTATTATAAGAAGCAAATATTAGTTATTGTATTATTATATTATACTAATGTGATTTTTAATTTATCTTTTCGGTATTTGAAGGTGGAAATAAAAAAATCGTGCTAAATGATAACAAAAATGTTTATTAGATTTACTTATTTATAAAATTAACTAACTTACGAGAATTGTGACGTTACATTCCTACTTAGATAAAAGAAATTCACTTGTAACCGTTCATAAGATTTTTTGTGTTTACCCACGTCATAAAAATATAACAAGAAAATAATATTCTAATAACACAAATATGATTGTTAATATCCACATATAGGTATCGATATTTAGCAGACTTTATTGAAAACTAATATATTACTTAATTATTTCTTTATATTGATTTAGACTTTATGAATATGTTTTTTATATGTAACGTCACAATAAATGTATTGAGGTAATAGCTTAAGTGTTCATTTTCTTGACGAAAAGATGATTGAAACTAAACCTCAATTTAAGATCATTGAATAATGACGGACATAATAATATTAATACTAAATATTTAGTTACACTGTCTAATTAATAATAACAAAACATCTAGGTTTTTAATATAGCAGTCTTCCAGTCAAAATCTTAATAATCCCATGAGAAACGTAGTGGTTCTTGTTTATGCCTTTTTGTGAAGAAAGGCTTTTTAGCTGGTCTTCTGTGATGCAAGCCTTCAGCGTGGAGGGCCCGGCGAACAGTTTGCAATGAAGTGTCGAATAGTTCGGCAAAGTGCCTCGTTGGTGTGATACCATTCGATTCATATTCGCCCACCATAATATGTCTTCGATGCGCCTCGCTAATAAGCGACGGCCTTCCACTTTGCTGTCGACTAACTAGGCTAACCTCTTCCTCGTATCTCCTGATCCAGAGACTAACAGTATTCCTCTAAAACAAAACAAAAGTTATATTAGGCAGGTATAACAAAATACTAAAGTGACTTAATTTTTATATAATATAGTAATATTTATTTAATAAAATAATATTCATTTAATAAAACAATATGATATTAAGTCTACATTTATAAATACAATAATAAACAGAATTTATTTATCTTTACAGCCTTAAGATGGATTTCAAAAACAATAAAAAGATCTAATTTATAATTATGTCACCAAATAATATTAGGTTCAAGTTACAATAAAATTAAAATAACACAATAATATAACACTCACATTCAGTCCGGTTTCATTAGATATTTGCGTTCTATTATAAGACCACTTTTATGCAACGCAATAATAGTCGTCTTCGTCTCAATGTTTGCTTGCATTTTTTTTTGTGAATAATTACCGCTATCTAATAAACCACACGTCACTAACCAACAACTACAACCAAACGGCAACGTTTATTCTAATCGAGTATTCATAAAACTCATTATTACATTACTTATTTCTGTCTACCTCACAGACTTAAACCCCACTGTGTTCCCAAATTATGATTTTTCGTGATAAGTGAATGTACGACCTTTCGCTTTTTTATTATTTAGATTAGTCAGTCGCAGTTCAGTTGCTCCATGTAAAATACTAGTATTCAGCTGCATCCGGTTAGACTGGAAGCCGACCCCAACATAGTTGCATAAATTATGCCACTACTACACTATTCAATGAAAAGAATTTAAACATTTTTTTTCTCTCGTCTCTTGCCTACCCGATGCGGGGCCTCAAGGCAATTGCCTACATTGCCTATTGGATAATCCGGCCCTGTCTAAAGCTCCCAGTTTCGGACGATATTTTTAATTTGTTCCCCGTTCCCACCAGAGATCGCCGCGTGAAACTCTTCAGTAACAATCGAAATAAATTCAATTTGGAAAACGTTTACTGAATCATTGTGTCCATATAAATAATGGGCTTGTTGCTAAATAACAGCTGTAGGTACGAATTGAAATACGTGGGCAAACCGTGGTTGCCACGGCCAGTCTATCGTTCGACAACCTCGGTTGGACCGACCGAATTACAGGCATTTTTAACCAACTTCAAAAAAGAAGGAGGTTCGCAATTCGTCAGAACCTTTCTTTTTGTTTTTTAATGTATGTTCCCCGATTACTGATTGTAGAAGAAGAAGAATTGAAAGAATTGAATTGAAGATTTGACTTTCTTTGGTTGAAAGGGTATACTTTCCAGGTGGTTCCATAGAAATATTGTCATGGTCTATTGATATGATAACTTCGGAGATATGGAACGGAACTCCTCATAGGATTATAGCAGAACTGTCGTAACATATAAAATTGCTTTGTTTATAAGTGTAGGCGATGACTGAAGAAGGAGGTACGTCGACCTACTACTTTGCATATATCTTGTAAAGTATTGTTTTTTGTAAGGATTTCAAACTATCTGCATGCCAAAATATTATTGAAATGACCCCATTTTGGTGATATACGCGTATTATTATTTTGTAAACAGTTAATAATCTGCATTACTTCATATATTTATCATATGTGTAGCCTCTGTTGGAGATCCAAATAAATAAATAATAAATAAATCAGAGTCAAAACATTTACTTCAGTTTGACCATTTGCAGACACTTTTGAATTGTCAGAGTCAGTCAGTTAGTCAGATAGTTGAAGCTAGTTGCTCATTCCAAACCGGTGGTAGGTCTCTATGGAGAAAAACGAGCAAGAAACTCCACAATCGATCCATTTGAACACGATATTTTCAAATGGAGTAGGTATGGTTCAGCGTTTTTTTCTTTACATTCTCTGCATGAACACAACAATAGCAATCAATATAGGCTCCGCCATCTTAATAACACAGTCAGGAACACTTGCTACAATTAAACTTTTCACATTTGACTACAGGTCAGCATGGCCCGTTTAATGAACAAACTTTAGGAATCTTGTACGTTGGCGTCGATTCAAGTTAAAAGGTTCTATTACGTGACTAGCAGTTGGATTCCGGACGCTTTTGCAATTAAATCGTTAATCGTTCGTATTAAGGCTGGGCGCAAACGTCCGGTTTCCGGATCGGGTTTCCGAATCAGGAGGCGTGTATGTACATACACACACATGCATAAATTACACACACATGTAAAAAAAAAAGTGAATGTATGTGTAATTTATGCATGTGTGTGTATGTACATACAGGCCTCCTGATTCGGAAACCTGATTCGGAAACCGGACGTTTGCGCCCTGCCTTAGACAGGGATAGGGAGATCGACATAATTTTACTACTATTACAAATGCGAAAGTCAAAGTCAAAGTCAAAACATTTATTTCAATTAGACCATATACAGGCACTTTTGAATTGTCAAGGAGTCGGTCAGTAAGTCCGAAAGTTGAAACTAGTTGCTTCGTTCCAAAACGGAGGTAGGCGTCTATGGAGAAGAAGGAGCAAGAGACTCCAGTCTCCACGGCACTCTTTTAAATTAGGTTTTTACAAAATCCTGGTTACATTATTCTTGTTGATTTTACATGTGATCACAATGAAGATGAATATAAAACAGTAGTAAAATATAATAAAAATAAAGATGTAAGCCATAGCAGTTAAGAGATGACCAATCCCAACTGACAGCACTCGTTCACGAGCATGACGCATGGATCAGCACCACCTAGCTCAAGCATCATGGAGGGAGTCAAATGATCCAACACACGCGCCACCATCAGCGAGACATTTGAGTGAGCATGACAAGCTCTCAACTGCCATGCTTGCTGCAAGTTTAGATGGATCAATGTTTGTTACTCAATCAAGCCAGAACAGCAGCACAGATCTGGATAAAATTGGGCATAGACATAGATTATAGCCTGGAATAGCGTATAGTCTGAACAATAGACGGTTCCTGTGGAATAATATGCCAACTTTGACACAGATGAAGTCGCAGGCTGAAGCTAATTGTTATATAACAAAGGCTAAGAAGAGATTTGACTTCAACGCGAACGAAGTCGAGGGCACAAGCTAGTTATGGCATATCCTAACTAATATTATAAATGCGAAAGTAACTCTGTCTGTCTGTCTGTCTGTCTTTCTGTCTGTCTGTCTGTCTGTCTGTCTGTCTTTTCTTCACGCCTAAACTACTGAACCGATTTGTGTGAAATTTGGTACAGGGTAAGTGTGAACCCCAACAAAGGACATACTTAGGCTAATTTTTATTCGACTTCGACTTCGTCTGCGTCCGCGATAACCGACATATACGCGGACGAAGTCGCGGGCAAAAGCTAGTAAAACAATATACAGGAAGACTTTTTTATCAAGTTCCAATTTTTTTCTAGGCATCCGGTATCTTTCAAAGACACCATTTTTGTAAAAAAAATTGGTAAGTAGGTATGTAAAATTTTCAAAATAAAATTTTGTTCTATCCGGATTTTTAATGTTGCATGGTGAAAGTATGAAGGGAAAATATGCAACTTATATTTTAATTGTTATCAATGTTTGGGGGCGGGGCCAGGCGCGCATAACGGATCAGAGTTCGACGCGGCGCATAATGTCCAACAAATATTTACTTATTTAGGACAACTGTGTGATTCTATATCTTAATATTTTAGTACTGAGTGATACTAAAAGAAAAAAGACGTACTTATATTATTATTTTCAACAAAGATCATAATATTAAAATTTGGAACCTGATAAAAAATCTTCCTGTACACACTGAACGTGAGGGCAATTCTACTAACTTTTAGAAATTATCGCAACCTACTCTGTCTCAATCTCTTAAAAATGGCTCTAATTTACTTACATTTTATGTCACTAATTGTGTCACCGTTATTCCTTAACATTAACAATCGCTATCGCCATCACATGACATAATCGATCTCTATTGCCATCTCAACACGTAATCGACGAGTACAAGTTACACAGACTCATTTAGGCATTGCTACTCGAAATTAGTGAGAGGCTCTGCAGAAGCTAGTTCACACATTCGAAATGGAATACGCTTGATTTCACTACAATTAATCGGTTTGAGATTCGTTCGAGAATCTATCGGGACGACGAAGCTTGACTTTTGTGTTCCGATTTGTTTCGTCTGATAAGTTTTTTAAATATACTTACCTATACTATTTATCATAGATGCATCACTTTTTCTTTTGCAACACCTAAACGAATAAGAAAAATACTCACTTGCAAAAAAAATACGTTTTATAAAATAAATAAGTAAAAGAATCTATAATAATTTACTCTTTCCATAAAATATTAAACATACTTATTTATTTTTCTTGCTTATTCTGTAAAATGCTATAATAACCAGCAGAAGAAATGTTGGCAACCCTTAGCATCGCCCTCTTTTCGGGTAAAAAAACCCACAAAATTACCCTGCTTAGATTAAGGCACATTATTAACCCACTGAAGCCACATATTCACGGATAACACTTGATTTAGGCCAAAAATTATTTTAAAAAGGTATTTAAGCTATGTATGTGAATATGTAGGGGCGCAGTGCAGGAAACGGAAGGCATAAAGTGTGCTGAGCGCGCGATAGCAGTGGTAATGCGATGATGACGACTAGATGCGACTACCGACATTAATATATTTTGAACGCTACCGATAACAGTTTCGGGAACGGATTTTACCTACTTTTTTGTATGTAGCATTGAGGTGCTCGTGGCTTAGTAAAACCAGCCACACGGGTCGATCCATCAGGTTAAGGCTGGGCGCAAACGTCCGGTTTCCGAATCAAAAGGCGTGTATGTACATAGGTACACACACATGTAAAAAAAAATGAATGTATGTGTAATTTATGCATGTGTGTGTATGTACATACACGCTTCCTGATTCGGAAACCTGATCCGGAAACCGGACGTTTGCGCCCAGCCTAAACTACACTTGCCGTTCATGGGTGTCAATCTTCACACACCGAGACTCCTCAGTGCCTTGGAAAGCACGTTAGTTCAGGCTGTCAAACGTGGATCGCCGATAATTCGTTACGGGTCGTCAGAAGCCCAAAAATATGACAACCAGTTTTACCAAGGGGTATCGTATTACCCAGTTAAAAGGTTGTGGAGATGTAAGATAGAAAGTTGCTCCATGTTAACCAATAATAAGCACACACAGAACTTTAAAATTAGGTATAATTATTATGTAAATACATTTACAAAATATTTACAAAAAAAAAGGAGTTTTTTATCTGTAACGACGCGCGACCGCCAACTTGAAGTGAACGGGTATTACACCATGTAAGTATAAACTTATAATTACAACAAATAAATAAACTTAACCTATTAATCGGTGACCGATTACCGGTTACTGGGTTGTGGAGGTCAGATAGGCAGTCGCTCCATGTAAAATACTGGTATCCAGCGGCATCCGGTTAGACTGGAAGCCGATCCCAACATAGTTGGGAAAAAGGCTAAGCAAATGATGATGACCGATTTATTGTCGGATAGAAATGGAACGTACGTCGTGATAGCAATAGTGCAACGCACACGTCGATTCTACGAAACTATGAAATTATTGTCCGATCCGATAATCGATCCTTCAAAAAGTCTGACATGGGCGGAGGCCATAAGTAGCCGGCAAGTCGGCAGCTACTGACCATCCGGGGTGCGACTGCAGAAAATTACCCATTTTCAGGGCAAAACCCTGTCTAAAAACCCACATTAGGGGTAGATGGCATGGTTTGGCAGATGTACCTATTTGCATATACCCAGATATCAAAGTCAAAGTCAAAACATTTAATTCAATTAGACCATTTCACTTTTGAATTGTCAAGGAGTCGGTTAGTCAATCAGAAAGTAGAAGCTAGTAGGTAAGAACGAGCAAGAAACTCCGCGAACAATCTTTTGAATTATGATTTTACAAAATCCTGGTTACAGTATTGATGTTGCATTTACATGACATCATAAGTGTCATCTAGTACCGGCCGAGCTTAAGATGCCTTTTCTTGAACATAGAAAAAAAACAAGCCTTACTGATACAACCAAATTTCAATACTACTAGCGCCATCTCTTATTACAGTTCTGAACTAAGTGCAACCACGCCAATTTTGTCGTGGTTGCACTAACGTAAGCGTAAATTTTTACGCTGCGGTAAGACAAATAATTTGCACCTGCCATGTTATTTCTTCACCACCTTTGGTTAACTGGTGCAGAATGCCTAAAGTAAGCCCGTCTTTGTACTTTTTTGTTCCATAAAGTTTAAATAAACAAAAAAATAAAACTAGATGGCGCTATTTGTAAAAAGTGGTACAGGTATAATTTTTTTTTTTACAAAGTTTTTGATTGAAAGTTTTTGACGCGACAGCTGAGCATGAGGTTTGATTCTGGGTTTGAAATTCTGGGATTGAAAGTGGGACAATAATTAGGCTAGTGTTGTAAGTCAGTGCGTAGGTCATTCATAATGTATAGTCAACAAAAGAGATAGGTATTCCATCAGTTTCTAAGAAAAGTTCATTTTTATCTGGCGACCCTCTTTTGTTGACTGTACCCACCTACTTAGGTACCTAAACTATAACCACGTATCGCCCTAGATCCCGCACACGTTCCGGTTTTATTTAGCTGAAACCGGTTGTATTTACAAAATATCAGCACACGTACAGATCTAGCTAAACAAATTCTAACCCACTTTTTCTAGAACGAAAAATGAATATGACAAATTATTATTACCAATTTAGTGGCGTGGTACCACTTAACATTATTTATTAGAAATTAACACAGAACAGAAACAATAAAATTATTTACAGAACCAAAGCTTGTCAGAACATTTTTTCATAAATCAAGATGACACAATTGACAAACCATAGATAAAGGTTTAGTGTAAATAAGTGTAATGATAAATTGATGTTATGGAACGCCATAACACATGCTCACGAGTTTACTGTGATTGTTGATACAGACTTACTTTCTCGTTTATAGATAATAATAATGCTGAGACCTTTTTATTTGCTATAGCACTCTCCCCGCGACTTCGTTCGCGAGTTTTTACTTACGGATCCCTAATTTTTTGATAATAAAATATAGCCTATAGCACTCAGTGATAACGTAGCTTCCAATTTCCGAAAGAATTTTCAAAATCGGTTCAGTAGATCCGGAGATTACCCCCTACATACAAACTTACAAACAAATGTTACCTCGAAGTATAGATAAACGCAATAATCTTTCTTAGCTACTCGTAGGATTAGAAACAATCTTTTTTAAATGATAACCACATTCATAATGAAAAGTATAGGCTATGCAAAACCACGCTACGACCAATAGAAGCGTAGCAGTAACCGCAGACGTAACTCAACGCGCGGAAAAAAAACATAAAAAAATATATAAGGAGTGAGAAACTAAGCGCCTGACAAAATGTAATAGCAACAATACCATGTTCCTCCTCTCTCAGGCGCCGTATACAAACGATTATTCAATTTCCTTTACAAAAGAAATTGAATGTTCTCTTCCTTTATGCTACGTTCAAATAATACTGAGCATTAAATTAGGTGTGTGTTTTGAATAATATATAAGGTACTTTTTGGTGAAATAAGTAATAGGTATTTTTTAAGGTCATACTAGGTTACTCAAAACAAAAATGGAAAGAAGATTTTTAAAGATCAACAAATCACATTTTCAAAATATTTCATTGTGTTTAAACTATGTATCTCTTTGGTCTAGTGGTCGCAAAGCGTGGCTGCTGAGCATGAGATCTTGGGTTCGATTCCCAGGTCGGACAAAGTGTTATTGGGTTTTACCTTCGGGAATCTCACAGTAGCAGCCTCGGAGTCCAGATTTGTGTCCGGTTGATAGCAATAGGCTGGCCCCCTATTAGGTAGGTACCCTACTATATTAAACATAATTAGCGAAATGTGGGTGCTAATGGGTACACCTCTTTCTAACCCTTTAAAGATTATAGGCGTGATGTTTTAATCCATTTAATATTGGTGCCGATTCCGATTCGATTAACTGACCCAAAATATTAATATATACATATACCTATCTATAGCAGATCCGTTAGTTTATGATTTGCTAAGAGTTTATCATCTATTTAGAAAATCTGCTGTTGAAATGTTTTCCCGAAAAAGAGTTATTAAGTACAGTACACTGAGTACACCAAAAATCCAGTGTCCATACCACAGAGACGTGAAGCCGCCATTTTGCACGGAAACGGAAGTTATAAACCATCCGGGCACGTTCGATAAGCTCTAATGTCATGGCGCCACTTTACAACTATGCAAATTTTAATGCTGGCAACACGCGTTATCATGCTGAATTTTATGGCAATGCAAAACATCATGCGTTTTCATTCTGGCCGACGGTGATAAGCAGAGATAGCATATGTATCTTCGACAAATAAATAGCAAAACGTAGGTTCCTATAGTCTTAATATTACAAGGCTTCTATAATATTTGCCTTTATTTTCTAACGAGACAAATTGTCTTTTGAGTCAATTGACTAAATTAACGAGACAAATTGTCTTCAAATATTAATAACTTTTTCTCAGATTTTTATAAATTACGCACTTGGTGTCGGCAAATAAAATGTTTTATTATTTATAATTTACAACATAAGATAAAAATCATGCTATACAAATAATGGTTCACACCAGGAACTACGTAGGTGTACTCCTTCACAAAAAAAATTAAAGGTCATTGTTATATTACGGGACTACATTTTATTTATGGGGTATGAACTATGAACAAAATAGATGTACCTAAGTGATAATAATAATAAATAACGACACTGAATAAATCATGTTTGTAAATAATTGTTAACTTTTGCAAAGTGCTATCTGTCTGTAAACGACAAACTAAACTAGAAATATTTGTTTCAGAGTTTTACTACCATCTGTAGTACCTTTTTCTATTTCCCGATAGATGGCATTGTGAGGGCAAAACGTTATATTTACTGAACATAATTATTGTAGAAAAACGTATATCTATACTAATATTATAAAGCTGCAGTGTTTGTTTGTTTGTTTGTTTGAAACTGGTCCGATTTGAAAAATTTTTTCAGTGTTAGATATGTAGGGACACAATGTAAGCGCAAAAGGTTGAACGCAAGATCAGCAAAAATGTACGCAAGCGAGACGAATGAACGGACGACCAGTTACTGCGCACTGGTCCGATCGGAAGGTTGTCATTACGGGTTCCTTGTGAAATAAACGTGGACATTCTTAACCTATAATCAGACTTTGATTTCTGTGACTCCGCAACCTTCCACGACCAGACGAGGCAGTGCTCACTTGGGGGTACATAGACCGCGTACTAGTGCATATCGAAGGTACGCTAGCACCCGGCACACGACCCCCAAAGATAGATTAGTTATCGAGGAAGGCTATAGGCTATATACCATCACGCTACGACCTACGGGAGCGGAGCAGTAACCAAAGACGCGGGTGTAACCGCGGCGGACAGCTAGTTCGTTATTATGTCTATGCGACTATGGATTATTAAACATTTTAACTCCGTTTATTCACTTAAACTGCTAACGTTCTAAGAGGCCGGATTTGACGTTTCTCCTACGTAATAATTTGAAAAATCCAATTCACAATCCTGAATAATTACTATGTTACCCATACACTATAACAACTAGTATCACTTGTAAACATTAAGTTTAACTTAATTTTGAAAAAATACACTCACAAACACGAATTAATTGCCAATTTATATTTTGACAAGACGTTTTGACAACACTACACAAAGGATTTTAATAGCTGTCAAATCCGGCTTGTTACAATGTTAGCTGTATAGATGTCATGTCAGCTATTATTGGTAATTATTGTTAGCAAACGGTGGCAACACTGAAAACAAAGCAGTCAAAGCAGTGGCTGGCTGTACCCATGAAGGTATAGATAAAACTGGAGTCAAGACTTCGAACAAAAGTTTGAGTCAAATACCTACAAAACTTCTCGCTCTCTGTGGTCTCACTCTCTCTTACACTTAGGAGGTTATCCTAAGTAAAAAAGAAAGAGTGAGACCACAGAGAGCGAGATAGCGATACATTTTTTGAGCTTCAAGTAGGTATTCAAAGTCTGGGCTCCAGTTTTATCTATACCTTCATGGCTGTACCCGTGTTGCTCTATGGTACCCCAGCGTAAGTGTAAAGTTTAGGTACTTATTTTTACCATGCTTTTAATTTAGTCGTTGAACTTGTCTATGGTAATTTTCACCGTTAATCGATCGATTGAGTGAGTGAGTGTATACATTTTTAAAATCGTTCGTTCGTCATTTGAGCATTTTGAGCAGAGTTTTTTTATTTTTTAATTCGGGTTCGGGCTTCGGGTAGTCGTCGTCGTCATCGGATTTCCTTTGTCATTTATAACTGATCTGAAAATATCTAGTTTAATTTAATGCCTCGTAAACTATGTTACTGGACGCGGAAGCTAGAATTAGATTTAGTTGCATTTGTTCGCCAAAGAGATTACATATGGCGGCCCGCTGGGAATACGAATCATCAAATTCAACAAAAGTACAAAGCTTACGCTGAGTTTGCTGCGAGACTGGGCCGAGGGTTTACTGGTGAGTTATTAGTACTTAATAATTTAACCTTTCATGGCAATTATTTTTATTAGCTTATTCTATGCAAAAGCCTCCCCTTTCTTCAAAAATTCTTTTGTTGCAAAGATAATCGATTTCTTTAAGGCGTAGGTACTAGAGACAAATATTGATGATTAGATGACTGGAAATTGACTACACGCCTAAATATCATTGCCCATAAACTGATCTATAATCGCCTTCGCATTGACGTGTCTGTGTGTGGCATCGTAGCTCCCGAAAGGATGAACCAATTTTGATTTTGTTGTTTTGTTTTGTATGAATCGTACAGTTCGATCAGTGGGTCGTCTTAGGGGCGGATTTCCCATAATTAAAAAAATACCACGTTTTTGTTTTTTTGCCTCGGCTCCTAATTCGTTTGTTGGTTGTTTTTAAAACTCCTTTTTAATTTGTATAATGTAACTAACAATTAATTTTAAAATCAACATATTATGTGCTATTTATTGCTCTGTGCGAAATTGCATCCAGCAACTGTTCATAAGTTCTGGCATGATTGAGTAACAGACATCCATCCATTCAAACCTTCGCGTTTATAATAGTAGTTAGATTACAGCTTCCAATCTACTGTAATATGGTATTTAATGCTAACTTGTCATTTCAGCTCGCTCAGTAAGAGATCGTTGGGTAAACATCCGGAGCACATTTAACCATAACCAACGGAGAGTTGAACGCTCTAAGCTTAAAGCGAAGACTCCAGCTGATATTTACGTACCTTGCTGGCCGTTGTGGAAGCCGCTGCAGTTTTTAAAAGATATTTGCAAGAAAGAAGATTATGAGGTAATTAACATAAATAATACAGTACAATCCGGTCACATTATCTCGAGACCTTGGCGTTTATAGTTTAGGCAACGTACGCCAAATAAAGAACTTTTTTGGATTATTTTTTACACCTTGGGTCCGACAAACCCAAATATCTTACGGACCCCTATTTTTTCTAAAATAAAATATAGCCTATTACTCGCAGATAATGTAGCTTTCTAATGGTAAAAGAATTTTTAAAATCGGTCCAGTAGTTTTTGGGTTTATCCATTACAAACAAACAAACAAAAATACAAAGTTTTCCTCTTTATAATATTAGTGTAAGTAGATAAATATGTTTTTTTAAACCATTAATTATTATGATTAATGGTTTAAAAAAAATGCAATATTTTATCACTTTGTTTAGGTGTATTTTTGCACCTTTTATTTGAGATAGATTTAAATCTAAATACCTACTATATTGCTATATTTTTTACTAGCATAAGCTTTCACTATAATAATGAATGTATTTGCAATTTAAAAACATATTCCTCTGATTTATTAAATCCATTAATGGTAAATTATTTTTATATAATTTCAGAACTATGAACCAGTACTAGATGACTACAAAGAACTATCAAGTAATTTAAACCTCAAAGAAGAACAACAGTCAGAATTGGAAAATGAATTGGAGCTTAATATCCGTCAGCGGAGCCGGCGAACTGACAGGCCTCGTCGGAAAGCGACATCTGTGCAGAAACCTAGCAAAACATCCAAGTGCAAGCAGGTCATAGACGACCTTTTGCTAGCAATGAATCCTCTGGTTTCTGAACAATTGCCAGATCAAAACTATTGGTTTTTCGGAAAGCATGTGGCGGAAAGACTGAGCAGTATGAGAACAATAGATGCAGATAGTGCCTCTCTTGAAATCATGAGTCTGTTAAATGCATGGCAGGAAGATGATCCAGCTTGAAAAGTGGATCTTATTGTTTGCTTTTTTGTATTCAAAATAGATCTAGGTAGGGCAAACTACATTTGGTCACAGTTCGAATGTAAAGTATAATGTCTTTGAAGCAGGACTTCGTCTTACATACAACTTGTCGTACAAAGTCAAAAAAAAAAAGAAGCAATCAGATTTTAAGTTGCAGCCTTCGTTGATTGTTTCATCTTATTGCTAAATTAACCGCTGCATTTGTTTTAGACAGGTTAATAACAAAAAGGATTCTGTATACATATTTCTAGAAAGATAAAAAGTAAAAATATCATCGGCAGGGTTAAGTTGTTGTTGTGTTCTTGTTGTGTAGCAGTATTGTTGTCTTTAAATGTATAAGATCCTAAGTTTTAAATTAACAGTTAGATGCTTGGATGTGAGGGTCAAACAGTTTTGGCTTAGCCACTTATAGTTTATTTCAATTATTAAAAAAGATTTTTGAAACAGAGAAAGCTCAAAATCTCAGGTATGTTGATGGAAGAGCAGAGCAATCTCTCTGTCCCTGAGTCTGTTTCTCGAA
This sequence comes from Hoplodrina blanda, assembly GCA_949316365.1. Classification (NCBI taxonomy): domain Eukaryota; kingdom Metazoa; phylum Arthropoda; class Insecta; order Lepidoptera; family Noctuidae; genus Hoplodrina; species Hoplodrina blanda. The sequence continues at coordinate 1,095,430 of OX438564.1, read as the reverse complement.
TATCAAAAGCGGCTCTTGCGTAGACCCGTACTTGTCGTATACATGTCACGATTACTAAAGAGCGTCTATTAATTTTTTTTAATGCTTTTCGAATGTCTGCTTTGGTCACAGATTCTGTAGCGTAGAAGCGGCTCTTCGTATTTCTCAAGCGATCTAACATTTTTATAGCTACTGGATCTGGCTATAGCTTCAATAAATAAAAGTTACTAAAATTGGTTATGGCTGAACTGATTTTGAAGGTGGCGTAGAGTAATAATCTTTGTGCCTGACTGTTTCTCGAATATAATAATCGGCGCCTGCGTAGACCCGTACATTCGACATCGAAGAAGTTCAAAAAGGATTTTGATGCAAGAGTTGAGTATAATCACCGTGCTTAATTGCATCTTGTGGACTGTAAAATCGACTCCTGCGTTGACCCCATCTTGTCGTATACATGTCACGATTATAAAAGTGCGTTCTTCAGTATCTTTAAACATTTTAGAAAAGAAAAAGCTTTTAAAAATACTTATTTTGGTTGTAACTTCTTGAAACGGCGTTAGAAAGAAAACTTGACGGAACTGATTTTGGTGGAACAGTAGAGTATTGATCTCTGTGCCTATAAGAGTCTGTTTCTCGAATATCAAAAGCGGCTCTTGCGTAGACCCGTACTTGTCGTATACACGTCACGATTAACAAAGAGCTCTGTAATGACTTTTACATGGCTCCATTAAATAATATCTGCAGTTTTGCGTTGAACTAACACTTAATCATAAAAAGTGTATTTATTGTTCCGACAATTCTGTTTTAAATTAACAATTTACATAAAGGTTTTTGAAACGGAGAAGGCTAAAAAAGAGTTTTGATGGAAGAGCAGAGCAATCTCTCTGTGCCTGAGTCTGTTTCTCGAATATAAAAATCGGCTCTTGCGTAGACCCCAACTTGTCGTATACATGTCGCGATTAGAAAAGAGCGTTCTTCGGTATCTTTCAACATTTCCGTATTTCCCAAGTGATCTAACATTTTTATAGCTACATGATCTAGCTACATTTTAAGTATTAAAAGAAAAATACTTTACTGGTTGTTACTCCTTGAAACGGCGTTAGAAAGAAAACTTGACTGAACTCATTTTGGTGGAACAGTAGAGTATTGATTTCTGTGCCTATTAGAGTCTGTTTCTCGAATATCACAAGCGGTTCTTGCGTAGACCCCAACTTGTCGTATACATGTCACGATTACTAAAGAGCGTCTGTTCGTTTTATTTTATTGCTCTTCGAATGTCTGCTTTGGTCACAGATTCTGTAGCGTAGAAGCGGCTCTTCGTATTTCTCAAGCGATCTAACATTTTTATAGCTACTGGATCTGGTTATAGCTGATATAGAAGGAAACTTGACTAAACTGATTTTGAAGGTGGAGTAGAGTATTAATCCTTGTGCCTGACTCTGTTTCTTGAATATAATAATCGGCGCCTGCGTAGACCCGTACGTTTGACATGGAGGAGATTAATCTGAAAACTAAACAAAAGGGATTTTGATGCAAGAGTTGAGTATAATCTCTGTGCTTAACTGCATCTTTGTGGACTGTAAAATCGACTCCTGCGTTGACCCCAACTTGTCGTATACATGTCACGATTATAAAAGCGCGTCCTTCAGTATCTTTAAACATTTTAGAAAAGAAAAAGCTTTTAAAAATACTTATTTTGGTTGTAACTTCTTGAAACGGCGTCAGAAAGAAAACTTGACTGAACTGGTTTTGGTGGAACAGTAGAGTATTGATCTCTGTGCCTATAAGAGTCTGTTTCTCGAATATCACAAGCGGTTCTTGCGTAGTCCTGTACTTGTCGTATACATGTCACGATTAAAAAAAAGCTCGAAAAATGACTTTGAATTGTCTTCCCGGCTCAATTTTTGACGTTGTGTATCGTAGTTCGTTTGTGCTTTTGTCCCACATACCTGAGTGTAGCAACGGCTAGGAGCGCTGACACTAGTTTTATACTTAAACTGTTTCGTATTTCTCAAGCGAAACTTTTTTCTCGAAGCTACTGGATTCAACTTAGCTAAGACAGGTTATTTCAATCGATAAAAAGGTTTTCGGGATTTTGATGGAGGAGTATGAGCAATCTCTCTGCCTGAGTCTTTTTCTCGAATATAAAAAGCGGCTCCTGCGTAGACCCGTACTTTAATACATACGTATGCCACGATTATAAAAGAGCTTTCATGTCGATATTGGTGGACCATACACTTATTCAGCTGTATCTGTATTATGGTTTTGTGAAATGTTTTAAATTAACAATTACATGATTGGGAGTAAGTGTCGCATATTTGTAACTTAGCTTACATATTGGTTATTTCAATCGATAAAATGGTTTTTGAAACGGAGAAGGCTCAAAAAAGGGATTTTGATGGAAGAGCAGAGCAATCTGTGTGTTTGAGTCTGTTTCTCGAATATAAAAAGCGGCTCTTGCGTAGACCCCAACGTGTCGTATACATGTAACGATTACTAAAGAGCGTCTGTTCGTTTTATTTTAATGCTCTTCGAATGTCTGCTTTGGTCACAAATTCTGGACGGTAGAAGCCGCTCCTGCGCTAACACTAGTTGTACCTTTAAACATTTCGTACTTCTCAAGCGATCTAACATTTCTATAGGTACTGGATTTAGTTATATCTTAAGTATTAAAAGAAAAATACTTATTTTGGTTGTAACTTCTTGAAACGGCATTAGAAAGAAAACTTGACTGAACTGATTTTGGTGGAACAGTAGAGTATTGATCTCTGTGCCTATTAGAGTCTGTTTCTCGAATATCAAAAGCGGCTCTTGCGTAGACCCGTACTTGTCGTATACACGTCACGATTAACAAAGAGCTCTGTAATGACTTTTACATGGCTCCATTAAATAATATCTGCAGTTTTGCGTTGAACTAACACTTAATCATAAAAAGTGTATTTATTGTTCCGACAATTCTGTTTTAAATTAACAATTTACATAAAGGTTTTTGAAACGGAGAAGGCTAAAAAAGAGTTTTGATGGAAGAGCAGAGCAATCTGTGTGTTTGAGTCTGTTTCTCGAATATAAAAAGCGGCTCTTGCGTAGACCCCAACTTGTCGTATACATGTAACGATTACTAAAGAGCGTCTATTCATTTTATTTTAATAAATAAATAAATAAATATCTTGGGACAACTCACACACGGCCATCTGATCCCAAGCTAAGCAGAGCTTGTGTTATGGTAACCAGACAACTGATATACATACTTATATATATATATATATTATAAATACATACATATTATAGATAAATGCTAGAATAATGCTCTTCGAATGTCTGCTTTGGTCACAAATTCTGTACGGTAGAAGCGGCTCCTGCGCTAACACTAGTTGTACCTTTAAACATTTCGTATTTCTCAAGCGATCTAACATTTCTATAGGTACTGGATTTAGTTATATCTTAAGTATTAAAAGAAAAATACTTACTTTGTTGTCTTGAAACGGCGTTAGAAAGAAAACTTGACTGAACTGATTTTGGTGGAACAGTAGAGTATTGATCTCTGTGCCTATTAGAGTCTGTTTCTCGAATATCAAAAGCGGCTCTTGCGTAGACCCGTACTTGTCGTATACACGTCACGATTAAAAAAGAGCTCTGAAATGACTTTTACATGGCTCCATTAAAAAATATCTGCAGTTTTGCGTTGAACTAAGACTTAATCATCAAAAGTGTATTTATTGTTCTGACAATTCTGTTTTAAATTAACAATTACATAAAGGTTTTGGAAACAGAAAAGGCTCATAAAAGGTATTTTGATGGAAGAGCAGAGCAATCTCTCTGTACCTGAGTCTGTTTCTTGAATATAAAAAGCGGCTCTTGCGTAGACCCCAACTTGTCGTATACATGTCACGATTACTAAAGAGCGTCTGTTCGTTTTATTTTATTGCTCTTCGAATGTCTGCTTTGGTCACAGATTCTGTAGCGTAGAAGCGGCTCTTTGTATTTCTCAAGCGATCTAACATTTTTATAGCTACTGGATCTGGCTATAGCTTTAATAAATAAAAGTTACTAAAACTGGTTATTACTTCTTGAAATGGCGTCACAAAGGAAACTTGACTGAACTGATTTTGAAGGTGGAGTAGAGTATTAATCCTTGTGCCTGACACTGTTTCTTGAATATAATTATAGGCGCCTGCGTAGACCCGTACGTTTGACATGGAGGAGATTAATCTGAAAACTAAACAAAAGGGATTTTGATGCAAGAGTTGAGTATAATCTCTGTGCTTAACTGTATCTTTGTGGACTGTAAAATCGACTCCTGCGTTGACCCCATCTTGTCGTATACATGTCACGATTATAAAAGCGCGTTCTTCAGTATCTTTAAACATTTTAGAAAAGAAAAAGCTTTTAAAAATACCTTTTTTGGTTGTAACTTCTTGAAACGGCGTTAGAAAGAAAACTTGACTGAACTGATTTTGGTGGAACAGTAGAGTATTGATCTCTGTGCCTATAAGAGTCTGTTTCTCGAATATCAAAAGCGGCTCCTGTGTAGACCCGTACTTGGCGTATACATGTCACGATTAAAAAAGAGCTCAAAGAATGATTCGGAATTGTCTTCCCGGCTCAATTTTTGACGTTGTGTATCGTAGTTTGTTTGTGCTTTTGTCCCACATACCTGAGTGTAGCAACGGCTAGGAGCGCTGACACTAGTTTTATCCTTAAACATTCGTATTTCTCAAGCGAAACTTTTTTCTCGAAGCTACTGGATCTAACTTAGCTAATACAGGTTATTTAAATCGATAAAAAAGGTTTTCGGGATTTTGATGCAGGAGTATGAGCAATCTCTCTGCCTGGGTCTTTTTCTCGATTATAAAAAGTGGCTCCTGCATAGACCCGTACTTTAGTACGCATATGCCACGATTATAAAAGAGCTTTCATGTCGATATTTCTGGACATACACTTATTCATAAGAAACGAATATAATAACACTCGTTGGATCTTTAAACATTTCGTATTTCTCAAGCGATCTAACATTATTATAGCTACTGGATCTGGCTATAGCTTGTAAAAACTAAACAAAAGAGATTTTGATGCAAGAGTTGAGTATTTTGTGTGCGTGTATATAATGTTCTCAGGTGTGTGTAAGGAGAGAAATTAAATTAACTTTTCACTTTTGCTGTATATTTATTTTGGATTACCCAATTACAATACAAGTGTTACTTATGCGTAAGCGCATCTATAGGTGGTCGTTACTACGGGCAGACTGAAGCCCGGGCGCTGCGTACTCTACTGTAATACACAATGCAAACGTCAGCGCCGCTACAAGTATAATCTCTGTGTTTAACTGTATCTTTGTGGACTGTAAAATCGTCTCCTGCGTTGACCCCAATTTGTCGTATAGTATACATGTTACGATTAAAAAAGAGCTTTTCATTTAACTCTCCGCTTGTTTCAGCTTTTCTCTTAGCTGAGAGTGTAACAACGGCTCCTGCGCTAACATCAGTTTTAGCCTTAAACGGTATCGTATTTCTCAAGCGAAACTTTTTTGTCATAGCTACTGGATCTGGAACTGATATTGGCGATAAAGATAAAAGATAAAAGATAAAAGATAATTTATTTGTCAAACATGCGTTTACATAAACTGACTAATCAGACATGCAAGGTATTAATTAACAGATGTTGAGCGTCCATGTTTTGCCAAGAACGGCGTACAAATTTTGTTGTTCAGACATTACATAATTGCATTTTACATAATTTCATTACAAAATACAAACAGATAAATAGTAATTATTGTCAAGATATTATAGTCAAAGTATATTAATAGTCAAAATAAATTAAATTATGTCCAGAATATTCATTATTATGCATTTAAATAGAATCATTAAAAAGCCTGTTGATTTAAAATTCACATTATTCAATTGTCATTCTTCACTATATATATTAGAAGTTGGAATAGAAAAGTCCTTTTCATTTAAAAAGTCAACAACATTGTAATACACTTTATTAACTAAAAAAATTCTAAGCTTATTTTTGAAACGTGTCAAGGGCAGTTCTCTCCAACTTTTAGGTAGTTTATTAAATATCATTGGAGCCATACAAAAAACACTTTTGCGCATGAGGGTTGTTCTCGCAGTATGAGAGCATATCTTGCTGTTGTCGCGCCTATTACGTGGGACTACTTCATCTAGTCGTTTAAATCGATGAGGATTTGTTTTGACAAACACAGCTACTCCTAAAATGTACAGGCATGGCAAAGTAAGTATTTTAAATTTTTTAAAGTAGGGCACGCAACTATCAGTAGGTTTAATTTTAAATATTGAACGCACGCATCTCTTTTGAGCCTTGAACACTGTGTCTTTTTCTGTTGAGTTGCCCCAGAAAATGACACCATAGCGTAGATGAGATTCTGTTAAACCATAGTAGGCTGTAAGTAGAGTAGTAGTAGATAGAGTAGAGTATTGATCTCTGTGCTTAACTGAGTCTGTTTCTCGAATATAAAAAGCGGCTGCATAAACCCTAACTAGTCGTATCCATGTCAAGATTACAAAAGAGCGTCTATTCATTTTGTTTTGGTGCTTTTCGAATGTCTGCTTTGGTCACAGATTCTGTAGCGTAGTAGCGGCTCCTGCGCTAACACTCGATGGATCTTTAAACATTTCGTATTTCTCAAGCGATCTGACATTTTTATAGCTACTGGATCTGGCTATAGCTTTAATAAATAAAAGTTACTATAACTGGTTATTACTACTATTTGAAACGGCGTTACAAAAGAAACTTGACTGAGTTGATTTTGAAGGTGGTATATAGTGTTGATCTCTGTGCGTAACTGAGTCTTTTTCGAATATAAAAAGCGGCTTCTGTCTAGACCCGTAGGCCAGGTCTTTCAAATGTATCTCGGCTCAATTAAAAAGAAAAATTGCAGGTTTGCGTTGTACTAAGAATTATTCATCAATAGCATATTGTATTGTTGTCGGCGTGAATTGTTTAAGATCCTAAGTTTCAAATTAACAATAACACGATTGGGAGTGAGTGTCGAATAGCAATCTCTGTCCCTGAGTCTGTTTCTTGAATATAAAAAGCGGCTGCTGCGTAAACCCGTACTTGTCGTATACATATCACGATTAAAAAGAGCAGTTTGTCAGAATGTCAGTGCTCTCTTTCAACGTTTTTCAGTTCATTTATAGAAAATTAAATGATCTGCAGGTTTGCGTTGTAAGAGATCTGTAGGTGTGTCCATGAAGGTATAGATAAAACTGGAGCCCAGACTTTGAATACCTACTTGAAGCTCAAAAAATGTATCGCTATCTCGCTCTCTGTGGTCTCACTCTCTCTTTTTAACTTAGGATAACCTCCTAAGTTAGAAAGAGAGAGTCAGACCACAAGAGAGCGAGAAGTTTTGTAGGTATTTGACTCAAACTTTTGTTCGAAGTCTTGACTCCAGTTTTATCTATACCTTCATGGGTGTGTCTTGTTCATCAGTATTAGCGATGTGACGAGTTGAATTTTCTTTATATTTGATATGGCTACTGACTCGAGTCGCAACTCGAGTTGATTCGACTCTGTGTCTATGGAGAGTGAAGGGAATCGGGGAGCTCATGCAGCTCGACTCGAGGCTGATAAGTAATAATAATGATGATGTGATTTGGCTACTAGAGTCGATCCGCAACTCGATACTTCGAATTGCGAATCGACCACAAACAAAGAAAGTTTATATTTTGTATAAGTGATTTAAGCCTACAACAATGTAGCATATGGATCACTGGATCAGGTTCAGGTGTATAATATCATGTCACCTACGAAAGAAGTATAGTATTTCCAATCAAAAATATTTAATTATTAAATTACACTTAAAGATATTAATGGCATCACATTTTGTGTCTTTAAAAAATCAAAATACTACCAGTCTTAAAACACAGTTACACACACACTAACTACAAACATAATGATGTTATAGGAAACTTTTTTACATATAGTAAAAACTAAGACTAGCATTGTTTAAAAATCGCAATTACAACAACAAAACAAAATTAAATAAGTCTCTCCTTAGAACAAAATAACTCTGCTTTTTTCTAATTTATAAAAAAGAATAAAAATAAACTGAAATAAAAAAAATACAATTGAATAACATTGAAAGAACATAATTATTAATATAAATAGGTAGATAAAATAAAAAAAATAAAAACGTGTTACTTCAATATGTCCTCTTTTCGGTACAGAAAGAATTTAAAAATAATATTTGGTCAACTTTTTTTGGCATGAGTCGGTTCCTTCTTTGGTTCGTAAGTAAACCAGCCTTTGAAAAAAGTCGTTCTGACGACACAGAGGTAGCGGAAATGCATAAATATTTATATGCCATCCGGCATAGGATTGGAAATACATTTTCCATTTGCTTCCAAAAATGTATCGGGTTTTGCTTTCTGTCTAGATATGGCAGATCTAGGTATTGTTTTAAAACAATGGAAGCAGAAGAGATTGGAGTCTGATGCATGACAGAATTACTTATTTTCTTGTCAAAGTCTTCCCATACGTCGGCGTCATCGGCCTTATTTGAAGTTGAAGCTTCAGATGTCGAAGCACTGTCTCGTTCTGATGTTTGCCCCTGAACTGGCTGATATTGAGCTAGTTCCTCCAATACATATTTAACCGCATTTTCTGCAGTACTGTCGGTCCCAAATGCCTTTTTTTTTAAACGAGGGTCTAGAATTGTTGCCTTTGTTGCAGTCCGGTTAGATTCATAAACACCTAGTCTTTTGTTAAAGTTAAATTAAAAATACGATTATAGTACAGTTTGTTTATTATAAGTTATTAATAAGTAAATGAGTAGACCTCAAACAAAAATCAACAGTCTTCTGGTTATAGGACTAATTCTCCTAAATTATTATAAAAATCAACAGTTTTTTCTTACTATCTAGTCATTTATAATATAATCAGTCTGAAAATAATAGCCATCATAATACTAAATAAGTTTAACATCATTCTTGTGCTCGCCACAGACTGTCTTTTTGCTCTTAATGCAGGTTACTTTCGACATTCGTTTTTTTTAGTCGTACAGTAACTACAGTATCGCCTTTTTTTGGCTGTAGGCTCTTCTTCATCACCCGTGAGACCTTGTGCAGCGGGTTTTGGAAGGATATTTTCTATATTTTCTCGCACATGTCTTGGCAAAGTGGGAGCCTCTAGTCTCTTCGTCATCCACCGTGTAGTCAGCTGAGTACTGAGTTTTTTCATGTACTCTCGCCTATTCAGAGGTTTTTCTTGCTTCGTCAGAATATTGTAACAGTAAATTACATATGAATTCACAAATGCTATGTTCAACATGCCATAAAACATTGTCATCGGCCATCTATTAGTTTTTCTTGAACATGACATTGTAGAGCACATTTGATCGAACGTATCAACGCCGCCCTTGGTTTGGTTATAATACATTACGATATCAGGCTTGCCAGTGGTTTGGTTCAAAACACCATCTTCGTCACACGATGAAAGCAGATAAACCATCTTCGAGGGCTTCGGTTTGTAAGAGACTAAAGTCAAACACCCATCGTAACAAAACATAGACGTACCTACTGCTCGCGAACGGGTGTTTTTTAACTGTTCAGGGAATTCTCGTTTGTTTGACCTTAGAGTCTATATCGTACAGTTAATGTATAAATACAACACTTAGTTAGGTGCCTACCGGGATTGAAAATAAAAAGGAACACAGTTTTTCTATATTTCATTTATTTTGTCATTTATTCATCTTCATAAACAACTAATATTTATTATCAAGAAAGTATGCAGGAGGTGATATATGGTCTTGATACCTAGCCCAACTCAAATACCATACTATAGACATATTGTGTGCACAACACCCTACTGTACGCCTGCCAACAATACAATTACAATAATATTGCAAGATTGCTTGCCTTCCAGTTAGAGAGCTGTCTACTAAAATGTAAATAAAATAAACCTTTCTGCTAATATGTTTTGATTGTATTTTTGCTCTATATAAAGATGTAGTATTTGAAGTAGACAGCTCTCTTATTAGGTCATTGTCAACCTCTCTGCACACTTCTATTAAATAGGAGCCATCTGCCCTTACATGTTCCCCATAATAGGAACGTGCCTGCTTTATTTGGTACGTTCCTAGAAAAATCAGTTCATTATATGTCAGCCGAGGAAAATCTGTTACAATATTTTCATTTACAATCAGTGGTCTAAAATTGGCTCGTCTTCTGTTTCATTGATTTTCTATTACATAATTGGCCGATCTATTTTCTATGTACATATTTTGATTAATAATTTCCAGAATTTCCTCAGCGTCATCCCGATCAGTTAAAACAGGATGAAACGAATTTATAAGTGCGACAGCCACTTTGAAATCTTCCATTAAATGTTTGCTTGCACGATTAAAAAAATCCTGTCGTAATAATTTGAAATCCCTTTTCAATCTTCCATTCACAACTTCTACTACCCAACGGCAACTAATAGTGACTGCCCTTGACTTATTTGCATCTATTGTAGGCAACTGTGTTTCACCCTGTTCTAATGACGCGGGTACATATGTTCGATAACCACATGTGTTAAGTAAGAGTAATCGTTAGAGCTGCTAACATTATTATTTGGAGTTGGTTTATTTTTATTGCGGGCATTGTATCGAGTCTGGAAGTTTACTTCCTCCATCACTACACTTATGGCGGACTCTAGTGTTACGCATTTATTTAATCTTACAAACTTAATCATGTCTTCTGGTAAGTTGTAGAGGAAGACATTTAGCGCGGTATTGTTATATATAATATATTTTGCTGCTTTAACACCTTCGTCAGTGAGAAGGTTAACTTTTGAAATAAGCGAACTCCTAACATTCTGTATTCGATGGCAGAAATCTATATAGGACTCTCCCTGTTTAATCTTAAGATTTTCTAATTCTATGCCAAGGCAGGCTTCGGGTCTCGGGTCTCCAAAGTGCTGAACTAAAAGTTCTTTAAGGCCATCCCAAGTTGTGACGTTTTCACGTTTGCTAATTAACACGGCAGCTTTACCCACTAATCTACTTGTAATGCAGTGGAATAGGTAAACCTGTTGTGCTTGGTTGTTTTCCCCTCTAAAACTTCTAATTACATACTCACATTTTGAAATAAAAAAGTTAAGTAACTTATCATCTCCATCAAATCTAGGGATGATGCTTTGAATTTCCTTAGGGATAAGTTGAATATTCATTATTCACAATTTAATTTCTTAAAATAAATAATATAGCGCAGTTGGCAATTTTAGTCCAAACAACGCTAAAATGTTTTAATACAAAATAGTAAATTGGCGATTTTAGTCCAAAATTACCTTATAATTAATTCAATTATTTAAAATAATGTAACGCAGTTGGCAATTTTAGTCCAAACAACGCTAAAATGTTTTAATACAAAATAGTAAATTGGCGATTTTAGTCTCCATAAAATGAGTTTGGACAAAAGATTTTTTTCTGCAAAGAATGATATTCCTTTATGTGAACGAATCCTAAATATTCTTTTTGCGAACGTACATACTTTAATTACATCGCGTGAAGTGTTACGTTGTTTTTTTGTACCTACCATTTACCTATGAGCAAACGCTGTAAAAGGGAGTCATTCCTTCAAATAAACTTCGTCACACTTAGTAACACTTTCTGACGAGAAATCACTTTTCAAAACCTCCATTACACATGCTTTCACAATAAATAAAGATCCTTCGTATCATAATTCAGTAGATTTGTTTACACTCCATAATGAATTGTCAAAACGTCAAACGTCAGTTTCTGACAGTAGGCGGCGACATCTAGCGGTAGTAGATTCGCCGTTGTAGTTTTAAATCGATATAATTTAGTCAATTACTTTTAAGAAATGAAATTAATTTGTAATAAACAGATATTGTTTGTGACTTTGTTGTTTACTTGAGACTTAATACCAACCCACCTAACATCTGGGCCTTTGTACCCCTACCTTTAGAGGAACAAAATCACAAATGTAACAGAAGGATAAATTAGGCCACCCTTATCTTTTTTAAATATAAGACTTTTAAATATTTTTTAAATAAATATTTGTCGCTAATAAGAGCTAACAGACAATCTTCACATTTTATAGCTTTTCTTAATTTCCTAACAACAAACCCACCGATATAAGAAATTTTTTCTTCAATAAAGGTTGTCAATTTTGAGGGGTTAAAAACATATTTGTGGTCATCATCGACAAAGAAATTATTATTAGTGGGAAAATCTATAATCGAGTCTTCGACATCTTGAGCGCAGTACATATTAACTTTATGTTCATATCGAACTTCTGTGTGCGTTAAAATTTTTATGTCTTCTAGAGGTCAGTTTCCTGAAAATCTTATAAAACAGAACGAAACTTATTCTCTAAACTTGTTATCAACTAAATATTTACCAGAATAGGTACAGCATTAGGTAATAGCAGTGTAAGTTTCTTCTTTTTGATTAACATTTTTTTCTCGAAATGTCTGCTGCATATTTTTGATGACGGTTTTGGTGTCCAATCTGTTCGTCCTGTAGCTACAATCCAATCGCGACGTAAATTATCATGTTCAGGAAAACTGCAACCAGCAATTAAATCTTTCATAAATAATTAATACACATTGCAGAATACATATTTCCCGTAATAGTGGGCCCCCTATTCCATGGGACTTAATGGGTACACCTCTGCCTAACCCTTCGGGGATAACAGGCGTGATGTTATGTTTGTGTTAGTGGGTAATAATATAAAGAAAAGTTGGCAACACTCAAAGTTCTTAGGTTAGAATTAATCATTGTTATGTTTGTGCTTTTTATTCGTCTTTTAGATGAATTACCGTCTAGGGTATAAGATACACTACGTATAAACACAATAAAATGTTATTAAACGCCTAGTAACTGATAAAAAGTGGTATTCTTACGAATGAAAAGAAAAGTTTGTGCATTTTTGTTCCACTATCACTTTTACACCCTATAACGCTACACCGCACCATGTTTTTTTTTTTAATTGTTGAAATATTATGTCTAGATGGTTCACAATCACTTAAAAACAGTATTTTATAGGAAGACTATAGATATCTGAGGTTAACTGTCAAACTTTGTTTGGCAAAGTAGTTTGCTAACCTTGAAAAACGCGGCACGCACGGTGAAACAAAAGATCTCATCTTCTTGTCTCATTTCTTTACACGACTTCGGTGTAAGTTGCTCTTTTTCTTGTGTGAATGCGACAAAAGATATCAATTTGTCTATAGTATTCTCTGTCTACGGTTTTAACTTTACTATTAAAGGCTTATTCCTTATAGTGATGTGAACCGATTACAATTTTTAACACCGGTATATACCAATTAGTTATTTATTAAAACCGGGTTTTTAAGGTTTTTTTTAGGTTTTTCTTAAAAAAAATCAGTATTTAATTAAGGCTTATTATTTATTTTTAACGACTTTTCATACAATCACAAAAGTGGTCATCAAACAAATAGCAAATAACCAGGATTTTATGCTTGCCTGTTTCTAACAAATCGTAGTTCTGATTTATGAAACAAATTTGGTCCACAGCATCTGCTTGTAACCTGCTCCTTCTAGAGGACAACACATATCCTGATTTAGAGAACATCCTCTCCGAAGGTACCGATGTCGCTGGTAAGGCTAAATACTTTAGCGCTATTGTATTTAATGGCGCCAAGTGTTTATTGCTGGACCAAAAAGCTCCCGCACTTTTAGCTGCTATTGTAATCTCTGCTTCTTCGCTTTGTGGATCTGTCTCCTTATACGAGTATACAATTAACTGCAGAAGCAGTTGAATTAGTGTAGGGTCTTCTACATATGTTTTTAAGTCCAGCAGTCCAGGTTTTTTCTGTTCTGTGCTACTACCTGGCTGCTCCGAAGTCGATGGCACAGAGCTATCGGCGGAATCTATTGAGATATGAATAATTCTTTTTTTACTAACTCTTTCGCGGACAGCATGTTTTCTGTATGACGAAGTCCTGTTCTTAATGATGGATGTAAATACGTAGATATTTAGGACTCAGTTCTTCTTGTCTCATATGCCAGGAGCCTGCTACTTATGCTTCGCCTCACTGATGAGTGAAACATCTTGCCTATATCGATAGTGTTCAGTTTTTCAAATAGTCCACATATATTAACGGAATGACTAGTGAACTAGTCGGATACTGATCAGCGCTGACGAGTTTTGTAGCTTCCTCGAATATTTCCAAAACGTTGATAACTTCTCTACCTGCTTCTACTTCGGAAGCAGTTAAGCAGTCTGGCGCCTGAACCAATTTCCTACACACCAATGCGAGAATGTCACTTAACTGTAGTATTCTCTTCATCATGTAGAATGTGCTGTTCCATCGTGTAGATACATCTTGTATCAACTTAGGGATAGAATCAGGGTTTCTTTCTGATGACGCACGGACCGATAAAATAACTATGAGACCGATAGCCAGTTCCATATTGTGCCGCTAGATGGGTCTGTTTAAGAGATAGAGTTAAAAATTGATTTTATTGAGTTGGTTCTTGAATTATTACAGTATCATTTTGCTGTAAAGCTATAATAATATTATGTAATATAGCTGTTGCATCAATTACTGCCAATGTGTGATCAAGATTTAACCTTAATTTTTGAGAAAGGCATGCAAATCTTCTTTTCCATACACCAAATGTCCTTTCAACGGTGTTTCTTGTCTTAATTTGTGCTTCATTGTAGTTTTTCTGCATTTGTAGATGGATTAAAAAATGGTGTCATAATGTACCTTCCACAAGGGTAAGCACTGTCTCCAAGGAGGTGCCCATCTATTTCATTGTTATCTAGGCGTGCTCGCAGGAATGAGTTATGATAAACTGTGCTGTCATGTGTTGATCCATGCCAGCGAGCATCTATATCACGGATTTGTTAATAGAAAAGAAACCTTTTCGATTTCTAAATAATTCTGCATGCTCACCTCCAGGAGATTGAATTGGTATATGCGATCCATCTATACAACCAATTACGTTTGGAAATCCTGCTATATTATAAAACTGCGTCTTTATTTCTCTCTGGGGGCCTACCACAACCTCATTACTTTAATATTACTTTGCGTTCCGCTCTGTTGGATTTTCAACGCTCGGATCAGCGCCGAGAGTTGAAAATGCAACAACAGAAATTACAAAGTAATATTAAAATAATATTGTTTTAAGAGGTTGTAGTAGGCCCCCAGGTCTTCAAAATGAGGCATATGTATGTAACTCCTAGCTAGCTTTGCAATTTCCTTGCTTACTTTATATACCACTCTTGACACAGTAGTTTTGTGAACGTTAATATCATCACCAATAATGTCTTGAAAAGTACCCGTAGCATAAAACCGTAACGCAATGAATATTTGTTCTAACACAGACAATGTAAATTTTAAATTCACAACAGGAGCGAGAGCAGGTCTGATTATATCAGTAAGGTGTATCAGTGTTCTTATCAAACCGATATCTTGATTGAAATTCTTCATCTGTATACATTTCGAAAGGATTTCTCCTGCGTCGTAAGTTTCTGGGTATAGATATATTAGCAATAAACTCCAGCACTTCCAGATCAGACTCTGATGAGCTGCTCGTATTCATACTTTTCGATCGATTAACATAACTTTCACTGGCTTTTAATTTCTAAAATAACACGATATAACCTAAAAGTTTACAAATGAAAGGTCAAATAAAGTTATGGAACCGATAAACGGCACAGATTGGTCGGTCAAGTTGATCTTAGTTTATGTAGAGTTTAACTTACATTGCGGTGTTCAGAAACCCATTTTTGTAGTTTATCGAACCAATAGCGCTATTGAATAGATAAACTTTCGATAAAAGGACACCAGAAACCGGGCATAATTCCTTATTGTTTCTTATTTTTAACCGACTTCTAAAAAAGGAGGATGTTCTCAATTCGGATGTTTGTATTTTTTTTTTTAGGTTTGCTCGTGCTTAACTCCGTCGCTTGCCAACCGATTTCAAAAATTCTATTTTTGTTGGAAAGGTTATACTTCCCAAATGGTCCCATGAAAATTTTATCGCAATCGGACAAAAATATGTCACTAAAAATTAACAAATAAAAATTTTTTTGGCAAAAAAAACCGACTTAAAAAAAAAAGCACTAAAAAGTTAAAAATAATACTATAACCTACCTATATTAATAAACCTAACCTACGATTAACCTATACTAAAATTTAACAATTTTTTGGAGTCTGCCATTCGGTTGGATATAATATCCTCGGTCTTGGCACCGACTCCAAAAATTTCAATTTCTCCAAAAATTTGTTCTAATTAAATCACTGTCCGTCGCTAAGCACTTTAATTTGTGAAATGCTAAAATAATCCTATTTTTTAGTTAATTAACTGTATTTACCTCTGAGGCATACACTTCACCCTTAATGTACTCCCACAAAAAGAAATCCATGGGAGTGAGGTCTGGAGATCGTGGTCGTGGTCCGAACAGGTCCGAATCGACCAATCCATTGCTGCCCAAACATTTCTGTGAGCCGCTCCCTGGAAGCCATCACAGAATGTGGAGGCGCTCCGTCCAGCTGGTACCACAACATGCGATGAACGGCTAAAGGCAGTTGATCAATGTACTCGGCCACAGGACCACTTAACAATTCTAAAAATTTCGCCGCTGTAAGGGTGCCCTCAATAAAAACTGGGCCAATAATATTATTATTATGGATACCAGCCCACACATTGAGAGAAAATCTGTACTGGTGTTCAGATTCTCGAAACACGTGTGGATTTTCCAAACTCCAGTACCGGAGGTTTTTCCGATTCCAGATGCCGTTCCGAGTAAAAGTACAGTCATCGGTCCATATTACATTAGGTAAGAAATCACGATCTTCGGTTGTTTTATTTAGTAGCCATTGGCAGTAACTTCCTGACCGGCAAGTCTCTCGATAACAAAGCTTGCACCTTCCGATATTTATAAGGTTTGCGTTTGTTACGTTTTAGAACCTTGTGGATGGTTCTATGACAAACCCTGAACTGCCGGGCGGCTCTGTGAAGACTCGTTGTCGGGTTGCGGGAAAAATGGTCTAAAATTCGTTCTTCCCAAGCAGCGGGTATTTGCCGCGGTGGCACTCCTTCCTGTTGCGGCACTATACTTTTATTTTCCCGTATTCTCTGTACTGCCAATTGTATGGTGCGGGCGTTTCTAGGGCAATTGCGGCTGTCACCATACCTCTGTCGGTATGTTCGCAGAGCTAAAGCTGCGTTTCCACGGCATTCGCCGTAAATTAAAATCATGTCTGTGTATTCTGACGCCGTGTAAGTTACACGAGTACACACACACAACCAAAGTTTAAGTTTACCTATTAATTTATAATAATCATTACTATTACTAGTTTAAGTGTCCTATCACGATAAAAGCAGTCAATTACAAAAAAAAAACACTAACACTAAATAATAATAATCCCAAGTTACGTGTCCTGTCACAATAAAAAAAAGAAATACTGTCTGTCTTAAACTTATTTAGTGTCCTATCACAATAACAAAAAAATCACAATTGTCAGCGCGCGAGTTCGACAAAACAAAAGCGGCGCAGGAGCTTCCGTGTTAGAGCGAGGCCCCATTAGTGCGTTGCGCTGCGTTGCGTCGCGTCATCGCAACGGAACAACGCATTGTATGCCACACCTGTGTTGCGTTGACGCTGCGCCAACGCAACGCAAGAGGGTATGCACGCCGACGCAGCTGCGTCTCAGTTCAGCCTTTGCAATGGATAGATACAAACGTGTTCTTTTGTTGCTTTTATTACGGCACCGCCGAAATAAACGTAGAAATCATAGAAGATTCTGGATATCTCCTTTGATAGCATTAAGAAATAGTGATGGTCAGTTTTTTATGCAGGAATATAGGGAGTTGTTATTAGATGAAAAGACTTTTTTCAATTTTTTTAGAATGAGTGTGGCCAGCTTTAATAATTTGGTTGAAACCTTAAAACCACATATAAAAAAGCAGTATACCAAATTCAGGAACCCTTTAGACCCAATTGAAATGATTGGTATTACATTGAGGTAAGTAATTCAAATATCATAATACTCGTAATGTTAATCAGTTATTAATTTATTATCTTTAAAAACAGTTTAATTTAAGTATTACTATTAGGCAACAAAGCAAAGTTATAATCTTCTTCTTGACTATCATCAGTAAAATTATTAATCGTATGTGTATTAATGCTTGCGCCTCGAAATCATCTATTGCTTGGTTGGATCTCTTACGGCTTGCAGGCACGTAGCGAGAAGGACCTGGGGGTAACGAGGACATTTCTTTTGTAGGAAATGGAGAAGATGATGCTGTGTTTTCATTTCGTTCCGTTTCTTCAGACACCATTTCAAGGCTACTGTCAGTTTTATTTTGGGCAACTTTCATCAAAAACAGCAACTGATTGTAATAATGATATTTTTTCAATGGTTTTGCCCCTGATCCAGACGAACGGTTTTCTTTTATTTTTTTTTATGTATCGAAAAAAGTTGTCCTTCACGCTTCTCCATTTTTTCACAACCTCGTTACCTGCAAAGAAAGAAAAAAATGTGTAAGTACCTAACTTGTCTACACTGACCAATAATATGACTAAATGGGCCACCCTGTTTATTTTTTGTGTTTCTATTTCAGGTACTTAGGCAGCGGAAATTCGATAAACGACTTGCATTTCAAATTTAAACGTGGAAGAGCAACAATTTCTAGAACTATTTCGTCAGTTTGTCAAGCTATATGGAAATATGTTCGACCACAGTACATAGAAGAGATCACAGTAGAAAAACTACAAAATATTGCATTAGATTTTGATCTCAAAGCTAACTTTCCTCATTGCTTCGGGGCAATTGATGGGAAACATATACGTTTAATAAAACCAGACAAAAGTGGCTCTCTGTTTTATAATTATAAAAATTATTTTTCAATTGTTTTGCTGGCGGTTGTTGACTCAAATTATAAGTTTGTTTTTGTCGACGTGGGTGCATATGGTAAGGAAAGTGATTCTACTATTTTTAGAAATTCGACACTGTACAAGATTTTAATGAGAAATGAATTACCATTGCCTGATCCTCAACCACTTGGAAATGTTCATAATAACGAGCCACCAATCCCTTATGTACTCGTCGGTGATGAAGCTTTTGGTTTAAGTAAGCATGTTATGCGCCCATACGGCGGATCCAATCTCAATGTGAAACAAAGAGTTTATAATTATCGCCTTAGCAGAGCTCGTAGATACGTGGAATGTGCATTTGGGATCATGGCAAATAAATGGCGCATTTTACATAGGCCAATTGATACGTCATATGATTTAACTATTAATATTGCGAAAGCATGTTGTGTTTTACACAATTTTGTTATACAACGCGATGGGTTAAAACAACAAGACAATATGGCAATAAGTAGGTTCCCACAATTGAGACCCCATAGCAATGAAGAATCATTAGCCGAAAATTTTATCAGAGATCAATTTGCTAATTACTTTATGAGTCCAGAAGGGGCTTTACCATGGCAGTTGAAAAAGATATAAATTAACTTATGTATTGAATTTACAAATAATAATTATAATAAATAACAACTCACCAATCTTGTTCTTTTTTTGGTCCTCAAACTCCTCGTAATCTTGAAATATTTTTTTACAAACAGCTACCCATTCATTCGCTTTACGAAATTTATCACTGTAATGTTCGTGTGATTTATCCCATATAATGGGTCTTTCTTGGACCAAGGATATGAGAAAATCTATATCAATATCCTGCTCACTCATGGTAAGATAAAACATGTCGTTACGCTCGTCTAGCTTCCTCCTCTAGCAGTGCATCACTGTCCGTCGTCGCAGCGGAGCTCCGACAACGCAGCGCATCACCCTCCCTCCCGCTTCGTCTCTTGTCCGTCGATCCATTGAAACGTCGCGCGCGACGACGCAACGGTCTAATGGGGCATGTCATAAAAAATGTATGGAAAACGACGCAGCGACGACGCTGCGACGACGCAACGCAGCGCAACGCACTAATGGGGCCTCGCTCTTACCTAACCTAAGTACGTTCCCAAAGGGTTGCGTCGGCGCACTGAAAAAACAAGTTTTTTAGACGCCCCACTTACCGATCGCAAAAATCTAATAGCAACACAATGACCTATTTCTATTTCTCTTACACGCGGGATGTGTTGCTATGATTGTCACTCTCGTAATGAAAGTGCAAGTGTGTGTATTTATTGCTTCCTTGTTTGCATTGCCTTCTTTTAAAGAAAATATTTGGTTGTACTTGTGACTTGCGTCAGAGCGGCAACAACGCATCGTAGGTTATACTCCGATTTATCGTTTTAAGGTGCATGACCTATGCGTATTACATAATCAGCTGTTAGGAAAGATACATCGTGTTCAAACGGGGCAAAAACTTAAAAAATCATTTGCGACTAAACTACTGCTCCTATTTAATTGATTTTTGGTACAGAGCTTGAAAATGGTACCTACCTAGTATAGGTAGTTTAAAGGAAAGCCTATCTGTCGTATCAACTTTGTATATATACACACATCAAAAGTGTCTAGGGATCAACATCCCTAACATTTGTTAGGGATGTTGATCCCTAGACACTTTTGATGTGTATATATATATATATATATTTCCATGCGGGCAAGCTTAAACAAGTTCTATACCAGTCTCAGGAGTGGCTAGAGTTGTCTTCTGAAAATATAATCGTAATGGCCCACAACAATGCATTGAATGAATTAAGATATACTTTCTACAATTACGCCGGCGGCAACAGACGCATATTAGTATTGCTATCACAAACATTATCACGGGTACAAACATTATTATACTCATGTATTTTATCGACATTGAGTTATCATTTAAAGTTTTTTTATCATCTGATTCATGGGCCGTCGCACTATGGGGCGAAACGGTGCGTTTCATCTCAAAAATCTATAACTTTTCTGTTTCTTGACATTTTAAATTGAAATTTTGTATACGTATTCCTGAATACTTATGCTATTAAGTAATTAAAACACTGCTTCTTTAAAAACTATATTTATTTAGTAAAAAAAATAACAAATTAAAATGTTGAAAATTTTCATACAAAAGTTAAATTTAAATTATTTAAAATGATTAATTTGCTTACATTAGGTTATATTAAAATTATTTATAACTTAATAACTACGTAGTCACATGATTTTAAACTTAAAAAAAACATACGAGTTTTGAAAGAAATAATCAAAATTCTACTCATCACTGGTCAATATTAAAAGCTCTTTAGCTTCGTCAAGTAATTCTTTTGCTATCACCATACTTGATTTATTTAGGCTAGATATATAGGGATCAGAAGTATATAACAGTATGTGCAGAACGTCTTCCATTGTGGCTGACCTGGAACACTTCCGAGCGTGATGTAACCTATACTTCTTATAGTCTTTATTACGAGCTTCTTGAGCATCTTCAGATAATTGACCTATTGGTAAAATCGCAAAATGCTCGATTATTTTAGCACCATGTATAAGAATTTTGTGAACTGAAGATGGCATATAGTACCAGTTATATTTACTCACATATAACTGTGCAGTCTCCAGTGTATATTCACCAAACTTTACTGCGTTTATAGAAAATCCCGATGACATGGTTTGCAGAATTATGTATAATCTCTTGATCAACTCTTCATCTACACCCGTGATTTCTGCAGAACAATGATAGTTTTGGAAGAACCTCCTTGCCGTATTTCCATCATTGCTATTTCCAGAACCTTGACGAGGTTTATCAATGTGTAAACCAAGCAATATTTATTGTTTTTTTCTCTAATTCTGTCAAGCAGAAACCAAGCAATATTTATTGTTTTTTTCTCTAATTCTGTCAAGCAGATATCTGCTGGAGGACCACCTCCAGTCCTTTGCATAGATGCACGCTGTGTGCGCATCTTAGCCTTCACCCTGCGTGCTAATAACTTGTATGTCTGAAAAAAATAGATTATATGTTTAACAACAATTAATATCTAAGTGGGTAAAGTAGGTTGGTTATGATTTAAATTTTAAAAGTTCACTGATATTTTTAGTACAATATTAGGACAATTTAATGTATGAAGCACCACTAACAAACCTCTAACCAATCTTTCTGTGTCTTACGAACACCTCCCATTCCATTGAGGGCTTCTGTCAGTTCAGTCCACAATCTTTTGGTAGCCGGCAACTGAGAATTTCCTGTTGATAATTAAAGACAAATGAAGTTTAAGTAAAAATAAAAAACATGTTTTATTGGATGCCAATTATTTATATTATATGTAATGTTATAATTTAATGTAATAACAAAAGTTGCAATGCGATACGACTACCAAACTGAATTTACACAGGAATGCTTGTAGATAGGATAAGTTAGAGTGCAATATATGATTATGATCAAATTTAAAATGAACTTGCTATTCGGTAAATAGATGGATGGATGAGTAGGGTAAATCGATAGATTATAATATAACAATATACACTATTAAAACCAAAATTCACATGAAACATTTTGTAAACATACCGTTAACCATTTCCGGATTCCTCATCAAGAAGTTTAATAAATATTGTTGCTGTTCTTTCTTCATTCTTGGCTTCTTTGTATCCATATTTATTAAAATTTTAATAATTCTTGCGAAAACTCACACAAAAAATAACCACGACAGACTTGACAACTTGACAGATTAGCGGTGTGGTGTTGCCATTTGCGGCGGCAAACGAACGCAATTATGTCCATTTCCATAGACGTAGAATTAAGTTCAAATTTAGTGACGTGAACTTATTTTAACAGAAACGTAATAGCTTTAGGTTAAGGACATGGACATATTTAGTAAAATTTTAGTCTGACATTATTTAGGTTCGGAGAGAAACGCAATCGGACCCAATGTGTAATCTAGTTAATATGAAATTATCGATGTCAAAGTTTGGTACTAAGTTCTGGTTTAAGTACCTAAGATTTTTTTTTTTACTTTTGTATCGGTTAGCACGTGTATCTCAGATCATAAAACAATCAAAACGGTTTCAGTAGCACTACTTTTGTCTAAACCCTTTTTGAGATGGAAAATACCGTTTGGTCCCATAGTGCGTCGATGAGGGTGAAGTAAGCTCTGTCGTGGAGAGAGAACTTAGTTTAGTTGTTGAGTCCGGAATCGTATCTTCTAGCTCTGTGGTGTTGTTTTCTTGATTTAACGTCGTGATAAGCTCTGTCGTGGAGAGAGAACTCAGTTCAGTTGTTGAGTCCGGAATAGTATCTTCTAGCTGTGTGGTGTTGTTTTCTTGATTTGTCGTCGTGATAAGCTATGTCGTAGAGTGAGAACTTAGTTCAGTTGTTGAGTCCGGAATCGTATCTTCTAGCTGTGTGGTGTTGTTTTCTTGATTTAACGTCGTGATAAGTTCTGTCGTGGAGAGAGAACTTAGTTCAGTTGTTGAGTCCGGAATCGTATCTTCTAGCTGTGTGGTGTTGTTTTCTTGATTTAACGTCGTGATAAGCTCTGTCGTGGAGAGAGAACTTAGTTCAGTTGTTGAGTCCGGAATCGTATCTTCTAGCTGTGTGATGGTGGTTTCTTGATTTAACGTCGTGATAAGCTCTGTCGTGGAGAGAGAACTTAGTTCAGTTGTTGAGTCCGGAATCGTATCTTCTAGCTGTGTGGTGTTGTTTTCTTGATTTATCGTCGTGATATGCTCTGTCGTGGAGAGAGAACTTAGTTCAGTTGTTGAGTCCGGAATCGTATCTTCTAGCTGTGTGGTGTTGTTTTCTTGATTTAACGTCGTGATAAGCTCTGTCGTGGAGAGAGAACTTAGTTCAGTTGTTGAGTCCGGAATCGTATCTTCTAGCTGTGTGATGGTGGTTTCTTGATTTAACGTCGTGATAAGCTCTGTCGTGGAGAGAGAACTTAGTTCAGTTGTTGAGTCCGGAATCGTATCTTCTAGCTGTGTGGTGTTGTTTTCTTGATTTAACGTCGTGATAAGCTCTGTCGTGGAGAGAGAACTTAGTTCAATTGTTGAGTCCGGAATCGTATCTTCTAGCTGTGTGGTGGTGGTTTCTTGATTTAACGTCGTGAATGATAACTTCATGTCAACTATGCAAGTTGATGGCACCTGAAAAGCAATACAATTGATTCTATTACACTCGTGATTATGTGTGATCATCTTCTTGGGGAAAAAATGTTTGATCATTACTGTTACGAGATTTAATATTCTATTTTTCTAAGGAAGAGTTATTTGCACAACCTTATTTGAACGTATTACTAACAATTTACAAAGAAATAAATATACTTTACCTCATAATTTATCGGGAGTGTCAAATTTGCCGCTGCTGCTTGACATCGATAAATCGGATTATTTTTTAACTTATTGTACCAAAATTTTTGATGTTGATTCCATGACTGACTTGGCACGACTGGTTTTCATTGGGCACCCATCATCTGAGGAAAATCGAAAGTAATTTACATATTAGGCGAAATTGGGCCAAAATACCTCACCATATTTTTCATAAGTGTGTATATCAAGCGACCACAAAAATACTTTTGTCGATCAATTTTCGAGCTCGAGAATACTTTGGATGCGTTTGTTTTTTTCTACCTGTTCAATCTCAAAAAGGGCTATGTAATGCATTGAACTACGCAAATTAGAAAAAATCTCGAATGGTTTTTGGGAGTGGTATGATATTGTGTTTGCAATGGTCTGGCTAAGAGTTTGAAAGTCTATATCGTACAGTTAATGTATATATACAACACTTAGTTAGGTGCCTACCGGCATTGAAAATTAAAATAAACAGTTTTTCTATATTTCATTTATTTTGTCATTTATTCATCTTCATAAACAACTAATATATTATTAAGAAAGTGTGCAGGAGGTGATATGTGGTCTTGATACCTAGCCCAACTCAAATACCATACTATAGACATATTGTGTGCACAACACCCTACTGTACGCCTGCCAACAATACAATTACAATAATATTGCAAGATTGCTTGCCTTCCAGTTAAAGAGCTGTCTACTAAAATGTAAATAAAATAAACCTTTCTGCTAATGTTTTGATTGTATTTTTGCTCTATATAAAGATGTAGTATTTGAAGTAGACAGCTCTCTTATTAGGTCATTATCAACCTCTCTGCACACTTCTATTACATAGGAGCCATCTGCCCTTACATGTTCCCCATAATAGGAACGTGCCTGCTTTATTTGGTACGTTCCTAGAGAAATTAAAATCAGTTCATTATATGTAAGCCGAGGAAAATCTGTTACAATATTTTCATTTACAATCAGTGGTCTAAAATTGGCTCGTCTTCTGTTTAATTGATTTTCTATTACATAATTGGCCGATCTATTTTCTATGTACATATTGTGATTATTAATTTCCAGAATTTCCTCAGCGTCGTCCCGATCAGTTAAAACAGGATGAAACGAATTTATAAGTGCGGCAGCCACTTTAAAATCTTCCATTAAATGTTTGCTTGCACGTTTAAAAAAATCCTGTCGTAATAATTTGAAATCCCTTTTAAATCTTCCATTCACAACTTCTACTACCCAACGGCAAATAGTGACTGCCCTTGACTTATTTGCATCTATTGTAGGCAACTGTGTTTCACCCTGTTCTAATGACACGGGTACATATGTTCGATAACCACATGTGTTAAGTAAGAGTAATCGTTAGAGCTGTTAACATTATTATTTGGAGTTGTTTTATTTTTATTGCGGGCATTGTATCAAGTCTGGAAGTTTACTTCTTCCATCACTACACTTATGGCGGACTCTAGTGTTACGCATTTATTTAATCTTACAAACTTAATCATGTCTTCTGGTAAGTTGTAGAGGAAGACATTTAGCTTAGTATTGTTATTATATACACACATCAAAAGTGTCTAGGGATCAACATCCCTAACATTTGTTAGGGATGTTGATCCCTAGACACTTTTGATGTGTATATTTTGCTGCTTTAACACCTTCGTCAGTGAGAAGGTTAACCTTTGAAATAAGCGAACTCCTAACATTCTGTATTCGATGGCAGAAATCTATATAGGACTCTCCCTGTTTAATCTTAAGATTTTCTAATTCGATGCCAAGGCAGGCTTCGGACCTCGGGTCTCCAAAGTGCTGAACTAAAAGTTCTTTAAGGCCTTCCCAAGTTGTGACGTTTTCACGTTCGCTAATTAACACGGCAGCTTTACCCACTAATCTACTTGTAATGCAGTGGAATAGGTAAACCTGTTGTGCTTGGTTGTTTTCCCCTCTAAAACTTCTAATTACATACTCACATTTTGAAATAAAAAAGTTAAGTAACTTATCATCTCCATCAAATCTAGGGATGATGCTTTGAATTTCCTTAGGGATAAGTTGAATATTCATTATTGACAATTTAATTTAATTACTTAAAATAAATAATATAACGCAGTTGGCAATTTTAGTCCAAACAACGCTAAAATGTTTTAATACAAAATAGTAACTTGGCGATTTTAGTCCAAAATTATCTTATAATTAATTCAATTATTTAAAATAATATAACACAGTTGGCAATTTTATTCCAAACAACGCTATAATATTTTAATACAAAATAGTAAATTGGCGATTTTAGTCCAAAATTACTTAATAATTAATATTAAATCTCAATTCGGCGATTATTGTCCAAAAATTAGATGTAATACGTTAAATGGCGATGTCTAGTCCAATTAAACGTTAAGGAATGACAAAGGAGTGGAACAGTGCGAATGAAGGTGTACTCACAGTTTGTTACATGCTGCTGATGTTGTTGCTGCTGCACACGCGACGTTCGATTGACAAATTTGTTTGAATAGGTTTCTTTTAGAAGTCTATGCGTCTAGGAAACGTTACGGCCGATTTATGTGTCTTATTTACGCTCACTATTCGCGACTACTAATCCTACCGGCTGCGCCAGTCAAATATGAACGAGCAAGACTATTGTTAAAAAATATATTTATTTAATCAAATACACGTGTGCTCAGCATGAGCTTTATAATACGAGAACCTTTAAATCTAAGTTACAAGGACTTATATACTAAAGGAGGGTTTACATGTGTGTGTCTGGAAGGTGTTACATGTGTTGTATCTGTGGTGGTTCTTATCGATAGGAATGCAGATCGTATGACGGATCATACTTCTAATGTTTTTGGCAGTCATTACTTTAGAGTTATTGCATTTATGTATTAATACCAGGAACTACTGGATGGCACGTTATGAACGAGCCTTATAGTATATTTCTTGGAAATGGTTAGTTAGGCATAACTTGTTATGGTTCGTGACAATGGTTGGCTATGCATAACTACCTTGTAAATAATAAATCATGATACCTACCTTCTTCGTTTAACTCTCTCTGGATATCCCTCCATGCTTGTAGTTTTTTGGGTTTTTTTTGTAGTCAGGGTGATTTAGAAAGTACAAAACTGTAGGCTTACTCTTGAAATCAATCCTAATCTCGATCTCATTCCAATCCGATCCAGTTTCAATTCAAATCTTCAGAAAGGGGAATGCCCACCGACCATAGACACTTCGGCCCTGGGTGCACACATATAAAAGCAACTGGAAATGGTAATATGTCCGGATTGTTAAGATATAAAATACTTTTTATTTTCACAGATACAGTTTTTTAACTATCATTTTACTGTAATACATACATATATTATTAAGTTTTGATTAAATATTTTATGATCTCATACATCATTTGTATCATATACAATCAGTACATCATCCAGGAATTGAGCAGGAGGGAAAATATTAGTCTGATGCTGTGCCCAGCCCAAATACCATATTACTGTCATAACATGGGCACAGCATCCTAACGTTCGACGGCCGACAATATAATTGCAACAATACTTTCTAATTGCACTTCTACCAGAATCATTACCATTAATTAAAATATGTATGAAATATACTTTACGACTGATGTGTTGACTTGCGATTCTAGCCCTGAGTAAAGAGCAGTTAGGGCTTAAGTTTATTCCTTCCATAATGCTGCTCCTGTGGTCATTACATACTTCTATCCGGTAGGAACCATTGAATCTAATATGCTCCCCATAATAGGAGCGAGCTGGCTTTAATTAATATGTGCCACAAGCAATTAACATTAAGTCGCTGTAAGTTAAAACTGGAAATTCCCTAACATTTTCAGAGTCTACATTTATATTTCTAAAGTCTGCCCTAGCTCTATTTAGATTGCGTTACCTAACATACTCAGATAAATCATTATTTGTTTCCATATTTTGATTTACTATTTCTAGTATTTGAGCCGCATCATCCCTGTCCCTTATTTTTGTGTGGAATTTATTAATAAGTGCAGCAGCCACAGAAAAGTCTGTCATTACATGTGCAGAAGCCCTGTTAAAATAATTTTGACGAAATATTTTAAATGCAGTTTTAAAAATGCCATTCACCACCTCTACTACCCATCGACACATAGTCACGGCTCTGGACTTATTAGCATCTCTTGTGGATAATTGAGATTCACCATCATGTGGAGACAAAGGTACATGAACTTGTTATCAAGTTCCACAACGTTCTAAAAGAGGCAATGAGTCTCTAAAGCCTCTATCTAGGATTAGGGCTGCCATCACCTAAATTGCCGACCCCGGACAAACACTTCAAAAACCCCGGACATTTGGTTGAAATTCAGTATTTATCCCGGACATCCCAGAAAAAAAAAATAACAATAAAAATAAAAATAAAATGTATTCATCCTCTCAAGTACCGCGCTCGCGATTTATTCCATTCTAATACCAAAAACTAATACCACTGGTATTTGTTTCAACTCATATTTTTTTTCTATTCCGAACCGATACCATTGTTTAAACTAATACCAAAACAAGTTCAAAGATATAAGGTACAGTCAGTAAAAATGCTTTGTATGTAAATATAAGAACTTTAATTGAAAAAAAAAAAACAGATAACTCCAAAAAAAACAAATTTTGTTAGCAAACGTCTTGTTCAATGATAAAATATCACTTAAATAATCAACATTAATATAATTTTAGTTCCTCTCTATACCTGTATAATATTTTTTTTTGCAATAACATCAAACAGGAAGAATTTACTTACAATCTAAAAATTACAAAATATCTCAAAAAATTAACTCTTAATTTATATTGAAATTTATCTGACATAGTTATTATTAGATAGGTACGTAATTATTCACGTCTACCTATCTCATAACAACTATGTCAGGTAAATTTTTAACAAAAATAAATCACTTTTTATCTAACAATTGTAAAATATCACAGAAAATCAACTTTTTGTATAATCTAATCAGTCATTCATCACCTACATAGCAATGAATCAGCATTTTTTTTTGCAATAATATCTAATATGAAAAATTCACTTTAAATCTAACAATTATAAAATATCACAGAAAATCAACTTTTTGTATAATCAAATCAGTCATTCATCACTTACATAGCAATGAATCAGCAATTTTTTTTTGCAAAAACGTCATATATGAATAATTCACTTATAATCTAAGAATTATAAAATATCACAGAAAATCAACTATTAGTATAATCAGCTAAATGACGTGTAAATAATTTCTTATATTTCAACAATTAGTAGCTAAACCCTTAATTTTTCTAAGCAGTGACCTACGGAGATTTTGTTTTTGAGGAGTTGGTCAGTTACGTATGTGATCCACGAATTTTTCATAATAGTTGTCTGTGCACATCGTTTTGCGGGGGGTGCGTTTGATTTATATTGAGTAACAACCACTGTTTGTAAATCTGCGTCCTCTTTCAGCACGTTCAGAAGCTGATATAAATTAGCATTCTTTGGCTCAGCCGAGTTTAATTTCTTATGCCAAGATTCTACGGCATTTGTGGTTCGATGGCGTTCACCATGAACGCACCAAATGTCTACAAAACTCTCGTTCTCTAGCCATTGTGACACCATGTAGTCATTAAATGTTTGAATGGCGTCAGTATCAGGACAGTCTTCCATTATGTAGCACCATCCTTCTGATATGAATTTACGAGGAAGTAAAGGCAGTAAAGCTGAAAGTCTTACATGTCTTTGGGTGATAGCATCTTTTGTCAGATCCAACTGTTTTGCTTTTTTCCATACATTTTTGGAATAATGAAAGTAGCATCCTTTAATCACAACTGACGGAAAAACAATTGTAATGGCGTTCATTGCGGCTAGTTCAAAATCTGTTAAAAATTTTACGGGTTCCCACCCAGGAATGTTTTGTTTCAAAATTTCAAATAATTTTTTGTATGTTTCTTCTGTTTTTTTGTTAAGTAAAACATAAATAAGAGGAACTATACGAGTGTGATCTTCGTCACTTCCCAGATCTCCGTGGATAGTATATAACTGCACAAAAGGCTCAGGGGGGCAATCGAATGTTCCGTCGCTTTCAAAAAATTTAATGCTCGGAATTTTCTCTAGTTGATTTGGACTGACCAAGATTATTATTCGGGTACTGGAAGACTCATCTTTATAATCGTAAAACAAAAAATCTCTTAAATTGTAATGGAACTTCTACTTCATCAATTGATTTACATTTAATTTTTTTTACACCAGCTGCGTTGTTTCTTGCATAATACAATTTTGATTTGATGTTTGCAAACGATGGGATATTTCTCACCAAATCTGATTCAGTAGCGCAGAATTGTGATTTGAATTTGTTATATATGTTTGGTATTGGGGCGAAATCAGACTTCATCACTTTATCTCTTAAATCATCCAGCTTTTTTGCCATTACATTTTTGAATTCATCGGGCTCGCAGCTATGATTTTTCTCATTGGAAATATTGCCATCCTGTGAGGACAACAAAATAGCTTTAGCAAAATAGTTTTCGGATAAAAATACATATTGAAAGATGGAACACTAACTGTCTTATTCATAATATAACGCTTACCGAAGGTATAAACCTTCATTAGTTAAAACATGTTTTAAGGTGGATGCTCCAGGGTGGCCCGCAAAATTCAAATTATCGTAAGTTTTTTGCAATTTGCAGCTCAGTATGGGATAGTATGGTAATAGAAACTAAATTCGCGGTACTGGCATGTATGTATTTATATCATTATATTAGTTAAACTCACTCACCGACTGACTGGACTGCCTCAATGGTCTAGTGGTCGCATAGCGCGACTGCTGAGCATGAGGTCTTGGGTTCGATTCCCAGGTCGGGCAAAGTGTTATTGGGTTTTTTCATCAGGAATTTCTCAGTAGCAGCCTCGGAGTCTGGATTTGTGCCCGGTTGATGGCAATAGGCTCGCCCCCTATTACATGGGACTTAAACATAACTGGCGAAATGTGGGTGTACTAATGGGTACACCTCTGCTTAGTTAAATTTATCAATGTAACCCACTAAGTTAAAATTTATATTAAACGTAAAGTTATTATTAAAATGGCACATTTTCTCTTTTCGCTAAGTTAGACAATTATATTGAAGGTTTTAATAAGTATAATTATGAATACGATATGAATACGATTATGAATACCATTTTTTTAACAAGCTTCCTACAAAGGCCTTATAAAGCTCCACTAATCCATTATAAATAAGCCAGTTAAACTCTATGTAAGAAGTTGGTAACATACCTTTATCTGTAAAGATCCACTGCACTCTTTAACATTCACACATCTCCAATGGGTCCATCCATTTTTATTTTCCCTTTTTTTTGTGTACTGGTAACCAGCTCTCATTAAAACCAAGCCACCATTTCTTGTTATGAAAGTCAAGCTTCCTGTTTTTCCCGAAGATGTTGAGGGCTGATTATCAGCTTCCTCAGACATATCTAAAAAAAATTATATATTGTATGTAACTTTTACATTTGATTGGATTATGATAAAAAAATCAAATAATAGGTATTTTAAATAACACTAATTTTAATAAAGAGAAGTAAATTATACAAAAGAACAAATTAATATACTCACTTAATAAATAAAAATCATTGTCACTCTGATACCAATACGCCACCGCCACCGCACGGAAATGTACTGAGGAATTTATGTAGATAAAATTTCTCTCCGAGTCAAAGCACAACATTCCAGTCACACTTGACTCTGATTGGTTGTTTCGAATTTTGGAACAATAGAGCAAACTCACCCTTTCTCGCAGGTAAAAAAAATAGCAAGATGATTCACTAAAACTACTCTTACCTATGCTAACCTTTGTAAAAATATTGGAGTGAAGTGAATTTGGAAAGTTTTAAGCATTATATTACGATTACATCAAAATATTGAAAAACAAATTTACTTTGATTAGGTTTGACTGCGCTGACTGTACCAAATTCAAGTTGTTGGTATTCGTTCGTACATTAAATTAAATTATTTAAAAAGTGGTATCCGTTCGGAATAGAAAAAAAATAAGAGTTGAATCAAATACCAGTGGTATTAGTTTTTGGTATTAGAATGGAATAAATCGCGCTCGCTTATCGTAAACACCCTCCCGCCCCGCACACTTACGTCATCGCGCGCGTCAAGTGGCCTGCGCTCACAAAAACGCTTATCACTAGAGTTCTAGTGACTCATATCTCAAACAGTAAACAGTTTCGTGTTCCTGAATAACGAGACTATGTTTTAGAATATAAGCAACTCTTGTATAACTACTTTGGAATTATAAATATCCTATAGATAAGAGAGATCTCGCCGCAACTAGACCTGTTGACGTATCTTATTTATTTTTGATAAAACTACTGAATCAATTTACACGAAACTTTAGAACTAATATAACGAATATACAAGTAATCTAATGAGAAAGTTTTTAGGAGTCCTACATACATTATTCTTACAAGATTCCAACTCAAAATTCATATACACGGAACTGTCATTTTTCAATTGCGCAGTTCAATGCACGACTTTGTATACGATCATCCTTGTTATTATGAACAGGTATCACTATAAAATGTTTTTAGGATACTACCTAAACCTTCTTCAACTGATTTCTAACCATGAATCGAAAAAATATACCACGGAAATTGTTGAGAACCGAATTGGTTTATAAGAGGGATATAACCTATTTCCACTCGATAATTTAGGTTTTCCAATTAGAATTTTACTTGGAATCAAACTAGAACAAGATACTTTATCAATTTCTGTACACATATGCCTTCCTATCATGGAAAAAATAAGAAATATCTACATTTCAAGTGGTCGTAAAATTTGTACTGAATTCTAACATGGCGCAGGGTGGGGAACACACCAATACATTATCGATAAAATGTTCACCTATCGAAAATGAATTCAGTAAGGAAAATAAAAAAATACAATTTAGATCTACGTGTTTTATTTTTCATATTGTGCATATACCTAAGTTATTCACATAAAATAAGGAAAATAAAAAAATACAATTTAGATCTACGTGTTTTATTTTTTATATTGTGCATATACCTAAGTTATTCACATAAAAAAAGTATTTAGTACTTTTACATAGGGGAAAAAAATTAGAGTAAACAATTCTTATAGAAACAAAACACAAACAGTTTTATTTTTCATATTGTGCATATACCTAAGTTATTCACATAAAAAAGTATTTAGTACTTTTACATAGGGGAAAAAATTAGAGTAAACAATTCTTATAGAAACAAAACACAAACAGTTTTATTTTTCATATTGTGCATATACCTAAGTTATTCACATAAAAAAGTATTTACTACTTTTTACAAAGGGGGTTTTATTTTTCATATTGTGCATATACCTAAGTTATTCACATAAAAAAGTATTTACTACTTTTTACAAAGGGGTTTTATTTTTCATATTGTGCATATACCTAAGTTATTCACATAAAAAAGTATTTAGTACTTTTACATAGGGGAAAAAATTAGAGTAAACAATTCTTATAGAAACAAAACACAAACAGTTTTATTTTTCATATTGTGCATATACCTAAGTTATTCACATAAAAAAGTATTTACTACTTTTACATAGGGGAAAAACGATTAGAGTAAACAATTCTTATGGAAACAGAACAGTTTTATTTTTCATATTGTGCATTTAGCTAAGTTATTCACATAAAAAAGTATTTACTACTTTTTACAAAGGGGAAAAAATACAGAGTAAACATAATTCTTATACAAACAAAACACATAATTACCATAAGTGATTGGCATCATAATGTGTTAAGCAATAGGGAATATGCAAGACATGAAAATCTCTTTATTTAATAAATATGCCTTGTATTGGCGCATAAAAACATACATACATGTATGTTTATTCGTACTATCCTCGTTACTATTTATGTGTAAAAAAAAACACTTTTAAATGAAAAGTACAAGTTTCACTAAGATTTTATTATAAAATTGTTATTGTAATTTTTGCTCGCAATTGCCCGCACTCTCGCTGCCTCCCTTGCATTCACCACTTTCATCACCATCGCTCGCAGCTCTTCTGGCACGTCCTCATCATTCACGTTCACTTCCACTAATCTGTCACCCTTTCTCCATTGGGACTCACCCTGGTTTCGTCCTGCTCCCCTAGCCGCCCGGCCGCCTCGGCGTGGTCCGCGCGCTCGTCCTCGCCCACGCACCCGACTCTCCTGACGCTCTACCACTTGCGGAGGGTAGACTAGATGCTCGTCGGCAAGATGATACGAGTGTCGCCATCGTCCTCAGGGACGATGGCGACACTCGACACACAGTACTCAACGGAGTTGACGTCACCGTACCATATTTGGCTTCTCAGGGACTTAGAGGTATCCAAACCCTAAGGTATTCATAAATTCTAAATTAAAAATTAGTAACAAGTTAAAATTATAACGAGATCAAAATCAAAACAAAAAAAAAAAATTTTTTACATATTTTGGTATTTTTCAGACTTTCCAATTTTCTTTAAAATATCTTTCTTTTCCAACAAGAATTTGTAAAAGTCGGAGCAGCTTAGGTCCTTAAAATTATATTTAATTTTGATCAGAGAAGATACCGTGTGTGTGTTTAGCGAGTTTCTCTCCTTCGTCCATTGCTGCGAGATTAGTGAAAAGACTCTCTCTACATTCGCATTGTGAGCTGGTATACAAAAATAATATTGTGCAATTTTAAGAAGTTCAGAATATAAATGGGCATTAGGCGTTTTAAAAAAATTCAGCCATAGCTGGTTTGCGCTTAACTGTTTATCTCCGTCACTAAGGCTCAAGCTAAAAGCTTTTAAATTTACCCATTCGTCAAGTAACTTCGTGTCATCGATTTCTATATTAATATCCTTGAGAAAAATAACTGTTTTTTCAACATCAGACCATGGAGTACTTTCACTGATGTTTAGCAAAATCATCCAGTCGAATTTGTCAGAGTCTTGCATTGGTTTTTCCCACTTTTCTATGTAGGATTTCATTTCTCTGTAAAAATGTATAGTGTGTTTTGAATTAAATTTTCGTGTTTTCGTCTTGTTTGTTCAAAATACTTTGAACCTTAATGGGCACAAAGTTTTCTTTTATTCTCTCTTCTAACGTCTTATTCAAAGACGCCAATATGTTTCTAGTTTCAATAACTGTGTTAGGGCTTGATCCTTGCGGAATAATTAATAGTTAGTGGACTGTATAAAACTGGTTTAATAACAATAGTATTAATTTATAACAATAAATGGAATGTTCTACGCCGACGACAGACGGTTACGGTGCGCGTGTGTTTCGCTCGGGCGCGCGAGGGCAAGTGGGCGAGGGCCGCGGGACGTGAGCCGTGGCCAGGCGCTTGCGACTGGGAGGCGACGGCGGGGGGCGGGCGGTGCGAGGGAAGCGCCTCGGCCTTGTAGGTTGCGTTGCGTTGCGCGTAGACAACTGTGTTATCACTTTTTTTCCAATTTTTCGATCTTTCCGTGGAAAACGTACATCACTGAGTGAATGAGAAACAGATATGCTCGTAGGAGGGAAAAATAAAACAAGAAATTGGAGGGATAGCTTCTTTATTTTCAAAATTTATGGTCCCTGGGATTCAAAAACTGTTCCGGAACTCTTCATCGAGAAGTCCCTCTTTTCCCTCTCCGCCCTCTCTGTTTCTTCCTGGAGACGCAGCAGCTGGGCTCGGAACTCCGGATCCTTCATGTTTTGTATCAGGCTCCGCATGAACCTATCACCTCCCTGGGACTCGGTGGACAGCCTTCTTCTCTCTGACCTGGGGGGCAGCATCTGG
The DNA here is from genome assembly GCA_949316365.1 of Hoplodrina blanda. Classification (NCBI taxonomy): domain Eukaryota; kingdom Metazoa; phylum Arthropoda; class Insecta; order Lepidoptera; family Noctuidae; genus Hoplodrina; species Hoplodrina blanda. The sequence goes on along the minus strand of OX438564.1, from coordinate 1,059,479 downwards.
GAGGGGGGGGGGGGATTCCAGGACGAGAGGCTTTTCTTTGGGAATCGGGGCCTCAGCCTTCCTCTTCTTTGCCGAGCTTGGTCCCGGCTCGCCGCCGCTCGTCCTCGCTCTCTTATGCATTTTCTCCTTGGCGGTGGGAACTGCTTTCTTCTTCGGCCTCCTTGAAACCATACCCTTCACGTTCCCCAGGAAAGGGTGGTTTCTCTCCAACTCCTTTATTTTTTCCCTCTTTCGCTTCGCATCCTCCTCTAGCTTCGCCAAAGCGCGCAAAAAAAAAAAAAATTAAAACGTGTATTGTACGAGTTAGTCTTAGACCGCAATTGAATGTGACAAGATTGCGTGGATGTAGAGATGGTGTTACCTACCCCTATTACTTGAACAGTGGACTGTATCAATGGAGGATTAAGCTGTTTACATAACGATTCGGATATGAAACTGTGTTGGCTCCCGTTGTCTAGGAGAGCCCGCGTTGTGTGATATTTATTATGTACGTCCGCTATTTCCACTAATGCGGTTGATAATAAAACTGGATTTTGAAAACTATGCGTATTAATATTATTATCATCCTTGTACAATGTGTGAGTTTTGTGGGAAATAGCGGCGTAGGTATGTGTGTAGTACTCGTGTGACATTCAGACTGAGGCACTATTTCCGTGATTTGAGCAACAGCTGATGACGTACTCGGAGTGTCTACGACAGCATCGTTGTGTATTAATGTGTTGTGCTTTTGGTTACAATGCCTGCACGGTCCGTACCAACACTCGTTCAATGCGTGGCCTGTTCGTAAACAATTACGACATAACTTTTTCTCTTAAATTAAATTAAATTTATCTTGAAGGGATAGGCTAAGGAAATCTTCACAGGAAAATAACGGGTGATTGGAACCGCACCGATCGCATTTAAAACGTTGCGACTTGTTTTTCTTTTTAAAATAATTAATAATTTTATAAATCTTTTTTTTTGTTTGGATAAAGGAATACGTTCAGCATAAATATGTACAGGCACTAATGTTGAAGTTTTGCCCCTTTTTGGCTTTATCTTCAGCTCTTTGAAGCTGTCGTCATTATAATCAGTTGTAATACAGTACAGTACAGTAATGGGATTCCATGGCAGGAAATGAAAATATATGTTCTTTGATTTGATTGAATCTGTCATCAGAAAGTTTGTTAAATGGCGGTTTCTTGCCTCTAGAGTCTGGTAAAAGAACACCTTCTGAAGAGACCTTCTTCAAAGCTCCCCTTATAATGCCTTCTTTTATGTTTAAGGTGTCCAAAAAAAAATTTCTGCATACACTGACCTTTTCCTGTCCTATTGTAAAAGAATATTTGTGTGTAAAATCTTTGCGTGAAGGGCCATTTGTTGTCGATGTTTTCTTCATCTCTTTTTTAACATGTCGGATTATAAATTGACGCTGTTCTTGTAAAGTTTCCAGATTTCGAAAAGACTCATAAATTTTCTTTCTCCCTTCTTCAGGTACATTAGTATTGCATTTATGTTTCGGAATTGTCAGACACTTAAGTTGCTTAAAAGGCATAGCGGAAACGGATTTGCCTTTGATAGTTTTATAAGCCTCACCTTTTAAACGTTTCTTCCTTTCAATATGTCTCTCCCATTTAGAAGGGTCGGAAATATGTTTTTGCTTTGGTGACTTGGACTTTGGTTTTTTCTGCATTCTGTCTTCATTCGCAATATAAATGGAGTGAGCACTTCCTAATGAACTATTATCACCGAGGTCTTTGTCACCAACGAAATCGGGGTCTTTAACACTGTCATCATCACTAAAATCACTATGATTCAGTGTTTCTAATTATTGAAGAGTATCTGGTGACATATCACGAACTGGTGAAGAATTTTCAGTACTTTCAGGAATTGTTGTATGACCTCCAGATAGAAAAAGGTTTCGGCCTGTTGGAGCCCGGCCGCCGCCCGGCCGCGATCGCGTAAAATTGCACCATGGCAACAAACTCCAGGTTGGAGTACTCATATTACGGGACGCCATTAGAATCGCGCGACAAAGATCGGCAACAATGATTCACCTGTGACCGTCTTAAAAAAACTGATTTATTTACAATGTGCTCGATGGATGTGCGGGGCGGGGAGCGTGGGGTGCGCGGGAGAGCGCGGGGCGCGTGCGGCGGGTGCCTTTCGCATTGCCAATCAAATAGGGTTTGGGGGCGGAGTTTGGTCTAGCATTGGCTTATTAGTATGAGTCCACGTGGACTGCGCTTACACATCATTGGTAAAAAATGAGTCAAAATAATAATTGTATCGCAGTCGGTCCTTTTGAATCAAAGTAGATACCGTTCAAAGATGCCGACAATAGAGACTGCCGACAAACGTACCTACTAATGGTTTTCATAATGTTTTCTCTAAAGCGAGAATTGATTAGAGTTGATAAGAAAAAGTAATTTAATTTTTTAATTTTATCTACACAAATCGATAGTGTTTCATGCACCCTATCACCCCTCCACGGGATTAAAACGATCAAAATGTAACGGTGTAAATGGGAGTTTTGAATGAAGCAGATTGGAAGGCTATTGCCATCGATTTTTACAATTTGTGGCAATTTCCACACTGCGTTGGAGCCGTTGACGGCAAACATATTAAAGTACAATGCCCTCCTAAATCAGGTTCACAATTTTATAACTACAAAAATTATTATTCTATAGTTCTGCTAGCAGTTGTCGATGCAAAAAAGTTTTCCATCTTTGATGTTGGTTCCATGGGACGTTTCAGTGATGGAGGAATTTTTTCGAATACATAGTACTTTTGGGAAAAAATTATCTAATGGAGAGTTGGATTTGCCTGCTAACGAGGCTCTACAACCTGGCGGTTATGAATTTCCGTATGTATTTATTAGAGATCAGGCCCTTCCCAGGCCTTTCCCTTAATGAGAAATTTTCTAAGACCGTATTCGAAAACTGCATGCCGAGATAGCAGAGAAAAAAGAACCTTTAATTATCGCCACAGCAGAGCAAGAAATGTTGTGGAGGATGCTTTCGGAATTTTAGCTACAACATGGCGAAAATATCGCCGCCCTATTGCATGCAGATTGGATACAACAGATGATATAGTAAAGGCTACGTGTGTTCTACATAATTATTTATTAAGTAAAGGAACGTTACCCAGGGACACTAATAATTTAATAACATAACAACAAGTAACATCATCTATAAGACTAAACAACAATAACTTTCGGGTTTCTAGGGAAGCCTTTCGTGTAAGAGATTTATTTTGTGATTTTTTAAATAATAATAATTAAAAGTACTTACTATCAGAAATATCTGGGTCGTTTAATTCCTGCACGATTCTTCTCCATGCTGCTTCTTTTTTCACTAAATCATGGTATTCCCTGCATTTTACATCATATAAACAAGGAAACTGTCGGACACTCTCGATAAATTCTTCCATGACGCTTGCAACAATGACGTGCACACTGCGCGCAACTGCGCGCAAATGACAATGGACAGATAGAACGCTAACCTCTCGCTCTCCCATCCGCGCCCCCCGCTTCGCCCGCTCCGCCCGTCGCTCGTCTGTCCGTAGTTTTCGGTGTGAACCCCATAGTTTAGCTCGCCAATAATTTGCGTAGTTTGTATAGTTTCCTTCGTTCGCTTCGCCCACCCGCCTAGTTGACATATCATAGAAGATGTTTGACAGAATTAGGTTTTAAATAAAAAAATTAATGGAGATCCCGAGCTGTCCACAGTTCATGTACAAGCTGTGCACGAGCCTCAAGACCTCTGCGCAGCTCAACGTTGGCAGAACCTCGATCCGCCTCTAACTCGATTCTGTGCCAATAAAATTTCTCCCATGGATGGTATGGCATCCTCAATATCATCCAGACCCAATCGTGCTTGGTTACAAATGTTGTGTAAAACACAGCATGCATTTATAATTTTAGCAGCTGTGTCTGGATGATAATGAAGAACTCTATGACCCAGAAGACGTCTCCATCTATTTTTTAAAACCCCAATAGTGCGCTCAACAGTATTGCGAGCCACACAATGTAGATTGGTATAATATTCCTCAGCTGAGCCTGGCAGTGCATCCACAATTGGGGTCATCATATATTCCCTTTGAAGATAACCGGAATCACCTATAATTATATTAAAATGACTTAGTATTTTTTATAGTATATACAAAATATATTGCAGGCATAGTGTCCAATTTGAACAACTGTACGGAATGCTTACTAAGTAAAAAGACTTTCTCCTGCATTTATCTTTGCCAAGTGATTTTTCACAGGATGTTGGTTCCACACAAAAGTATCATGTGAAGCTCCACCAAACGAGGAATCTACACTCATTATGTTGAGATCTGCATCACAAATCTGTAGAAGAAATATTTTTATAGAAAGTTACAGTTACTCTAATAGTTAATAACTAGATAAATATTAAAAATAACTCACAATTAAAACATTTCTCGAATGATAACCTTTTCTGTTATAAAACCGCTCTTCATTTTGAGATGGTCTTACAATAGCGACATGTGTACCATCTATACATCCTGTGACTGAAGGAATTTTAAATTTTTCATAAAACCTGAAATTAATTTATTATTTGCTATTAATTTATTATAGCTTACCAAATTAGTTGAAAATCAATATATATGTCAATTAATATCAAAACAACTTAACAAAAGTATTGAAAGGTAACCTTTGTTTACCTTTGTTTAATCAAATCTCGTTGTCGGCGAGTCTGGAAACTTAAGCAATTTATTTAAAATATCCTCAGAATTGAGAGCATTTGTAGCTCCTCTTATTGCTCTGGAAACTGATTGTTGGGACATCATTGTACCTTGTGTCCCACCTACTAACCTTTGGTAGCTGCCTGTGGTATAGAGCCACTAAAACCTAAGAATAAAAGTTAGTATAAAATACTACGTGACTACGTAATTGTTTACAAGTTTACAAACCTTGTACTTTCTTGATATGTCGCTACGACGAGTAGGCTGAGGCATCAAAGGTGCCAAATCTTTGTAAATAACTTCGAAAAGCTCCTTATCTACTCGGTAATTTCTCCGAAATTCATCGTCACTCATAGCAAATGCGATGTCTGCATAACGCGCCATTCGTCTCAAATTCCGCCTTAGTCTCACATCTATTTTCACATATTTTTTTCCTTAACCTCTTGTTTTGCTGTACTTTCCGATTATGGTTTTCTATCTTGACAACATTGTTTCTTTTCTTACTTTTCTAAACAAGTTTCTTCTTCTTTTGAGACTCGACTACATTAACGGTATTTATATCATTAGAAGGGGTACTACCCCTCTTAAAATGAAAAGTTGCGGAGCCCCCCCCCCCCCTTTTCGAGTTTTTTTAATTTTTAATTTTGAGGAAATTTTTCCTCATTTTATGAATTACAATTAATAGTAAGTGTAAAAAATCATGGGGGACCCCTTGGGGGGGAAGGGGGTTCTCCCCCTACGGAAGGAAGAATCCCTCTTCATCAAAAAAAAATGGCACTGATTTAAAGAGGCAGTTATAAATAGCGGTTTTGGTAAGTTAAAAATTATACACATCAAAAGTGTCTAGGGATCAAGATTAGAGATGAAAATTGACGAATGTTTCCGAAACTTACCAGGAAAGTTTCCAATATTGCCGGCAATATTGCGCAATATTGCCGGAAAGTTGCCAAAGTTGCCAGCTTAGATAGAGTTTTTTAAATGCCATTTTCAATGTTTATGGGCTCATGAGGTTTTATGTAATGGTGTAATTATACGTATGACTAGTAAGTCTGTATAATTAATTGTTCACTTTAATTAATTTATAATAATCCAGGGAAATATCTGAAGATAAAGTTAAACAATGGCAGTGGTGACTTCGTGATAGTTGAACCCATAGTTTTTTAAGAATGTCACCTATAAATGTTATAATAAAAGTAAGAGGGCATAATAATACCGAAAGAAATAAATATAAATCATACAACCGTGTAGTGTCATTTTGTAAATTTTTTGGACTTTTCTTCAAGTAACTTCATCTGTTTGTACTAGTAGGTTAAAATTGGGGTTTCCAGATCAGATAAGATCTGGAAACCCGCAATTTTAACTCATTCATCATTTCATTCATCTGGTAGCATAATAATGTTTTCAATTGGGGTTTTCCAGATCAAAGAAGATCTGGAAACCCGCAATTTTCACCATTCATTATAGAATCATTTCAGATCCAGAAACACCTAATTACAGCCATCATTCATTGCTTTTAAATAGTACTATGTTTAAGTCTCATACAATAGGGTCAGCCCTATTACTAAATATTAGATAGGTACAAATGGTAAATAGGATCGAACTCAAGACCTCATGCTCAGTAGTGATCACTCCACTATTCAAGTGTGCTTAGATACGCAGTGCCTGCTCTATACGACACAGCGCGGCAGAGCATTGAATATGGAATGCGCTCATGTTGCCGCCACTGCCTTATATAGCACAGTGGCTATTCACGCTAAACTGTTATAGTAAGTACTTTATATTAAAAATAGGGATTCATAGTAGAAATAAAATGAACTTTTTTTTTGAGATGTATTCTATTATTTTAAACAAAATCAATATATGACATCTATTCAAATACTGTAATGTCATTTATTCAAATACCACTTCTGGTCTGATATGTTGTTTCCGTGATCTGATCATGTTAGATACATTTTAGAACTGCTGCAAAATAATCTGACCTAATCAGATCTGTTTTCTGAGTACTTATAATTATTATATTTTAGGAGATCCAGAAACACCCAATTTACACCATCATTCATTTTATTGAAATGAATAATCTAGTGACACCTATACTTATCTATTCATTTAATATGCATTTCTACATGCATTCTAATTTTTCATTGTTAAATTAGTACGTTCATTCATCAATTTTATTCATTGACACGCGTATGAAATTCGAGCATATTCAGATCCAGAAACACTCAATTACAGCCATCATTCATTGCTTTTAATTCAAATACCACTTCTGGTCTGATATGTTGTTTCCATGATCTGATCATGTATCTATTTTAGAACTGGTGCAAAATAATCTGACCTAATCAGATCTGTTTTCTGGGTACTTATAATTATTATATTTTATGTATGGAATAATGTTCTAACTGATCTGATCTGTTTTCAGTAGGTAAGTAGTATATGAATTATATTTTAATTCTGAGTAATATTGTAGCCTGATATCATCCGTTTCTTCGATCTGTTCTTGATCATAATATTTAGCGGTTAAATGAAATGTTATTGCGAAATCTTCATTTGGGTTTCTGGATCAAAAGAGATCCATCAACCCAATTATACACTAGTTCAAATACGACATCCATTCAAATACTGTAATGTCATTTATTCAAATACCACTTCTGGTCTGATATGTTGTTTCCATGATCTGATCATGTATCTATTTTAGAACTGGTGCAAAATAATCTGACCTAATCAGATCTGTTTTCCGGGTACTTATAATTATTATATTTTATGTATGGAATAATGTTCTAACTGATCTGATCTGTTTTCAGTAGGTAAGTAGTATAAATTATATTTTAATTCTGAGTAATATTGTAGCCTGATATCATCCGTTTCTTCGATCTGTTCTTGATCATAATATTTAGCGGTTAAGTAAATGAAATGTTACAAATATGACATCTATTCAAATACTGTAATGTCATTTATTCAAATACCACTTCTGGTCTGATATGTTGTTTCCGTGATCTGATCATGTATCTATTTTAGAACTGGTGAAAAATAATCTGACCTAATCTGATCTGTTTTCTGGGTACTTATAATTATTATATTTTATGTATGGAATAATGTTCTAACCTGATCTGATCTGTTTTCAGTAGGTAAGTAGTATGAATTATATTTTAATTCTGAGTAATATTGTAGCCTGATATTATCCGTTTCTTCGATTTGTTCTTGATCATAATATTTAGCGGTTAAATGAAATGTTATTGCGAAATTTTCATTTGGGTTTCTGGATCAAAAGAGATCCATCAACCCAATTATACACTAGTTCAAATACGACATCCATTCAAATACTGTAATGTCATTTATTCAAATACCACTTCTGGTCTGATATGTTGTTTCCATGATCTGATCATGTATCTATTTTAGAACTGGTGCAAAATAATCTGACCTAATCAGATCTGTTTTCTGGGTACTTATAATTATTATATTTTATGTATGGAATAATGTTCTAACCTGATCTGATCTGTTTTCAGTGGACAACCATCATTCATTATTTTTCAATCATCATCCCGACCGGTGTTGAACTAAGGCTTACTTTTGAATACTTATCTATTCAGATTATAAATATAAAATAGTTTATGTTGTTTTATGTCTATTCGACCATTTTTAATATAATGGATATCATGATAAATTAGATATTGTTTTATACTATGTAGTGATACTACTTACCCACTGAATCAAAAATTATTTAAAATATAAATAAATAAAATATGAATACATACAATATGAATAACCATCACTACCACTGTTATATGTTTTTTTAATACTTAATTTAAATATAAAATTAAAAAAATAGGTACTTACCGAAGTCATAATTTACATTTAGTATTTTATACATTATTTTGAATTTTTTCTATTAATGCATTTGTGGAATTGTAAATATCGTCAAATAATCCATGTTTTACAACATATTGCGCACACAACTCCGCTTTACATTTGCAGAGGCTCTCTTCTTGGTTCACGAAATCTTTGGCATCGTAGATTTCAATGAGGACAATCTTGGACCCCAGGGCAGGCTTCTTAATAAATGTATACGAAGTTACGTTGTTATCTTCGGAATGCGGTCTTTTTCGGTGCGATTGATTTCCATTGTTTCTTTACTTAACCGCTAAATATTATGATCAAGAACAGATCGAAGAAACGGATGATATCAGGCTACAATATTACTCAGAATTAAAATATAATTCATACTACTTACCTACTGAAAACAGATCAGATCAGGTTAGAACATTATTCCATACATAAAATATAATAATTATAAGTACCCAGAAAACAGATCTGATTAGGTCAGATTATTTTGCACCAGTTCTAAAATAGATACATGATCAGATCACGGAAACAACATATCAGACCAGAAGTGGTATTTGAATAAATGACATTACAGTATTTGAATAGATGTCATATTTGAACTAGTGTATAATTGGGTTGATGGATCTCTTTATTTGAAATTATGTAACAGTATTCGAATAAGATGGTATACTAGTTTTTTGAAGTATCGGTGTATTTAAATAGATGATTTTATTTGAAATGATGTAACAGTATTCGAATAGATGGTATAATAGTTTTTGACTACTTAAAACTATTAATCATCTATTCGAATACTGTTACATCATTTCAAATAAATCATCTATTTAAATACACCGATACTTCAAAAACTTCGAACCATTTCAAAATAAAACATTATTCATATATTTTCATACATTTATTATTTATTTGGTACAAGTAAGCCGCGTTTGAGATATTGTTAAATTATGACTTCGGTAAGTACCTATTTTTTAATTTTATATTTAAATTAAGTATTAAAAAAACATATAACAGCGGTAGTGATGGTTATTCATATTGTATGTATTCATATTTTATTTATTTATATTGTAAATAATTTTTGATTAATATTGTATTTTGTGTGTAAATCAAGTTTATTAGTTCACATTATTGTCGTGCTAAGATACCTTCTGGTTCCGGGATTGGATAATATACTTATATTAGTATTACTTATTTAAATGGTTCTTCTGAATCCTGGAAATTAATATTTTAACAATTAGATATTTCTACTTAATACTTAATAAAATTGTGTCTGATCCAAACTAGTGAGCAGGGTTGACAATCTTAATACTGGGAAACGGGTAATCGTTCTCGTATAAGTATGCAAAATAAGATTGGCCACCAGGAAGTACGGCCAGCGTGCATATGAAACTGACATTTTAATTTTGTTACATTATAATGTGCTATTTTTCTAAAACTCTCTAAGAGATGGCAGTATTACAAGATTTGTGACTACGTAGTTCTACTAAGTCCGCAAGATGGCGTGCAAACATTCATGCATTTGACTCTCTGGTATGACCAGCCTTCGCTCAATTTATATGAGTAGTATAATCTCGATAAACTTATTTATTATAAACAATACAACGAGAAAACAATAAAATATTATTTAGAAGCTCATTAAAATATAAAGTACCTAAAAAGAATTTAATGAAGAGTTAGTTACTAAATTTATTTTTGTATGCAACAGCAACACTACAACAAATGTCAAACAAAACAAACTTGGCCGCCGGTTTGCGTTTGCGCATTTTCCGCGTCTTGCTTGTTTTTTCCAGATTTTAACCGTCCTAAAGTGCTTTTTCCACCTAAGTCCGTTGAGTTGAGTCTCGGCTCCTCCGGCCGTGTTGATTTTGTGCTTGTGTTGATTGTTAAAATCAAGTTTTGAGACAGGACTCTGACGAACCGTTTGGTGCCGCAACTTTTGTGTTTGTGACATTGATATCTTCCCATTATCATGTCTAACAGACAGTGTTGCGTCCCCGGATGCTTGAACAGCTTAGGTAAGGGTTTCATATAATGCCGCTGGGCCAAAACTTCGTATTTTGTCTCTCGATCCGAGATTTCGATTCGGAAATTCTATCTCTCTGTCGCTCGCTTTAGATATAATGCAAAAAAATATAGACAGAATATCCGAATCGAAATCTCGAACCGTGCGTTTGTGAATAAGGGGGCTGATCCATAAGACAGCCCCATGGGCAAAGTCCGCTGTTTGTAAATTTCAGGTTTTGACTTTCAACTCCACGGCTCCACTGATTACTTACTTGATTATTTCAGATACCAATGCGAATTTGCATAAATTCCCGAACCCAGATAAGGATAAGGAATTATTTAATAAGTGGGTCTATTCCGTTGGTGGTGACATATTGCAACTTGGAAATGAACATATTTTCAAATACCGCCGTGTATGTCAAGTGCACTTCGTACAAAAATATTGCTGCCGGAATAATCGACTTAGCAAAGATGCTGTACCAACAAGAAACATGCCAGGTTAGATATTATAATAAATTCTTATAAACACAAAGAATACAGACTTAGGATATAAGTAGGTTTATTTATGACAGTCTAAAACAGCCATTATCGGTTATCACAATATTATGGATACTAAAGATTTATATCCTCTTTAAATCAAGTTTCATCTGTGTAAGGGAACCCCAATGCTTATGTGGACACACAGAGGTCCAACACTCAAAGGAAAGGCCTTTGAGTGTAGGAACTTTAATCTCAGATAGATGGGACACAAACCAGAACCTCCCTATGGTTGTACTATAGAAATTCAGTCATGGTTTGTTATTGCTAAATATGGAAACTAAAATTCCTGGTTCTATGGGGAATGATCTTTAATGGATTGGTAAAAAACTTGGTAAGAAGTTTTTTACCAATCCACACAAAAGGGGTCAAATCTTTATTATCTAAACTTCATAATATTATAAAGAGCAAAGATTTCATTTTTTATTGTGTTGCACTCCCTCACCGGGAGCATTCGCGTGTAATGTAACATTATAGAATCGACTTTGAGCATTACATTACAATACTACCTCTGTGTCTGACGAGCATTCACGTACATTTGGTATAGATTTGATACAAGGTGCGCATCGTGATGCTCGATTGTCTTATTCCGTCACTGATGCAATGTTCGAATCTGTAATGTTACATTACAGGTGAATGCTTGCGGTGAGGGAGCACCTTATATGGTCTAACTGGACCAAAGTTCACCTACTCCTTTTTATTACAGGATTATCTGTTTTAAAATTCCACTCGGTTAGTGGAGTGTTGAGACCTCTTCAGATATCAGAAGCATCTACATCAAAAGGTAAATAAATATTTTTTTATCATGACATATCTCCCATCATGATCCTCTGATAGTCATGGGTATCTTAACTGGTATACTATAATGTTTGGTGAAATTCTCAATAACAAATTGCCCCAAGTTGGAAATCAAACCTAATACCACAAACTCAGTGGTTGCTTCTGCAACTGATGATTTATATACCAATGTAGCTTCACATCATATGATGACAGTTCACACTTTACCTGTCAAGCGGTGCTAATGAGACACAATTGACAATATACTGTATCTAGTCCTCCAAGTGTTATCGCCTATTGCTGTAATAATGGATTAATTTGTCATTCCAGAATCTGTTACTTCACATTTGGACTCTGAGGATATGCAGCCACACACTCAAAGAGCTGTGGAAGAGATGCAGACAAAGGAAAATCTTGGTAAGAGAAGATAAAATAATAAGCAGCCTGTTTTTCTTTTAAATAGGCAGAAGCCTAATATAATGATAAAAGTTTATTAAGTAAATAAGTAGTGAAAATGTATTTATTTTATACATGAAATAAGATTTATATTGCATTAAACACCGTTTCCAGCTTTTACAGTTTACAGCTAAACTCAAAAGGTCACTAACGGGATATCTTCCATGATTATTATTAATTTTGAAAACTAATAATAATCATGGAAGATATGCCGTTCATGACATTTTAAGTTTAATATTGCATCATGCATACATTGTGACAATTCAACATAAATACTTTCAATATTGGCTGAGAATGTAATAGTTGATAATAATTAATTAATCTATTTTTTATGTACTGTGCTGTTGTTTTTGTTATGCACTAATAAACTTATTATTATTTACACATTCATTTAGAACTATAATAATGAATACATTAATTTTTATTCCAGATCCTATTACCTCACATAGATGTGCCACAGTTTCTAGAGATAATGTGCCTATGCATGCTACAGTTGCTGTGGAAGATGTACAAATTAACCAAAATCTTGGTAAGTAAAGATAATTAATTATCATCATAATAAAATTATAAGTATTTTTCCTTACTTATCTTTTTATTTAGGAAATTAGGTACATTATGTAGGAAGGTATACAGATGATGAGGAAACATTCCTTTATTTTTAAAAAGAAACAAAACCATTAACAGATTTCTTGACGAGCTTACAATTGGGAATCGAACCAGCTAAAAATTATTCTTTTTAATTCAGTTTTAACCTACTATTGCTCCCTACTTTTTATGGTAAACACTCATTCTGTCATGAAAACATGATAGTTAATAAGAAAATAATTTTCTATAATAATAAGTGTATTATGTTTTCTTTCATTACAGAGCATCGCAAGAAGCAACAACGAACTGTCGCTACTAGAAGGCGGGTGAAACGCGTTGCTCTAACTCAATCTGAGCATGCTTTATACAAAAAACTTATGCTAGTTGGAGTAAAACTAAGTAAGTGCCGCAACAAGGTCAAAAATCAGGCAAAAAAGATCAAGGCACTGCAAAATCTAACCACGAATCCTCAGTTTTTGAAAACACTCGAAGAATTACCCAGCACATCAAAAATTTTGACATTATTACAGTTCAGAGAGCATAAGAAAGGTAACAAAGGACGTCGTTTCACCCTAAAGGAAAAAATTATTGCTTTGTCCTTCCTAAAACAGAGCCCAAAAGGGTACAGATTTCTGAGGAAAATATTTATTTTACCATCTCGCCAAACTCTCCTGAAGTTGCTTAATATGGCAGATATAAATCCAGGAATCAACAAAAATATGATTCAGCAGATAAAGAAAGCTACTGAAAAAATGAAGTTAGAACATAAAATATGTATTGTCCTGTTTGACGAAATGTCACTCAAACCCAATGTGACATACAACGAACGCAAGGACCAAGTATGTGGATTTGTCACAAATGGCCTGGAGACACAACCTGATTATGCAGATCATGCGCAGGTGTTTATGGTACGAGGCTTACTAAAAAACTATAAGCAACCTGTTGCATACACTTTTTCACAAGCTGCAACAAAGGGGCCTGAACTTGCGAAGCAGTTAAAAGCTGTAATTACAGAGTTACAAAATGCAGGTCTCATTGTAGTAGCAACTGTGTGCGACCAAGGCACAAATAATGTAAACTGTATAAAACATCTTCTGCAAGAGACAAGGGGTAACCTATTGAGAAAAGGAGAAGAGATACGAGAGAACATTTGTATTATAAATGAACAAGAAATCATACCATTGTATGACCCACCCCATTTAATAAAATGCATACGAAATAATCTAATTACAAAAGATTTGAAATATAAAAAAAATGGGGAAGTAAAATTGGCAAAATGGGCTCATATCATGGCCTTACACAAGGAAAACCCAGGATACAAAGGAATCCGATTGGTGCCCAAATTGACAGATGCCCACTGTGACCCAAGCAAAATTCCACGAATGAAAGTCAAAAATGCTACACAAGTTTTCAGCCAAACTGTGGCATCGAATATGGGATATCTAGCAGGTAAATTTCATCAGTCTGCACAATTCAATATTGTCTTCACTAGTTCTTTTTTGACGATTACAATGAAATACAAATATTAAATACTTACTATAGTTTTACATTATGCTGATCAGACATAAAACATTATTTAACAATCTATATTTTTTCACAGATAAGGGTATACTTCCTGCAGAAGCCAAAGACACTGCAGACATATTACTGTTCTTTGACAAACTTTTTGACTCCATGAACGGAAGCTTTGGAAAACGCAAGAAACACGGCAAACCTCTCCTAGGACCTGCGACGCCTACTTCTATCCATCATAAAACATGGAAGGAGTGTAAAGTTATGATGAAAGACATGAAATTTATTAATACCAAAACATCAAACGATGAATATGTTCCTACAATAAACAATTGGGTATGGACACTAGACGGATTTGAATTGTTACTAAAAAAAATACAAACAGAATATGGTGTAACATCAGTTTGGTTGCGGCATCTGAATCAAGACCCAATAGAAAACTTTTTTGGGTCCATAAGGAGCCACGGATGCCGCAACGTGAACCCAACACCAGAGCGATTCGAAGCAGCATTCACCACATTACTGGTCAACAGTCTCTCTAGTGTCCATGCTCCTGGAGCTAACTGTGAAATTGACAATTGTGAAACTTTACATGAAGTACTCATCACAAGCGGGGGCATCAAAGAGCAAACAAATTGCGAACTTACTAATATTCCCGATATAACATTCACACCCCTTGAAGAAAAAAATGACCCACGTGTAATAGGGGGCTTACAATATGTTAGTGGATATTTTTTAAAAAGCGCAAAATAAAAAGTATTTAAGGGGTGTGTTGAATGTAAAAACGATTTAATGTCAAACAGTGAGCATGAATATTTAAAATATTGGGAATACGCAAATAAAAAATGGCTTTGCAGTCCCAGCGACTCCCTCTTAAATTGTATCTCAAATCTGCAGGATATAAATTATCTAATATTAAAAGACAATTTAAACAAAAAAAATTTAAGAGAATTAATAAAAACCATGATTTTTATTGCTGTAGATTTTTCCTTTATAAAATGCTCAATACACAATGAAAAGTTAACAGATTTTTTAATAAAAATATCCTGCAGATTTTTTATTTACAACTATTGTAAAGACATAAATAATATATTAATAAATAAGAGGGAGTGTGATGATGATACGGATTCGTATAAAGTTAAAGCTAAAAAACTAAGTAAGAAGTGTTTTAAAAGAAAGAAATAAAAAATTAAATCGAAGATCATTGTTTTGTTGTTTAATAATGTGAATTACTTTTTCGCTTTTCTACATAACTGCAAGCGATTATGTAATTCACATATTACCCTAAACCACCTAAACCTTAAAAATATTCAAGCAGTAGACTACGTAGGTACCGTAGGTACGTATACTACTTAGGTAGCTATACATATGTTGGCATTAGTTCCAAAACCTGCGTCCAGAGGGCGACATTTGACGTTTCTCACTTTCGACGCTGAGTTGTACCTCTATCCCATATATAATAAAGTACTCTGTGCTAGTGAGTGAATATAAGTATATTATCCAATCCCGGAACCAGAAGGTATCTTAGCACGACAATAATGTGAACTAATAAACTTGATTTACACACAAAATACAATATTAATCAAAAATTATTTAAAATATAAATAAATAAAATATGAATACATACAATATGAATAACCATCACTACCACTGTTATATGTTTTTTTAATACTTAATTTAAATATAAAATTAAAAAAAATAGGTACTTACCGAAGTCATAATTTACATTTAGTATTTTATACATTATTTTGAATTTTTTCTATTAATGCATTTGTGGAATTGTAAATATCGTCAAATAATCCATGTTTTACAACATATTGCGCACACAACTCCGCTTTACATTTGCAGAGGCTCTCTTCTTGGTTCACGAAATCTTTGGCATCGTAGATTTCAATGAGGACAATCTTGGACCCCCTCAGGGCAGGCTTCTTAATAAATGTATACGAAGTTACGTTGTTATCTTCGGAATGCGGTCTTTTTCGGTGCGATTGATTACCATTGTTTCTTTCTGAACGTACTGCTTCCGTGGGAATAAAGTTGAATAATGGTTCTTCTGAATTCTAGAAATTAATATTTTAACAATTAGATATTTCTACTTAATACTTAATAAAATTGTGTCTGATCCAAACTAATGAGTGAATATAAGTATATTATCCAATCCCGGAACCAGAAGGTATCTTAGCACGACAATAATGTGAACTAATAAACTTGATTTACACACAAAATACAATATTAATCAAAAATTATTTAAAATATAAATAAATAAAATATGAATACATACAATATGAATAACCATCACTACCACTGTTATATGTTTTTTTTTAATACTTAATTTAAATATAAAATTAAAAAAATAGGTACTTACCGAAGTCATAATTTACATTTAGTATTTTATACATTATTTTGAATTTTTTCTATTAATGCATTTGTGGAATTGTAAATATCGTCAAATAATCCATGTTTTACAACATATTGCGCACACAACTCCGCTTTACATTTGCAGAGGCTCTCTTCTTGGTTCACGAAATCTTTGGCATCGTAGATTTCAATGCGGACAATCTTGGACCCCAGGGCAGGCTTCTTAATAAATGTATACGAAGTTACGTTGTTATCTTCGGAATGCGGTCTTTTTCGGTGCGATTGATTACCATTGTTTCTTTCTGAACGTACTGCTTCCGTGCGAATAAAGTTGAATAATGGTTCTTCTGAATTCTGGAAATAATATTTTAACAATTAGATATTTCTACTTAATACTTAATAAAATTGTGTCTGATCCAAACTAATGAGTGAATATAAGTATATTATCCAATCCCGGAACCAGAAGGTATCTTAGCACGACGATAATGTGAACTAATAAACTTGATTTACACACAAAATACAATATTAATCAAAAATTATTTACAATATAAATAAATAAAATATGAATACATACAATATGAATAACCATCACTGCCGCTGTTATATGTTTTTTAATACTTAATTTAAATATAAAATTAAAAAATAGGTACTTACCGAAGTCATAATTTAACAATATCTCAAACGCGGCTTACTTGTACCAAATATTATTATAGAATAACTTTAAATGTTAGTCCTCAATAGTTCATTAGTGTGAATGCATTAGTATTTAGTCCCTAAACGTGTGTGTAAAAAAATGATGATCAGAAGGAAATTATGTCAAGATTGACTACTTATGCAATTGTGGGTTCCGCCCGCAATAATTCGTTATGATATCTTGTAATCATTGTTCGAATAACTTGAGATTAATTTTTGCTCAACGTGGATCATATCTCTCTGACGGAATACTAAAAATATTGCTAATGCAGCAATAATACCCAATTGAATATACTATTTGTTACACCTGGTTTTACTTTGCATTTAATGTTTAAAAATAAACACACGTTCATTACAATACACTACTATGCGGTATAGGTATACATTTGGACGGCACGTATTGATTTATTAGTAGATAAATTTGTAAACACAGGCAGGCTCAGATTGCATCTGACGCCTCAATGGCGCTAGTAAGTATATACAAACTCTAAAAAAGGAGCGAGTCTATCCTTTTATGAAATCATGTATAGTCAGCATCAAAAATATCGGGACGAACAGACTGTGTAAAATGATTGAAATAACTATGAAAATTAAATTTTAACTCAATGATGCAAGGAATGATTCAGAATAAAGACAGTAGGTACACGACAACTGTAATTCTGACAAGAACTTTATCCAATTGAGATACCTAATGTTTAATTTTTTTAATTGTTGAGATCATTTTGAACTGTCTATTCGTCTCGATATTTTTGACGCTGAGTGTACGCACATATTTCCAGTGAAAACTAATCCTTCATTGCACGGGAAGCCTATACAATGCGAGACCATGTTATATTGGAAATGAGTAGCTGGTTCCTGGTAGCTGGTTCTGGTTCCGGGATTGGATAATATACTTATATTCACTCATTAGTTTGGATCAGACACAATTTTATTAAGTATTAAGTAGAAATATCTAATTGTTAAAATATTAATTTCAAGGATTCATTCATTATTTTTCAATCATCATCTCGACCGGTGTTGGACTAAGGCTTACTTTTGAATACTTATCTATTCAGATTATAAATATAAAAAAGTTTGTGTTGTTTTATGTCTATTCCACCATTTTTAATATAATGGATATCATGATAAATTAGATATTCAATATAAATATGCAACATGTATCTTAATTCAACATTCTATTAATATTATTACCATTGAACATACCAATATATACCTACACAAAGTCTTAAATTTTACTTTTAAATCAATATTTTTTTTTTTTTTTTCTTAAACTACAACGTAAGGTAAGGTGATACCCATAAGAATATAAATAAAAGTCAAATTCTGAGTAAAATATATAGGTACTTTATTAAGTCATAAAAATAAGTAATATCATTACAAATTAAACAACTAAACTAACATTATTATTATTATGTTTTTTAAATCATAGCAGTATGTATGTCATTGTATAATACTAGCGTTTAACATATGTGGTCACAATGACCCCAAGGTAATGTATCTATTTGATTAGTTTGAACAAGTCTTTTATCATCTATTCTATTTAAAATAACTTTATTTACTTCCTGTGAATACAATATATGTTTGCTAGACTTTATCATATTCATCTTACATTTTAAAGTAATATTCTTAAATAAAACACTCTTAAAGTTAAATATTTTCAAACTTTTTGTAATGGGCCTTGATACTCCTTTGGCTTTGTTAATCTGTGTTTTTATTGATTTAATACAATAAAGCTTTGCTCTCAAACCTGTAAATTCGGTTATTACATCACCACCTAATTCATCTTTAAACAAGCCGGGAATTTTATTATTTATCTTTGGAATACTGTATGGATTATTAAAATCAAAATTACTGGTATCAAATTTTAATATATTTTCATTCAAATCTTTATAAAAGTTTTGTGTGCGTATTAAGTATAACAAACTGTCAGTATCAGTATAACACAGTTTAACATTTTCACCGTACTTATTTTTAATGAAATCATAATGAAAATTATACATATGTTGTTTAGCATATTCTAGTTTTGTAATCAACTTCTCTGCACCTAGTGACTTATTTGTTTTATTGCAATCATCATTCCATCTAGTAACTAATTTAACGTCAACCTGTTTACGTTTATTTTCAATTGTCTTACCAAATATTGAGTTATTTAAAACGCTGCTTGACGTAATTTAGTATTTAAGTCAATATATTTTTTTTAAAAGTTATCTTGTTGAAATTGAAGCACTCTATGAATTTTTTTTAATACTAGACCGTGTCTAAGACATTCCTTCAGGTGAACATAATGTATTATGTAATTATATTTATCATACAAATTAGCAATTAATTTAGGTGTCTTTCCTCCAATAGGTATAAATTTTTCTGGAGCGAAGGGCAAGTCACTATGCATATTATGCAAATGATCTGGATACATCATATCAACTTCTAAAATATAACCGTGGCTATTATCGTCAGGAATATCAAACAAATTAAAATTCAAAATATCATCGTTTTCCATAAATTTAAAATCTGATATAGGTAACATCTTGGTCATTGCATAACCGTAAAGATTGTTACAGTCAAGATATATTAAATATGTTGAAGGTTTGGAATCATCAAATTGAGGCAAGTAAACGTTATTGGCTTCAGCATATCGATGAGTGCACTGTACTAACCCACCACGTATTCCTTTTTCTAACATTTGATAAATTTCTAAATCATTAATCAGCTCTAGTTCAACGCCTGTGTAAAAAAGCATAGCATCCCAACTAAGACTAGGTGAAGTAACATAATATGCAGGATCAAGATTATAATTCTCTAAACATAAGTTTCTAAAATTTTCGAATACATCACATAGCAAAAGTACATCACCTTTTAAATATAGGTCAGTGTATTCACCGATGGAACCAATACTAAAAGATTTCCAAACAGTATTTGCATGTTCATATTCATGATCCGTTATATTTGTCATTAGCAAGCTGTTATAAAAACAATCTTTAGATGGAAGTTCTGTTTCATTATATTTCTCCCATGAATTAATATATTCATACGGATATATACCTTTTCTTCTTAATAAATCAAATTGGTCCTTGTGAGAATAATGGGATGATAAATGCACGAAATCCTTGTCACATAAACTTTTAGCCAATGTATCAATACTTGAACTAAGAAACTGAAAAGAATCTATAAATTTAATCTGTACGGGCATTCTATGATTATCTTCTGATTTTATAATTTTCGTTATAGACAAATACTTTTCTTTTGTTTTGGGAATAACTTTTATTTCACCTTCGTATTTAGACAATTCTGTGATAAATATGTGGACATCATAACCAGATAAATTATGAAATATAACGGGTATGAATGAACATACTTTAAATGATATATTACAATGTGAATGAGCTGCGCCTCTATATTCAGATGTAATATGGTCATGATCACGGACTTTGTCGTCAAATAATAATTGCTTGCATATGTGACATACAGTTGCACTTCGATAATCGTTAATTTGTTCTTTAGTCATTGGTTTCATTGGCTTTTTTGTAATTAAAATCTTATGAATTAACTGAGTGTCCTTAATAATTCCTCTAATAAATTCTTGTACACAATCTATTCCTCTGTATGAAACAAATTTATTCAAGCTTTTGTCATGGGAACAACATATATAATATGCAAAAGAAGATGGTTGATGACATTTATTTCTTACGGTATTTTTATCGGGATTTGGTTCCTTAAAATCAGATAATATACATTCAAAATCAGCATATATAACAAAGTTAATTCTTTGCTGTCTCTCATAATGTCTGAATTTCAAAAAACTGTTCTTTTCTGGCAATAACGTTATTATCTTAGAGCAATTGTGTGAAGCGTACTTTGTTTCACTAGTATAAAACTGTAGACATGTTTCACATAAATACATTTGACCTTTATGATGTGAAACCTGTCGTCTGACTAGACGCAAAAGGTCTTTAATCAAACAGTAATGAGCGTTAGCGTTCTGTTCTAAATACAGCAAGTTGACGTGTTTAATTCTCTTGCTACTGGTGACATATAAAGGACCAGTAACATTATGATGCTTGTCTAATCCGTAAATATTTACACTTATTTCACAATTATTTTTTTCAAACAACTGAATATCATTATGTGATGGGGGAAATGACATTCCCTGTGTATTAAATATCAAATTTACATTCGGATACGAGCTTGGCCTACAGACGTTATTTTTAGCTGGAAATAACGCTGCAGCTATGCTCCACAAAAAACAATAATTATCACTATTTTGTATGTTCAAACAGCTCTTTGTATTCTTAATTTTAGCAGGCAAGTCGATGTAAGATCCACCTCGCATGGGTGAATACTTATTAATATTAATTTCTAAATGACTGATAGACATAAATGCCCATCCAGATTTGCAATGCTCAAATTCAGTTAATTTCATTTTATAATTCTCTCTTATATTTGAATATAACTCATCATAATCAGTATTTTTGTATATGGTTTTATATTTAGTATTAAATGACTTCAGTTGCTGCTCACCTGATACGGGTAACCCAAAATAAGCAAACAACTCGAAGTTCACTTTAATACATCCATGTTTCAATAATGTCAGTTCAATAATTTTAAAAACATCGTCTCGCTTTCCATCTAAGAACGCCTCTGCTAGAAGGTACTCGTCTTCTTGAGATGGATTTAAGCGATAAGTCATTATTCTATTTTTAAATGCTGTAGCTATAATATCAATATTCGAAAATTTTGACTTGATTAGACAATTCGATTTATGAATATTAGTTCTCTTATGATATCTATATTCGTGTACTGGGATCTCAATTTTGCATTTATCACAAGTAACATTTGTGTTTGATGATGAATTAAGTGGTGGTTCAACTGAAAAGAAGAAAATACATCAACTTGGAATATTTATTCAATAAAAATAAACAATAGGTACAGAGCATAGTGATTAAACAATATTGGTTATAGCCTTATAGGTAATTATAATGATTAGGTAAGTACATAATAGAGCATAATATATTCATTTTACTAGAATACAATTAATTAACACTACATTTTGTGGATAAATATATGTAGTGTAAGTTTTATTAATAATGTATGTATTTAGTTTATAAGATAAGATATAAGTTCGTAGGTCGAATAGAGTTGATTGTTATTGATACGAACTAATGAACGTACGTGGACAGTCATTAAACTCTTTTCTAACACTCTTAACATATTCATTTAAATGCTTCCAAGACTCGGACTCCGTTTCACACTTATTTTTAATTGTCACGACTGAGTGGCGCCACCTATTTACCGGTGCCACTCGCTAGTACCTACAGCAGTAGGTACTTATAATCAGATCGATTAAGTAAATCTTGTGTTTTATTTCAGCATGACACGTAGATCTAAGCTATATCAAAATAGAAAGATTTTTTATAATAACAGCAGGTAAAACCAGGCTTAACAATTGTATGTCAATATTGTTAAATTGTTTTGATCCATCTCCTTAAAAAGAATTTAACTTACGTTGCAAATTTATTAACGTTGATATACTATTAACATACCATGATTTTGCCCGCCAATTAATTTGAATAAGATGTATGAAAACGATTACCGTGAACAAACTGCTGGTAGTATTATTTAAAATAATAGCAGACAAAACCAAACGTAACAGTAGTATATCAATATAGCTGCATTGTTTTGATCTTCTCCTTATAAATAAATACTTACATTGCAAAAATAATTATGATTGACATACTAGCTTTGTACAATGACTTTGCCTACCGATTTTTCTCAATTGCATGTAGGAAAAAATTACACTGAACAAACGCACTGTAGTATTTATTTTATTTATATTATTTTTAGTAAACAATAAGTTCTTGGACACGTGTCGAGATGTTAGGGTTCCAATTTCACCATGCTATTTTAGTATAAGTAATAATATATAACAAAAACATACGATTTTGAACTCTATCCACTCAAACGTCAGAGTTTGACAGCTACTTCCGCTTCTAACGTCCGGTCATGCGCGGAAGTTAGAAGCGGAAGTGCGCCCAATGATGTATATATGTGGCGAGTCCTCTGGGCTTCTTTATACGCCCTAACGTTCAACTCAAAAAAGTTTTGGGCTTCTCTAGTCGCCCTGACGCTTGAGTCACTATTGATAAAAATTATGTATATATAAATAGATATTTTTTTTTTAAATCCATTCAAATTCTACACTTGACTGCTGCAACTGTCTTTATCGTGTAATATCGGTAAGTTTTAATATTATTCCTCAGTATTTTATCCAACACTTAAAAAAAACTCCAACGTTATTATCAAATAATCGTTATTAGTATTTATTTCGAAATAACACTATATTTCAACTATAACTTAATTGTTTTTAGATAGAAATATTAATTTACAATTCTTTTTTCTAGGTGTTTAACAGAAGTCTTGACATAGAATTAAGTATGTCACGCTCACCATCCTACAGTCCTGTTTTAGATAACATTGACCAACAATGTAGTGTAAGTATCTAAGTGTTCATCGATGTTACCAAGTGAATTCATATTGATGCTATTTTAATAGCACAAAATCATTTATATTCTTATTTCAGAATTTGATAGATAGTTCGGATCCTGTACTTAATCCATTTTACTATGCTCAAGACCAAGAGAGCTGGTACACCAAAGTGGCGGAAAAAGCATGTGAAGAGAGTAGACAGCAAGAAATAGAAAAGAAAAAATTGAAGAAGAAAGAAAAAAAGTCAAAGTCTATTAAAAACACATCCTTTATCATGCGTAAGGAGCCTGGGGATGTTCGCCGAATAATCAAAGTAATTATATATGATGTGGATGGTCGTGATATGGAAGAAATAGACAATGACCCGGATGGAGCAAGCGTGAATATACAATATTTAGTGCGAAGTGATTTTGATGAAATCATGAGTGAAACTGAGCATTTAGTTACTAAAATAGTTAAAAAGTTAAGTTCAAATTCATGTTATTGATAGGTATATAAAATATAATCGTTCCAAATATTGTTTTGCTTTTTATTTCTAAAATCTCCCATAAAATTAAAAGTAAATAGATTACACTACACAATAATAATTTATAAAGCAGCGCGATGGACAAGCGAGCGCATTCCATTTTCGGCGGTCGTGTCAAATAGATTACTGACTGCTATAACTCAAATTTCATGCGTGTGTCATTGAATTTTTGAATGAATGTAATAATATAACGATGGAAAATTAGAATGCATATAATCATGAATGTTGAATTAAGATACATGTTGCATATTTATATTGAATATCTAATTTATCATGATATTATTATCCATTATATTAAAAATGGTCGAATAGACATAAAACAACACAAACTTTTTTATATTTATAATCTGAATAGATAAGTATTCAAAAGTAAGCCTTAGTCCAACACCGGTCGAGATGATGATTGAAAAAATAATGAATGATGGTTGTAATTGGGTGTTTCTGGATCTGAGTAGTCCGCTATTTTGTTACATATTTGACGATACGTTTGGCTTAATGGTTAGGACCTGATCACAGTACAATCAAATGCTAAATTTCACGTTCCTTAACCACAAAGCCGAAGTGTCGTGGGTTCGATTCCCACACGGACAAGTTAATATTTGTTCCGGTCTGGTTTTTTGTTTTAGTTTAAATGAAGATTTCGCAATAACATTTCATTTAACCGCTAAATATTACGATCAAGAACAGATCTAAGAAACAGATGATATCAGGCTACAATATTACTCAGAATTAAAATATAATTCATACTACTTACCCACTGAAAACAGATCAGATCAGGTTAGAACATTATTCCATACATAAAATATAATAATTATAAGTACTCAGAAAACAGATCTGATTAGGTCAGATTATTTTGCAGCAGTTCTAAAATAGATACATGATCAGATCACGGAAACAACATATCAGACCAGAAGTGGTATTTGAATAAATGACATTACAGTATTTGAATAGATGTCATATATTGATTTTGTTTAAAATAATAGAATACATCTCAAAAAAAAGTTCATTTTATTTCTACTATGAATCCCTATTTTTAATATAAAGTACTTACTATAACAGTTTAGCGTGAATAGCCACTGTGCTATATAAGGCAGTGGCGGCAACATGAGCGCATTCCATATTCAATGCTCTGCCGCGCTGTGTCGTATAGAGCAGGCACTGCGTATCTAAGCACACTTGAATAGTGGAGTGATCACTACTGAGCATGAGGTCTTGAGTTCGATCCTATTTACCATTTGTACCTATCTAATATTTAGTAATAGGGCTGACCCTATTGTATGAGACTTAAACATAGTACTATTTAAAAGCAATGAATGATGGCTGTAATTAGGTGTTTCTGGATCTGAAATGATTCTATAATGAATGGTGAAAATTGCGGGTTTCCAGATCTTCTTTGATCTGGAAACCCCAATTGAAAACATTATTATGCTACCAGATGAATGAAATGATGAATGAGTTAAAATTGCGGGTTTCCAGATCTTATCTGATCTGGAAACCCCAATTTTAACCTACTTGTACTAATGTCGATTTTAATCTTTAACCTGAAGGCCTACCCATCTCTTAAAACCAGTGTTATTTTAATAATAGTTTGCCTTGCGCACGGTTGGCGCAATTTTTTTTTTTAAGTGCCGTGCGATCTTCCTGTTTACGTATCGTTAGGGGCAAAGGACTTCATCGAAGATTTCTTTTTTGGTAAAGTTGACGTTTTTATTGCTGCACCATAATAACCGTGTCCATAGAAACCATATTCACCTCTTTTCCATCTCTCACATTAAAAACATTCCCCTCTCCCCCCCCCCCCACAAAACCCAAAATTTATATAGTGTTGCCCATCGTACGGAAGACGCACCCTTTTCGAGAAAAATAAAAATCAAAAGCCCATAACTCGGAAACGGTGCGTCCTAGGCGAAAAAGAACCGAAATTTCACTCCCCCCTATAACCCCCGTGTCAGCAGCACCACTATTACATTTTTGGGTTTGGGGGGGAAAGAGGGGGATTGTTTTTATTTGAATGTTTTATTTTGTTTAATGTTTCGATTTCCTTACATCATCTCGGTTCCCCATGGGAGCAGCACCACTATTTTATTTTTGGATTTTTCGGGGGGGAGAGGGGGTAGTGATTTTTTAATTAAAAAAAACACTATATTTCCAAAATGGTAGCTCGGATGGAAATCTTTTCAGGAAAGAAATTGTTGCTCTAGTCGAACGTCTAGTCGTCTAACCAAGATGATGTAAGGAAATCAAAACAGTAAAAACAAAAAAAAAATAAAAACAATCCCCCCCTCTCCCCTCACAAAAACTAAAAATTAAATAGTGGTGCTGCTCCCATGGGTAACTGAGATGATGTAAGGAAATCGAAACATTAAACAAAATAAAACATTCAAATAAAAACAGTTCCCCTCTTCCCCCCCCCCAACCCAAAAATTTAATAGTGGTGCTGCTGACACGGCGGGTTATAGGGGGGAGTGAAATTTCGGTTATTTTTCGCCTAGGACGCACCGTTTTCGAGAAAAAATACATAGAAGCCTCCGCTGTCCGTCCGTCTATCTGTCTGTCACCAGGCTGTATCTCATGAACCGTGATAGTTAGGCAGTTCAAATTTTCACAGATGATGTATTCCTGCTGCCGCTATAACAACAAAACAAATACTAAAAAACAGAATACAATAAATATTTAAGGGGGCTCTCATACAACAAACGTGATCTTTTTGCCGTTTTTATAGATAATGGTACGGAACCCTTCGTGCATGAGTCCGGCTCGCACTTGGCCGGTTTTTTTTTCATAGAATTAAAGTTAAACTATAAGAACGTAGAAAAAAAATTACGATATTTCGAAAATAGTTATGGTTTCATCACCAATGAACTGTCATGGATAGCTTATTTCTTTTCTTTAGTTTATCAGTAAGAAAATAATTGTAAAAGCTAAAATTTTCGATTGGATATTGTAGATAAGCATACGAACTACCACCCTGCAGACCGCAATTTTAACCTACTAATCAATTACATTAGTATAAGTTGTTTTTTATTTATACGTTTCTTGCCCAATGTTGCCGGCAACATTGGAAACATTCCCGGGAGTTTTGGCAACTTTGGCAATATTGCCGGCAATTTTCATCACTAATCAAGATGTATTTGGTAATAATAATATATTGATCCCTAGACACTTTTGATGTGTGTATAAATGGCACGTTTAATAACTACCAACTAAACCTTAAAATATTTTATGCATGGTCGAGGGTGGGCTTCTTACCTAACCTATCCGAGTCGGGGTGCCCTAAAGTCCAGATTGCAATCAGTTTCTACGATTTGTTACAGCAGACGGAGACTGCTCTCCCTACGCGCCTCCGGCTCTATAAAAACAATCTTGGGGTAGGACAGACTCGTACCAGGTGGAGTCGTTGTCAATCAATTAGGCTATTTGACATAAGTTAAACCTATCCTATTTATTTGTTATCTGCCCTGTAAAGTGTCTCAGAAATAACCACAGCATGTCTTCAAAACTTATTTAATATTCTCCAAATTTATTAATAACAAAACTTATTTCTTAGAATTATATCCACGGCGTAACAATACCACGACCGCCCGCTATCAACTACCCTCCAAACAGTGCCCGGACCTCTGCCGAGTCACCGCAACTGTCTACCGGTGTAGCCAGTGGCGTCCATTCAATCTCCCGATTTTGCTATCAGTATGGCCAGTGTAAAATATTGAAACCGTAGATCGATTTGATTATTGAATTTTTAACCAAAGTTTTAGTTATATTAATGGAACCTTACAGCCCTAATAGGTACTGTTAAAATAAAATAAATTAAATATAATTAATAATTTATTAATCAATTTTATACACATATTGTATTGCTTGAATTAATTCTTCGAAAACATCTTTATGTGCTATTTTTATTTTTCTTCGCCAAGAATACTCAATGAGCCAGTCCGTCAAGTTTCCTTTGTAGCTATCCCTACCAAACATCACTTTTAAATCTCGCCAGTGGCTTTCTATTCTTTGTGTGTGTCCCGTCTGGTGCCACAAATTTATTTATAGGGTCGCTGTGATTTACCTTCTTATGAATGTATCTATATTGAGGTAGGCAATCATAGGCTCTCCAAAAATCGGTATGGATTTCATTGCCTACCTCCACATGCTTTTGTATTAATGGCACCAACATTTCCGCAGATCTATCATTATCGGGACACACCCAGTGGCCTTCAATATGTCTCCCTCTATTGTACTTTCTTTTTCCAAATTTTGATTCATCAATTTGTACAATTTTGCCTGGACCACCAATCTTGCTGTTAACTTCTTGGTGCTCAATTTCATAGACAACTACTGTCTCCCGACAGTAAGAAAATCAATCAGCTATTGTCCTTGTTGATAAAACTGTTTCTCTATCTTCACGGGCTGTCTCTAATTTTACTATACTTTTGGCTGAACATATACATTAATAAAAATTGTAAATCGATAGACAGCCGCGCATTCTCGAACCATGTTCCCGCTGCAGGACTCACCGCCCTAGAGCGACAGTTGCTCTTCCTGCATCGGAAGATGCCAAGCTGCTCTGTCTTATTGCTGGAGCTTAATGTCATGTCAAGATCTTCTATGATATGTGCACATTTTTTCTGTAGGAAGGAGCCTATGCTCTTCAGCAAATGCAATGCATTGAGCTGGAGCGTTGAGCCGGGTGATTATTTTATACATATTCCAGTGGCACCTAAAACAAGCAAAATGTTCTTATTAGAAATCTAATTACTGCTTTACTAGTCAGCTTTTTCTGTGAACATATGTGGCTATATAAGAAAACACAGTGAATCAACCTTATTTCCTCGGCATGGTCAAAGTCAAAGTTAAATCATTTATTTCAATTAGACCATTAAAAGGCACTTTTGAACGTCGAGAAAAATTTGAATCTAGTTGCCCATTCCAAAAGGTAGCTTCGTATGGATAGACTCTTCGGCCAGACGACCCAGAAGCTCGAGGTTCCGCATCACCCACGCTGCTCTCAGACGACGTCGGAGACTCAGGCGGCAGTACGGACACGGTACTGGGAACGGTGCATGGTCCGGGAACTACAAACTACTGGTTCCGATGGCACAGACACTTGCACTACACTCGATTCTACAGACGGCACAGCAGAACACGAAACCTGGGGCTTCGGAGACGCCATGGTGGTAGTCAAACGTTGTTTTCACCGACAGGAGTACGTAAACGCTCTCAACTGCTAGGGACACAAACGATGACTGGCGATGACAGTGACAATACAAAATAGCGTCAGTTTTACGTTTCGTTCCACAAGCCGACAAAAGACGGTAAACACTTCACATTTTATTTTTTTTATTTCGTAATGAAAATAATGCTGTAATTTAGATATAAACTGTTAAATATATGTGTGCATTAAAACTATTAAAATTAGTGCAAAATATTATTATTTACGTAAATTAATATAAAATAAAATGTTACCAAACGTAAGACAACTTAACCGTTAGTGAAACGAAACGTTCAATAGCGAGAATTCTGTATAATCTGTGGTAGGAATTGATATAAATACTGCAAAAATAATACGCGTCTCCGCATGTTGAGACTTATCGTGTGTCCTTATAATAATTTAACCTTTCTGTAAAAAAAATATCAACCCCCAACTCGACGGACGGCAATGGAAATCTGAGCCACCAGAACCGACGATTTTGCTTGTTCACATGGCCATTAAGGTGAAAATTGGCCTCATCACTAAACATCACGTTGTTGAAATTGTTGAACCGCTCGAGCATCAAATTGACAAAGTTAAGTCGGCTATTGGCAATTGGCATCATCTGGTTTTAATTCTTGGACTATCTGAATCTTATAAGCCTTCAAATGCAAATCACGCTTCAATATTCGTCACAAAGTCGGTTCTTGTGATGTCCAAAGACTGACTTCTCTTACGTGTTGACTGTTGCGGATTTCGCTGAACTGAACTGAAACACGAACACGCTCCACAATGTCGGCTCATCTTGCAGAAACTGGGCGACCACGTAATTGGTACTGTTGAGCTGGTTGTTTCGAACATTCTGATCCATTTCCGTATCACATTGGCGCTTGGAACTTCACTTAAATAGCGTAAACCGTGTTCATGTACAAACGTCGTGCAGTAATCACTGATTTATTGTTTTCGTAATACGCTCGGACACAAAATGCACGCTGCGCTCCCGTGTACGGCTCCATGGCGACTAAATTACCAGGAAGCGGCGCAGCTAACAACATATCCCCCCGCCGCCCCGCGCCACATGTTTCCGAGAAAGTGACGAATTAAATCGCCAACACTCATATGGCCCACCCTGTATTATTTTTATAAGGCTTTTTTAATTGACTAGTTATTGGAGTCTGAGTCGGGTATATCTTCTGCTGCAGCAATCTTTGTCAAGGTGCTATCGTTTTGCAACGAAGATAAAACTACCTCGGAAATACTTGGAGTAATTAAATTTTCATAGTCAATAGATGGGACTTCATCCCAAAAACTGTCCGGCAGGTCCGAGTTGTGTAATGATTGTTGACTTTTATTTTAAGTTATACTCGTAGTCTGTCTATTATTTAGCATTATTGTCGGAGCTGAATTTGCTTTTCCTGATAAAAAAAGACAGCCACAAAGGAATCCTTACTCTTTCTTCGGCAGTGCAACCAAGTAAGAAACAATGTGCTTGTGTATCTGGAGCTCTTCTCATGTGAGGTAAAAATATCGAACCAACTGGTGCTTCGACTCCCTGTTGAATTTCTGCATTATCACCCTGCTGTACATCATCAATAGCATCCCTCTCAACATTGCGTGTACTGTCTGTCAGCTCTTTGCCAACAAGGATGGCAAATTCTATCAGATGCTGTCAACTAAAACAAAAAAGAACATTATTATAATATGAAGAATGAATAACCTTATCATCATCAGCATCAACTGCCTATAATCATTAAACCTTGTTTCGCTTGCCTGACTGACCTTACCAGACTGTATAGTTAGGTAAGGGATTGCTATTGTTGATCGTAACATGAGTGAATGCCCTATTCCCTGACATTCATAGGTATCTTTAATAATAATTCATTTATTTATTCAAGTGACAAACGTCCGAATACTCAAACGATTCTTAACTTTAAGACGTTCTTAAATGTATCTCTGTCGCTACAATACACTTTAAAGTGACAGAGATAGCATAAGACTTAAAGGCCACTTAAAATTGAGTTACGTTTGAGAATTTTGCCGAAAGACTCATATACACACAATTCAATAAATAACACAAATAATACATTAAACACACACAATACATTAAACACTCCGACACAACACAAAAGTACATAGATACATTATAATCTGTCAAAATTTCATTGACAGCCGACGACTGTAGGTGACGTGCAAGTCACTGCAGCGTCTTATTTAAGTCTGCTTACACATCACTCACAAGGAAAAAAATAAATAACCTTAAAGATCTCTGCAATCACAATAGTGCACTGTATGGTAAGACCACATAAAGCTTAGTTATTTTGGAACCTACATCATATTAAAAAAAAAACAATTACCTAACGTGGTTGAATCCATTGCAAAATCACACTCCTGATATGTCCCTCTCGTTCTGTGTTATTGCTTATCCTATGAGATCGAATCCTTAACAGTGAACACCTGCAGTTCACACATAACTGTCTGTGATGACCTGGATCTGAGCTCGTTGAAGCATCAGATGATGAACCTGCCACGCTGACAGATGCATTCAATGCTATAATCTAACAAGGATAACATACAAAGCTGTTCTGTCCAATCTGTAAAAAAATATTTATGACATATGTATAAATAAAAAAAAAAACAAAAAATACAACTGATTTTTTTTTTAATTAAAATATTAATTGAATTCTAAATAGTATTTCGAATAATGGCCAACACCATGTCTTAAAAAATCTTGCTGTTGCAGACACACAATAAAACATCATACCTCATCTCTTATGATTTAGGCTATTCGTAAAGCAATCATTCTTGTAAAAATGATTTTTTTGTTTATGTAAAGCCTTTAAAATAATAATCGTCCAAAACCTTTAAACTAGGGTGAGCCAACCTAAGGGCGGGTTGCTTCAACTATACTTAACTGACGGGTAATAGTAAAAAATGGCGCTAACTGTCGTTAAACCAAAAAATGGGTTGTTTCACAAAATGGCGGCGTTAACGTACGTTAAAAAGTTACTATTACCATAACCGGTGGTTTACCCACTAGTTAACGTTATTTTACGCCATTTTTGTTCTCAAACGGCTGCGTCAAATTAACAAAATATTATGGACTCTCTTTTGTATTCTTCTTTACTGCACGATAGTTCATCTGATGATGATACAAACAGTGTAGAAAGAAAGAAAAAAGTGTTTAAAACACGTATAAACAACTTAAATCTTTGGGATGAACAAGAATTTATTGCAAGATACCGTGTATCAAAGGAAGTAGCTCAACTGCTAACACGTCTTATCGAAGATGAAATAATTTCTTCCACCGAAAAGTAAGTGTAACTACTATTACTTCATATAATGTGTGTACATTGTTATTAAGATGTCTAAAACATTTATTTGTTTACAATATTTCAGAAATTTGGCAGTAAAACCCTTAGACCAGGTACTTGTAACTCTGCAATATTATGCCTCAGGATCTTTTATGAGATGTGTTGGAGATATGTCAGGCTTGCATAAATCAACGGTATGCCGTATTATCCATCGAGTGACTCGGGCTATTGCTAAATTACGTCCTCATTATATAAACTTGCCAGCAAATGATGAGGAGAAATTGGCTGTTGCAACAGATTTTTATAAAATATCCAGATTTCCTAAAGTACTGGGTGCAATTGATTGCACTCATATTCAAATTCTTTCTCCAGGTAAGAACCTTTTATTTTATGCCTATGTTAGTTATATGCTTCCAATAATTCACATTATACCTGTAAAAGTTTAATTAATTCCTAATGTTCAATTTTAAGGTGGTGAAAATGCAGAAAATTTCAGAAATAGAAAAGGTACTTTTTCTGTTAATGTTCAAGTTGTTGGTGATGCAAATTTATGCATAAGAAATATAGTTGCAAGATGGCCAGGTTCAGCACATGACAGTCACATATTTAATAGCTCGATTTTAAAATGTAGACTAGAATCTGGTGAATTTAATGATTACTGGCTACTTGGGGATTCAGGCTATGCTTTGAAATCATTTATGCTTACCCCTTTAAATAATCCCCAAACTCAGGCTGAGAAATATTATAATGAAAGCCAAATTCGAACTAGAAATACCGTAGAAAGATTATTTGGACTTTGGAAAAGAAGATTTCCGATAATTGGGACCAAAGTACGTTCTAATATAAAAAACATCCAGTACATAATTGTGGCAACAGCAGTACTGCACAATATATGCCGGAAACTAAATGTTGCGCAACCACCAGACATTGTCCAATTAAATGAGGAAATACATGAAGCAAGCAATATTTTATCCAACAATAACATAGACTCAACTACAAGAAATTATTTAATCAATAATTACTTCAGCAGGTACTATCATTTTTATGAAAATTACTGAATGAATATAAATATTTTTCCATAAAACCATTTCTTCTATAGCAGTAGTAAAATTAATCAAGCTAAAAATAGGTACAGTGAATAATAATATAATATATACCTATGTGCATATATGTATGTATATGCTATTATATACATATTATAATAATAATATGTATATGATAGCATATACATACATATTATTATTATTCATAGACCTATTCTTTACTGGTGGGTCCTACTCGGGGGAATATCAACATAATGATTAGTTAGTAGATACTTACAATAATTAATATGCTGATTAATTTCTTTCACAGATTTACTTAACTTTTAAGAATATGGTGAAGGGCAACTTCATTAACTGCATGTCGGGTGGTCGGTGTTAAAAGACAATTGTTAAATATTATGATTTATTTTCCAGTAAACTAATTTCTAAAAGCAGTTTCTTTTTCTTTAATTCAAATATCTCCTTTTCCTCTTTCCTCTTTTCTTCCATGTGTTTTACTTTAAGCTCATGAATGATTTCTTCTTGTTCTCTAACTTTCTTAATCACTTCGGACTTGAGGTCATGGCAACTTTTGGTAGTGCTGCGAGACCTTTTACGAATACCTAAAAAAAACATGAAATGAATATTACTTAATTTTTCTATAATAAGATAGCACAATGGCTGAGATAACTCTTTTGCATTTTACTTACGAAGAGGTTTTGAAACTGGTGTCCTGAGTAGAGATGCTGGTGATCTTGAGTCAAACACATTATCAATTAATATTGAGTCCGAAACAGTGAATTTAATCTGTAAATAAAACCTTAGATTGAGTTATTTGTTGCAATGTTTTTAAACAAATTATTTTACTAAATAAACAGCTGATCTTACATTTTCAGTAGGATTTATATTTTCTTGTTCATCATTTTGGACATCGCTTGCTCCAACATTTTCAGAAAGGGTAATGACCTACAAAACATACATGAAGTTACAGTAGCTTATTACTATGCCTATCCAGAAAGTAAGTAGGTACCACCCTAGTGTAAATGTACATAATACTGATGACATGTGTAATTGTGTATGTATGCAGGTATGACACCTACTTCTTGAGAATCATTCAAAACCAGATCTGTTGCCGTTGGTTGATTTTTAATGAAGTCATCATCAACAAAGCTTGGGAGCCCATCCATTGATATGGGCATTACAGAACGAAACCACTCTGTTTCTGGTTGTACAGGAGGTGCTGGAGGACCACCCCCTGTTCTTATTAAAGATTGTCTTTCTTGACTGGCATCCTAAAACATAAACAATATAGAAAATTGAATTGGATGTTATAATATATATACTTCTATCATAAAGTGTATACACATAATGTAATGTATTGTTAAAGTAGAAACCTCAATATTACCTTACGTGCGGTTTTTTTCATGTTATCAAATTTGGCCTTCAGCTGCCGTAAAGTTCTTGGCTGGTCACCACCAGCATTAAATTCTGCATGAATGGCAGCCCAAGTATTGTTCTTCTTTAAATTACTTATGTTATCCGTTTTTTTTGAGAACAATATTTCTTTGTACTTCTCAATTAATGATTGAAACCGCAGTTTCTCCAGTTTTGAGAAATTCACAGCGCGTTCTCTGTAAAAAAAAATACCACGTGAAGTACAAAACACTGAGGA
Source organism: Hoplodrina blanda (assembly GCA_949316365.1). Classification (NCBI taxonomy): domain Eukaryota; kingdom Metazoa; phylum Arthropoda; class Insecta; order Lepidoptera; family Noctuidae; genus Hoplodrina; species Hoplodrina blanda. The sequence goes on along the minus strand of OX438564.1, from coordinate 1,023,844 downwards.
ACTGCTGTACCATTCGTGAAGCTTAACAAATATTGAATATTTTCGTGTTTATCATAATTATAGGTACTTACTTTGGTGAAAACGTATTCATTTTGTAGATTTTTAAGTTATTATAATTAAAATCAATCAATAAACAATTTGCGTGTTCAGTTGTCACTTTGTTTTGTTACCTTTGAATATTCCGCTATCAAAATTTTGACGTGAACAGTAAAATGTTGCCATAAGAAAAAAATCACCAGACCATTTTTGTTGGGAAAAAGCGTTGCTTTATACTGGCAACCCGAATAACTTTGACTATCGGTTTTTTATGTGATGAAACAACGCGTTGTATTTAACCAACGTTAAACATCTCACGTAATAGTAACTTTTAACCGTACGTATGTAACGTTAACCAACCGTTTGAAACAACCCGCCCTAAGTATTCAATTGCAATTATGGACATAATCATCTCAGAAGTTGAAACTTACCACTTGTGGTGCGATCCATTGCAGTATAACTCGCTGCACTTCCACAAGATTAATAATGTGTCTTCTCCTGTGAGTGATTTCAACACCACAATTTATACAATGCATAGATCCACTAGGCAAAATCGGGAAGTTTATGTTCATGCGCGGGTCGTCATGTAAAACGGGTTCATTATCCGAAAAAATGCCAGGATAAATGTTTAAAGCGGGTACTGAGTCCAAGAGTGAGCCGGGGTCGTTAGGTAAAAAATCATCAGAATCATTTTGAATAGCGCAAATCGTCAAAAATATCCAAAGTCGAAATAATATTCACAATAATATTCGAACAAGGGCACGAATACAGAGCGAATGACATTGACATTGACAATCGATCACCAATCGGTTCTGGATCGGGGTTACCAGTTCTCTGCACTAGGTATCAGTCGAACTATACGATTTGAAATCGATTCCTATGGAATCGATATTATATTATGCTGAGCTGTTTTGCTTTGCGTAATTATTTTGGTTATGGCCTATGCTGCATTCTAATTAGAATCGGCTCAAAGTCAAAGTCAAAGTCAAATCATTTATTTCAATTAGGCCATTATAAGGCACTTTTGAACGTCATTAACAAAAGGAAAAAGGAATTGAATCTAGTTGCCCCTTCCAAAAGGTAGTTTTGTATGGAGAAGAATGGGCAAGAAACTCCATACGTACTCTTTTAAAATCAATGTTTACAATATTTGTATACAGAATCATACACGACATGGCACGTGAAAGCAATGTACATACCCTATATAAAAACTACTAAATTATAATAATTTAAAGGTATTACAAATTAAGAATTTAAAGGTAAAATATATGTTCAAATATACATAGTGTTCACGTGTTTACAAATATTAGAACTACAGACGACCACTCTTAACATCTCAACCAACATGAAATAGTGTGTGAGTCCGTGCAATATATCAATCAATCACACTTTAAAATTAAAAATAAACAAAAATAGAAATATAACAAAATAAATTTTAAGAAAAATGAAAAACATTAGTAACCAGTTTGATGAGTGAGTCTAGAATGTGTCATTGTCCCATGGAGCAGGACCAGCATGTTTCCAAGCATTCTTATCTTGAATATAATCCTCTAATTTATAATATGCTTGTTTGCAAAGCGTTTTTTTAATGTGTGTTTTAAATTTCCTTTCATTTAATTTTAATATATCAGCAGGAATTTTATTGTAACATTTAACACAGTACCCCATAAAAGATGTTTTTACTTTAGACAATCTAAAATGTGGTTGAGCTATTTTATCTTTATTTCTAGTATCAATATTATGTCTATCACTTATTTTCATAAAGAGATTTAAATTTTTTCTCACATACATAATATTTTCATAAATAAATTGGCAAGGCACTGTCATAATATTAATCTTTTTAAATAATTCCCTAAGAGATTCGCGACGAGGTAGATTATAAATGGCTCTGACAGCTCTCTTCTGTAAAATAAAGATGGATTCAATGTCAGCAGCCCGACCCCACAGTAGAATGCCATACGACATAATGCTATGAAAGTAGCTGAAGTAGACCAATCGCGCAGTTTCTATATCTGTCAACTGTCTTATCTTTCTAACGGCATAAGCTGCTGAGCTTAACCGTCCCGCAATTGATGTTATATGAGGTCCCCATTGTAATTTGTCGTCTAGCGTGATTCCTAGGAAAACCGTTTGATTAATAAATTCCAGTTTTTCTCCATTCAACATGATGTCACATTTGCTACTTCTAACGTTTGGTAAACTGAATCTAATACATTTGGTTTTTTTTTCATTTAATACTAAATTATTTACTGTAAACCAATTTTGGACCTGAACAATAGAGTTATTCACGTCGTCCAGATTTTGTGACCGCCTGTCTATTTTAAAGATCAATGAGGTGTCATCTGCAAACAACACCATCTTTGGTTGATTTTTGAGTAATTGAGGTAAATCATTTATGTAAACTAGAAATAGAAATGGACCCAATATCGAACCTTGAGGAACGCCCATTGTCATTACAGACCCCAATGAGTTTACGCCGTTAACATGAACTTTGGCCTGTCTTCCTATCAGGTATGATCTTAGTAAACCAAGAGATATTTTACTAATCCCGTAGTGCTCGAGTTTCAGCAAAAGGGTATCATGGTTAACGCAATCGAACGCCTTTGAGAGGTCGCAAAAGATTCCAATGGCATCTTGGGCTTCCTCCCAGGCGTTAAAAATGTTCTTTAGTAGGTTGACACCGGCGTCAGTTGTACAGCGCCCTTTGGTGAAACCGTACTGATGTTCATCAAAGATAGAATTTTTATTAAAGTGACGTAACATTTGATTGAGCATTAACTTTTCAAATACTTTACTGAAAACTGGCAGAATCGAAACAGGCCTATAATTGTTGGGTTCCTTACTATCACCCGCTTTGAATAGTGGCACGACTTTACTATGTTTCATCAGGTCGGGAAAGACTCCTTGGTCTACACTGGTGTTAAATATTAAGGCTAAGTAGGGCGCAATAGTTTCGATGATAGCCCTACTAACTTTTACAGACATTCCCCACAGATCTTCTGTTGATTTAATTTTAAGATCTTTAAAAGTTTTTATGACAGCCTGGGGGTTTGTATGTTGAAATCTAAATTCCAAAGGGCAAGCCTTAACATTCTTTTTAAGTAAGGCAGCGGAAAGCGCGGGGGAGGAATTTAAAGCCTCAGTAGTTTGAAGGGGAATATTAGCAAAAAATGTTTCAAACTCCTGGGCTACTTCTATATCTGAATTTATAGGGCCACGTGCAGTTTCTAAATTAAATTCAGTAATACGCTGTTTTTTCCTACCTGTTTCATTGTTTATTATTTGCCAAGTAGTTTTTATTTTATCATCAGCTGATTTTATTTTATTACTAATATATAGAGCTTTTGCTATTTTGCACACACTTTTAAAAAGTTTTGAATATTTGGAAACATACTTATGAAAACTTGTATTAATTGTATGTTGCTTTAGTCCGTAAAGTTCAAAAAGTTTTTCTCTGCTTTTACGAATACCTGGAGTCGCCCAATCGCTAAATAAGAACTTGGTGTAAATACTTTTAGTCTTTACCGGAAAAGTGTCATTAAATTGGGTACTTAAAAGTGAAAAAAATTCGGCATAAAACTCATTTGGGTCACCTATGTTATTAAAACTATGAATACATAATTTACTGGATAAAGAATTGTTAAATTTCTCTAAGCTTTTACAAGGTAATGGCCTAAACTTTATTTGGGTTTTTTGAAAAAATATCTTTTAGCAAGTACTCCTTATATAGTAAATCATTTCGGAGCTGCTGTGTCTCAGTGTCATACTTCTCCCTACAGTTATCTAACTCAACTGTACAATTATTCAACTCTTTTTTTAACATCATACGTTCCTTTCGAAGGGAACAATTTAATTTAAGAAGATTTTGTTTTTGTATTCTTTTCTGTGACCGTTTAATCAGTTTCTTAATTTTAATGTATTTTTTTAATTTATTATGACTCATTATAATAGGACATAATGGTATGGTATCATCACCAGTCAAATCTATAGTTACACCTGACTCACACACTGTTTTTAACCTACTGCCTACTAACTCATTAAATAGGTTGTTAGTGGAAACAACCTGTCCGCTGAACTTGACTGTCTCTGAGTGAGACAAGGCCTTATGGGCATTACATAATTCCTGTTCCAGTTCTGAAATTCGATTCAAGGCAAGTTCGTGGGTGTCACTGCACTCTTGAAAAGTTGACACTTTGTACTGTAGTTGAGTATGTTGGTCGGCTAAGTCCATGTGCTGTATATGTAGTTCAGCCAGCTCATTTTTCAGGAAGGTGTTTTTGTCAACAATATTCTTGACTTCCACCTCACTGTCATCCCTTTCCTGGAGCAGCTGTTTACATAATGCTTTAGAAGATGCAAGCTCCTTTAAGGTGGATCTAAGTTTTGCTTCCATCTCCTTAAGAGCAGTACTGCGGGTCATCATTTTCTTAAAGTGTTGGTCACCTGGAATATAGTATTTGTGCAGCTAAATAATAATGCAAGGATAGAGTATTATTTTTTATACCTATTAGAAGTAGAAGTAGGAGGTAGTAGGAAAAAAAAAAAAAGAAAATAAAAGGTATAGAAATTTCAAAAAATAAGTTATGAGATGTTAACTGATAGATATTACAATTAGATTTAATTAATTAGAATGAAATGGAAATGTTAAACATAAGTAAGTAAATAAAACAAAAATAGGTAAATACAAGTCTATGGCAAAATATCAAATTACTTACAAGTTTTATCTAAAGTTAAATTTATATAATAGATAGGCAAAAAGAAAATATAATGCGCCTATTTTGTGTAGTAAGTCATGTAGTGTTTTAATTGTATGGGCGAGTGTTTTCGTCGTCGATTTTGCTTCCACTACTTGTCAAGCAAAAGGAGACATAAACCGTGCCAGTGTGTGATGGACGTGGCTCAGTGGCCTGAGCAGTATTTAGTGATGTTTAGTAGTATGTAAATACGACTTAGATAAAACAAAATACTCCCCGGGTTTCGATGATATTTAAAATCCTTCACCGTTGGGGCGATGACTTGACAGCCGGTTTTATGTTTAACGTTATTGTCGCAGTTCTCGCGACAAAAACACTGCACAAACACTGTACGTAATATTAATCACTTGTTTTTTATAACATTATACTAATTTAACGTAATTTAAAGACTTTTAAACAATTTATTAAAAAATTAAATCTAAGAGATCGGTTTTTGACGACCGGCTCACACAGTGTTGCCAGCAAAAAAAAAAAGCTCATGGCTCATGGCTCATGCGCAAAACGTCTCTTTCGCAAAATGTCACCTGGTCGTAAAACGTCTCTTTCGCAGAATGTCTCTTTCGTAAAATGTCTCTTTCGCAGAATGTCTCTTTCTCAGAATGTCTCTTTCGCAAAATGTCGCGCCAGGGACTTAAGAATAAAATTTTGATTTTCAAAACAAAAAATCATTTATTAAAATTATAGTGCAATTATGATGTTAAAATTTTGGTACTTAAATTTACTTAGAATGTATTCCAAATAAAAAAATAATATTTTGGTACAATTTAAAGTTCAGTGATGGCAACATTTATAATATTTTTTACTAAAACACACGCACAAAATACACGCACCTGCGGCCTTTTTGGATTATGTGACCATACCCTTAGATCAGGTCGAATAAAACAAATACAATAATATACATACTATGCACACACACACATATTATGCACTCACATGAAAAACAAACTATTTTTTTTTTTTTACCGTCTTGTACAATCCCCACAGTAATGCGACACATACCATTGCAAACTATACTTATTTCTCTGTATATCCCGCACTTTTTCATGTCTGTACGCCGTGGGTATGGTTTTCATACATTGGCGGGCCATTACCTTTAAGTACCAAAATTTTAACATCATAATTGCACTATAATTTTAATAAATGATTTTTTGTTTTGAAAATCAAAATTTTATTCTTAAGTCCCTGGCGCGACATTTTGCGAAAGAGACATTCTGCGAAAGAGACATTCTGCGAAAGAGACATTTTACGAAAGAGACATTCTGCGAAAGAGACGTTTTACGACCAGGTGACATTTTGCGAAAGAGACGTTTTGCGCATGAGCCTTAGAATCTTCAAGAAAAGCACGGGAAAATAATACCCGCTACCATGACGGACAAAACCCAAATAAACGAAGACGAAATACCAATTACGAACGATTATTACAATTGTTACGTTTATTACATTTTTTTTCCGATAGAAGCTTTCTTCGTTTTTTCTACGTTGCGTAGGCAAGCTGATGATTTTTAACACTTCAAAAAAAATATGTTGTTCTACATAAACTATATTTTTTTGTGTGAAGTTAAGATTATGATGATGCTAATGATGAATAATCCAACGGCTAGATAAAGCTCGGTCTTCCATCAAACATTTTAATGTTTTGAAGTTCTCGAATCGAAACATCGAATATCGATGTTATTTTTTCTGGGTTTTTATTTTATGCATCCCGGCACGTCGCGTCGCGTCATTTTTGGCGCTGTACTAAGGCCAAAAGGAAGGCAGGTCATTTCTAACATTCTTCCTCTGTAACTTAAACGTAGGAATTGTTGGTCTTGTTCTGTTGATCTCTTCATCACTTTCTAATAATAATTATGTAGTTACCTGTCTTCTTCGGATTTTCTTATGTCTTCCTGTGTAAGTTTTGATAATACTTCACATAATTTTGCCGCCTTGAATATTGAATTCAAAGAACAATACCCACCTTCCATTCATTTAAAAACCTGATGATGAAAGTATATGTATAGTTATAAGATACGAGTATAGAAGAAATACTTCCTGTAAGTTTAGAAAGTAATGTCTAATAGTAATTTCGGCGATTTCAACGCCACGAAGTTAAAAAAAATATTAATGTTTCTTTTTAGGTTAGGATTTGCCGTCAACAGAAATAATGAAACAAACGTGCATGAACTAATTAATAACGCTCGAAGTTTAGTCTAAACTAGGAATATTTAGCTAACTATATGGTCTAAAACATCTTTTTTACTCAGTTAATTCCTTGAAACTAACTGCCCCTTTAGTCAATGCTAAGACTCCACGATTGTCACTATAAAATGAGTGTCGAGTTGAGAACTGCATTCTCCAGGACAAATTATTTATTTTCTAAGACTAACATTTGGTAACCTACTGGGTAACACGACATAGTATGTACAATTTGTGGTTAAATAAGTACATTGTTATCACACTAGTAATTGCTTTTAATTTAATTGTCCTAGGTATTGTTACATTTGAGATTTTGTCCCTCTAAAGATATAGGTACAAAAGCCCACAATGCTCTAAACCATGTGTCATTACTGGGCACTTTAATTTCCAGCACCGGGACGCCACGAGATCTGGAACTACATTGTCCCTGCCTTTGCGGTGCTCAATCGTAAAGTTGTAAGGTGATGACCGACAACCCCAACGGGCTAATCGACCAGAGGGATTGGTTAAGTTAAAGAACCACTTTAAGCTAGAGTGGTCGGTTATCACTTTAAACGCAGGACCGCCTTCTACGCAGGGACGAAAGTGTTCGACGGCGAAGACCACAGCGAGGGCCTCTCGCTCCGTTGCCGAATAGTTGCGTTCCGCCGGATTGAGCGAACGACTACAATAAGCTATTGGGTGCTCCTCCCCATTTATAACCTGAGTCAGAGTGCCCGCTATCCCAAAACTAGATGCGTCACAATGAATCTTAAAAGGTTGAGCGAAATCTGGGCAAGCTAATACCGGAGCAGACACCAATGCCTCTTTTAAGGTTGAGAACGCGGTTTCAGTCTCAGCCGTCCACTGAAAAGGCGGCGCTTTTTTGATCGTACACGTTAGTGCGTTTAAAGGGGCTGCTATCGTGCTAAAGTTTTTAATAAAACGTCTATAGTATGAGGCCGTTTTAAGAAACATTTTCACTTCCTTACGGGTTGTAGGGGTTGGAAAGTCAACGATTGACTGAACTTTCGACGGATCAGTGTGTAAACCATGCTCGTCCACTCTGTATCCCAGATATTTTAATTCTCGTCGAAAGAAACAGGACTTTGGCAAATTCATTGTTAGATTAGTGCCTTAACTTGTCTAAAACCCGTTTAAGAAGTGGAATATGTGCTCCTCAAAGGTTCATGAGCAAATTATAATGTCATCCAAATAGACGAACACCTTATTACCAAACTCCGGGCCGAAAAGTCTGTCCATTAATCGCTGTTGGGTAGCTGGGGCTCCCGTCAACCCAAAGCACATAACTTTAAAATGGAACAAACCTCGACCCGGAACCGTGAATGCGGTTTTTTCTTTGGAAGCAGCGGAGTCTAATTCAATCTGCCAAAATGCAGATTTCAGAACAATGGACGAAAGGTATCGCGCGTCTCGCAACTGGTCTAAGATGTGAGAGACGTAGGGTAGCGGATACGCATCTTGCTTGCTGACCGCGTTTAGCTTCCGGCTGTCCAGGCAAAATCGCCATTCCCCATTAGGTTTTGGAGCCAGAAGAACCGGGTTATTCCACGCGCTATTGCTGGGTTCCACTACTCCCATCTCCAACATCTCATCCAGCTGACGGTTAAGTTCCTGGAGGCGTTCAGGTGACAAAGGATAATAACGCTGTTTAATAGGAGGTACATCCCCTGTGTCTATTTTATGACGCAGCAGATGAGTACGACCTAAACCCTTAGCCTCAAAGGAAACGTTTTCAAAATCCTTAATTAAAGACTCCGCTTTGTTCTTTTGATCAGGCGTTAATTCGTCAAAAGGCTGTAGATGCCTAACCTCCGAGACGCATGAATGGCCTCTATTATTTTTTAAATAATGTAATGGTAATTTATAAAAAAAATTTAGGGCCAAATTAAAGGCCTTCCAAAAATCAACTCCAAAAATCAACGGTGTGGTAATGTCTGGAATAACATAGAATTTAATAACCTTAGCCGCTCCCATGAGAGTCACTGCTAAAAATAAATAACCCTCCACGGATGCCCTCGAATCATTGGCAGTTACGATGTTGCCCAACTGCGTATCGGCGTGTAAATTCGCACCAGCTCTTATAAAATGTTGGCCAACATCGGAACCCAACACCGAGACGCAGGAACCCGAGTCGAGTAAACCATAATAATATTCATCGTATATGGAAACTGTTAAATGTGGACGACTGTCGTCCGTAGTTTTATATCGTATTGTATTTACCCTTAGTGTATTAAGAAAAAAATTTTAAGATTTTAAATAATCGTCCCAATCGGACTTATCAAAAGGAGATCAACCACTTTCTATGGACCTTTGGTACTCATGTCAAGTTCTTTGTACATCAACAAAACATATGCTATTAAAAACCTTATTATACCAATATTCCAACAGTTTTTACTTGATTTTGTTTAGTAGTGGGGTTCATGAGATATCTTGGTCTGAACAATGGTACAAACATCAGATTATTTTTTGTAATAATATAGTGGTAAGGCGTAACGAGGACAACCTGATACTATTTTACTCTAGTTATGTTTTAGAATTACATGCAAAACCTTACTCCATGTAGATTTAGCTTGAACATTTAGGCTAAAACTATTTTTATCGCAGTCATTTGGTCACGGAAGTCAATAAGTGAGACTAAATGAATGAGTCATAAAAAAAGAAATAAAAAATGCTAATAATTATTGTGATTAGTTTATTATTATTCATTCTCCATGTCTTCCCTTACAAGTATACCATCTAAGAATGTAGCTGGTGCATTTACATTTCGGTGCCGTGCCCATCCCAAAAACCAAACTACAGTCATGGTGTGGGCACAACAACCAACAGTTCTTTTGCCAACAATACAGTTGCAATAATAAGCTCTGATCAAATTAATGGGGTCATCTGTGGTATCTGTGGATTGACCTAGCAAAATATAGACAAAATATGTTTTTCCTGTATGATGCCTTGACTGTATTTTTGCTCTTATCAGCAGATCATTTGCATCAAAATAGCTGTCATCTGTGATGCTCCCAATCCTCTCAATATTCTCACAAACTTCAACGCTATAGCTGCAATTTTGGCGGATGTGCTCGCCATAGTAGGACCGAGCCTGTTTTATTTGATATGTCCCTAATGCAAACAAAACAAGATTTTCCATTGTCAGCATTGGAAACATACTCAATTGAGGCAAGTCACCATTTATTGGTGAAAAAGCAGCTCGTCTTCTATTAACATGGTGTTCTTCAATAAAATCTACAAGCCGATTGGGAACATCCATTCTAGCTCTAATTTGGTTCAGGATAGCTGGTGCATCAGTTCGATCTGTTATTAGTTTATGAAATACATTAACCAATGCAGCAGCTATCCAGAAATCAGTCATGACATTTCTACAAGTATTATTGAAATACGCTTGTCTAAGTAGCTTATAATCTCTTTTGAATTTACCATTTATTACCTCAATGACCCATCTAAAGTACGGCCAACGAGAAGCGATACCAAATGTAAACAAAACCCATGCAAGGTCATTGGGAATAGCAGGGGTGCATAACTTTTTGAAAGTTGGATTTATATAGTTTTAAAAATTATCTGGCAAATTGTAATAATACCATAAGGATAGTCTATTTTTATAAATTTTATCATAATTTGAATCAGTGTATAATGTAGATTTAAATTAAATAACGCGAATAATAATAATTTTCTGAATCTGTGTATGGCAACACACTTGCCTCCTGTTACATAGGGATTTGAAACAAATTAGTCGAAATGTAAGTGTTAATACCTCTGCCTGCCCCTTAGGGAATACAAGCGTGATGATATGTTATATTTATGGAAATAAGAATACAATTTTTTTGAGGAAATCCTTGTTTATTTAGTCAGACGCCGATTCTTCTGAGTCTGTAGAGTCAGAATCGGAGTCTGTAACACGTATAATAAATTTATCCGTCACGTCATCTACAATAAAATCAAGTTTAAAAAACTTCTCTTCTTCTTTTCGAACGTGCTCCACACATTTCTTCCACCGATCAGACGTGACTTTCGCCATACCCTCACCTAATAGTGCCTTAACTTTTTCAAATTGAAACGTAGTATTGTTTCTAGCTACGTGTCCTTTTACATCAGCCCAAATCAACTCAATGGGGTTTAATTCACAGTGATAAGGGGGGAGCCTTAGTACCTCGACCCCATATTTTTTTGCTAATTCGTCTACGACGTATAACTGATATTGGTTCTTCACCATCTTTACTTTATTTAACAATTGTATTTTTATTTCCTTTTCATCGAAACTAATTTTTTTGTCACGAAGCCACTGCTGAATGTTAGCCTTCAACCATGTTGAGCTGGGTGTTTTTTCCTGTCGCCTTGAGTGGTAAGGCGCGTTATCCATGACGACAACTGCATTCTCGCCTAATTTGGGCAATATCTTCTCAAACCAGCTTTCAAAATGTGCAGCATCCATTGATTCGTGATAGTCACCAGTGCCTTTGGATTCAAACACCCAGCTACCGTCTTCCACAAAACCATCCTCGTTTCCGATGTGGACTACGATTAGTCGCCGGCCCTTTGAGGTGGGATTCTTCGCACCTGTACTCAGACCATCTAAAAACGCTTGCCGTTTTGATTTTATTTCGGTGTCTACCCAAGTTTTATTAACAGTGTGACCTGAAAATAAAATACAGTATACAATTACACATGGGCAATATTACAAATAATAATCTTACATAATCTTTCAGGCAGAAATACTTAGTTTTGATTATGCGCCAAAAGATTTCTCTGAAGATAGAAACTCTCTGCGCTCAAGTATAGTAACGCAAAAATTTTAAATTACTGACCTACGTTCACCCATGTTTCATCCATGTAAAAAATACGCCGATTCTCCTCTCTATACTTCTTAATTTTATGTAAGTATTTTCGCCGCCACAATACGATATCGTCTCTATCAATCAGTGCATTATTTCTTTGCCTCTTGATATACTTAAACTTTAAATGTTTTAATATTTTTTGGAAAGTAGTTCTTTTGAAATTTGGCAGAGTATCGTCTTCATTGATATCTGAAAGTACTTTTTTCACTGTAGGAAGTTCTCCTTTAATAAAGAAAGCATGTACTTTTTTGCGTATGGCTGATTTAGTAAAATCATCAATTTTGTCACTAAACGTTGGTCTAGGTTTGGTGGTGACAGGAGAAGAAATTTCGCCGTGTTCTTATACTATCGAAAGTATCGATAGTATCGATAGTATTGCTCCTAAACATATGCTGGTCTTCGATAGTATCGATACTATCGATACTATTGCCTCCAATCAATAGTATTAGTTAATTTGTGCTATCGATAGTATCGATACTTTCGATAGTATCGATACTATCGATAGTGTCGATACTATCGATAGCACTATCGATATTGTTACTAGTTTTCGAGGTCACCTATCGATAGGGAAACTATCGATAGTTGGGCAACTCTGGTGAGTAAGGTGAGTCTACCTCAGTTTACATTAAAGTCTGCACAATTCAGGCTTCACAATATCATTTTAAAACAAACCTACCTGTTGTATTTATCTCTTTTTCATGTGATTGAGTGCAATTATTAAACACAGCAGATGGAGATAATGGGTGCATGTCGCCATAATCAACTTGAATGGGTAAATTTAAGATGTCTGTATCTGGAAGTTGATAATTAAATAATTACTTATAAAAAATTAAAATTAAATAAATTGTGTACATTGCACTATTTTCAAAGTTTACCTGAAGTAGTTCCTAAATCCAGTTCTACAGTTTCTATCACCGAGGCACTGATTTGTTGATTAACAATTTCATCTGATGTAAAAACAAAACAACAATAAATTAGTATTGAAAAAAATATATAGGCAAGTTAGTTTCACAATAATTCCAAAACTATAAAATAGTAGTACAAAAACTTGAAATTGTTGTAGTAGGTGCAATTTGGTGGAATTTGCTAATTTCTCATGAGATATTTGCAAATGTAACTTGATATAAAAGTCTGTAAACCTTTAAAATATGCTGCTCCACTATCATAGGGATTTGAAAGTGGTTCAACCTGGTCTTGAATTATTGACAATATTTTTGAATCACTGTCGGTCATCTTTGGTTTCCAAGAACCACCACCAGTTTTGTGCAACTGAACCTAAAATCAAAGGAAAAATATATTTAATGTAACAATATATGTTTACATACATACCTGAATAGATATGTATTGTGTATGAATGCTATGTTAGACTTTATTTGAAAGTTAAGTACCTTGTCTTCTTTTACATTTTTTAGAGCTCTTGCAAGGTCATCTTGAGTTATATTTTCAGTTTGAAGTCTATTGATGTATGACATTTTCTGAAAGAACAATAAAATGAAATAAATAACGTGTTATTTTTAAGACGTTGCTAACATTGAATTATAGATTTACATTTCTTTCTCCAACATTTTTGCGAGATTTCTGTTTCATAATTATTATCATATAGGTAAGGCGTTTAGTTGTTCCGTTTGTCTGGAACCCGTCGTACAATTACTGTTGAATTTGACGGTAATTTCTTGCCAGGCCTCTTTTTTTATTTAATATGTGACCTCCTGTACTCTTATCTTCAATAATATGCATATATCTGAAATATAAAAGTAAATACATAAGTTATTTAACATTTCATAGGAAAACTATAAGTACTTAATAAGAGTTCGAATAAAATGAATAAGTACTTACCGCAATATAAGGTCCACCAATAATGTTTTTTCTTCTGAAGTGTAATTAGCTCCACGTTCTCGCTTTTTATTTAATTTGTCCGCCATTTTTAGGTGAGAAAACTCTACAATGTAAATTACCACGCACGGCAACGGCAACTGACACTACTGACAGCTGACGCAGTGTGATTGATGCGTTTAATTATGCAAAATAATAGTTTGCTTGCAAAAACAAAACGCAAATGTTCACTAATTTCGTTCACTAGAGTAATTTGATAATGGCAACATGGTATAATGAACTTTAATGTCGTCTTTAGTTAATGGAGCATTATTTATATTTAAAGATGCTAAAAGCAAGTTTGTGCAACATCATTAAAATAATGGATTCATTAGTATTAATGAGCCATTACATAATGACATGCTAATGATGAGCTTTCTGCAACTGGGTGTTAGTCAAAATGTTATTTAATTCGAGCCAACGACGACATGTCTAAAATTAAATGACTTACATAATAATGCAAGCTTGTCTATTATTAACCGGACACTTTATAAATATTAGCCAATTATGGTTGTATCTAAAATTAAATAACTTACTTATTTTAGAATAGCAATGTAACCTTGTCTATTTTTAACCGAACTTGGAGTAAATTTTAATCAAGTAGGAATAAGTCTAAAACTAAATATCTTACTTAGTATGAAATAATAACCTGAGCTTGTCTATTTTTAACCGAATTCGGTGAGGGTAAAATTTAACGAGTCGCTAATTTAGAAATAAATAGGTACTATGTTAATAATAGCCAATCATATTTAGCAATATAAGCCGCGCAGATAGAGAATAGATCTGAAAATGGCGGCGGGTACGCATGGTACGGTTGGCAAAACAAGTTCTCAAACATCGATTTTTATTGACTTTTTTTGTTATATATTATTCTTTTTTAATATTATTAGTTAATAATAGTAGAAATAATGACAAAAATATTAATTAAATAAATAAGAAGCAAGGGTACATTAATATCACTGGATTTTAAAATTTTTCTTTATTAATTGTGACATATCAGAATCATAAAAATACCACCTCACATATATACATAAAGTCACGTTCTTATCCCTTAGGCCAGTAAAGTAAAGGCGGAGCTATATTAGACCGACGCACACGTCTGAGACGTCGCCGACGTGTGTGATAGGTATGCGCACTAGACCAACGCCGCCGACGCGTACGCATGTTTTGCGCGATCATTTTACGCTGGTTTTTGAACAAGACAGGCGGTACCTGCCTAGCTAAATGATTATTAGTTCTCTACAGGACACAAGAAAAGGATTTAGCTTAAAAATGTACGAATCAGACAGAGAATTTGAAGTAAATTTCATTTATTTTTATGGCTTTGAAACGACCAACAGGGGAGAAAAGGTTTTATAAACCGCTTGGTCCAGCAGTATCCTGGTCATCTGAACCCATAATTGGTTCAATTCCCTCCATCAATTCATTATAATCCTCCATGGACTGGCCATTTTCACAGTCCTGGTCTTCATAGTCGTCACTTTCATCTTCGCTGTCGCTGTTCATACCGACACTGATAATGAAGTCCTCTATTTCACTCTCCCTACCTACATCGCGATTCCAGTATTCTTCTTCGACTCTTTTGATGTGGTTTATTTGTTTCTTCCAGTCGTCTCGCGTAATTGAAGCTATGGCCTCTTTTGTGAACTCCTCAATTTTGTTTTCGTGTTGCTCCACATTTTTATCTGCGACCCGTTGTTTTATTAAATTCCAAACGTGTTCTATCGGGTTCAGGTCGCAGTTGTAAGGAGGGAGTCTGAGGACTTCATAGCCATGTTCACGCAGAAGTTCGTCCACCAAATACTTTTTCTCTGGGCGATGCTTTTTTAGCTGCATGAGCAGCTCTGCTTTAGTCCAGTCTTCTTCAAATGAGACACCGTGCTCCTGCATCCATATCTTTATGTCCGCTTTGCGGGTTGCAGTCGTTGGCGCTTTATCCAACTGCATACTGTGGTAGGATGCATTATCCATGACGAGAATGGAGTTTTCAGGCAGATTTGGTATTAGTTTTTCTTTTAAATATTTCGTAAAATTGTTACCATCCATCTCGTCATGGTAGTCACCTTTTTTTGATTTAGCTTTAAATAATAATCCTGCACCCTCCACAAACCCATCCTCTGAGCCGGCATGAACCATCACCCACCTTTGTCCGGGACTATCATTTTTGCGAACGCCTTTATCGGTGGATGACTGCCAGCACTTGCTGACAGTATAATGGGCACGGATCCACGACTCATCCATATATACAACTTTCTTTTTTTCCGCACCCATGGCATCATTTTGTCGGAGGCGGCGTAAATATTTAACTCGCCACGCTTTTATGTTATAGCGTTCTATGAGCACCATTCGGTTCTGGCGGCATTTTTTTAATTTAAATCCGAGCTTTTCTTTTAAAATCTTTCTTAATGTCGTTTTGGAGCCTTTATAGTTTAAATCAACTCTTGCTGACGCCATAATCTTGTTCAGCGTAGGTACCTCCTTTCGAACGTCGTATATTGAGGCAACAATATTTCTAATGGCACAAATATCGAAGCTGTCCATGGGGACATGCGTATTATTTTTGCCTTTTCTGCCCTTACTCGGCGTACGGATCTTGGTGTTGGTTTGTTCTGCAAGTTTACCTGAAAATAAGAGTAAAATATAACTATTACTGTCAGTTATCGTTATAGAGCGACGCCGTTCGCAGTTTCGCACACGCCGGTGAGTACGATCAACACCATGAATGACTTGATCGATACGGGGCGTCTGTGGACCCGTATTTTCAGATGCTTCAAGTTTTGAAGATGATACTATCTACACTATCTACAGCTGTGATGATGGATGAGGATTGATGATGGTGATGGATGATGATGGTGGTGGATTATGAGGGTGGTGGGTGATGATGTCGATGATAATGTATGATGGATGATGATGGTGGTGGATTATGAGGGTGGTGGGTGATGCTGATGGTGATATTGATGATGATGATGGACGATGATGATGATAATGGTGGGCGATGATTATGGTGTTTGATGATGATGAATGTTAATGGTGATGGATGATGACGATGGCTGATGGTCAGCAACACTGAACTTAGTCATACTCTTTGCCAAAAGGACTCGTTTCCAGGCCAGAAAATTTATATAAAAAAATCATACTCGGTCGAGGTAAGGCTAATAATCTTCAAATAAATTGATTTATCTATCTATCTTGGTCACGCCCATAAAGCAACCGCGTAAAATAATGTGTAGGTACCATATAATTACCTTCTTTCTTTATTCTCGATATAGTAGCCATCGATAAATTAGTCGCCATCGCTGCGCGTGCGGCGCTATACTTTAACGGATGGTAACGCTCCAAGTTCTTCTCTTCATCAAAGTATTTTATAACGTTGTAAACAATCTCACGTGCATCACTGTGAAGAATCTTTCCACGTTTTCGTGAAGCCATTGTCAATCAATCACAAAATGTCAACGTTCGTAACAAAAACTTAACGAAAATAAATAACAATCAAACGTAACGCAAACAAATAACAATCAAACTCAACAAAAACAACAATGAATATCAACGAAAACAACAAAATAACGGAACGAATTTAACGATAACTCGGAGTGCGTCAAGTAGCGTGGAAAGCGAATCCTGACTGACTATTTTTTTTTGTAGCGCGTACTTCACTGTGTGAGTATAGACAGCGACAGAGAAAGAGCGAGAACGCATGCGAGCCGACGCCATTTTCAGATCTATTCTCTATCTGCGCGGCTTATACTTGCTTGTATAATATTAGCAAAGCTCTATTGCACATTTTAAATATGTCTTGATTGAATGCAGCCGAATAATTTTTAACAGAGCTTAATTGGTACTTTGCTAAAGCAAAACTTTTTCAGTGTGGGACTTTTGCTGTGGTGAAATAATCTTGTAGGATGTTATATTGATTGGAGTTTGTAAAACTGTATTTATCTGTTGTTTTTCTAATTTGCGGATTTGTGCTTGAGATACTGCAGAGTGCAAATCGAGTTTGATTTTAGTTTGTTCAAGGATCGAAAGACTTTTTACCGCTTTACTCATACTCAAAAAGAATAGATCATTTTTATCCCTTTCTTCCTCCCGTCTTGCGTTTTGTTTTTGAATTCTGAGATCATTTGATGATTTCATAAGTTCATAAATTTCCTGCATGCCAGCCTTGCCAGTATTCTGGCGAGTTGATGTGGAACTCCTAGTTGAGCATTGAGATTCGCTTGTCCTAGGTATATACTAACTAGATTAAATTATTTATAATAATAACACAGCAGTATAAAATATTAGTACATTTTCCATAAGTACCTACTTACTAACCTATATTTTATTTTTTAGTTTAAAAGCGACACCTTATCTAGTCAGATAGTTAAACCTACCTCTAAAAAGCCTAACTCAATTCATGTTGTCAAAGTGATCACTTATTTAACAACCTACATACCTGTTGAATAAAACGGGAAAAGTAAATAAAACACTGTTACAGTGGAATAGTTTATTGATATTCATCATTTTCATCCAAATCTCGTATAACTACGTCATACAGAAATTCTGCTGGAACAGATATATTGTTTTCGTACCAAGCCCATCCAAGGTACCACACTACCGTCATCACGTGAGCGCAACATCCGATGGTTCGTCGACCGACCAAACAATTTCAACAATATTCAATTATCCCGTTTCTGCCAGGCACATTATTTTCTACTAAAATATAGACATAATATTGTTTTCTTGAAATGTGCCTGGACTTGATTTTTCCTCTTATTAGTGTTTTATCACCACTTCCTCTACGATTATATTGAGAAGTCTTGTGTAGTCCTACATACTTCTATTCGATATGATCCGTTAAATCTTATATGTTCTTCCATAGTATGACCTTGCTTGTCTTATTTGGCAAGTACCTAGAGCAAATAATATTAATTCACTATAACTTAATCTAGGAAACAAAAATACGAGTAAATTATCTCGGTCTACTCTGAAAATCGGTCGGTAATACTCTGAAAAGCAAGTTGATCTTCTATTCATGTTTAGTTGTTCAACTAATATGGCTAAATTTTTTTCAAAATTTATTCTCTCTCTAATAATTGCAACTATTTCATTAGCATTATTTCTATCCTGAAAACGGACACCAAATCTGTTTAGTAAACTGGCAGCTATTTGAAAATTCTGCATCATGTTCGGGACTGATTTATTAAAATATTCTTGCCTCAGGAGCTTAAAGTCCCTTTTAAAGTGTCCATTTACTGCCTCAACTACCCAACGACATATTGTTACACAGGGGCTCCGGTTGGCCTGCTGTGTTGTTTATTGGTGTTCGCCTTCTAATAGAGATTCAGGCATGTATGGCCGGTAATTGCAACCTTCCAGCATTCTTATGGAATCACGGAATCCCCTATCGAATATGAACACATCATTTTCTTGAAACCAGAAACCATTGAGACTTTTCAACGCTCCACGCTTTTTTTCGCTTTTCGATGACTTTTCGCGCGCGTTGAAAAGTCATGGTACATTTTTAACCAAAATGCATAAGAAACCATTAAAATATGTATGACGCGACAGACAGTATATTTATCACGGTGCATAAATAAAATGGCTTTCGAATTAAATGACGGATAATAACTTTACCAACATCTGAAAACAAAACTGGCAAAGATACCTATACCATGTGGCAACATTGCCAATTACATTTTTTACTTTAAAAAAATCGTAAGTTGTATTTACCATACTAGTACAGAATATTCAATAGTTACGATACAATAGATTATAAAATAAACCACAGAAAAAATGGCAAAGTTAATCACCCATTTAAGAAAGGAGAACGGCAAGTGTGTATGAAGGTTTTGTACACCTAAAAAAAAGTCGTGTTTAGCTACTAAACCTTTACATTTAATTGGTAAAAATATTACATAATTAAGGCTTTTTTTTGTAGATTTTATAAAGTTCGGGTTCTTAACTTATATGCATTTTTAAGAAGTTAGGTTATGTTTTATTTTGTCTCCCACACAATCGCCATCGGCGGGCCGGGTGCAATATGATCATTACAATAACCTAACAGTCTTTATCGACCTAATAGTGGTTTCGTGGTTTCTAGAGTTAGGTAATTGACAGTTGAGTTAACCATAATAAACTAACTTCTATGTTCCTTTAAATCTATAAAACTACTTTTCATATAGAAGCCAAACTGTCAGGTGGCTAGCTTAGTGAATAGCGACTGAAATAGTCACCAAAATCAAAAAGTGGTTCAGCGGTTTACGCATGAAAACGTAAGACAGAATTACTCTCACATTTATAATATTATTAAGGAACTTGGCTCAAGCCTGACTTCACTACTTGAATAGGTAATAGGTAGGATAGGTAATATACTCGGAATAAATTAAACAATAATTCTCATATCATATAATGAATTTATTTTATTCAGCAGGACTACCTACTACATTCTTATAATAACTTCATCTAGGAAGGGAGCTGGTCGCGTCATACCCTCATGGCGAGCATACCCTAGGTACCAGAGGATGCTCATAACGTGTGAGCAGCACCCTACAGTTCTAAGCCCCACAATGCAGTTGCAACAATAACTTGTTATTGCTTCCCGCCCATTCATATTTCTTTCAATTACAATAAAAACAAAGTACGTCTTTCCTGATGAATGGCGAGATTTTATTTTTGCTCGAAGCAAGAAAGGATTTGTTCCCTCCAATCCAGGTATTTGCTCTCGATTCACTTCCAAGGTGTAGAAGCCATGAAACCTAAAGTGCTCACCTACATATGACCGTGCCTGTCTAATCTGATAGGTGCCACAAGCAAAAAGAATTAATTCGTCCATAGATAGTCTTGGGAATACCATGGTTGTGCCATCAATAGGACTGAATATTGCACTGCGTCTGTTTAAGTTTAGTTCTGAAACTAAATCAGCAATCGTGTTTTGCAGGAACATACGTTCATGTATAATATTCACAAACGCCTCTGCATTGGGAGAGTCAGTGAATTGGGTGGCAAAGGCGTTAAGTAGCGCAGCAGCTATTTTAAAATCGTCCATTATATGTGTACAAGCGCGATTAAAATATTCGTGACGAAATATTTTAAAGTCTCTTTTGAAACGGCCATTCACAGCTTCAACCACCCATCTGTTTATAGTCACACAGCGTGACCTGTTTGCTTCAAGGGTGGTCAACTGTGAATGACCGTCTTCTTTGGTTTCTGGCATATGGCCTATATAGCCTTTATCGTGCAATGCATCCATACAATCCCGAAACCCGCGATCTACGATGAAAATATCATTTTCATTATAAAAATTATTAAAATCCGGATCATCTAACAATTCGCGCATTATTGTCGCATCATTTGTAGTGGCACTATATGGTCCTCAAACATCAATGATGTACCCATTACAACAGCACAAAATGAATGGTTTGACCAAATTCCTGTATTTATGGAGGGAATGTATCCTTTTGAAATAAATAGTTCGAACTCTCTGAGTGTATAAATATGTTGCATCTGCAATGGTAATAGCTGGTTTTTGCTGTGGTGGGACATTAGGGTCACAGAAAATGCCATCAGCAACAATAGAATTCTTTGCTGCCACTTGCTCCCTTGTCATGTGGCCAAATCCTATATGTCGGGGCACATAGTCCCGTAATATAATATTTCTGGCCACAGACATTAATGTTTCTAAAGTTCTTCGGGGAACTTGAAAAAGACAGGCTAACCTGTCTCCAGAGTCTCCTGTTCTTAATTTGCACAAAAATGCTGTCAATGCAAAACTACCCCGATGCATATTTTTAAGGTTGGGAGTTTCATCCAAAATCTGTTGGTGTTGCCTCTTCGTGAAACCTATAAAATATAGGACTTGATGATCAGGGTAGTTTTGAATATTTTCATAATTCACATTATTTAAGCCTTCCATTAATATAAATACAATTTTTCTTTTATTCCAATTTCGTCTACATCCACATTTTCTTCTTCCTCTTGTTCTTTTGAATTTTCATTTTCTATTATTTAATTAAAAGTTCTTGAGCACTGAGTTTTAAGGTTATGTGAGCGACGAGTTTTGAATTTGAAATGGTTAAAAATGGTTGCCATGGTATTACCTTATTCAAAGTAGTGTTGCCAATTGATAACCGTATTTTTCCCTAAAAATAGTCTGTGGTATGAAAGGATTAACATAAGCGCTCTGCTCGTGGCAAAGTTAGTAACCCTTAGTAAAGCTGCCAGATTTGACGGTAATAAAAAGGACTGTAAATGTGTTCAATATTTAAAAGGTATAACCATCAAGAAAAAGACTGCAAATATAAGGTAAAACAATGTGCAATATGTAAGAAATCAAATCCTGAAAGAAAATTGTTTGTTTAATAAAAACAAGAATAAATTGCTAAGATGGCTACTGTAATAAGAAGTGTATTGTGTGCAAATAAAATCAGCAAATAAAATCAGGTCATCCTGTGTCAATCGCGGAAAGCGAGCCAATTCCGGAATTCCTGAAATGCTCTGAAAATGTACACGTTGCCTATTCAGGTTTTTGGCGGTAACGTATTCTGCTAAGTTATTAGGAGTGTTTGTTCGCTGGTTAATGATTGCGATGAAGCTATAAGTGGAAAGCATTTATAAGCGCTGCTTCTATTTTAAAGTTTGGCATCAAGTGCTTTAGGGCCTTATTATACTAGCGGATTGCGAGCATCCTCAAAGCGGAGCGGGTGCGCAGCGAATGCGTCGCGGCTGCACAGCGGAGACGTCGCGGACGCGAGGCGAATTCGTAATCGCAACGTTTTCATCGCGTGTTTGTAGACAGGATGAACTACTTTCGCTGCGCGCTCGCTCCGCTATGAGGACGCTCGCAATCCGCTAGTATGATAAGGCCTTTAGTGTTATATTGACATAATCTTGTCTCAAAATTTTATAGTCACGTTTGAAACGGCCAATGACAGCTTCGACAACCCAACGGCTAATAGTTACTTTTCTTGATTTGTTTGCCTGCAGTGTCGTTAGTTGGGTTTCGTTGTGACTCTTCGATTCGGGAATTGCTGTTCTATACCAAGTGTGTAAGTCAGGCAATGCGTCCCGAAATTCCTGATCTAATGTAAACATATCACCCTCCCTGAAAAACCAATTAAAAACTCCATCTTCGTAATTCATAATTTCTTGTGTTATTACAGCATCTGATTTGGTGGCAGGACAAGGCCCGTAGACATTATATGATCTATCCATCGCTGCATACTTGTAATAAGGGCTTTAACAAGTTACAAAACTTGTGAGGACACCTTGTGTAACTTGTGTGTTTGAAAAGAGAAATTTGAACTTTCTTGAATATTGATGTTTCATCAGGTATTAATTCAAATACATTTATTAAAATTCAAATTCATTTATTTTGTGAACACGGGGTATGGCGCGTCTTTCACTTTCGGGATCGTCAGGATCCCCAAACGTTCGATTGTTCAGTTTGTTTGCATTGATGTCTGTAAGGGTCAGTTCACTCCGAGACGCGACGCAACGTGACGATACTTGAAGAGGCCAGTGACTTCGCGCTGCGCCGCGCTGCGCCGCGCGCCGCCGCGAGACGCATCGCAACGTCGCCGCTCTTGCACGTCGCGCGTACCGGCGATTCACCGCTGCGTCGCGATGCGTCTCGCGGCGCCGCGCGGCGTAGAGTGACGCATCGCGGCGTAGTGCTGCGTGGTGTAACGTATTCTAAATTCTTACAATGAAATGTGTATCTTTTCGTGTAGAAAATAAAGTTATATTTTGAGTCGCTCTTTTAAAGTGTGCACGCAGCGTCGCACAGTGGGCTGAAATTAAGTATTTTGGACTTAGCAAACATGAAGCATATATTCGTGTTCTACGCTTTTTTTTGAACCTTTTATATTAGGCGAACTTGATCGAAAACTAACTATTTTGGTAGTTACAGAGCAACGAAATTTACAAAATTCATTATAAAAAATGCGAGTCTTTTTTAAGTTCCCAAGTGTTTTCGGACTTCTTGTTTTGCGTTTATACCTAATATTAATTTATTCCTTATTCCACATCACCCGAGAGGTTAGGAACCAGATGCGTTTTTTTTTAAGTGGTGTCCCCAGGAGGCCTAATCCACTACAAAGTCACTAACACAACAATTTTGAAACTAAAAGAAAGTGAAATGTGAAGGATGAGTTTAGGTTTACTTTAAAGTATCTAAATCGATTTCGTTGTCACTTTCCCTATCGCTCAATACAGCAACAACGTCAACAAAAGCAACATTTTCTTTATTTGCTTCTTCGGTATCATAGTCGAGCATCAAACTTTGTGCTTCTTTAGAGAACGATTTGTGTTTTCTACTCAACTTTGGCCTCTTTGTAGAAATGAACGGATCAGATGTAACTAGCAAATTGTGAAAAATATCCTCATTGGTCGCTTTTCTACAAAATTTCCTAGAATGGTATTCTCGGTACTTTCTGAAATCCTTATTTCTGGATTCGGCTGCTACCTCAGACAACTTTCCCACTGGAATAAGGCCGAGATTTTCGATGATGTCTGCACCATGCACTAGAATTTTGTGCACACTTGCAGGCATATAATACCATTTATACAGTTGAATGTACAATGCAGTAGTCTGATCTGCAAATTCCTTGAATTTGTCTGTGTTTATAGGAAGGCCGGACGAAATTGTTTCTAATATGATTGAAAATTTCCTTATTAGATTTTCGTCTACTCCAGTAATAGAAGCAGTAGTTGTTACATCTGCGAAAAATCTCCGAGCTGTGTTACCGTCATTGGTAGTACCATGTCCCTGTTTTACAATATCAATAAGCAACCCGCATCTATTTTTAAAGGCTTCTTGGATTATCTTTTTCCTATGTTCCAATTTAACTCTATTTTCGCCTTTGGCTATCCAAGACTGAAAGTCAAGTATGTAAGAAATGTGTAAAATACACTCCATAAACCTGATCCAAGCGTGAAGTGACGAAATTCCAAATTTATATATGTCAGTGTTCGGTACTTTTTGTGATATCAAATTTATTTCGTTCATTTTTTTGGGTGTGGCTTTACATACATCACAACTCTGTGTGGAAGTCTCGCTCAGTACTGATGTTATTTTTCCATCAATCATAGTGAAAAACAATTTGTGAGATATGGATTTTCCTTCAACAAGCGTATCACTTAAGCTACTGATTTCTGATTCTAACCTGTTCATCTCATTGGTGATGGTCTCTCGCGTCTCTTTCATAAATTTGAAAAATAATGGACGGCACATATAAGTTGAATTAGGAGTTTCATTTTCCCATACAACTTCTTCACCACACATCAGTTTTATGGGAACCAAACTCCCCATAAATATACTAGAATCGTCCTCATTGGTCTCGCTTTTTTGTTTATAATTAGACTGATTTGATGCACCATCGAAACCATATTTACTAATTAACTCAATTTTTTTTTTTATACTCTCCTATTTCAACAATTTTCATAAGCCTTTCAACAGTTTTATCTAAAAGAGACTGTATTTTTATCTGTGCAGACATATCTGTTATTTCAATATCCTCTTTTGGTGGGTAGCATTCGGATTTTGCTTTCTGAATAGAATAATAAGACGGAAATACATCCAATCCTTCTTCCTGGACCGATTTTCTCATAGTATTATATTGCCATTTTGTCAGTTTCAGAGACACCATGGTACCTAAAGCCTTTTCAGCAGACATCACGTTATGTTTCTCGGAACGAATGAAATCTTTGACTTGATTAACCTTCACAGGATTATTTAAGAGGTAGTCTAATATATCAGCAATATCATTGTACCCACGAGCCTTTAATGAAGACATATAAATTAATGTTTGTTCTTCATAAGAAAGAGTAGATGCCAAATCATCAATTCGTCTCTTTTTCTGTTTAGGTCCTAAATCAGAAATTTGTTTTCGAGGACTAATTTGAGTCGAAGTTCCAACATTTCTAGTAGCTAATATACCTTCTTGAGATGATCCAGGTATGGGTTCACTGGCAGACGATTTAATAAAGTCAGGCCAAATTACATCTAATTCTAGCCAATCACTATTGGTTTTTAAAAAATCAGCACCTTTAGAACCCGATTTTATCCACCTTTTGTTAAGATTATAACAGTATGTGCTACAAAACGATTTAAGGGCTTTATTCTGTTCATCACTCAGTACTGCCTTTAAGCTTAACTTCGTAAAGTTGTACATACAGTCGCTGTCTTTAACACTTCGGCTTTCTTTTAATTTCACAAATACGTCGAGATTAGTCACTAAACCTTCCATTGCAATAATATAGTTTTAAGGACGTCCGATACTTGCAAAGACAAGAACAAGACTGATTGTTTACTGATTGATCGGTGTGAGTGAAGGGCAAATGCAAAACTGCTGTGATTGGTTGAAGCTGCCTCTGCTGCATTCTGATTGGTCCGTGGTATATGCCGTGTCTTAATTAGCACTTGTTTACGCGTTAAATACCAGGAAGTCAATAATAGATGACGTCATTGTTTACGCAAATTGCATTGTGATGATTACAAAATGGCCACGTTTATCCTAATGCTTGTGTAAAGCACGTAATTTTAGTAAATCTTGGGAATAAAAACGCATGGTTCTTAACCTCTTTGATGGACTACATATTTAAAATAATAAAAATATTGAAAGTCCAAAACGGCGCGGTTCCGAGGGTTTCCAAGATATAAAATTTTGTACATAAACTGTTAATAATATCCATGTATTGATACTGTAAAACTTTCCTTAAGGAAATTTGAGGATTTCCATTTATACCATTTTTTATTTTCTACTCCATACAAAAATTTTAACAATGTCCTATAACTTTGTAAATAAATTTTAAAATAAAAAAGTTGTCAGGGTAACAAATACTTGTATCGATTAGTAAAACACGTTTACGATATTACTTTCCCAAAATAAAATAGTAAATTTTCGGGTATCGCTAAGTCCGCAAGATTAATTATCGTTCCACTGTGCGTCGCGTCGCTTTGCGTCTCGGTGTGAACTGACCCTAAGTTTACTTTCTATATTATAAATATATTATGCGCAGAGTTCTGCATTATTTCCATAAACAGGTCCTGTAAAAATGGCACACTTCAATCGAAAAAGGTAAATAGATATACCTATAGATTCATAACAAACTAGAAATCACAACGCTTCACATTGCGAGTTTATTTGACTCCAAGCCGCCGTAATTATTACCTTTTCTTCTTGCGTCCATTTATCTCCACGTGTCCGACCGTTACAAATTTTTCTTCCATTGTAAATGTAGAAAATTACGAAAAATATCAACACAAAAAGCTTACGCCGCCGCCGGGAACTTGATGACAATACAAACAGAATGGAATGGAACATTAACAACTGACACTGACAATATGCGTTACGTTCCATCTTATTTTTTTTCAGGGATCACTTCACTGTTATGTTTTATTAGTTTTTGATTCAAAACGTTGGCATCACCAATAATGTTAAAGGAAAAAGGAATTTGAATTAAAAATCCACATTCAAAGTATATTTTTCTAATGCAAATATTATAACCGTTTAGTACGTTATTTGTGTAAAATGGAATAGAAAAGATCGAATGTGAAACTTTGAACGAATGTTGTGTAGTGTTTATTTATTAAGTACACCAACAGCGTATACATTTTACATTGAAAAAGAAGTACAATGTACTTGTTACAAATTATTATTTCTAATGTATATAAGTATACATTATAATATAAGTATACATATCATTCACAGAAAAAATGTAGAGGACAAAACTGAGAAAATTCAAAAACAAAAAATTAAAACCACAAATAACATGGATTAATTCCTTAAAAGGATCTCTTTTTTTTTCAAATCTACATCTCTTCTCCACAGATATTCACAAATTAAATCATGTATATTTTCGCGATTATTATAATTATCTTTATAAAAAAAAAACGTTTTAAAACACGCCACTGTGATTCGATTCTTTGAGTATGTGTGCCATCCTCGGCAACAAAAGGGTTGTCTGTATCACTATGATTCACCTTGAGGTGAATCCATGGTCACCCAGACAATCATAGGCCCGCCAGTAATCAATGTGTATTGT
Organism: Hoplodrina blanda; assembly: GCA_949316365.1. Classification (NCBI taxonomy): domain Eukaryota; kingdom Metazoa; phylum Arthropoda; class Insecta; order Lepidoptera; family Noctuidae; genus Hoplodrina; species Hoplodrina blanda. Next base: position 996,141 of record OX438564.1, on the reverse strand, counting down.
GGTGCCCTCAGCAACATGTTTTTTTATCAACGGCACTAGAACTCCAGTAGCCTTCAACTTGACGACCTGAAAGTTAGAAAATCTGATTTAGTATGGTTGCATAATTATGCCTTGAAAAGATCAATGTCATTGTTAATCTGTTTAGTCGTACTTTTATTATATTTTCGTTTCCCAAACTTGCTTTCATCTATTTGAACAACTTTGCCGGATCTCCAATCTTCCCGGCAAGTGTTTCTCTATTTTTTTGATAAGTTACAACTGCTTCTCTACAGTAGTTGAACAAACCATTTATAGTTGCGCTAGAGAGGCAGTTCTCCTTCAGATAAATCTTCTTTTTTTATGTGATCGTAGCTTTTGTTAGCGTAAGCATACATGAGGTAAAATACCTGTGGTGTTGTGATTTTTTTCAAACAAAGGGTTTGGAGTATACGTAACGGGGCACTGAAGAAAAAAGAAAATTTTTGCAATAATTTATTTTTTTATAAATTGTTTATTTTCTCGATTCTATCGTATAGAACACCTAAAAATAAGGCGAAAATCATCTGGGTGATTTTTGTCTCCGACCAACCGTTGGTCGTAAAAACGATGTCGAAGGCGAAATGATCGGTTATAAAATGTAATATTCCTGTACCAGGAGAATTTAGGATGCAAGAGCGAGCGAAGCGAGCTCAGGACTTGGAGACTTGCTAGCGGCAGGATCGGCACCTACAATTTACCTAGTCTTATACCACGTTTACCAGGCCCAGGATAAACGCGGTGAATATCCCGTATAAGACGACGAAAGCGGGCGGCATCGGAAATTCGGAATTAAGACCCTGCAAAATATTCTTGCGGTATAAAAATTCACCCATGTACCATACCGTTGGTTTCTGCAGGTGCGGCAATGGCGTTTCAGTTCTAGCCACTGGCGCTCTATGGTGTTCGTATAAATCTTTACGTTTACATTAGGAGCGCCAGTAGCGACTGGTTCCTTTAGACTAGGATGGACTGGAATGTTAATAGTGCCGGCTACAAAATTTGTGCTGTGGTTAACCACATAATGGCCACTCATGTTGAGCCGTAAGTCTATTCCTCGATAAGCCCGGTGCAAATCCGACATAATGAACGTCCCTGGTCGTACGCTTGCTGCTACTATGGGATCAAGGGTTTGGCGAGTCTTGTCGGGAATTAGTTCGACGTGAATTTTTTTTTGTTAGGCGGCTGATGCATCCGATCGCCCATGTTTGACGTTGTAAAAGTCGACCTCTGTGGTACTTATTTGAAAATAAGTGGGTCTCATCAACTTCTATAACGTCATTAGAACCGCCTAACATTTGAAGGTCATGAGCCTCCGCCACCTCACACTTCTCGCAAGTAGTGATTTTGAACTGTAGTTTTGCGAGTTACACCCACATCTCTAGCCGCCTGCGAAACCTTATCATTTCTAAAAAAATGTAAAATTAGTCTCAGTGTACTTACACTGAGTACATAATTATTATAAAGTTTAATAAAAAAAAATACAAAAATATCTCTCGTAATGGCATTGATCGTGATTTACAAGGATCAATTAACTCGGGAAGTACATAGTTATAGTAAAATGTCTTCAACTTCGGTAACATTTTTTCACCAAATTACATCATCTTTACAAACTTTAACGACTCATCGGGTAATCATCCCCAGTCCGCACTGCGAACAAACAGAAATTTTTATCAGCAATATGGAGCTGGCCTTGGACTTGATAGTGCCAGTCGTGATTCCGATCTAAAATAACTTCAGATCGATCACTCAATTTGAAGCATTTCAACTTCTTTTGTGAATTGCTTCTTCAGGATCTAATCCAAGCGCGGAGAGTGGGCACTTTATTTTCACCAAACCATCTTCAAACAGTCCATCCGGAGTCGCTCCTAAGAAAAAAAATCCTTGTCGATGAACAATCCGCACTTGTCAATAATAATGTTCTCTTGCATGCTAAGTTTTGCCAAAGCTTTGGATTAATTTTCTTTTCCATGTTTCACTGCAAGTACACGATCAAGGCTATAACTGTATAAAACATTCTTCACAAGAAGTGCAGAGTTCTGGTTTGGCCGTCTTTTGCAAATTTTGCTAAAAATTGACGCAGTTACAATACATCTACGCAATTCTAGCCATAAAGCACTTTCAGCCTGCAATATAGTGCTCCTTACTATTTCTTGTCGGTTTAGAGTTTGTTGTTTTAAATGGTCTAAGAATATCTTTTTTGCTTGTTCGTATTGGTCACTGTCCATATCAGGACGTTCACAGTTTAGACCGTAGTTTGAGTCTGTACTAGCAAAAGTAAGTTTTCTGCGGCAACGTTGGTACTGTTGCGACTTTGCCAGATGTTTTAAATTTTGAGCATGTCTTGCTTCTTCAACGCATTTTAGTGACTTGCCTGGACTTTTGTCACAGACAGACTTAAGGTTACTACTACTGCTGCATAACATCTCACATTATAGGAGTCTTTAAGAGAAAAATTTACTCTTGCCGCCTACCATTTTGGCCACGATGCTATTGAACTGTTCGGCACGATTGTTTGTGAAGGTATGCAAAAGGCTTCTTGAGTGAAAGGCAAGTTGAGAGACATTCTTTTGCAACTTTAACATCAAAGTCGCTGCCTTCGGGACATAATTGGGCTCCTTTTTTTGCTCTTCTTTGCAGTAGTAGCTCTTACAAAGATTGTGGTCTCCAAACACATGTCATGGACTGTTTAAAATGTCTTCTTGTTTTTTTATTTTATTTTATCTGATATAGTGCTGTTGAGTCCGCTTCCCTCAACACCGCCGCGCGCCGGCGGCAGTGAACGAGAGGTGCGGGGACAGCGGGGAGTCAGCAGTCTGTTTTTCTTTGATAAATTTTAAATTTTTTCAACGTTTCCATATTTATTTAACCTTTTAACCGCCTACGTCGGATTCATCCGACAAATATTTTCGGGTCCATTTCGCCAGAGTCGTATATTTCCGACCAAAATATCACTGCTCGTTTAATCAGCTTTGTTATTGCACATCCCTCTCTGTTGTAGGTATTTATTTTTCGATTCACTGTGCCGGGCGCTTGGGGCACGCCAACTGATATGAAGTCGGGCGGTTAAAAGGTTAAAATATCCCATGTGATGTGTTCTACTTGGGCAAAAAAGTCAAATAATGACCGGGTAGGATAGCATAACCATCTTTTGCCACAATATTCTTATCTTTTTATAAAATGGTGGAAATCTTCAATATTAGCAGCAATTAAATTATTTCGACATGTTTTACATTTTTTTAAAACAAACTTTTTTGCTTTGGTTGCTATCCACTCACTACAATATGCTATGGCCGCACATTTCTCTACATCAGTTCGAGAACGGCTTTCTAGAATTATTTGAGTATTTATCATATTAATATTTAAATGTTCATCAATAATTTCTATTATTTCATTGTTATCCTACACATTACACTTTATTAAAGATTTTAATGAATAAGCAAATACTGTCATCTTTTTCACAATTTCCCTGTAGGGAATATGGGGATGTTATATTATTTATTAACAATGTTTTATACCTCATTTACATTCAGCCCCTGCCGCTGCCCCTCGCGCTGCCGGCAATAATTCCCTAAATACTGCTGCAGCAGGATCGAGAGAAGTGTGTGTTTACATACTGCCCTACCACTCACTTCGCTTTCAAGTTTCGACAATGGCAGACGTCGAAATAATTACAGCGGCCGCGCTGTCTCTTTTTGCGAAACATAATTATGTTCGATATTTAAAAAGGTTACGAATACAAAAAAAGAATGTTCGTCGTAGACGATGGTGGATGATATCTATACAACGAAATTAAAAAAAAAAAAATCTACGCGTCGTGAACCTTACGTTTCTGTTTATATTGTTTATCCGTAACATCCCAAATTACTTTTTCCGTTTCCAGTAGTTCTAAGAATTTTATTGTAATCTCATTGCTCCATTCGGACGGCATTTTCGATGATCTAAACAAACGTCTTTCTCCTCCAGTCGCTCGGCGAGTACTGAGCGTCGGAGCAGAATGTAAACACACACTGCCGCTCGCGCTGCCGGTCCTTTGACTTCCGCACAAAAAACCGCCATTTTGGGGAGCGCCGGGCAGCGCGAGTGGCAATGGCAGTGGCATGAGAAGTATTGCGTTTACACACTCGTCCTGCCCACTTCCCTGCTCACTACGGCTGAATGTAAACGCGGTATTAAATGCAGTTTCGAAAGCTGCTGAGCTGGGCATTGCATTATTTTAGCCATGAGCTCTTATTGCCCCAAAAAAGTTTTCTAGAGGGTCTTGATTGATATTCCGTAATAATAGTGAATTTATTCCTTCTGTTCTTAACCTATTTAGAATCAATTTGAATCCTTCTATGGTTTTTACCCAACTGGTAAAAGATGGTACAGTTACCTCTTTGCCTCTGTTATTTACATATTTCATGGATTTTAAAATGGGTAAAGTATTGTTCCAAAACTTTAAATTGTGGCGAGTTTGGTGTGACTGCTGATCGGTATAGTTTTCCTTCTTCTATATGGTAATTTGCAGTCACTGCAAATTCGAGAGCCGAGTCGAAGAGGTCGTCGAACAGCAATATTAAGTCTGCAGTATCCACACTTTCCTCGGGCAAGCACCCACTTTCTATAAATGAAAATTTAATTTTAAGTATCTATGTCATTACATGATGTTTGTTTTACTGGGATATTCTGAACTACTGAAGGTATACAAAAAAACTACATACAACGTCAATAGAACCGCCTAACATTTGACGGTCATGAGCCTCTGCTACCTCACTTGAATCTAAATTTAACAGTTTTTAAAATTAATTTAGCTTGCCTCCATAACTAATGATGAGGCGAGTGCCTTTTAATAGGGCCTTTATATTTTCTTCCATTGGGAATACAAAAACTGTTTACATTTAACGAATCAAATAAATTGTCCAACAACAAAGTAATTTCTATTAATTGTTTACAATCGTTTGGTAGATCGCCTCTGGCTGTCAAATGGTCGGTAGCCACAGCGACGCTGTGGCTAAATAATTGAGTTGCAGATTTGACTCTCATTTTATTTTATTTATTTTCTCTGGTTTAACATGTTCTTCAGTCAATTTATCTAATAATCTCAGTTCACCATATGACTTATCAGCGGCATACACTTTTTGGAAGTATTCCCATTTTACAGTTTTTACTGTGTTGTTTGACTTACTATATATACACCCAAGTCTTTGGTAATCAAATTGTTTCTTATTCCTTTCATCAAATGTGGCACATCAAATAATGGAATAATATTTTTTCCATTTATTATAAAGTGGTCATACCGCCATTCTTTTTACTGTTTCAAGTATTTTGCTTTCGTGTCATTAATCAATTGCGTTACGGCACCGATATTTACAGCGCTTTGGTCACAGACCGTATTAATTATTGTAAGGTCGGGTCGGGTCATCATATTTTTTAACTCTCCATTGTTTAGGCCATTTGTATAATAATAAGCTATAGGCTGTTTAAAGTTTTGCTTAATTCCTTTGACCATAAAAACCATAACAGTAAATTTATTCCTTCTGTTCTTAATCTATTTACAATCAATTTGAATCCTTCTATGGTTTTTACCCAACTGGTAAAAGATGGTACAGTTACGTCTTTGCCTCTGTTATTTACATATTTCATGGATTTTAAAATGGGTAAAGTACTGTTCCAAAACTTTAAATGTGGCGAGTTTGGTGTGACTGCTGATCGGTATTGTTTTCCTTCTTCTTTTTGGTAATTTGTATTGACGGGGTCGAAGAGGTCGTCGAACGGCAATATTAAGTCTGCAGTATCCACACTTTCCTCGGGCAAACACCCACTTTCCATAACTGAAAATTTAATTTTAAGTATCTATGTCATTACATGATGTTTTTTTTTACTGGGATATTCTGAACTACTGGAGATATACAACAAAACTATAAAATTCATAGGGACTCTTCTAAGTTAAGTGAGACATACCTGCCAAACATCCAAGTGTCACTCCAACAGTCTTGCTGAACACTTGTGTACAATACTTATAGAAACTTACTATAAATACTTTAAGAAACATGCTACAGTCCAATGATATTTCCAAACACGACTTGTGAATGTAGTATCATTGGGAATAACATCCTTATTAGTTAACACAATTATAGGTGTACGTAAAATACAAGCGTCACCTTCATATTTAATACGAGCAGGACAAGTATCTCCACCAAATAATAACTTTAAAATTTCTTCTCCTGGTTCAAAGTTAGGTTCATTCCAGAGTAATATACGTCTCTGTAAAGCATCTTGTAAAGGAAATCTGTCATATTTGTTGAAGTTACCAATCTGCCCAAAATTAATACAACTATGAATTAAACAATCAAAAAAATAATTCTTACCACTACACGAAGGTCCAACAACACAAATACAATTCTTTTTTGGAACCTTCCTATCAACTAAGTAATATAAGTTTTTCAAAAAATTATATGTTAGACTTATCGTTATTAAATTGAAGTTTAAGTAATTCTTCAAGTACATTAACACTATCAAAATTATCAAAGTAATATTCAGAAACAGAGTTCCAAGGAGCAACATAAATCAACTTATTTATAGATATTACACGAGTTTTTAAAAATAACTCTCTATAAGACATGTCACATATTTTTTGTTGAATATTATGGAAACACGTCATTAACAACTGCTTATTTTTAGGAAGATATTTATAAGGGCCATCTGTCCAGTGACCAGTATAAATAATATTCTTCATAGGAGTTATTATAAAACTTTCTAGCCACTTTTCCAACCTGTTGCACTTTTTTTTTCGGTCTTTACGCCCTTGATTTTCATGATGTCCTTTGTTATCTGAGTTCGCAGCGCCATCAACATTTTGTAAGCAGGGGAGTCCGGCCCAGAGATCACTGCGAGAGAACTGAAGTTCCGCTTCAATCGTCCAATATTGATTTTTCTGTAGCTTCACACAATCTTTGAATGGGTAAAGCTCTAATTTCATAAGCATATACCCACGCTCGCCCGGCCACGTTATATTGATAAATGCGTCGTCGTCCTTTAAGGAAATAGTTTGTGAGATTTTTCCAGTACTCTGTACTGGAAAAATCTCAGAGTTTTGCAGAGTTCTTCGGCTTGGCAGAACACAAAGCTGGCTTAGCAAGCGGTATGCTTTAGATGATGGTTTATAAAGCGACAATGCTAATATTTTTTCATCTAGCATAAAACTCCTTTCTCTAGGTTTATTACCACTTCCCAATTACTTGCATATAAAATAGTGATTCAGCTGCTGGTGAAATCTTTTTGGCCACAATTTCGAAAGTATTTGTTTTTCTTATTTTCTTTGCTAGCAGATATCTTTTGCGAAAATGTTAAATATTATACCGGTTTTTAATATTGCCGGTTTCCTCAACCGTCAATCGCAACGCGACGGGCGATTTCACACCCTCCCTCCCTCTCCCTGTGCCCGGCAATGCCAGTGTCGCTACGGCAACGGCATACGGCAACGGCTGTGAAAGTTGCTCACAGATTGCCATAAAGTTGCGGCAACCGTAAACGTTATAGCAACTTATCATCTTTTACAGGAAACTTTTTAAAAGTTGATAGTTGCCTCAACTTAGGTTGCTCCGTGTGCAAAGCGCCATACTCTCTCCGTAAGGAGTATGCAGTATGCAGAGTAGCACTTTTTGCAGGTCGAAGCTAACGGTGAGAGTATCGTTGGAAGTTAATTTCTGATGGATTTTAAATCTTTGGTAGCTAGCCTTAATATTTTTTCCGCGAGATAAACAGCCATGTCCTTGATTTCTTTTTCTGATAATAATTCTGTATTTTCAGCTTTTGTACAGATAACACATTTGTCTTTTTTGGGTGTATAGAATCGATTATTGTAATCATTATTAAATATTTGAATAAAAACTTTTTCACTTAGGTGTAACTTAGAATTATTTTGGCAGTATTTGAGATAAATTCTAAATAAATTTGTAGCATTTTTGAATTCTTGAGGTAAATATAGACATGAACTCTTTTTACGACAATAATGCAAAGGGACGGCTGGAAGGCTTTTGATAAAAGCTTTTGCGTATGCTTTATCTTCATCACTATACTTCTCTGCATGACATGTTCTCTTTTCTACGCTTGCCATATTTTCGTGTGCATTTTTATTTTACTGTATATAAAATGAACTTTTGGGTGATATCTAATGTGTTAATCAATATTTTTTGACAAACCGGTCTAGATCTATTCAAATGATTGGCCTCGTCTGCTTTCTACAACTTTAGTTTTTTTTCTTTTGATTGGAATTGGTTGTGCACATCTTACGATCTTGTCTTTTCGACGTTGAACATCCAGACTCAAAAGAAAAGAAATACAAAACGCTTAAATACAAAACACAAAACGCTTACATTTTTTGGGCCTCTAGATTGATTTACCAGTCTGGTTCTCACACATTTGTTGAAACGACAGTGTTGTAGTATGAAGTTGTCTTGATCTATTTTTTTTTTATTTGAAAAACTTGCGGTGTGTACGAGCTATATCTTGCATTTTTAATGTCGATCAGGTAAAAGTTGTATTATTTTTGTCATTGCATTTTGGAGCACTTGGAAAGCGTTTTGAAGAATATTTGAAATAAAAAAATTAAAAATGAAACTCATGCAACGGCTCAATACTCTTAAAAAGCGGCCAAGTGCGAGTTGGACTCGGTTTAATATATGTAGGTAGGTACTAATATTATCGAGCAAAACAGAAAAATAACAAAAATAAACACGTTTCTAGTAGGGGTTTCTGTGAAAATTTCAACTGTCTACCTATTACGGATTATGAGATACAGCCCGCTGATAGACAGACGGACAGCGGAGGCTTAGTAATAGGGTCCCGTTGGTTACCCTTCGGGTTCAGAACCCTAAAAAGTAACACTACGCAAAACACAATTTCGTTATCTACTTTAATTTCGAACACAAACGATACTAGTAAATAAAAATGCACATACACAAATCATTGTCGACTGTTATGTTAGTAGGTACGTAAAATGACATCATTGTAAACAAACAACCTGTATAGCAAATTCAATAAGAATTTTACTCACAGTTCTCTTCGTTTTTTCTCCTTTTTCCAGTTTTCTTTGTTTACACCCCGTTTCCTTGCATACTCAGGAGCAACGGGTTCATTTTTTTTTGTTAAATCAGTCATTGTTTATTTAATTATTCACAAAAATTCAGAACAAAATTACGGAACAAATGCCTTGACGGCCATTGCGAGCTACATCTACGCCATGACAGTTATCTCTCAAAATAAAACGTTCTGATAGGTCAATTCTGATGTGGCGGCGAGTGATAGTGAGTAGTAATGGATGTAGCTGAGTTTGGAACAAAATCCATTTTTTTTGTTCTTTCTCGGGATGTAGCGGGGTTAGGACTAAAAGAATTTAGTTGGGTTTTTTAGAAATTACAAAACAATTCCATAGAGACTAAATACTTTCTTTTTTTTTTAAATAGATGTGGCGGCGTTTGATTCTTGTTGACACTTGTTAACTGACTTTGACGAAGAAAGTAGTTCACACAACTTGCTCTTAGATGGCGGTTTTATACATAAAATGAAGCTCGTACGGGACGAATTTGACACAGTATGCATAAAATAAGGAAATCAGTTTGGAACTTAAAAATATTTAAGATAATATGGTTTGGTTCATTTATGAACCACACTGCGGTAAAGGGTTAAGATGTTTTTTATAACCATACGCATTAATATTGCGGCTATTTAAGATATCGAACAGGTGGTTTATTTTTCTAATAAATTCAACGGTAGGTGATGCTCCTAGGAACTGTTCTAAATTAATTTCCTCACAAAATTCAATAGCATTAGCATCTGAATTGCTAAACGTTTAAACTGCCAGTTTAACTTTCATTATCTGTTTTACAAAGTTGGCGTGAGTGTTTCTTAATTTATTTGCTAACTGAAGACCTTCCTGTTCCTGCAAATCATGCAAAGACGTAATAAATGACCATTTTATTAATTTATCGTCACTGTTTTTTAATAGGGTTTTGTTGCCGAGCGAGAGATTACTAATTAATTTCACCATGTGGTGGATCAGGAAAAAAAATACTAAATACAGGTTCAACTTCGTCATCATATTCAATTTTGCAGACTAATATTTTCGCCATCGCAAAATTTGAATTTTTATATATACCTGTGAGTATTAACTCACAGGTATATATATACAAATACTCAGTCATTCTATCACGTCAGATGTTATCGAAATAATAAATTGAAATAATATATACAGGGTCATTGAAAATATACCCAAGACCTTAAAAGGGGTGATTTTACTCATCATTATGAACAAACTTTTTACTTTTTACTATGAGACCAAACTTGAAATCATGAAAAAAAAATCTGCTGTTTTATACATTACGATCGTGTTGTGTAGCATTTTTGTAGGGAACAGCTGATTTTTTTTCATGATTTCAGGGTTGGTCCCATAGTAAAAGTTGTTCATAATGATGGTACAATGACCCCTTTTAAGGGTTCGGGTATATTTTCAATTACTCTGTATATGTGTATATAGATAATGGTGCTCCCACATTGCCGTTATAAAATGTTTGTAAACATTTACAGGTAGGTACCTACCTTACCTTACTAATAATTTTTTTAATAATTAACAAACCAAACATGTATTTTTTAATTTTTGATTGATTCCAACAAATCGTTTAATGATTGGGTCGAATCTTGGCTTGATTCCGATAAATTAGACGGACTCTGTGTTCTTGCGCTGGTACGAGTATGTGTCCTGGAGTTATCCGAAGAACTGGTTTCAAATGAAGCCTCGGAGGATGAGGGACTCGGTGCGGTGTAGTATCCTCTCGAGCTACAGTCAGCATTATTTTCCGAAAAAGTGGATAGATTTGGTTCAGAGTTGTATCCCCAGGAACTACTAGCGGTTGGGCTGTAAAGGTTGTTGGAAAATCATATTGTCCCATTGTCGCATTGTACAAAATATTGTTAATGTGATGTTGAGCAGTATTCTTAGCATGACTGTTTTTTATTTGTTTCAGTTTCATCGAGACATACTCTCCAAATGCGTCATTTTCATCCCTGCTTTTTCTAGATTCGTACATTCTTTGTAAAATATTTACAGCTTCTTGTTGTGTTGGATCTTGTTCTACTTCAGGCCGTCTTCTTTTCCGAAATGGTTTTGGGGTGGCGAAAGGCGTGCCCGTAGTTTCATCAGTGACAGTATTTCCTGTTTCGTTCAAACTGAGAGTGTTTTCTGAAGCAATTCTGTTTTCTTCGTTACCCTGAAAGAATAGAATTAAACGATAATTTCAAGTTATAGGCGCGTCAAATTAGCTAAAATTGTAAAAAAATCTATAACCGCGATTTTCTTTTTCTATTACTTAACAACCCTTAACTGAAATCATAAAAAAAAAAAAAAATTATAGTGTATTCTATTAATATTTCATACTTAATAAAAATATCCAATAAAATTTGTTAGAATAACGAGTTATAAATTTATTTTTCGCGCCTATTTCTTAATCTTCTATTTTTGTTCCAGATACCAACAACACCTCAAGAGTGGCTACACGTGGCAAATTCATTTGAAGAAAAATGGAATTTCCCAAATTGCTTAGGAAGTATCGATGGAAAGCACGTAGCCATACAAAAGCCAATTGATAGCGGCAGTGAATATTACAACTATAAAGGATTTTACAGCGTTGTACTTTTAGCGATAGTGGACGCAGAATACAACTTTCTGTACGTGAATATTGGCTGCCAAGGACGCATAAGTGATGGCGGAGTTTTCGCAAACACAAAATTTCGAAATAAAATTAACGACAATAGTTTGAAAATACCCAGTGACAGCTCACTACCAGGCAGAAACAAACCTGTTCCTTATGTGTTCGTAACAGATGATGCGTTCCCTTTAGAAAAACACTTATTAAAACCTTTTCCAGGACCACAGGATAGCAATTCTAAGGAAAGAATCTTCAGTTATAGACTGAGTCGTGCGAGGAGAACAGTAGAGAACGCATTTGGGATTTTGTCAGCCAGATTTAGAGTTTTACGAACTACAATATTATTAGATCCAGAAAAAACTACTACTTTAATTATGACATGCGTGCTACTGCATAATTTTATAAGAAAAACTGAATCGAGCATGATTTACGCTCCATCTCAATACTATGATGGAGATGACATAGTAACTGGTACACGTATCGATGGACAATGGAGATTAGAACAGCAGCAATTAACACCACTTGAAGCATGTGAATCCCTGACAGATGATGGGAAAGAAATAAGAAAAGAATTCGCAGAATATTTTTCAAATGAAGGGTTTTTGGACTGGGCATCTAAATATTATTAAAAGACGTTAAAATAAAACTCACCTGCAACCCTCCATCGACAGTTAAACTTGGAATATTTTTGCCTTTAAGGAACATGAGTTTTTTAAATGCAAACCATTTACTTGACTCATTAGCTCCTGCACCAGATTTATTAGATTACATTCTCGGTTAAATTGACCTACGAGTGATCGAATCTTTTTTTCAATTACTTTTTTATCCATATTAAATTCACTGGCAATTTCCATCCAAGCATCGTGTTTTTTATTTCGGTCTTTGTAGCTCTCTGACATCGTGTTCCATAGTACTTCTCTTGCTTGAAACATTTCAATCAGTTTGTAAACATCATCGTTATTCCAATTACCGGACATATTTTATTGCTTGGCGCACGCGCAACCACTAATACACACGCACAGCGATGCACGCTGACACAAAGGGACTGACAAGCGAGACACCACGCGCAGCGACCTGCGTACTCTAACCCCCACCGCACCGCACCGCCTATCCCGCCATCACCCTTATAAAATGTTTACAAACAAAAGATAACACATGTTTTATTTTGTTATAATTTGTTTTGTTATAAAATGTTTACTAACATTACTAAACATTTTCTAACATGAAAATTTATTTGTGATTAAATGTTTGCTAACAAATGTTTACTAACGTTATTAAACATTTTCTAACGGCAATGTGGGAGCACCATAACGAAGCTTCCTCTTAACACTATAAGCTATTATTGGATCCCTTATTTGTTTCCATTATATTGTTGAGTCAGTATTTTTTATCGAAGATGGGGTATTTTTTATCTGACACTGGCAACATTTACATAATAATAATTATAGGTTATGAATGATAAAAACTCGATAAAATTCTATTACTTCATAGAACGGCACAAATAAATCATCACTACTAACAATGTATATTTATGGACAAAACGTCGTACTTACGTGTGAAAAGAGACACCAGCAATGTGAAAGCACGCACCATTGTATAACCTTTTATGTGATATACGGATAATTTCTCTGCCTTTCACACTGAATTATAATCGTTAAAAACCATAAAAATATGCACAACTTAAACATCAAACACAATGAAGGGCACGAACTGTCAAAGTTAGTTTCGCAATTTGAGTTGCTGACCTTGAATAAACCGGTTACCGGCTGGGGCGTGAGGTGGAGGGTGTTGTTCTCTCCCTCACGCGGCCCGCCTCCTCCTTCGCTAGCATTACTGCTTCGTAGAAAGAGGTGACTGCATCTCATTCCCTCTCGCCCCGGAGCATGGCCTGAACCAGGTCCAGACGCGAGAGGTCGCCGCCGCCTAGCGCCTCCGTGAGGACACGGCGGTGCTCTGCCCAAGCGGGGCAGACCTGCACCGTATGCTCCACCGTGTCCTCCGGGCGATCCACACAGTGGTGACACCCGGGCGTTTCCTCCCGCGCAATCCGACACAGGAAGCAGTAGTATGCTAAGCTTTGAATTGCTGTGAACATGCGGTACAGGCTGTACCTACATCTGTGTGTATAAGTGATGTATTCAAAGTTAAAGTCAAAGTCAAATCAAATATTCAATAAGACTATTATAAAGCACTTTTGAACGTAATAACACACTACCTACGTACACCTCAAAATTCGCACACGACGTCGAAAGGTCGTAAGTTTAACCAAAGCGTCAATCGATTTGCTTTGTAGATTGCTACTCCACTTATGACCCCGACCGTACTCATATTCGCCGCGATCGGCACTAAACAAGATATTGGATATGTGATGCTGTATACAGGCCCTAGTATTTTGAGAGTACGAGTACGTCATAAATTTGTCGGTAATAAATTTCCCAAAACTAGTGCATTTATCCGATTTAGAAGAAGTAAAACTTTGCAAAAGGGGATGCCAAGTCGCCATAGTAATTTAGGCCCACTGTGCACACATATAAAAATTCATGATAATAATAGGGAGCAATTCCAATAATTAATTAGTAAAAGAAATGAATTACAAAAAACTTTGCATTTTTAACTTATTTAAGATTCTTATATTTTCATCAAAGAGTAGGTACTGGTTATGTTAAATATCACTTAATACATTATTTGAATTTATTAATGAGCATAATTAACTTGGAGTCAAATAATACAACAAACATTGTAGTTTTACATCTTTATTCATTTAATTCATCATCAAACACCACTAAAACATCATCCAAAAATTGTGGCGGTGGAAAAATATTAATCTGATGCCGTGCCCATCCTAAGTACCATATCACTGTCATGACGTGTGCACAGCATCCTACAGTACGGCGGCCGACAATACAGTTACAGCAGTACTGCTGGATTGCTGCGCGACCTGCGTTAGCAGTGGTGACTAAAACATACACGAAGTAGACTTTGCGACTAACATGACGACTTGCGATTCTGGCCCTCACCAGTGAACAGTTATGTCTAAATATACTGCCATTCATAATTCTATTTCTAGCATTAGTGCACACTTCAATACGATAGGTTCCATTAAATCTTATGTGCTCGCCATAATATGAGCGAGCTTGTTTAAGTTGGTAAGTCCCACATGCAATCAGTATTAAATCATTTATATTTAATATAGGGAACCCTCTTAGATTTTCATTTCTAACAGTAATATTTTTAAAATCTGCCCTACTTCTATTAAGGTTGTGATTTCGAACATAATCAGACAGATCATTATTTACATAAATATTTTGGTTTACTATTTGTAGTATTTCTGCAGCATCTTCTCTGTCCTGTACTCTCAAATGGTAGGTACTTATTGATAAGAGCACCAGCTACAGAGAAATCTGTCATGATATGCTTAGATGCCCTGTTGAAAAATGCTTGCCTAAATATTTTAAACGTAGTTTTTAAAATGCCATTTACCGCTTCCACCACCCATCGACATAATGTGACTGCTCTTGTCTTGTTAGCATCCCTAGTGAATAGTAGTGAATAGTAGACAAGGGCACAGACCGTTCTGCAGACAGGAGTGTTGGTCTTTTTCGCAATTCGCCCCTACAGAATGTGCCCAAGTAAAATTGTTTATCAAAAGTGTTTTGTATGTGGCTTGAAAGCCAGCAGCAGTTTGCATTATATTGCTATGTCCGTGTGCACGTATTGCTCCAAATAGATTCTCGAGCGGTCTTGATTAAAATGCCTCAGTAATAGGGAATTTTCCCCTAACTTGTACATATGTGCACACAACATTTTGAACCCATCTATAGTTTTAATCCAGCTGTAGAGTGTTGGCACCACAGATGCTTTGACTTTTTTGTCCACATATGACATTGTTTTTAGGATGGGGATGCTTTCCCGCCATAATTTGTGATAAGGTGATGTGGGAGTAACAGCTGCTCTATAAATCTTGCCTCCCCTTTGTTTACTAAAACTCCCATTGACGGAGTCGAAGAGATTTAATCTACGCAACAATATGGCTTTCAAACCTTTTTCATGAAGGAATTTGACCAATTTTTTAACATTTTCAATGGTTTTTACCCAGCCCGTCAATGATGGCACATATCTTGACGTATCAAATTTCATTGATTTTAAAACAGGCAAACTGGCACTCCAGAGCTCATGATGAGCCGAATTAGCTTTGACAGCAGATTTAAGTGGTTTTCCTGGCACAACTCCATAACTCCCACAATTCAGACTGTCAAATAATTTGTCGAAAAACATTAAAATATCTGCAGTTTGAGTGCATTCTTCTGGTAGTGCTATGTCTGAAAATAAGAAACAATTCCATTTATAGGCGTTATCATTATTTAAAATTAAAAAGAAAGTGGATCGATTTATTTTATACCAGACAAAGTATCTTTAAAAAACAGGGTTGGCATGATGAAATCAAGTTGTTTTAAAACACATGTTTAGAAAGAAAGAAAGAAAAACCATTTATTCACGCAGAAGTGACGCACAATACAAAATAATCTTTACAGCGGCAAGACAAGTTGGTACTTATTTATCTAAAAAACTAAATACATAAATGACAGAAAAATTTAAAAAAAAAAAAAAACGGAAGTTTGCGCCACTACCGCGCGAAACGGCTGACGCTCAGCTTATTGCCGTGGCCCACACAAGATGGCACGAAACCACGGCGCTGATTTTCAGCGTAGGCCGACGTGGCTCTGTCTCGGAACCACAGGCAAACATCATTCACCCATCGTTCCGAGGCACGGACAAATAAAAATTATGACACTAAAAGAGACTGAGACGACTGAGAGACTGTTTAAAACAGTTTGAATTTCAACAGTGTTTTTTTAAACACAGATTTGAGTTTTAAGCATCGTATAAAACAATAAATAATGTATATGGGTAATTCGCCGCCGGTATAGTCCGCTAGGAAAGTCCCTATGTCGCCGGAAGCAACGGAACATATTTATTGGATACATACCTGCTATTAGTCCCAACGCTGTCG
The DNA here is from genome assembly GCA_949316365.1 of Hoplodrina blanda. Taxonomy (NCBI): domain Eukaryota; kingdom Metazoa; phylum Arthropoda; class Insecta; order Lepidoptera; family Noctuidae; genus Hoplodrina; species Hoplodrina blanda. The sequence goes on along the minus strand of OX438564.1, from coordinate 979,431 downwards.
CAACAGAATAGCTGAAGAGTTGTGCGCAGTGCTTCACCCTCATTTTTGGAATATGATTTGGCATAACATGCTGAGCTGTTAAGTTTGGCAGTAATTTAGAGCCTTTGTAATTAGGAGGCCTCTCAAATATTTTAGGATATGGCTCCATTTTGCTGTTTGAGCTTTGCCTTTCATAACATGATTTAAGTTTTTGTAAAGCAAATTATTCCTTACGCACTTCAAGAGGTGTGGAGGATCATTCAAGAAATAAATTTTTTCTTCGTTAACTTCGAAGAATCCTTCTCCAAACATTTTTCACGAATGGGTGAGATTTCCAAGAACGTTGCAAGAGCTTCAAACAATAGCGTAAGACATTTGTATTCTTGTTGGATTAGGCGCACAATGCCACATTCGCAAAATGACATATTGAAACGCAAATTCACATTCTCAAATTGTCATAATTCTAAAAAAGCCACATCGCAAAACGTCACTTAAGCAAAATGCCATTTCAGCATAATGTCACATTCAGTATTTTTTGTTTTTAATAAATCGACCGACACAGATCCATTATATTATATACTGACGCAATATGGAGTTGAGGAACGGACAAAGGGAACTATTTTCCCACCTATAAGCAAATATTTCAAATAAATCAAATACGCACAAATATTTCATTTTTGCATTGAATATCATAACACAGAATACAATAAATTAGTCCATAACAAATCAAATATCTACTTAACAGAATCTTTTTTGAAGAAAATTATCAGAATGATGTCTCCACTACATGAAAAACGCGCAATTTTTTCAAAAGTGACGTAAAGCTGATTCTGACATTGACAATTGATGTTTAAAGGATTGGGATTGTCAATAAAATAAATGTGATTAGAACAATGACGTATTAAATCATATGGACTTGAAATGTTTGACTATAGAAAAAAATAGTTATACATATATGAAGCTTATCGACGCCAAAGTCATAAAAATATTGCCATCTCTTTTTAACTTTCATAATTTTGCGTAAGTGAAAAAGGATAATAGTGTTTTTGACAGTTACTATAATGGCAACCCTTCATTCCTAGCGTCATTGAAATACCTATTTGCGGCCGGTCGCCATTTAATCCGCTCGCTGTTTAGTACCAAAGTTAAGTACGTCAACTGTCAAATGCTCCTGAGCTGTGGATATAATTTGTGAATTTTGGAGTAATTTGCTGTGTTATTGTGTTTGAACTCGTTTCTATAGTGGAAATCGTCAATAGCAAGATGCCCAATTGCAATATAATCGGGTGTGGCATCAAAAGAAGCAGAAATCACCCGAACATAACTTTGCACCAGTACGTAGTTAATTTTCAGCTGAAATATGTTTAGATTTAGATAATAAACAAAAGATTCTGCATTCGTTACAGTTTCAACAGTAAAGCATTCATGATTTTTCCTTTTTCAACAGTATTTTTAACATGAAATCATTTTCTTGTAATGTTGTTAATGAAGAGATAGAGTAGTGCATTCGACATTTTTTATATTTATCGATAATGCTATTTTATTGTTTCTTTATTGGTTTTACGTTTTACTTTCTAGGCTGCCTGCTAATAAAGAAAAAAGGAAAATTTGGTTGGAAACAATTGGTGTTGAAAATGTAAAGATGTCAACAAAAACAATTCATATTTGTTCTCTTCACTTTGAAGAATCATGTTTTAACCGGACACTGAATAAAGTAACATTGCGTGACGATGCTTTACCTTCACGAACCTTATTGGTAAGTAACATTGCGAGTTAATTTTGTCCAACATGATAGTGTAGTGGCTGATAATGTTTTATGATGATGTCTTCATTATTGCAATACTTGTCTAATGGACACGTAAAGAAAAGAAAATAATGAAAAATAGTAAAGAGTGTATTTCAGTGTGTTCTTAGGATTAATTAATTTCTTATGATTAATTAAAAATCCTATTAATAAAATCAAGAAACATCAAAAATACTAATCATTTTATTGCTTGTTTACAGCCTGTGATTCAATCAAATATGTCTGGCATTTTAATTGAAAATAATCAAAATCAGACAAACTCACAATCAATATCTGGATGTGATGCTCCTAATAAGGTAATTTTCTTGTAATTAAAACAGTAAGGTCATCCTACTGTTTTTGAAGTCATACTATTTTTGAGTCACTGCTTTTCTATTTTTATTAATATTTATGGTTATAATAGAGTTGTTTTCAGGTTGAAGATGGTTGTGTGCCTACCATTCAAAATCAACCTGGAGAGATTTTAAAGAGCAGTGGCATAGATTTTGCCCCTAGCACATCCACTGGCTTAGATTTAGGTACCAGCATCTCTGCTGCGCCAGATTTGGCCGCTAGCACCTCTGCTGTACCAGATTTACCTGCTAGCACCTCCGCTGCGCCCATAGATATAGTAAAAAAGGAGATATGGCGTGGAGTTCAAAATGTATAGAAAACCGGTGAAGCCACAATTGCCCCTCCATAACGCTAATATTGCACACACAGTTCTGTCAAAACAATACTACGAACAAGTGCACACACGCGACATCGATAACTCAGTCATTTAAATATAAACCTTATTCCTTAAACCACAGCGTACTTTTTCCGTACAATTTACTCACACTAAAACAATTATCATTGTGTGTTGTCGGGACTAGGGGGCGGATCAAATACGGCGGACCGGAGCAGCGGACGCACCATGCGACATTACGGCTTATCGAGGTTTCGTTATGTCAGTTTTACATTGCTTGTTTAGTCACTCAGTGACAGACTGAGGTGGTTGTAAAAGAGCAATGTATTTAATGCAAAAATAATACAGTCGGAGTAATATAAGAAAACAAAAATAAAGTAGTACAAGTGAAATATATTTTACGGATTGTTGTTTTTCGTGATTTTTAAGACAAAAATTGTAAAATACTTGTGGTAACTGATGCCATGACTTCTGAAATTTTTGTTTTGGCTTCTATTTTTACAAGAAACCACTGAATCTTGTTCGGCATAATCGTTTTTTTTAAGCGGTTTTATCACGATCGCGGTTGACAACACACTAACTCGCGGTGACGGTTTTTTTTTTCAATAGCTGAGCGAAACGCTGAGCACCACGTGGTCGCCGACACGCCCCCTTGCCACTTCTCCTGCTTTTAATATTTCTGTGGCTGCGCCATATTTAGCAGCCAGCACCTCCGCTACGCCAGATTTAGCCGCTAGCACCTCCGCTACACCAGATTTATCGGTATGATTAGCTTCAGTTTTTTTTATCATCATTATTTGCGAATTTGATCTCAATGATAACATTTCATCAACTGAATTGGGTGGGAGATATCTCTCACTTGACTTCAGTATCTATTAAAGCTTACTTTTATTTTATTTGATTTCAGATACACACATTTACAATGATAAAGAAACTAAAGGACAAATGTCAAAAACCGTCCAAGAAGATAAAGAGACTTAATGAGAAAGTTAGAAGACAGACGAAAAAAATTGCTCATTTTAGTTTGGGTCTCATTTCTGAACAATACAATTTTGTTCAGGTAATTTCTATGTGATATTGTTTCAGTAGATTTCTTCCCATAATATTTGTATCTCAAATTCATGTAAACCTCTATTACACTTTTAATTAATAAATATTTATGATTCGTATCATGTTCACAGTCCCCAGAATCAAATAAATTATTTGGTTCGGCATAGTAATCTACGAAAAACTTAAAAACATACAAATAGTAATTTTCCTCTCTGTCTTTTACATGCAAAACACCTTTTAATATTTTTTCGACATTTTTTAAAATATTTACAACGTCTTTCGAAGGATAAACCAGACCACCCCGAGATTTTAAAGTAATTAAACTTGTTTTATTTATAAAACAAAAACTCCAAACTCCAAAAAGAAGTTTGTGACAAGTTTCGCATTTTAGTGAACGTGACAATTTTCTAGCCACAAAGCCAGCAATGTAAGTTAATACACTTTCAGTATATCCTGAAAGATTACTGTATATACAATCAAGGAACTCTTCATACAAATCGCTATCATCCTCCGGAATTTCTACAAAGGATTTCCTTTCTGTTAAATTATTTATAGTAGTGACTGGGCCAACTTTACTGGAACAAGTTAATATATTAATTTGCTCCATTTGCTTGGAATACAGCTGCCGACACCACCATCGCGAATTTCAGCTCTTATTAAAAGTCTCTTAAACGCAGCTCTGAACTGGACTGCATTCGGATTATTATCAAATCCACCACGAGCTCTGATGGCTGATAAAAACAATTCTAAGTGATACTCACTGAGGCTCACTTTATACATAGGAAGATATTTTAATACTTTCATTTCTCCAACTAAATATTTAAATAACTGGATGGTACTCTGCATGTTTATAATCAAGCCTATATAAAATTGTATTGTTCAGAAATGAATGAGATTAATTTTGTTTATTTTTTTTTTGTTTGAATATACCTATATACTTTATCATTGTTGACTTTTAATGAAAGCCCACTATCATTTGTATGTTAGGAAAGTTTGGTGTTGGAAACTAACTTCAAAAATATTAATTATGGTGGTTCCGTCAATAAAGTCCGTGAAATTCAAATTTTCCTACGTTTTTTGCAATTTGTAGCTGTGTTAAGTTGTATGTTGAATCAACATACAACTTAACACAGCTACAGCTAAATTCAGTCACGTATCATAAGATCAACATTGTTGATCCTACTGTGATACGCCAAGACGAGCCAAGCGAAGCGCAAGGGCACTACCTACCTTTGCTCGAAGCGTTTCGTCGTTTTTTTGAACCTTCATAGAGTTGGTTTCCGATGTACCAGATAGTTCATATTCTCAGGATATGATGTCAATAATAGACTAATTAAACATACAAAGTCTCAATTGAATAGCTCTAATACTTTAGATTTTATTGATATCTAAAATACACCGATTTCGTCACTGACACACTCACTGACACACTGATGATCATCACAATGTTTGGCTACTTCCTGAAGTGCTAGAAAGCTGAAATTTGGTATGTAATCTAAGTTTAGTATACAACCAACAAAAAAATTCATAAACTTATAACTTTCGCCCCCAATCCCCCAAAATGGGGGGGTGGAAGTTTGTATGAGACTTCAAAATGTTAGGGTACTTTCTGAAGTGCTAGAAAGCCGGGTAAAAACCTAGCAACTTACAAAAAGAACTGAAATCCCACCAAAAAACAGCCAAGCCATACATTTTTACTGATATGTAGAATTTGTGAAGTTAGGGTCGGTAGAGTTAGGCCGTGTAGATTCAGAAGCTTGGCTCTACATGAGATCTGATTTCTTTTTTACATCGCAAACCTTATGTGGTCGTCTTGGCAACATTTTACATGAAATGTTTTTGGTGGGATTTTATTATTATCAATTACCATCAGCGGCCAATTGACGGAAATACCTTTACGGTTCAGCCGTGAAAGAAGGACGAGAAGACGTAAGAATGTTTTCTTAGTGTCACGCACTCACGGTACAATTTCTACTGGTAAAAAACCTTAAGTTTTCTAACTTAGGTCTACTCACTCACTCGTCTCACGGTCTACCACTGCGCATTTACCTTATACGAATTAGGGTGTGGTGTAGTGTTAGACTGTAAAAGGTACGTATTTACAGAATTATAATCATTAGATTATGTAATACATCATCCTCCTGCCCTTGTCCCATGTTACTTACATTACATTAGATTATGTAATACATATTTCTAAAATAGATTTGTTATTTTATGAAAAAGTGCATCTCACTTAAAGAGATATATTAATGATTCTAATGAATATAATTCTGTAAACACATATCTATAAAGTCGCGAATCATATTTTGTTCAAGTTACAACCTGACACTGGCCTGCAAATTGCAAAAAAAGTAAAAAAAATTTAATTTCGCGGTCTACCATTAATGAAACACCTACCTATGTTAGATTTGGGGTATATTTACCCGTAGATATTGTACCGTGAGTGCGTGACACTAAGAAAACATTCTTACAATCTATTATCGATGTTATTTTATAGACCTATCGATCGTAGGGACTACTCTACGAGTATTAGCCGCCATTTTATCCGCTCAGTAAAGTGTAGGTATACACGTTTTTTTTGTAGGTATGCCAAGTCCATATGATTTATACGTCTGTGGATTAGAATAGATTTGGGTAAAAATAGTTTGGGGAGTTGCCATTTAAAAAATATTCGTGTATTTTTGTTTTTGATTTTCCTATAAACAAAATAAATTATAATATTATTCTTCCTTGTCAATGTTTGACAAAACCCATTCAAAAAGTTTTAAGGCTGCTTTAACATTTTATTTTGATTACTATGTAATTGTGATAAATTTAAGATATTTAAAGGAATACTCTCTTCATAAGTTCTTAGTGTACTGGAAAACAAGCGCTTAAATTCACAACTTTTTCATTTAAAATCCTTGTATGATTGGCAATGTAATCTTTATACACATTCAATTTATACATCGGTATATGTTAAACTAAATGAAAGTAGGATTACCTCGAGATCCAGGGGTCCCTCGAGGAGCAGCTGCACCCACACTGGATTGTGAGGTGCCTGGCAGACTGTCACATTGTATGACATCTTGGACATCTAAAATAAACATTAAAGTTGATTCATTATGGAAACCTTATCTTAACAAACTTAAATATTTATTAACTTTCATTTTATAATTATAACTGGGAATATGTAAAGCTTAATGAAAGTAGGATTACCTCGAGATCCGGGGGTCCCTCGAGGAGCAGCTGCATCCACACCGGATTGTGAGGTGCCTGGCAGACTGTCACATTGTATGACATCTAAAATAGACATTAAAGATGATTAATTATGGAAGGGTCCCTCGAGGAACCATACACATGCCGACTTTTGAGGTACTTGTTGGTGTGGCTAAATCTGAAAAAAAAAGAAAACAAAAAGTAACTCTAATTGCAATATCTATACATATAATAAAATCGTAGCGAAGTCAAAACTGTACATTTAATATTTTTGAAAAAGAGTAATTGCTATAAGGTCGGGGAGTGATTTTAAAGCCGAAAATATTTTTTAGAATTTTTGTCTGTTTGTCTATTTGTCTGTATGTTTGTTAGAGCATCACGCGAAAACTGCCGGATAGATTCTGTTCAAATTTTGTATGAATATTCCACATTGGCCAAATTAGTCCATAGGCTATAAATTACAAACTATGATGCGGACGAAGTCGCGGGCAGAAGCTAGTTAATAATAGCAATCTACTACAAAATTCAGAAACACATCAGTTTCACTCACCAATAAATTCCACGATTGATTCATTGGAATCTACGTGGCCGACGAGTGCAGCTGAACTAAATGTGCCAAGCACCAATTGGTCCTCTTCGTTTAATTGTTCTGGTGGTGGACCTCCTCCAGTCAACATAGACTGCCTTCTAATTGTAGCTAATTTATTTTTTATTTTGGATTTTTTGTCTTGCCAACTGAAATAAAATTATTACCTATGTTAGTACGAACATACATCCTTTGAGAATGAAATCATATACAAAGATAAATAAATGACTGAGAAGTAGAATTAGAAAACAATGCGGTGATTGTAAGTAATGAAAATAGCGAACGATGAAGTATAAAAACGGTTGAGTCACAGAAAGGTAGATAAGTGCATCGGTAAACCATTGTACTTACTTTGCGCCAACCATCCCAAGATTTTTTGACTCCGGCCACAGCATTCAATGAGGAACAAAACGCAAAGCTAATTGCAGAGGTCGCCACCATCAACTGTACTCTATATCTCTCTAATCTATGAGTACAGTTGATGGTGGCGATGGTGGCTATAGCTAGTTAATAGTGTATCATCTGATGATACACTATTAACTAGCTATAGATAGGCCACTCAGGTTTTCGTTTTGTAAAAACTGAGTACCCAAGTTGAGAGATGGCGCTGTCCTCAATGTTCTTTTCGCCTACTAGAGAGTAATAATAACTAATTGTTTAATTGTACCCTTCAGACGTTTCTGCTGCGGTTCCTCGTTTAATTGTGTTTGAATGATCATGCAAACATCATCTACAAACTCGCACAGTGCCTCCGATGGATAATTAAGTGATCTTCTGGTATAATCTCTTTCTAATATACAATGTGTCGTTTTGCATCCTCGTCAAATTCAAGGAGGTAACTATGCTAGTGATTCTAGACCCGAATCAATAATAAAATAGGTAGGTGTTTTTTTTTAATGTTTTCTTATTTACGGAAATCAGTAAACCACCCCGGTGAAAATGCGGCCCATCTTAAGACTAGGTTTAGGATCGCTGACCGCGCGCATACACACAAAGAAACGCAAACGATAAAACCACAACACAATAGACGCCGTGCGCGCGCGGCGCACCCCTCTCTCCCTGTGGCGCCCCACTTCCATGCGGCTTGGAGCGCCCGGCGCAAAGCAAAAAAATTATTAAATTAGTTCAAGTGATTTCGCCGCCGGCCGTGAGTGTATCGCAAATTTCGCTCCTTAGGTGCGCTTGCTTCGGTCGTATACGTGAATTATGTGATTGTGATGCCATCAGTGGAGACAGCCTACGTGGCTGTCAACCATCCGGATGTTCGCAGAACGGTTTCCCAATAGGGAACCGCCAACGCAGAGCGTTATGCTGTCTGCTACACAGAGACTGCGGGATTTTCGGCAGTTTACCGTACCCCGACATGCTTAAGCTCGCGGCAGTGAAGGTCTGCCTGTCGCCTTGCAGGAAGATATCCTGGAGTACTTCCAGCGAGAGCCACAGGCAAGCACACAAAAATACCTACTAAGGTAGGTATTTTTGTCGGTCCTCAGCCCGTTAAAGTAGGAAGGGAAATTTAAAATCAACCAATTTAATCTACAAATAAAAACAAAATCATTACTAATAATTAGGTACTCATAAATCATGAATTTACCTACAATGCGCCAAGAGCGTCCCGCCGCCGCCGCCGCCGCCGCCGCCGGCAGCAAGTACCTAACCTAAATCCCGCGCTCACAACAAATAAATGTGCCACAGCCTAGCAAAACGTCTCAGGTTGTACCTAAATCCTAGTAGGTATGTATTCTTAGCAAAATCGGTAGATTTGCAATAAAACAGAATAAAGCAAAATGGCAAAACTAACATTTTATCAATCAGCTGATAACGTAGGTAAGTAGATAAATCCTAGTACGTATTCTTAGATCTTAATAATAAAAACATGTATTATTAAGACCTAAGGTTAACAAAATCTGTAGATTTGCAATAAAACGTAATAATAATAATTCAAAACTAACATTTTATCTATCAGCTGATAACGTAGACCCAGGTAGATAAATCGTAGTACGTATTCTTAGATCTTAAAAATAAAAACAAGTGTTATTAATTAACATCTAAGGTTAATAAAATCTGCAATTTGCAATAAAACGTAATAAGCAAAACTAACGTTTTATTAATCAGCTGACCGACTCACGACAATCTAAGGGTCGTGAACTTTTCTTGGACGCGCATAGCATACCTACGCATGTGATACACTCACGCACACAGAGACAATTGGCGCTAAAGCGCAGAGAGTGATTCTCCAATTTCAAGTTATGGATTATTCTGAAATACGATTAAAGGACATGGCCGGAATTTGTATAGAGCTGTGCCCTAAATAAAAAATATCATGTACATTGACCAACAGTACGTCGTATTAACGCATACAGGTATGTCTTTACAATAGTTTAAGTTTTATAATCAGAGAAGAAGCGAGAGACACAATAAATAGGATACAATATATACGCCTGAACATTTTGAAAAGCAATCATGAAAAAATCTCCGGAGTTTCTATAGAGCTGTGCTCTGACAAAAAAATATCATGTACATTGACAAACGGTACGTTATATTAACGCATACAGGTATGTCTTTACAATAGTTTAGGTTTTATGATCAGAGATGAAGCGAGATACAATAAATAGGATGCAAAACAACAACAAACGCCTGAACATTTTTGAATAGCAATGATGAAAAAAACTTTTGAGGTTTATAGATAAAACAAAATGAAAATGCATTTTTAGCAGGTTGATTCACGCCACGCGGGACTAATGTGATCAGTACCATACTAAATGAATGAAACCGATAGCTTTCCCACGCGTGGCGACACGTGGGGCAGGCAAAGTATAAACGCAGCTTTACGCGTCGTGACGACTAGTAAAGAAAAAGACGGCAATGAAAATACCAAGTAATACTTATTGGCACAGTTCGATTCAAACATTGATATTGGTAATAGTTTCGTAGTATCTCAAACATCGTCATAGGCAGGCCGAGATACTCGAGATCGTAGCAAGGAGAGCTCCTCGTCTACCGTTTATTATGACTTTCTCATAGCGACTTTGCAAAAAAAGGAAAATGTTTTTTTTGCAGTCGCTTTATAGTATAGTACAGTGGTATATAGTGGGATAGGCAATAAAACACTTATACAGCACTTGAATTTTTATTTATGTATCTAATTAAGTAGGATATTCATTTACATATAAAATATATATATTTCTGCATGTTTCACAGACATTTTAAGAAAACATAATCATTGCAATTACTCAGACAAGGTTCATGTGCAACAGGGATAGGATTTTCCTGTAGTTCTATAACCTGTATTCGTACATTCAGTACTAAGTGTCTATTAGCTCGCATCCAACAGGGATGACATACTTGCAGATAACCATGCAGTCAATTACGTTGTAACTGCGGTGTTAATGTTGTTACAATATGCCTTCGCAACGATTAGTTGCCACACTACAATTCAACACCTTGATATTGTGGCTCGTGAGCGTTAGAATTCAAATTGTAAACAAACAAACAGGTCCAAATATGCACAGCAGAATATTCACATAGAAGCCTAGGCGAAAGTCCGATTAAACGATAGCTTGAGGTCAAGTTGAAATATCCAACAAAGAACTCAAAAAGCAAATACAGTAATACGTGAAAGAATCAACATAAGACTGCAAATTCTAATTGACGCGCCGAAACGTCAAAATAACTAGGACGTTCGGATACACACTCATGAGTATGTTGTCGATGCATAATGCGTAACAACGTGGTCAATACTCGTGTCATAAAAAGTCAGAAAAATGGTGTCTGTGAAAATCGTGAAACCGTTAGATACTAACTTTAGAGATATTTACCTTAGTAATACGATTCTAATAGTCATGACCGTGTAATATTTTAATCTAAGCTTCAGGCGTGCTTCAGATACAGTATTTGCGTCGTGCATGTATCCAAACTATTCCGCACATGCGCACATTAATAGTAGGGGAGCACAAGATGCTAAATGTGGATTTACTCCAGCGTCGTAGGGACCTTTTGGATTGTGAAAATTAGATGCTTAAAAGTAAAAATGGTTACGGATGATTATGGTTGATTGGTTGGTGGTCTTTCACTGGTGGAGGGAGCGCATAAGTACAGATTTTAAAAAATGAAAAAAAATAAATAACGAATAAATAATCGAGCGTGTCAGATATTAATAGTGTATGCGCCCAACGTGTTTCTGATAACCGAGGAATATTAATCTGCCGGTTTGCGTGATGGGGGTGGCCATACGAAGAGGTTGAAAATAGAAGAAAATGGAAGAAAAAATTATGACATTGAAATACTCGAGCGCGTCAGATTAATATACAGATAGTTCAGCTTGATGTCCTTGTCCTGCTGACCCTAAAGCCGGATTTACATTTGTCTGACGTGTTGTGTTGTGACGGATCAGAATGGTATCGGTTTCATACATTTAGTATGGTGAGATTTATATTTGTGTGTCGCGATCTGTTGTGATGGCTTCTGTCAAATGTATGAAACTGATACCGTTCTAATGCGTCACAACACAACACGTCAGAAGTATGGAAATCCGGCTTTAATCTGACAATTATGTGCAGAGACTCTTCAATCTGATTGTTTGAAAAATAAAATCCGCTGCTCTTGACGCGCGGCCCTATATACACTATACAGGGCTTATACTATATATGGTGGAGGTACTTAACAGAGTGCAAGGTATCCCCCTTTATATTAGTCTGACGCGCTCGAGTAAATCCAAAAATCCGTTCCTGGCCTCCCCTACTATAAAGACAACAAAATCAATTAACATACATATTTTTTTGTCATTTTTTGTCGCCTGTTCTAAAGAAATATAATTGTTGCTATTAATTTTAGTTTATTTTTACAAGTAATATTTACATATTAATAATTACTGTACATTGTAATTGATTTGGAGGGCAGAATCCGGCCATGTCATTTTAACAACTAATAAAAAAGGGTGTTATTATTATTGTTCAGGTCTCGTATTTATGACTTTTATGACAACCTCCTGAATTTTGACGAGGATGCAAAACGACATATTGTATAATCTTTATTACTCGGAGGCAATGTGCTTACCAGATGCATTCGGCAAGTATGGCATTTTTTATATATTTTCTGTAAAGTTTTTTTAACTATATAGCCAGCAACATACCTTGTTCCTTGTGCTCCAAAGCTATGAATGGCGACATTACGGCTATATAATGGGACAGCCGCATCGTTGAGTGGTAATGATGCCTCAACGAATAGAAGGTTGACTGCGGTTACCTTATGTTGTATCTTCTCAGTAACGTTCAAACCTTTATCATTATGGTTCCTACGAAGCTCCACGATCTTGAATCGGTCCTTCATTTCAGCTAAAACGGTATAGACACCTTTTTGCCTCTTTACTGGTTGAGTTCCTAAAATTTTCTGTATCTGTTTGCATGAAGCGGTTAATTACAGAATCCACATTAACAGAGTCTGAGGGTTGTTCTCTTGCGTTCTTTTCTTTTAAAGGACAATGCCCAAAAATGTATGGACCAAAAACCCGGAATCGATTAAAACGATTTATGTGTGGCTAGGTATAGTGAACATACTATAACCCAAATTCAATATTTGTTTTCGAATAAACAATCACCAAGTACTAAAAAAAAATCGTAACTAATTGACTTTAGTCTTAAAAATCCATGATATTTAGAGCGGCATTGTGCGTAATATTGAGAGTAAAGTACATTATACATGTTTACTGACAACATGAAACATTATTTGCATATATATATAGTTATATACATATATTATATATCTAAAAAAACACTACACAGCCAGGTTTTTTGAAAGTTATGTAATAGTGTCTTGATATATATAATATACAACGTGTAACGTTAAATGCGCAAAAGCTTAAAATAGTTTGATCAGAATAACGAGCAGAATCAATTGAACCACTTTTTAATATAGGTCACAATTTTCAAAAAATCTTCATTAAAAACGTTGCCGTGTCTATTTATTAGTAGGTCAAGCCATCCGGCGCGCAGCGGCCCGGGGACGACTTCTCCCTCGATAGAGCGTCGTCGCAGACGCAAGAAACGATCAGAATTGCCAGTAAAACTAAATCAGCACATAAAACCTTTACTTTTGTTTTATTGATTTTTTTTTTCTCTGTAATAGGTCAATTTAATTAAAAATCAGTTGGGGTGTCTGAGGTTTTGCGCATTTAACGTTACACGTTGTATATGTATATATATGTACCTATATTATATAAATCTATACTAATATTATAAAGCTGCAGTGTTTGTTTGTTTGTTTGAACGCGCTAATCTCTGGAACTACTGGTCCGATTTGAATGATTCTTTCAGTGTTGGGTAGTCCATTTATCGAGGAAGGCTATAGGCTATATACCATCACGCTACAACCTACGGGAGCGGAGCAGTAACCAAAGACGCGGGTGTAACCGCGGCGGAAAGCTAGTAATATAAATGTATATTTAAAAAAAACCTTCGTACTGAATTCTGTAAAACTACTGTAGTAGCGTCATATCAGGTAAGATATGGTGATGGTATATAGCCTATAGCCTTCCTCGATAAATGGACTACCCAACACTGAAAGAATCATTCAAATCGGACCAGTAGTTCCAGAGATTAGCGCGTTCAAACAAACAAACAAACAAATAAACAAACAAACACTGCAGCTTTATAATATTATAATATAGTATAGATTAACCTAATAAATGAAAAAAACTTACGAAGGACTGCGCGGGGGACAGGGTCGGTCAAGGTTTCGCTACCTGGATAACAATGGCGCGCATAGATAAAACATCTTCTATCTCTTTCTTTCTCGCAAATTGTAATTCCTTATCTGTATTCCCCATCTCTTTCATGAGTGAGTGAGAAACTAACATAATAACCAAACAATGAACCTGTTATCAATGCACTCCGCTATAATTATTGTTATATGCTACTGGCCTGTTCGGTTATAGTTTTATGCGAAACGAATTGCATATTTGCGACCTCTTATATATGGTCTATCTTCCTGTACATAAATTATTTTAATCGACTCCGGGTTTTTTTTGGGCATCCTCCTTTACCAATATTTTTAATGGCTTTAATACCTTATTATCATCTTGTTCGCAGTTCGCCCCAACCGAGTGTGGTGAGGTTAAATTATTTATAAGTAAAGTTTTAAATGCACCAATGAACTGCGAGCAAGTTGAAGATGTATTTCTGACACCATTACTCCTTATGTTGCAAAAGAAATTTTCCAATGGATCCTGGTTAATGTTTCTTGTCAACAGACTACTTACATTGTGTGTTTCTTTTAAATATTTAAACATTTCTTTAAACACATTAATATTTGAAATCCAGTTCCTGAGACTTGGTATTTGTTCAAATTTAGTCGAAATCGTTCCATCCTGTAACTTTTTCTCCACTTTAAATCTCATTGATCTTAAAACTGGAAGTAAAGTAAAGTGTTTAAAATTTAAAATGTGGCGAGTTCTGTCTTAGTGCACATTTGTACATTTTTTCTGAATTTTGATAGCTGTGTCCATTAAAAGAGTCGAATAACTTGTCAACCATAAGCAACAAATCTGCTATGTCTAAGCATTCCTTTGGAAGAATGTCGTGATCTGAAATTAAACAAACAATTAATTAGATTGAAATATATTACTACTCACTAGACATGGGCGCCGCCTTAAAAATTCTCAGCGGCGGCGCGCTGACAAATTTCAATCGGCGGCGGCGTGGCGCCGGCGGCGTGGATTTGTAGTACCTTTTTTTTTTTAAGGTGGTAAAAATCATCAAATGAGTCCTTCCGCTCTGGGTGCGGCGGAAGGGACTGTCAGATTTTTACTGACTATAAAACCACCCTGTTCCTTCTGTTGCCCTTTACGTTCCGGGGCCACGGTATCCTGTTAAGACGTCCCGCAACCCCCGGCAGGCGTTTGGCCCCGTCCCTGTGCTCGACAACAGAACGCGCCGTCGACCCGGGCCTGGTCCTTGATCGGACGGCGCAGCTACCCATTACTCGCCGTCCGCGCCTACGATGGCCGGATGTCGCCTCGCGACGTCCGACGCCCTGAGCGTCTCCCGCGGCGGCTGGGGCGTGAGGTGGAGGATGTTCTCTCATTCACGCGGCCCGCCTCCTCCTTCGCTAGCATTACTGCTTCGCAGAAGGAGGTGACTGCAGCATGGCCTGAACCAGGTCCGGACGCGAGAGGTCGCCGCTGCCTATCGCCTCCGTGAATGTTTAACTAAAACTCGCAATCTACTCCCTATCGTCTTATAGGCATCCCCCACATTAGGCGTGCGCGTTGCGGCGGTAAGCCCCTCTTTGAGGAGTGACTAGAGAGGCGCTACGGCGTCCTCACCTTCCGCCTGACGCAGGTCCTCACCGGACACGGTTGTTTCGGGAGGTTCCTGTGTCGGATTCAGCGGGAGGAAACGCCCGGGTGTCACCACTCGCGGAGGCGATAGGCGGCGGTGACCTCTCGCGTCCGGACCTGGTTCAGGCCATGCTCCGGGGCGAGAGGGAATGGGATGCAGTCACCTCCTTCTGCGAAGCAGTAATGCTAGCGAAGGAGGCGGGCCGCGTGAGGGAGAGAACATCCTCCACCTCACGCCGCAGCCACCGCGGGAGACGCCCAGGGCGTTGGACGTCGCGAGGCGACATCCGGCCGCCAAGGCGCGGGCTTGCGGACGGCTAGTAATGGGTAACTCGCCGTCCGATCAAGGACCAGGCCCGGGTCGACAGCGCGTTCTGTTTCACGCGCGCCTCAAAGAGCTGTCAGCACAAGGACGGGGCCCCAACGGGGCCAAACGCCTGCCGGGGTTGCGGGACGTCTTAACAGGATACCGTGGCTCCGGAACGTAAAGGGCAACAGAAGGAACAGGGTGGTTTTTTAGTCAGTAAAAGTATGACAGTCCCTTCCGCCCCGCCCAGGGCGGCAGGAGTCATTTGATAATTTTTAACACATAAAAAAAAAGGCGTGCTCGTTCCTCGATCTAGTGAGAGACGCGGGCGCCGCGCGCTGCGTAAGCGTCACGTGTTGCTGCCGTGTGACGGGCGCGACGCGAGCGCGCGGCGCGCACGCGACGTACGCCTTGGCGTTTAACCCCCTTCAGTCAAGTCTAGGGCATGCAAAACCGGTTTTCCGGTTTTGCGCAAAACCGGAAATCGGCCAAAATTTAACGATTTTTAAAACCGGTTTTGAGAGCCAAAACCGGAGCTCGGCTCCGGTTTTCCCATTATTGAGTAACAATTAACATTTTGATTTTTATCAACATTTTTTTCGAACACTCAAAAAATACCTAATTAATTTTGAGGCATCAAATGTATCCGAACCGAACACAGCCTGCATCCACCCACTTACACGCCTCCCTCCACTACCCCCGCACCCGTAACCCGCCAGCCTGCGCCTGCGTTGTTGCAGTAGTTTTTGGTAATTGTGGGTGGCTGTGTTTAATTTTTGAAGATGCTGCTTGTGTTTTCTATGTTTAAAATATATTATTTTTGATAGCAGACTTAATAGGTACCAAAGATACCAAAAACTTAGGTACCTACTTGTTGTTGATTTGATCTCAGTTAATTAATTTTTATACTATTATAAAATTAATAAGTTCATTGTTATCTGTACAATTATTATGGTTTGGATTAAAAAGAAATGTATCATACAATTTGTTTTATTTGTAGACTTAGTGGGTATTTAAAAAAATGGTGTTTCTTTTTAAATTATACTACATTCGATTTTTTTTGCTAAAACCGGACCTAGCTCCGGTTTTCGGTTTTGGTCCCAAAAAAACGATGTTCAAAACCGGTTTTGATGACTTTCCGGTTTTGCATGCCCTAGTCAAGTCTAGTCACAATTTGGACAGTGCCGTGTTAGCTCACGTCGCGTTGCTGTATTGGCGGCAGCGACAGCGGGCGAAGGGATAAGAACGCGTCGCGAGCGCCGCGTGCGCACCGCGTGCACTCTCCACACACGCCGCAGGGCAGCAAAACGCGACGCTCACGCAGCGCGCACGCGGCTCCCGCACTACTCACACGCCCGCCTAAATACTAATGAAAGTTTATTTACTGTAGTTTTTGATAATTCAGTCATTTTGGATGAGTCAATCACGAAAACAAATACACGTCTTTACGCCACTCACGCCGCGCGGTGAATGTCGGCGGCGGCGGCGGCGTGCGGCGGGCACACGGCGGCGCCGCGCCGGCGCGGCGCCCATGTCTACTACTCACTAGTTAAGCCTTATTTAGACGATGCAAGAAATATCGTGCGATTTGACGTACATTGCGGGACCGCGCAGCTGTCATGTCAAAAGTGACTGATCATTGACGGAAATGTACCACAACTTGCACGATATTTCTCGCACCGTCTAAATCAGCCTTTAGTGTATAATATTATTTTGATGGTATTTTAACTGATATAAAATAACAAGGTTTTGCGAAGATTATATTTTATGAATGGTTTCAATTTCTATATTGAAAATATTTAGATATTATAATAACAAAGTGGCGCTTTGTAAGAAAGTAATTTTATTTTCCTCTCAAAGTATATTATTATATACTACAAGTTTATACTTTTCAACTAGTTTTGAATGTTGATAACACAGAAAAACAAAATCAAACTTTTTTTTTGTTGCATGAAGTTTTTCTACTGTTGTTTACTAATTTGGGTGCGCTGATTTCAAATCTACCTCGGATTTTTTGTAGCAGCTCTAGTTAGTGAGATACAGGTACCGTCTTGAATTTACCTAAGTAGTTGGTAATTTCTATCAATAGCGGTGTAACTTAACTAGTTCCTTTATAAATTTCATTATGTCTTCCTCAAGAAGGACGTGTTTAAATAATCCTGATTGTTTTTGTGTTATTTGTGGAGAATATATGTTCAAAAAGTTTCGTTTAAATGTGTCGGACTTTGTGAAAAATGCATACTTTGACTACTTTGGGTTTCCGTTGCCATCATATGCTAAACCTTGGATGCCAAGTTTGGTATGCAAAAGTTGTGTTGAATCTTTGCGACTGTGGGCAAACAAAAAAAGACCCACTTTTAAGTACAAAGCTCCTATGATTTGGCGTGAACCGTCTAACTATCATGACGACTGTTATTTCTGTGTAACGAAAATCATAGGAATAAACCACAAAAATTGCTCTAAGTGGATATATCTAAACTTAAAATCTGCCATAAGACCAGTCTTGAGTATTAGTGACACATCAACACCACAGCAGCCATGTACATCTTCGGAAAATCCAGACCAGTGCAGCGGACAAACCGAAAACGACGGCAGTGGTAGCGACAGTGATTTTGATTGCTAAAGTTGATAGATGGTAAAAATTTCATTAACCTTATGACAGCTGTTGAGAAATGTGCATGGGAGGAGTTTGTTTGAGTAGTGAGAATTTTTTTGGGCAACAGGAAGTCTGACGGCTACATTCAGCACATTGAACAGTTGCTGATACACTTCCAGCGGCTTAGATGCAACATGAGTATTAAGTTTCACTACCTTCACAGCCATCTAGACTATTTTCCGGAAAATCTCGGTGACCTGAGCGAGGAACAAGGAGAGCGCTTTCACCAGGATATTCGCACTATGGAGGAGAGGTATCAGGGGTACTGGAATGAACATATGATGGCTGATTATTGTTGGAGCATTCAAAATAGTACTCATATAATACATCTCACTCTAGAAAATCCAAAATAATGAAATTTTATTCAGAATAAATATATTTAATATTTTTTTTAAACTTAGACAATGTGTATTTTCAATGATAAACCCTGTCACTTCGTAACTCCAAAACTAGAGCTGCTACATAAAAACGGCATATATTTTTGAAATCAGCGTGAAAATATTATTCAGATTCATGTAAAAAATCTCATGCAGCAGACATGCTGTTTTCCAGTGTAATAGATATTGGGGAGAATTATCATTGAAATAAAATCCAGTCATAATGTTCTTATTTTAATTCATACAAAGACATGTTTTTGTGATAATACCACTGGATATTCTCCAACTAAATGAGAGAAAATTTAAAACATGCATTAAACGCACATTATGTAGTCAAGCATATTATAAGTTAGATGATTATATCACGGACAAAAATGCTTGGCTAAATGCTAGTCCTGCTCCACAGCCACTCGGGCTCACTAAATAGGATTGTTTTTTTTTTTTTTTTTCAGAGAATGATGTTTCTTACCCTTTTTTTTTGTTGACCTGAATAACTTGTACCGTTATCAGTACGATTACTTTTCTTTGTTACTTACCTCAGTCATATAACCAAGAAGTACACCGAGAGTGTTAGTATTGTATAATTTAATATCATTTATTTCAATTTTTGTAAATGTGAGTACCATGGAGCGTTTTATTTTTGAGTTACTATGTGTTTTGACAATGAGCATGGCAGTTGAGAGCTTGTCATGCTCACTCAAATGTCTCGCTGATGGTGGCGCATGTGTTGGATCATTTGGCTCCCTCCATAATGGTTGAGCTAGGTGGTGCTGATGCATGCGTGATGCTCGTGAACGGGTGCTGTCAGTTGGGATTGGTCATCTCTTAACTGCTATGGCTTACATCTTTATTTTTATTATTTTTAACTACTGTTTTATATTCATCTTCATTGTGATCACATGTAGAATCAACAAGAATAATGTAACCAGGATTTTGTAAAAACCTAATTTAAAAGAGTGCCGTGGAGTTTCTTGCTCGTTCTTCTCCATAGAGGCCTACCTCCGTTTTGGAACGAGCAACTAGCTTCATTTTTCGGACTAACTGACAGACTCCTTGACAATTCAAAAGTGCCTGTAAATGGTCTAATTGAAATAAATGTTTTGACTTTGACTTTGACTTTGACTTTGATAGTTTTACTTGTCTAAAATTATTGATACATCTTAAAATTATTAATAGGTAGGCATTAATAAGTATCTTGAAACCAGACAACCACCAAAACCACCAGTGGCTTATCAATATGATTAGGTA
Organism: Hoplodrina blanda; assembly: GCA_949316365.1. Classification (NCBI taxonomy): domain Eukaryota; kingdom Metazoa; phylum Arthropoda; class Insecta; order Lepidoptera; family Noctuidae; genus Hoplodrina; species Hoplodrina blanda. Next base: position 959,224 of record OX438564.1, on the reverse strand, counting down.
TTGCTTATGCCAATGATACTTACTTGCTAAATATCTCATTGTTGCAGACACCCTCTGACTGAACACCTGGGCTGCATGTTTTACCTTCATTTTAGGTGACTTTTCTTTAATGACATGACTGTCCGTTAATTTATTTACTAAACTTACATCATCTTCTCCTGGATCAGCATCAAGCAGCATTTGCAAATGTTTCCATTTTGCAAATTTGACTTTTCCCTTTTTTTATAAATCGTAAATCCTTTTCAAGAAGATTATTTCTTAAGCCTTTGAGGAGATGTGGGGGATCAAATATTGGAAATATTTTTGTTGCATTCCATTCAAAAGCTAAACTTTTAAATTCTTTGCCTTCTGATAGATATTTTCTGTTAGTGTCCTCTAAAAGGCTTTTTATGACACTCATATTTGTCGAGAACTGGTCACAAACCGTGGCAATAACTTTTAACCCAGTGCTTTGTACAGCATTCAGTACCTCTTGAATCAGTTTTTTTAATTCCGCTGTCTTTGTTGCACTCTGGCAGAATGTGAAAGAGATGGGCTGCTTATATTTACCTTTCAGACCCTTGACAATGAAAACAAGTGCATGATCAGCAATCTTATTGTTGTTATTGGTACCAAAATCCTCAAAACCAATAATTTGATCCCAAGTTCTTCGTCGAATATGAGTGTGCATATTTTTTTTTCCTCGGATAATTTCCGCACTGCCTTTTTCAGGTGTTCTATGATAACTTCATTGATTTCCAGGCTTAAGAGTCACTTTACTTAATATTTTCTGGATTGTTCTTTTTGAAGGTCATGCAAAGAGTCTCTGCAACAATTTGTATGCTTTTTGACTCTGTTTGTATATTGTTCGGCACAAATTTTTTTCTTTATTTGTGAATCTTCTTCCTCTTGGTCTTATAGATCCCTTTTGTAACTGCATTTTATTGAAAACGGCAGCAGGCTCGGGCAGTTTTTCAACAGCTTTTAAAAAAGCTTTATTTTGGGATATCTGAGCAGCTTTTCGCACTTTTTGGTTTAAGTTAGTACACTTTGCCCTCAATTTTAATCAGGTTATGCTATTGCATAACCTGATTCAAGGCAACTGGAATCATGGATACTGACATACAGGTGTAACTCTAGTTAGGTGCTAGGGCCACATCTATTTAAAAAAACCGGCCAAGTGCGAGCCAGAGTCGCGCCTGTCCTGTCATTCATTATTTACGTTTCATTTCACGTATGAACCACTTGAACTTTCAAAAGTGTTAATTATTTTGCTACCATATTTTTGAAATTTAAAAAGTGTTAATAATAAATAATAACTATTTATTGTTATTAATTTTATGTTTATTGTTGTAATGTCGTCAACTAGCTCTACCTAGTGGCAAAAATGTAAAAGTATGGCCAAAGTTTATGTACCTAAATCTTTAGATGCAGCACAATCAGTGAATATTTTGATACAACTTGTATCAAAATATTCACTGATTGGCTTGTATCATACAAGCCAATGTATGGAAGTTTCACCCCCCTGTGTACTTAACTCCGCCATTACCTACTGTGTTCAGTGTTTCCACAATGAGGTGAAGTTCCCCATTTGAGGGGAAATTAGGGTCCATAGGGGGAGAAAAAGGGGAAGATATTAAAAGGGGAAATCGTGGGTAAAACCTAGCAAAGTCAAAGTCAAAGTCAAAACATTTATTTCAATTAGACCATTTACAGGCACTTTTGAATTATCAAGGAGTCGGTCAGTTAGTCAGAAAAATGAAGCTAGTTGCTCGTTCCAAAACGGAGGTAGGCCTCTATGGAGAAGAACGAGCAAGAAACTCCACGGCACTCTTTTAAATTAGGTTTTTACAAAATCTTGGTTACATTATTATTCTTGTTGATTCTACATGTGATCACAATGAAGATGAATATAAAACAGTAGTTAAAAATAATAAAAATAAAGATGTAAGCCATAGCAGTTAAGAGATGACCAATCCCAACTGACAGCACCCGTTCACGAGCATGACGCATGGATCAACACCACCTAGCTCAACCATTATGGAGGGAGCCAAATGATCCAACACACGCGCCACCATCAGCGAGATATTTGAGTGAGCATGACAAGCTCTCAACCGCCATGCTCATTAAGTCAAAACACAGTAACTCAGTAAATAAAAAGCTCCATGGTACTCACATTTACAAAATTGAAATAAATGATATTAAATTATACAATACTAACACTTCAGTGATTCGTAATATGAACTGTGGTATGTAAAAAAGAAAAAAGTACTAGTAGGTACTGATAACGAAACTAGTTATTCAGGTCAATAAAAAGGGGGTAAGAAACATCATTCTCTTGAAATTAATACTAATTAGTGAGCCCGAGTGGCTGTGGAGCAGGACTAGCATTTAGCCAAGCATTTTTGTCCGTGATATAATCATCTAACTTATAATATGCTTGACTACATAGTGTGCGTTTTACGCATGTTTTAAATTTTCTCTCATTTAGTTGGAGAATATCAACTGGTATTTTATTATAGCATTTTACACAGTACCCCATAAAAGAAGTTTTTACTTTTGCCAATCTGAAACTTGGTTGATCTAATTTGTTCCTATTTCTAGTATTAAAATTATGTCTATCACTAATTTTCTTAAAAAGATGAAGATTTTTTCGAACATGCATAATGTTCTCATATATATATTGACAAGGTACCGTCATGATGTTTATTTTTTTAAACAATTCCCTTAGAGATTCGCGTCTGCCAAGATTATAGATGGCTCTGACAGCCCTCTTTTGCAGGATAAAGATAGAATTTATATCTGCAGCCCGTCCCCAAAGCAAAATACCGTAAGACATGATGCTATGAAAATAACTAAAATAGACTAGTCTCGCGGTATCCACGTCTGTTAATTGTCGAATTTTTCTGACAGCGTAAGCGGCTGAACTTAACCGCCCTGCCAGAGATGTTAAGTGGGGACCCCACTGCAGCTTTGAATCTAGCGTAATCCCTAGGAAAACTGTCTTCTCGACAAATTCTAGCATGTCCCTATTCAATATAACATTACAATTACTACTTCTAACATTGGGTAAAGCGAATCTTATGCATTTAGTTTTTTTCTCATTTAACACTAAATTATTAACAGTAAACCAATTGTGAACCTTTAGCATGGCGTTATTTACGTCGTCAAGGTGCTGTGCTTGTCTATTTACTCTAAAAATGAGTGAAGTATCATCAGCAAATAACACCATTTGTGGTTGGTTTTCTAGTAAATGAGGTAAATCATTTATATATACTAAAAAGAGGAACGGACCTAGTATTGAACCCTGCGGAACCCCCATCTTTACTTTTAAGCCTGATGAATTAACACCGTTTATTTGAACTTGCTGCAGTCTATCATTCAAATACGATTTTACTAAGCTAAGTGCTAGATCACCGAGACCGTAATGCTCTAGTTTTAGGAGCAGTGTTTCGTGATTCACGCAATCAAACGCTTTAGAGAGGTCGCAAAAGATGCCAACAGCATCCTGTGAGTCCTCCCATGCATTAAATATATGCTTAATTAAAGTAACACCGGCGTCAGTAGTGCAACGTCCTCTGGTGAAACCATACTGTTGATCGTGCAGGATGTTGTTACAGTTAAAATGATTGAGCATTTGATTGAGCATGACTTTTTCAAACACTTTGCTGAAAACCGGCAAAACCGAAACAGGTCTATAATTATTGGTATCCTTGCTATCTCCGGATTTGAAGAGCGGAATAACTTTGCTGTACTTCATTAAATCCGGGAATATCCCTTGGTCTACGCACAAATTAAATATTAAAGCTAAATATGGTGCTATTGTCTCAATAATAGATTTACAAACATTAGTAGACATGCCCCACAGATCTTCGGTAGCCTTGATCTTAAGTTGTTTAAAAGCCTTCATAACGACCACAGGGTTAATATGTTTAAATTTAAATTCCTTAGGGCTGGTTGAAACATTCACCCTTAGTAGGTCAATAGCAAGTGAGGGTGAGGAATCTAAGATTTGAGTAGTTTTAATTGGAATATTTGTAAAGAATTCTGCAAATTCCTGAGCAACATCGATATTACTGCTTATGACACCTTGAGAAGTCTCCAGAGTGTAATCAGAATTATGTTTTTTGTTTCTATTTGTTTCGTTATTGATGATTTTCCAGACAGTTTTTATTTTATTTTCTGCTGATTTAACTTTGTTGCTAATGTACAAGGCTTTAGCAGCTTTACACGCATTTTTAAAAATTTTTGAGTAAGTAGCAACATGCTTATTAAAAGTTTCAGTATTTATGTAAGGCTTAAGGCCATACAGCTCAAAAAGTCTTTCCCTACTTCTTCTGATACCTTTAGTCGCCCAGTCACTAAATAAAAACTTAGGACAAATAGTTTTAGATTTTTTCTTAAAAATAGTATTAAATTCTGTATGCACCATTGAAAAGAATTCTTCATACAAAATATTACCATTATTCATATTAAGATCCTGGACACATAACTTACTAATTAAATTGCTATTAAATTTATTTAAATTACCAGATGTTATTGGTCTCGATTGTATCTGCACTTTTTGTAATGGTGTGATGCACTCAAAAGTGACGGTTAGTCCGCTGTGATCCGAAGGAAGATAATTTACTATACCTTTATCTAAGTAGTCACAGCAACAAAAAATATTATCAATACATGTAGCAGTAGTCAAAGTTATTCGTGTTGGTTCTAGAAACACATTTGACAGATTGAACGATTTAAAGAGACTTAATAATCTACTGCTATTTGAATTATTTTCTAAAATATTAATATTAAAATCACCACAAACTATTACTGATTTATTAACGGTTGCTAGTTTAGTTAAAACATCTTCCATTATAGTCTCAAATATAGAATAATTCTGATAATTGGGGGGTCTGTAAACGCACACTATAACATGCTTATCAAGCTCAACACTGGACAATTCAATAATATGTTCAATTGATAGTTCAACTATGTCTTTACGGGGCTTAGATTTTATACTATTTTTAACTAAGATTAGTGAACCACCACGCAGCATAGATTTGCGGTTAAAACAACTGCCCACACTATAGTTCTCAAAGTTAATTAACATTTCATAATCTTTTAACCAATGTTCAGTTAAACAAATAATGTCGAACATTGTCTTTTCTAAAAAAAGTTCAATTTCTAGTTGCTTGGAAGAAAAGCCTTGAATATTCTGATGAAAAAGTTTAAAGGAATGATGCTTAACCCCCTTTTTACAATTTAATAATTGATTGCTAGAAGATACCTTGTTGTTAATAAAAACTATATTGTTATTAGTATCTTCTGTTGTCTTACTTTCTAGTTTAAAATATTTGTGTTTACCACATTTACATTAGTATTATTACTAAATATTGTGGTGCAAATAGTGGAAGACTTCGACATACTAATTATGTCTGAGTGAATATTAAAAGCTAATAGCCGAGCTATCTGACGTCTAAAACTAATGGGCAGATACGCTGTATCCCTAGTCGATTTCAATGTTTCAACAAAACTGTTGGTGTCTAGAAATAAAAGTTTTTCACTATGGTGATTAACCAAGAATTGCATATGGTTATTTAACAAATGTATGTTATAATTTTGCCTCTTTGAGAGGTTTGCAAAGTATGGAAAAGCACACAGTATTATTTAGCTTAAAATATTGCGGTAGAGCGCCAAGGACTTAAAATAAAGTCAAAGAATGACGTCATGAAACAATTAGAGATGTACCTCATTTCTTATGGCTCTAATTGAGTTATGTATTTGTTTCTTTGATACTTATAATTTCTACTAGCTTTTGCCCGCGACTTCGTTCGCGTGGAATAGTGACTTCCGGCAGATTTTTGGTTTTACCCACATAGTTCACGATCTCGCGGGATCTCTTCAAAAATGAGATCGGGGCGACCATATGTACGTACGTAAGCGAATGCGTCCTGTGTATAAGCGTGTAAATATCGGGGGCTATTTACAAAAGATGATGGCAAAATTACCAATTTACCTAAATCGTTAGGGTTAACATTACCATCATTTGCCACAGCATCTTGAAGATGGACGTAGTTCTCCGCTCTCAATTTGTTTTGGTTTAATGATATGTATCGTAATCGTTCGCTTTCAACTTTTACATACATATCAACATAAAACTGATTGGCCAGTTGTCTACATCGTGATATATTATATTAAAATTAAAATCATTTTCTCGAACCATGATATGGTAGGCATAAAAATCCATGCATGAGACTTTTGTATCAACATAAAACTGATTGGCCAGTTGTCTACATCGTGATATTATATTAAAATTAAAATTATTTTCTCGAACCTGATATGGTAGGCATAAAAATCCATGCATGAGAGTAGTGTTAAATTGGGCTATCTGGATCACAGGAGATCCAGATAGCCCAATTTTTACTTCTCAAGAAGTGATTTTGAGTTATTGAGAACTGATTTTCGTTCTTTCAAAAACTTGATCTATTCATAGCGTTTTTTGTAGCAACATCTAGAGAACTGATTTCGTTTTCTCTATAACAGGATCATTCAAATATTTTTGTCTCGATCATTTAATAAGTGAGTTATAGATAACTGATTTTCGTTCTTTCAAAAACTTGATCTATTCATAGCGTTTTTGTAGCAACATCTAGAGAACTGATTTCGTTTTCTCTATAGATAACAGGATCATTCAAATATTTTTGTCTCGATCATTTAATAAGTGAGTTATAGAGAACTGATTTTCGTTCTTTCAAAAACTTGATCTATTCATAGCGTTTTTGTAGCAACATCTAGAGAACTGATTTCGTTTTCTCTATAACAGGATCATTCAAATATTTTTGTCTCGATCATTTAATAAGTGAGTTATAGAGAACTGATTTTCGTTCTTTCAAAAACTTGATCTATTCATAGCGTTTCTCGTAGCAACATCTAGAGAACTGATTTCGTTTTCTCTATAACAGTATCATTCAAACATTTTTGTCTCGATCATTTAATAAGTGAGTTATAGAGAACTGATTTTCGTTCTTTCAAAAACTTGATATATTCATAGCGTTTCTCGTAGCAACATCTAGAGAACTGATTTCGTTTTCTCCATAACGGGATAATTCAAATATTTTAGTGGTATTTGGTTGATGGATCAAAAAAGATCCATCAACCCCCAATTATACTTTAGTTCAAATATGACATCTATTCAAATAATTTCATTTCATTTATTCAAATACCACTACTTACTACAATTTTATAATTCAAAAACTATTATACCATCTATTCGAATACTGTTACATCATTTCAAATAAATCATCTATTTAAATACACCGATACTTCAAAAAACTATTATACCATCTATTCGAATACTGTTACATCATTTCAAATAAAATCATCTATTTAAATACACCGATACTTCAAAAACTAGTATACCATCTTATTCGAATACTGTTACATAATTTCAAATAAAGAGATCCATCAACCCAATTATACACTAGTTCAAATATGACATCTATTCAAATACTGTAATGTCATTTATGCAAATACCACTTCTGGTCTGATATGTTGTTTCCGTGATCTGATCATGTATCTATTTTAGAACTGGTGCAAAATAATCTGACCTAATCAGATCTGTTTTCTGGTACTTATAATTATTAAATTTTATGTATGGAATAATGTTCTAACCTGATCTGATCTGTTTTTCAGTGGGTAAGTAGTATTACTACATAGTATAAAACAAAGTCGCTTCCCTGTCTGTCTGTCTGTCTGTCCCCTATATATGCTTTAGATCTTTAAAACTACGCAACGGATTTTGATGCGGTTTTTTTTTAATAGATAGAGTAATTCAAGAGGAAGGTTTATACGTATAATACATGCACCCGTGCGAAGCCGGGCGGGTCGCTAGTGAATTATATTTTATTTCTGAGTAATATTGTAGCCTGATATCATCTGTTTCTTCGATCTGTTCTTGATCGTAATATTTAGCGGTTAAATGAAATGTTATTGCGAAATCTTCATTTAAACTAAAACAAAAAAACCAGACCGGAACAAATATTAACTTGTCCGTGTGGGAATCGAACCCACGACACTTCGGCTTTGTGGTTAAGGAACGTGAAATTTAGCATTTGATTGTGCTGTGATCAAGGTCCTAACCATTAAGCCAAATGTGTCGTCAAATATGTAACAAAATAGCGGACTACTTAAAACTATTATACCATCTATTCGAATACTGTTACATCATTTCAAATAAATCATCTATTTAAATACACCGATACTTCAAAAACTATTATACCATCTATTCGAATACTGTTACATTTCAAATAAATCATCTATTTAAATACACCGATACTTCAAAAACTAGTATACCATCTTATTCGAATACTGTTACCTACATAATTTCAAATAAAGAGATCCATCAACCCAATTACACACTAGTTCAAATATGACATCTATTCAAATATACCAATTGGAAACCAAAATAAAACAGCTTTTAAAAACACTCAATTTACACCATCATTCATTGTATTCAGAAATGGGAACTATTTGGTCTAATTCAATCATACAGTCATTTATTTATTCTAATATTCAAAATATTTAGTCCATTCGGCACGGTTAGCTATCAAGAATGGTATGCGCTCGGATATCCCATATTGCCTTATTTAGGTACCTGTGTTATTTGTTTGTGTTATACCTATGGATTTAAAATAAAACGACAAATGATTTCAACTCGTTTATTTAATAGGTTATTGTAATAGGTATTAATATAAAACAGAACAGTATCAGTAGTAAATAATAACAATTATGGCCTTGATTCAATATCGTCATGTATTTTAGCTATCAATTCTCTTGTACTCGTATAAATGTCATCAAATAAAATAGTTTTTACAACATGCTGAGCACATACTTCAGCATCACAATCACATAATTGTTTCGATTTTGGAAAACTGTCCGCGTCGTAAATTTCTATTTTTATGATTTTCGTTGCTCGGGTGACTGGTTTCTTTACAAATTGTGTAAATTTTTGTTCATCCGTATTTACTCTCTTACGAGCAAGGCCCAGGGTTTTCGGTGCAGGTTGTTCAACAATCGGTTGATTCTGAGGAATGAAATTGAAGAGGGATTCATTGTCCTGAAAAAACAAAAAGTAATAAAATGTTGTGTAATTATTTACATTATTAACCAACATTCGGATCTTAGAGGGTTCCGACTTTTTAATATGTGTATATGAGATATAGTATCACAGAACAACGTAAAAATTAATTTAAAAAAGTTATTCAAATAAATATGATAAATATTCAGATTAGAATAATATATTATTATTAACAATTAGCATTGAATAGTTAATAGTATAAATATTGAAATAATAATCTATTGTTTAAATAATTGTTAAAAAAAATACATATAAATAATAATTATTATTATTATTACTTACCGACATTGTGCTGTGCTTGGTTACTACTCAAGGCAAATAATCGACTAGATTTAAAATATAATTTCTCTTTTTATATTGAAATTATTTTATTAGTTTGTATGTAATAGGGTTCAAAATAGAACGTTTTTAACTCATATTGATATTTCCACCATAAATGGTGCATGAAATTAAAAACCACGCGACATCATGTCACCGAACACTTCATTGTTTATTAAAAATATGTATGAATTTAATATATATTACTGTGCGTTTGTTCATTGGATTTTCCTCATACAAATCATTGAAAAGATTTAACAAGCAAAGTCATAGCATGTTAGTAGTATGTCATTAATCATAATATTGCTACTTCAGCGATTTAAGAATCGCTGATGTATCGATGGGCACTGCCGTGCGCCCAGATCCTATTTGGATGCAATGATCTGACACAGCATTTTACCAACACGTGCCCTATTCCATATTCGGGACATTATGACGTCCATTTATCACTATTTAAGAGAGTGCCTCTTGAAGTTTCACCTTCCAAATCAAATGAACATTATTCCATACATAAAATATAATAATTATAAGTACCCAGAAAACAGATCTGATTAGGTCAGATTATTTTGCACCAGTTCTAAAATAGATACATGATCAGATCATGGAAACAACATATCAGACCAGAAGTGGTATTTGAATAAGTGACATTACAGTATTTGAATAGAATTTGACTTCCTAGTTTATTTTCTCATGTTAATCATTCTTATAAATACCTTAACAATTATTATTGTGTAATAGATGAAAGTAAGAAGTTGGTTAAGCAAGCAGTATCATCGCAGGCAAAAAAATTATAAACTTATAAGAAAACACTTAAAACAAAAGCGAAGATGAAGTTGATCAAGCAGCCTGTATCACTAAACGTTAGTAATATTAGCCTTGATGACTATGCTCATCAGATCAGACATAGCGTTCTATTACCGAATACAATTCGTTGTATAATATGCGGTCCGTCGGATTGTGGTAAAACCAACGTTGTAATCAGTTTGTTATTACATGAAAATGGGCTCAAATTTCAAAATCTCTATCTTTACTCGAAGACTACTTTTCAACCAAAATATCGTTTCTTGCGAGAAGTTATAAGAAGAGTACCTCAGATTAAGTTTTATGAGTTCAGTGATGATAAAGATGTGATAGCTCCGAGTGAAGCTTTAAACAATTCTGTGTTTATTTTTGATGACGTTGTTTGTGAAAATCAATTAAACATTCGTAACTATTTCTCTATGGGCAGACATAAACAAATCGATTGCTTTTATTTATCTCAAACTTATTCCAAAATTCCGAAACAGCTGCTACGTGATAATGCTAATTTTCTTATAGTATTTAGACAAGATGATGTAAATTTAAAGCATATTTATGAAGAACATGTTAGTTCTGACATGTCTTGGAATCAATTCAAAAATATTTGTAGTACAGTCTGGAGAAAACCATATAATTTCATTACCATTAACAAAGATTCATCATTAAATAACGGAAGATACAGGGAAAAATTCGATACATTTTTTCAGTTCGATGAAGTTATAAATTAATGTAATACATTCATTTACATTCAGTATTACTGTTTTCACAGTTGAGTACGGTGTCAGATAATAACATGGAGCAAAATGTTAAAATGGAATTAGTGAAGTCTGTCGCGTCCATAAAAAATAAAATAAAACAAATGAAAAATCAGGAACATGAAGTTAACTTATCTTTAGATAAAATACTGAAATAGGTTTCAGATCCCCTAAAAACTCTTATAAATTCTAAAAGATTGATCGAAAATATTAAACATGATGAAAATGTATCAGAAAGTTCTGCACCTATTGAGACCTATATAAATAATAAAAGCTGTTCTTCTAAATGTGATGATTTTTACGATGCTGATATAAATTCTGCAAGCTCTCTTAAAAAAGAAGTCAAAAATAATTTAGAAATTTCACTGGAAAGTGAAGATATCCATGGTATTTACGATGGTGTAAATGTACCATTCGGAATAAGAACCGATAATAAAACTTTAATGATGGGAAACTCCGTAGTATCATTTTCTAAAATTGAAAACGTTGGTAACGATAACTTAGTTTTGGTTAAAATTGGTGATAAAAGTTATGATTTTACCCCTGGGATAAAAGAACTTTTACTTCGAACGAAACCTGATTTCAAAATAGTAACAGACGTTGATAAACTTGTCTATAAAGATATGTTACATTATACCAACGCCCATAAGAGAGATTTTAATCCTAGAGGTCAAATAAGAGGCGATAAAGGAATCAAATATCGAGAAATAATCAAGCCACTATTTGCTGAGACTTCAAATCAGAAGAAAATTGGAGGCAGTTTGCCAACGCTTAAAACATATAAAAAGAATATTGATTTGATATATTGGGACGATCCGAATGAATTGGTTGAGAGATTAAAATTATTAGTAGCTTCAAGAGATGCAGGTAATACAAATCATGACAATGAAATTTTATCAATAATTGAAGAATTAAAAGAAGCTAATATAATTAAAGAATAAATAGTGTTAATTAGGAAGCTTTTGATTCAGTATAACAGAATCAGTCATAACGAATATTGACAAAGTTGATTTATATTCTTAATTAATAAAATTGAATTAAATACAGTGAGAAAATGAGCAAAGCTAGTGTGGTAAATGAAATTCATAAAAATGCGAGGGTGAACTTTCCGCGAAGACATGTTATCATGAAAGATATAGATGATCTTTGGCAAGCAGATTTAATTGATATGCAATCAATTTCTAAAGAAAATAGAATTATAATTATATTCTCGCGATTATTGACACATTTTCAAAATATGCTTGGACGTTTCCTTTGAAAAGTAAGAACAAAGATGAAGTGTCTAAGACTTTTATGATTTTGCTGAATGAAAATCGTGTTCCTAAGAACTTACAAACTGATAATGGAACAGAATTTTACAATAATGAATTTAAAAATCTTATGCAGTCCTATAATATTAATCATTATTCGACATTTTCATCAAAAAAAGCTTCAATAGTGGAGAGGTTTATCAGAACATTGAAAACTAAATTGTATAAAGAATTTAGTTTAAAAGGTAATTATAATTGGATAAATAACACCCTTGACAAGGTTGTTTATAAATACAATCATTCCTACCATCGAACAATTCATGAAATTCCAGCAAATGTCGATAATCTAAATAAAAAACAGATATTAGAAAGATATAATGGTTTAGTGAAAAACATTAGTATGAAACACAAGTTTAAAGCGGGTGATTATGTTCGTATCAGTAAATACAAAGGAACATTTGAAAAAGGATATACTCCCAATTGGTCAACAGAAATATTTAAAATTAGATGCAAACAGAATACAATTCCTATCACTTACTTGATTGAAGATACGCTCAGAGGACAGCCTATCTTAGGAGCATTTTATGAACAAGAGCTTCAAAAGACAAAACATCCCAAAGTGTATCTAGTTGAAAAAGTTCTAAAAAGAAAAGGGAATAGAGTTTTTGTAAAATGGTTAGGTTTGTCTTCTGCTGAAAATAGCTGGATAGATAAGTCAAACGTGTTATGAGAAATAAATAAACCTAGTTGATTTCATTTATCACAATATATTATAAAGGGTTTAGTCCTTGATTGGTCAGTCTTATGATGTGTATTGGGGAGAGTAGTCTTCTCAATTGGCTAATAAATCACCTACCATTTGAATTACATTTGCCAGGATATAATTATTGTGGTCCTGGTACAGAATTAATTAAAAGACTTGCGCGCGGAGACAAAGGTATTAATAAATTAGATGAATTTTGTAAAGAACACGACATTGCATACCACAAGTCATCAAACTTAAAGGATCGTCACAGTGCTGATTTAATTCTATTAGAAATGGCAAGAAAACGAGCTCTTGCACCTGATGCAAGTTCAGGAGAAAAATTCGCAGCACATCTAGTAAGCAATGCTATGTTAGCAAAAATTAAAACCGGTAATGGTTTAAAAACTCGTAGCCAAAACTCTTCGTCAAAAAAAGTGACTGAAAAAGGGCTTAAAAAGAAATAGAAAAATGTTATATCCATTACGAAAAAACATATGAAAAAATTAAAACCAAAATGTAAAAAAGCTGCAATAGCATTAGCTATAACTGCTGCCAGAGAATTAGCTGATGATTCATCCATTAAACTTCCTCGGGTTATTCCGATACCAAAAACTGGTGGAGTATTACCTTTAATTCCTATTTTTGCGGGATTATCAGCTGCGGGAGCATTAGTAGGTGGTGCAGCTGGTATTGCTAAAACCATAAATGAATTCAAGATGGCTAAAAAACTGTACGATGAATCGAAGAGACATAATGAAAAAATGGAGGCTCTCTGTATCGGAAAAGGGTTACATCTTAAGCCACATAAAGATGGACTTGGAATTTTTGTATCAAAAGAAAAAAACTAATACATCGGCTACCCAAACGAGCCCTAAGTAACTTTGACATTTTAAAATATGGAAATGATATCCCCTATTTTAGAGGTGTTTTTATGAGAGATGAGCTCCCCAAATGTCCTTATAAAAAGGAATGTGGAGTTATTAATTTAGATAGTATTAAAAATCCTGGTTCTCATTGGGTAGCCTATGTAAAATGCAATGACTATATTGAGTATTTTGACAGTTACGGAAATCTTAAGCCCCCAAAGGAATTAATAAAATACTTAGGCTCGAAAATTCACTATAACTATGAAAATATACAGGGCAATCACCCTTACAAATGCGGACATCTTTGTTTAAACTTTTTAACAAAATTTTGGAGTAGACGTAGAATATAATAAAAAAGATTATTAAAAAGTGTTCAGTATGCAACTATGTCTATAACTGTAACTATCTCCGGCAATAAATCAGAATTAGAATCGTATTTCCAACCACCTCTCAGTTTATCTGGACAATATGAATGTGGTTTGCTGTACTATTCAGTTTTAAACTCTGTATCAAATGTGCTTTCTAATAATACTCCATCTGTAATCAGAATCGAATGTGATTTAATATACGGTTCCTACACTAACGGATTACCAACTCATATTATTCATGAATTTGTAGCGAATACTATTGCAGGCCATCATTACTTAGATACGCCTCAAAACGTAATTTACTTCCCAGTGAATAAAAATATAATTACATCTATTTCTATTAAGATTGTTGATCAGTCTGGTTACAGCATAAGCTTTATAGAACATGTTCAACTACGTCTTCATTTAAGAAAAGCAAAATGATATTATATAATATAAACCCTCGGCTCAAAATAAAACACCTTACTTCTTCTACAACTACTGAGGTGCATAGACGTAAAAAAGTGAACAAGTTGACTAAAACAAATATAGACTTTCTTAAAGCTTTAGGTTTTAAAGTATGAATATACTACAGATTAACGATTTACCGCACTTCGATACTACGATTGAAAGTTATGAAGTCCATTCTTACAATCCCTACAATAACTGCTTTAGAGAAAACGATGAAATCCGAATACCCATCCACCAGCAAGACATATACGTGCTACCATCAGCCAGTTCAATTTACATCGAAGGTCAGGCAAAGCTGTTCGGAAAAGATGGAAAACCAATTGAGAAATCTGTTAAATTTACTAATAACCCCATTCTATTCTTGTTTCAAGACATCAGATATGAAATAAATGGTATTGAAATAGATCGTATCAAAAATTCGGGAATAACATCGACAGTGAAGTCATATGTTTCATTAAATGAAGCTGAAAATAAAGTAGCTGCCATATGGGGTTGGAACTTAAACGGATTTCAAAATGACAATCATTTTAGTGCTGTTATACCGTTAAATAAGATATTAGGCTTTGCAGAGGATTACAATAAAATTATTATAAATTGTAAACATGAACTTATATTGACCAGAAGTAACTCAAATTTAAATAGCGTTATACTTAGTGATGATATTACACATTTTCAAATAAATCTCGAAAGAGTACAGTGGAGGGTACCGCACATAAAAGTATCAGATCGAGAACGACTGACACTTTTAAAACATTTAGAAAAAGATAGAGCTATTCAAATGGCATTTAGAAATTGGGATTTGTACGAGTACCCTTTACTACCAAAAACCACAAAGCATTCGTGGTCAGTTAAAACTGCATCACAGTTGGAAAAACCAAGATATGTTATTTTCTGTTTACAAAGTAATAGAAAAAATAATAAACTAAAAGATAGTTCTCTCTTCGATCATTGTGAAGTTACAAACGTAACCCTCTTTTTGAATTCGCAATATTATCCATATGAGCCTTTGGGTTTAAAATTTTCTGAGAACAAATTCAGTATATTATATGAAATGTATGCGAAATTTCGCCAGTCGTATTACAACTGTCCGGTGGACCCCTTGCTCAGTCTAAAGGACTTTAAAGAGAAAGCTCCTCTATTTATCATAGATTGTTCAAGACAAAACGATAGTCTAAAAACTGGTCCAGTAGACGTTCGATTGGAAATTGAATGTTCATCATCAATACCAGATAATACTGCAGCATATTGTTTAATTATAAACGATCGACTTGTGGAATACAAACCTTTGAGCAACATAGTGCGTAGGTTATCATGACTGCCATTGTAGACGTTCAAGGATTTAAAACAGAAGCAAATGAATTCATAATAAAAGAAATTGCTATATTTTGTAATAAAAAACTACAAGTGTTTTTAATTAGGCCACCGTTCCCCTTTTACAATTTATCAAAACAAGAAAGACGGCAAGTTTCATGGATTGAGCGTAACCGGAAGATATACTGGAGTGAAGGATTTATACCGTATTCAAATTACCAGTATTTAATTTTAGATGTCCTAAAAGATAAGTGTATATATATAAAGGTCATGAAAAAATGTTATGGTTGAAAGGAATTTTAAATAATGATAATAATAATAATAAGTATAAGTACTGTGATTAATTTAGAAGATAAAAAATGTCCTAACTTATTAAGTCTGTATGATCGATATAAATATTTTGAAGATGTGTGTAGTTGTATTTATCATGACTCAATATGTGCTTTAAAAAATGTCTTGTGTATAAAAAAATGGTGTCTTGATAATAAAACTTTTTTATGAGTATATTGTATTTTTATTTTGGTTACCCTTAACCTAGTAAAATATTTATAAATTGGTTGTAACTGCTATGAGAATTCATTACACTCTCATAAGTATAATAAGTAACAAGAACATAGAACAACACAAAAGGCGTATAAATAATATCCATATTATTTTAAATTATTAAAGTCTACTATTAGTACAATGAAGAAAAAAATGGTTGATATTCCAGTTAGTGGATGGGATGAGTGTGGTCTTGGATCATTATCGTTAATGAGTAGCAAAAGAGCATATACCTCGCTCTTAAGTGAATCCGATGATCGATTATTCAAACCTCTGCATCCAGACTTCAGCTCCAAATCAAGACGATTGATCAGTTTTTCAGATTGGCCTCGGCAAATGCGTCAGAAGCCGGAAGATTTGGCTGAAGCTGGTTTCTTTTACGTCGGTCGGGGAGATAGGACTAAGTGTTTCCATTGTGGTGGAAATTTAAAAGATTGGGAAGATGATGATGACCCGTGGCAACAACATGCTCAGTGGTTCAGTCAGTGTGCTTACATAAAATACTATTCGACCTTAAAAACCATCCATTCAAAAAATGAAGCGAATGATAATTAATTAAAGCGACTGTTGCCCTAATTTATTAAGCTTGTATAAAAAATATAAACATTATGACACATTAAACTGCTAACGTTCTAAGAGGCCGGATTTGACGTTTCTCCTACGTAATAATTTGAAAAATCCAATTCACAATCCTGAATAATTACTATGTTACCCATACACTATAACAACGAGTATCACTTGTAAACATTAAGTTTAACTAAATTTTGAAAAAATACACTCACAAACACGAATTAATTGCCGATTTATATTTTGACAAGACGTTTTGACAACACTACACAAAGGATTTTGATAGCTGTCAAATCCGGCTTGTTACAATGTTAGCTGTATAAAGTGTGTTTATTATGATTCAAAATGCTTATAAAAATGGTTTTTTTGTTTTAATAAATGGTGTTAAGATATACCTATATTTTAAATAATTTGTTGTTTTATTCCCAAATATGCATTACTATTTATAATATAATTGTATAGCAACTATATTATAAATAGTATAACTCAGGTAATAAAGAAAATAACATAAAATATTTTTTCCTCAATAAGCAAAAGCAAAGTTAGTTCTCTAGATGTTGCTACAAAAAACACGTTGAATATTTTAAGTTTTTGAAAGAACGAAAATCAGTTATCTATAACTCACTTATTAAATGATCGAGACAAAAATGTTTGAATGATACTGTTATAGAGAAAACGAAATCAGTTCTCTAGATGTTGCTACGAGAAACGCTATGAATAGATCAAGTTTTTGAAAGAACGAAAATCAGTTCTCTATAACTCACTTATTAAATGATCGAGACAAAAATATTTGAATGATCCTGTTATAGAGAAAACGAAATCAGTTCTCTAGATGTTGCTACAAAAAACGCTATGAATAGATCAAGTTTTTGAAAGAACGAAAATCAGTTCTCAATAACTCAAAATCACTTCTTGAGAAGTAAAAATTGGGGTATCTGGATCTCCTGTGATCCAGATAGCCCAATTTAACACTACTCATGAGATTTTTTTGTTGTTTACAGGCAAACCTGACTGACTGGCACATTTATAGCTTGGCGCTAGGCGAGGCATCGCGTTCTGTGTTCGCTGGCGGTGAAAAGGTTGATTATATTTTATTTATGCTTAGTCTCTTTTTTTTCGATTCGCTTGCAGTTGCATTGGACTGTACAAACTTAAGTTGTGGTATTTCTACCAGATTTTTCATAAGTTGTACAGAAGTTGTTCCTGTTCTTTTCATGCCAGATTTTACACAAAGGATTGATGCAAGCGTTTCATTGTCCAGCCTATTGCGTTTATCTGTTTTTATCTTTATTTAAATCACTAAATAGCCGTTCTACTGCAGCGTTAGAAAAGGGCAGTGACAAAAAATAGTTTACCAAAATTGGCAGTTGTAGGAATTTGGGTCTGCCGTCAACATTTTTTATTTTTCGAACATTTTTTTTTCCAATAGCCTACAGTATCCATGGAATCGTTTTAATCTGCAAGGAGAATCCTTCCCTCCCTTCCTTGTCCAGCTCTGTTAAATTTACAATGATATGTGATGGAATGTGTTTTTTCGCGATTTCGTACAATGATGTAGGTTGCAAATCATTGGCATTTTTCAGGTTTAAAAAAGACGAATCATTGTGCACATCTTCAAATACAAATCGTTTCTTAATTTGTACGATCGCTTCAATATAAAACAATTTTGCTGACTGAAAAATTTTCTGAACTTCACAGTTTTCTTTATTTTCCACCTCTGTTAATAAATTGGTTGCATCCACACCTAAATAGATACGTTTCAATTCAAGATATTCTTCTGTCTGATGAGGATTGATTTGGTTAGCAGGGGTTTGTTTGACATAATTTCTATTCATATTTAACGCGAATGTTTTGATTAATTCCTCAGTTTCAGTCTTCAATTCTGAGAATTTAGGATAGTCAGCTTGAAACATGCAATTAAAATCAATAAACAGTCCAAGAGCGTAGTCTACAAAATGCATTTGGCTTTTTATTAAAGGGTTCTCCAAGGTTTGAAGAGTGTGGCGGTTTGCATGTGTTGGATCTTCGAAGCTTAATATTCTCCAGTAAATCTTCAATGGATCCCACTGCTCTAAAATTCTTCGCACGCATGCTTGAAGCGACAACCACCTGGTTTGACAAGCTCTCAATATTTTATGAGGTTTGACTTCATGGAAGGTTTGAAACTCTTTGAAAGCAGCAGAATTTTTAGGGCTCCTCCCAAAATGATTGTATACATTGCGGCACAAATCTTCTAAAGAGTTGCTTAACTTGGTGCATGCGTTACTCGCCACCAGATGTATCATATGGCATGAGCATTTTGACACAAATACTTGAGGATAGTTTAGTTTGATTAGTTGAGACACAGAGTTATGCTGTCCCATCATGACTGCAGTCGTATCAGCACAAAAGCCTATCCAGTTTTGCAGAGGCACATTATTTCCTTTTAGCGTGTTAATCATTTGTGTGTACAAACCCATAGCGGTCCCGTCAGGGCAATCTACTACGTCGATCACATCTACTTTTGTTACAAAATTATGGCAGTAGCTGACTAGTATCGCTAGTTGCTTTTTGACGCTAACATCAGTTGTTTCGTCAATGTAAACGGAAAACAAGTGATGGTTCAGTTCACCCCTTTAAAAAAACCACCCTAACACCCTTTTAAACCCATCATTTTGTGGACATATTTTTTGTTTGTAGTGTTTTTCACAAGTTCAATTCAATCAATTCATTTTCTAAGTTAGTTATCTTTTTCGTAGTGCGTTGCTTAAGACGCTGGTAACGTTAACGCCTCTCTTTGAGTCTGAACTTTTTTAACCTGCGTCAACAAATTTCTGCATTTTCTACTAAACTACCAATTACTAAATTACTAACAATTACTAAATTGTTTACATTTTTTCCTGATTTTTGTTTCATTAATATTATCTTTCGCAGTTATATAAGGCACATTGTTTATATGTCTTAGTTCTGCTGGCTTATTCTGTTTCTTTTTCTGCATATTGCTTCTTTTTTTTCCTCTCCATATTTTGCGCGTTGCTTTTCTGCTTCCTCTACCGTCATTTCTGATATTTTCTTTTTTTTGCTTTTCATTCTTTCAAATTTTTTTTACATTGAGCTTTATATTCTTCCGGGTGATCTCGTTTTAGTTTTTCCCTATATCGTCTAGTTTTTTCAGCACCGGTAAGAGGCATTTTGATGTAGGTTATTATTCCTAAAACAAAATTTGGTACTACTAAAATGAAACCTTGTACAAATAATTATACGAACATAATAATAAACACTCATACAAGCAATATTAAAATTTAACATACCGGGTGTCCCAGCTAAGGACGTCCAAACGAAAATTTTGGACTCTTCCCTTCCTGGGCTATCCAAACCACCCCCATGTATGTTCTACGATTTTTTGCGATTTAGGAGCTAAACGACATTTTAATATTTTTTTGGGATATTCTTCTTTACATCAGATTTTGTAGATTTTCTTTTTGTGTCGCATTTTTTGGAAATATTTTAATTGATAATTAATCCTGAAAGTATGGTCTTCGATCGATAAAACAACTGTCTGTCTTATTGTCACCCGAAATTACTTTAACTTAGTTCAAAACCAAAAATGTTGTTTTGTTAATTTCGTTGCAGATTTTCCTCTAGAGTCCGAGCTCGCTTATCGTAAATGCCGTCCCGCGCCGCACACTTACGTCATCGCACGCGTCAAGTGGCCTGCGCTCACAAAAACGCTTATCACTAGAGTTCTATTGACTCATATCTCAAACGGTAAACAGTTTCGTGTTGCTGAATAACGAGGCTATTTATTACAATATAAACAATTCTTGTATAACTACTTTGGAATTATAAATATCCTATAGATAAGAGAGATCTTGCCGCAACTAGACCTGTTGACGTATCTTATTTATTTTTGATAAAACTACTGAATCAATTTACACGAAACTTTAGAACTAATATAACGAATATACAAGTAATCTAATTAGAAAATTTTTAGGAGTCCTACATAAATACATTATTCTTACAAGATTCCAACTCAAAATTCTTATAAACGAATGTACTTGCGCAGTTCAATGCACGACTTTGTAGACGATCATCAGTGTAATAAATGAACAGGTATATAAAATGTTTTTATACTACCTATATATACGTTAAACTACCTATATTTTACGTTGCTAATAATGTTTCCAAGACCATATATCGTTGTAAAAGAGGCAAATTCATATTTAAAATGTTCATTCAATGGCGGATGAGGTTAGAAATATTTTGTTGGCTGATAAAATATTTTTGTGATATTATTTCAAGCAAATGATTATCTACAAAGTTGCTTTATACACTTACAGTATAGAAAATATCCACTTACCAAAGTTTAAACGTTAATATCACTACACAAAACAATTATTCAAGACACAATAACAAGTAAATTTCGTGGAATGTGTCATCGACAAATGACGCGGAATGTCTTTTTTTTTTTTTAGTGGTGTCCAGTTCGTTTAGTAAGTTTTTGGTATCGTTCGAATCGACTATTCACTGGCTGTATGGGTAAATTGTTTCAAACGATTCTGAGCCATATTACTACATAAAAATAAGGTATAAAGTGGCTTGTGCGCGGCGTACCATAAACGGTACGCCAGGACTCAACGGAGTTGACGTCACCGTACCATATTTGGTTTCTCAGGGACTTTTAACTGTTCAAGCCTCGAAGGTTGATAATTGGTCGAGTTCTTCCATCCGGCTTGGGTACTGGAAACATTTTGGACAAAAACCCTGTTTTTGATGTTGTGTCCTCCAGTAT
Organism: Hoplodrina blanda; assembly: GCA_949316365.1. Lineage (NCBI taxonomy): Eukaryota > Metazoa > Arthropoda > Insecta > Lepidoptera > Noctuidae > Hoplodrina > Hoplodrina blanda. The sequence goes on along the minus strand of OX438564.1, from coordinate 937,382 downwards.
ACCTTGATGTACCAGTGACTGGATTTCTAGTCCATCTTTTTTGTATCGTATAAATGTGAGATTTGGTCTGAAAGAGGAATCAGAGGGGGATTCATTACGAAAGGAATCGAGTATCCCTTTATTATATTTAAGATACTTAAGGGTGCCCCCTCTCCCTTCCAGATATTTAAGAAGGATAGGAGTCTTCCCCCTCTGAACTCCTTTGTGTCAATTTCGCATCGGATTTTCTTTGCCTCTATGCCCACCTCTTTGCATAGACTTTTGTCCCTGTTTATTTCCATATGAACGTTTCCAATTTTCGGGCGCTTTGCTGGTAATGGGCTTGCGAGTGAAGGGTTTTGGTGTTTTAATGATTTTGCCAGGTCGAGGACGTTGATGCGATGATGATTGAGGGACATTATAGGGTTTCGATTGAAAAGGCCTTTTGTATTGCTCACGAAATAAATTCTGGTGACCTGATTGTTTTAGTAGATCTGATATCTCCTTATTGCAGAAAAGGTGGGTAGTCGACGGGGGAATTGTATTCAAAATCAACGCTTGGTATTCATCTTTGGGTAGCAAACTATTCCTCCTTTGCTCTATTACTTCCGCTCTACGTCCACACACATATTGTAGGAGGACTCTGAACTGGGAGTCTGTTGAAATAGCAGACTTTAGGTCCTGCTTCAGCAACGGATGTTTATCAGAAAGACCCTTTAAAGTGCTAGCCAACGCATCCCTTTCCAATAGCAAACCATGCAAAATTGTGCCTAAAGTGTAGTCAGCTCGCGTTAGCTGTTCCTGCATTGGTGACGGGGACAGTTGCTTTGTGAGAACAGGGTTGGCTTTCAAAGCACTAAAGACCGGCGAAGCATGTGTTAAATTAAATTACATAAATAAGTTTCAGGCAAATATATGACAAATATTTATTTTAATTTGAAACTAACCAATTGTAACAATCAAAGTTTTTTTGATCATTATTACTCATTCCGTTTATTACATCATCATTAAATCACACAACATTATCGTTTATACAAAAATACCTTTATTATATACGTATATATGTATATACAATACATATATGTACCTATATACACAATTATTATAAGCAACATTATAATTATATTTTATTTTATTTTATATATTTTTTATTTTTTATTTTATATATTATAATTATAATTACAATAAATAAGAAAAAAATGAAAATACACACATCAAAAAAGTCTAGGGATCAACATCCCTAACATTTGTTAGGGATGTTGATCCCTAGACTTTTTTGATGTGTATACTTAGCTAATGATCTGCTCGGTCCGACAACTCGACTAAGAATGCCGCACAAAGAGTGGGGCTCTCGCTTTTATGGACAGTAACAAACAAGTGACGTCATCGAGCCGTTAGTACAGAGTTTTGTTCAAAAATGTGTCTAAAAAGCTATAATTTCGTTACGAAATATAAATTGAAATATAAATAGTGTAAAAGCGGTTTTAACTATGATTTTATGATTTGAATAATAACCAACCCAACTTCCGGAATCAACAAATCCTAAATATCATTTAACAATTAAAAATAGTGCTAATAATCATAAAAAATTAAAAGATATAACACGGCCATTCTGATATGTACTTTGTTCTCAAAGTACAATTTGATTATAATAAATATATCATCCGTATAGCCACAGTCACAGCCACAGGCACAGCCACAGGCACAGCCAGTTATTTAACAAAGTCAAAGTCAAATCATCCACAGGCACAGCCACAGGCACAGCCACAGCCACAGCCAGTTATTTAACAAAGTCAAAGTCAAATCATCCACAGGCACAGCCACAGGCACAGCCAGTTATTTAACAAAGTCAAAGTCAAATCATCCACAGGCACAGCCACAGGCACAGCCACAGCCACAGCCAGTTATTTAACAAAGTCAAAGTCAAAGTCAAATCATTCACTTCAATTAGACCATTAAAAGGCACACTGGCACAGCCACAGGCACAGCCACAGGCACAGCCAAAGCCATTTATTTAACAAAGTCAAAGTCAAAGTCAAATCATTCACTTCAATTAGACCATTAAAAGGCACACTGGCACAGCCACAGGCACAGCCACAGGCACAGCCAAAGCCATTTATTTAACAAAGTCAAAGTCAAAGTCAAATCATTCACCTCAATTAGACCATTAAAAGGTACTTTTAAACGTCATTTGCAAGAAAAAAAATTGAATCTAGTTGCCCATTCCAAAAGGTAGTTTCGTATGGAGAAGAACGGGCAAGAAACTCCATACTTACTCTTTTAAAAATATATATGGTTTACAATAAATAGTTGGTACATTAATTCTATTTATACGAATGTGAAGACGATGTACCTAAATAAAAGTCATGTAAAGTACTACAATACGTACCAAATGCTACAAAGATTAGAAATGGAAGCTAAATTATTTTTTTGTAGATACACAGTCCTCACACGTTTACATTAATGTGATCGTAAACTATCTTTTCTAACATTTCAAAAAAAAGACATCAAACATTAATTTTTTAGCAGCCAGTTGATTAATTTTTGTCAAGACTTTAAATTGCCCTATGGAGCAGGACCAGCATGTTTCCAGGCATTATTATCCTGAATATAATCCTCCAATTTGTAATATGCTTGTTTTCAAAGTGTTCTTTTAATATATTTTTTTTTACTTTCAGTTAGATATAAAATATAATAATAACTTTTATCAATATTTGGAGATTTAAATAGCATCTTCAACAATAGGATTCTCATAGACCAATTCACCTGGCTAAAATCGTTCGGCCAATCTGACACATTACCGCACCTAGTAGTTAACATATTGATTACGGTCGCTTTTTAGGCTTAACGTAGGCAGAAAACAAAGCTATCAACTCAGACGTCTTAACACTACTATTGAAATATGCCATTTTTACATTATTGTCTCGAATACCTCCGCAAACTAGTTCTGTTAATTGAGACTCAGAAAATACAATTTTAGAGTTCTTTAATTTTACATAGTTTGTAAGTATATTGTTACTAACGCTGTTGTTGTTTATAGAATTGTAATTTTTAATTTTGTATTTAATTTTAATTTTGAATTGATTTTATTTTGAATTCTAAATTTTAATTGTAACGTTGATTTTTATTTAAATGTGTATGTATGGATTATTTTATCTGAATTAAATGAATTATTATTATTATTTAATAACCTAATCAACTCTCTTGCGTACTCACAATAGGAGTCAGCAGAATCTGAACAATAAGTCACAGCCTTATATAATCGTTGTGAAAGGTTTTTCTTTTCCGGGTATAATGAAATTTATTCAGCACTGAAATTTTCCCATGACCGATCTTCCTGGGGTTGCCAGAACTCGTACCATGCTAATGCAGAGCCCTTGAGGGCCTTACCTGCCTTTGCTATTTTAGTTAAGCTGCTCCAACCAAATTCTTCTCCAAATTTTTCAATATTTGCACACCATACCGCTGCGCCGCTGTCGGTGGTGGCTGGATCGAATATTGGGAGATCCACGTCATCCTGCCGATTCTTGCTGGATAATGCTTCTTTGAGAATCTCTGGCTCCATTTGGGTAGTGACAAAAATCCTGGAAATATATTCATTTTTTAAATATTAATGTAATTATTGGTATGGCACTTGGAATCCCACTTCTGATGTTAAATTAAATTACATAAATAAGTTTCAGGCAAATATATCGACACCTCTGGGCTCAAAGGTCGTAAAGGACAAAATGCAACTTTTCAGGAGAAGCAAAAAACGAAAAAAAAATCGTATTTTTACTCTAACTTTTTTGCTTCTTGAGCTATTTAAATGAAACTTTGGAAAAGTGCTTAGAATTCATAGTACTCTCTTGGACAGTATTACAATTTTACCCTAATGCTTTATTTATCGAGATAGATTTCCTTTACGACCACAAATTTAAAAATAAATGTCCTTTACCCCCCTAAAATTTTCATCTTATGATTTTAGCTTAGGGCGTAAATCTACTTTACTGTGCAAAATTAATCAAAGTAAGGAAATAATGGACAAGTGCAATATTTTTTAGGTTCTAAAGGATCACCCGCTAAGGTATTCTAAAAGGATTAATTGATAATTAACCTTAATTATTAAATGGATCACGTAATTTTTAAATATATTTATGTGTATACTACTATATTTTCTTTATTAATCATGAAATAACATAATCATACAAATAAAACGTACATTTTCGTAATCAAATTGAGATCGTTTATTATTTTCTATAAGTAAACACAAAGCTTTTATAATAATTATCTTTGAAATAATAATTATGTAATTAACGTCGTTTTCCTTACAAGTCCTTTTCTCCACTCCCTTCTTTGCTCTTTTGATTTGTTTTTCTTCTTTAATCAACTTTATTTATTTTGTATAATCTCAATCAGTTTGATTAGAAGATGAGAAATAATGAGTAAATAAGTCATCATCATTCTGATGATTTATTTACTCATCTTCAATATAATTTTCATCATCCTCTTCGTCCGTTTCGTTTAAAGTCTCACGTAGCTCGGAATTGCATGGAAGTTCCCTGTATTCTTTGTGAAACCTTTTAGGTATAGTCCCATTTTTACAGAGGTTCGTGAGATCTTTATACTTAGCAGCGGCTATTGGTAATCTACGGTTATATAGCTGTTTCACTGCATCCATAGCAATCACTGATTCATTGTTAATCTGGCTTTTACACCCTTTGTACTTTCCCTTCCCCTTTCCCTTCCCCTTTCCTTTATCTGAGGATTTCTCAAATAATGTTATAGTATGAGTCTCTGCTTTATCTTCCATAGAGTATTTGACGAACATTTTGTCGTTATGTTTTTTTTTGAATGTGGCGACTCTGATGTTTTTAAATTTGATATCTTTTAATGTCTTTGGCGTGAATGTATTTAGAGCTAATTGATCAAAATTTAAAAAGTCAGTATATTCCATGACATTGACTTTGTAAGGTCTTGGTCTTTTGCGGGCCGATTCAAAATATGTGGGCCACTGTGAGGGACTCCATACAATAAGTTTTCGCACTTCCCTTTCTATAACTGCATGAACTGTATCGACGGGCATGTATGTATGGCCCGGGAGTAAATAGTTAATTTGAATGACCTCCAAATTAATTGCTGATTTCAAAAATTGATTCATGGCAGCCAATACAATTTTATTTTTGTTTTGACCACAACACGAATCACAGTACATCAACAGATGTTTTACGCCCATTTTATCCTTTTCCTCAAGATATTTCGTTAAGCAAGTTGCAATTTCATTACTCCCCCTTTTGCCATCACATTCCCCCCATGTATAACAATTAACATCCTGTGTGCGACTTTCATAAATGGTGAAATTGAACACCGAATATTTTCTGGAATAGTATAATATCATACTTTGTCCATGTGGCGTGTTCAACACTTTTTGTAGGTCAAAGCTGCAGGTGATCGTTTCATTGTTGGGTGAATTAAGGGTTTGGTGAATTTTAAATCTCTTATAAGTAGATGTCTTCTCTTTGAGATGGGAGTTCAGCAGCTCTTTGTCCTTGTCGTTCATTTCGTCTTTATTATTATCTGCTTTGACGCAAGTTAGACATTTATCTTTTTTAGGTACGTGAAAGCTTATATTATACTCTTTAAAAATTGTTCGAAATGCGTTCTCACTTAATGCCTGCTTTTCCTGTTCAGTACAATATTTTAAATACATTTTATATAAGTTACTTATATTTTTCATTTCCTGAGGAAGATAAGTTCTATTAGTATTTTTTCTATTGTAGTGCGATGGGACTGCTGGCAGCTTTTCAATAAAGTTCTTTGCAAACACTTTAGTTTCTTCGGTATATTTTTGGAGTACGTTAGGTTTTCGAAAATCTTCTTGGGCCATGTCCTCTTTGGCATGTTCTAAGGTGTAAATAATAAATTTTTGAGTAATATCCAAAGTATCGATCAAGAATTTCTGGCATACTTGCTTGTGACCTTCACCGTCGTTGATAAAATACTCATAAGTAATATTTCTTCGGCTGTAATCATTTTTCGTTTTTTTTCTCTTAATCGGAGTGCGATGAGCACAACGAACTATCCAATCTTTTCTGCGCTGCGAGTCCAGATTCCAATAGTATTGAAATAGTGAAATTCGTCTTTCTTCAGGAATGTTATAGCATCCTCGGGCACACTTACCAGGGACACAAGGATTTACTTTTATGTTTTTTTCGGGTATAACTTCTCCTTTTCTATTTTCATACGATTTTCCTTTATCTTTTGCTTTTTTGTTTACTTTGCGATTGTTTATCAGTTTCTCTTTTTTTCTTATTACTGTATTATTAGTTTTAATTATCTTCTTTTTCTTCTTCTTTTTCTTATTTAATTGATCACCATCACTCGACTCTGATTCATCACATGACCAAAGGTCTGAACTACCTGATGAGTAGTCTGCTTTATCCTCATCTGACAAAAAGTCAATGTAACTTTTCTTTGTCAAATTGAGTCTCTTCCTTTTCGTTGGTATTTTACCAATGTTATCGTCACTATAATCAGATATATTTGAGTTAAATTTGCTATCACGTAAAGCCACCGAAGGTGATAAGATTGCAGGCTGAAAAGAAGTACCAGCAAGAGTGGATAGAGAGATATTATCTTCTAGTGTCGCGGAAGGAGTAATATCAGTGTAAAAAATTTCAGCTACTATAGAAGGTGAGCCTGAGGGTAGCTGCGGAGAGTCAAGGCAACAAATTTCAGCTACTATAGAAGGTGAGTCTGATGGTTGTTGCGGAGAGTCGCAAAAAGTTGCATCAGATATAAATTCCAGATTTTCTGGTTCCAAATTCTCAGTCATACTAGTGTCAGAAAGCTTAGTTGGCGTAGGCAATGTCACTGCAGGTTGCTGGAGAGATATATTATGAGAAGTAGGACCCGAGTCGTCATTGTGTACCTCAGAACAAGCACGCTCTTCTTGGGTAATGGTTTCATTAATATTTTCCGACAACTGGTGATTTTGATTAGCAACATGAACTGATTGTAGACTACTGTAACAAAGAGAAAATTTACATTTTTTTAAAATGATATTTGTTAACGGTTGTATCAATATCTCGATCTAAATCATCCTAATAATTCAATTCAAATTCAAATAGTTGTTGTGGGATTTCTGCATTTCCTGTAAATTAATAATGCAGAGTACCTAGCTTTTAAGAATTTATAAAAAGTATAAACCTTATTCTATACCTATTTCCTACTTTAAGTATAACAGCATACAGAAATTAACTTACATCTCATTTTCCAGATGTAATAAATTAGAGGAACTTGAATTATTTTCTTTAAATCCCAAATCATCTGGTTTTTTCAAAATTACAGTTGATAAAACTTTTATTATTTTGTTTGGGTCACGTTGCTGAACTTTCTCTTGACTCATTTGGGACTTATAGTCAAATGTTTTGTTTTTCGAAAAGAAAGAAGAATTGTAATGGAATTGTATGGAATTTATGGTCAATTTAGGTTTGCTAATTTCATTCAAAGACGCTTCTTCATCAGTGTCCTCTATAATATCACTGCTAATACTATGCGTCCGTTGAACCATTTCATTTTGAGAGGTCATATTTACATCAAAAGTAGTTTCTTTAGTGTATTTCGCAGGATGCAAATTTTCCTTACCATCTTCTCTAGGCGATAATACCTTAGTAACTCTGAAAAAAAAGGAAACTAAATTATACATAATTTACCTTACAGATTTATCAAAAGAAAATTCTCTGACCTCATGAGGTAAACACATTTAATTTTTATACAAAAGTACGTAAGTATCTACCTACGAGTAGGTAAGTAGGTACCTATCTAATCCGCTGCTAAAAAGTAACAGAATACAGGTAAAATCCACCAAAACACATTGAAACACATTAATTTTTCATACAAAAGTAGGTATGTCGGCAGATGCCTACGAGAAAGTACCTAAAAAGAATTGGTTTTTATGTGTCTTGTAAAGATTGACGACTGACCTCATGAGGTAAACACATTTAATTTTTATACAAAAGTACGTAAGTATCTACCTACGAGTAGGTAAGTAGGTACCTATCTAATCCGCTGCTAAAAAGTAACAGAATTCAGGTAAAATCCACCAAAACACATGGAAACACATTAATTTTTCATACAAAAGTAGGTATGCCTACGAGAAAGTACCTAAGTAGGTATTACTGTACTAAAAATCTCATAAGTAATACTAGACTTACCTAATAGTCTTTTGTTTAGCTAATACAGCAAGTAAATGATTACGGCGTTTTAGTAAAGGTCCAAGGATGTTATTATCTTCATCGCCACTGTTTTCCATCGTGTCACACGAATTTAATCATTCAAATACACTTAAATTCGAAAAAAAACCGCTTCACTGCACTGTTTACTTGTTTCGATGTTTTCAATAACAAACAATGGCGCGTGCTCGGAACACGCGTCGACATGAACCCGCAAAACACAAATGGTCAAAGCATTTTGATCTATAAGTCAGAAAGATAAAACATAATTTACAGTAAAGCAAAGCGCCTCTGTTTCATTGCAATTACCACTCGCACAGATCTAATATTTTATTTCGCTCTAACCACAGTGAATCACTATTCAGAGACAAGAGAAAACAGTCGTAAAGGTTATTATTACAGCTGAAGTGTATCAGATTGTGGATATAAGTCGAACTTATTTCAAATTAATATTATTTTATAGGGAGTAAAACTCATATTGATTTATAAATGTAGGATGTAAAGGACCTACAAAACATTTTCCTAAATTATTTAGGTCGTAAAGGACAAGTTCGTTTTATTTCAATTATTTTTTCTGGGTTTTAAAGGACATTTTATCTACGAAGTATATTTGAATATTACTTCTATGTAATAATAATGAATTGTGTAGGTATGTTGAATGTATGTATGTAATGTAGAAGATACCAAAACTTGAACATCCTTGTAATTTTGATGATAATCGATTTATTAATACCTCTACATTTTACGAGATCGTGAGTTAATAGTTTTGTTTAATTTTAAGTTGGTAGGTTGAGATTAAATTCTTTGTTATCTGAATATTCTAGGATTGATGGGACAATTTCTCACTTAAGTTTATAATACGCCCTTAGTGGAAGCACATTATTGAAAAGAAACTAGGTAGTAAAGGACACTTATGTTCCTTTATTTTAACTTGTCAGGGTGTAAAGGACAATTTGCAAAGACGATGTCCTTTACATCCAAATTTTTAAAATGACTTGTATTAACCACCTAAGGAGGTAAAGGAAAATTGACATTTTTAATGTATTTTAACCCCAAAAGTTGTTTTTTATTTTGCTTTACTACCAAAAATGAGTTCGCTCTGGTAACTGAGTGTTATTTACTTCCATATTTTAACGGTACATTTTGTTTAACGTCTCAAATTATGTGGTTCGTAAAGGCATTTTTGTTGCGAATTTCGTAAAACGGAATTACAGATTGATAGAGAATTAAAAACTGAGTAAAACTGCATCAAAAAGTCATTTTCGCCAAAATGTCCTTTACGACCTTTGAGCCCAGAGGTGTCGATATGACAAATATTTATTTTAATTTGAAACTAACCAATTGTAACAATCAAAGTTTTTTTGATCATTATTACTCATTCCGTTTATTACATCATCATTAAATCACACAACATTATCGTTTATACAAAAATACCTTTATTATATACGTATATATGTATATACAATACATATATGTACCTATATACACAATTATTATAAGCAACATTATAATTATATTTTATTTTATTTTATATATTATAATTATAATTACAATAAATAAGAAAAAAATGAAAATACTTAGCTAATGATCTGCTCGGTCCGACAACTCGACTAAGAATGCCGCACAAAGAGTGGGGCTCTCGCTTTTATGGACAGTAACAAACAAGTGACGTCATCGAGCCGTTAGTACAGAGTTTTGTTCAAAAATGTGTCTAAAAAGCTATAATTTCGTTACGAAATATAAATTGAAATATAAATAGTGTAAAAGCGGTTTTAACTATGATTTTATGATTTGAATAATAACCAACCCAACTTCCGGAATCAACAAATCCTAAATATCATTTAACAATTAAAAATACAGTGCTAATAATCATAAAAAATTAAAAGATATAACACATGCAACACTTTTTGTGCATCTATGTACCTTATTTGCTTGTAAGACATTCTCCTAGTCTTTGGCACTCAGTGCCCTGAATTGCGATGTGGGGTTTTGGGGCAGGGATAGTGGGCTCCTGTTCTTTGGTTTTTGACGCAGTAGCACCTTAAAAGCGGCAACAGTCTTCGACACGCCACACCACGCTTTGTCAATAAAGCGAGCTCATTGGCCATGTTTTATTTCGTGAAGCTATGCCTTGTGACCTGACCAATGAAAACGCGTGGGGTGGCGTCGGGTCTTTAAAGTGTGCTGCGACTTTAAGAGTTATTAGCAGTGTTTGGAATACCTAGTGCCATTTGGGGTTAACGATCTGTGGTGTTATTCTCTATAAGATTCAGCCTCGCGCCAGTGCTAAAACTACGGTTTGTCTTTAGTAGATTTTGAACTTTATGTTCTAGAGCATAAAGTTGAAAATCCGCTCCACACAAACCGTAGTCTGGTCGCAAAACTGGATTAACCGGATTTATTATTGGTCTTCGAAGTGCCATTAACATGTTTAATGATTTAATTACAAAAGAAAAATTAAGATTTTTGCCCCTGTATAAAGTTAGTCAAGATCATTTAGAGATGTTTTTTGGTCTTATGAGAGCAAAAGGAGGATTTAATGACAATCCAAATGTTGTGCAATTTCGTACAGCTTATAAAAAAAAATATAACTCGCTTTCAATTAAAATTACATTCTGAAAGAAGCTTATCAGATTTGCCTATCCTTACTGTGACCTCAACCGCAGAGCCAATAAAAGTTATTAACGATAGTACTCCCACCTTTGAGCAAAATATTATGGAGAGTCATGATATAGACGAAGAAAGTATTGATTTTTTTCTGGATAACGTAATTAATACACCTTTAGATGAATACACACAAGAAATTACTATATATGTAGCGGGCTTTATCGCACGGAAAGTTCATAAGAAAATTAACTGTTCAACATGTCAATTGTTAATGATAGGCGAAAAAGAAAACTTATTGTCCTCTTTAATAAGTGTTAAAGACCGAGGCAGGTTAATATATCCATCACAAGCTCTTATCAAAGTTGTGCAAATCTGTGAAAAGTGTTTTAAGATCAACAAAGGTAATGATTTTAATATTTTAATTAAATTTGTGTCTGATTATGTCGATTTCTCAATTTTTGATTCAAACAATCCTGAACATGATAGAAGTCATGTACATTGATTTGTAAAAATTATTGTTAAGTTTTACATTGATTTAAGATGTAAACAGGCATCCAAAGGTACAAACATCTCTCAAAGAAACTTCCTAAAAAAAGTTGTTTTATTTGAAAACAAGTAAAAGATAAATAAACTCTTTTGCAAAAAAAACGGGCACTTTAGATTTTTTTCTTACTTCAATGAAGAAGAACAAGAAATAGGTTTTATTAATTTGACGATGTATTGGCATGTTATTTGAAGCATCCTGGCATGATTCTTTACGTTCCAAATTTAAAATTAATAAAATTAAAATAATTATTATTGTGGATTATTCTAAAATTGCTTTACTAATGGCGCGAATTGCTGAAACGATTTTTAACTGATTACGATATTTTTAAACTTTTTGGATATTTTCTGCAAATTAAACAATTTAATCTTTCTTTTTACATAAAATACCACTTTTTGATATGAGTGATAAAGCGATAAGGGCCGGTATAATTATAGCCCTACTTGAAGAAGGTTGTTCGAACTTTACGTGTCTCAGCGGCTAAATGAGTCGTTCAACTGTCCAGAGGACTTGGCAACGGTATCAAGAGACCGGTTCGGTCAAAAGAAGACCCGGTTCGGGAAGAAAACGATGCTCAGAACCAAGAGATGACCGCTTTTTGGTGAGTCAGGCATTGCGGAATCGTAAGGCGTCAAGTGTGGACCTGAAGAAGAGCTTTGAAGAAGTAAGAGGAGTAGAAGTTAGCTTGTGGACGGTCAGGAGGAGGCTTTTGGCTGCCAATATCAGGAGTTACCGCCCAGCTCGGGGCCCTAAATTACTCCGTGAGCACCGTGTTGCTCGACTTCAGTTTGCTCGGAACTGTGCTTCATGGACTCTGGGGACTGGAATAAAGGATTTTTTTTTGATGAAGCTAGAATCTCTTTGTGTGGAGAGGACCGACGCCGGCGAGTGCTGCGAAGACCACGGGAACACTATGCGGAAGTGTGTTTCGAAGAAATCACTCCTTATGGCGGAGGCTCCGTTATGTTTTGGGCAGCAATTAATTCGACGGAGCGTACGGAGTTAGTTTTCATAGAAAATGGAACATTAAATGCACACCGGTACATAATGGAAGTCCTAATTCCATATGCACAACCCACATTGACTGCACTTGGGGAAGATTCCATTTTTATGGACGACAATGCTCGCCCGCACCGTTCTGGCGACGTGGAAGCGTATACATGCAAGAAGTTGGGATCCGTCGTTTAGATTAGCCAGCTCGAAGTCCTGACCTCAATCCAATTGAGCATGTCTGGGATGTTCTAAAGAGACGGGTAAGATCAGTGCAACCTGCTCCACAAAACATCAGGGAGCTAAAAAGAGTCATTGCAGAAGAGTGCGAATGTATTCCTCAAAACGTTATTAAAAACATCGTGGAAAGCATGTCCAGAAGGATTCAAGCTGTGATTTTAGCAAGAGGAGGTCACACTCGTTATTAGGTTTTTACATTTGTAACTTTATTTCATTAAAAAAAGTAAAAAAAAAATCTTGTCTTATTTGCCGACCACTTCTTATTGTTTGGGCGTGTACATCGGTTTTAAAGAATCCATCGTTTTTTTTCTTTTAATTGCCCGAATTCACTTCACGCGCATTAGTTTACACGATTATAAGTATACAGACTACGTCAAAGAAATAAATTTCATTTAATTAACTCAAATCGACCTTAGAACGTAAATTTCCTTAGGTGCCCGTTTTTTTTGCAAAAGAGTGTATTAATATTTAACTGCATTCTCGTGTATACGTCTATTAACTGCTCCATCTTTGTATGTTTTTATATAGGTATTATAAATATATATATATATATATATATATATATATTATTGATGACATTGTCTTTGCAATGTAATTATACTAATCTAGACCACTCACTAACTTCATTAGTGATTTATTTTTGTTGTACAATCATGCTATTTATTAAATAAAAAATAATATAAACAACGTGTTTTTTTAACCATAGAAGAAAACTGCATTCCTTTTTGGGTCCTTATGTGGGGTTAAAGTATTAATGAATGCATTGAAACTTCGCATTCCCGCAGGCGTATCTATACAGCTATGCTATTCTCTATAAGAATCAGCGTCGCGCCAGTGCAACAACATGAATAAAAACTTACCGATGAAAGGTTAATCCAGGTATTTTGTTAGAGCTGTCACTGTCACACCGGTACGCACTGCACTTCACCATTTTATTTATGTACGTCAGGCTGGCCCGGCCCCATGGAATTTAATAATGAGATTGTTATCAATCCAATGTACCCGGGTATACTAATATATGTAACACCTTCATTTTCAATGTAACTCTTTTTAAAAGAAATTACGTGCACTTCTTAGTGGCCGGGCCAGCCTGACGTTTTCAGCCCGGCCACCTTGTTTCCCACTAATCTACAAAAAATACTGGCAATATTGTGCTACAGATGAAATGTACCCTATAATTTATGCATATGTAACACAAAATCGAATCCTAAAATGCAATAGCATACGAAATATTAGCGGTTGCAGGTGGCCGGGCTGAAATTATTTCGTTAATATAAAACAGTAAAACTGCAACACCTACCAAAAACTAATACCAGTACATAATGAGATATAGAGATATAGAATACATGTAACGCTTTCATTTTAAATTATAATACATATTTAGAAAGAATAATCACTTGAAATTATATTTCAGCCCGGCCACCTAAAAGCGGTAATATTCCCTAAAATCTTATGCCAATTTGTACAGTAAAACCTGATACAGCTATGAAATGAAAGTTACATTCGTTTCGTTTTAGTCGTATACCTTTAAGCCTTCTGTTTGACTAGATTATCAAAATCTGAGAAACTTGCCGAAGAGTGACTATCATTTATTAACTAATTTCAGGACATTTGGTTTGTTGAGTGAAACAAAATTGGTAATTGTCATATTTTTTTAATAATCATTTTTGAAATTAGTTAGACAACATTTGTACTTATATTAATTAGGTACTATAACAATTGTTAATTATAAATAATGTAAAAAAAGGTTACACATTGATAATAACACAGTTATCAAAAAATTATAGTAATATCAATATTACCTTAACATCGAACATTCATTCATTCAGAATATTAGAAGATAATTTTTGGTTAAATACTTATTATACCTTGGTAAAAATAATACTATTGGTATTATCTTCATTTCTTTTAATGAAGCACTCATCTTTTGCCCGAGGTGAGTTCTGGTTGTTTAAAAAGTTTCTTCTAAAGCTGAGATATAGTGCTTTTGGTGACATCACATAGTTTATATCTTTTGCTATGGTATTGTATATAATAGAACTATATCTTGTCGTGGTGATCAAGCGTTTATGTTTCTCAAATATTTGTTTTTGAGCCACAATATCTAACGCACTACGTTTTCCCATGGTGTAGGCACGCTCAACTGAAATAAAATATATTCATTTTAACTATGGTTTCGTAATAGGTATTCATGTAGGCTAAATAACTACATTAATATTTATTTAAATACAAATTCCCTAAAAAGATGAGTGTATGCAGTAACATTTGCATGCATTATCAAGTATATACATAAATCTATTAAAAAATATTTTAGCACCTAAGGAAAGAAAGAAAGAAAGAAAGCAAAGAATGTTCATAAGAATCAAATTTACTTTCACAAAACTTATAACTTTTGGGACATTAGAAATATATAAGATAGAATAGAGATGGGGAGAGGGGCGCGTGTCGCGGGACGAGGAAAAGAATGCGGTGAGCGAGGGACGTGGATCGCTGTGGCAGGCCGTACAAGGGGGAGTTACAAGAAGCGCGGGTACAGACGAACACCGTCGACGGTTGCCTGATTACAATGAATAATTCACTAAAATCAATATATAAATCTTACAGTAATTAATAAGAAACTGATTAATTATTGATTTCACGAAATAAATAAGTACACAATAATAATAAGTAAATACATAGGGTAGGTACACAACAATAAGATTCACAAAAACTAAACACTTACGTGCACTTACTGTTAGTAAATCACCAAAATTATTACCTATTGACTATAAACGAAAGGATAAAATATATTTAGTTGATGGCATTGTATGGAGTTTTATTATTAAGTAAATGAGTGTTTAGATTTACTTTACTTTACCTGTATATTTTTTTAAATAATTACTTAGCTACCCATTAACATTGTTTGTCGATATATTTTAATTTATCAAAACTATGACTTACCTTAAAAACATCACATCACAAACAACTACACTGCAACAACTGATCAAATTTTACACTCACAGTAATATTAAAACGTAAAATATTATGTCAGAAGTGATGATAACTACACGGCTCTTGCGCATCTATTCTGTCTACTCGGGGAAAATATCTTACGACTTAGGTTGGGACGCGACACAGGCGCCGTCTAAAAATCGGTGGTAGCGTCTGTGAACTATTATCTTTGTATGGTTATGTTGTGAAGCCAAAAACGGAGAAAATATATATAGGTTTAGGTATTATGTATCCAACAATTATTATGTGTGATTTATACTACTTAGTTTATTAATAAAAATATCATAGTAACGCATTTTGTTTCACTCAACAAACCAAATGTCCTGAAATTAGTTAATAAATGATAGTCACTCTTCGGCAAGTTTCTCAGATTTTGATAATCTAGTCAAACAGAAGGCTTAAAGGTATACGACTAAAACGAAACGAATGTAACTTTCATTTCATAGCTGTATCAGGTTTTACTGTACAAATTGGCATAAGATTTTAGGGAATATTACCGCTTTTAGGTGGCCGGGCTGAAATATAATTTCAAGTGATTATTCTTTCTAAATATGTATTATAATTTAAAATGAAAGCGTTACATGTATTCTATATCTCTATATCTCATTATGTACTGGTATTAGTTTTTGGTAGGTGTTGCAGTTTTACTGTTTTATATTAACGAAATAATTTCAGCCCGGCCACCTGCAACCGCTAATATTTCGTATGCTATTGCATTTTAGGATTCGATTTTGTGTTACATATGCATAAATTATAGGGTACATTTCATCTGTAGCACAATATTGCCAGTATTTTTTGTAGATTAGTGGGAAACAAGGTGGCCGGGCTGAAAACGTCAGGCTGGCCCGGCCACTAAGAAGTGCACGTAATTTCTTTTAAAAAGAGTTACATTGAAAATGAAGGTGTTACATATATTAGTATACCCGGGTACATTGGATTGATAACAATCTCATTATTAAATTCCATGGGGCCGGGCCAGCCTGACGTACATTTTTATTTTACTTTTTTCAAGTCTTTAGTGTTCCATCAGTTAATATTTTTACACATATCGTGATTGACACCGTAGAGTGTTGTTGTAGGTTATGAACTTATCAATATGTAACCTAAACTTGAGGTACAGAAAACTGAAAATACAGAAAAAAGAGCAAACGCAACCTATGCGTTGGTTGCACACAGCTATAAAAATATTATGGGCAAATCCGGCAACGCAAGCCTCGCGTTGCTAGAATGGTCGGCATTATGCAATCATATCAAACCAAACGAAATATATATTATGAAGTATACCTATAAGTATTTTAATTCTATATTCGTTTGGGAAATTAAAAATAATAATAACAAATGAAAACACTATTTAAAATAAGTTTTATTAATAATTGTGATACAGTTTGAAACAATTAACAATGCAAAATCCAGGCTGCTCAGCACAGTCGGGGCAGTAATATCCCGTGTCCTTGCGTTTTTTTTTTCACTTTCCCAACAGAATTTGCATCGTCGGCGCATTGACTTTCCCTTTCTAGGGCAAGGTTGTATTACATGGATTTTAGTAGAAGTAGAAGTGTTAGACGTAGTTAATATATTGACATCGGGGAGTAAACTCTGGATCACTGACAAACGGAAATCATATAAAGGCTTCTTAGTGCCCGATAGAAGACTGTAAATAGTAAAAGAATTATACAGCATTTCTTGTAGCATATGAATGCCTAATTTCTTGTACTATCTCAAAGTCTTACGCTCGCAGCTGTAATAAGCTAACATTTGATCCTAGTGATCAACTCCACCCATATTTTTATTATAATTTACCACCATGTTTGGTTTTATTTTCTCCGTATTACGGCGTGTTGTAGTTGGCACCATTTGTGCATCGTATTCTGATGAAATTAAGAGAACATCACGAGTGTCTCGCCATTTCATTACGCAGATACCTTTTTTATTATATTGTGCGATAAACTCACCCTTTTTGAGCTTTTTTGTAACCACTCCTTTGGGGTTATTCTTTCGATTTTGCCTATGGCCGTATACAGAAAGAAAGCTGGAAACTTATAAGCACTTACCGGCGCTTGACAGCGCTGGTAACCCGCGCAGGAAAATATAATATGAACGCGCGCCGATAAGCACTGAATGGTGCCGACAAGTTCCGACAAGCTTCAACACGCGCTGGTCAGCGCTGGGCGCTGCCATTTAAAATTCTTCAACCTGCTTCCTTTGTGTAGAACGGACCAGCGCTGTCAAGCGCCGATAAGCGTTTATAAGTTTCCAGCTTTCTTTCTGTATACGGCCTTAGGGTGCCAGTGCAATAAGTTTTTTGTGACAAAAGCTTTTCAGTTAATTCAACAGAGTTATAAAAATTATCCATAAAAACGGAATAACCTTTATTAACATAATCTTGCAATAAATTCATAACTACTTTTGAAGCATGGTTAGTACCACCGATGGTTATATCACCCGCACCAGCATATACGATTAATTTCAGAACAATACCATAAACATCTGTTAGGACATATAGTTTGATGCCGTATTGGTTATTATTTATTTATTTATTTAAACTTTATGCAACAAAAGCGTACAAAGGCGGACTTTATTAAGTTATGTTTATTTTTAATATATTGCCGAAATATGAGACGTCCATAGCACAAGTGACTCGTCAATGCATAAATTATTAAATGGAAAGTAAATTTCCTTCATCCTTTTAAGTGACGAGAAGCGAAATTTTGGACAACCTGGTGTCATCAACATTATTGTTTTCGAAATGGAGTACTCTTAAAATAAGCGAAAATCTATTACGACTCATGTAGCTGCTGAAAGGTGTTAGATTAAATAGGTGATGTTTTTTCCAATAATCTTGTATGCGATTATTTTTATCCCGTAAGATAACGCACGGACGCGGACGCAGGTCAAGCTTGAACTAAATAAATATTTAATTTAATTTTGTAAATCGTAAAACATTTTTTTTACCTTTTTTCTTCTATCTTGATCCTAATAGCAATAACTTTATGATCGAAATTAGTTTGCATTGTTTACTAAAACTTTAAGCACTTTTAGGCAAAGTGTTTTACAAAAGGAAACTAGTATAAATAATACATGCAATGTTCACGTACCGCTTTACGACTTTAAGCCCTACGCACCAGTAATAGAGTTATATCAACGTATACGTTGATCGTACGACGTATATCAACTTATAATGGTCAAACACTTATTATCGGTATTGAGAAAGTGCGACAGAACATTCTAAGTTGGGAGGTGCGAAAGAGATGTCTGGACTTTCCGAAGAGACACCGTGTCGCCAGCCGCTCATGCTTGTGTATATGCGACACAGATACAAAAGGACGACGATTGAACGAGTTGTAAAAGATACACTGATACATTCGGATTTGAACTAATATGAAGAGTGAGTGATCAGAACGGATTGATACATATCTTTTTTATCTATCATTCCTGAGTTACCCATCTCTACCTCGTTTCCATTATCGTCCGATGACTTCTCTGTATCTGTTTCAGAATCACTGCTTTTTGGTCCTAAATTAATAATAATATCCTCCATTTCTTTTTCTCTGGTCACATTTCTTGTCCAGTACGCCTCCTCACCCCGTTTTATGTGATTAATTTGTTTTTTTCCAGTCATCCGGAGTAATTGATGCAATTGCTTCTTTGGTCAATTGCTCTATTTCGTTTTCGTGCTGATCCACGTTTTTGTCGACAACCCTTTGTTTTATGATATTCCAAATGTGCTCTATGGGATTTAGATCGCAATTGTATGGTGGCAATCTTAAGACTTCACATCCGTGAGATTTTAATAACTCGTCAACTTTAATTAACTAAAAATAAATAAAAATATTTCCAAAAATGCGACACAAAGAAAAAATCTACAAAATCTGATGTAAAGAAGAATATCCCAAAAATATTAAAATGTCGTCTAGCTCCTAAACCGCAAAAAAAGTTGAATATACATGGAGTCCAAAATTTTCGGTTGGACGTCCTTATCTGGAACAACCTGTATTTAGCTTTATTATCAAATTGCCCAATTATCATGTAGCAATATAATAATGACCGTGCAATGTGATAAATAATGAAGTTAAGATAGTATTAGTCACTTAGCCCGATAGAGCTAGACATTATTCATAATGCTCGTACATTATGTACGTACGTACTCTGCTTAGCTTGGGATCAGATGGCCGTGTGTGAGTTGTCCCAAGATATTTATTTATTATTATTATTCTCATTTATTAAATTGTACATACATATAAATTACATTTTTAAATATTAATATAAAAATACAAACATTTAAAAATATAAAAAATAGTAGCCCACCGGAGGCGGAAACAGGGTCCAAGCCACCGGCGGTCAGGGCCCCAAAGAGAGGAACCTCCTAACTATGCGGGCCGTGTCCAGAAGTACTGCTTTCTGGATCAAGCCCTTGATCCAGCCACCTAACGAGAGCCTCCTTAGATGTTGGTCGAGGCTCTTGGCTATTAAGCCATTGGCTGTGACGACTATCGGCACAATGATCGCTGAGTCCACCTCCCACATGTCGACAACCTCGCGGGCCAAGTCAAGATA
The DNA here is from genome assembly GCA_949316365.1 of Hoplodrina blanda. Classification (NCBI taxonomy): domain Eukaryota; kingdom Metazoa; phylum Arthropoda; class Insecta; order Lepidoptera; family Noctuidae; genus Hoplodrina; species Hoplodrina blanda. The sequence continues at coordinate 917,264 of OX438564.1, read as the reverse complement.
CTTGATCTGCTTGTCTTTCTCGACCTTCACGAGGTTCACGTCATGCGGGACTGCTATGTCAACAATCATTGCGCGCCTCTCTAAGCGATCCACCACCACTATATCAGGCTTATTAGCCACAATAGTCCTGTCAGTGATGATGGATCGATCCCAGTACAGTGTGACACTGCCATTTTCGAGAACTGGGTCGGGCACATACCTGTAATACTGTACTTCCGATTCCACGAGGCCGTATTTTAGAGCAAGTTGCTGATGTATAATCCTGGCTACTAGATTGTGTCTATGCAAGTACTCTTCGTTAGCTAGACGAGAACACCCAGAGATAATATGACGGATTGATTCACCCGGCCGGTGGCATGCCCGACAGATGTCAACCGTGCCATCCTTCACAATAAATCTCCGGTAGTTATTCGTCATAATAACTTCGTCCATAATTGCACAGACAAAACCTTCGGTTTCTCCAAATAGGTCACCGAATCGAAGCCAGGATACGGACGCTAAGAAATCTACATCGGGCCCATGCTGGGCCCGAAAAAAGCGTCCGTGGAGCTCCTTACTCTGCCATACCTCCTCGCGATCTTTAGTCTCAAGCACTACAGGTTTGCGCCAGTTCTCTTTAGCCAAGGAGAGCGGGGTGAGGCCCTTATCCACTGAAACCACATCCCGGTGCATCCCCACGTCGGCTTCTAGGAAATATTCCCTGAGACTGCATACCTCACGGTTGTGGAGAGTCTTAGCATTTAAAAAGCCACGACCTCCACACTTCCGCGGGATATACAGTCTCATCACCGATGACCGTGGGTGATGCATCCGATATGCCGTCAGTAGTTTACGGACCCTCCCATCCAGAGCGTCAAGTTCCGTTTGAGTCCATTTGAGTATGCCGAAAGAGTACATCAAAACCGGCATGACCCACCCGTTGAAGGCGCGCACCTTATTTCCTCCTGACAAAAGACTGTTAAGCACTTTTTTCAGGCGGCCAAAGAAGCGCTCCTTCAACGATTGTTTCACGTCAACAGTATTGATGCCCAACGCTTCCGACATACCCAAATACTTATAGGTCTCGGTTGAAGAAAGGGATCTAAGGTTTATGGAATCCGAGAGTTGAACTCCCTCGGATTCCACAATCCCCCCTCGCTTGACATGCATGACCGCACATTTGTCCACACCAAATTCCATCCTGATGGCGCTACTAAAGTTTTCTGTTATCTTTAATAGCTCCATCAGTTGCAATCCGTTGGGGGCAAAGAGTTTAAGGTCATCCATGTAAAGAAGGTGAGATATTACCTGACCACCTCTCTTCAATCGATAGCCTAGACCTGAATCCTCCAGCAATGTGCTTAGGGGATTCAAGGCTAAGCAGAACCAAAGCGGACTCAAACTATCGCCCTGAAATATACCTCGCTCAATCCTTATCGGTTCGCTATTCCGCTGGACATGTCGACACCCTGGATATCGAAGAACCGTCCTCCACTGCCCCATACACGATGTCAGGAAGGTGCGTAGAGTTGCATCAATTTTATACAACTCCAGCACCCTCATGAGCCACGTATGTGGCACGGAGTCATAGGCCTTCTTGTAGTCTATCTTATTATTATTATTATTATTAAAAATTATGATAATGGCCGCATTAATCACCTGGCCCATAACATTTACATTGCCGTTCCGCCAACGGACGTGCGCCGCACTGCTCTCGCACAGCCTTGCGTCGAGACATTTTGTATGAAAAATCATAACCGCCCGTGCGCAGTACGATACCCAGACTGCAGCAGTCCGGCACCAACCGTCTAAATTGAAAGCGCCCTAAAGATCACTATAGTATTGTTCTTATGGCGCTGATAAATGTGAAGAAATAATTTATTATGATTGATGTCAACTGCAATGGACGAGTTTCCGATGGTGGTGTACTTCTTTATACCAAATTTTGGGATTCTTATCAAAAAGGATAATTGATTTGCCAGAGGCGGCCCACTGCCAAATACTGCAAAAACATTTGTATTTAGAGCAGCCAAGTTTTTCACCCTTCGGCCTAATTTGATGAAACCATATGCGTTAAAAACTGCCACAAAAGAGGAACTAACATTTACTTACCGTTTATCAAAAGCTAGAAGTGTGGTTGAGTGTGCATTTGACATGTTAGCTGCTAAGTTCGATATTTTTCAAAAAGCTATATAGCTAACACCTGCAAAGTCTACAAAAGTGACTACTGCATGTTGTTATTTACATAATTATTTACTTAAAACAGAACCACACTTTTAGCTTTCGTCAAGTGGAGATAACCAAAATAATAATGTATTAGTAGGCATTAGGCATGCAACGTGCGACATACAGAAATACATTAAACAGTGCTGAGAGACAGATTCTGTAACTATTATAACGCTAACATTTAAGTTTATGTATATAAAATAAAAAACTTAACAAATCAATGGGCTTTTCATTTTTATTCAAAAATTTCAGCATGTGAAATACCCAAAGACTTTGGATTGTACACATGTTCCGCTGCAGCACCAGATATTAATATACACATGTAAACAAAGTGCGTGACACTTCATTTAGTTTGTATTTGCCACGTAATAACTTTGATGTATATTTATCTGTGAAATTGATTGATTCTGTGGAGCGAGCTGTCATATTGAATGACAGATACAGCATGGAAAATATGGAGGTTATACAAGTGAGAATTTTAATGTAATTAGAATATTAATAGTGAATTATAAGAACTGGTGAAATAATAGCTTTAAATGTTGTTTCTCTTTTCAGGTAAAACTAGTGCATAGTTCATGTTTTGTAAAAGTGTTAAAATTAGTTTATGTAATAAAATAAAATTTTCTCTTTTCAGAGCAACTATAAACTTTGGTTATAGTTTTACTGTTCATCATAATATTCAAGGATAATAATAAAACATCATATTATATACATATTAATACATTTGTACGAGATGATACGAGTATTACAACTCTATCTCCCGCGCATTCACCATATGTATATAATCCTCCAACTCCATTGCCAATTTCCAACTCATTGATTAGCGCACCTACTCCATCATCACCTTCGGTGAATGTTTTTACATCTCGAGGAAATACTACCATGGCACCAATTTCATAGTCAACTTCCACTAATTCATCAGCAAGTGGAACAATTGGATTTACATCACAGTTATTGATGCAACAATCTGTCAAACCTGTTTGTTATAATGACAAGAAGAACAGATGAATTACCAACAATTTCATGGAAATAATGTCAATAATGATACATTACAACCATTTCAACGACCACAAGAACATATAAATGACCAACAACTTCATGCAAATAATAACATCTCCGAAAATGCTTTCCATCAGGTAGATTATAATGATGCTCGACGCGGAAAGCAACCCTCCAACCAAGATGCCACATTATCGGCACTTTTCAGATATATAAATTTAACCTAAGCTTAAGTATTACCTCTATATTTAAGTATGTACCTTTAAATTTTAGTTTTCAATTATTACGTACCTAATAAATAATTTCATTAAATAATCAGAATTTTATTTCACTCACCTATATAGTCTCGAAGAACATAGATTAATGCGTCACAAGTATTCATGACGCTCTGACTAACTGACTCCGGCGACATTTTTCCCGAAAATCTCATGTCCATAAAGTTTCTTCCTGTGTGTAATCCATTTCATCGTGAAGGCGAATTTCGTCCAATAAATTCAGATGTGTATACTTTTCTCTTTTTTTGTAGCCAATTCTTCATCCATTGCTTTCTTTTTACTCTACTCGTTTGTTTAAAGAAAGGGCTAAAATTATTGCCACACTAGCTGACCCGTGCCCACTTCGTTGGGCGGTAAACATTTTAACTTGTGACGTAATTATGAGTGTGGTTCGGTTAGTACTGAGTGCTATGATTTATTTTCTGGAGGGTTTTGTTTTTATTGCATATATTATGTATGTATGTATGTATTTGCATGCCACTTTGGCTTTAATACCGGGTTTCAAATGAGTGAATAAAATAATTATGATTGAATAAATCATGTTTATAAATAAATAAATTAAATCAAAAAAAATATTCAAAACTTCTCTGTATACTATATTAGATGTAATGCTATTATTTGGTACCAAAATATATTGTCTTTCAGGAGTTCCAAACCGAGATAAGCCAACATATAACTGTCCATGGGAAAAACACTGCTTTCTGAGGTCAATGCCCACCAGAGAGAATGTTTGACCCTGGGACTTATTTATAGTAAGGGCAAAAGAGATTTTGACGGAATACTGTAGCCTTTTAAATGGTATGGGTAAATCCGTCGGAATCATGGGTATCCGCGGAATATAAGCCAGTTGTCCCACTGCTGGCCCTGTGAGAATGGTCGCCACGATTATATTCTCCCGCAACTCTTTTATAAGCAGTCTTGTGCCATTGCACATGTTCTCATGGGCTCAAGTTTCTTAATAGCATGATAGGTATGCCAACTTTTAACATAAGGTCATGAGGAGGTAAGTCAGAAAGGCTCAAAGAATTTAAAAGTTAAAACGTCCGTACAAAGCATGTTCTAATGCGGTTCGTGAATGGACGGCGGCATTTTGCGATTTAGTAATTTTATATTATCTTCGAAATTATTTAACCAATTGACATATTGTTTTGGGCAAAACGTATCTCTATGATATTTTTGTGATCATAATATTTTTTTCGATAAGGTTTAATATTTTGTTGTTTAAAAAATCGTCCAAAGGTAAGTACGTCGAAAAATACTTTTTTTAACACATAAAAGCTACTATATCTGCTAAAATATAAAAGATAGAAATATGGTGTCGCGGACTTTTTTGTAGAACTATTCAAAGCGGACCAGGTTGCCATACATTGTTTTCAATTATATACAACTGTTAAGGCAGCGCATGCAAATAACTTTGTTGTAAGAGCTATTTTTTCCCGTCTGGCTAGACAAATATTGAGATAGTTCGGCTAATTTGCATGATATCTTTATAATTTATAGCCTATAGCACTCAGGAATAATGTAGCTTTCTACCAGTGAAACAATTTTAAAAATTGGTTCATTACTTTCGGAGATTACCCCCTACATACAAACTTACAAACAAATGTTACCTCTTTATAATATTATTATATATTATATATTATATTATATAATAGTAATAGACAAGCTTTAACTTTCCTCCGTCTAGGGTCCATCACGTTTGCCCCGTACAAAGAACGATTCAGTACTGACGCGATCCGTATTGTAGGTACGTGTAGGGTGTGCTGTGATCCGGCCCAAGATAAAAAAGTAAATATTTCTTGCGATCCCGCCGCGTCGTACCGATACGCTCCAACCAATCCACACTGATCCACCAAGTATAGCGTAGTTGAGCTTTCGGTCGCTATGGAGTCACACGTGCAGCAACGACGTTGAATTGCTGTGACAGCAACAACCTACATTCTTCTTAAATATTTACGGAATAAATTACAAAAAACGAAAAAGGCGCTACTGGGTAGGAAATTCATATAAAAACTGATTGGAATATGGCACTCAGCTTTACAAAGAGTTTTTTTTTTTTTTTTTTATTTAATATTTAACAACAACACATCATAAACTTAATTTAACATCTGCCAAACTGCAAAGCAATTTGTCGGCAGTTGGTTCTCGTGGATTAGTGCTTATAAACATTATTTTTACATTTAAAGTTATATACGTAGTCAGGTCACAAGTTCTGTCACATATCAAATGTGAAATAAATGACACATTTTCAGTTTTAATTTAATAATTTATATGTGGAAAGATAGGTAAAAATACACAGTTTTTCATGTATATTAGTTTATTCGAAATGACCTCCTTGATTTTTGATACAAGCCCGTAATCTGCGAGGCCAGTCATCGATAGAATCACGCACGACATTGAGGTCCATTTCGGCCACTGCTTTGATGAGGGATTGCTTCAGCGACTCTAAAGTTTTATGGGGTTTTGCGCAGGCTTTCTCCTCTAAATACTGCCATATTTTGTAATCCAAGGGATTAAGGTCCGGACTGGAGGACGGCCAATCTTCGTGCCTGATGAAATCAATTTCATGGGCGTCCAACCAGTTTTGCGTACTCTTGGCCTTATGAGCTGGTGCAGAATCTTGCTGGAATACCCAGTGGCGATTTGCGAACATTGTTCGTTTAAGAGGCTCTACGGAGTTTTGCAGAACTGTATTTTGGTACACCAGAGCACTGGTTTTCACACCTTTTTCACAAAAAAACATCTCAGTGGGGCCCAAATACGACACTCCAAGCCAAACCATCACTGATGAGGGATGATGACCACGTTGAACGCGCGGGACACGCCTACTCGCTTCATCACTGTTGTGAGCATACACCTTGTCATTTTGCTTATTGAAGCTCTCTTCAACAGTAAAAATTTTTTCATCTGAAAATAATATTTCGCGGTATTTTTTTCCCGCGTACCGTCTCAACAAAACGCGTGATCTTTGAAGCCTAATATTTTTCAAACGAGTATTCAGGAAGTGGGCTGTTCTTTTACGGTAAGCCCGTAGCCCAAGGTCTTCATTTAACACCCTTTTCACCGTGGTTCTGTTTAAACCCATCTGAAAAGCCAACAGTTTTTGCTTTCGCACGGGATTTCTTTGAATTCGCGCCTTGATGGCTTTGACCACCGCTGGTGTGCGAACCGTACGAGGTCGACCACTCCTCTCTCTGTCTTCTATTCTTGAGTCTTCCTCGTATCGTTTAATGGTGCGATAAACGAACCTTTGTGTTAATTTCAAATTTTTCAAAAGTTTAAAAATTTCACTTGCGACGTATCCACAACGATGCAATGCAATTACAGCGACTCTGTCTTGTTTTTGTGTCCACTCCATGTTGAAAACTAAAGAAAAGTCTACGAAACCTATGTTTTTAAAATCGAGAAATATTCGAAATTCAAACGTAATTAATTAATTTTTTCGTCTGCATTCCAAATTCAAAATTCGGATGCTATGACAGTATTTATGACCAGACTACGTATATACTACGACTACGGCTCACTATATAAAAGGTAAGTAGGTAGGTAACAATAATTCCGTATGCGAATTGTAAGGAACTCACACACAAAACCATTGATAAATCAAAGTAAAGTAAGGTAAGGGAAAAGACAATAATAAAAATCAAAACTGAGTAATATAAAATAAACCACAGCGGTATTAGCCCGTAAATGTCATGAGAGCCGGTCTGCTGTGGCTAAAACTCCCACTCCCACAACATGTACCGACCTAGGCCGCTGATCGACTGCGATTGCATTTATTTAATTAATTACAACGGCTTGCGCCAATGACAGTAATTAATAGACATAAAATTAAAACTAAGCATATTGCATTAACAGGAGCATATTTGAAAAAACTAATAACAAATCTGAGATAAAACTACTTAACAATATCTTTAAAAGGAGAAAAAATATATATATAAAATCGACAAAATGGTAACAACATAAAATATAACTTATATAACTAACAAACATAGCTTTCACAGAATGTGAGACAATTAGACATGATCACCCTGAGAGTGTCATTAAAGATGTCACATTCTGGGATTGTCTCCATTAACAAGTTTAAAGCACCATGCATACGACACAACGGGGAGTGCTTGCGCGATGCAGTGCGACAATGGGATATGGCGAACAGTCGATGTCTTCGAGTAGGCCTATGACGCAGGTAATTGTCAGGCACAAAAAGTGTACACAAAGTATTATGTAGCTCTGGGGAATCTACCATGCTCCTTAAGATTTTTATGGCTATTAGTAACTGATCTCTGGCTCTACGTACTGACAGGGAATTATAACCTAACATTCCCAGCAGAAAATGAGTAGGATACATAAATTGGTAATATCCGTAAATCTTTTTATATAAAAAACGCAAGAACGCTTTCTGAACCTTTTCAATCCCTAACACATACAGAGTTGATACGACAGAGGGGCATTAAATTACACTACGTATACTATACGTGTATAGTATTAATTCGATACGGTATAAAATAAAATATAAATAAAAATGAGTTTTTTTTTTTCAAACAAACTAAATAGCTTACAAATCAGAGTAAAACGCAAACACCCTTTGTAAATAAATTCAACTGACCTTAGATACCTAGGTATCAAAGCGGCAACGTCGCACGCGCGCGGCGCGCGTTTGTCTCGTATCAAAGCGGTCGGCCGGCGGTGGAGCGGTCGGCGGCTTACGACTTCGCTCGCGCTGGCTTTTATGTTAGTTTTTGAAATACGCGCTCAACAACAATCACAACAAAAACACTAAATTTTTAAATTCTCGATGTGTCCTCCATTCACATTAATGCACAAATTATACCGACGGAGAATATTGTTATTTATTTTTCTAATTAAATCACTGTCCGTCGCTAAGCACTTTAATTTGTGAAATGCTAAAATAATCCTATTTTTTAGTTCATTAATTGTATTTACCTCTGAGGCATACACTTCACCCTTAATGTCTGTCACCAAACCTCTGTCGGTATGTTCGCAGAGCTAAAGCAGCGTTTCACGGCATTCGCCGTAAATTAAAATCATGTCTGTGTATTCTGACGCCGTGTAAGTTACACGAGGCATTGTTGAACACTTTAATTACACACACACACCCCACCAAAGTTTAATATTATTAGTTTATAATAATTATAACTATTATTAGTTTTTTTTTAGTTTTTAAGTGTCGTATCACGATAAAAGCAGTCAATCACAAAAAAAACACTAACACTAAATAATAATAATCCCAAGTTACGTGCCCTGTCACAATAAAAAAAAGAAATACTGTCTGTCTTAAACTTATTTAGTGTCCGATCACAATAACAAAATCACAATTGTCAGCGTGCGAGTTCGACAAAACAAAAGCGGCGCGGGAGTTTCCGTGTTACGTAATTTAAGTACGTTCCCAAAGGGTTGCGTCGGCGAACTGAAAAAACAAGTTTTTTAGACGCCCCACTTACCGATCGCAAAAATCTAATAGCAACATAACGACCTATTTCTATTTCTTTTACGCCCGGGATGTTTTGCTATAATGTCACTCTCGTAATGAAAGTGCAAGTGTGTGTATTTATTGCTTCCTTGTTTGCATTGCCATCACAGAACAATATACTCCTAGCGGAGAAGAATGACAACTCCATATAAAAAAAATGTAACCATAGATTTACACGCTGATACTACTAGCGCCACAACGGAATAGCACTGTAACTACACCGCGGGCGGCTGGGCGGGAATATTTGAATTTGTACCGGTATGTATTTTATGGTTTTTAATTTATTTACAGATGGAAACTAGCTGCGGTGGAAAACACGATAACGGATATATTAACTGACACACGCGCGATATCATGATTATCACCGCATGCTGCTTCCATCTGTGTTGACAATGAAAGAAAGAAGAAACAATAAAATAATAAAAACAATATTTATTTAAAATAAAAATTGGTATAAACAATAAACAATAATACTTTTAGTTTCTAGCATAGTTTTTAGTCATTTTAGTTGCAATGTTATGTTATTTTATTTTATGATGAATAAACAAATTATTGTACGACCAGGAAAACATTAACCATATTACAACCAATTCTTGATATTTACATTTTCAAGACCTAAGTAGATCACAAAACACACCTTTACAATAATATGTTTATCAATACATAATTGTATTAGTAAATGGAAAACAATGTTAGCAAATCTGTTGACATTGGTCTGTTTTAAAAGGTTGCTGGTTGAAAGTAGTTATTTCTTGTTCAGTATAAATAAGTTAAAATGCGAATATATTGCCAATATTGGCAGTCAAATGAAATAATATTATTATGATTTATGGTAAAAAATGTGAAAATTTGTCTGATAAAATAATCACAATATTACATACGACTTTACCCAAGTCATAATATTATTTATTTTTTAATATTTTCATTTTTCTTTCTAGAGCTTTGTTTTTTTCGTCTTCTTCCATAGCCCTATTTTTTAATATAATGGATCTTTTAATACATATCGCAAATGAACTTATTTTTATATGTTCAATGTTTTTTGTTACATGAGTTTCACATTTGGTTAAAAAATTAAAATCAACACTATTTAATACTATCATTATATTATTTTTTAATTTCTTTTCCCACCCATGATTTTTCAAATAATTATTTATTATATTAGCACACTGCTCTACTGATCTCACTACATTTTTACAAACGTATTGTAATGCATTATTATCGTTGTACTCTCTAAAGCTCGTGAATATGTGAATGGCTTCTTGACCGTCACTTAAAAATGCCTTTCGGCAATCTTGGCATTCATTGTGTCTAAGCTTTTTGAATATGAAGCCACTCACGTATGCACAAGCTTGACTCTCGGGCGTCGCTTCCTCTACAGTGTCAGCTGCATCAGATAACAATTTGTCCAATTCATCAACAGAAGTATCTAATGCCTGTTGTGGCTGCACTTCTTCAAAATTATTTAATAAAAATGCTTTTAAATTATTATTTAAAATTGAGTGGTCTTCTTCACAATTTTTTTTTTGGCCTGAGTGCCTCAAGTTTGTAATAATGGCGGTTTTAATTCCCGCAACAAACTGTTGAATTGTGGGATTCGCATTCGACCCACAACTGTATCTGATGCAGCCGAAACAATTTTCTAAAGCATCCTGGTTCAGTCGCCGCGTGGAAATTGCTTTAATGTTTTTATTTTGCAAATTTTTCCACAATCTCTCAATTCCATTGAGAGTGTGGACCCATCCATCCTGTGAAGGAGGTTTACCCCTGGCTCCGATATATTTCATAGAAGCTATGAATCTTCGCATAGTATTAAAAAGTTCTATGTGAGGACTATGTGGCGTCATGTTCGTGGAATACTTCTTTCCTCTTCGTAGATCCTTGGTATCAGCATTGACGGCATCGAAGAGATCATCAAATTTTTTTAAAAAACTTGCCGTTACATGAGCCTCCGTCGGAAGATCGCCTGAAAATAATTAATAACAAGTTTATTAAAAAATCCTCGAGTTTTAAGAGTATGCGCGAAAATGAAATTAATAATCATTCAAGCGAATTTCATCAACAGCCATAGACATTAATTATTATAAGTAATAAAATAGTACTAACCTGATGCAATTTTTGATAATATGCCAGCTGCAACAGAGTGGCTAAAAATTTGGGCTGCTAGCTTGACCCTCATTTGTTGTTTCACATTAGGATGAATGTGTTGGTCCGTTAAAGCAGGGGCGAACACAAAATTGGGGTTATTTTTGTCCAGATTATAAAATGCTTCTATATGACTCCACTTTGCTGTACCTAAAATAAAAAAATTAAACTTATTTTTAATGTGTTGGTGAACCCAACCCAAGGAGGGTTGAAGTTAGGCAAACAGCCGGTAGTAAAATCTATACCAAATCATAATATCATTGGCAAGTATTCTTGGTAAATGGGTAACCTTACAGGGTAAATAAATCATATAGATTAAAAAAAGATTGAGCTACTCTTGTCTCACACTAAGTTGTGAACTTGTTTCGTGGGTGACATACTAAATCAACAATCCTATTGTACTGTAGAATAAAATATTATGTATACTATATTTATATGTATATGTACATAAATAAACGTCAAAGACCCAGGTCAATCAGAAAAATATTGTTTTCCGTCATGACAGAAGCTGGGTACTGAGGTTGTCAAATATTCAAGTATACATTTATAGTTTACCTTTTACAGGAATATTATCAGACTGAAAATCTGTAGTACACTCCACATCATGTTTCAGCAATAAATTGCGTGTGCATTTCAGCAGGTGAGGTGGATCCAGAATTGCGACATATTCTTTACCCATATAATTAAAATAAGGTTCTCTTGTAGTTGCGCCCAAGGTTTTTAATGTTTTGATGTTAACCGTTGATAGGTCACATATAGTACCTACAACATCAACTTTTGCATTGATGCACTCGGTTAGTATCTGAAATTATAAATAAATTGGTTAAGTGCATGTCGGGCTACGCACAATGTAGGGTTCCGAAGAAGCCTACCTTGCACAAGTGTGGCCATAACCAGATCGATCATATTCAATGAAAATTGCTCTTACGAATATTTTTCATACTAAAATAGATTTTGTAAGTTTATTGTTAATTACTTGTTAACTTGTAAAGCCTTTATAACCGTGATAGTTTTACTTTTAAATTCATTATATGCTTTATATCTACGATTTTTAATAATCTAAATAATAATGATATTACCTCTTTTAAAATTACTGTCATCCTATCGGCTGTTAGTGCCTGTGTAAAATAAAAAGCAACTGGTTGCTTCCATTTTTTGCGTAACCCAGCTAGCATGAAGACCAGTGCTTTAGATGCCACATCTTGGCTTCTGCCATGATTGCCATGGTCCTGATATCCTAATATCATATCTTGCTTACTGTCGTAAAAGAGATGTTTTCTTATCGACATCTCGTCAAACAACAGCAAACAAATATTCTCTTCATCTGTGTTACTCTCTGCCATTTTTTTTAATGACTCAAATATATGCATGTTTATGCCTGGTTTCAAGGGCACTCTATTTAACAGTTTATTTAGGCAGCTTTGGGTTGGTAAGGCGAACATGCGTCTAAGCAATCGATAACAGGCTGGGGATTTTTTATATATAACCAGGGCCATTAATTTCTGGTCTATGGAATATCTTCTTCCTTTTGGCCTTTTAGGGCAATTTTGCAATTGTGATTGTAACAAAGTTATAAAAGAATTGGTCATTTTTAAATTATGGAGGTCTTTTACATTTTCATTTTGGCAAATTTTTTCTATGATATTGGTCTTTTTCCCTTTCAGTTGAGTTCTGAGCCTGTTGATAAGTCTTATTTTCTTTTGACAAATTTTATACATCTTCAACTCACGTGGAGTTAGTTCCTTTTTTTTTGAAACATTCAGTTCTTTCAAAAGTCCATGTTTCTTCCTGCGTCCAACAGTATTCTGAAATCACAACACCATTTTTTTACCTACCATAGCTTAATTCAGCAAATTTTTTTTTTTTGCTATTAAAAATAACAGAGAAATGTACCGCTGATCTAAGCACAAACCTGATTGCATATTCAGTGGTGTAATATTTATGAGTTTGCATTATCGTAATGAGGAATAATATTTACACTATACAGTAATTACATAATTTGTTAAATGTTTTTATGGGGGATTACATATAAGCCTGATGCCATCTATGAGATGTTAATGTTTTGGGCTTCAGCCATGACATCCACAAGAAGAATTAAAACGATTGTATTCTTACATTCTTAGGATTATAGAATGTTTAATGTCTGAAATTCTTTCAGACTTACTTGTGGTTTTTATCCTTATAGATGTGAGTATTTAAAAAATAATGTTACCTGTATACTTTCAATGGCAACAAAGGCTTGACTGGTGGCCGCAAATTGAATATCAATTGTAGGCTGCTGATGTATTAAATTGTCCACCGATTTCAATGGCAAAGATGAACCAAAATCTCTTGTTTGCGATACATTCTGAAACAAACATAATAATCATTTTATTTAAAAAGCATAACATATAAGGTTTTTAGGCTTTAATACCAGTGTTTGCCACTTACATGAAAAATTTATCTAACAGGGATATAATTACACACAGTATATTCAATAATAATGGTAGGTACCTGTTCGCTGCTTGACACTTTAGATATATTTTTGAAAGCAACAACTGCTTGTTGGGTTGTTGTTATTGCAGGTTCAGTTTTACTTGTCACATCTTCTATCTCAACTGATGATAGTGGTTGTGACGGACCCGCAAGTACTGCTTGCTCAACACTCTGAAATAATAAATAAATATATGTATTATCAAATTACACAGATTGAGTTAGCCCCAAAGTAAGTTCAAGACTTTTGTTATGGTATACTAACTCAACAATACTATATTTTATAACAAATAAATATATAGATAAACATCTAAGTACCCCGATCAATTTGAAAAAGATCATTTTCCATCATGATCGGACCAGGGATCGAACCCGGAACCTCCGGTGTGGCAGTCCAGCATGATAACCATTGGGCCACAGAGGTTGTCACTACAAGTCGGGTGCTTATTACTTTGAAATTTAAATAGTAAAACATATGACATAATGGTTACCTGGGTAAAAATATTGTCTCTCTTATTAAACAGCTCTTGTACTTCATCTGCATCGGGCACAGCAAATATGCTGAGTTTTTGTCTGCTATTATCATAAAATGCGGAAGAATGAAAATGCCTTCCACATAACACTTTGTTTTTTTTATAGAGTGATTGCAGGAATTGTAAGTCGTCGTCTTCGTTTGGGTAACAATATTTGGCCCAAGCGCTAGCCCTGGAAATGCAATGAAAATAAATTGTAGTAGAAAAATACAGAAAACAATATACAAATATAAAGATACCCTCACATCAGTTTATTAGCTGCTAGTGTGTTCATAAATCTAATATAAATGTAAGTCATCCAAATAAGAGAAATATGTATGTAAGTAATGCAAACTGATATTTTTAGGCTTCCTTCGGCCTATAAAAGCATAGTACAAGAGTAAAATTTTTGTAAGATTTACTTACTTCGTCTTATTCGCCATGCTAGGATTCGGAAACCTGTGATATGACACAGTCATATCTTCGGCGCGAGTTTTACCACACTTGGCGCATCTTCTATGGTTGTTCCGATTACTCATGATGGTTTTAGCACCTTTGTTCAATTCGAAAAAGAATAATCAAAAGTTAACAAAACTATGCAAACTTTTTAACGTCCTGGTCGTAACACTATAAATAAAAACGTCCTTTCGTAAATAAATCTAAAACTATTTAAAACGTCTTTCCGTTAAAAACTAACAATATTTACTTCAATATAAACTTATAAAAGTTTAAGATTACAATTTAATGCGGAGGGAAACAATATTTAAAAGCACTCGATCGACACAAAAAACTGTAATGGCGGGCGGGAAAATCAAGTTTTGACTTTACCCCAAGCATAGAGTAAATAATTCCCAAGTTGTCAATTTGCCGTCCAGTGTTGCCAGATTTTGTTATAATTTTTTTAGCATAATTTTTTTATATGGTATACAATAGCACTCGCACACATACAAAGGTTTGCATGTGTGCAAGAGTCAAATATCGTCTATACAAGACAATAGACCCTGATTGCCATCTTTTAGCGAAAATATTTGGTTGTACTTGTGAATTGCGTCAGAGCGGCAACAACGCATCGTAGGTTTATCGTTTTAAGGTGAATGACCTATGCGTATTACATAATCAGCTGTTAGGAAAGATACATCGTGTTCAAACTGGGCAAAAACTTAAAAAATCATTTGCGACTAAACTACTGCACATATTTAATTGATTTTTGGTACAGAGCTTGGAAATGGTACCTAGTATAGGCAGTTTAAAGGAAAGCCCATCTGTCGTATCAACTCTGTATGTGGATTCGTGGGGATTCCAGACGGCTGCAGCAAATTCTAACTTACTCCTAACTAGTAGAGTTATTTTCTGATGGAGTTGAGGGCAATTTTACACGGATGGAAGCAAACCAATTTGAGTTGTTGTGTTCACTATTGGATGACAAAATAAGAAAGGGGTATCATTTAAGCTATCACCAATTTAATTAGTTTTGTGTTTCTTAAATAATAGGGTTTGTCCTCAAAATAGTAGATCTGTCACCAAAATGTAGTCACCAAACAATGCAAAATCAGTTCCACAATAAATCACCTAAAATCCTGAGATATAAGGTCTAGTACCAAATAAATGTTTTTGTATGTATTATAATAGGTGTGTCCTAATAAGTATTTAAGCAAACTAATTTAAAGAGATCACCAATAAATCATATTATGTTACTAGAAAATTGCATTAAGTTCAAATAAAAAATTAGGGTTGTCATCATCGTTTCAACCAAAAGATTCTGCTACTTAACTAGACTCCCAAGGTTTTAAATTTCCACTGGTAGTATAAATTATATTTAAATAAAATTTTTAGCAGAGTAGTAAATAAAACAATTAAAGTCAAAATAATCAATATTTATTGTTTAAAATAATTACCACTGAACAATCAGCGCTGGTTTAAAATAGCTGGCTTATGGCTAGCAGAATAATAGATAAAACACTTAATTAAAGTTAAAATAATCAATATTTATTCTTAAAAAACAATAATCACTGAATAATCAGCGCTGGTTTGGATTTCGAAGGGCGCCCCCTTTTTCTTTTCTGGCCGATAAGCACATTTTTTGCTTCTGGTGGGGGGTTGGCCAGCTTTAAGCGTATGGCTAATCCGATAATATGTTTGCACATATATTTCTTGTAAAACGCAGGGCAGTTGCATTTCCCATGCATCCAATCAATATTGTGCGGTAGATCCACTCTCCATTTGCTGAACCATTGGACTTTGTATTCATCAAAATCAGTCCATGTATTTTCAAAGTTTTGTATTTTGTTTGCCTTACCAGCCGGTACTTCGTAGTGTTTAAAAGCATCGTCACTATACGTCAGTATTACTTCTTTAGGCAACTTAGCCCATTGGTAGGCTTCTGTCCAGTCTTTCAGAGTCATAGTTGGTAATGTCGCAAATACTTCATCGACAGCTAACGACCATCCATTTACAAACTCTGAAGCAACTGTCAAAAAACGAGACAGTGGCAAACGTTCACGGAGCGTGTATTCATCTTTGATTACTCGGTTATGTGATTCTAGTGCATTATTAGTCGCTGGTGAACACATGTGAGCCCCCAAATACCAGTTACGGTTTTGTATGAGCCATTGCTCCTTAAAATACTGGAAGTTACTGAAAGTTGTCTCATCCTCCCATTTCTTCAAGAATGCTTGTGAAGCTAACTCGAACGTTTCTGAATCAGTCACTGCTTGGAGAGAATCCACATCTGTCAACAAATCTTTGTGAACATTTTTTCGCGTATCTTTCTCTACATGAGCCTGAATTTTTTTTTTAGCATGTGCCCAACACATTCGAATTGTGACATCTTCACCAAATACCTCTATAAATGCATTTTGTATTGCTTTCGCTGCGTCACATACTAGAACTTCTGGTTTGAAGGTTTGTGAGTACAAGTTAAAGATATTAGTCTTGATGGCATCGAACAACAACTTAAAGTCTTCTTTTGCCTCATTAGTGGCAACCCCAAGCCCGAATGGATGAAATCGTTTATTTTTGTCTGTACTTCCAACGACAAGAACGGGGAATCCTTGCCACACCAACTTGTATGTAGCATCAGCATGAATAACTTTTACGTCACGTGCTTTTTGCAGCAAATATTTTGTTGATAGTACAAATCTAAAGCGTGGTGAACTAGTTTCTTCAATCACTTCATACCCAATAACATAAACTTCATGTTCGTTGTCAGGAATTGGTGAATGAGACCTTAGCCAAGCTTCCAATTCGCCTAGGCTGATCGTGGGCTGTCCGTATTTACAACGGCGTCTGTCAATTAAATACGTCCTTACTTGGGACAATTTTGGCACTTTAATACCATCAATTTTAGTCAAATTTGCAAGTATGGCTTTTGGTTTGAGATGTAAGTCGTATAATTTGTTTATTTCTTCCTTTACTCTATCACTAAGCCCATAACAAGCGAGCGTTTTTGAATCGTGGTCATGATCAGAATCTGTCCGAAACAACAATACTTCATCCGAGAATGAGTACATGAGTAAATACAACTGAGCTGAACACTGTGGTCCCTTCCGCACCACTTTATTACATCTAAAGTACTTTTTTCTCCCTTCCTCTACATCATGCGTTCGCAGAAAAGACCAAATTTTTTCAGCCTTTATATACTCCTCAGCACTGTTTGTAAACACAGCAAATTTTTTAACGAAAATCCAATCCTTGCTTTGCGACCGTTTCTTCTTTGGTATGGTGCCTTCATCAGTGTCAGTACCTTCCTCATTTTCCTCATCAGACTCCAATATCGGCACTTTCTCCACGAATGATTGCTCGACAAACGACGATAAACTTTTTGAATGACTTGCATTACCTTCACCACTACTTGATGCCATAATCAAAAATAAACATTTAAGAAATTAACTAAAACAACAAATTATCCACAACGATAATAAAATGCACCTACAACAATGAACGTGAAATCGCGAATGAAGTAAACTTGCATCTCTCTCGCACGCCGCCCGCGTCGCGCATCGTGTGATCGAACCTAGTTACCTACAACCCATCGTTGAGGCCGGATTGGTCAATTTTTAAAGCGCGCCAATTTGTCTCCGCCCCTTTGATCATTTTTTCATTAAAATTATAAATTGATGTATTAAATTGGTAACGAATACTATTAATTTAATATCTGAACGAAATAAAATGTTACTACTGTATTGGTGACAAAATATCAAATAAAAAGGAGTCGCAGTCAGGGATCGATAATCGATTTATTTGGTGACAGATCTACCATTCTGAGCACAGAGCTATTATTTAAGTAACAAAACTGTTATTATAAGAACGAAGTTTATATTCATGTAATGCAATATAATTTTATTGGTTATCGATCTCTTATTTTACACATATATTAACATTAATTTGATAATTCATACCTGGGAACAATTTTTGTTTATCTGAGAACGAAAATATTTCGTGGCGATAGATCTATTTATTAGGTGATACAACTTGATGACAAATATAAATTTTGGTGATAGAAAATATAGTTCCTATAAGAAAGCAAGATACAAATTATCGAGATGCCATTACTGTGAGAGAAAGATTTCTGTTGACGCTAAGGTTTTTAGCAACTGGAGATTCGTACGTTAGTTTGCAGTATCTTTTCCGTGTGTCCAAACAATCAGTCTCAAAGATAGTTCCAGAGGTTTGTGAGGCAATCATCAACATATTGAAGGATTATGTAAAACCATTTTATCTATTATTTAGTTTACTTTAATCAAATTAGGTAACAGGTTGCAGTCTATAATTAAAAAAAAGGAGTTTCAGAGGATGATGAAGTAGATGCCGGTGGAGGTGTTTCTGAAGATGTTCCAAGATATTGATTTGTGTAGTATCCACTTTGCCCTGCCTTGTATCTCCCCATGTCGGCTTCAAAAATTATTTGTGATATAGCATTATTCGGTAGCCATATAGTGTCCAAATGCTGCACACGGATTTGTGGCAAATTTTGCAATAATCTTTGCCCTTATTTGGTTCAAACGGACACAAGCCGGATACCCTGAATCCATTTATTAATGTCTCTTTCTTAGAACACAAACTGTTTTTAACAGTGGAGCTAAGGTTTCTTTGGTCAGACTCTTCTGGTAATTATTCGCAGCTTACCAATCGCGCAGGAGGGTAAAGGCGCGGGCCCACCGCGGTGCACGGAGAGGCTACGCACGTGTATTAAGCTTCGCTTTGTAAGAAAATGTATGTGGTTGTGTCCACTGCAACCCACGGAGAGGCTACGCATGAATTGACGTCATTGATACACGCGTGGCTTGCTCGAATAGGCGGTTACATAGCTCAACGCTGTCAACGTGGGTCTACGTTTCCACTGGAGTACACGAATAAGACCCACGACTATGTACAGCTCGGTTATCGCAGAGCAGTTTTCAGTCATACACGTTGTGGAACGGACGCGTTTCGTGTTTCTCGTATATATCGTATCGAGGTACTCATAGAATGGCATTGGTACTGACTTTGCTAGACAGTTCTTCTGACGATGAATCCGAAAGTGAGATTGATGATCTAATCTTGGGTGAATTGCAAAAGAAAAGAAAACACCGGTTCTGGATTGAAAATCATATTAAATTCAGAAATAAACATGGAGAATACAAAACATTATTGATGACATTAAGTCATGAAAAATTTGAAAATTACTATCGACTATCACGACGAGACTTCCAGATTATTCATGACATGATTAAAAGTAAAATTGAAAAAAGGAATACTAATTATCGGGAATCTATAAGTTCTGATGAAAGACTCGCCATCGCCATTAGGTATGTTATTTATTTATTATTAAAATATATATATGTATATTTATTATTTAACTGGTGAAAAGTGGGTGTCTATGTGCACCTCTGCCTACCCCTTCGGGGATTAAAAAAAGGCGTGACGTTGTGTGTGTGTTTATTTATTATTTTTGAATGGTTCGAGATTCAAACAGCGTGAAAAGTATCTTGAGGTTGAGGCAAGGGGTTGGCGTCAGACACGGGTCTCACATCAGGCAGGGGGCTGCTATCAGGCAAGGGACTGGCGTCAAGCACAGGTCTCACATCAGGCAGGGGGCTGCAATCAGGCAAGGGACTGGCGTCAAGCACAGGTCTCACATCAGGCAGGGGGCTGCAATCAGGCAAGGGACTGGCGTCAAGCAAATGGCTGGTTTGATAATTTGTTGCACTTCTATAACCATAAGAAGACGAAGTGGAAGGCGTGGAGCAGTAGTAAGTATTCATTGAGTCATAGGACAATGCTTCTTCTTCAGCACGAGTAATTGTTTCAAAAAATTCTCTTTGGACTCGTAGTTGTAAATACTTTGGTAGATCACGTGTCTTTTGACAGAGACTTTCAAATAAATGAGATAATGCATCTGGTGGTCGATTAGCATCAGTAATATGCTTTCTTATTTCATCTCTTTCAGTTCGTCTTTGCTCGCGATTTTTCTCTCGGCGCTGAAGAATCTCTATCATTTCCAGTTGCTTGCTGTTCTTCTTCCCAGATTGAATTGTAGATGTTTTAGCCGGTGAGGGAGGTGATTCAACAACATCAGTATCCGTAATTATTGTATCAGAAGTGTTTTCAGTGTCGTTTCCTTGTATACGATCCGAAAAATTTGAAAAAGTCTCGTTATTTTCTCTGTGTGGCAGTAAAAATTCCATTAAATTCTCATATTTCCACGGTTTCATATTTTGTGCTGCCTGTCCTGTAGTAGTCTTACGTCTTCGAAGAGCTTCTCTATGACTATCTCTTAATTTCTTCCAATGAGATTTCGCTTCCTTACCTAGAACAAAAAAAAAACATAATAATTGTATGTTACAGATATATGGCAACAGGAGATTCATACCACACCATAGCTTACAGTTACAGAGTAGGAAAAACCTCTGTAGCAAGGATAATCGAGGAAGTTGCCGATGCTATATGGGACTGTTTAGCGCCTATACAGGGTTACTTTTTATTCACCATCCAAATTTTAAAATCGAGGACTTTTAATTAATTTATTTTCATATGTGAAACATTATAATCAAATAATAACAAAAACAAAAAAAAACATCCAAAAGAAAATATCCGAAAAGAAACAGAATGTAGAGACACGCAGCAAGGTTATTGACCTCGCTCGCTCGCTGCGACTGATGTAGGTACCTACGCGGTCTTACTTAAAAGGATTGATTCCAATTTTCCCTTCATACTTTACGGGCTTAGGACCGACATAATAAAATAATGAATGTGAAATCACTGGTTTTTATTATGGCGTATTTAAAAAATTGGAATCAACTAGCTATTTACAATAATTAAACTTACCAAATAAACTGGATTAACCTACAAATCACGTGTACTTCAGTAATTGTTCAAAATGGAGTCCGTTTCTCTCAATACACAAACGTGCACGTTTTTCTAAACTATTTTTTAATAAGTTTAAAGTATCTGTTTGATTTTTAATGTCATTAAATGCAATTATTATTTTACTACGGAGGTCCTCAACACTTTGTGCTTCTTCAACGTAAACACGTCTTTTGACTTCACCCCATAAAAAAAAATCAAGTGGCGTTAAATCTGGTGACCTGGCAGGCCATAGGACAGGCCCTCCGCGACCAATCCATCTATCGCCATACTTATTATTTAAAAAGTCACGCACTGCACTTGTGTAATGAGGTGGTGCACCGTCATGCTGATAATAATGATTGTTGTAGTATGAAAGTGGCACCTCGTCTAGTAAGTCTTCAATAACACCAGATAACATGTTTAAATAATTCGTACCCGTCAAGCGTCCTTCAATAAAAATCGGTCCCACGATAACATTTTCGATAATACCTGCCCAAACATTCACACTAAAACGCACTTGATGGTAGTTATTTCTAATAACGTGGGGGTTGCTTAACGCCCAATAATGTTCGTTTCGGCTGTTATAAATTCCGATTCGCGTAAATAATGCTTCATCTGTCCACAAAATGTTACAATTAATGTTTCTTAACAGCCATTCACAAAACTCGATTCTAGCGGGTCCGTCGTTATCGTGAAGAGATTGCACTGGTTGGTAATGGTATGGGTGATAACCAGAAGATTTCAGCAGCTTCCACACGTAATACTGACTGACACCGAAGCGCCGAGCAGCGTCGTTAGTGCTAGCGCAGGGGTCACGTTCGAAAAACTCGAGTACAGAATTTTCGACTGCTGGTGTTATTTCGTTATGAGCGCCATGACTTGTTGCATGGGCTGGTGTGGTAAACTGCCCATAATCTAACAACCTTTGATTTGCTGCTAAAATTGTTTGTCTATTAGGCACTCGCGAATTAATACCTCGTCTTTGTAAACGCGGTAAACTTTCTGCACGGTACATTCTTTGCGCACCATTTAAACTTTCGCCACTTAAAATGTAGCACCTGACCATTTCATAATACTCTGCATTAGAATAAGAAGTCGCCATGTCGTGCGATGATAACCGACCGGAAAATGCAGCGAGAGCGACAAAAAATGGCACACGTTCGCACGTAATTAGGTCACGGTCAACTAAACAAAAAGCCGCCGGCGCATGGCCGAGCGGGGGCTGTGCGGGGTGCGGGGTGTGAGGGAGGGGTGCGGGGTGTGAGGGAGGGGGCGCCGGGCGTAGTGCATGCTGTTTGTGTGCGTTCCCGAATTTTGAGGTAAGCGCGCGAAGTTCAACAACCTATTGTTGAACTGTACGTATTCCACACGTTGTGATTTTAGTAGCGGACAATAGTGAAAATCATGTAATTTTTTTTATTTTTTTATATTTAATTAATTGATTAGGTTACCGATTTTAAATCATTTCTGAAAATTTGGATGGTGTTTAAAAAATAACCCTGTATATTTAGAAGAAATTAAAGATGAACATAAGTGGAGAAATATTGCTGAAAATTTTAAAACTTCATGTGACTTCCCTCATTGTGTTGGAGCTATTGACGGCAAGCATGTCACAATAAAAGCACCTCCAAACTGTGGATCAGATTATTTCAACTATCTTAAAGATCACTCTATAGTGCTTTTAGCGGTTGCTGATAGTAAAAAAAAATTTATAATGATAGATATTGGATCAAAAGGCAAATTTAGTGATGGGGGAATATTACGAGAAAGCAACTTTGGTCAGAAGTTATATGCTGGTAATCTAAATCTTCCGCCTGATGAAGCACTTGTAGAAGGTGGCATCGAGGTTCCATATGTCTTTATCGGGGATGAAGCATTCCCTTTATTATGTAATTTGATGAGACCATTTCCCAGAGAAAACAATATTACACAAAATAAAAGAATTTATAATTATCGTCTTTGTCGAGCAAGACGAGTGGTCGAAAATGCGTTTGGAATTCTGAGAGTCCGTTGGAGAGTTTACAAACGACCTTTTGAGTGCAAAGTAGATACAGCCATAAAAATAGTGAAGGCAACTTGTGTGCTACATAATTATTTAATGGAACATAGTTTCACCTACAACTCTGTGACAAATGAAGATATAGCAGCAACTCCAGTTGAGAACCAACTTTTTGATTTAACACATTCGGGATTTAGAAGTTCTAATGACAGTTTTTTTATCAGGGAAGAATTTTGCAATTATTTTAATCATGCGCATGTTTTGAGCTGGCAAAATGCCCGTGTCACAATTTAAACAAATATTAAGTTTGTGTCTACTAGGTAGTAGGTGTGTAATAAATAAATATTAAGTTTGTAGATTTAAAAGTAATATTTTTATAATATTAAATTAGTAACAAAAAATAAGTAAACAAGTATTTACTCACCATTCGCCATTTTACATTCCCTCGCAATCTTTTCCCAAGCCAAATCCTTTTTACCGATGTCTCAAACAGTAAGTGTGTAAACAGGGGTGTATTGACTTTTTCAATAAATAACTCCATAATTAAACCAAATATTATTGACTAAATAAAAATAAAGCTAATGAACGTAATTGTCAACTTGACAGTCTTGACATTCCAGAATCGTTATGAAATAGATATTGACGTTTCGTTTTACGCTAAGACATTTTGAAACAAAAATTATTTCTTATGAGTTTGATGCCTTGAAAATATAGTAGTTTCGCCTACTATATCTTTTTTTCAAAAATATAGTAGGCGGGGGCTCTAATATAGTAGGATACTATATTATATAGTAGGGTTGGCAACCCTATCCCCGCCCGTCCCACCTCCCGCAGTGCCCCACGGCGGTGCACGGAGAGGCTACGCATGTGTACTAAACTTCGCTTTGTAAGAAAATGTATGTAGTTGTTTCCACTGCAACCCACGAAGAGGCTACGCATGAATTGACGTCATTGACACACGCATAGCTTGCTCGAATAAGCGGTTACGTAGCTCAACGCTGTCAGCGTGGGTCTACCCGTGCGCCGTGCCACGCTACACATAGTCGTGGGTCATATTCGTGTACTTCAGTGGAAACGTAGACCCACGTTGTCAAACAAATGAATACACGCAGCTAAAATGCGCCGCGTGTCCGTGCACAGCGTGCACTGCGGTGGAGCCGCGCCTTAAGGTGGGGTACTGTGTTACAAAAAAAATTAAATAGAATATAGTGACAAAAATATCGTTTTAATCAAACATTAATATTATTAACAACTACATAACCCATTCATTGCGGCAGAGAAAATTAACTTTATATTTCAGGTGCGGGGTGGTTTTCGTCTATAACGCCGATGGGCGTCCTCAGCACCTCAAATGGATAATATAAAATGCCGATGGGCGTTTTCAGCACTGTATAAAATGATTAATAATTCTTACGTTAAAATGTTTAACAAACTTCAAATGCGCGAAATTGGTGGTACGATAACAATCATATTATTATTTAGTGTTAAAAAATAAATTAACATCGATTAGGCGCCTATTTGTGAAGTTTTGGTTCTGTAATAGTTGGATCGTGAAAATTAGAAGAATATGGCGATAATGGTAAGTAAATTATTTTAGTTACATAAATTGTAGTTTATTTCTAAGCTAAGTCTTATATATTTTAGTTTTCAATGACAGGAAAGGTAAAACTATCATTATAAATTAATATCAGGGGTAGTAAACCTTTTTTTAATTTTATAATACCACTATTATTTT
Organism: Hoplodrina blanda; assembly: GCA_949316365.1. Taxonomy (NCBI): domain Eukaryota; kingdom Metazoa; phylum Arthropoda; class Insecta; order Lepidoptera; family Noctuidae; genus Hoplodrina; species Hoplodrina blanda. The sequence goes on along the minus strand of OX438564.1, from coordinate 892,108 downwards.
ATTATACTGATATTATATATTTATACACCTTATTTTCATTGACATTTTTGTATATACAAACAATCTTATTATTTAAGTTATTCCCGATTTATTGTCCAGGATTCCGATGCTACACCAAATTACTCTTATATTTCACGTCTTATTCTTTATTTCAGATAAAAAACGTTCACGGTCGCCCAATTTATTAGACGATACTCAAGATTCTCAGTCTATTTAGTTACCCGAAAGAAAAGCAAAAAAAAAAGAATAAGAAAGAAGATGTTGACATGCGAAGACTGCATGAACGTCATCAATGACAATATTGAAAGTGCAGATAAATGGAATATCCTTTTTGGTCAGTTAGTGACTGAAGAGATGAACCAAATTAAACCGTCTTCGTACCCGCACTTATGCAAAAATTTTAACGTTTCTGTATGATGCAAAGGGTTCACACTCGGGTCAAATTAAATACGACACTCAAATCGAATAATCATTTATTAATTGTGGATCAATGTGATTGTTAAGACATTTAAAAGTACAAAAACAATTATAATTAGTAAGCTTGTGAACCTATTAACGAAATGAAATGATGTTTATTCAGTAAATTGGTTGTAAATAACACTTTTACACGTCACATTTTAAACTAGATGAGTCCAGTGTTTCCTAGCCGACTGCTCTGAGAAGAAACACCGAAACAAACTCAGAGGTCAAAGTCTCTTTTAAAGTCCATACAATTACTTGTGATGGTCAAATCATATGCGAACCAAGTAGGTTAATGTCCGAGGTGGTCTCTTGAGGAGAGAGGCACACAAATTTGAGTCGGCCTGTCCAGTCAGTGCACGCATTTGTCAGAGATCGTCAAGCTCGACTCAGAACTTAAGGAGCTCAACGACACGACGAACAATACCAAAGAAGGGACATTTGGGTAGGCCGCATCGAGTACTCAAACTGTCAGACAACCATGAGATCTAATCAGAAAAAATGCAACAACCCACATAGTCCACATATTTACAATATAATATATTTAAAAACATACTTTTCAAAGTATATCCGGTTAAGAAGAAAAAAAAAACAATAGTCTCTAAATGTCATGTTAACGTAAAATTAAAAGATGTCATGTTTAGTGAAATATATGTCAAAAAGAAAAATGTACATTTCAGCTCAGCGTTGTGTTTGATAGTTGTATCAAACACATTGCCACACTGGTCAAAGGTTTCTACCGTATGCTGAAGCTTGTCCCGTTTCTCAGTGATGTGAATTAGTTGATTATGCAGTTCTGCCATCTCACTCTTGAGCTTGGTATTATTATTTAAAATATTGAGTACTTCCCTCTCATTGTCATTGAATTTGCGATGACAATGCACTATTTTCCAAAATAATGATCGTTACGATTCAACTTACTTTGACGATGACACTTGGTCACTTTTATTAACAGTTTTAACGATTTAATTCACTTAATATCACAATTTAACAATGTATTTACAACGAAAATTAATTATTGGGTTTAAAAATAGTAATTAAAGCATTAAAAACAAAAGATATAAATTAAAATTTAATTCATATATTGGGAGAAGTTTTGTTGACCTCTAGTCAACAGTGTTGCCACAGACCAAAAAAAAGTCGAGAACGTAACCTGTCGAGATCATTTGTTGTTAATTTTTTTTCTAATTAAAGAATATTAAAAACATATCAAAGATATATATTTTTATAACCGGATCATTGATTAAACTGTTTTTTAGTATGTAAGCCAATATTCCATTACTTATTTTAAATACCTACACTGCATATTATAACAATATTATTAATGCAGTGTATGTATAAAAAAACTAGCTGTCCGCCGCGGTTACACCCGCGTCTTTGGTTAATGCTCCGCTCCCGTAGGTCGTAGCGTGATGGTATATAGCCTATAGCCTTCCTCGATAACTAATCTATCTAACACTGAAAGAATTTTTCAAATCGGACCAGTAGTTCCAGAGATTAGCGCGTTCAAACAAACAAACAAACAAACAAACACTGCAGCTTTATAATATTAGTATAGATATATAAAAATAAAATATTAGTAATGGGATATTGGCTTGCATATTAGAAAACTCATAATTACTATAAAATTTAAGATTTACGATTAAATTTTCTTTGGCTTGTAATCATCAGTATTTGTGAAATAGTCGAAAGCAGGTAATACTTACATAGAGCTGGTGACCTAGGACAATCTGGACAGAAATAAATGGTGTCTACTCTTTTTTTATTTGTTAAACAATATCTACATTTTTTTCTTTTGATCCGTGTCAAAAGTTCTGGCAAATGAATTCTCTGTCGCGTTGGCGGAGTGGTCATTATACTAGTATTAGCTGGTAGAAGGCATTCTTATTATTTTAGTCGAAAATCGTAAAACGATAAAGACGTATTAGTGGTCATTTTAAACATTTGGTACGAATTTATGACACATATTTGAATAATATGAATGATTACTTTCTTGTACCATTTTAATAAAGTTTTGTGTTCACTGTTGTAGTGTGAGAGCAATTGATCTATTTTATCTACATTGCGCATGTATTTTGTGTATTGAAAAATAGCATTGATTCTACCATCCGCAAAACTAGGACATCGCCGCATAACATCTTCCAAATTATTAAAGAATATATTCACATTGTGACGATTGAACGATGTTGCCCGTGTCAAGCTGCAAGTTTCTGGTTTTCTTAGTAATAAATCGGTATGCCGTTTTCTAAACCCATAGAGCCAGTCAATTCCTGCCATCTTCTTATCTTCCCAGTTTTTTGGTGTATTCAAATTATAATAAACTGCCATCTCATAAGCTAGTCTGCACTCAATTGTGTCTAGGCCATAGCGCATCCTGGAACAGTTTATTAAATATTCCTGCAACGCGTTTTCTTGATCGGGGCTGAATACAACTCTATTGGCATAATTTGGTGTTAAGTCGTAATGTGTCCGGCTTCTTGCTCCGAACATTTTTTTTTTCTTTTGCACATATCTTTGTAATGTCATAAAATTAACATGCTTTTCATTTGCTGCTTTCCGAAGACTAACACCACTTTCAACCATCAGAATCGCTTCTGCCATATCCTTTTCACTATGAAGACCGTAATCCGTCTTCGTCTTACGGTTTCGCACCATTTTCTTTTAATACCTTGAAATAGTAAAAAATATTATGTTAATTGGGGCTGACTGTTACAGTGTCACACAGTGCCCCGTAACACAGTGCCCCAGAGAGGGTATCCAAATAAAAAAAATTGAATGAGTATTTTAGGTTATGTTTACAACAAACTATTCAACGGTAATTTGTAGCTAAATATGTGTGAAATAAAGGAAAACTACAATCTCTTACCTGAATACAATACGTCCGGACAGAAATTAAAAACTTTGCACTGATTTTTTCGTCGTTTAATCACAATCAACCTTTTTTGTTTGTTATTTTTTAAGCACGTTAAAAACTGCGGCGAGGACAATTGAGTCTACTAGAATAAAAAACCGCAATGTCCATATCCGTGTTTTGGCCACATACATAATTATATTTTCAATTATTGGTTGTTTGTAATTAAACATGGAGAAGTTGTTATTAAAGCAAGAGGACATGTTCGAGCATATGAATAAGGCCTATACAAATTATAAAAAGACGCCTAAAGAGAGACTTAAAGTATCGTATATTGAAGCAAGACTAGAAAATTTAGAAAAACTATTTAGTACATTCAGTGGTTTATGTAGTACAGGGTGAATTTGAATAAATGCGACAAAATGAAATGGGAGCTTCAGTTACAGTAACACAGTAATTATAAACTGTTTTTTCTACAATCTAAATCGTTAAAAAAAATTACGCGATTCATTCATAGCGACAATGTACTTAAATCGTGCCCACTACACGAAAACGGTAGTTCGCGAAATTCTTTGATACTTTAATTATTTTAACGCTTTTCCGTAACACGGATCAATTATTTTTTAATTTTAAATTTGATATTTTATACATTTTCTTGACAACACATATTATTGTATATGTGCATCTATTCAATTTCACCCTGTATAATAAAAATACAGTAAATACATCATGTAATGGTCGCATATTAATGGAATTACGTAGATTCGTCACAGTAACAAGAAAATTTAATAAATAGTCTGGACTTTGCTGTTCTTGTTGCACGCGTCTGATGGACATTGCTTATTTTGAAACATACCTATTTATATGTACTACGCCTGGTTAGTATTGATACTTTGAATAGAAAAGACTATAATCCTTACATCATTTTATAAATTGAAGTCCAGTAATTGAAGAAAATTGACGGTACTTTTATTTAAAAATAAAAAATAAATTATATACTTAATGTTTAATTAATTTAAAAAAAAATATCAAATTAAATTATTAATGATGGTAGCTCCTCTTGGACTTGGCACATCGATTCTTCAGGATTATCGTCGTCTCCGTCGTCACCAACATTATGACGTACAGGAATGTCGTGTGGCAGTACTCGAGCAAAATATCCTAAGGTATCTAAACTGCGCCAATCATTGCCGTAATGAGTTTTAAGTAATTGGCCGACGTCTCTCAGTTTTAACTGTTTTTTTGACATTCCTTGTGTCATTACAGTCGGTGCAATCATTGTAGAGGTTTTATTTTTTTACAAATACTTTTATACTGACCTAAGTCTTGTCGATAGTGCAATTCACCTCGAAGACCCACCATGTCACTACATCTGCTGCTTCTTTTTAGATAGAATCTTTTGCATTGAGCAAAAGGTACATGCCACTTACCAACATTTAAAAATATGTCTTTTAACGTGCTTTTCCAGTCGAAGATTTCACATTTGTTGCTACGTTAATAACCGTTGCATGTCGACTTACTACATCTATGTATTCACTAGGATTTATAATATTTTCCCTTTTTCGCAGTTGCTTTTCAATGTGGGCAAAGACTCGGTCAGCGGGAAGAAATGAGTGACCCACTACGGGGAATACTATTTCTATAATTTTAATTTGCGTTGGTGCATGATGGACTAACCATTTCGAAAGCATAGCTATTAATATAGAGTTTTTATTCTGTCCGGCGCATCCATCAGCCATAATCCGAAGTAAATTACATTCAGGTGTAAATTCAGTATTACAAAGTCGATGAAAAACTGCAGATGAAATTAGATTTGAATCCTTTGCATATTCATCTTCGGTGCAGCAGTAACTGAATATATTTTGCCTCGTCAATGATGATTTTGAACTGCCTTCTACTATTGTGAAATTAAAAAATAAAGTTGTCTCGAGTAATGGGTACGATCATTTTTTTTTTTTTTTTTCGTGGAGAAATCCTCATGGATGCCCTTCGTTTGGGGATAAAGGAGGGGTATGTCGGACTCTTACCGACTAAAACCCCACGGTTCCCCCTGCTACCATAAGTCGGGAGGCCGGTATTCGCATTACGCATGATCCGCGCCCCCGACTGGTATTGGACCGCCATTGGCGAGCCCCTTCACTATGTGCGGCCTATCCTGCGACCGCACATTCCACTAGAGAGGCGCGCACGGAACACTGCGCGCCGCCATCTCAGGCCTATGTCTGGTCGAGCGACAAACTGCCCCAAGTTTGCCGCTCGCAGGCCCCTCCTCACGGTGGCCGGAGATCGTTGAGCGCCCTCCAATGGGTACGATCTGGAATTTTAGGTAATACCATATTTTTTTGGCAGTCAAAGGATATTATTTTTATTGAAGGGTCTTCTGTTTTTAACATATCAAAAAATGCCTTTGCACGTCTCTTGTCCACTTTTTTTTTAATCATCAACCGACTTTTATCAGGCTCTTTCGTGACTTTTAATTTTTCCGTCAACTGCAAACAAGTTGAACATACATCAACACGTGGTGACCCAAATCCTAAATTGAAACATGTATTAAATATGTTTCGGAAATATAAGGCCTTTACTTTAAGATGTTCGGCTGTCTGGTCATTATACATTTTGGCCATTTTATTTATGCTCAATTCTGACGGCAAATACATTCGCTTAGAATTGCCTCTGCAATAGTGAGCTTCAGTGCATTTAAATTTCTTAACCCTTAATGGGTTGTGAGTGATCTAACCATCATAAAGTTATGAATTTTGGAAAATATACTTATTATGAGGTCTAGAATAATATTTTCTGAGTTTGATATTTATCATTTATTGCTCTAATGGGTTTTACCACGTGGGAACTATTTTCCGGTTGTCCATATAAAAATATATGTTTTTGAGATACAGCATGAATATTATTTCCACATCTGGGTAGGGAAGAATGATAGACATTTTATTACATGTCACCATATTTATTTATGAAAGTTGTCAAAACATTCGGGGCAAATAGATACTTTGCAAGTTTTGCATATGAATCTGGAGCGTTTTTCTTTTACGCGAGTAGAACAAAAGCGGCATCTGCGGAATTACAAATTATCTTGAGGTAGATGTAGTCCCACATTCAGCAGTCTGATCCTCGTCATCGGAGGACATCATTCTACTTAATTCCGATTCAATCTGTGCATCTTTCAACTCTCTCCTCAGTATCACCTGTAAGAAAAAAAAAAGATGTAGTTCCGTAATGATCAGTAGGAAAATAGTTCCCACATATTTTGGAAGCCCATAAAAGTCGAACCAAATAACTATTTAGGTAACTTTTACATAAAATGTACAGCAAATATCATAATTATAACAAATCTGTAAGAAAATTATACTTACGGTATTTTTTTTCGACATTTTCGACCAAAAAAACTCACAAACACGCATAAAATTAACATTCAGCTGATGTTTTGACAGGAGACGTCGGGGTTTTTGTTTTTTTTCTTTCGTAAAGTGGTGTGTTCCAATTCACGCTATTTTTTATCATAGACAATTTTACGTAGTTTTATTATTTTGACAGATTGTGGGAAACTATTTCTTCCTGACCCTTTGAGAACACATATAAAGATGTGGGAATAATTTTCCTACTGCACATTTAAGGGTATGAATGAAATTACATTTTGTTTCTTATCTTCGTATTTATGTGACTTATGGTCACCACCACGGTTTTCCTTTGGGAATTTGCCTTCTAAATAATAATTCTTTACCACATTTTCTATCCGATACCTTTTGATGTGCAATATTTTTAAAAAAGCTTTTTGGCAAACAAATATCATCTTTTTTTGAGATCTACAGTAAATCCTGTACATTCTTTGCATAGCTCTGGTATTGTAATGCTTAGTATTAGACCGAGGACGACGACGTTTTGTTTGCACAGCTATAGACATGTTTTAATATGAACATATCTTGTTTTACTTTTTCCTTTACGGCATAAAAAGATTCATGAAAAGATTGTAATCATTCATACTAATTTCAGAGCTAACTAATTAAGTAGTTCTAAGTTGTTATAAAAATGAAACAACTATACACATTTTAATAAACATTTTTCATTTTTTTAATGTATAATTAATTACATGGATTAATTCCACAAAAGGATCTCTTTTTGTCATATCTAATATCAAAAGTGTACTGGAATATAGGTTTGGATTTAGGAGGTTTAAGGATATAAGATAGGAAAATAAGGTCGTGATGGAAAAAGCCAGGAACGACGTGTTGACCGTGTTGTCGGAGATGAGTAGGTTGAAGAGGCAACACGTGCAAACTGGCTAACTCGACCAGATGTAGGAGTTTACAGGACCAATTTTTGGAACAAAATCTTCTAAATATTCATTTAAGTTTTTAGGTTTTCCAGATCCATAATAAATTCCCACAATAAAAGGTTTTATCTCCGGTTTTCCATATAAATTACACAGTATTGGCCAAAATTCTTTTTTTGTGCTTTTAAATATTGGTAAACCATCGAAATTCAAATTTAAATTATACAATATCTGGTACTTCCTCCAAAGCACTAAAAACATTTTTTAATGGTGCAGTGAAACCGTTATGCCAGTACTCTCCACCTTCAATTGTTTTAAAAGTGATATTTCGGGGAGTTTGTAGTAAGGTTCTAGGATTTGTCGGTAAGATTCCGGGAATCCTCTCATTGATAATTGCCATCAATTCTTTCAATGCGACTTGTGAGATATTTTTACTAAGAGCCCATTCTTTAATTTTAGCTCCTCTTATAAATTCTAATCGTTTGAGGGATTTTCTTGGACTTTTTGGTAGTTAGATTTATAAAGCGTATATTGTGGTTTTCCGGTGTTAAATGCCACAACGGCTGCGTAACAACCTTGCTTCGTATGAGTTCTTCAATGAAAAATTAACTCGTTTTCCACCCACTACTTTGGCTACAATACTGTTGAACTGCTCTGCTCGGTTATTTGTAGAGCAGTGTAACAAACTCCTCGAGTTATGCGCAAGTTGAGCAGCATTTTTGTGAAGTCTCAAAATCAAGGTTGGTACTTGTGAAGTTATATTACGTTAATTTTTTCTTTCATCTTTACAATAATAATCATCACACTCCCTGTGATCTCCAAAAACATATCGAGGATTATTAAGTATGTCTTTTTGAAGATTTTGGATTTTTTGTTCAACTGTGGCATTTTCTTTTCTGTATTTGATTGCAGAACGAATTGCTGTGCGTAATCTGGTCTGACGATCTACTTAAGTAATTTACGTTCTGGGTTTGGGAGAGATGTGTCGGTTAATAGTTTGAGATTTTTGCCATTATAATTTCTTAATAAGTGATTCGTACATTCTGTAGAACAATTCGAAGGCTGGCAGCGAAGGGGTAGACTCGATGACGGGCTTCTTTAAATTAGACTCCAAGTAGCTTGTACAATAATTAATTTAATGGCGTTATAAAGATACATTGCGCTAATGGCTTGCGCTCAATGAATAAAACTAATACACTATGACCGGTGTCGTCCGTGTCGTCGATAGAATGACGGAGGCGCGGGCGCCTCGCGCGCACCGCACCGCGTTCTTCCCCCGCGCCGCTCTGCTACCCCGCTCTCGCCGTAGTGCCGCTCACCGCTTCATGTGGCTGCCAATATAGTGTGTAGTAATGTACTCTGTGGTGGCTGCGTGTCGCCTCCCGCGCCGTGCCGTGTGCGTGTGTGTGTAATGTGCTCGCACACATGCAAGGCGTCAACAAGTTGCCCCCCTCGGCAAGGGACTGTGCCTTGTAGACACATCAGGTCGATCTTCAACTGGTAGCGGGCACAGCCGATTGAAGGCGCGCCGAAGAGTGCCAGATGTAGTCTTCACGTCTGCTACCATGGTCACACCGTCGGTGCCTGGATACACGCTGGTTATTCGCCCGAGCAGCCATCTGTTTGGTGGCAGTCGATCATCCTTGACTAGCACCATCTCTCCAAGTTGAAGATCTCGTCCTCCTCTGCACCATCTCTGTCTTTTTTGCAGCTCTGTAATGTATTCTTTATAAAATCTATCCCAGAAATGGGTCTTCAACTGTTGAGTTCTCATATAACGTGAGAAAGTGCTCAACCTTGTAGTGTCTTGTGCCTGAGGAAAGGGTAAAACAGTTAATGTTCGCCCAAGAAGGAAATGAATGGTGTGAGGGCTACTAGATCTAAAGGATCAGAAGATAAAGGAGTTAGAGGCCTTGAGTTCAGGATAGCTTCTACCTGGGTAAGTACTGTGTTCATTTCCTCATAAGTAAGGTTTGCAAGAGCAAGTATACGTTTCAAATGATGTTTAACTCTTAAACAAACGCGGCGCTGTGTAAGACTTATCAAAGATGTTAAAATGGATTTAGCTTACATTTAGAAATAGTTTTAATGTATGATAAATTAAATATAAAAAAAAACATAGTATATATGTTTTTTTCTGGTGGGAATATATTTCCCTATGTTTGGTTAGGATATGTTTTGTTTCAATGGTGGAAAATTATTTCCCTATATCCTTGACTGCAATGCCTAGTTGTGCTGCATGACTAGTTGTTGCCTTTGACTTTACTTGGTTTTTAAATAATTAAGAAAAAACAAAATCATAGAAATTAGGTTATTTATTATTGCACAAAAAGTAATAATCACATAATGGAAACAAAACAGGAGAATCATACATTGGTTACATGGCGAGTTTCAATAAGATGACATTTTTTTAAGGACTCTTGAGCACATAATGCTATGTCGCATTTGCAGCATTTAATATTCGTTCTCTTTTCTTTAGCCTTTGTGCTACAAAAGCGACATCTTTTATAAGAATTATCTTTTGTTGGTAAGTGTTCACCTACGTTCCTAAGGCGGATTTCGTCCGGTACGCCAAAATTACCTCCTTTTTTGTTTTTAAACTGAACCGATGTGCGTGTTTTGGTCGTATAACCATCTATCAAGGCACGGGCCAACTTCAGCCGAAAATTCCTCAAGTGAACCGTAGCTGGATGTATTGTTGTCTATAACCATTTCGGTAATTACTAAGTGGGACATTAATTCCCTATAACCATTTCGCGTTCATTGTTTTATATAAAATGTAATAAAATGTAAATGTATTAATACCTATTGATTATTAATGTCGTATCTTGATATGTGTATATCTTTCGTTGGAGATCCTAATAAATAAATAAATAAATGTTAATTCTGACTTTTTGTTCAAATTTTTTATCTATACTATCTATACTAATATTATAAAGAGGTAAAATTTGTTTGTAAGTTTGTAAGTTTGTATGTAGGGGGTAATCTCCGGATCTACTGAACCGATTTTGAAAATTCTTTCGGAAATTGGAAGCTACGTTATCACTGAGTGCTATAGGCTATATTTTATATAAAAAAAAATAGGGGTCCGTAAGATATTTGGGTTTTTCGGACCCAAGGTGTAAAAAATCATCCAAAAAAGTTCCTTATTTGGCGTACGCCGCCTAAACTATAAAAGAGAGTAGGGGTAGGGTAGGGTAGGGTAGGGTAGGGGTAGGGTAAGATAGGGGTAGAGTAGGGTAGGGAAGGGGGTAGGGTAAGGCAGGGTTAGGGTAGGGGTATTGGTAGTGTAGGATACCACGCGAACGAAGTCGCGGCGGGTCAGCTAGTTTTAAAATAAAAATAATAACAAAGAATATTGAAATCATTATTGTTATTTTTAGGAACGTAAAGAGTTTCAAAATGTCGTTGCAATCTAAAATGAAAAGAAAGAAGACAATAAATGTTTCCGAAACAGAAAAATTACAGAAAATAGTAGATAATTTGTCAGATTTATCAGACATTGATACCGAGTCTGAGGATGAGGTTATGAGCGGATCATCTTCTTACTTGAAAGATTCTGAAAATAATACATATGATGAAATTGAGAAGCGATTAGAACATTTATTTGGGATACCGCCTATAGAGGATGAAGACATTGAACTGAATGAACCAACATCGACGAGTACAAGTGAACACATTAGAAGAACAAAATATTTCGGCGTCACATACTAAAACACCTGAATCTCTGGTACCAAACACACTAGCTAGAATAGTCCAACTTGAACAGCCATCCACACCACCTCAAATAGACTTACCTTTCTCGGAAGTATCAACTACAACTACAGGATCAGAAATAACTTCAGCTGTGCCTCCCTCAATTTCAAATCCAATATCTGTACCTGTTCAATCTACGTCATCCTCTGTATCCACACCACCTCAAATAGACTTACCTTTCTCGGAAGTATCAACTACAACTACAGAATCAGAAATAACTTCAGCTGTGCCTCCCTCAATTTCAAAACCAATATCTGTACCTGTTCAATCTACGTCATCCTCTGTAAAAATATAAATATTATCATCTATAAATCTACCATACAGACACACCGCAGTTCATTCAGCATCGGGCTCACAATCATCTGTACTTACAGCAACTAGCAACTCAAAAATAACCAATATTTCTTCAATACTACCATTGCCAAACCGTACCAAATTATCATCATCAATAACTACAACTATAGACCAGACCCAAGTTTACAGTTTTCCAACCGAAAGAGGGCCAGCACTGATGTCTACTACATCTAGTTTACCTACATCTCACCCTAAATCATCTGATATTCCTTCTATATCTACAGCATCCAATTTAATATTTTCTCAGTCACCAGTGTATCCTAGTACTTCAAACGATGCGTTTACTAGTTCTGATTTCACGCAACGTACGAGGCCTTTAATATCTTCTAATAGATCAAGAAACTCACCGCCCAGGGAATGGAAAATCGTTCGGAAACTTCACACGGTACCCAATTTCGACAAAAAAATTGTGCCTCAATCTATATACACACATAAAACGCAGCCTATAAATATATTTTACAACTTTTTTTCTGAGAGCATCATAGAATCCATAGTAGTAGAAACTAATAGATATGATGCACAGAAACAATAAAAAAATTGGAAAGATGTAACATCTCAAGAGATAAAAGCGTATTTTGGAGTATTAATAATGATGGGCCTGAACCCCCTTCCCGATATGGAACTATATTGGTCCAGTGATAGATTTTATAATAATCAAGAAATTAGCGACGTTTTCCCGATTATAAGATTTAAAAAGCTTACAGAAAATTTACATCTCAGAAACAACGCAGAAGAACCATCAAGATCTTCACCCAACCATGATAAGTTGTACAAATTGCGAACTCTTATTGACACCTTGAATGACGTGTTTCAAAAACAAACATCAAATTCCAGTAGACAGTCTATTGATGAATGCATGGTGAAATTTAAGGGACGAAGTTGTCTTAAACAATACATGCCGAAGAAACCGGTGAAAAGAGGTTTTAAAATCTGGGCCCGTTGTGATGCAGTAACTGGGTATCTGTATCAATTTGAGGTATATGCTGGTAAAGGAGATTCTACTGAAAATGAAGGTCTTGGTTATAATGTGGTATGGAGACTATGCCAAAATGTACCACCAAATACGTTAATAGCATTTGATAATTTTTTTACCGGATGCAATTTAATGGATGATTTGTTTAATAATGGCATTTATGCAGTTGGAACAGTGAGACTCAATAGAGTCGACCTGCCCGATGCTATTACGAAGAATGACCGCGCTCACAAACTTAATAAAAACGAATTTGCAGCACTGACCGCAGGACCAATATCTGCAATAAAATGGGTCGACTCACGTGTAGTTACTGTCTTGACTACTGCTCATGATCCGAGAGATACTATGTTTGTGAAACGTACCCAAAACGATGGGACCAGAAAAGATACGTTAATCCCCACAGCTATAGCATCGTATACGCTTACTATGGGTGGAGTCGATCATTTCGATCATTTCAGATCATCTTACCCTATAAACAGAAAGTCCAGAAAATTTCGGATGAGATTGTTCTTATTTATGTTAGATGCGAGTGTGATCAATGCTTACATTACATAGGGAAATTATTTCCCACCTAGTTTCTACATACAAAACTAGCACGGAGTTTTCTTTTTATACACTGTTTATACCATCAATATATCAGAAATATAGTCTACTTACAGAAATAAGGACAGTTACGTACTTATAAGAATTTTTCTGCTCGTCAGACAAAAAACACTTCACAACAATCCTAATTTAGAGCTAAATTGGCGGAAAAAACGGACCTCGAAGTTTGAACTGACTTTGACGTTTAAGGCATGTGACATTTATTAAGACAGTGTTGCCAAAAATTAAAAGAAATATGGTATAGTTTTTGATGGATTGAAATAATTTGAAGTATCGATTATCGATTAATTATAAAATACCAAAATGTAGATCATTGTCGGGTGGGAAATAATTTCCCTATGTTTGATTAAGGGTTAACTGATTTTACAGTAACCTCTGCTAAACCATTAAAGTGTGGGCTATAGGCTGGAGAGAATTTAAAGTTTATTGATAAATTTGCAGCGGGTGCACTTAAATAGTTTGCATTTAATTTTAAAAACTAGCCAGTTAATGCTACATGCTCCTACGAAACATGTACCATTGTCCGAGAAGATGTTGACAGGTTTTCCTCTGCGGGCAATAAATCTGTTTAGAGCAGAAATAAAGATTTCGGAGCTGAGATCTGTCACAAGCTCTATGTGTACTGCTTTAACAGCCAAGCACACTAAAATGCAAATATACCAACAATATGTGAAATAATCAACATTTGTTATGTTTCTATTTTTACAGGAATGAAGAGAGTAGTCAAGAAAACTGTTAAAAAAGTATTCCTTACAAATATCGAAAAAGAATTGCATCAAAAAGTCATTGCTGCAAGAATAAAAATAAGCAAAATAAGGCAAGAAAACAGGCAGCCAACATAAAAACTGCAAAATAATTGGCACCTAGTCCTGCATTCTTAAATACGCTCGAAAATTGCACTAGTACGGGTAAATTATTAATGCAAATGCAATGCCGGGAGGACCGAAAAAAGGAAAATGGACGACGTTTTACGTTACAAGAAAAAATTGCTGCTTTATCAATTTTCAAGCAAAGTCCCAAAGGATATAGATTTTCCAGAAAGATTTTTATTTTGCCTGCTCAGCAAACATTAATCAAATTAATTCCAATGACGTATTTTCTCTTATCGCGATCCAAAAACTGAACTGTTCTTCAAATACGTCAATATAACGCATAAATTGATGCGTTATATTGACGTATTTGAAGAATAATTCAGTTTTTGGATCGCGATAAGAGTTCATGGTAGGGCTGCAGATTTGTTAAAAGCTGCTAAAGAAAGAGGGATTTGCGTGAACAAAACTTATTTTACTGTTAATGGTCATAAAATTTATTATATTTTTGACGCACCACATTTGATAAAGTTGGTTCGTACCAACCTGATGGCGTATGATTTTCATTTCCAAAATGGCGCTGTTGCAAAATTTTGTCACATAAAAAAATTCTATGAGCATGATAAGAAGAAAAGCTTTAGACAAGCTCATAAATTGACTAAGGGTCAGTTCACACCGAGACGCGACGCAACGTGACGATACTTGAAGAGGCCAGTGACTTCGCGCTGCGCCGCGCGCCGCCGCGAGACGCATCGCAACGTCGCCGCTCTTGCACGTCGCGCGTACCGGCGATTCACCGCTGCGTCGCGATGCGTCTCGCGGCGCCGCACGGCGCAGCGCGGCGTAGAGCGACGCATCGCGACGTAGTGCTGCGTGATGTAACGTATTCTAAATTCTTACAACGAAATGTGTATCTTTTCGTGTAGAAAATAGAGTTATATTTTGAGTCGCTCTTTTAAAGTGTGCACGCAGCGTCGCGTCGCGTCGCGTCTCGGTGTGAACTGACCCTAACAGCCATATGTTACCCTACGAACTTTGAAAAAATTAAAATTCGTTACGCGACGCAACTTTTAAGCAGGTCTGTAGTAGCTGGTTTGCCTACATACATACTCGTAGATTTTAATGTAATAGATGAATCAGCAAGGCACACAGTCTAATTAATAATGTTGATGAACGATTTATTTGACGCATTGAATTCATAGTCTCCGTGACAGCTATAAGTACAAAAGAGCGTTTTGTGGGCGTAAAAACAGATTGAAAGGAGATCGGACATTTTAGTATGGACCTTGGTCCAAATGGCGTCGGCTGATGAAACCTAGTCCATATGATAGTTCATGAGTGTAGGATATTTTTATACTATGGGCACCATAAAATTGGCCTATGGAGAAAAAAGTTATACAGTCCAGAAAAATGGTACATTGTAGACGAACAATTCCGATTATTTGAAGACGCCTTAACCGATTTCGAACATTCTTTATTTATTTGAAAGGGTATAACTGCCCAAGTAATCCCGTATTAATATTGTTATGATCTGATAATGAATTACGGAGATATGGAAAGGAACTCCTCATAGAATCATAGCAGAGCAGTCGTAACAAGTAAAATTGCTTTGTTTATGGAAAGTGGTAGAAGGGGGGTCGACGTACCCCCTTCTCCCTCTTTACAGTCAGTCATCAACTACGCGTATAAACAAAGCAATTTTACTTGTTACGACTGTTCTACTATGATTCTATGAGGAGTTCCGTTCCATATCTCCGAAGTTCATGATCAGACCATGGCAATATTTCTATGGGATTACTTGGGAAGTATACCCTTTCAAACAAATAAAGAATTTTCCAAATCGGTTCAGGCGTCTTCGAGTAATCGGAATTTTTCGTCTACAATATTTTCATTTTTCTAGACTATAACTTTTTTCTCCATGAGCCAATTTTTTGGTGCCCATAGTAAAAAAATATCTTACACTCACGAACTATTATATAGACTAGGTTTGATCAGCCGACGCTACTTGGAACACTTCCGCCCGAAGGCAAACTTTTTCATTGTTCGACTACAATATTTTCATTTTTCTAGACTGCATAACTTTTTTCTCCATGAGCCAATTTTTTGGTGCCCATAGTAAAAAAATATCTTACACTCACGAACTATTATATAGACTAGGTTTCATCAGCCGACGCTACTTGGAACACTTCCGCCCGAAGGCAAACTTTTTCATTGTTCGACTACAATATTTTCATTTTTCTAGACTGCATAACTTTTTTCTCCATGAGCCAATTTTTTGGTGCCCATAGTAAAAAAATATCTTACACTCACGAACTATTATATAGACTAGGTTTCATCAGCCGACGCCACTTGGAACACTTCCGCCCGAAGGCAAACTTTTTCATTGTTCGTCTACATTTTCATTTTTCTAGACTGTATAACTTTTTTTCCCATAGGCCAATTTTTTGGTGCCCATAGTAAAAAAATATCCTACACTCACGAACTATTATATAGACTAGGTTTCATCAGCCGACGCCACTTGGACCACTTCCGCCCGTTCTCCTTTCAATAAAATGTTGATTTTTTTTGCGAACATTAAAATTACGAGATCCCCGAACTGGAAACGACGCTACTCAAAACTCAAACTCAGAAACTACTGGTCAGATTTGAAACATTCTTTCAGTGTTAGATAGCTTAGCGTATAGCCTATAGCGGGGCTATAGGGGGGAACGGGAATAAAACGGGATTTGCTTCTTTATTTAATCATCTAAGATGACTGAATATAGTAGGAAAAAGTACGACCTATTGTTACCATGAATATCCGCTTTTCTAATCTAAATCTATGAATTTAAGATATAATATATAAAATGCAGTCATAATGAGTTCTTGTCGCTCAATAACAACAGCCGCACCGGTCGATTGCTCAGGTTAAGCTTTGCTTGCCGCGGTTGGTTGACAATCTTTACATACCAAGAATTTTGAATTGTTGTTTGTCATATGTAATCTTTGACAGTTAGAGGCGTGGAATTTACAAATGGGCTAAGTACCATTTCACAATTATTGATGTCGCGTCGTGACGCGAATGTAAATAAATAAATAATTGTAAATAACGAGAATAACATGGCAACACCAGTGAATAAGGCATAACGACAAGTAGTCGATTTACTCTATGACGAAGATGGAAATTTATCTATGGTAAGTTCACTCTTGAACGAAGCGTCTTGTAAACGGCCATTTTGTCGGCGTCCCGCCCAGAGGAGCAACGCGCCGGTCAACGGATTGTTACAAAGCTAAGTAGATAAGTAGTTCGGGATAGAATTGAGTAATATTACGTAGCCTGAGTAGTTGCTAATTAGAGAAATACTGCATGGGGCTACAGTTGTAAGCTGGTGCTTGTAGATCATTAGTTATAATGTAGAACAAGTAACGCTGTAATATTAGAGTCTGCCGAGCTGGCTTCGTGGTGGACACGTGGCGGTGATGTATGACTGGCTTATACCAAAGCATGCATGTGCGTATTCACCCGAGAGAGACGGTGAGTTATGTGTGGTTGAGACCACTGGGAATGTGCCCAATAGATCAGAGTGGCGTGGAGTAATCCAGCCTAGCTGATACGAGTGGGTGTGGCTAACGAGCTTGCCGTGGCGTGGAGTATATCACACGCCGACACCCCTAAGAGTATGGCAGACGTGCCAGCCATGTTGTCAAGTAGAAGTAAAGTTTCCTAACTTGCCATGGCGTGAAATAAACCGCTGGTTCCCCCCTGAGAGTCTGGCCGACGTGCTGGCAATATAGACTGAAAGGGGGAAGAGAGCGAGGGTAGACCAAGACAGGGTCTGAACCTCGCCTATCTGAGAGTTTGCCTGGAGTAATGGAGTGTGACCTGATCATACTGACCTCCTAGCTTACTGGTTGTGCATGAGTATGTCATTAACGCTTTGATATGTCTACAGCCTAGGAGAGGTGGCATAGTCACAGACCGACTTAGTCGTCCTGACGAAGCTTCCCTCTCCTCGCCCGTAGTGTGGAAGTAGTTGGCATCAACGGGCATTAACACCTACAGGCGGTGACCAGCAGCGGTGAGCAGCTACGCAGAGGCAAGGCACAGGCAAGACCAGGGCAGGTGAAAGTTCTGCGGAAGGAGGTGAAATAAAGACGTGGACAGTAAAGCGAGGTACGATATTTAATATTCATTACTATGAAGGATTAGTAAACCATTCGTGCGCCTGCTTATGTAAGCGAACCCAAGGCAACTAAACTACATTCCTCCCTATGGCTTACAAAGAAGAGCAGGGGCGTCACGACAATTGACAAATTAAATAAAAATTTGTTTGTTTCTGATTCTGAATCACCATGTATTAGGATATTTTATCATAAGCAAAGTTGTTATTAAGGTACTGTTTATTCATACACCAAACAATAACACAATTTTCGTAGATGTATATTAGAATTTTTTTTGTTTTTAAAATAAAAAAAGAAATGGGTCAAATTATATGGTTTTTACCATTCAAAAGGGCTAAGTGCCAAGCATTATTATCAGTGGGGCTAAGTACAATTATTACAAATAATTAATTACTACACAAATTTCTGTAGAATTCTTTATGTTCTTCTGGCAAGTATTCTATCATGCTTTGTAAATCACTCTTCTTTTCACTGCTTATAGTATTATGAGGCACAAGCTTGTGTAATTCTACATTTTTTAAGTCTGAAATAGTTTTTCCTCTTTTCAAAACGTTTACTTCTTTCCAAGGTTCCATATCGGTGAAATTTTCTTTAATATGTACTATATCTGGATTATCTTCCCTCACTAACAACCGTGAAGCAGTCGAAATATTAAGTTTTTTCGTTACAATTATGTTGTCTGCAGCAGTTTGGAGGTCAATAAAACAGTCACTTGTCATATCAATGACTTTGAAAGGCTGTGATGTATTCTTTGCACCGGAAATTACTTTTTCTAGGTCTTGAGGGACATAACTTTTCATGACTTTTTTTCTTTTTTCTATTATTCCGAAGTCTCTGTCACATTGTAAGAAGCTGTGGCCTGTTATGAGGAATTTTTGTTCAATTAATTTGAAGTGACCGTTTGCTACTAAAAACATCAATAAGAAGAGCATCATTCTGTTTTTATTTTGGCCAGCACAGTTATCACACCATAGTATCAAATGCTCCTTGTTTGTAATTTTTTTATTCACAAAATTCAAGAGACATGATGCTATTTCATTGCCCCCTCTGCTACAGATTCCTTCATGCCAAAGACACATGTAAGAGTTTCCAATATCAGCCACATTGATGCACAAGTTATAACAGCTAAGCTGACGTTTGTAAAACATCTCAGAGTGAGTCAAAGTAGGCACAAACAGCACCTGTTGAAGATCTATGGCTAGAGTCATAGTTTTACTACCTGGTAGTTGAGATTGCTCTCTATCTATGCCCATTTGCTTACGAGATTCTTCTGCTTTTCGGTGGTATATTTCCAAAGTAATCTTAGCAGACCGACTTTCTGAATTTTGAGCACGCACTATTGCTGACAAGCGGTCACATACTTTACAAGTATCGGTTCTGGGCCTCTTGAACTTTAAATTGGGAAAATATTTCAAGAATATTTTTCTGTAAAACTCATAAGTTACTTTGTTATCAGGATGCATTTCATTGAAAGACTTCGCATCTATGGATGTTTAAATCAGAGCTAAGATATTCCTTTGAACTTTTTGCTCGTGTGTAATGACTTTCGTCCCGGGGGAACATATTAATGTGATCTTTAACTCGAAGCACATCACCATCAGAATATTTTGCCTTTTTATGTGAAGTTCTATTGTCAGTAAAAGATGTTTCGCCTAGTTTCTTTTTGCGGATCAATGTCTCTATTTCTTTTTTTGAAATAGCAAAAACGTCAGTAAATGTTTTCTTGAAAACTGGTACCAATGTGCCATCTCCTCTAGGCATAACATAAGTAATAGTTGTTTGTCGTCTACTATTCGATGATTCAGCATAACTACCGTGTCGGCGTCTCTTAATACCCTGCAAATGCAGCAATCCCATCAAATATGTCCTTTGTGTTTTAAAATCTTCACGGTAGAACTTCTCAAATAAATTCAATTTGACATCATGATCTAATGTATCACACTGGTTCTTACATTTGCATATTTTCTGCAACAAAGAGATATACTACTCAAAACAAAATAGGGCCCACCACTACTTATTTTCAATTTTTGTCTTAGAATTATTTAAGAGATACTGATTAGCAAAATGAAGCATTAGATTATGTAGTTGACTTGTTTGTGAGTCTTTATCAATGTTTCGAGCGAAAACTTGAGGGTTTAATTCAAGTGGGAAGTCGGAAAAAGTAAAGTGCTTGAAAGAACGTAAATTGCAGAAATTCTTTTACTTGTGTTCTCAATGTGACTGTAGTTGTTGTTGTAAATCGTTGCTTTCTTGGACAGTTTTATTTGAATTTTATATTAATAATGATTATTATGGCTGGTTCTGGACGTCATAAGGACATGGAAACCGCAGCGAGAGCAGTTATCCTTCTTCAGGGGAAAAATCTCAGAGGTCTGTAGCAATACATGTTGGTGTGTAGCAAAGAGCTATCCGAAACATGTGGGAGTGGTACCAGAAAATCGGGAGTGTAGCTAGGAGTCTTAGAAAAGGAAGTCCTAGAACTACAACTGCTCCTGAAGATCGCTATATCAGGTTAACTGCACGTCGGGAGAATATTTTAACCGCCCGGGCTTTACAAACCCGATTGTGGCAATCAAATGGTACACAAGTCAGTGATTAAATCATTCGTAATCGACTCCACGAAGATGGCCAATGTTTCAGAGTATGTGCTGTTCGACTTAAACTGACAAGGGCTCATCATGCAGAGCGTTTAAGATACGCTCGCCAACATTTGTACTGGACCAAGGCTAACTTTGGTGCGCTACTCTTTATAGACGAATGTAAGGTCAAGTTTTATAGTGATGACAAACAAATACAAGTGTAGAGAAAACAAAGCGAACGTTTTATGGAACCATGCATCCATAGAACAGACAGTTTCTGGGGTTCAAGTGTTACAGTGTGGGCGGAAATTCGCTTGGCGTGCAAAACAGAGCTGGTAATTCTGAATGAGGGTGCTGTAACTGCTACCAGTTATGGTGAGCGAGGAGTCTGACTTCATATTATTCCATTTTCACAAAGAGTGGGTTCTGGTTTTGGTTTTATGCAAGATAAGGCTTGTCCACGTACGGCCGGTATTACACAAAGAGCTCTTTCTGACACCAGTATCCCGTTTTTGCCATAGCCTGCGTCAGTCCCAACCTCAATCCCATTGC
The DNA here is from genome assembly GCA_949316365.1 of Hoplodrina blanda. Classification (NCBI taxonomy): domain Eukaryota; kingdom Metazoa; phylum Arthropoda; class Insecta; order Lepidoptera; family Noctuidae; genus Hoplodrina; species Hoplodrina blanda. The sequence goes on along the minus strand of OX438564.1, from coordinate 870,729 downwards.
GTATTTATGGGATCAACTGAATAGAAGCCTCGAAGAGAACAACAGTCGAGTGAATAGTCTACAGGAGCTCATAAACGCGCGTAAAAGTCTGTTGTAACGAATACTGGAACAAAACGTTACCCATCTGATTAAAAGTGTACCTGATAGGCTCAGCGAGTGCATACGGAGTAGAGGAGGCCCCACTCTCTTCTAAACATAACATCGCTCAAGCCACAGGCACCAAAAAAATAGTGAAAAGTGAAATTTACTTTTCTCATTATTTTGCTACAATTTCCCTAAAAAGTGTTTTTGTGTTTGATTTAGAAAAAAATTAACAACCTTAGTTATTGATTACGGTTAAACACTTTCTTAAAACCTAGCCTAAACACATCTGTCCATAAAAACATGATAAACATTAATACTTTTTAATTTCACCCTAAAAACGTGGTGGGCCCTATTTTGTTTTGAGTAGTATATTTGCTTAGAGTTGTTCAAAACATAAGATACACAAAATAAATAAATCAATAACATATCAAACTCTTCCTACTCACCAACATAGAAGGTGGTCTTTTTGCCGGTATAACTTTTCCTGTCCTGTTAACATAACTCTTTCCTTGTATCTTTAGAGATTTTCTTATTACGGTTTTGTTTTTTGTTTTATTTCCTGTATCACCCATATCTTAGCTTATTAAATAATCAATCACAGTCAAATAAAACAAACAGAAGCACAACAAACTAACCTATCAACGACAAAAGTGGACAAAACCTGTTAATTTTGACACTGACGTTTACTGTAATCGAATACATACACCACAGATATAGATAGACATAGATAACGCAAGTATCACGATCTGTATGAAAACCAAGCGTGCCATTTTTTGACTACCTATTATGACGTCACAAGCACTATTTAGTGATGGGAAAATCAAATCGATTCAAAGACTCCGCCGCGTACGGCGCCCCCCTCGTCCTACCCCCCGCCATGCGCCAGCGGCTCACCCGGTCAGCAGTACGCTGAAAGTCTTTGTAGTGAGAGGTTGCTTGCTCGAGCGCTTGCGTTCCGACGACGTGCTAGTTTTTGGATACCTTTGCCATATTTTTTTAATAACATAATAACATATAATAATAACAACAATAACAATAATAATAACAACAATAACAATAATAATATAAATAATAAAAATATAATAATAATAATAACATAATTTAAATCGATTTACGAATCGATTTTATGACAGAGTAATGAGATATACAGAGAAATGAGATAAACAGAAAAATTAATGACAAAATAAAATTCCTGATCTGCTTATAAGGCAGTTAGGAATATATATTTTTTACAAAATTGTTAGTATTTCCCTAATTATTTCTTGTAATTGTTGTAGACTATCAAAATGTCGGAAACAAAGACAAAATCCAGAGAAGAAAGGTAACGGCCCGCCAATGTATGAAAACCATACCCACGGCGTACAGACATGAAAAGGTGCTGGATATACAGAGAAATATGTATAGTTTGCAATGGTATGTGTCGCATTACTGTGGGGATTGTACAAGACGGTAAAAAAAATAAAAAAGTTTATTTTTTATATGAGTGCAATATATGTGTTGTATCATATTTTATGGGTGATTAGCTAAGAGTTAAGTATAAAAACCATATCCAACCCTTACAGAAAACATATAAGGCTAGATTTTCTAAGAAATAAACCATACTCACGGCGTACAGAAACGACATAGAGCTCTATTTACAGAATTTATAGTTCACCTAGAGAACGTTTTTGCGCATTTATTACTAAGGAATTAGGTGAAAAGGAAATAAAATTCATTAATCATTAATCATTCATGAATTCATTCATTCATTTATTCATTCATTCATGAATTATGAATAAATAATATTAAATACATTTTTAAATATTTATAAAAAAGTAAAAACATTTAAAAATATATAAAAATAGTAGCCCACCGTCATCGGGGACAGGGCAATTATTATTATTGTATTAACTTTATTCGACCTGATCTAAATCTAAGGGTATGGTCACATAATCCAAAAAGGCCGCAGGTGCGTGTATGTTGTCTTGATGTCTAGCCCAAGATAAAAAGTAGACTATACCTGCTACGTGCGCGCAGCTCCCAATGGCGCGGCGGCCGTGAATGCACGAGCAGTAGTACCCCGCGATACCCTCTCTACCATGTCCCGTTAGGTTTACTAAATAATATTGTTTGCTCCTGACATGACTGTCGTGATTGTATTCTCCCACATATCAAAACTTTGTTGCCAACCAACTCCCGGTGTCGAAATATTTCGGAAAAGTACAAACTCAACTAGATTAAATTCAATTAATTCAACTAGAATTCAATTAATCAATTAATTCAATTCAACTAGATGAAATTCAACTATATTAAAGTAAAAATTGCAGTTTTAGTACATTTAAAAAAGTTTTTTACCAAATCTTTTTTATTTTTTTTACGTGTTCTCCCATTGAATTTCCATAAAATGTTTACATAAAATGAAAAGTGGGTTATATGGCCGTAATTTAAAAATTATTTGGTCTTTGTACGGTAACTTTTGTCAACCGGGTCATAAAAGAGCCGTAACCTTTTAGAAGCAAAACGAAAAGCATGTAAAATACGTTATAATTAAATCAAAATAGATCCAAAATTACATGAGCTACGAAAACTTTTTCCCTTCAACAAAGCTTGCTTCCTCAAAATGTATTAAACAAATAGTGCTATGCTTTGTTGGGAACCAATCTTTGTTTCCCGTCGCCTCAATCCATTTTTGTTTTAAATTGGGTTCATGTGGAAAACTAAAAAAATCACGAAACGTTACGATTATTTATTAAAATTGTCTACAAAGTACTTTTATAATACAAAATCATTCCTCTGTTTCCGAAATCGATTCTTGAGAATCGATTTGTGTTGCATATGATGAACAGCACTAATCGCTAAAATTGACAGAAAAATGATAAAAGTCCCTGTACTACAAAACCGAAACGATATACGATAGTATCGCTTGTTTCGATATTCATTACTTGTTAAAACAAAACGTCTCATCGACCGCTCCAAGTAAAAGCTGCAATGTAATAGGAACGTTTTGTTTTTCTCAAATTTGGTATTACCAGGTATTACTGAGGGTATTAGATTAAAAATAATTGTTTTTTAAATTAATTACGCATAATATTAATCATAAAATGACTTACCGATGGAAGGAAACGTTTACTTTATATTTTCTCCTCGCATTTGTACAGTTTTTACAATTTATAACAGCACAATTAACCATTTTAATATTTTTAACTGACGTCCGACTAGCGCTATGCTCCGATGCAGACTAAGCGCGAAATTGGCCGCTTACGATTTTTGTACGTAAGCTAGGCACGCGAAGTAGTTGCTCTCGCGTTATCTATCTATATCTGTGACATACACAAATCATTTTGTAAAGAAAAAATATTTGGCACTTACACCCAACGCCATCTATGGAATGACTTTAAAATTATAATAAATTGTTGTTGGCACTTAGCACGTTTGAAATGAAATGGCTGTCTAACGTAGCACCTTTAGAACGCAAAAAGTAGATTCCGATTTTTTAGGCACTTAGCCCATTTGTAAGTTCCACGCCTCTGTTACGATTCGTCAGAAGCCCGAAAGTCTGACAACCAGTCTTACCAATTATATGTAAAGAGGGATATTGTACTACCCAGTAACTGGTATGTTTAGGTCAGACAGGCAGTCTCTCCATATAATACTGGTATTCAACTGCGTTCGGTTTTTCTGAAAGCCAACCCAACATAGTTGGGAAAAAACAGGCAGATGATGATACTTCATCACTTCGTCCAAACAAACAAATAAAATAATCCAAACCTTACCTGCTAAATATCCCATATTAGATGCCACAGTACAGCTGAATATTTGTGAGGCTTTCACTTTCATTTTGTTCAGTTTTTCAGGGTTGACGTGATTTTCAGTTAATTTTGGAATTAATCTAATGCCCTTGCAACCTGGGTTTTCGTCATATAATAATTTTAAATGAGACCATTTTGCGGTTTTAGTAACACCTGTGGTGTATGTTTTTAGAGGATTCTGATTCCTCTGTTGCAAGTGCCGAAAACACAGGATCTACTGGCAGCACCGCTGACTTAGAAACATTGCAATACTTAAATAATAAAGATACCAACATAAAGAGCTTAAATGCTTATCCTACAATAAAAAAATATTTTTCAAATACAACACCTGTTTGCCAAGTTCTGCCCCTATGGAGCGACTCTTCTCATTTGGGGGCATGATCATGAGGCCTCATCGAAGAAAAATGAGTGATAAACTGTTTGAAGAACTGGTTTTACTTAAGTCTCAATTAAAACCTTAAAAATATAATATATGTTGTGTCACGTTTGCGCGATCAACGCGATTTACATGTAAAAAAATATTTTTTTATTAAATAAAATGTTTTTTACAAAAGTATTTTATCTATAAAAAGTATTCGATAGATAAGTATATGTATCTAGTATTACAGATACCATTCCAGAAAGTTATTTGCATCTGGTATCTGAAATACTTAATTTAAAAGTATTTTGCATTTTGTATTCCAGATACTTTATTTAAGGTATCTTGTACATCACTGGTTTCATGAATTATGCGAGTATGTCATTATCACTTTCTATTTTTTTTATTTTAGAGATATCATGCAAAATTAATCACTAATGAATAGTACTTGGTAAGTTAAACCACCTGTCCACGGGATTAAAACGATCAAAAAGTAACGGTGTATAAGACAAGATAATATTTAATATATCGTCGGCTTAGAGTGTAAACCTGCCAAATCCATTTTTTGACTATAAATCGTTATTGATACCATTCGAAAGTGTAAAAAAAAATACACAATCTAGAAAAACAGCCACAGTCCGTTTTCCTTTAAAATTGACAAAAACACGTGCTGAGTAAAACTGTCAAATCCATAACGACAAAAGTTTCCTGCTAACTCCGTGTAAGCCGCCATTTTGTACCGAGATTCCAATGCCGGCAAATGTGCTCGTACAAATAATTGATGTTTTCTGTGATAACAGTGTAAATAAAGGCTGAAAGTTAAAGGACTGAAAGGTATGTGTTTATACTGTTATCTTATCATTTGTGTGTAATGATAAATTAAGCAATATTTATTGTAAAACTTCAGATAACCTATAGCCCAAACTTGTGGGATTTAGCAGTTTTTCCTTACAATCAATCTTACATTTATTGTACTTAGCAGGTATTATGTATCATCATAAATTAACTTTTAATTATGTTTTAATTAATATCTTGCTTAATAAGCTTTCTGTTAATGGGTTATAGTCAAGTATTTAATGCATTTATTCAAGTTTCAAAATCTAATTGACAAATTAGGAACTACGTTTAGATTGGGACGTAATTTTAGAGTTTAAACGTATAGTATAATTTTATTTTATTTCGCTTTATTTCCTACAATAATTATTGTTATCAGAATGTATTATAATTAATTATTTATTTGCATATGTCATCGAGTAAGCATTGGCGTGGCCGTAAAATCCTGGACTTGTGTGCAAGCAAAGAAGATATAAATCGACCAACAGCACTGCACCGGAATCATCTCAAGCATCCTTCCCCAAAGAATGGTCTGTAGTTGAAAATGTCGAAATTGAAATGATTATATCTAATGAAATATCTGATGGCTCAAGTACACATTGCGACTCCTTCTCACTTGCCGATTTAAATAATGTACTTGTAGGAGATATTTCTAGTCACCACGAAATAATGACACTAAAGATGATTATGTAACTCTGAACCAAGAAGTAAATAACAATAGTCATATTGAACCTCAAAATACAGAACAAGAAGTCCAATTCGAAGATGTCAATATGATTTCCCCCTTAGATGAATCCCCTTTGCTTGAATTAATGACTGATGACCACCACTGTTCCAATAGTCTGGTTTCTGAAAATACTATCGAGCAGAGCACTTTGCAACAAATTGAAAATAGTCCTAGAAATTCTTCTACAGGTACTATCGACCATTCTGTTACGTCAAGACCATCCATCCAAATAGATGATTTGATATCAGATGAAAGTTTGCAAGGTCTGGTACCATACAAAATTAATTCTGACTCTGAGTCTGACTGCGAAAACTATCCAAAGAAAAGCAATAAAAGAAGAAAAAGAATTTACATTCAAAAATCAAACTGGTATGCTGAAAGTAACAGAAAGTTGAGAGAATCTGGAAAAAAATACTATGGAAGAAAAAAGAAGAAAAATGGAATTATGAAGTTCCAAGGCAGCCTAGAACTATGAAGAATAGATGCTCGTGTAAAGAAACTCAAAAAGGATCTTTGAAATGTTCAATGTTTACAGAGACAGATAGGCAGAATATTTTAAAAGAAATTTGGACTATGAGTTAGGCAGAAAAAAAGTTTTTGTTGATAATCTTGTGACAGCTTTGCCTGTCAAGAGACCAAGGGGAAGAAAAAGTAATAATGAGGAATCGAAAAGAGGACAATCTTTATTTTATCATTTAAAAAAGGATGATGAGCCAATCAAAGTCTGCAGAACACAGTTTTTGAATACGCTTGGGATTGGTAGATGGACTGTTTTAAATTGGAAAAATAAAAAAGGGGCAGCTTTTAAAAATAATGACAAGGATTTTGATTCCAAACAAACAAAAAAAAAAAAAGCCTTTTGAATCAGAACGCAAGAAGCTGAAAAAGTTTTTAGAATCACTGCCAGCGATGGAATCGCACTACTGTCGTGCTAGTATACAAAAAAAGTACTTGTTGCCAGAGTGGCGTTCAAAGCGATCCCTTTATGATTTTTATGTCAATGATTGGTGTAAAACACGTAATGTAGTTGCTTTATCCATCTGCAAACATGAAGAATTTGACAATCTTAATCTCGGATTGTTTCACCCTAAAAAAGATCAGTGCGAAATATGTGCTCTCTATAAAGTCGGAAATTAATCCCAAGAAGAATATTCAGAACATCTAAAGAAGAAAGAAGCTAGGTCTGAGAAGGAGAAAGACATACGTGAAGAAAATCTTGTTTTTACTGTAGACTTGCAGGCGTTTCTAATGGCCCCTAAATCAAATATTAGTAGTTTGTACTAAAGTACAGTTACCGGCACGTAAGTTGGCAAGAGTTTTTGTAGTGGGGGAAGTTTGCGCACGCACAATTTCATACATTTTTATATGCGCGAACTTCCCCCACTACGAAAATCTCTTGCCAAGTTACGTGCCGCCACCTGTACAAACTTTACACAGCTTCACAGCAACTTTGTGAAATACAAGTTTGAAAATATAAAAGTCTTTTCATAAATTATATTCATATTTTGATAACGATATCACTGAGGACATGAGGCGTGAAGATAAACTATGGAAAGTTCGTGCTATATTAAACAGGATTCTAAGAGGCTGCCGTGCCCAAGGAAGGCAACAAAAAATTTCCGTCATCAAATGATCATCCCATTTACAGGGGCCTGTCCCATACGACAGTATTGCCCGGGAAAGCCCAATCCCACGGGTATTAAAGCGTTTATAACGGGTGATTTTTTAAGAGGTATAGGATTTGATTTTCAAAAAAAACACAAAAAATTTGAAAAATTTGTTGAAATCTTTATTGGAATCGATAGAACGATCAATATAATTTAATGTTTGAAGATGATTTCATGCAAATGCTGGCCGTACTTTTTCAAAGACGACAATGGCCGAAACGTTACTGTGAATGGCGAGCGCTACCGTGTGATGATTGGCGATTTTTTTTTTGCCCAAAATAGAAGAATTGGACATGCCTGACATGTGGTTTCAACAAGACGGTGCCACATGCCACACGGCACGCGAAACAATGGCCCAATTGAGAGCCGCCTTCGGTGAACAGTTTATCTCACGTTTTGGGCCCGTCAATTGGCCGCCTAGATCGTGTGATCTAACGCCTTTGCACTATTTCTTGTGGGGCCATGTTAAGGCTCATGTCTACAGGGATAAACCAGCAACGATTGACGCACTGGGAGCCAATATTGAAGCATTTATTCGTGATATACCGGCTGATATGTTGGAGAGAGTGTGCCGAAATTGGGCCTTGCGAATGGGCCATCTAAACCGGAGCCGCGGCCAGCATTTGCATGAAATCATCTTCAAACATTAAATTATATTGATCGTTCTATCGATTCCAATAAAGATTTCAACAAATTTTTCAAATTTTTTGTGTTTTTTTTGAAATTCAAATCCTATACCTCTTAAAAAATCACCCGTTATTAGCAAATTCAAATGGGCTTATTTGCGACATTATAGTTTAAAAAGAAAGTTTACAAATGAAAATGAATTCCATTTAGGAGAAAAAGTGGTCCTCCAATTAACCGAATGACTAGTACCAGGGTATTGGTCTAGTATTGGTCTAGTCGATACCTGATACCTCAGTAAAATATTTTTTTTGCGCCATCTATGGGATTCTGTAAGAACGTTTACCATTTTTAGTTATCTCCTTGAGTGTGCGCTGCCGCTAGATGGCATTACTTTGCCGTGCAAACACATTTTTTAGTGTAATGCCACTTTTGAAGTAAACATTTTTTGTTAATCACAACATGGCGACGTCACGTGCAGGTAATTATTGTTTTTATGTAGTAATTTCGAAGTTGTTAGTTTGTTTCGATTTGCATTCAATGTCATCTTTAAATTTCAGTAATAAAAACCTAGAAATTTAATGAATTTTTCAGTTATTTTTTGAGGTTTTTGAACAATATCGTAGGTGATACTTTGGGCGCTCGTGACCTAAGATTTTCTTTTTTTAAGACTTATTATTGAATTTGGACGTGTCTGAATACGAGGAAGAAGATTCAGAAAACCTGGAAGTAGAGCAGGATGGTATTGTTGAAGAATTGGTACCTCGTGACGCAGCTGAAGAGGATTGGGATTCTTCCGATGATGAGCCTCTTGTAGAAGTTGCTCGTTCTTCCAATTGTTTGTCTACCAATCGTCCTCTGAGATGGGATCGTACAGAAGATTTTAATAATTCGAGCATGGATGAAGAGCTCCCTCTGGAATGTGACTCCGAGCTCCTCGCTCCCCAAGATTACTTTTACAGGTATATCAAACCCAATTTGCCATTGAGAGGCGGTAAGGTTACGTAAAAACAAGAGTCTAGGCAGACGTTGCGGATTCAAGCGAATGCGTCTATCTGGGAGCTTACCATGACCTCTTTTAGCAGGGCAGAAGTTGCCTAGAAATTGAACTGCCCAGATTTTCGTACTATGACATCGCTATAGCAGGCCTGCTAAGTTAACGTTTACAAAACGGTTCACCTTTTTTGTATTGACGTGCTCTTTGACAGCGGCAAAGCGTTTATTGAACGGCTGTAATGTCAAAATTAGCGATTCAGAAAAAATTACTAGCTTATTCAACATCGTTTTGGTAATTTAGATTGATAATATTGATATTCAAAGTAAGCTGTTGTGAGGACTAACTTATTTGATCGATAAGGCTTTCCAAAATCGACCATATACAAAACCGACAGCAAAAGTGTTTATTAAACCAGTTTTTTTTATATTTTAGTAGATGTGTGATGAATACGAAATATTTGAATATTTAGAAAGTGGAAATCGTATCGAGAAAAGAAATCGAAGGCGTCGCATTAGGGAAATAAATAACCCTTTTGAAATGAATGAAAGGAAAGTTATGAACCAATTTAGGTAAAAGGAAATAATTTATAAAAATAAAAACAAAATGGCACACAGGTACTATAGAAATCCACACTACAAATACTTTATTTTTCTTTTATTTTATAGGTTATCAAAAGATTTAGTTGTAAGCTTGTGTGAGGATTTGGAACCTGTAATGAAACCAAATCCTCTGAGGACTAGTTATTCAAGCATAGAGACGAAGTTAAGTGTTCTCAATCAATTATTTTCTTTTTTGTTTGTGGGTCATAACTGGGTAGTTGTATCGTATTTCTAATGTATAACCATACATTAAGAAGGTTGTCTTTATTCATCAATGTATCTTTTAAGCAAACATTGATTTTCCCACAATATTATACTTACGTTATATGTAAATACATAAGCCTAACATATAGGTGTATTTATGAAATACTAGATGGTACACAAAAAATAATATAAAAAAATTGGTTTAAAACTATAAAATAATGTATTATTTAAATGTTTACAGATTTTAACAGCGATCTATGTTTATGCACATGGGTCCTATCAGAATCCTAAAGGGAGTGCTCAACAAGTTGCCCAGCAAACTGTATCTGCAGTATTGGCAGAGGTTATTATTACCTTAAATAATATAGAAATTAGAAATAAATATATTTTCCCCAAACTGCAACTGAGCGGGATGCAAATAAGTTAAGGTATATGCAATACTTAAAATGGTGCCCAGATAAATATCATTTAATGATTATAACATGCAATGAAAATAGTCATTAATATTATCAATGTTTTGTTTGCAAATTTTATGAAAAGTTTGGTATCCCAGGTGTATTAGGTTCGCCGCGGGAGACGCCCAGGGCGTCGAACGTCGCGAGGCGACATCCGGCCACCATAGGCGCGGGCTTGCGGACGGCGAGTAGGGGTTGCAGGACGTCTTAACAGGATACCGTGGCCCCGGAACGTAAAGGGCAACAGAAGGAACAGGGTGGTTTTTTAGTCAGTAAAAGTCTGACAGTCCCTTCCGCCCCACCCAGGACGGAAGGACTCATTTGATGATTATTACCACATCAAAAAAAAAAAAAAATGGTTAGCTCGCCGTCCGATCAAGGACCATGCCCGGGTCGACGGCGCGTTCTGTTCGCGCGCGCCTCAAAGAGCTGTCAGCACAGGGACGGGGCCCCCAACGGGGCCAAACGCCTGCCGGGGTTGCGGGACGACTTGACAGGATACCGTGGCCCCGGAACGTAAAGGACAACAGAAGGAACAGGGTGGTTTTTTAGTCAGTAAAAGTCTGACAGTCCCTTCCGCCCCACCCAGGGCGGAAGGACTCATTTAATGATTTTTACCACCTCAAAAAAGAAAAAAAAGGTGTATTAGGTTGCATAGATAGGACTCATATAGAAAAAAAATATATAATTAATAATATAGAAAAAATTAGAATTACTCGAAATCTATAAAAGAATGTCAAAGTGTAAAAAGAATAGTAAAATCTCTTTAAACTATCCTCCATTATTACGTAAATTTGCATTAACCCTTCATTACTACTCGCCAGCTGCATACAAATATGTGAGAGATATGTACGGCAATCTTCTACCACACACAAGAACTCTCTGTCGCTGGTATGGAACAATTAATGCTGAGCCAGGATTTACAAATGAATCGTTTGAAGCTCTAAAAAAGAAAAGTAATTTAAGTCAGCAACCTCTTATATGCAATCTAGTATGATGAGATGGCTATTAGACGTCAAAAGCTTTTTCACAATCAACAGAAGCTTGGTGCTGTGAATTTTGGTGCTGGTCCTCAAGAAGGTGATGGAGATGATCATGTTGCGTCACAGGCGTTAGTATTTATGTTGGTGTCAGTGACTGAAAATTGGAAACTTCCTGTAGGCTATTTTTTAATATCAGGTATAACTGCAAAAACAAAAGCTAATTTAATCACTACATGCTTGCATAAATGTCATGACGCCGGAGTTACAGTCATAAGCATGACATTTGATGGATGCCCTGCAAATTTGTCAGCTGCAGAAATTTTATGGTGTAAACTGACGAACCCAAATGATTTGGTGACCCATTTTCCACATCCATCTATACAGGAGAAAGTGTGTATATTTCTTGATCCATGTCACGTCATCAAACTTATAAGAAACTCATTTGAGAAAAAAAGATTATTATTTGACCAAGATTGTAAGAAAATAAAGTGGCAGCTATTGATTAATCTAAATAAACTGCAAATAAGTCAGAAGTACTGATTTTTTTGTCAAAAGTAAAAAGATACATATTAAATTTAGAATTTCATATAAAATGCAGAAGAGTCGTTTGTCGATTTCAAAAAAGAAAATTGTTGAATCGGCTAATAAAACAGGATACATAGGAGCTTTGATTTGTATAGAATCTCTAAAAACTTTATATCAACATGTAGTAGAAGAAAAAAATATATGACATATATTTCTACATACCGTCTAAGTCAAGATCATCTAGAGCTTTTCTTTGGGGTCATAAGAAAGCGCGGCGGGTACAATAATAACCCCAAAGTCTTACAATTTCGAGCTGCCTACATAAAAACCCTGAACCATTTGGAACTTCGTTCATCATTCACGGGTAATTGTATACCTTTAGATAATATAAACATTCTATGTAATTCTTTAACAAATGTTATTAATAGTACGACGCCCTTAAACAGACACGACGATGAGGAATACGAAATATTGTCAGCAACTACAGGTTTAGAATCTGATATAGAAGCTGAACACAACTGTTATATTTTTTCCGATACTCTCAGTTCCCAACAAATACCATTTGGTTCTCAATTGATAGTCGGTTACATATCTGGCTACATTGCTCGAAATCTCACAAAATCATTAAAATGTGAAGAATGCGTGGACGCATTAACAACAGCAGAAAGACTGCCACACCATAAACTTATAACTATTAAAGACATGGGCGGATTGTTATATTCTTCAGAAGACGTATACAAAATATGTGTGATCACGGAAACTATCATACGAAAAATTATAAACCAAAGTGGTGGAATTAGCCTCTCCACGAAATACTATTACAGTTACATTACTGTAAATACTTTGGAGCATTTTATTCACACGGAGGTATTTACGTCTTTGGTTCAGCATTCATTTTGCCAACCAAGTACACTGAATCATAGAATTCGTTTGATTCGGGCGATTATTAATAAATATACTACTATTCGTTTAAAACATGAAGCAAAAACAGATCAAAGCGTTGATTATTCAACAAAAAGCAAAAGATGACTAAACTCATATTATTTAAGGGTAACTAAACAAAATATATATAAAAAAAAAATTGTCTATTATTTATGAAATAAACCCTGTAGGCAAAATACCTACGTTGTCCATTCTGTAGTACTCCTGTCATAGTCTATAGGGAAGACATGTTGTTGCACTTTGTTGAAGAAAACGCGCAAGTGCCGTGATTTAGGCTAAGAACTCACGGAGCGATTTTCACCCGCGGCCGCCGCGGTTGCGGGCCCGCAGCTTCTGTAGAGTGCAGATATACATGTAAAAAATTAAAGCACATTTCACGACGCGTTTTACGCCCGCAGTCTGCGCGTTTGTTTGCGGGTCCCGCTGCACCGGCGGGCAACTAGTAGAATCGCGCGGGCCGCGGTCTCCCGCAGCCTCGGCGGGTTGCGCCCGCGCGCTCTGCGGTCGATTGGCGAGCGATCGCAGTGGCGCAGAGGCGGCGGGCGCCACGTTTGCGGGCGATAATCTCAACCGCGACGGCTGTGTAACCGCGCAAATAACCGGTCTCGTGAGTTTGGAAATAAAACTGCAGTTCCGCCACCGCGGCGGGCACGGTTCAAAATCGCTCCGTGAGTTCTTAGCCTTACATGGCGCTTAAGACCTTTTTGCCGAGAAAAAATACACTTCCGCAGCAAATCTAGCGCTGTGGTAAATTAGTTACGGTTTAAACGAATAATTGTTATTATTTTAGCGCTGCAGCGAACTAGAGATTCAAATTACGAAGAATAGGACAATTGAGGGGTACAAAAGCAAAGGCACCACTGTCCATTTTTTATCAAAACGTAACTAATGATGCCATCTATTAGATGTTTTTGTAAACTTTATTATCATTCTGATGATTTCAAAGCAATGTTCCCACTGTCCCATAGAAAAACACGTTTTAAAACTATGTTATGGTGCAAAAACGCTACTGTCCATAAACATTCAATTACAAGAACGCCATTGTCCACATCAGCCAATCAAAAGGCGCTAACATTTCGATAAACAATATGGCCGCTGATGAGTTTTGTATGACAAATCGCTGCTGTATTTTATTGATTTTAAAGCTTAATTAATTGGAAAAACGTTTACAAAATGGAGGAAAATGTTCAAGAGTGTTTACCGGAAAAGGCAAGAAAACGGAGAAGAGCACCGGGAACCTGGAAACGTGCGAAAGCAAATCAAATCCGTCAGATCAAAAATCGTATTTGAATATTTTTTGTCGTTATGATTCGATATTATTATTTTGTCAATTTAGTGTACTTGTAGATAGAAAATAATAGTTTCAGTGGTTGTATTTTAATATTTTATTTAACTTTTTACGCGGTAATATATCCGTCAATAAATATGAACGAACATAATTATTAACCGACTTCAAAAGAGACTCGACCAATTCTTGTGGATCTATTTTCAAATTTTGTTTTGATTTAAAGCCTATTTTTACCCGACTACAAGAAGGGTTATGTGTTTCGCGCGTATCTTTAGTTTTAGAAATGTGCTTAATATTTTTGATGGATTTTTTTTAGTTTTATTTTCTAAATATCGAACCGAGGATCATTGATCACGAAGTAGTTTAATTCAGTTTTACCTACCGTGATTATCATACATCAGGATTTTACTTTAGATATATATTTAACCCAAATCGTTTTCTTTATAGGTACTCGGCGAAAATACCCCCTGGTGTACCTACCTGTAATCACGGACCAAACGACAAAAAATTTCATTGCAAAAAATTAAGTCTCTTAGACATTTCACATTTTCACGATCAATTTTACAAAACTAAAAATAAAAAAGACCAGGATGCCTTCATTCTTAAACACTGTAAAGTAAAAAAAGCTGTCAGACGCCGCCCTCGAGTTGGACTACGAAAACCAACGCAAAATACTACAACACTATTTGTACGCAAAAGGAACAAGGTCGCACTGTTACGAGTTTGCCAGAAAACATTTGTTCACATCTTGAATATTACAGTTCAGAGAGTAAGAACTGTTTCTCGAACTTTTGCTATCACAGGATCAGTTGTTAAGGAAAACAGAGGCGGCGATCATACTTCTGCAAAAAACTTGCATAAATTAAGGGCTGTCAAGCAATTTATTGAATCGTTTCAATGCTTAGAGTCCCATTACTGCCGCTCCTCAGTCATAAGAAAATATTTACCGTCTACTTTAAATATTAGGAAGATGTGGAAAATGTACATAAATCAGTGCAGCGACGACAGTAAAGTTCGCGAATGTTATTTCAGGGCAATATTCAATAGGTGCTATAATTTGGGTTTTGGGAGCCCCCGAACAGATACCTGTTCAAAATGCACCGAATTACAAGAAAAAATTAAGACGTCTACAGACACAACGCAAAAAGCGAACCTAATGGCTGAAAAAAGATTGCATATTTTAAAGTCGAAAGCATTTTATCGCTTACTAAAGGAAGTAAGAGAAGACATGGTTGTCTTCTCGTTTGACTGCCAGAAAAACCAAGTCTTGCCAAAAATACCCGATCAGGCAGCTTACTACAGCCGCCAACTGTACATTTACAATTTTGCAATCGTTAAATCAGTACCTGAGAATACTTTAGGTAAAGAAACTGTCACATTATACA
Organism: Hoplodrina blanda; assembly: GCA_949316365.1. NCBI lineage: Eukaryota > Metazoa > Arthropoda > Insecta > Lepidoptera > Noctuidae > Hoplodrina > Hoplodrina blanda. The sequence continues at coordinate 855,269 of OX438564.1, read as the reverse complement.
CCTGGACAGAAGACGAGCACCGTAAAGGAGCAAATAAGATTGCATCTGCAGTGTACCACAGACTACAGACTACAATTTTTAGTCGAAATGTTAATACCATAAGATTGGTAGCTGATGGGTGTGGTGCCCAAAACAAAAATTCCATTATGGTTGGTATGTGTGCCACCTGGCTAAGTCGAGCACCACCCCATATTAAAAAAATTGAATTGATTTTTCCTATACCAGGACACTCTTTTATTCCACCGGACAGAGTATTCGGCCTTATAGAAAAAGAAATAAAGCACATGGAAAACATAGTACAGCCAGAGGAGTATATTGAAGTCTATAAAAATTATGGGACTGTTATCCATTTTGATAATGTTATGGACTGGAAATCAGCTTTAAATGGTGTGATACGTCCTCCAGCGAATTGGCATTTTCAATTCGCTCAAATGAAAAAGTTTTTCTTGAGGAGAAATAGCAGCAATAATGTCTTTGTACAAGGTGAACCAAATTATAATGTTGAAGCAGGCTGTTACAAGTCCATTTTAAAAAGAGGAAAGTCATTTTTAGAAGTCAGACCCAATCAAATAAATAAACATAATGTATTAGTCAAACAAGCAAAACTGCATGACGTGGATAATCTATTGACTAAACACTATGGCTCAGAATGGAAAGATAGGAGTGATTTAAGCTATTACAAACAGGTGATGACAAGATCAGTTGAAATGAGAACTGAAGGAATTGAAGAATATGAGCAAGAAATGTGTGAAATTGCGGTCCCAGAGTCGGAAATGAGTATTTAAATAAGCAGATTTAAGTGGTTTTGTTTTTTTTTTTTAATAAAAACTATTTCATTTTCTAACGTTTTTTTTTAAAATCTAAATAATGAAACATGAGCTCCTACATGACGTCATGGGTTGCCGCCAAAAAACTTTCAAAACGTTAACAACGTTTTTGCTAACCTTACCTCCATAATGACGTCAGACTACTCAAATGCAAAACTGCCACTGTCCAAACGTTTAGATGCATACTTACCACAGTCCATTACTATGATGCAAAGTCGCCACTGTCCAAATGATTTTGTTTTGTTTGCGTTAAAATGCTATGTGTATGTGTAAAGGCTTATCCGCACACAACAGTGCCGACACGTGCCGATCCGTCACGTGACGATCAGTGTCAGTGAAATTTCATATTGTAGCATACATTTTGTACGACGCTATCCGTACTTGTCAGTGACAGTGACGTTCAGTGGTGTCAGTGCTGCGCCGACATTGTCCGTGCTGCGCCGACATTGTCCGTGATCCGACGTGAATTTGTAGGTACAATATTTTGCCTGAGACTGTCGCAGTGTTTCAAGATGGACGACGAAACGGTACGGATGTCGGTCACGTGTCGGCACTGTTGTGTGCGGATAGGCCTTGAAATTTCACTGACACTGATCGTCACGTGACGGATCGGCACGTGTCGGCACTGTTGTGTGCGGATAGGCCTTAAATTACATTGCAGGATAAGAAATAAATTACATTAACCACAGCAAAACAAGTATAGTTAAATTGTTAATTTACAAACCCGAAGCACTACACTAACAACTTTATTTGACCCACTCCCACTCCATGGACAGTAGTGCCTTTGCTTTTGTACCCCTCAATTCAGTTATTTGACGTAGCTTCTCTAGTACGTTAGTAGGTACTTATATCTCGATGGGAAAAACATTTATTTCTTGTGAGAAATGTCGGGTAGAACTTTGCCTGAATAAAGATAATAATTGCTTCCGAAACTTTCATAAGTAGATTTTTTTTAACATAATTATGTTACTTATATCATTTTGTTCCCGACTTTGTAATTTCTTTATTATAAATAAGTGAAAAATAAGAAAGCTTGTGATTATTAAAATAAGATACTATTTCCTATAATTACTTACATCAATTTTAGTTCAGTACCAAATAGTATAGTTAAGGCTCAGTGTGCCATATATGGAACCGAAATAAAAAAATATTTACTGGTCAGATATTAACTTATGAATATTTTGTTAGTAAAGTAATAACCAGGACAAAAAGCGGGATGTATGTCTCGTTTTTTAAAAAAGTAGGTAGAAATGACAATACGAAATTTCTTACCACAAAAAAAGATGTCGACACTATACCAGCTACTATGATTGTTAAGAACGTGCATTTGCTTAGTTTGAATGAGAAGGAAACTCTTGGATGATGAGACTATCTTTATTTTGATTAGGTCAATAAATTAGGTTGTTTAAAGTTGATGTAAAAACAACTGGAATAATAAACTGTACTTCTATATATTTTGTTCTTTTACCTCTGAAAATGTGTAGGTTTACTTTATATATGTTTACAATTTCCCCTAAAGCGATTAAATGTTTCCAATCACCCCATAATTTAGTCAATGCAAAATATCAAAGTTAGATAATTTGTTTACATTTGCCCCGTGTGTAGGCTAGACGCTTAGATCAAAATGTCATGTATTTATGAGCCTCTGAATTGTGAAAACGAGCTATTGGAATTATTAAGCTTATTACGTAGGCCTACTTTAGCTGTTCACATTTATCCCAAAATAACATTTTTTGTGTAGCGACATCTATCGCACAGCATGTGAACTACAACATCTACAACTGACAATATCTGCATCGCGCTATCAGAGTTTTCCGCGACATTAGCACATCCTCCACATTTAGAGTAATAGGATCTGAAATAGATACAATTTATCATCTTCCTGTAGCACTAGTAGTATGTTTGCTAGAACTGTACTACTACCGTTATGTGTCACGCACAATACGGTAGGGTATATCAGAATTGATATCTCGTATCAAAATCTGATCTTCGTGCGGAAGTATCTCGTACTGGCACGGATAGCAGTCAACGTTGGTCGCATATAGGAATCTCGTTCCGTAGTTTTCCTCGACTAATGAATCCAATCGTCTGGTTCGCTAACCTAGAAAGAAGATGTAGGTACTTACCAACGTTTTCCTTAGATTGTTCTGGAGGGGCTGTGGGAGGAGACGGATGTGGTGACATCGAATGGTTATCTCACGATGGGGTGATTGTGATGGAGTCGTCGACCGTGATCTAATCCTAGATCGTGATCGAGTCCGAGATGTAGAATGCCGGTGGCGTCGGCGTGAAACATGGCGGCCGCCATGGCGCCGGTGTCGATGAGTTATTTTCTTCAGTTTTTTTTTAATTTTTGCAATTTCTCCCAATATAACGTCTTGGTCCGAACTAGACATGGTGAGGTAACACGGTGAGGTAATCCACAAGTTCCACGACACAGAAATATAAAATTATTTAACACCACACACAATTTTACGCGGTAGCGCGAGCGCGCGAAGTCGAAAAAGTGATTTGACATATTAAACGTCACTACTGACAGCTAGACAATACTAGCTGCGTTCAATTTTGTTTTTTATTTATGTTTTAGAACTCTAAAAAAAACTACGCGGCCGAGTTCGTTGATGACGGATACTACCATGTAAGATAATTGTTTTCAGGATGAGCCGTTCATAAAATTACCATCAGACGTCACTTAGGTAAGTTAGTCTGATTTCCTAATTCTATCATTGTAAAAGTGCTTACAACTAATTCAATACAAGTTAATTCTAGAACTAGTAGCCGTTTCATTTCGACTACACCCAAAAACAAATTAAGTAACTAAAAGACTGATTAAAGTGCCATTTTTATAATTTTAAGTAATTAATAAAGAATATTATAATGTTAGACATTAAAAATGTAAAATTTTCATAATTAAGTATACATAAGGTAAGGTGGGGTAAGACTATCAGTGGGGCATGACTATCACTTTCAAATATCTCGAAAAATACCGCCTTCTTTTTGAATTTGCTATGTCGATAAAACAGAAAAAATGTCGAAAAAATTAAGAAAAATTGGCGAAAGACTAAAATTTAAAGACATGAACAAGCTCGATAAAGAAAATTTTATAAGTGAAAATGAGATAAACATTGAATTGAAGGATGAGCGTAATATTGAAGAAAATGAACGTTATGATAAAAAGAAAAATCTTAGACAATCGACATTAAAAAATAGTCCCAGAAAGAAAAAAAGAACATGAAACACAAAACCTCACAATTCAAGAAAATAGACGACTCCTTAAGTGAAAGTGACATTGAAATAAAGTTTATGGATGATAGTGATATAGAAAATTGTGAAACATGGACTGAAAATTCTACAAGTGCAAGTGAGATGATGGAGATGAACACTCAATCAAACGATGAGACTTATATTGAAGATAGTACATAATTATTATGATGAAAAAATTATAAATGACGAACTGTTAAAAAACATTGAAAATATACCCAGAAAGGCAATGAGAAACGTAAGAGACATCTGTCAAAATAAGCAAAAAAGTGATATTGAAATAGATTTAGTGGATGATATTGATTTAGATGACAGTAATAACAACAACACAAAAGAAGACAAGGAAAATGATAATCATGAGTATGATGAACCACCAACAAGTACCGTTACCAAAGGACAATGGGTCCTAGTAACATTTTCTACCAAAGCAAGTGTAAAACACTATGTTGGAGTGGTTATAGATGTAAACTGTGATAACATACCTACTGTGAATTATGTTCGCAGAAGTATATTTAGAGGTGGCGTTGATGAAGGCACATTTGTTTTCCCACACGTACCTGACATATGCGAAGTGAGACATCTAGAAGACATTGTGTGCAAACTACCCGAACCATTGATAGGTCGAAGAGGAAAGATATTATTCAAAATGTCATTTCACGGCTATAATGTTCAGTAGATTGTAATTCTGATTTAAGCAAAATTAAAGTACTTACTGCCAAGTACACTTTAATGTTCCTATTAGAGAGTAGTAATTGAAAAATTTATATTGTGAGTGGTTTGTTAACGTAAGATTTTTATTAAGTAAGTACTGAAATAAAGTTTAATTCAACTTATTCCTGTGTCTTTTTAATTTATGTCTAACGCTTCACGCACCTTATGCTATTGATATCACACACAAAAGGTTCTGCTCCTCTGATTTTGATTGTATGTTTGTCTTGCCCCAAATCGTGTAATAAACGAATTGCCGCAAAACTGAACGTTGCACTAACGAGCATTTTGCTTTTGCTTTTGAAACCGGACAAAATTAATTAGCACTTTTATTTTATTGGAAATGAATAAAAATACGTAAGTGAATACAGAAAATCGTATATTTTTATGAACATGACTAAAAATATTAAAAAAACACAAATTATTTAATTATGATGGGTCTTATTCGGAATCATCTGAGTAAACATGTCTCGATGATTGGTCTACTTCTGTGTCCAGTTCTTCTGGCTCGAACAACTCTATGGTTTCACTCATGAAAGGCTGGCTTTTGCTCGGTTTACGTTTCCGTACACAACTTACGTAAGGATCTGATGTGAGAATCAGCCTGTTGAGGACATCGTGGTTACATTGAATCCTCGAAAATTTTCGGGCATAATTTTGCCGGTATGAACGGTAGTGCTTATTACGGGCTTCTGCGGCCTCTTCGGATAATTGTCCGATAGGCAGGATGGCATATTTGATCACAGTTGTTCCGTGCACTAGGATTTTGTGAAGAGTCGGCGTCATTGGATGCCAACCGTACAGTTCGACATACATTTTTGCAGTATCTTTGCAGTATTCTCCGAACTTCTCTGCATTAATTTTGAGTCCAGATGACATTGCTTCCAGAATCACCTTAAGTTTAATTATGAATTCTTTATTTATGCCAGTGATTTCAGCAGCTACTCGTAGATCAGGATCGGCGAAGAATCTTCTAGACGTGTTGCCTGAATTGGAATTGCCGAAACCAGGTTTCGGCATATCTATAACAAGGCCAGTCTTTTCTCTGTATTTCTTTTGTATATTTTCTTTTGTTTTTTTGACCATAGCTTTTTCGTCTACAGTTCGAGCTTGCCATTTTTGCAGAGGAAGTTTGTAGACTATATGTAAAATCGTTTCAAAGAAACGGATTCTTGCGTGCAGAATTGACAATCCGAATTTTAAGGATTGAGGATCCTCCACATTTAAATTTTCTAAGTCATTGAAGGCTTTGGACGTTTTGCCACATATGTAACATCTCATAGTAGATGATGTGCCAGTAGCTGCGTTACAAACTTTTGCATCAACCATGGTTGGGAGCAATGTATGTCGCACAAAAGTAGCTCTGTTATAATTTTCTAATTCAGTCTTTAACAAATTATTTATTTGGCCTTCTATATAGTTTATTTCATCATTTGTTATGTCTACTGTTTCGTGAAGAAATCGAATGCGGATTGGTCGACAAAAACGAGTAGATGAAGGTGTTGGATTTTGCCATAAAATCTTAATTTTTTCTCCAACTCGTGATTGTAATCTCAATGTTTGAGTCATCATGAGAGCTGTCTAAAAACTTTTGTTGGTAGGCAGTTTGATGAGAGCCATCACATCCCCATTTTGAAATGAGCTCCAGATTTTCCAATTCTTCTATTGCACAGTTTTGAAGTACATCCTCAAGATAAAGACAGAGTCTTTTAGCTGTGTGATCCAGTAAGTCTTGGAGCACAACTTCCACATAAGTCTCCGTAACTCGAACTGCCTCTGGTTTTGGATAACACAGTTTTTTTGCTTCTCTAATAAGGGTATAACAAGGGAATATACCCGCAGTTGCATCATGCAGTAACTCCCACTGCTTCTTTGTAAAGCCACCTTCTATAAAGATGCGCAAAGCTTCTTCAGGTGTCTGCTTCTTTAATTTTGGCTTCTGAGCAGTATTTATTTTTTTTCTGTACCGTTTGGCTCTTGTTGGTGTAGAAGTTGCATCTTTTATAAGTTTTGAAGCAGCAGCATTTCCCGACATATGTTGACTGACGCTAGCTGCGAAGGTAAGCACTTCCACTGGTACCTCCTCACGGAGTTCTTTAGTTTTTCGTCTTTTACTGCGATCAGTCAATTCTTGGAAGTCCTTGCTTGGGCGCCCCGGCTTAGTGTTTGGCGTCCATGTATGTATTAGTATCGAAACATTAAGCCAACTTTCATTAAGTCAAAAGTAAACATTAAGTCAATCTATCTTCAATATAATTGCACGATGCGTTGTTTCGTTGTTATAGAGTTCAAATTAAATTCGACTACTTTTTTCATTTGCATTTTTTCTTTAAAAACCCCAATAAGTGTACGTTTTCAATAAAAATACATTACTGTTATTCTTACCCCAATTGGTGGGGCAAGACTAGCAGTTTTAACTGTCTTACAATTTATTCATAAAGTACGTTCTGAATGCATTAACGGAAATATGTCCATTATTTCATTAACACGTGTAGTATTTAGGTATAGGCTTGGGCACACCAAAAGCAGTTGCAGTGCGGTAGCAGTGCGTCTACGTTAGAAAATAATGTAGTTATATGAGGGATGACACACTGAACAAACGCGGGCCCGCTGATCCGCCACTGCGCCGCGCACGCACTGCTCTTCTACAAAACTTTTGGACGGGAGCAGCGCAGGCGCGGGGCGGCCGCAGCGAGGACACGTTGTATTACTACGCAGGGTTGCCATTTTTAGCAGGATCCTGCTTTTTTAGCATTTTTAAGAGTAAAATTTAAGCTACAGCAGGATGTTTAGCATTATCGTAAAATTTTGCATGTTTTAACATTTTTCAGTAAAACTAATTTATGTTTTGCCCAACTTTCCCCAACATTGTACCTGACTCAGATGTGCAAATAATTGATAACGAATATCGACAATTAAAATTCGATCAAACTGTTTATAGTTACGTTGCATCGAGTAACAGTAGTAGTAGCAGTAGTAGCAGTGTCAGAACCGTTCAACATCTTGAAGTGTACTGAGTGTGGCTATCGATACGACACACAACGCAGTTATAAAGCAGGGGCGCCTTCAAACTGCTCTCTGACTGCTCATGTTTCTGGTGTGACATGACCGCGGCGCAACCGACCTGCCCTGCTAAGGTGCTGCGCCTGTCCTGCTTTTGGTGTGCCCAAGCCTGCGTTATGTGTGAAGTATTCCTCACCAACTCAATCAATTTTTCATTCGTTTCCATGTTAAGTTGTAGAAAATCACAACCGTTTACGACCTGCGCTGCGTCTGTCCCGCTCAACTGCTTTGGTGTGACTAGCAATATGGCGGACGTAGTAAAGGCTTGGGCACACCAAAAGCAGTTGCAGTGCGGTAGCAGTGCGTCTACGTTAGTAAATAATGTAGTTATATGAGGGATGACACACTGAACAAACGCGGGCCCGCAGGTCCTACCGGCTCCGCCACTGCGCCGCGCACGCACTGCTCTTCTACAAAACTTTTGGACGGGAGCAGCGCAGGCGCGGGGCGGTGGCAGCGCAGGCGCGGGACGACCGCAGTGAGTACACGTTGTATTACTACGTCCGCCATATTGATTAGTCACACCAAAGCAGTTGAACGGGACAGACGCAGCGCAGGTCGTAAACGGTTGTGATTTTTTACAACTTTATCATGGAAACGAATCTTCGAAACCTATCTTCAAAAGATTCTAATTCCCGACATAGACGATGGTACTCCCCATATTCTTCTCTTCTCTTATTTACATCGTGAACCCATATTCTTTTTTTTTTACTTAAAGCTAGAAGCAACAATAGCTCCTCTTCGTCAGAGTCAGAACCGTTCAACATCTTGAAGTGTACTGAGTGTGGCTATCGATACGACACACATATAATAATAATAATATAATATGACATCACGCCTGTTATCCCCGAAGGGTTAGGCAGAGGTGTACCCATTAGTACACCCACATTTCGCCAGTTATGTTTAAGTCCCATGTAATAGGGGGCGAGCCTATTGCCATCAACCGGGCACAAATCCAGACTCCGAGGCTGCTACTGAGAAATTCCTGATGGAAAAACCCAATAACACTTTGCCCGACCTGGGAATCGAACCCAAGACCTCTTGCTCAGCAGTCGCGCTTTGCGACCACTAGACCAACGAGGCAGTCACACATAACGCAGTTATAAAGCAGGGGCGCCTTCAAACTGCTCTCTGACTGCTCATGCTTCTGGTGTGACATGACCGCGGCGCAACCGACCTGCCCTGCTAAGGTGCTGCGCCTGTCCTGCTTTTGGTGTGCCCAAGCCTGCGTTATGTGTGAAGTATTTCTCACCAACTCAATCAATTTTTCATTCGTTTCCATCATAAGTTGTAAAAAATCACAACCGTTTACGACCTGCGCTGCGTCTGTCCCGCTCAACTGCTTTGGTGTGACTAGCAATATGGCGGACGTAGTAATACAACGTGCACTCACTGCGGCCGCCCCGCGTCTGCGCTGCCACCGCCCCGCGTCTGCGTTGCTCCCGTCCAAAAGTTTTGTAGAAGAGCAGTGCGTGCGCGGCGCAGTGGCGGAGCCGGTAGACGCACTGCTACCGCACTGCAACTGCTTTTGGTGTGCCCAAGCCTTAATACAACGTGCACTCACTGCGGCCGCCCCGCGTCTGCGCTGCCACCGCCCCGCGTCTGCGCTGCTCCCGTCCAAAAGTTTTGTAGAAGAGCAGTGCGTGCGCGGCGCAGTGGCGGAGCCGGTAGACGCACTGCTACCGCACTGCAACTGCTTTTGGTGTGCCCAAGCCTTAAGTGATTTTATTTTCTCAGAGGTAAGTCAAATAACATAACCATGAAAATCGATCTATGCTGTCTGGCAGAAAAGTATGTTAGTCTTACCCCACCTCACCTTACCTTTTTAAACTTTGTTTAATTGTTTTGAAAGTTTTTGTATTTTTATATTGAGATGTTTTAATTTTTCAAGTAGTTTGTTTTTATTTTTAAGTTCTCTGAAGTTTTAATAAACGAATTTGATATAGGTATATTGTTTTTCTTTTCGAATATTCAGTCCTGAATCCAAACTAAAAAAAGCAGTTAAGATAATAGTTTTAACATTTGACGGTCTTTAAAAGTGTAGTAAGTATGATATAAAAAATATTCCTAAAAAGACACTAAATTCAAAAAACTTACCTATAAAGACACTAAAACACTATTGTGTTATTATAGCTAAGAGTTAATGCTAAATGGAAATCGGCAATACATAAGTATAAAGCCGCTAAGTAACTAAATGCCTTTTCAGCTAAGTAATTTGGAATAGCTTTTGTACACAAAAATAAAACACTTCATTTATGTCGAAATCATAAGCCGTTAAGGTGGACTTAGTGACATTTTAATAATAATAATAATAATAATTCCTTTATTTCAGGCTACTTAGGCCCATAAAAATACAATACATAAATAAATGCAACAATCTATAAACTAATACATATTAAAAATAAACTATTATACACGAAGTGACGGCGTCGTGTTGCGCTGCGTGGTGTCGCGTAGCTTTCCTCGGAATCGCCGATACACGACACCCTTCGGCCAAAACTCTTCCTTAAGGAAGGTCTCAATGGCATGTGTCGGGACTCGCACCACGAACGACTTAAAATTCGTGTTGTGGCGCGACTCCAATTTCTCGACCCTGATGGTCCACCTGGTCTTTGCTCGGATATACTCCACGATCTCCTCAACCTTCGTGGTGTAATGGAGCCGGGACACATAAAGCTGCGTCGTTGGAACTGCCGGACGCAGCATATTGGGTCCTTCCGGCGCGGTCCCGCACTGGTTCCGACTAGGAGGCTTCTTCTTCTTCTTCCTCTCCACCTTCACGAAGCCATCCTTGCCACTCGTGCCTGTAACTGGGCCTACGAGTCGCTGTTTCGAACCCCTGTCAGCAGGCTCACAGCAGCTCTTCTTATCCCCCTTCCTGGTCTGCGACACAGGTTTGTGTGTGGCGACGATATCAGCGGTTAGGTAAGTGTTTATTTTAAAATCACCAAATTATGCACTGCTAAAAGGAAAAACGTGTTTCTTTTTCTACTTAAAATAAATTGTATTTAAACAAACTTAAAATAAATTTTATTACACATAAATAATCCTTTTATGTAAACTTGCTACATTGTGTTTTAATTGATATTCCTATTTCTATAAGTACTTTTTAAATATTTTAATTTTAAATTTTCTATAATTATATACTACTAATAATGCATGCCCTTAGGGTAGATTTTTGAGATACTATAATTCTGTAAGACCTGTTGTAACGGTTACATATTAAAAAATCAAAACATTCTCCAGCAAATTTCAAAAGAACAATAAACGAAATACCAAAGTTTAAAATAAAAATGGTCATTTGATCAAAAGTTCAGTTGACCAAAGTCTGGAATATCAATATTTATATTATTTATTACACTATTGACCAAATCGTTCAATGGTCAAATGGATTACTGGATAAATTATTAATTATCAAATGGATTAACTGAAAAAGATAAAAATAATATTAATATATTAGCGAATAGCGCCTGTCTGATACAGACAGCCTTTGCAACAACATGATCGGTTTGCTAATACAAAATATCGAAAATCGTCACGTTTTGTAAGCGAGCGAAGCGAGCTCGGGACTTAGGGCACCCCGACATGGACAGGTTAGGTTCGAAGGGGATGGCGGGGTCTGAAAGACCCCGCCATCCCCTTCGTGTTAGGTTACTATAAACCTTGAACGCAGAAGTAGGAGCCCCGCGCAGCGGGGCTCCGTCGACCGGGTATTGTCTACCTGCCCGCACGTCATCTCTTCTGCTTGCGTCTTTTACACACATTACGGGCTGTAGTCGACGGAACCCCGGTCAACGGAGCCCCGCTGCGCGGGGCTCCTACTTCTGCATTCAAGGTTTAAAGTAACCTAACACGAAGGGGATGGCGGGGTCTTTCAGACCCCGCCATCCCCTTCGAACCTAACCTGTCCATGTCGGGGTGCCCTAAGTCCCGAGCTCGCTTCGCTCGCTTACAAAACGTGACGATTTTCGATATTTTGTATTAGCAAACCGATCATGTTGTGCAAAGGCTTTCTGTATCAGACAGCCGCTATTCGCTAATATTAATATTATTTTTACCTTTTTCAAATTACTTCATGTTTGTATGTATACTATTTTGAGGCACTGTTATTTTAATCATAATTTTTAAACAAATTAATGTGTTAAAATTAATGATGTACTTCAAATATAAGTATACCTACATTTAAATCATTTGTGATTATAAAATTTGATTAGTTATGATTTGATATTTTAAAATTATATCTAGCAACTTTTGATCAGTCGTTCATTTGATGTCACATACATTGGGATTTTAAAATTTTTCTAAATAAATCATTTGGTCATTTAAATTTTGGTATTTCGTTTATTGTTCTTTTGAAATTTGCTCGAGAATATTTTGATTTTTTGATATGTAACCGTTGTAACACCAAAAATCGCATTAATAAATACTTTGACTTTGACAAGGTTATCGTTCTTTGAACGTTTAATTTTATGTTGTAAGACCTATGGTTTTTAGTGGCATATTTTTCAAATATTTCCCGTGTTTTTCGCTCATAACTCAAAATTTGATTTTGTGGCTTTGCCCCCTTTAAGTTAACGGACGGCAACGGCAGTACTGTGTGTGCAAATATTGGTCGGAAGAACTAGGAGGCTTCTGTTTTTTGTATATCCCAAGGATCTTGTCAGGTGATTTTCTGATATAATAAATATATTTACGCGTGATCAAAAGAAAGCTCCAAGATTAGCACCAAAGTTAACCCAGTTGCAACTTGCACTTGAACCCCTACAATTAAAAAAAAAATGCGTGTGAAATTGGCGGTGCAAATTTTGAGCAACACTGTTGCGGCAGCATTAATAGATGTATGACGATTTAAATGAAATGCATGCATCAGCATTAGACACTGCTGTTTTAATAAAGAAAATAAATATATTGTTTGACATTCTGCAAATGTCGTGATGGCCTAGCGGTTAAGGCGCCCGCCTCTCATGCATGAGGTTGTGGGTTCAAATCCGGGCAAGTACCAATGTGACTTTTTCAATTCATATGTACTTTCTAAAGTTTATCTTAACATTACTGACATCATTCCGTGCCTCGGAAAGCACGTTAAGCTGTTGGTCCCGGCTGTCATACGTGGATCTTTGACAGTCGTCGTTACGAGTCGTCAGAAGCTTGAAAGTCTGACAACCAGTCTTACCTAGGGGTATCGTATTACCCAGTTACTGGGTTGTGGAGGTCAGATAGGCAGTCGCTCCATGTAAAATACTGGTACTCAGCTGCATTCGGGTAGACTGGAAGCCGACCCCAACATAGTTGGGAAAAGGCTAGGCAGCTGATGATGATTGACATTCTGAATTCAAGTACATTACGATCTCTTACCAAATTCAAACGGGCATTCTGCGGTGACGATTTCCAAATAGATATGTTTACAGGAAATGTTGCAATTTTTTTAAACAATTGAAGTTGGTGAAGATTCACACAGGAATTGAGGTAAAGAAAACCATGACTTTTTCTATTAATGGATTTTAAGTGACCATAAATTCAGTTTTGCAGCTTCTCGAGGATTTGAAATCACAAGGATTTAAATTTTGACATTTCGTTATTCTAATGTGTGTGTGTAATTCGTGTTTTTTTTTATTATTTTAATGTACATATGTTTTAAATGGTATTTATAATTTTATTTTTTCGAAAATGTATGGACTAAGTCTGAAATAAATGAATTATTATTATTATTTCCTCTTTGCAACTTCACGTGGGGGTCAATTGGAACACTGCATTTGTCGTGTTGAATTATGTTGTAGTTGAATATGCATTTACTAAACTGTTCAATTTGCATTCCCACAAAGTTTTCAGGTTTGGTTAATATTTTAATTTCAAATATGGTTCTCAATTCTTCAGTTATTTTCTGTAGAGCCCATTCATCTGAGGAAAATAACAAACCCAACATCAACATTTCTGGTCAGTGGGTCGTCTTAGGGGTCTTTTTATTGACTTCACCAACATACACACAATGTGTGATGCGACGCTGCGCCGCCGTGTGCCCCCCGCACGCCGCCGTCGCCGCCGACATTCACTGCGCGGCGTGAGTGGCGTAAAGACGTGTATTTGTTTTCGTGATTGACTCATCCAAAATGACTGAATTATCAAAAACTACAGTGATTAAACTTTCCATAGACGTTTTTTATGATGCGAATTTTAGGACTTCTTCAAAGACAGGGTGCGCAGTCAGCAGAGTAAGAAAAATAAATACACCGTACTGTGTCTGACAAATTACTATTAATTTATTGATCACAATTAGAGATGGGCAATGTGTTTCTGCCCGGCAGGAAAATTTGGTAAATTTCCGGGCATTTTGGGCATAAATGTATTATTGCCCGATATATGCCCAATCGTAGGGCATAAAAATGTGGGGTCGTTAAACGTAATTTAATATTATTCTTCATGTAAAATAGTACTCAATAATGAAATAAAAAAGAATGAATGTCAATAATTGAACACATTTTTATTTAAAAATGATATACTATTTATAAATAAGCCGCATAATGTAAATGTTTTATGCACTGCCTAACTTGTTTTTCAATTGAAGTTTTTATGTTCTCCTTGTTTTCATCGTCCAGCATTGTTATTGATGGTGAAACAAATTCTAATTTTGATTTAAGGTTTTTATGCACCATAAATACTTCTTGTATGTTGAATTCGTTGCCTTCCAGTTTAAATATACTATCTGATACAGGCTCAAGAACACTGATGCACTGATTATCATGGACCAGAAATCTTCATCTAAAAGTGTAGATTTCTTGTCGGGCGTTGGTTGAAGGTTTTCATCAGCTAGTTTTTTCAACAGCAGGTTTCAACAGCTAAAGTCTGTAGAGCAGGTTTATTAATTTTAAGACTTTTCAATGCGCCGACGTGATTGCCCCATCTTGTCTTGCAGGGTAATTTTTCAGACTCTGACCAGAGGTTTTATCTTTTCTAATAATACTTAGTAAGGCACTTAAGATTTGACTTTTTTTAAATATTTTTAATAACATCTGTTGAGAGATCTTTAAAAGCTTTAACTTCGGGTGGTTTTAGAAAATTGAAAGATTAATATTATGGTTACATTTATATGGTTCTTATGACATATTTTATATTTAAATATGTATTTTAATAATTAAATAAAATGTAATTTAATTCCTAAAATTATAATGTACTTAAAACAACTAATCTTAACAGTATACGCATCCCTCGCCCTACACTCTTCTCACGATTAGCGTTGAAAATGCCGAAAAAAACAATTTGTTTTTCCGTTTTTTTCACATGTTACATTGAAAATTCGCAGACAGAATCCTTTGGAAAAAAACGGGAATCTTTCGAATTTTTCTCAAAATGTCTTGAAACATTACATCATCTCGGTTCCCCGTGGGAGCAGCACCACTTTTAAATTTTTGGGCTTTGCGGGGGGGGGGAGAGGGGGGGGTTGTTTTTAGTATGATGTAGGGATTTATTATTTGTGATGTAAGGAAATCGAAACATTACCAAAAAAAAACATTAAAATAAAAACAATCCCCCCTCTCCCCCCCAAACCCAAAATTTTAATAGTGGTGCTGCTGTCACGGGGGGTTCTAGGGGGGAGTGAAATTTCGGTTATTTTTCGCCTAACACGCACCGTTTTCGAGAAAAATTTAAATAAAAACAATCCCCTCTCTCCCCCCCCCCAAACCCAAAATTTTAATAGTGGTGTTGCTTTCATGGGAGGTTCTAGGGGGGAGTGAAATTTCGGTTATTTTTCGCCTAAGACGCACCGTTTTCGAGAAAAACTACACAGAAGCCTCCGCTGTCCTAGACAGTTCAAACTTTCACAGATGATGCCAGTATTCCTGCTGCCGCTATAACGAACGAGCTCAAACTCGACGGGGTACTGTCGTTCTATTACGCAGTTCCTAGGCCACCTTCCAGCTCCATCATCAGACCCTGGTTACCATCTAGGATCAAAGTACTCGTCAAGTCGAATCAAACGAGCTCAAACTCGACCGGGTTGTGTCGTTCTATCACGGAGTTCCTATGACCATCTTCCAGCTCCATCATCAGATCAGCTCCATGTCATAATAATATTGAATTGGTCTCCGGTATACATATGCATGCAAAATTTTAGCCCAATCGCAAGATTCCACCAGAACAAACAGTATTTTAAAAAAAACACGAAATTTTTCCTGTTTTTTTCGTATTTTTTTTCGGTTTTATTGGAAAAAAACATGAAATTTATATTGGCAAAATTTCTTGAAAGTTTCGAATGAAACATTGAAAAAAACAACGTACTTGGAAAAAACGGGAATTTTTCCTGCTTTTTTCAACGCTACTCACGATGCAAGTATTTTCACGCCGCCCGCCGCCGCGCCGGGTAGCTTATTTACAAAGCCAATACTATTTATTTGAGTCACGAGTCAGACTCAAATAGAAGAGCTTTTGTTTATGCATATTACTCGACAAAACCTAATCTACCTCAGTAAAAAAAATGACTCAAATGGATTAGCATTTTGCCTTGATATTTTCAAAGAAAATATACGGACAAAACCTAGTACTGTATTATTCATATTCACTCAAACAGATAACTTTTGTCGAGATATTTTCAAACATTACGTACGAACAAAAGGAACATCCAAATACTCCGAAATATTTTATACCGAATTTCGATTTTCAAAAGTCCGAATGTCATAATAGGTACCTAAGAATTATACTGTCTATTATTAAAAATCACGAAATTTATTTTACCGAAAGTCGTAAATGCGATTTGTTAGTTTTCCGATTTTACTTGCGTCTACTTACTGTATAGAGTTTCTTGCTCATTCTTCTCCATACGAAACCGCACCCCGACTCGGACAGGTTAGGTTAGAAGAGGATGGCGGGGTCTTCCAGACCCCGCCATCCCTTTCGCGGTTATTTTATTTTAAACCACTCAGAAATAGGAGCCCCGGCTCCGTAGACCGTAACGATATAGCTTTTGTTGCTGCAATGTTGGAATGAATTTATCTAACAAAGTCTACGCATTTCGGTTAATTTCTGTACTAGAATAGATTAGGGTTTCTTCAAGTTTTTGTCAAACAAAGGCTAAGCCAGTTCAGTTTGCACTTTCAGTCTAATGGCCTTTGTAAATACGCCGCCGGATAATTCGTAACATTTATGTTCCTAAACATGGTTTTGCAGAACATACATTTAAATAAAATGTACAAATTCATAAAAGTACACCTTTAAACAATTAACCATAGCTAAATTCAACAAGTTAGACCTGCTTTCTAAGCGAACATTATTTTCTTAAATTAATTTTGAAACAAAAAATATATGCCCAGATAAATGCCCAAGAACAGAAATTTATGGGCACTTAGGAATTTTTCCAATTTGCCAAAAATGCCCGGGCATTTGCCCATCTCTAATCACAATAAACAATACCAATTTTATGATTGATTTATAAATGGCCGATAATTTCCAATAGAAAAAGTACAAGCTGAACATTACAACAGGAGATCACCCATGACAGATATTAATACAGAGGAAAAAAAAAAGGAAACAGTGTTGCAACATAATTATACATTTGAAATAACCTCTGAAAGTAAAGGTGTTGTCATGTTAGAAAAATACAAATATTAACACTACCCCCATTTTACTCAACATGACTCTACATTTAGTTAAAACATAATAGAATTAACTAACACATTCAACATGCTTACTCTATGTAGTCTAGAGTTTCAAAACTATAGTCAAGAATTTAAAAGTAAATTATAATATCATAACAAGTATTACATGCGCTCTTAATTATTTGACATTCATTTTATTTATGAAATTTCTATGTTTTGTGGAACACAGTGGCTTTGTTAAAACATCTGCTATCATTTCTTGTGTTGACAGGTATTCTACATTAACAAAATCCTTTTGAACTAAATCCTTTACATAATGGTATCTTAGGTCTATATGTTTAGTCTTTTTATGACAATATTCCTTTGCCAGCAATAATTTAAGGGCACTCTGATTGTCATTGTACAAAACAATCTTACCCTGTACATTAACAATTTCTTCTAGAAATTTTTTAAAGAAGGACAAGTCCTTACATACGTCGCCTATTGCCAAGTATTCAGCTTCTGTGCTGGATAGTGCCACACATTTTTGTTTACGCGATTCCCAATTAATAGTATTAGCACCCATCCGAATAACATACCCAGAATAAGACTTACGATCCAACAAGTTGTTGGCCCAGTCCGCATCAGCAAAAGCAGTTATATTTAAATTACCAGTCCTATTAAAACATAGGGAGTAATTTAAAGTTCCCGCAAGATACCTTAAGACACGCTTAGCCGCAAGCCAGTGCTCATTACCAAAGTCATGATTGAATTGACTTAACTGACTACATGCGTAAGTAATGTCAGGGCGAGTACACACAGACAGGTACATCAAAGATCCTAGTAATTCTCTATACTTGTAAACATTATCATCAAGCACTTTATTTTCAGACTTCTGTAACTTTACATTAAGTGCCATGGGTGTAGAGACTCCCTTACAATTTTCCATCCCATAGCGAACTAATAAGGTCTTTATATTGTTACGTTGTTTTTTTTGTACCTGCCATTTGCCTGTGCGCATACGCTGTTATTGGGAGTCATTCCTTCACTCACTCACTTTTCAAAACCCCATTACACTTGCTTACACAATAATTAAATAATCAACATAGTTTAAGATATTTAGATTAATAATTAAAGATAATCATAGTTTTGTTTACACTCAATAATGAATAATTGTCAAAACGTCAAACGTCAAACGTCAGTTTCTGACAGTAGGCGACATCTGGTGTAGATTCGCCGTAGTAGTTTAAAAAAATCTTTAATCGATTTATTATTATTTAGTTTATTTTGGCGTATTGATTGTAAACAATGGAATAAATATTTTATTGCCCAATCCGTAATAATTTTCAGCTTTTGGTTGTAACGCTTCAAGGCCTTCGTTTCCGAACGGCCGGAAGTTATTTTTTTACTATGAAGTTTTTACTAAAAGTTTCGTTGACACAACAATCAATATTTAATCTGTGACTTGGTGTTGTCGGAGTTACGTTTGAGATTACCACATAAAGTTTTATGAGTAAATACTTTACCTAAATTGATTTACCGTGTTAGAAATGGGAAATAGTGAGTTTGTTAGTTTGAATCCTGTAAATTGTGGATGTTCCAGGGTGTATAAGTCATGTTGGACCCTAGTTAGCGAATTACATGAATTGAATGTCTTGGAGAGGTGAATCTGTCTTCCGCGCTCCAATTAGATTCTACCGTGAATGCGGGAAAGCTTCTTAGGTGCTCTGTCTGTTTCCGGGATATCGTGGTTGACATTGAAACGCGAAAGGACGCCAGTGATTTGGCGAAAGATTCCGTGAGAGGCACGTCGAGCGTCCCTTCAAACCTTAATTAATGCCTTAAAAGGTAAGTACTTGTGGTGTTGAAAAGTGTAATCCGCGCCCTTTCGTTAAAAGAGGCAAGTGAGTGAAATTTGGGACATTAATTACAGGGCGAATCTTCCACGTGAACCAAGGGAATTCGCGAAATGCTGACACGTGTACAGCCGCACTAAGGAGTACACCCAGCTGTCTTCACACTGGATTAGTGTCACCTTGATCCGTGTCTTAGAGGTAAGAATGTTCAATATTTGAAAGTGTTCTCCGAGCCCCTTCGTTAATAGAGGAATGTGTAGTGATTCATTGGTTATGGCTTACAGGATTCCTGCGTTTGGCCGAGGTTCCGTCTCGCCGCCAGGAGCCAGAGACGCTTCTGGCACCTGGACGCGAGACCCGCTCCTCGAGCCCCCTCCAAGCCTCCTGTGGAGGCGACTGTGCGGTGGCAGAATCCGCCTAGCGTTTCAGCGCGGGCGGGACGGTTTTTTTCTTATATTATAAATTACACTTATTACAAATTTAATACCGGTTCCAAGCTGGAACCCATTTATTACCTGCCCGGTCTTCAAACCTGGTGGCTGGTTTTCAACCGGATTTAATTAGGACCCCGGGTTCGACACCTACGTTTCATAACTGGACCATACCTTAACACCTTAGTCGGCTCAGGGTTCGGGATTGCAAGTCCCTGGCGCCCATTAGATAATTTTAATTTAATGATAATACCTTTATTCTCAAATTCAATAATTTTAATTACACAAACTGGAAGGTTGTACCTTGGTTAAATTTTACATCCCGTAAATTTACTATTATAAAGAAACAGTACTTGGGCTTATCTTTAGCTCCCCACACCCATAGTTCTACCGGTTTAAGTAACGCTGGCTGGCACAACATTAATTTGATTATAATTTTAAATATTTGTTTGGGTTTTAAGCCCCGTCTACTTTTAATAAATTAACTAATTAATTTTATAATAAAAGGTTATTGTTTGTTAGTTTGTGGTTTCATTATAGCTGTATACCAACCCACCTTGCATCTGGGATTTTGTACCTCTGTCTCAGCCGGACAAAATCTCAAATGTAACAATATACTGAGACTGATTTAACATCAGTGTTCCTTTTGACATGTCACGAGTTACTTGCATGCCTAGACAATTTTTAATAGGTCCAAGTTTTTTTACATTAAATTCTTTTTGTAATAAAGCATGCAACTCATTTATAGAATATTTATCAGTAGAAAACACATAGAAGTCATCTACATACAGTGCGACAATTGTTAAATTACCATTACATTTCTTAACATAAACACAGGGCTCACACTTACTTTGAGAAAAATTATTACCTGTCAACAAACTGTGTACAGTCATGTTCCATATACGACTAGCTTGTTTAAGCCCATAGATACTCTTTATTAGTAGGCATACTTTACTGTTATCTTTAATAAAACCTTCAGGTTGCTCCATGAAGATACGCTCGTTTAAGTTGCCGTTTAAAAATGCGGTATCAATGTCGAAATGCTCTATGTACATATTCATTTCGGTAGCAAGCGCATATAAAGTGCGCAGAGTGCTATGGCGAACTACAGGAGAAAAAGTGTCGTCATAGTCTACCCCATACTGTTGTGAGAAACCGCGGGCGACAAGGCGAGACTTATACTTACAGTTACCAGAAGTATCCATTTTAATTTTATATACCCACTTGCACTTAACTATGTTATAATCCGTTGGGCGGTCAACAAGCTTCCAAACTTTATTTTCTGTGAGAGCATCGAACTCTCGTTGCATAGAGCGCTGCCACTCCTCACTATTAGGAGAGGATATGGCTTCCTTATAGGATAGAGGCTCAAACTCAGCTTGAGTTAATAAAGAATAGTCCTCATACTTTACCGGCTTTATTCCGCGCGTACTACGCACGGGACGGCTAGTGGGAGCCACTGATACCTCAGGGCTGGCCACGGCAATATCCCCTTCAGTAGACGACGCATCGGATGTGGACGTGCTGCTATCCTCGGCCGCTGGACTATTGCAGCTCGTATCCTCATTGCCAGTGCAGTACTCAGACTCTGAGTTAGGAGCTCTGATTTATTTTGAAGTAAATATCCCCAGCTTTTTCTGCTGTAGTCATCTGTCAGCGTTAGTAGGTATCTGGCTCCACCAAAACTACAGACAGACATTGGTCCGCACACGTCGGAATGGATGATCTCTAGCGGCTGAGTAGCTTGTTGTTGTTTCCCCTGCAGGCATGCAATGCACTCACCTAAATTACTTTCAGTATCCTGAAACAATAACTGGTTATTCCTACGCAGAGTATTCAATCCCCCTAGACTCAAGTGACCGAGTCGCCTATGCCATAAAGACACTGTCTCTGTAGCTACCATTGCATTCTGTTCACTCTGAACTGCATTCTTCAGAGTGACTGAAGAATGCTCCTGCGCAGATTCTCTACACGACGAAACAACACAATTCAATTTGTAAATCCCATTCTGGTTTGATGCATAACCAATAGGATTACCTATTATTTGAGGTTTATTGTAAAATTGACAACCCTTTTTATTAAATATAAGTGTATATCCGGCATTAACTAATTTATTTACAGAGAGGAGATTTGTGGATAAATCAGGAACGAACATGGCATCTTCCGCAGCAACCTCTAAATTATTATTTAAAGAAATATTTATCTTTCCAGTACCTTCACAATTTAATAGGTCATTATTAGCTATAGTTACTTTGCTTTTATTATTTTTAAAGTCCATAAATAAATTTCGGTTGTTGCACATGTGTGCCGTACATCCTGAGTCCACAATCCATTCATGGCGCGCTGTCATGGCGCATGCAGTAACAATAAGTGTCTTTTCTTGGCTTTCACGTTTTTTGTCTCTTTTCAACTTGAAACACTTTGCTTTTATATGCCCTGGCTTTTTGCAATAATTACACACAAGTTTTTTAACACTGCCAGTGGCATATGCCGCACTAATACCACCATTATCACTGATTGAACCGTTTTTCCTATGCTCCTCCTGTAGAAGACGCGTGCGCACCAGCTCGCTGGAAAGCTCCCGGCTCATGCAGGCCGTCTCTAAACTGGACACCAGAACATCATAGTCCCCCGACAAACCGCTGAGCAGGATCTCTGCGACCTCACCATCTTCTATGACACGACCAATATCAGCCAATTGTTGCACTAGCGTCATGACAGTTGTTATTGTGATGTTGGTACATAAATAATATTGTGTAGTGTTGGTAGATCCGAATAAAAGTCAGTTAGACTTCAACCGTGGTTTTATTACGTTGCACTGGCGACGATTCCGGCGTAAAATATATTTTTACGTAGAACCAACGCGTACTGTACACCAAAAATATTGTTTTGTTGTGTTGTGTTGTTGCGATTATAAACCATTTTCGATTCACAATGCCAATCGGTAAAATCGAACCATTTGATTTAACCTCTAAGCAATGGCCGGCGTACGTACGACGTGTCAATCAGTTCATAAAACTAAACGAGATCAAACCGGAATTGAAAGTGTCGATGTTAATTACAGTGGTTGGCGATGCAACTTATAGTTTGATGTGTGATTTATGCGCTCCAGCTAATCCGGAAGATAAAACATTTGATGAGCTAATTGAATTAGTGCGAGCTCACCTCGAGCCACAACGGTCGGATATTGCCGAACGCCATATTTTTCGTCAAAGGAGACAACGACCAGGCGAATCGTTGACCGCATACCTACAAAGTTTAAAGCATCTTGCGGTCACTTGTAATTTTGGCAACCGTCTAGAGGAGGATCTCAGAGATCAATTTGTATCGGGGCTCGCGAGTGAAGTGATGAGATCTAGGATTTTCGCTGAGAGGTCGATCGACTACCAGAAAGCGGTGGAGCTAGCTCTGGCTCTGGAGGCGGCGGACCGGCACGCTGAGATAAGCGGCGGCGGCCCGGCCACGACGGGGAGCACGGGCGCGGGCAGCGGCACGGGCGCGAGCGCGGGCGGCAGCGAGGCGGGCGAGGGCCTGCACGCGGTGCGCGCCCGGCGGCCGAGCGCGAGCGGCGCGCGTCAGCAGTGCGTGGGGGGGCCCGCGGCGCCCGCAGGCGCAGGCGGTGGCGGAGCCCGCGGTGGCACGGCATGTTGGCGGTGCGGTAAAGGTCATCCGGCTAACAGGTGCCGTTACACGAATTACAATTGCGATAATTGTAATCAACGCGGCCATTTACGTGTGATGTGTGAGAAAGTGCGTAATCGTAAAAGTGTTGAGTTACAACGTCAAAATTTTGTTGATGAAGATTCCGAAGACGATGACTTTTTCAACTTGGTGGTATCCTCAGGACAAGGTAACCAACCTTATTTTTTAAAAGTGCAGGTCTATTCTGTAATGCTAGAGTGCGAAATCGATACCGGTAGCCGTATTTCTGCAATCAATGATAGTTGTTATGAGTTGTTATTTAGTGACAGATCCTTGCAAACCGATAATTTGATTTTGCGCAGCTATTCAGGCTTAAAGATCGAACCACTCGGATATATTGTAGTTAATATTAAATTTAATAATGTAATGGCTACTAATGTTCGATTGTATGTAATCAAAGGCGGCAGTAGGCCGTTACTAGGTCGAGACTGGCTCGCGGCTTTAAATGTAACGCAAATAAACATTAATAAATTAATTGAAGAGGATAAATTAATCAGTCAATTGGTTTAAGAATTTCCTGAAGTGTGTACAAATCAGCTAGGTACTTGTACGAAATCGTTACGGTTACAGCTCGTAGACAGCGGCGGTGTGTACGTGCGCGCGCGGCCCGTGCCGCTGGCGCTGCGGGCGCGGGTTGAGCGCGAGTTGGAGCGGCTCCAGCAGGACGGCTCCATATACCGCGTCGAGCACTCAGATTTTGGGACCCCTATAGTGCCGGTAGTCAAATAAATTATTTATTAATAATTTATTAGTCAGTTATGTACTCAGACATGTTTTTATACTCAGTGAGGTTAATGTGATGCAACTGACGCAGTAACAAAACGCGACGATAGAGGCCTTTGTCTTCAAATACAGACGCCAACTTGTCCCACGCTTCCTTGGCGTTGGCGGCCTGGCGTACATACTGATGGAGACTAGTGTCGATTGACAAACAAATACGCGCCAGCGCCCGCTGGTCCCGCGCCACGTCTCTGTCCTGTCCGGATACACAACCCCATGTGCCATCCAATGTCAGCAACATTTTTATGATAAATTTCCAAGCTGTGTAATTGGAAATACCTTCTAATTTTGGACAATTGATGCCATTTATGCCCATGCCGCCCGTGCCCACGCCATGTGCCGGCAGGCCAACATTTCCATCGGCGGCGGGCAATCCCATCGCTGGATCTACTGCAGGATCGATTGGCATTTTGCAGAACAATAAAATGAATGTCGCTCACCGGTGTTACTCGCTGCTGTTGTCTTATAGCTTCTGGGCACATAACCTTTTAGGACTTCTTCAAAGACAGGGTGCGCAGTCAGCAGAGTAAGAAAAATAAATACACCGTACTGTGTCTGACAAATTACTATTAATTTATTGATCACAATAAACAATACCAATTTTATGATTGATTTATAAATGGCCGATAATTTCCAATAGAAAAAGTACAAGCTGAACATTACAACAGGAGATCACCCATGACAGATATTAATACAGAGGAAAAAAAAAAAGGAAACAGTGTTGCAACATAATTATACATTTGAAATAACCTCTGAAAGTAAAGGTGTTGTCATGTTAGAAAAATACAAATATTAACAGCGAAAACTAGAACCAGCTTTTGCTGGAAATATTTTGGCCAACTCTTTTTTTCACCCTATATACCCATAACTACGCTACCAACAAAACAGAGAATTGTAGGAAAGGGACTGGGCATCGTGTCATCGGCCAATCATAGCATTTGCTGCTTTGAGTCTACGCACACAGGTGCACTTTTTTGGCAAATCCAGCGCCGCCCCGCCGGGCGCCGCCGGCCGCCGCCGCGCCGCCCGCGCCAGTCCGTTCTCTAAAATCGCTCGCGATCCACGCATTACTGTCGTTCTGTCGTTATTTCTATTAATCAATTAGTGAATGTGCATAAATAATTATTATGGCGCCACAATTGACACCACAACAGCGGCAGCTAATCGTGGTATTGCGGGATGGCGGATATTCTATTAAAGAAATAGAACGAAGAACGGGGATAACGGTAAGTGAAACTTTATTACTTATACTATGTTTGCAACGAGTTTTTGATATATTTATTCATAATAACCCAAGAAATTCACTGCATCCAAGTAGGTCTAATACTGTTTCCAATACATTTGAAAAAGCTGCGTCGACCGGCGTGTAACAATAGATAATTATGTAATTAGTTCATTGTTTTTCATTAGTTAACGCTTGAAAAGTGTTTATTTACATTTATAGCTAATAGCGGGTTTACTCATGACGCGATGCGATGCAATTTGACCAACAACAAGTGAAAATGATCCTTACTACCACGACCTAAAGGTGCTGCTAAAATAAAACGTGCGGCTGAGCAAGATAACAATAATGGCAATTATCCTTAAAACCAATACCTACCTAAATTTTGTCAAAAGACTTGTGTTGTCACGCATCATAACGGTATCGGTTTCTGAATACACTTAGTATGGTGAGATTTATAATATTATTTGTGAGTCGCGATAATACGTGACGATCACTTCAGAGCGGTGGAGGTGCGGGGGGTGGGGGAGCGGCCGCCTAACGAAGCATCAGACAACCAACAACTTTTTCATCCCACCATCTCGGAAAGAGTATTTTTAATCTTCAATATCTGAGTGGAAAAGCCGTTTTTATTCTCTAGAGGATAAAGTAAATTGAATTTAGAACATCGTGTGCACTAAGTTTGTAAATTAAAAAAAAACATTAAACCTATTTACTGCTACACATACATAGCTTCATTACACAAAACTCGAACACAGGTCACTAAATATACACATACGCCTCAAAAATTGCATAAGAAAATGTATCATTACATATTTTACAAAATTAACGAAATAGTAACACACAGTTATACACCACTTACAATAATATTACACAAACACTTACTCTCTGATAAAATAGTAAAACACTGTACTCGCCTATCAATCTCGAGTATTTTCTACGTTCAAGCCGCGACTATAATTCTACTTAAAATTATTCGTAATGAGTAACACAATCCAAACAGTTAACGATATAGATAAAATTGAAATCTCAAGCTCAATTGAATGCGATCCTTCGAATCTTTCTAATCATATTTGTGTTAAGAAAAATGATTTAACTATACTTGCACAGAATATAAGGAGTATTTACTGCAATTTTAATGATTTTGTAATTACGTTATCTTCACTTAAAATTGAAATAGATTTGATAATTTTAACAGAATGTAGACTAAATACGAATAAACCTATACCACAACTAGCTAATTATCAGTCTTATGTCACAGCTCGCCAAAACAATCAGAATGATGGGGTAGTTGTTTACGCAAAAAATACACTAAAACCAAAAATACAAGAAATAAAACTATCCCAGGCCTCGTGTCTTCAAGTAGATATTTTGAATAATTCTGTACTATGCATATATCGTTCTCCGGCAAACACAAATATTACCAATTTCTTAGACTCACTCTGTTCACATTTAGATTATATAGACCCGCAAAAAAACGTAATAATAGCTGGGGACATAAATATTAATATTAGGCCCAAAGAAAATGAGTCGCCTAACGAGCGAAATAACCGCCTCAATTATCTTAACACTCTGTCAGCTTATGGCATACTACCTGGTCATTCCCTACCTACCAGAGAACTAAACTGCTTAGACCATTTCATGATGAGAATTAACGGGAAAAAAATATGTGCATCAATCGCTATCTTACAGACTTCGATTACAGATCATCTTACTATATTTTTATCACTATCGAAAACAAAAAATAAGGAAATTATACATAAAACTATTGCCACCCTGAATTTTGAACAAGCATTACATTACTTACAAGAAAAAAACATACATGAATTAATGTTCTGCAATGACCCTAATGCACTAACTGTTCTACTTATAGAAAAACTTACTGAAACTATCAAGAACAATACTACAATAAAAAATATTCCCAACAACAAACGTATCATCAAACCGTGGATAACCCCGGGAATACTCCGGTGTATCAAAAATCGTAATAAATTACAAAAAAAATCTCGTGCTGACCCACATAATGAAATTTTAAAAATCACATACACCCGGTATAGAAACTACTGTAATAACCTGATTAAAAAAATAAGAAGGAAATATGAAAGAGAACTATTAGTCAATTCAGTTACTAACACGAAATTACTTTGGAAAAATATAAAATCACTTACTTATACCAACAAAACTAAAAATCAAAGTGCAGAATTACTAAATATCAAATCAACTCCAACTGAATCGGTAAACTATGTTAATAACTATTTCGCGAACATCGGGAAAGAATTGGCTCAACAAATACAGCCTAGAAATGATAACAGCCCTGACTATCAACAAAACAATGTACATTCACAAACCAATTCATTCGTGCTGCTAGAGACTGACACTGAGGAAGTCGAAGGAATCGTAAGGAACTTAAAGTCCGATAGTGCCCCTGGTTGGGATGGTATAACAACTAAATTCTTAAAATACTGTAATAAAGAACTCGCCCCTGTTATTGCCCATCTGGCTAACCTCTGTTTCAGAAACGGAGTATTCCCCGCCCCTCTGAAACAATCTGTCATTACACCGGTCTATAAGGGAGGGAACGGAAGCGATGTCAATAATTATAGACCTATCTCGGTGTTGCCAGCCCTGTCTAAAGTAATAGAAAAATTAACCAACAGTAGATTATTACATTATTTAAATAAGTTTAAAATTATATCCTCAACACAATTTGGCTTTAGACAGGGAGTTTCCACCGAGGATGCAGTTAGTGCCCTCACCTCTTTAGTGACTGATCATCTAGATAGAGGGAAGAAATGCTTAACAGTATTTCTAGACCTAAAAAAAGCCTTTGACACCGTTTCCGTTCCCACCCTTGTGACCAAACTAGATAAACTTGGAATAAGGGGAACTCCTCTAAATTTTTTTATAGATTACCTAACAAACAGGAAGCAGAGGGTAAAGATTGAAGGACATATCAGTGATGATGCTGATGTGTCGTTTGGTGTACCGCAAGGTAGTGTTTTGGGTCCTACACTTTTTCTGGCCTACATTAATGATCTTTGTAACCTCAAAGTTGAAAACGCGAATATATTTTCCTACGCCGATGACACTGCTGTTGTTTTCCATGGGCACAGCTGGTCTGATGTAAAAATTAAGGCAGAGATAGGTATGTTCCAAATTGCGACTTGGCTCGATAACAACCTTCTTACGTTAAATACAGCAAAAACCAACTACATATGCTTCTCCATCTACAAAAGTACACAACCAGATGAAATGTTCAATATCAAAGTACATTCATGTGATAAATCTATCAACAGTAATTGCAATTGTCCTATAATTAATAAAGTTTTGGAAACAAAATATTTAGGCGTAATTATTGACCAAAAATTGTCATGGTACTCTCATATTGAACATGTTACTGGACGGATTAGGAAACTAGGGTGGATTTTTAAAACCCTAAGATATATTGCACCAATAAATGTAAATAAGAAATCAGGCGCTCACAGAAATTTATTAAATGAAATATACATCTCTATAGCACAATCTGTTATAGCCTACTGTATCCCAATATGTTGAACGAGGACAACGTGCCGTAATAAAAATAATGTACTTCAAAAGAACCTCGTACCCTACTGAGAGTCTCTATCAGGATAGTGGACTGCTTTCTGTTAGAAAACTATACATCTTAAACACCGTTCTAAAAAAACATAAGAATCTACCATATGATCCGAATAAAATAACAAGAAGACGTAAAGACCTTATAGCGCAGGTTCCACAAACTAAAAGTAAATTTGCAGCCATTCAGTACAGTAAACTATCATGTCAACTTTATAATAGGATTAATAAAAAGATATATATACACAATAAACAATTACACGAATGTAAAAAAATACTAACAAATTGGATAAAGACACTAAACTACGCAGATACTGAGGAACTATTGCAACACACAAAATAATACTCACATGCACACACCCCCACACATGCACACGCACCCCCACACCCATGCACGCGCAAAAACGCACACACCCCCACACACCCCCACAATCTCACACACGCCCCAACACACCCCCACACCCCCTCACATATTGTTTAAATCTAAGGTACTGAAAAATTGTATACTGCTGTGGAAGAGCGGAGTCTCCTAACACAGGCATTACTTGCTTAACAGGAGGCTCCAATCACCAACTAATGTAAAACTTTTTTGGTTCAGAAATAAAATTTGATTTGATTTGATTTGATTTGCTACCTCTATGGTGCCGAATATATCATACAACTTTTTTTAATTTGTTAAAAACTCAGACTCGGAACCTTCTTGGTGTTCTTTTTTCAATTTGCTTTGTACGCGGTTCTTTACGCGGCATTTTTTCACGTCATTGTTAAACCTATTAAAAACAAGAAACTTGAAAACAAGTGAAAAAACTAAAATGAGTGATTCTAGCGACGAGGACGTTTGCTTGACGCCAACAGAATTGACTGAAACTGTTAATAATGCGCAAATGAGCTTTCTCCCTCAACAATCACGCGAGAAGTATTTAAAACAGTACGATATGTTCAACACGTGGCGACTAGCAAAAGGAGCTAAAACTTTCTCAGAAAACGTATTGCTGGCATATTTTATAGAATTATCCGAGAACAAGAAAGCAAGCACTCTATGGAGTACGTATTCGATGCTAAAAGCAACAATAAAGATGAAAAAAGACAAACATCGATACCTATCCTAAATTAGTGGCATTTTTAAAAAGAGCCTCATCTGGTCATCAACCAAAAAAATCGAAGGTTTTCACAGTATCTGATATTGAAAAGTTTCTTAACGAAGCACCCGATTCCGTATATTTGGCGGCAAAAGTAAGTCAGTTGCACATTCAGTATCTACTTAAGTATATTAATCTCAATTAAATAGTATACTTAGTAGATGTTGATAGGCATAATTATGCGTTCATATCAATTTTATTCATTTATCTACTACAATACTCTTTACGTTACAGGTTGTTCTTATTATTGGAATAAACGGAGCATGTCGAACTAATGAACTAACACAACTTAATGTCAAAAACATTGAGAAACATTCAGATGACTTACTATTAATTAATTTACCTAATACAAAGACAAAAAGAGACCGCAACTTCGTCATTCGCAAGGAATACGTAACGATTGTTGAGAAATATCAAGCCTTACGCCCGCCTAACACTCCAATCAATCGATTTTTTCTACAGTATCGCAATGGAAAGTGTGTTAGACAGCCTATGGGTACTAATAAAATTGGCAGTATCCCACGAGAAATAGCAACATTTCTTGAACTTCCAGAACCCCTGTTGTACAGTCAGCATCAGAGAAAAGGAACCCCCCAAGACTTAAAGAATTATCGCCCGAGCGACGGCGCGCGCGCCGCCACTCGGGCGATCGCGTCACGTGACTCAGAGCCCAAGCGGCTCCCTCCCCCGCCACGCCGCCTCACCCATCTCTGCCTGCCACCGATCCCACTCAATCAGTATTTGCACCTTTTTAATATTTTTTTGGAATTTTTTCGGCTTACAATGAATAACTTACAAAAAGCTAGGCGCGGTTGAGGATACGAACACGCACCACCATGTGCCAGCCGATAATCTGGACCGTGTCTTATACCACTAGGCTATTGGAACAGTTAGCAAATGTATCGAAATATTTAATATAATTATTTCATTTATCGAACAAGGTTGATAACGCTCTAATCTTCTAGATAATAAGGTTTAAATTTCAACTTCCATCACGTGTTATATTTCTACCTTCTTACCGTTTTGTTTTACGATTAAATAAAATCAATTCAAATTAACTAAAAGACAATTCAAATATCTAAAAGATAAGGTTGAAATTAGCATAGATTTTTTGTTTGGTTGAATAGAATGTGCTGGATTCTAATTATTGCACTACCGTAATTTGACTTCAGAAACTTAGCTGCCGTATGAACTGCGAGATATGGTTGAAATTAGATTACTTTTTTGCTCTATAATATAATTATATTATTATAATTTAATATAATAATATATTATGTAATTAAGGAAATAAATGAATATTGTTTATGCAACATGACTAGTTTTTCTTATAAACCTCCTACATATTTTAACATTTGATTTCATAAATAATAATTGACGAATACCACCTAAAAAATAAAATCCTGAATGAAATCCTAAAAAAAGAAAAAAAGAAACTTATTCCGCGGATTTGAACTCGCAACCATCGCATTGCTCAGCCGCAGTCTTAACCCCTAGACCAACACGACATCTACGATACGCTGCAAAAAACTTAAATGGTTTGATGTCATTACCAAAGGGGGTACCTTTTCTCTGATGCTGACTGTACACGGGTCATTGTTTCCGACGAACTTCAGCCACTCTTTTGGCTGATTCCGGAGCTGATCTCCTGTCCCTTAAGCGCCACGGAGGCTGGAAGTCCAATGCAGTTGTAGAGGGATACATAGAGGATTCCATCCAAAATAAGTCTAAAATATGTGAAGGCATCGTAGGAGCCATTACACTGAAAGAGCCTCAATCGGATCCTTGGACTGGCCCTTCTACATCAAAAATAAGCCGTTATGAAACACCTAACCATCTCCCTCTCGCTCCAACATTCACGCCAAGGGAATCCGATGAATCGATACAACTATTAAGTATGACAGATAGTTTACCGAAAAACAGTACACAAGTGACTAACACCAATATTACAGTACCAAACAAAAATATTACACTCAATTTAAATAACTGTAGCAACGTTACTTTAAAATTTTCTTAATTATACCTTAGTATTATTTTGTTATAATTTAAAGATTATTCTGTAATACTTACCTGTCATAATGTAGTAATTAATACCTAAACTGAAATAAAAGTGTACCTATCTTGTGATTGTAAACGTTTTTTTTTTGCATTTAGTCATTTCCTCGCTGAGGTGGAATGAAAAGTTACGTGTTGCACTCGAGTGCAAAGATTTTTCACCTCGTGCTCTTTTGATTCCCTCGCTAACGCTCAGGATTCTAATTTTGAATCACTCGCTGCGCTCGTGATTCAATTTTAGAATCCTTCGCTTGCTCGGTCATCAAAATTGAACACGCGGTTAAAAAGCAACTTTGCACTCTTGTATAACAAATAACTATTTTCATTCAAAATATCGTCCGAACATAACTTAGGTATAGATGCAAATACTAACGATCACAGTATTTACATAATATAATTACCTTGCTATCATATCACGTTAGGGCCGTTATGACACAACACGTCTGACGTCAGACAACAGGTGATAGGGTAGAGGTAGCTTGCGAAATTCAATTCTTTTTACTACGTTTTTTTTCGGTTTTGCCCGGTAACATTTCATGTTATTGTCGCGAATTTCACTGGCCACCTCTACGTAATCACACAATAAACCTGCGATGATAAGTGTTGATGAAGACGAGGATGTAGTTGACTGGTTAACACAGGTAGTCGTAACAATATGTAACGGTATTTATTGATGTTATTCAAGTTAAGCATCGTTGTTTTAGAGGACAACAATCATCTTTTGGCTGCGAAGAAATGAGCAGACTGGGGGTGACCTATCTGCTCACCACCGGCAGCTCTACCAACGTGCCACCACCGCTGAGCAAGATGCTGCCATTGTTTCAGGGCATGCTAGCAACCCATTTTTAAATACCCAAGTCACAGCTACAGAATATAGCGTAAGTTAAAATTTTTATAATTATTTATGATCTGCAAAATAAAAACACATCTTCCAACGGTAAACGTTTGACAACACGGTAGGCGCAGTGACTGAACGGTCGACTGCTGCGCTGGGTATTGCGGGTTCGATATACGCACGGAAGAAATGTTTGGATCTACAAATAGTTATTCCCAGGTCTGGGTGCTTGAGTTTTTTTTTTTTACTTTTGTGCCCATACACAAACACCTTTTTAAAATGTTGTAAACGCACCATCGATACAGGAGTGTTGGTTTTTTGGTTTTTTAAACAACTATACAGTGGCTGGTAGGCTGAAATGATAATGATGATGATAGCTCACAAATCAATGTTAGCGCATCCAGATTGGCGATTCATTTCATCGAATGAATCACGAAAGAAAACACGAATCATTGTGTGTGTCAGAATGGCTGGTTGCCTGTGGCTTTGGTCTATGAGGCAACTCTCATAGACCAAAGCCACAGGCAACCAGCCATTCTGACACACACGAATCATTTCATCATGCCGTGACAGCGACAAAATCATCTATGCTTTTAACAAAGTGTCAATGGTTCAAGAACTAGTGCAAAAAGGGGAAAATTGAGGGGGCCAATAAAGCCGGGTTCTAAACATTTTGAATTTTGGCGCGAAGCCATAAAAACATTAAAAAATATAAGATTTGTGGACTCAGCCAGTAAAAGAGCGAAAATTAATAGAAAAGAATATTTTGTGCGAGTCCCTTCACTTGATGGATGGGTGACGACTTTAGAAAGTTTTGAGAGGATAGCTAACTTGCTATTTACAGTATATGACCTAAAATATTTTTATCCTCGGCTGATTAATCAAGATCCGTTAGAAAACTTTTTTGGCAGAATACGAGCAATAAATTATAGAAATGTTAACCCTGACTCTAATACATTTGTAAATGCTTTTAAATCATTACTGATTTCGAATGTGATGGGTCCTCATAGTATTTATTCGAACTGTGAGGATGATGATGGGGAAACAATAATTGATTTTTATAATCTACTAAAAGAGTCGGGTATTCATATTGACGAAGATAAAGAAAATATTCCCCACATCAGCAACATTTCAAGTGAAGCTACGTATGAAAAAAGTTTAGAACATAACCAAGGCGTAGTGACAGCAATAAATGAAAGAGTCAGGGTACATGCATCCGCGTATACAGCTGGATATATATGTAGGAAACTATTTAAACGGTTTAATTGCAAAGACTGCCAAAAAACTTTCATTGCAGAGGTCAAAGAAAATTATCACCAATGGATAATGCATAGGGAATACAAGCAATTAAAAAATAGCAATTTATGCTACCCCTCAAAGCGTTTTCTAATATTATATAGAGACATTACAAATAAAATACATTTGTATTTAAATAAAAATGCATGCGTCCAAGGTATTGGAAAAAATATTAAGAAAGAGATCTTGCAATTATTTGAATTGAACTGGCTGGGTTGCTCAAACCATAATACGAGGGATTATTTTATAACTTTAATTTTGAGACTACACATTTATAACTGGTGTAATGTTATTAATAAAATATTAAAAGGGGATTAAGAAGAAAAATATGTTATGAAAATGAATGATCCCCAAATAAAAGCATATAATAAATATAAAACTTATAGATTAAGAAATAAAAATAAATAATTAAAAAATTATCCTTGTTTTTATTTTCATAATTAAAACAGATATTAATAATAGGATGCCACAGATTTATATCGACTATGGTACATCAGTAGCAAATATCGATATCAGCTTCGTAATTCAAGTATGCACATCACTACGTTTGTCAAAATCGGTGACGTGCGATACTAGCGCTTTGCGGATACGAGTGAAACTAATCGCAAAAACTAGAGTGTCCTATCTGTCTTTGACTAGTTTATAGTAATCTGTGATTTATACCTTATACCCGTTGGTTCATCCTTAATTCGGAATATCCATTTTCATAGTACGACCACGTATGACTTTTGCATTCAGAGGTTTTCCAACCAATTTCCAGGTGTTATTTAATATTAACGTTTTAATTTTATTACATTCATTTGATTTTATTATTATACATTTTCTATTGTTTATTTTAATGAAGATAACATTCTGTTTTGGTTTTTTTTGTGGCAGTATTCTGAATTTGTTATTTTATTTTGTCATCTTCTATGGGTTATGTTTTTTTTATTGCTTTTCCTGGAACCAGCAATCAACTTAAAGAGAAACAAATGAAATTGCTGTGTATATAAAATTGAACTAACAGTTAAGGCAGGTATAAAAGATTACCGATTCTGGTCTATTAACTGCGCTGGTCAGAATAGGAACAGCTGCTAGTTTGGAAGACGATTTGGCCGTGGACGTGGCTGACAATGACTACACCCAACTCCACGAATCTATGTCTATGTTGCAAGAAATACTACAGAATACAACTACAGATATTAACACAAGTCAAGCGTCTTCGCCTTCACCCTCGTTGCCAGCTATCACAAGACAAACACGCAAAAGAAAAGATAATGGCCTAGAAGCATTCCTCGATATCGAGAGAGAGAAGATGAAAATTCTTCGCCAGAATCAACAAGATACTACTGATGCCCATCTTCTTTGGTTCAAATCCATATTAACATATATGAAACAGTTGCCGTCAATGAACAAATTACATTTTAGAACGCAAATGCAGGAGCTTCTACTAACGGAGCTATCAATGTTAAATTCACCACAACTCGGTTCCCAACATGGATATTACACTTATTTGTGAAATTATTAAAAAACTAATCATTATTGAAATAATTAATACTCATACTTGGGTTATATTCAAAAAAATTGTATTTTTATTAGTATTCCAATACGATATTTTTCTACTAAGACTCAACTGATTTTGTTTTTTTAATTTTTAACCCAATATTTATGCTTATTTGTGCTTGATAAAAAAAGATGAAACATTTGATAAAGCTGAATAATGTATATTAAAAAAAAAGTCATTGCATCAATTCTGTTTCATACAAGATTCAATGTCCACATTCTTGTCAGCACTTCTTTAAAATAATTATTAATAATACTATTACGTTACAGTTCAACACACTTTTTTTCTAATGGCTAATGTTTTTAACTCAAAACATTTTCTAAATAAATAATGAAATCCTAACATTATTCCTCAAATTTAATTAATGAATGTGTCCTGATCTTACTCATATCTGTTATTCTTCTCTGTTACGTTTTTGTAAAATTATTTCCATGGTAATAAATAAAATTATTATACTGATATACATTAGCTAACAAACTGTCAAACTAAATGACGCAACAATTCATGTTCGGCCATTTTGTTTAATGGAATACGAGTGGTTGTATTGCGCCGTGAAAATTAGACTTTATAAAGTGACATTTTGGTGTGAGGGTCTAAAAATATAGGTACCGTAAAACATGGCGACTTTGCCCTCGACATTTGACTTTGCCTAGTTGTGTATTTTTTAAAAAACTTAATAAATACCAAATTTGTCTATAGTTAGTAAGAACATTTTGTCTATGGTAAAATGATCATCATTTTTCTGGCAACACTGTGTGACGCGATATTTTGATTTTCGACATTTTGATTTTCGATATTCTGATATGTATCCAATTCATCCGTTATTACATTGGAAATTAATAATATAGACTAGTTTTCTTCGCTAAATGCGTCATATAATCATAAAATATAACGGTGGGCAGTCACAAGCATATTTTTTGAATATCGTTGACAACATTGCCCAACGTTTCTTTTTCACTAGGGTTGTCACCCGAGTTACATTTTTTAACCGAGTAAAAGTTTAAAAACACAGTCAAATTCTGACTGTGTTTTTAAAGTTTTTTGTTGATGAGTTTTAGGTTCTTAAAAACTATATGTATTTACATCGAAATCAAACTACCTAGGTACTCTTGTTTTACCGCTACCGCGATAAAATTCATAAAATAATTTCTAATATAATAGGGTATCGGACAAATTTTCAAAAAGTGTTTTAAATTAATCTTTATGGATACTTATTCTCATGAAAAATAAAATTTTATTTATGTATAGCCTTTTAGGTACTCAAAATCATGTTTTAATATTGTTTGTTTAAAAATCCCGCCAAAACGCCACATGACGTCATTTGTGGTCATAACAAAATTTCCATTATGAAAAACTAGAGAAACACCACGTGACAGTTTTTAAATTGATCACCGTATCCTAATTTATCAGTAATCTTTTAGCAACTTTTAGAATTTCAACAAAATTATGGAAATAACTGAGTGAATTAAGTTAGTTAGTACCCGTGCAGTCAATGATTGCCCACAAATCCGTATCCCGTATCTCCGTATTTTAATTTTTTTGTTTTGTTCTGTTTTTTCGATTAAGTACCAACATGTCTTGCTGCTGTAAAAATATTTTGTATTGTGCGTCACTTTCACGTGAATAAAAGGTTTTTCTTTCTTTCTTTCTTTCTTTCTTTCTTTCTTTCTTTCTTTCTTTACAATGACGTCACGCACTGTTTCAGTACAGATTAAAAATATTGTAAATAACAACATTTTATTTTTTTATTTAAAAACATTTAAATGAATTATTTTAATTTATTATTCGAAAAATAATCGTAAAACAGTATATTTATTTTATCTAAGTACATTTTAGATTTTAATCTGATTACTGTCCGATCCCCTATTGTTAAAGTATTTATCTTCTCTCATGTCGTAAAGTTCGAATTATAAACTTGTTAATTTCTGAACTGTCTAAATGAATGCGAGAAGAGATTGTGTATGAAACTGCACAAAATTAGGTATTAAAACACTCCTATGATACTATTAAAAATCTAGCATTAACGACTCGGTTTCATAAACTGCTATCATAGATTTGTATTTCAAAAAAAAATTTCAGGATGGGTAACAATAAGTCTAGTAACACAAATAAAAGAGATATAGAAGAAAACTTGGGTCAAGAAAATATAGAGATTATTCTACAGAAATGTTAAATTTAGCAGTACAGCTTGCAGCAAAATAAATCTATTTCAAGTAGGGAAGCTGAAAAACAATTTGGGATTCCACGGCGATCAATACTAAATAAAGTGAAAAATCGTCACATGAAAACGATAGGAGTCATCGCAATTTTAACTATACAATATATAATTTTTCTGTAAAATTCATTACAAATTTTAGTGTTGTTATTTTCATATAAAAACAAAGACCGAGATAGGTACATACTTTTTTTTTTGTTTTTTAGTTTTTGAACACTTTACAAATAAAGCATATTATGTTAAAAATGATGTTATATCATTTCCCTTTTTAATTTATCATTATAATATTCCACACTAAAAATGATTAAATAGTTAAGTATTGTCAATGGTGACAACCCTTGAACAATCGCCAAAGGCTTTTTGACTTTGCCCACTCATTTTTAAGGGTCAAGGAAAGTGAATATTTGGCGTATAATTTAATACATTATTGCATTGCTCAGTATTTTCATTCAGTCCTTTTCGAATAGTGATAAAGTTCATAATAACGGAGATCTGTAATGTAGGCAAAGTTACCAAATGTATAAGAGTTTTTGCCCAAATTATTGTTATTTTCACTAATAAATATGCTTTTTTTACTATTTTTAGTTTTGTGTATCGACACATGAGCATATAGTATTATGTGGCACCGAAACAATAATCAATTTCTTAAAATTTTCCAAAATATCATTAATTAAGCATTTATTTTTTAAATTTATGGGCAAAGTTGCCATGTTTTACGGTAAGTACTTTTGGTGCATTACTCAAGCTAGATTATGACAGTGTTGTGACGTTTGTTTAAAAAATAAAAAGATTCGTATGGCATGTGAATTAGCGTGGCAATCGATGTTTTTTTAGGTTAGACACATACAATTAATTCATATATGTTAGTAAATCTGTCACATTTTTCTGTTATGTAACAGATATGAATGAATAAGGGCTGTTCACATTGGTGTCATGTATAAATTAATAGAAATATTTTATCTGCTTTTATATTGCTTCTATGGGGTGTCTGGTAATTAGTGTACGATATTTAAACATATGATTGTAAGTACTTACGATAACAAATAACTTTCCTATTTTTTTTTTAATTTACTTGCATGACCCATGCCTGGTTAAAGTGAAATAGTTTTGCTTGTAAAAAGGGATTTAAACTAAATTGAATTACCGCTTGTTAATAAAAAATGTGTAACGAACAAACAGAGGAGTTTATAGATGCCGTACGACGTTGTCCGTATTTGTACGACTTGGAAGATCCCCATTATAAAGATAATGTTAAGAAAATGAACACGTGGCGGGAAAATGCGACGCAGTTCCGTATGAAAGATGGTGAGTACCATGGAATAATAATGCAGTGAATTTTAAGTTTTGTTTATTAGTTTTAAAACTGAAACTCCATATTCTTGGTATAGTATAATTGTTATTAATTTAGTTAGCTATTAAAATAATTCAAAAAACTATTGCGAACATTGTAAGCTTCAATGCGAGCCTATGTTTCTTCACGTTAAAACTACTCACGGCATGTATAAACCCCTCACAAAAGAGCTTATTTTAGTATTACAAACAGATACCCTAATTTAATTCATTTGTCTAGATAAAGATTATCTTCTTTTAGGTTCAGAAAAGGAAATTCTCCACAAAATTCCAAACCCTAATAAGGAACCTGAACGCTTTAGAACCTGGATATACAATATTGGAGGACCCATTCTGGCCTTGGATAATGACACAATTTTTAAACGCCGCCGTGTTTGTCATTTGCATTTTGAGGCTCAGTACCACACAAGAAGCAAATTCTTAAGTGTTGATGCTATACCACGACTCTGTTTATCAGGTAAAAATTACAAGTTTAAATAAAAAAATATGTATTTCAATAATTGTGTGTTTGTGGTAAATAAATGAATAAAGTCAGTTAAATAATAGGTATTTAAAAAAAACATGATTTACAGGAATTTCTCTAATTAGAAGACCACCTCTAATGGATGTTACAAACCAGGGCACCAGCAGCACTGCTGCTGAAATTCCGCAATATCAAGAACTACCACCTGATCCACAACCTGCAGCTGCCAGTAGCAAAAGAAGTAAGAATTTAATATTCTATTTTGAGTTATTTATCATCTTAATATTCACTCAAGTTACGTAAATTGTGTTGTTATGATAAATGGGTTTGAGTACCATTCAGTAATGTTTTATGAAATTGAAAATTCAATTTTCACTGCTATAAAAAGTGGATAGAATACAACCCCTTTGTGGAAATTAAGAATGTCTCTTCTTATGCTGAAGCTTTTGTTAATATTTCATTCATTTGTTTTCAGACACTACTAAGAAAATGGTCAGCAATGAACAACATTTGGCAAAACAAATAAAAAAGTTGAAAGCCAAAAATAATTCATACCAGATGAGATTGAAGAAAGCTCTGAAACTTTCCACAAATACCTCATTTCAAAGGGCATTGAAGAAATTTAAAACATTGGCTGCCATTTTTACAGTTATGCAGTTTCGACACATAAGTAAACCTAAAATGGCACGACGATTCACAAAAGAGGAGAAAATTATGGCCCTCAGTATGTATAAAATGGGACCAAAAGCATATAGATGGTTAAGCAAAATATTTGTATTGCCATCTCCTGTAACATTAAGTAGAATGATTTCAAGGGCTTCTCTGAAACCAGGGATAAATGAAAATATTTTTGATCAATTGAAAAGTGGAGAAAATGAAGCATGAGTATAGGTTGTGTACCTTAATTTTCGATGAGATGGCTCTTGCTCCACATTTTGACTACAATCCTAAAAAAGATAGAGTATCAGGTTTTGTGAACCACACTGATCAATCATCACGAAAAATAGCAAATCACGTGCTAGTTTTTATGATTAGCCCCTAGTCTGTGGATCGAGCTCCAGGAGCTTGACGTTTAAAAAGGCGCGTCTGTGTACCACGCTCCTAGAGCTTGATATTTGAGACGATGTTTATTTTAACCGCCGTGTGTCGTAAACTGTATTTTGCCTGCTCTAACTTGCACAGAGTGTAGGTAAAAGAACAAAGATAGCATATAGTCACTTAGTTTGTCTCTGAATTATACCAACGACGCTTACTACGTCATTCTAAAGTCGTTCCTCAGTCTTGTTTTCGCGCGCGTACCGGCTAGTTACAAATAATTGTGTTAGAGATTCAAGATAATATAGAAGAAAGAAAAAACGGAATTACAACATGAGTGGGTAAGTAATAAACAGTTTTTAATTCAGTTATTGTGTATTTGATAAAGATTTCGACAGAAATAGATAATTCAACAAAAGTCGTTCGTAATTTGGCGCGCCAAACTGGCGCCATGCCCAGACATTTTAACTTTTTACGAATAATAAATACACTAATGGTGAGAAATAATAGTTGTTACATATGTTGTTACGTATCTTTTCAATAATACTAAGCACTCAAAATAAAAGAATACCACAAGAATTTTGCGTAACATTGGAATGAAAAGATACGCAACGCAAATCGATCTCTAGGAGCTCGCTCCACAGACGGAGTGTTTTGAGGTCAGTGACACTAAGCCGCCATTTTTGTGATTTAAGCTTCGGTGTTCGATTAGTGTGGATAAGGGCCGAAACTGCGTTAAGCGGGCACCCGCGCGGGTTCATACAAAACTGCTCCGTCGCGGGGTCACGCGCGGGCGTCCGTCACGGGGAGGCGCGCCCCGCACCCGCGCAACGGGGCCCGCCTCCGTGCGACGGGACCCGTCGCGGGGGCACGCGCGGTGCGGGCTTATTCAGTAGGGATGTCGATTCTTCCCGAAAAAAAACGATTTTGAAATCGATTCGAATCGTAAGCTGATGTATCGATTCACAAAAAAATCGAGGATTAAAAGATCGATTTCTAAAAAATCGTTTTTTTTTTCGATTTCATTTCTAATGACAATATACTGGGAAACATTGCATTTCTTACAATTATAACATTTACTAGATTTTCCCCAAAGTACTAGGTTTTCCCCAAAGGTTGTCTTACACCTAATAAATTTTCAATTACGCACTATTAAGTGGTATCTAATGATTCGCGTGGCGGAGCCAGTAGCGATTAAATTAACCATGATTTTATTATGACATCAGTTAAGTCACATCACACACCGCAATATCACGGGTACTTTCAACTATTGTAAATAACTGTATGGCTTTAACTAAAACTAAAAAAAAACTGAATAGCGATTTTCAAGGGTGAAATATCGATTCACTGAATCGATTCAGTACTGCATATCGATTAAAAAAATCGATCTTTTGGGCATGAAAAATCGATTCTTCGATTAATCGATCTCAGATCGACATCCCTATTATTCAGTCAATAACGATATGTGATACGGGTCGTACGCACGCTCGGAGAAAATCAAGGATAATAATAATAACGACTGATACATGCCACTGTTAAAATTGTACTAACGACACTGCGTAAATAAAATAATAAAACCGGCGACCGCGACGGTCCCCGCTACGGGACCCGTCGCGTGCCCACGGAGCCCGCTCGCGTGTCCACGCGCGTAGACACGCGACGGTTGCCCGTCGCGGGCGCCCGCTTAACGCAGTTTCAGCCCTTAGGCTTTCGTTGACTTGAATGTCTTTATTTTTAGTAGTGGATTTTATTAAACAATTTTGTTTTTATTTTTATATATTTATACTATATTTATAACTATATATTTATGTTTGTTTTTTTTTTGTTTTGTGTTTATGTTTTGGCGTGAATTTATGTATGTATGTATGTATTTATGTTAAATTTTTTTGCTGTTTTATTTTTACTTTTCTGACCTTGCATGTTATATTTGCATGTTTTTTTTTTGTTTTGCTTTTAAATGAGATAAGACGTCCTCGTATGCGTGGTCTGCGACGCGGTGTGCGTGTGCGAGGTAACGGACGAAGCGGCATAACTATATCACCACCGGTGGCGGAAATGGTGGCGGGTTCAGTATTGGTTGCCGATCGCGGTGGTCCTAGCGGGCGAGGCAGAGGACGTGGACGCCAAGCCAATACTCGACCAGGACCTAGAATTATTGAAGAGTGCGTGTTTTTGCTTAATTATCGCTTTCTTATTTATGTATAATTGAATGATTTATTTTTCACTAATTAAACTCGTACCGCCTTATTATGAAACAAAGTCTTTGCTTATACCAGATTTAAACCTACGAGCCAGTTTTTTTAATTTCGAACTTATTTCGATAAAGATAAAGTTTGTAATACAAAAAATTGGCTCAATGGTTTGAACTTTGTTTTATAAGGGTGTAATTAAAAATTATAAACAGCCCATCTATTACTCGTTTTGCTCAGGAAGTACACCAAAAGTAACTTTGGTAGTACAGAAATAATAAAGAAGCTCCACTCCATTGGCTTTATTGTTTTAGCCACAGTGTGTGATCAAGGCACATCGCATACTAGTGCCATAAATTATCTAATTGAGGAAACAAGAAGAAATTATGCTAGAAGAAATATTAATTTTAATAATAATTCTGTATTTGAAATTGAAGGAAAGCA
Organism: Hoplodrina blanda; assembly: GCA_949316365.1. Taxonomy (NCBI): domain Eukaryota; kingdom Metazoa; phylum Arthropoda; class Insecta; order Lepidoptera; family Noctuidae; genus Hoplodrina; species Hoplodrina blanda. The sequence goes on along the minus strand of OX438564.1, from coordinate 811,698 downwards.
AATTATTCCTCTGTACGATGTCCCTCATCTCCTAAAAGGGATAAGAAATAATTTGCTTACAAAAAATCTGCGATATTCTATAGATGGTGTTAATAAAGTGGCGAAATGGGAGCATATTCTGCAACTCTATCAAAATAATCCAACGTATAAAGGATTAAAAATAATAAAAAAACCTTACAGAAAATCATTGTAATAAGGATAAAATGCCTAAAATGAAGGTTAAATATGCTGCACAACTGTTTAGCCAAACTGTTGGGAAAACCATGGGATATTTAGCAGGTAAGTCAATCTTGCCTAGATGTTTAAAGATACGCAACATCATCCTAACCCTAGAGCTCAAAGTGCTTAAATGTTTAGACCATGTTAATCGGTCGTCTAAAAATACACCTAGATACTTGATTGAGCTTGTTTGTTCTATGTTAGGGCAGGTACAGATATCCGACCTATTACAGGAGTGCAGCCGCATATTAAGAACTTTGTCGGGAGAAGAACGTTTTGAGATTTTGTATGCATAGAAAGTGCAATATTCCTCATCCAGGACGTAATTTTAAATACAGACTGTGCAATGAAATGCCTTTCCCTACATAAGATAAGCCAGGACCATTTGAACATTTCTTTGGCAGCATAAGGTGTCATGGCGGGTCTAACAGTAATCCTAGTGCTAGGCTGTTCGAGAGCATTTATAAAAAGCTTTTTGCTCCGCGTTTGACCAAATATCTATATTAAAGTGTACATCTGCAGTGGAGCGCATTAACGTGACTACAAGACACATGAATCAAAACACAATCGATAGAGTCCAATAGTAACGAAACCTTTGAATTGTCTGAACTGAGTGAGAAAGTCGTTGAATACATGTCCGAAAAATGTAGAATTAATAGACATCGTTATGTTTGATTTTATCGATATTAGGTATTGTAGCAAAACTGACTTGTGCATCACTATGTTTGGAAGATTCGTCCTGACATTGTTGCATCGGCCAATCACAACCGCTGTTTTTTCTTCGTCCCCCGGCCCGCAGTGGTGAGTCGTGTGCCTAGACGAAATCGGTCTATCAGCTCTCAAGTGGTTTAATTCTCTTTGGTTAGATTGATGCATCTCTGAAAAAATGGATCATAATCAGCCGGGCACAAGCTCGGGTGGAGATGGTGTAGGTATATTATTATTTAATGCAGTATTGTTTTTAAAAAGAGTGTATTTTATTATGGCTAAAATTTCCATTATTGGCCGTTGCTTCTTTGGAAGTTCGTATTTATACACATCAAAAGTGTCTAGGGATCAACATCCCTAATCAATGTTAGGGATGTTGATCCCTAGACACTTTTGATGTGTGTATTTTTGAGTTAGTACTCATATATGTAAGTATAGAAAACTTTTTACATATTTTTAAGTTGCGGAGATTCATGATTTATTTGGAAATATAATCGATTATTTGCATCGATTTTTGGTCTTGATCAATTTATCTTTTATCTAACTTATTTATATAACTCTAATGTTGCAGGCAAATCAGCCTATTGCAATAAATATATATTTAGTTGTAAGTAAAACTATGATTTTTATGTAGATGCAAATTACCAAAAAAACTGTGATTGTTACTGTGATTTAATTATCTTTTTATTATTTTTAAACGACTTCAAAAAAGGAGGAGGTTATCAATTCGTTTGTATTTTTTTTTTTATGTTTGTTTGCTCCTTACTTGCGTCTGGGTAAACCGATTTTCATGATTCTTTCTTTATTTGAAAGCTGGTGCTTCCCGTGTGGTCCCATTGTCACCATTTCAATATCTGATGATGAACTTCGGAGAAATGGAATGGAACTCCTCACAGAATCACAGCAGCAATATCGTAACAAGTGAAATTGCTTTGTTTATACGTGTAGTCGACTGACTAAAGGAAAAGGGGGGGGGTACGTCAACCCCCCTCCTACCAGTTTCCAAAATTAAATATATCGTGTGAGGTGTTGTTTGAAAGGGCTTTTTGTAAGGATTTCAAACATTAATACACAAGCACTAAAAAGTGAAAAATAAAAAGCTTTTTTACAAAAAAAGATAACCGCCTTCAAAAACTACAAAATAAAAATAACTTTAGTTTTGGAAGTCGGTGGCAATACTTACCTACATAACAAAAACAAAACCAAAGCCGCCGACTTCCAAAACTAAAGTTATTTTTATTTTGTAGTTTTTGAAGGCGGTTATCTTTTTTTGTAAAAAAGCTTTTTTTCTTATAATTGTAATGTTCTAAGCAAATCAGCCACTTGAAATACATGTTTATTTAGGATTAGGCGTGTCACGCAGGTCACGCTGTCCTTGACAACGCGGGCTTAAAAACGCACAAAACCAGATAATATTAATATTTTAGCTGTAAGTAGAAATGTATAGCGTGCGGCAGTGGGTAATATTTATATGGCAACCCAGAGTGGTTACCCGTGGATTTTTATGTGAATTTCTGTGATTATGAAAAATAAAGAAAAAACGTTTTATTCTTTATTGTTTGATTTTTCTGCTGTCTGTACGGTAATAAACAATATGGCGGATTATTTTCGTAAAATAGACTTTTTGAAAATAGACTTTTTTTTGTGGCGAATGTACAATAATCCTTTTTTGTGACGAATTTACTTTGTGGCGAATGTACAATAACCCCTCTTATTGGCTCATGCAAAATCCCACTCCAGAATTCGACAAAGGGATCTACTAAGTTATTGAAGTTACTTGTGAACTTCATATTGAGAACAGGTGATGTTAGTGATAGTGTAAATGGGAGCACATGTAAGTAGTTTATTTTTAATATCTAACTAAAACTATAATATTTTCTGTACAGCATTTATAAGATGTTTAGAATGCAAAAAGTTATTAAGTATGTACTTACACAAAAACTAGTAACCATTAGGGTAGAGAGAAAAAAATGTTTGGAAGTCAATTTATTGTTTCGTTTTTTTCCAATAGTGAACAACAATGTCCGGAAACTCTCAGCCAGGTCCTTCAGGTGAATTAAAACGTATACACAGAAAGGGTGGCACAATACTTCTACATGCTGGACACCAATTTACAAAAAAGTCTATGTGTAAAAGTGGAGCAGAAGTGTGGGAATGTCACTTGCGAAAGAAAAATAAGTGCCTTGGAACTATAAAAATTAAAGTAAGTAATTTCAAAAAGTAAATTAGAATATCGATTTAACTTCTAAGTTACAATCAGGAGGTACCTAATCAATAGCAACCACTCAGATCAAATCAAAAATGAAATCATCCGTCCTAAAAAAACAAAACTCGTTCCTATTGATTGCGAGCAACCCCGAAGTATTATATCTGCTTTATTTATTGTATTCCGCCCCTAAGACGACCCACTGACCCAGATTTTTACAATCCATGCCGATTTAGGAAGCAATAGTAACAGCACTGCACTAACTCCGTTAGTGTATGCCTTAATGACAGACAGAAAAAAAGAGAGCTATGAAATAATAATAATCTGGCAACACTAACAACAATTAGTCGCAACAAAATTTTACTTCCTGTTTTTCAACAAATAATTTATTTTTAAACTTAAAACCTCCCTTTGCATAAAACCTTTTATATTAATTTATCAATAGAACCAAAAAGAAATCATTTTGTAATGAAAAAGCGAAGAAAACAGCATTTATAACCATAATGACGGCTGTCAAGACCGTCATAAGAAAGAATTTTATGATAACTATGATATTGCGATGTTGACAAGAGCTAGAAAAAATCAAATAGCATGCCCACCACCTACGGACCCGTCGCTCAGCTCCGCCTCGCCGCCGCCGGAATCCAGCCCCACCGTGAGTGCTGTGACACCGGCCTCGGCAGTTGCGTCGAGCTCGAGCGACGAGTATTTCTCTCCGCCTTCGACGCCACCACCTGCTCGTCGGCGGGGAGGACGCCGGCCGCCGGGTTGTTTGGGACTCCGAGGCCCACTGGCCTCTGATAGGGTCCCCGCTCCCGGTGGAAGTGTGCAGCGCATGAGATGGACACAGTCAGTAAATGAAAACGTCATGCGCTCATACTTTGGGGCTACAGAGGGGGGAAGTAACTTGACTGCGTACCGTGGTCGGATGCTCTCTCTGTCAACGTCTCTCAACGTCTATCGGATCAGGTGCGTGCCATCCAGCGTAATCATATGTTGGATGACATTGTGCTTGATCGACTACGCCTCGAATCTGGAGTAGCTGCGTTACGCTTGCTTCGCCAGTGGTTGCAGTCGCGGTACAATCGCCGAATTTACCTAGTGATTCGCCGTGACTCGACCGCATGGATGAAGAGGTTGATGACGGAGCTGTTACTGTGAGTTCCCAGTGCAATGAACAGTTGAGGAGTGCTTTGGAGGATGCGTTCCGGGAGTATCGTTTTATGCAGCCTGAGCTTAGACCTCGATTACCTCGTTTGCCCATGCACAAGAAAAATAAGGCGCTGGTGTGTACTCTAGATTCACAGCTGTCAAACTGTTTTGACGGTAGTGTAGACCTTGTTGATACCCACTCGATCTTGTACTGTGCAGCTGTAGCATGTCGGCATGTCGTGTAGCTCACGTCAAATTTCCCAATAATGACGGAGCTACACGACCAAAATCAGCGGTGCCAGCATGGCAGTGCAGGATTTAGCGTCGTATCGATGGGGCTAGAGCACTCCTCGGCAAGCTAATCTGCTTTAGGGAGGGCAATACTTGCCCTAGAGTGATGCGCTTTGTGAGGCGGGCGTTTTCGGGGACTAATGTGAGTCCTCGAGATTATTTGTCCTGCGTCACAGAGCGTATCGACTTCCTGAAGCAGAAAATCTGTGCATGGGCAAACCGTATTCGTAAACCTGGAAGGAGATAAACACTTGATCAAAAAATTTTGGCTTTATCGTTGTACAAACCCTCGCCTAAGGCTTATCGCTTGTTAAGTCAAATGTGCATTTTGCCTAGTCGAAGAACATTGCATTTACTGTGCAAATTGGATTTAAAACTTGGTGTCAATGAAATAATGTTTGAAAACTTAAAAAGTAGGGTAGCCAAACTGCCAGAAAACCATAGATATTGCTCGATTTGTTGACAATGGAGAAAAACTGAAATAGAATTTTGTGATCATGTCCTAATTTTTATGATTAGAGGCATTGTCAAAAATTCAAGCAGCCGATAGCTTATTATTATTGCCATGGAAGCACCAAGACCCACGAGCTAAAAGCTCAAATTAAAAATATTATTTTAAAAGTACAAGAAACTGGACTAAAAGTCGTAGCCACCATTTGTAACCAAGGCACCTCCAATGTAGCAGCTATAAACTTGTTATTGAAGGAGACAAGGGATTTTTTTATAAAGGGTAAAGCATACCGAGAAGGCCTTTACAAGATAGGGAAAGACAAAATTTTCCTGTATGATCCACCACACCTTATTAAAGATATAAGGAATAATTTGTTGACCAAAAATTTGAAATACACAATGAAAGGAAAGGAGTGCACTAAGGCTCGACCGAGATCTCGGTCTCGGTCTCGGTCTCGGCATTCTCGGCTACAAATCCAGCCGAGAAATTTGTCTCGGTTCTCGGCTAGTTATAGCCGAGATTCTCGGTCATAGCCGAGATTGTAACTTTGTTCGGATCGGCATTCAAATTTTGCCGCGCACGGCCACGCGCCGCAGCGCGAAGTCGATTGGTGTAAGTGCGTGAGAGAGCTGAATTGTGATTGGTTGAAGTCTCGGTTGCCGAACTGCGGGCGACCGACTTCATTCCGTTCGTGCAGTATTTGAAATAATAATTTGTTGTTTATGTTTACAATAGTAACATGATGAAAGTTTGTTAATGCAGTAAATTAAAATAAGTTCTATTTTAAGGGTTGTGTTGTGCTAGTTGCTGTGATTTCTTGTTGTTGATACTTGTAAATTGATTAATTACACTGGTTTGGTGAAAGCAAGATCATTACTTACCTACTTATAGTTTTGCGGTGGAATATAAATCGGGTAAGTGGTTTTAGGATAAATATACGTAAATTAAATATATATTACAGATTGATAGGGTTTTGTGACTTTATGCGTATGTATTTTGAATGTTGCTAATAATACGTAAGGTACAATTAAGATAACTAAACACAAACAAACATGTTTTGTTTGTCCATAGGTACCTACAGCAATTGCAAAGCTTTTTGCTAAAATCGAATACCTACGTTAGGTACGTAGGTTAAGTAAGTACCTAATTTCTTATTAAAATTAACCGAGAATTTTTTTGATAAAAGTTGACGACCTAAGTACCTATTTCTGTTTAAACAACAAATTTATCAGGTGCTACTTTTTCAGTTAAGATGTTGATCATGTTTCGATTTAATGTGTTTAATGTTTATGTTTACTAAGATGGTATAATATTGTATTGTTGCAGATAAAAACTAAATATGCCAAAAGTAAATCCTATTTGGGAATATTTTGAAAAAAATATTGTATTACATCCATCGAAGGCTATTTGTAAGTCGTGCAGTAAAACGGTGTCATTAGGTAGTCCTCAGCCCAAACATCAGACTATCAAAGGTTTGAAACTGCATCTATCGAAATATCATTCATCCGAATATGAACAATATGAAAATAAATTGGCTCAAATTGCTCACGAAAATAGTTTAAAACCGGCTATTTCAAAGCCCGTGCGCCTTCATATTGATAATGATAATAAACATCAAGCTACGATAGAACAATTAATTTCTCATCCGTCTTCAGTTAAATGGCCGGATGATCACCAGATTGTCAAACGAATTGATAAAGGAATTATGGATTACATAATTGTGGACATGCAACCTTATACTACAGTGTCAGGTGAAGGATTTAAACGTTTGAATTTTGCTGATCCAGCTGGCCCAAAACGTTACAAATTGAAGTCTGAAAAATATTTTCGCAGTCAGTTAATGCCTGAAACGTATGAAAAGGTTCAAGCCAAAGTGGTCTCTCTGTTAATGGAAGCTGATTGGATAAGTTTTACTACTGACATATGGTCAAATCCTACAAAAACTTGTTCGCTTCTGAGTTTTACTGCCCATTTCGTGCGGAAAGAACAGCGCCTTAAAGTAGTGCTGGCTGCGACTGTTCTGGAAGAGGACCACACTGGCGATTATATAGCAGAAAAACTCAAAGAAATTGCCGAAACTTACAACATCGCAACAAAAGTTCACTTGGCTGTACGAGACAACGCTCGCAATATGGTTCGCGCCACTCGAGTAGCTGAATTCACATCGTTGGGTTGTGTTGCTCATACTTTGCAGTTGACAATCCATGATGCCATTTTTTCGGTCGCAGAAGTTGAAACGCTGATAAAAAAATGTCATAAAGTAGTCGGCCATTTTCACAGGAGTGAACAAGCTCGAAGACATTTAAGTACCTTTCAAAAAACCTTAAATTTGCCGGAGCATGCACTTTTCCAAGATGTCGAAACTCGGTGGAATAGCACCTACTTAATGATGGAACGAATGCTTGAGCAAAAAAATGCTTTGAACCTATACCGTATTGAAAAAGGAGGCATCCTAGAAATTAACAGTGATGAATGGAATTTCATGAAAGATATAGTGAACGTTTTGCAATGCTTTTACCAAGCCACGTTGGATATCTCTTCTGACTCGTCCTGTGTTTCAGTGGTAATACCGTTGGTGGCAATGTTAAATGGAAAATTGGCGCCAACACAAAATATTGAAAATAATAACCAGGAAAATGACAATGATAATGAAAATGAAAATCACGCAGAGACGATGAAGGGCAAGCTACTGGATGCACTTAATCAGCGATTTTCATTTGTTAAAAGTTGTTTGCCACTAGTTACTGCAACACTGATCGATCCACGATTTAAAACCAAATACTTAACTGAAAACGAAGTTAACTCAGCGAAGCTTCATATTATCGAGACTCTAACTCTTAATATAAACGTAGGATCAGGTTCTCGTGAGACGACTTTGGCATCTTCAACTAACTCGTCAAACATGACTGCAACAAATCAATACAACTTATGGGCAGCTCATGATTCCATAGAGTTGGAAGACGAGCCAATGACCAATGACGAATACAGTTCCAGCTCTGTGATCCAAATAGCGCTAGAAAGTTTTCTTAAAGAGCCAAGACTGCAAAGAAATGCAAATATTTTTGAGTATTGGTTTTCGTCACCTTATAAGGTGCTTAGACCTGCAGCAAATAAGTTTTTATCTGCGCCGCCTACTAGCGTAGCTAGTGAACAATTATTTAGCAAAGCTGGACAATTGTATGACGAGAGGCGCCACTCTTTGAAAGGCGAAAATGCCGAGAAATTGCTTTTTTTGTGTTATAATATAATGTTATTTAACTTTGATTATTGATAAATTAAATAGTTAGTGCTGTATTAAAAAGTTAATTTTTTTTTCACGCTTTGTCTATTCTCGGTCTCGGCTCTCGGTCTCGGCCGAGATAGTATTATATTCTCGGTCTCGGTCTCGGTCTCGGCCGAGAACGAAAAACCCATCTCGGTCGAGCCTTAGAGTGCACTGCTAAATGGTCCCACATTGTGGCCTTATATAATAGGTGCCCATCATATAATGGCGTTAAGCTAGTGCCGAAACTGACTGCTCTCCATGTATTACCCAGTTTAATGCCAAAGATGAGGGTGAAACACTGTACTCAAGTGATTAGTCAGTCAGTTGGACTTGGATGTTTAGCAGGTATGTAGATGCTTTCTGCAATCTGTTATTTTCATTGATGAGTTTCCGGGTTCGATTCCCACGTCGAGCAGTGTTATTTGGTTTTTCCATTAGGAATTTCTCAGTAGCAGCCACAGACTTTGGATTTGTGCCCTGTTGATGGCAATAGGCTCGCTCCCTATTACATGGGAGTTAAATAACGCGAAAAGTGGGTGTACTATTAATGCACCTCTGCCTTATGCTTCGGGGATCACAGGCGTGATGTTATGTAATGTTTATAAATTATTTTGTACAAAACAGGTGTTTATGCTATTAAGTAGCTCATATGTTTATGGAAGTATTTGTTTTATTACAGATATGGGAGTTCTGGACAAAGCGAGTCACGAGACAGCGGACCTCCTTATGTTTTTTGACAATCTATTTGACAGTGTTAATGACAGCTTTAGCGATATTAGACATGGGAAAATGTATCGTGCTGCACTTACCCCAACTTCACTGCATCAAAATTTGTGGAATTACAGTATCCCTATCCTCAAAACTATGAGATTTGTAAATGGGAAAAGTCAAGGAGTAGTGCCTTCCTTATCCAGTTGGATAAAAACTATAGAAGGTTTTAAGAACATTGTATTTTTTTACATACAAAGGGGATCAATTCCTTATTACTGCGTATTTTCAACCAGGATCCATTGGAGAACTTTTTTGGACCAATTCGAGCTCATGGCCCTATGGCCATGAGCTCGAATTGGTCCAAAATATTATATGGTGGGCATTATATTGCTATCAATATAATGCCCACGTCGTCTGCATTTGAAGGAGCTTTTAAGACACTCCTAATTAATAATATAACATCTTCACATTCAGTTGGATCAAACTGTGAAAAAGATGACAGTGTTTGTCTCAAGTCGCTAAAATCTTTTTTAGTGAATCTAGGAGACAGCAACACGGCAACTGAATGTGAAAATGAAATAGACTGTGCTCACATGTGTATGGAACTTAAAATCCTGAATTATTTCGATGAGAATCCCCATGCCAGTACCCGAGAAGCAGCGCCACACTTTGGATGTAGCCATATGCATGTATGGAGCATGTATACTTCGTGGTGATAATCAACATCCATTCTACCTCAGAAGATGCCAGGAGTTGACTCCAAACGATTACGCACCACGTTTGCAGTTCAGCCGCTGGTTATTAGAAAATTGGCAGCGGAACATCATTTGGACAGACGAAAGTACATTCACACGCGTGATGTACAATCAACATAACATACATTTGTGGATGCACGAAAATCCTCACGCATGCAGAGTGGATTCCTTCCAACACCGTTACTCAGTTAACGTCTGCCGTCTGCCGGGCCGGTGTCATTGGTACACACACACTGGGACCAGTCTTCTTATAAAGACTAACAGGAGACGCACATTTACTGTTTTTACGAGAAACTCTACCTACGCTGCTAGAAGACATTCCTCTTCATAATTTACACGAGGTATTCTTCCAACACGATGGTGCCCCTGCCCATTTCACTAGAAGTTTGTATCTTCTTTTTATAGCAAACCGAAAGATAACGAAAAGATATAGAAAACGAAAGATATATTGAATTTAGCAGAGTTTAGAACAGAACTCGCAGATATTCTATGTAAATATAAAACCCACACCCAACCTGCAAGAGGTCGACCAAGTGGTAGCATTCTTAACGGTACTATAAAGGAACCAGCTCCTAAGCGTAAGAATACCCTTCAGGTAGTCCATCCACAGATATTATACACGATTGTACTGACCACAAACAAATACGCACGGATAATCGCATGCGGTGTATGATGCCAGGGTGTAAGCTGCCAAGTAGCATCAAATGTGAAAAATGCAAAGTATTTCTGTGTTCAAAAAAAATTCTGACTGTTTTAATAAGTTCCACATTTAATTATAATAAATTATTCATTACTTTGCAAACGTTTTTCATTATTCCTGAAAATAGAAAACCCCTTATCAAAAAACCAAAATCTAAGGGTCGTGAATACTTGATTAGGTATTAAATGCATGTTGTATCAAAAATGATACCATACGTTTTTGATAAATATATATGTCGGAGTTGGTTGGCATTCACAAATAGTGGGTAGTCAATCACAAATAGTGGGTAATCAACAAATTTTGTTGCAAGATGATTTTCTTATTATTAATTTTAGTGATTTTTACTATTATTATTGTCTAATAAATCGAAACTTAATTTATTAACTACTACTAGTTGATTTTTGGCAACTAATTTCGATATTATGTGTGACCGTTAGTTTTGTTGATAACAATTGATGACATGTTACTTTAATTTTAAAATGATTTACTTTGAGAATTCGTTATTGTTTATTAACGACAATTATTCTTGTATTATTTGATTACTTTCTGTAAATCTTATTAGATTTATTAGACACACATTTTGTATCAAGTAAACACGTGACGTACTTCCGTGCGCCAACGGACAGAGTTGTCGTGGCGGGATTGCAACGCGAGGCATCGTCCTATAAAAGAGCGTGCTCTCGGTTAACTTGTCAGTCCCTCCCGCATCAGTAAGACTCGCCGACCGAGACATACTTTGACCGACCCCGATGACGCCATTACCCTCCTCCAGGAGAGTAACAAAGAAACTAGCACAGTTCGCAAACACAGACACAGACCGCCGTCATTCCGCCCTCGCCGCCGAGGTCCGTCTCCGCCCCGTCCCTTGCTCGTGCCAGCCCGCGTCGCTGAGCGTGTAGCTTTAAATTCGTCCCTAAATAATAATAATCCGATCCAGCCTGTCCCTTTGCTGCCCTCCCCCAGCGACGCCCTAAGCCGAGGCTCGTACCCCACAGGGGGTGCCCTTAGCGTGTAGTCGCTTAGTTTGTAAGTTATTTTAAGCCCTGGCTGGAGGCCTTAATTTTCTTTAAGGCACCACAGGATAGCCCGGTTAAGCAGCCGACAACCTCATAGGTTGACCAGCGAGATGACAATCCGAAAAAAAAAAATTAGCTTGTCAGTCGATCTTCGGATTCGACTCAATACAGAGCTACCCTGCTCCCGACAAAACTGTCGGTTTACCTGATACAGCATTGCTGTTTGTTTACATAGCTGTATTTGACTTTGTGCGATACACTTTGTAATTGGGTAGCTTGGCTACTATACGAACTGTGACCTTAAAAGGTCTGTTCGCCTAATTGTTATTATCTTTTACCTGTATACGAACTGCACTTTGTAATTGGGTAGCTTGGCTACTATACGAACTATGATCTAAAAGGTCTGTTCGCCTAACTGTTATTATCTACCTGCTATTTCTCTTTCTAATTATCTTTTTGTATTGTGTACCATTTTGATTGTGTATTGTGTTAACGAGTAATAAAACTGTAATTGTTTATACCGTCTTGTTTTTCCTAACAAAAATGGGAACTCCAAACCCTGACGATATACCTCTCTGCACTCCTGATCCTACATATATTATATTATTACATAAATATTTTTTTTTACTATTTTTCCCGTATTTGTTACCCCTATCAATCTTCAATCTAAATATATATACCTAACTCAAAGGTGACGAATATCTGAACTACGATTTTAGCAGTGCCATTTTTTCTGACGAAAAAGTGTTTGTCTCTTCTGCTGATGGTCGTTTGTCTTTATGGCGGCCTAATAACACTCGTTATTTGGAAATAAATATACTGCCATCTAGGAGAAGTGGCCGGATAAGCTTCGGCGTTTGGGGCTGGATGGCAGCCAGTGGACCCGGCGAATTGGCCGAGATCAGTGGTCAAATGAATAGCTATCAATACACCGATATTTTAGACGAAGTTTTACTGCCTAGTCTTAAGGTGTACTTTCCCGAATTGAAGCCTATCGATTTTGTGCAGGACAATTCAGGGGTCCATAATTCTCGATTCACTCAGGCCTGGTTCAGTCGCAATCGAAATTTCGTGAATTCGTTGCCGTGGCCACCTAAAAGCCCTGACCTGAATCCAATTGAGAATTTGTGGGGGCTGATGGTCCAAGAGTGGGACAGTAACCAAGCTAGAACCAGAGATGCCTTGGTCCGACACGTCCACGAGATATGGAATAGTTTTCGAGGCAATGATATATGTTACAATATGGTTTCGTCAATGCGGGAAAGGTTGCAAGATGTTATAAACGTTGAAGGTGGCTACACAAAATTTTAATTCGGTTATATTAACACATACTTCAAAATTAACAATGAAAATGTGTAGCAACAGTGAATTATAGTTGATTAAATGGTGATTTCATTCATATATATTTGAATAATAAACTACACATAACTACGCTATTATACAGGGTTACTTCGGAGACAGTGCGCATATTTTTTCCATGCAATCAGTATCATTAATAGAACGCATTTCACGAAAAAAAAATGTATGTAATTTTTTTGCGAATTATTATTTTTTAATACCGCAAAATTCAAATATCATGGTCAGCCTACGCACGGGAGTGCAAGGGGGTAAGAATGCGGGGTGGGAAGGGGTGAGGGCGCCGGGCGGGCGAGGGCCCGCGCAGGCGCGCCAGTCAGCGCAACCCTCCGCCGCGTGCGCACGCATCCCTTTTGTGTGTAACGTTCCCGCGCAGGCCCGCGCTCTCGCGCGAAACTCGTCAACATGAGTACGTATTCGAACCGCGAGTTTTACGAAATGGTTCGTTGCTACATTTTGAGTGGAGAAAGTTTAAGAGCAGCCAGAAGAATGTACGTTGAGGAGAGCTTGCCTCGATTGAGAAATGCTGGTGTAGTGAATTACCGTGAAGTGCCGAACTCTAGGACAATTTTAGCCGCTACTCAAAGATTACTCGATCATGGACAGTTCACAGTGCCCACGCACGCGCAGGGACGTGGTGGTCCGCGTCTAGCAGTCGGCAGCGAGGAAGCGATTTTCGCGTATTTCGAAGAAAACCCCAGAAGAAGCACTAACGAAGCAGCTCGGCATTTCGGCCTCAGCCAGTATGTTGCATGGAAATTGCTGAACACTGCTGGTCTTCGCCCATATCATTACCAGCCAAGCAAGTGCAAGCACTACACCCCCATGACTCCGAACCTCGTCAAGTTTTTTGTCGTTGGCTTTTAGAGAATGCTAATGAAAACGTTTTGTGGACTGATGAAGCGTTATTCACGAGAGTAGGTATCTACAATGTTCACAATGAACATTGGTGGTCATACACTAACCCGCATAAAATAAAAGAAAACCACCACCAAGAGAGGTTCAGCGTTAATGTATGGGCGGGTGTTTTTAAAACTACAGTAATAGGGCCGATTTTTATCGAAGGTCACTTGACAGGAGGCACTTACCTTGATATGCTGCAAGGGGTGATACAGGAAAATATCGAAGATGAGCTGCCTATTGCTGTCGTACGGGACAGAAACTTCTACTTTATGCAAGATGGTGCACCTCCGCATTACGCAATAAGTGTGCGACAATACCTAAATCAAAGGTATGGTCAGCGGTGGATCGGGCGTAGTGGACCTGTACAGTGGCCCGCTAGGTCACCGGACCTCACACCGTGTGATTTTTTTTTGTGGGGCTAAATCAAACGGCTTGTTTACGTTGAGGAGGCCCAAACTCGAGAAGACCTCAAACGTAAAATTGTGAGTGCATTTGATGAACTTAAAAGTGAACGGTACACTTCGGTGCTAACAAGACTAGAGGCTAACGTTCAAAAACGGGCTAGATTGTGTTTAGAAAACGAAGGACGGCATTTCGAACACCTACTTAAGTATCGAAATTAGTTTTTGTGTGGACATTAGGTATGTAAGTTGATTTTACTTACCTTTCATCTTTATTATCGTGTGTAGGTATTAAGTGTTAGATTTGAATGGATTCCAATTTTTTAAATATGCTTGAATGAAGAAGAATAACTAATAATTACCAATTTAGAAGTACTATGAATGTTTTTAAAATAAATGTACACCCTTCTTTATTTTGACGGTCCTAAGCCCGTAAAAGTATGAAGGAATAATTGGAATCATTTAGCTGTATCTCCTCGTCATTATCTACCTACTGATAAGAGTAGAGTAACCATGATACTGGTTTTGGTGTGAATATTTTCGTGTGACGTTTTTTTTATATTTTTGTTCGAAACATGGTAAAACAAAAAAACACGTGTTTTTTTATTTTTGAAAATCTTTCCGTTCTTAAAATTTGCGCACTGTCTCCGAAGTAACCCTGTATATACCTAGTTTCAGCCCGCGACTTCGTCCGCGTAAATGTCGCTCTTTAGAGGGTGAATTTTGGAAAATCTAAATAACTGTTAACTACGTCCCTACCAAATTTTGTCTCTATACGTCATAGCTTGACGTATTTTAAATATTTCGTGATGCTAGTGATGTCAGTCAGATGATAGTCACTGCAATTTGTGCGTAGACTGGCTTTAGTTTTATGGTTACGATTCATTTTTATTTTTCTACCCATATTTTATAACGAACCAGTTTTTTATAACAAATACTTATATTTGTCTTTCAACTACCCGCTTATTACATGTTAGGCGAAAATATTACCAATTTAGAAATTTTAGAAGTATGTGGCCGTCTATAGTTCTTTGCAATAATGCAAGAAATATTTACTTTATAAATTCTAAATTGAAAGCAAAACAATATTCCTCAATGCAGGATTTGAACTCGCATCTCGTTCGTCTCAGCCTTATACACGGACCACGAGACCAAATCTACTTGAACGTTTTATTTAAAACTAGCTGACTGTCAATAGTGTTAAGGTTTATTCAATTTGAGCCGCACGTGAAGATACTAAGGATAGTTTATGACGGATGTTCCGGACAAAACAAAAATACGGGAATGATCAGTATGCTTGGAAAATGGCTATACAGTGAAGCAATGTAAAAAAAAATTGAAATATTTTTTCCAGTGGTAGGCCCGACCGGGTGTTTGCGAAAATTGAAAGGACATTAAGAAGCAAAGAAGTGATTGTTTCTCCCTCGGAATACACGGAAGTATTACAGGAAAATGAAACATGCATCAATCTGAACACGATACCAGTCTACGATTGGAAAGCTGCTTATGAGCCAGTGATAAAACCTACTTCATCCTGGCACTTTCCATTCATGAGAAGTAAACGATTTTTCCTAACTCGTACTAAAACCGAGAATATCTTGGTACAAGGGGAAGAGACCTACCGGAATGAAAAAAAAATTTCGACTTTATTGCATAACGTCATCCACCAAGCAGTATAAGGTTAGATGCAAAACCCTCTATGGTATAACAGCTAGTTTTCAAAATCCGCTAAAATGGCAAGTTGCTTGCAAACTCCTCTATAGTAAAAATCTTTATTTTATTGAAAATTCACATAGATATTTTAAAAAATTTCACGTTTTTTAAGATTGCCATGACATGACAAACAAATTAATATCAAATATTGTCATTTGCATTAAGTTTATAACATATTCAAAATAATCTTCTTGTGAAAAATTTTTTCAGGATCATGTAGAGGGTTTTGAAATTACACCCCTCTGACGAATAGAGACAGGACTACAAATTATACCTCACAAACAAATATAAATGGACAGCAAACAAATTCATTGGAAAATAATCTAACCGATGAGTTTGTTGAAACATCAAGCAATCATATAAGAAGCACTCCAGAAGATCGTCCATCTGTACAACATTCGCCGTCACTGACATCAAGCGTCTCATCCTCGGCATGCAGAAATACAACATGGAAATCGGATGAAATAAGTAATTTACTTATACAGCACTATGCAAACCGTGAAAGAGTACGCCAAAAAAAACTAGAAATACAATCATTGATAGAGAAAAATAATACCCTTGACGAAATGGACACTTTTTTTCTGTCGATATCATCATCATCTGCCTAGCCTTTTCCCAACTATGTTAGGGTCGGCTCCCAGTCTAACCGGATGCAGCTGAATACCAGTATTTGATAGCCGATACTGGGAACGTAAACTCATCTTTAAACACGACAGGATGTCAATGAATGGTTACAAGGGTGGCACCGGCGCATCAACGGACGTATTTCGAAAAATCCTGTATAATTTTCTTTATAAACTCCGGAAAGAAGCCAAATATTGTGTTAAATGCCTTCAGGATTCTGTAATCAAAATGGTGTTCCCACCGTTTCGATTACAGAAGGCGAAAAACCTGAAGGCGAAAAGGACGCTAAGAGACATCATATTTGATAAAAAATTCAGAAAACATTTGATCGGACTGCAAAATGGTAAACATAGTCTTAAAAGCTTTTCCACAAAGATTATATTTTTTTTCGTCACACATTGTTTAAGCGTTGATGCTAGATTAGGTACTACGTAAGTACCCCTAATTATGTTGATTCCATTTAAAAAATACTTACGACTGACATTACTGCATTACCTTTTTTGTTATTAATGATTAGCGATATTATGATTTATCAGCTCAGAATTGTATTTTTTTTTTCTAAAGAAAAAGTTGATCATACATTATATGCATTTTAACTTCAAGCCGAATCTCACCCAATCTCACGTGGTGGTCGTATAATTCACGCCCCATAATTCCGAATTGGACCAATTGCGAACTAGACCAATTGCGAACTGGACCAATTACGAACTGGACCAATTGAGAATTGGACAGTTGGACATTTTGCGAATTGGACATATACGCCCAAAGGTAAATAAATACCTGTGTTTAGTTTTAAGTGGAAATATTATATCTATTGTTTTAATAAGGCGGCAAAAAGAAAATTTTGCTCCCTTGGAATCACTTTGGAGAAGTGGTTCCCAGCAAGAAGGCGAAATGTGGCTACCGTTCCCGAGTATTGGCAATTTTTTCTGGCTCAATAGGAAGCCTGAGCCGACACATGAAAACTATCCATCCTTTTTTTTGAGGTGGTAAAAATCATCAAATGAGTCTTTCCGCCCTGTGTGGGGCGGATGGGACTGTCAGACTTTTACTGTCTAAAAACCACCCTGTTCCTTCTGTTGCCCTTTACGTTCCGGGGCCACGGTATCCTGTTAAAACGTCCCGCAACCCCGGCAGGCGTTTGGCCTTGTTCGGGCCCCGTCCTTGTGCTGACAGCTCTTTGAGGCGCGCGTGAAACAGAACGCGCCGCCGACCCGGGCCTGATCCTTGTACGGACGGCGAGCTACCCATCACTCGCTGTCCGCAAGTCCGCGCCTTCGGTGGCCGGATGTCGTCTCGCGACGTCCAACGCCCTGGGCGTCCCCCGCGGCGGCTGGAGCGTGAGGTGGAGGATGTTTTCTCCCTCACGCGGCCCGCCTCCTCCTTGGTTAGCATTACTGCTTTGCAGAAGGAAACTATCCATCACACGTTCAAATAAACAGTAGCACACAACTAACATCGGTGGAACCCAGTGGAATTGTGGATAATGAGATGACAGTAAAGACGGTTCACTCATGCAGACACAATGTTGTAGCACAAGTTCAGACGACGACTAATAAGCGGTCCATAATACCATTGCGACAAATTCAGCAGACAGCTCCGCCATCCATGACAGACTACGTTGTATAAAAAAACAACAAATTATTAACAACACTACCAAATTATTATTTATAATTCTTACGTTTCATAATGCGTTCAAGCTTATAAAGATTTTGGTTTTTAGTCAGCCAAAGCGGCACCTATGACGAAAGATAAGACGATGCTGCTTGTACAACTTGTGGCAGCAAATGCACTCATAAATAATAAAACGACCGATGCCACCAACAATAAAATGAAAGATCAGGCTTGGCAATCCTTATTAACTATCGATTTTAATTCGTCAGTGTCAAGTTTCCCATGAACTCCTGCGCAGCTTCGTTTAAAATGGGAAAACTTGAAGAAGTCAGCTCGCAAACGCAGTCCAACCATGAGAAGCAGCCATGATAAGGTTAGTCACCGATTGATAAATAGTTCACAATAGTAAATTGAAATTTTAATTAATAGTACTTAATTGTTCTTTTAACGGACTGGAGGTGGCAAGGGCTACTTTCCACCTGATGAATTCTCGGCGGTATTGTGGTTCATTCAAATGCAAGCAAATCTAAATATTGAAATGAAAACGAATATTTATTGGACTTTACTAAAGTGGACTTGATATATCACAAATATCTGATGAAACCGGACTGACCGTGAGTGGTATTTGAGAGCGTTATTTAATTATTTGATCAAATATTTATCTAATTAAAGTAATATTGCTGATCCTCGTAGGTTTAAATCAAAGAGAACATTTTTTTTTTGCTTCAGATTACAGAAGACCCATTGGAGGAAGATTTTGCGGACAGTCTTCACGAAATTACTAAAGAGTTGATGTTGATTGAAGTTCTTCGAGATCGGAGACTGAAAAGAAGATTCGCTAATCTCGAGGCTAGTAAGAGGATTGGTGTTTCGACAATGCTAGACCCACGATTTAAACTACATGTTTCGAAACCAGGTTTACGCAGCTGATATTAAAAAAAACAGTAGTTGACCTTGTCACTACGAATATAAATAAAAAATTGCCAGTTCAGCAAAGAGAAGATGTGAAAGCCCCTGAGGAACTCGGAGAATAAAAAAGTAAATTTGGTATTTGGGACGAACATGACACCATAGTCAACACAGTGAGCCCTAAAGGTACGCCTAGATCGCAGGCAGTGCTGGAAGAACAGAGGTACCTGGAGTTACCTGTTACAGGGAGACCCATTAGAATGGTGGAAGACTTTCCAGCACAGCTTCTTCAACTTACCAGTTTTGGCCAGAAAGAAATGAAATTTTATGGCTACTTCTGTACCCTGTGAAAGGGTTTGTACTAAAGCAGGGAATATAATAAATGAGAGACGTAGAAGGCTTGGGATTAGGAAAATGCAACAGCTTTTATTTTTGAATTCAAATTACAAAAACAAATAAAAAGTGAAAATGGATGTAAATAATGTACTTACGTATAAAATCAATGTACCTAAATAGTTGATCTTAATTATGCGACAGTCCTAAACCTGTGTTAAATGTGAAGGATATTATAATCAACCTTTATAATAATCAACAGCTGTGTAATCAAAACCTATGTATTCAAAACAATACACATAAGTCACGATACACGGAATCCAGAGAAGAATATCAACGAGACAAAGAGCAAAGTCTTACTGACAAAGACTGCCTATACTTTTCTGTAGATCTACAGAAAGTCATTATGTTGCCACGAATGGATCAATTTAAAACTGCGATATTTTGTCCTCGTATCATTGCTTTAAATGAAAGTTTCGTTCCACTTGGAGATAGTAATGGTACAAATGTTCCTTATGCAGTGCTTTGGAACGAAACTGTATCTGGTAGAAGCCAAGAAGATATCATTTCTGCATTCAGATCGTTTTTTATTCATGAACGCGACATGAAACATCGTTTCAGGAGATCAGATCTTTTCTTTGATGCTTCTCCGCTTGAACCAGTACCTGGTTTTCCTCTACGTCGAATATAATGGTCTCGTATGTAACACCATCTCTTGGAGCAATCGGAATCTGTAAAAAGTTTATTTAATTTGTAACTATAGCAAAGAATATATAGAGTCATACCCTCAAACAATCTTTCAGTAATATATTAAGTAATAGGTAACAAATTTAGTGGTAACAAATCCATACTTAGATTAATTACATTCATTATTTATTTCAGGCACTTGGTCACAGGAGAGTCTTATCGCTCGCTTGCCTTTCAGTATCGAGTAAGCCATAGCCGGATAAGCGGTATAATAAAAGAAGTTAGTACTGCCATTGTCAAAACTACGCTCCAATTAGTTATACCATTGCCAAAAGATCATCAACTCAAAAGAATCAGTGACCAGTATTTATTAAAGTGGAATTTTCCAAATTGCGTGGGAGCTATTGATGGAAAACACATAAGACTGAAGGCTCCCATCAATAGTGGATCATTATATTACAACTACAAGGAGTATTATTCAATGGTATTGCTAGCACTCGTCGATGCGGATTGTAAATTTATTGCCATTGATGTTGGATCTTATGGAAGAGAAGGAGATGCTGGTACAGTTACCGGCACGTAAGTTGGCAAGAGTTTTTGTAGTGGGGGAAGTTTGCGCACGCACAATTTTATACATTTTTATATGCGCGAGCTTCCCCCACTACGAAAATCTCTTGCCAAGTTACGTGCCGCCACCTGTATTTACTTAAAAAGTAAAATAGGGCAAAACATAAGAAATCAAACATTCAATATACCAGAATCGAAGGCCCTACCTGGAACAAAATGATGTGATACCACATGTTTTAGTGGGAGATGAAGCTTTTGCTCTCTACGAAAACTTGATGAAACCCTATCCAAGACAGCAATCAATCCATGATTTATTAAAAGCCGTATATAATTACCGATTATCACGAGTTCGAAGAACTACAGAAAATATACACATCAAAAGTGTCTAGGGATCAACATCCCTAACAAATGTTAGGGATGTTGATCCCTAGACACTTTTGATGTGTGTACATTTGGAATTTTATGTGGTTACTTCAGATTATTTTTCGTACCTATTGTTAGTGTTGCAGCAGAACTCTGCTTCCGCTTCCGCTTCTGCAGAAGTTCCGCAAGCTTTTTCACTTCTGTTTCCGTTTCTGGTTCCGCAACTTTATAACAGAACTCTAAACGGAGAATACAGCGAGGAGCGCGGGGGTGGGGGCGCGTGAACGACTGGACATGACGGAATCGGCGCGTGCGGGGGGTTGACGGGGGCGGTACACAAACGTGTCGCAACGAGTTTGTTTATCATTCTGTTTTCGGTTTCATTCTGCGCATCACCGCGCCTCGTGCGTGACGTTTAACGTAAGCTCGTAAAATATGTTCTGTTGATTTTTTCTTATGTTTGTTTTGTTACTTGTTACTTAGGTACCTATTAGTTTTGTGTCTAGTGCAATTATGAAACCAAAAACCAGTCCCATTTGGAACTACACACATCAAGTGTCTAGGGATCAACATCCCTAACATTTGTTAGGGATGTTGATCCCTAGACACTTTTGATGTGTATATTTTGTTGAGATTAATGACTCAAGTGCCCGATGCAAACTCTGTGAAAAAGTGTATTCGCGAAAAGGTCGCACGACTACAGCTTTAAAGAGTCACCTAAAATCAATTCATGCTGAACAGTTCGCAGAGTATGAGAAGCTAAATGATGCTGTGAAACTTTCATTGGAAACGAAACAACAAAAGGTCAGTAAATATTAATTTATTACTTCATAAAAGTTTCTTTATTGTTTTGTATTATACTTACGTGGTTTATTTCGTGAACTTATCCTAATGTATGTTGTTGTAGGTTACTTTAACTCCGGCCGCAAATGCTAAGAGACAATTAACATTACAACAAAGCCTACAAGTAAATGATTATTGGGACTCATCGCATCAAAAATCTCAAGAAATGGATCGTACGATTGCTGAAATGATTGCCCTCCAAAACTTCCCTTTAATTTTGTCGAGGGTACAGGATTTCGTAGAGTAATGAACGCTGCCATTCCAAAGTACAAGATGAGAGGCCGTGATTTTTTTTCTTCGTATGTGTGCGACCATTTGTACAATAGGTTGGCAAAGAAAACCAAAGATTTACTTCAAGAATTTGATAAGTTATCTTTTACAAGCGACATATGGTCGGAACTTCATTCTGCTGTTTCGTTATTAAGTGTTACTGCACATGGGATTTCAAAGGATTTTCGCAAAAAGACTATAATTTTGAAATGTGAAGTCATGGATGAACGTCATACGGGCACCATAATATCAACAAAGTTTCAAACTATGCTTGAAGAATGGGGCATTGATCGCCAAACAGTTCACTGCATGGTTCGTGATCGTGGATCCAATATGGTTAGAGCAATGCAGTTGTCAGGCTTTGAGGATGTCAATTGCGCAATACACCAGATTCAACTTTGCATACGAGCTGGTGTTGAATCTCAAGACTGGCTCCAACAACTTATTGCTAAATTGAAAAAAGTTGCCACCCATTTCAATCATTCCTTGGTCGCACAGGCAGAGCTTACAAAAATCCAAAAGGAACGCCTTAATCAATCTCCTCTTTCTGTCATTCAGGATTGCCCTACTAGGTAAATGTTAAAGTTAACAAATAATAATCATCCGTTATAAGTATTTTACTCAAATCATAATTTCGAGTAACATAATTTTATCTCTAGGATCAACTATGTTATGTGCTTAATGCTGTCATCTGTTTGTACCTACTGTTACATTTGAGATTTTGTCCGTCTAAGACGGGTACAAAATCCCAGATGCAAGGTGGGTTGGTATCCAGCTATAATGAAACCACAAACTAACAAACAATAACAGTTTATTATAAAATTAATTTCATTAAGTACATTAATCTTTTTAAAGTAAACGGGGCTTAACACCCAAACAAATATTTAAAATTATGGTTAAATTAAGATTGTGCCAGCCAGCGTTACCTAAACCGGTAGAACTATGGGTGTGGGGAGCTAGAGATGACCTCAAGTACTGTTTCGTGATGAATAACAAAATAACTAAGGTACCACCTTCCAGTTTGTGAAATTAAAATTATTGAATTTGAAAAATAAAGTTATTATTAACTTAAATTATAATTGGGCGCCAGGGACTTGCAGTCCCGAACCCTGAGCCGACTAAGGTGTTAAGGTATGGTCCAGTTATGAAACGTAGGTGCCGAACCCGGGGTCCTAATTAAATCTGGTTGGAAACCAGCCACCAGGTTTGAAGACCGGGCAGGTAATAAATGGGTTCTAACTTGGAACCGGTAAGTAAGTGTAATTTATAATATAAAAAAAAAAACCGTCCCGTCTGCGTTGAAACGCTAGGCGGACTCTGCCACCGCACAGTCGCCTCCACAGGAGGCTTGGAGGGGGCTCGAGGAGCGGGTCTCGCGTCCAGGTGCCAGAAGCGTCTCTGGCTCCTGGCGGCGAGACGGAACCTCGGCCAAACGCAGGAATCCTGTAAGCCATAACCAAAAAATCACTACACATTCCTCTTTTAACGAAGGGGCTCGGAGAACACTTTCAAATACTAATAATCCATACCTTAAGACACGGATCAAGGTGTCACTAATCCAGTGTGAAGACAGCTGGGTGTACTCCTGGGCCTGCGACCACGTGTCCGCCTTTCGCGAATTCCCTTTGTAAACGTCGAAGTCCTGTAATTAATATCCCAAATATCACTCACTTGCCTCTTTTAACGAAAGGGCGCGGATTACACTTTTCAACACCACAAGTACTTACCTTTTAGGACATTAAATAAGGTTTGAGGAGACGCTCGACGTGCCTCTCACGGAATCTTTCGCCAAATCACTGGCGTCCTTTCGCGTTTCAATGTCAACCACGATATCCCGGAAACAGACAGAGCACCTAAGAAGCTTTCCTTAGTTCAGGGCAAAGTCAAATGGGAGCGCGGAAGACAGATTCACTTCTCCAAGACATTCAATTCATGTAATTCGCTAACTAGGGTCCAACATGACTTATACACCCTGAAACATCCACAATTTACAGGATTCAAACTAACAAACTCACTATTTCCCATTTCTAACACTGTAGATTAATTTAGCAAGAGTATTTACCCATCGAACTTTATCTGGTAATCTAAAATGTAACTCTGTCAACACCAAGTCATAGATTAAAGATGGATTGATTGCGTCATCGAAGATTCTAGTGAAAACTTCATAGTAAAAAAATAACTTCCGGCCGCTTGGGAACGAAGGGCCAGGCCACAACAGTGCGTTGCGGCGTCGCATCGCAAAAATCAACGACGCCGCACAACGCATCGTGGAAATTTCCGATGCGCTGCCGCAGCGTACAAATCTGCGATGCGACAACGCTTTGCCGTTTAGTCGGTGTCCATACTTTGAACGACCTGCACGTGTTTTTTAAGCGATATGGCGCAGTACGATGTCGACCACCTGATATCTTTAATTTACGAACGTCCCGTCCTTTGGGACAAAACTATATCACAATTCAAAGACAAATTTTTAAAAACAGAAGCATGGAGGGAAGTGTGTACAAGTTTATATTCAAATTTTGAGGAGTTAAATAGTGTTGAAAAAACAAAACTCGGTAAGTACTTATAAACATTTATATTTTTGTTAACTGCCAACTAAGACCTCCAATGTTACTATTAAAATAATTACAAAATTCGTTTCTGATTATGTTAGCTCCTGTTCTACTTTCATGTGTTGTTTCGTGTAAAATTTGCAAAGAATCGTCAATAATCATTTCTTCAAACGTTTGTGCGCCATCTCGATTCAATACAAAGTTGTGTAATACACAGCATGCTTTTATAATGTCTATTGTGAAATCGTAAGAAACATTAATGGGTCGATGAAATATGCGCCATTTATTTGCGAGTATGCCAAAAGCGCTCTCAACATATCGTCTGGCTCGGCTCAAACGATAATTAAAAACTCGTTTTTCTATCGATAAAAACTTCCCAGAATATGGGCGCATTATATTATTTGTCAGTGGTAATCCTTCATCCGCCACGAAGACAAAAGGAATTTCTTTTTGAAAGCCAGGTAACGGTTTTGGCGGAGGTATAGATAATTGACCTTTTTTTAATAAGTCGTATAGATTTGAGTTCTGAAAAACAGTGGAGTCACATTCCTTACCATATGCACCTATATCGACATATATAAATTTGTAATTCGTATCAACAAGTGCTAATAGAACAATGGAATTATAATTTTTATAATTGAAAAATAGGGATCCACTGTGATCCGGGCTCAATATACGAATGTGTTTTCCATCTAGCGCTCCTATACAATTAGGAAAGTTGGTCTTTTTTTCATACTCTTGAGCAATTTGTTCCATCAGCTCTGTTGTAATTTTTGGTAATTCCAACCTTTTAAGAATGTTCCATACAATACGACAAACAAATTTTATTATTCCTGTTATTGTAGATTTTCCACGATAATATGTGAAATGCATATCTTTAAAAGTATTTCCCGTCGCCAGGTACCTGAAAGAAAACAAAATAAATAATTA
Source organism: Hoplodrina blanda (assembly GCA_949316365.1). Classification (NCBI taxonomy): domain Eukaryota; kingdom Metazoa; phylum Arthropoda; class Insecta; order Lepidoptera; family Noctuidae; genus Hoplodrina; species Hoplodrina blanda. The sequence goes on along the minus strand of OX438564.1, from coordinate 786,159 downwards.
TTCGTCATATTTTTTTAGGTAACGATGTCATAAAGAAATGGAGAGGAATCAAGGATAATTTTACAAAATACGAAAAAAAATTAAACGAGCAATGTAAATCCGGAGCTGGGGCCAAAAAAATTAAACAATATCATCTATACGACCAGCTCCTATTTCTGAAAAAGAATTCTCAAAATAAAACAACATCAAGTCTTGACGATGAAGAAATAAGACTAAGCACCTCAACCCAACAAAGCCAGCAACCTGTCATGCCACGTTACCAGCCTGCATCGCGTAAAAGAAAAATTGACGAAGACGAATTTGAGAAGAATATTATAGCTGCTTTAAAAACACCTGAAAGTAGACATTTATCTTTTTTTAAAGGAATTTTGCCATCATTGGAAAAATTGAATGATAATCAAACAATAATTTTCCAAAGTCGTGTCCTACAGATATTAAGTGATTTACACCAACCATCATACTATCCCAGCCACTATCAAACTTCACAAACATCCGTCCAAGCAAACTATCAAACATCTCAAACAACTGTTCAGACTGGCTATCAAACAGCTCAAATGTCTATGCAGAGTGGCTACCAATCAGCTCAAATGCCTATGCAGAGTGGCTATCAAACATCCATTCAACGCAGTGCCTTCCAAAGCGGATGCGAAACATCACCGGCACCTATGCAATCGTCTCCACAAACGCCAAGGAATGATGATGTAAATGAGCCAGAACAAATTGATTTCGATGAGGAACTAACAAATTTGACGAATGACACACAATCGGAATACGAGTTTTGAATAACACTAAATTATGAAAATGATTAAACAGTATGATTATAGTAAAAATAGTTTATTTTTTTCTTACCTTACAGTTAATCCCAGCATCTCCAGAGGTTCGATGGGTTTTCTAAATATGTATTTCTTTTGTAAATGAGGCTTTATCAAACTAAGAAGTTCTTCAAAACTTACTACACTCATCCTAAAGTAATCGAAAAATTTAACCTCGTCCACTTTTAGCGCCTCATATTTCCTTTTGAAGTGGTTTCCATCTTTATTCATAATTGTCAGTAATGGGTGCATCCAGTACTTTCTTTTCTGTTTCTTTTTCTTAATACGCCTTAACGCAAGCAGAAGTAGAACACGCGCAGTGCGGTCCATGTCTCACTAGAAACTGAACTGACGGTTAGAGTCTTGTCGTACGATGTCGTATCCGATGAAATTTTTGCGTTGCGACATCGCATCGCATAGCTGTGCAATGTTGTTTTTGCGATGCGACGCCGCAACGCACTGTTGTGGCCTGGCCCGAAGGCCTTTAAGCATTACAACCAAATGCTGAAAATTATTACGGATTGGGCAATAAAATATTTATTCCATTGTTTACAATCAATACGCCAAGACAAACTAAACAATAATGACCAATTTATATTGATTTATCGATTTAATAAAACTACAACTGCGAATCTACACCAGATGTCGCCTACTGACAGAAACTGACGTTTGACGTTTGACGATTTGACAATTATTCATTATTGAGTGTAAACAAAACTATGACGATCTTTAATTATTAATCTAAATATCTTAAACTATGTTGATTATTTAATTATTGTGTAAGCATGTGTAATGGGGTTTTGAAAAGTGAGTGAGTGAAGGAATGACTCCCAATAACAGCGTATGCGCACAGGCAAATGGCAGGTACAAAAAAAAACAACGTAACACTACATTAATAAAAATATTAATGTACAAACAAACAGACGACGAAATTTCTAAAATTACTGGACCGTTTCAAAAAGCAAACAAATAGAAAGCTACTTTACGACAATATTAATATTTAGCTAAATTAAAATAATTTGTTGTGTTAATTTGTATGAGACGAATAATGATGAATTGGCTACACGATTAAATTAAAAATTTCAATTTATATTTATTTCAGATGGAACAGCACGTTCTACATGATGGAAAGGTTTTCAAAACTCAAAGATTCGCTTGTTTTGTACCTAAGTGCAAATCCAATCGCAATGATATCCCCCGAAGACTGGATGAATATTCAAAAATTCGTTCAATTAATGCATCCATTAGAAGAAATAACAAGAAATCTAAGTAGTTCTCAAGTCAGTATTTCATCAGTCATACCTTTAATTCAAGTTCTTATGGCCACATTACAACAAGAAGAGACGAAACCTGACACTTCCGAACAATTCAAAAATTTTACGATAAAATTACGTGATGAGTTGAACGCAAGTGCAGGATTTGGAAAACTGGTGGAAGACGATAAATACACTATCGCGACTTATTTGGATCCGCGATATAAATCGCATTTTTTTACTAGCATCATTACAGAACAGGTTGAATCTAAATGCGACGATTAACAGTAGTAGAATTAGAACCAGACAATCCAATTCCATCCAAGATGATGATCGCGAACCTTCCCCCAAAAAAAGCCGAACTCAACTTGCGATTGAAGATATCGAAGTGCAGCCTTCTACTTCAAAATCATCATCATCATTACAAATATTAGAATCGATGTTAAGTGTAAATGAAGACCAGGAGAACTATTCTACAACCGACGATGGTGACAATTTATTTTTAGAGATACAGTCACACCTTCGGGAATACAAGAAAGAGAAGGGTCTGCCTCTCCATGAAGATCCCCTTCTGTGGTGGAAAGGAAACGCGCACAAATACCCCCATCTATTGCCAATAGTTCGCCAATACTTATCAGCTCCACCCAGCAGCGTAGCCAGTGAGCAATTATTTAGCGGAGCTGGTTTAATATATGAAGAACACCGAAACAGACTCAAAGGTGTAAAAGCGGTCAAATTACTTTTTATTAAATATAATTTACCTCTGTTTAACTTCGAGTACTAAAAGTACAAAATACAAATTCTATTAAACAAATCTAAAAAAGATAAAAATGTGTTTTTTCTTCATAGTATTAACACTTCCGCTTCCGCATCCGCATCCGCTAAGATTTACTTTTGACATCTGTTTCCGTTTCTGCTTCCGTTAAGACACTTCCGTTGCATCACTTGCTACTGCCCCAGCTGTGACAGACAAACTAGTAGTGAGCGCTTGCATTTTATATAACATATTACGGGAAGCAAAAGTACTAGCACCTGGTCAAAAACATGTTGATGACCCACTTTTCCTACCTACTGAAAATTTAATACCTCTGGCAAATCGCAATGTTTGAGCCCAAACGAATCCTATTCAAATACGAGAAACATTTTAAAATTACTTCAATGGACCAGGGGCTATTGAGTGGCAACATAATTATGCGGCACAACATTAGGATGTTCTTAAATAAGATAAATAATATAGGTTTATACTTACTAACCTGTTTTATTTAATATTTTTCCAATTTCACGCCACCAATTCTGTTTCAATTGACTTTTTCTGTATTCTTTACTTTTTATATTATAAATAGCTTCATGGTTACGTACGAAATCTATTAAAATTTCGTTGTCCTCGCTGCTCCAAGAGTTGGAACTCATTTCGTACGTTAAAAAACACAAATACGTATTAAAAATAGCTTCACCGCTATCAATAAAACGTTCACGAAACCATCTGACACCGTCAAGACGGCCGTCATGCAAATGACGGAACCGCTTTTTGACGTTACGGTGTCAGTGACCGCTCTCTAGGAAACCGCGCCATTTTGTTTACATAGACAACGTTCTAGTGACGTCATTAATTAAAATATTAATTAAAATTATTACGGCCGCTTTAATACGGCACCGCTTTTCTAGGAAACCAAAGCTTAACACCTGATAAGGCACTTTGGCACATTTTTTTTTCATCCGAATCCTCTAATAGAATAACGTGTAACGCCTATTGTTGTTCTATTAGAGGATTCGGATGAAACTTAATAGTTTAGAATCTCAAATAAGCTACTTTTTAATTTTTTATTCAGTTTATCGCGCGTAAAGCCGCGAGACACAGCTAGTGCATAGTAAATTATGGTTATTCTATTAAATACATATATTTTTGCTTTGGCGGCCTTTATGATCGACGTGTATGAGTGCAAATCGGTACTTGCTACGGCGGACAAAGTCGATGTAAGTAAAACAAACTTAACAGTAAATACACACATCAAAAAAGTCTAGGGATCGACATCCCTAACATTTGTTAGGGATGTTGATCCCTAGACTTTTTTGATGTGTATATTATTAAATCTCAATACAATTCGTATCTATGTACATTGTTTATTTGAAATAGTTATTAGTATATACCTATAAGTTATAAAAGTATTCAGAGTGCCTAGTGCAATTACTATGGAATGCAAATAGTGACGCACAATTATCGCACTAGGCACTCTGAAGTAAAACGAAAACTTCTAATTAGCAGAATTATTAAAAAAAGTCATGATGCATTCTCTTGTTTGGATAGCGTTATTTGTAGCTCTTCGGGGTGTTGCTTGTAGCGATGTGAATACGCTACTATTATTCTGTCTCTAAGAACCTGGAGAGACGAGTTGACCATTCATGTATGTATCAGTGGTACCTGGAGGATTGTACCGTTCCCTAGACGTTGAACTTTTTCTTAAGAAATTATGCAATAGAAGCCTTAACATCACACAATTACATAAGTTTTTTAAAAACTCTAAACTTAGTGGCCATTATGCCGAAAGTATTTTCGATGACTACTTGAGTGCGAGTAAGTTCTTGATTAAACAACCTTTCTGGAGTACCAATTGCATTGTGACCAGGAAAAGGTTTCATTAAATTTGTACTTCGCTCCATCGCCCAAAAATACATAGGGGATATCAATGTTACTTCCTGAAAGTGGGCTAGGTGACGAGAAAATTAATAGTGCCATTCGTCATTTTTTTCCAATAACACACTCCTATTTAGGTAATACTCCGCCATCACTGATCCGTCCTTTGGCGCCTACTTCAGCAAACATGAAACAGTAATCGTCGTCTACTAAAGCTAGGAGAACAATGCTGAAACCACCTTTGTAATTAAAATAGTCAGATGCACTGTGAGCAGGTGATAGTATATTTTTGTGCTTTCCGCCTAGAGCACCTAAGCAGTGAGGGAATCTGAATTTGTTTGCCTTGTCAAGCCATTCTTGTGTAGTACTTGGTAACTAAAACAAAAAAAAACAGAATAAGTATTTTAATGCTATGTTTTATTGTTTTCTAGATAGAAGAAGGTGCTGATGAAATCCCGGACATGCAGCAGTCAACACAGGGGCAAGAATCAAGTACTACGGTGTCTATCCTAGTTCAAAAACGGCTCAGTACAAAACTGCCTGAACTCGCAGAAACCAATGCACAAATAAAATCAACGCCATCTAACCTTAATGACGTATTAACAGTCAAAAGGAATAGAGGTGTGAAAGTTAAAGAGGACGATTGTGATCTCTATGGTAGGCTTCTAGCCAAAGCGCTGAGAGAATTTAGCGACATCGACAGACTAGAACTTAGACATGAAATAGATGGTCTAATAATAAAGAAAAAGCGTTCATTGACTAGGCATCGTTGTTAGCTCACCATCACAAATATAAAATATTATGAGCACTAATCGCCCTTCTACTTCACACAAATTGTATTCTGAATAGCTGATGGATACCAATCCATCATCCAAATAGTTTGGACCTTTTCCTTGTTAAGTGAACCTTGAGTGCTTAAACAATGTCTAGAAATAAGTGCTGTGTACCTTTGTGCCATAACACTATTAGCGATGATGGTAATATTTTGCGACCATGTCTTAGTATTTATGATTAGGGGGATTGTAAAAAGATACAAACAACCAGTATGGTCTTCATATGCAGCTGGTGCTACAAAAACAATAGCACTAAGAAAACAAATAAAAAAAGTCATTGAAAAGTTGACAAAAGCGGGTTTATTTGTTACTGCAACTGTTTGCGATCAAGGAACGACAAATATAGCTGCAATCAATAGCTTAATTAGCGACACCCGGACTGATTTCAACAGAAATAATAAAGAGTATACTGGTGGTTTCTTTAAAGCCGAGAAAAAGAAGGTTTTTGTAATATATGATCCCCCTCACCTAATGAAGGGAGTGAGAAATAATCTACAAACAAAAAATTTAAAATTTACTATGAATGGCGAATTAAAAACCGCGAAATGGGAACACATATATCAATTGTACGAAAGGTCACCAGGATATCAAGGAGTAACAATGATTCCGAAATTAACAGCACATCATGTTGTTCCTCATATGATACCTAAAATGAAAGTGAAGCACTGTACACAAGTCTTCAGCAAGTCTGTTGGTGCAGGTCTTGGATTTATGGCTGGTATGTTAGATTTTATTTTGGATAACAATTAATTGAAGTATGAATGGTAGTATGTAATTAAATATTAATGTCATACATTATTACATATTTAATTACTAACATCTAGCCTTATTTTTATAATTAACTAGCTTTTGCTCGCGACTTCGTCCGCGTGGAGTTCGGTTATATCGTAGCGTAACATAGTGTAGTTTCCCCATACAAACTTTCAACTCCTTGTTCACCCCTTTAGGGGTTGAATTTTCAAAAACCCTAGGACACCTAATTGTTTATTAGAAATTGTTAAGCTGAAAACTGAGTTTCAGGATTCTAGCTCTAAAAATGACGGATTTCCATACTTCTATTGTAACCCCTTTTTCACCCACTTAGGGGGCGAATTTTCAAAAATTCTTTCTTAGCGGATGCCTACGTCATTACAACTATCTGTATGCCAAATTTCAGCGAAATCCGTTCAGTAGTTTCGGCTGTGCGTTGATATATGAGTCAGTCAGGTTTGCCTTTTATATATTTAGATTAAATAGTTTCTGATATGTTATCTGTAGATACATCATAGACTTTTTTATGTATTATTTTCCCTGCTCTTGCCTCAAACATATACGCTTGCCATGTTTTCTCTCCACCATCCTTGGTTGACTGGTAGAAAGTCCGGCTTTGTAATTTTATTAATTGTATAAACTTTAATAAATATAGTATTATAACTATTATAAATGAATAAGTTATATTCCACTGCTATAGTTAGGAATATAACTTACTCGTTCATTTATTACAAAATATCTCCCATAAACGCTCACGTAAATGCTCAATTATATCATATAATGGCATTTCTGTTATTGTACCTAATATGTAAATTTTAAAATTATAACCACTAAAACATAAATTTTATTGACACTTATTGGGAACAGTTTCGTACCCATACTAGATAATTAATTGTAATCTCATTTCATTACAGAAGCCGGTCGCCTGCCTAAGGAGGTAACTCAAACAGCAGACTTGCTGTATTTCTTCGACGACCTGTTCGACAGCGTCAATGGGAATTACCATTTGCCCGTTGGAGGGAAAATTTATAGAACTGCAGTTACGCCAAGATCACCACATTACAAACTATGGCAAAAAAGTTTGCCTGTGTTACGATCCATGAAATTTGATACTTCATTAAGAGGTGGAGTAGTCCCCTCTTTAACGAGCTGGATAAAGACTATAGAATCTTTTAGAAACATTAGTATGTTTTTGCAAAAAAAAGGCATCAATTCTCTTTTGCTGCGCAACTTCAATCAAGATGCTCTAGAAAATTTCTTTGGGTCAATACGAGCACATGGTCATCTATACTAATATTATAAAGAGGTAAAATTTGTTTGTAAGTTTGTATGTTTGTAAGTTTGTATGTAGGGGGTAATCTCCGGATCTACTGAACCGATTTTGAAAAGTCTTTCGGAAATTGGAAGCTACGTTATCACTGAGTGCTATAGGCTATATTTTATTTTAGAAAAAATAGGAGTCCGTAAGATATTTGGGTTTTTCAGACCCAAGGTGTAAAAAATCATACAAAAAAGTTCCTTATTTGGCGTACGCCGCCTAAACTATATAAGATAGAACCATAAAATGTTCTAATTAATTAAAGACTTTAAAAATATCTACAAAAAAGTACGCGACACACTATACCTATCTATTTCGAGTTAAAAACAACAACCATTTTTTTATTTAAAAATCTTGATTTTTTTTAGAACTTCATTTAAACGCATTTATTTTACACATGTCATTACTCCTTATCAAAATAAACTATTTTGTCACAAAGTACTGTTTATGTAGATAATATTCAGTCTTCTTTTATTCTTTAAAATTGGACGTTTGGTTTGAAAGTTATGGCGAATTCAATCTCTTCTCTATAAATATAAAAATCAATTGCTGTTTGTTAGTCTCGCTAAAACTCGAGAACGGCTGGGCAGATTTAGCTGATTTTGGTTTTGAAATGTTCGTGGAGGTCTAGGGAAGGTTTAAACGGTGTGAAAATATGGGGTAGGGGTAGGGTTGGGGTAAGGGTAGGGGCAGGATACCACGCGAACGAAATCCCTAAAAACAGCCCTTTTATGAAGTCGGGAAATCGGTCTCAAGGGTAGGGGTAGGGTAGGGTGGGGTAGAGGTAGGGTACGGTAGGGTTTGGGTAGGGTATCGGTAGTGTAAGTCCCTAAAAACAGCCCTTTTAATATGAAGTCGGGAAGTCGGTCTCAAGGGTAGGGGTAGGGGTAGGGTAAGGCAGGGTTAGGGTAGGGGTAGGGTAGAGTCGGTCTCAAGGGTAGGGGTAGGGTAGGGTAGGGTAGAGGTAGGGTACGGTAGGGTAGGGGTAGGTATTGGTAGGGTAGGGTAGGGGTAGGTATTGGTAGGATAGGGTAGGGGTAGTGTAGGGTTTGGGTAGGGTATCGGTAGTGTAAGTCCCTAAAAACAGCCCTTTTAATATGAAGTCGGGAAGTCGGTCTCAAGGGTAGGGGTAGGGGTAGGGTAAGGCAGGGTTAGGGTAGGGGTAGGGTAGAGGGTAGGGTAAAGCAGGGTTAAGTCAAAGTCAAAGTCAAAGTCAAAACATTTATTTCAATTAGACCATTTACAGGCACTTTTGAATTGTCAAGAAGTCAGTCAGTTAGTCCGAAAAATGAAGCTAGTTGCTCGTTCCAAAACGGAGGTAGGCCTCTATGGAGAAGAACGAGCAAGAAACTCCACGGCACTCTTTTAAATTAGGTTTTTACAAAATCCTGGTTACATTATTCTTGTTGATTCTACATGTGATCACAATGAAGATGAATATAAAACAGTAGTTAAAAATAATAAAAATAAAGATGTAAGCCATAGCAGTTAAGAGATGACCAATCCCAACTGACAGCACCCGTTCACGAGCATGACGCATGGATCAGCACCACCTAGCTCAACCATTATGGAGGGAGCCAAATGATCCAACACATGCGCCACCATCAGCGAGACATTTGAGTGAGCATGACAAGCTCTCAACTGCCATGCTCATTAAGTCAAAACACATAGTAACTCAAAAATAAAACGCTCCATGGTACTCACATTTACAAAATTGAAATAAATGATATTAAAATTATACAATACTAACACTTTCGGTGTACTTATTGGTTAGATGTCTGAGGTAAGTAAAAAAGAAAAAGTAATCGTACTGATAACGGTACAAGTTATTCAGGTCGACAAAAAAGAGGGTTAGAAACATCATTCTCTTAAAAACAATCCTATTTAGTGAGCCCGAGTGGCTGTGGAGCAGGACTAGCATTTAGCCAAGCATTTTTGTCCGTGATATAATCATCTAACTTATAATATGCTTGACTACATAGCGTGCGTTTAATGCATGTTTTAAATTTTCTCTCATTTAGTTGGAGAATATCCTGTGGTATTTTATTATAGCATTTTACACAGTACCCCATAAAAGAGGTTTTTACTTTTGACAATCTGAAACTTGGTTGATCTAATTTGTTCCTATTTCTAGTATTAAAATTATGTCTATCACTAATTTTATTAAAAAGATGAAGGTTTTTCCGAACATGCATAATGTTTTCATATATATATTGACAAGGTACCGTCATGATGTTAATTTTTTTAAACAATTCTCTTAGAGACTCGCATCTGCCAAGATTATAGATGGCTCTGACAGCCCTCTTTTGCAGAACAAAGATAGAATTAATATCTGCAGCCCGTCCCCAAAGCAAAATACCATAAGACATGATGCTATGAAAATAACTAAAATAGACTAGTCTAGCGGTATCTACGTCAGTTAATTGTCGAATTTTTCTGACAGCGTAAGCGGCTGAACTTAACCGCCCTGCAAGAGATGTTAAGTGGGGACCCCACTGCAGCTTTGAATCGAGCGTAATCCCCAGGAAAACTGTCTTCTCGACGAATTCTAGCAAGTCCTTGTTCAATATAACGTTACATTTACTACTTCTTACATTTGGTAAAGCTAGGGTAGGTAAAGTTAGGGTAGGGGTATTAGTAGTGTAGGATACCACGCGAACGAAGTCGCGGCGGGTCAGCTAGTGGTAATATAATGCTAAGTGCTTGCCACTTTGAAGCGGCATATAAAACATTATTGTTAAATAATTTAACAACCTATCACGCCGTAGGCTCTAATTGCGAAGCAGATGATGGTTTCGCACTAGAGTCAAGGCGAAAACATACTACCAAAACGTGACGCTACGCCACGCCACCCGACGCATGTCAGTACTTATCAATTCCATATATTTAATGTAGTCAGAAGCGCATAGACAACACGCTATGTGACCACACGCCGCAACATCCAATCGATTTGGATCAGCGTGTTGCCGGGAGAGGGGGGGGACACGCGGGTCAGAGCCCATTCGTCCCCTAAAATTCGTCCCCCAGCATAAAAGTTGTAGATTCGGCCCCTATATAGGTGCCCATTGGTATATCCTGCGGGACCAAGTAATATTTTAATAAAAAATATTGTTTTTAAGGTACCCATTCGTCCCCTCTAATATATTTACAATATAAGTTAAAGACTCGCACCTATTCAGGTGCCTATTGGTCCCCTGAGATAAAATTAGCTATATTTTACATAAGAAACGGTTAACATAGTACACTTGTGAACAGTTTATTAACGGAATTAATTTAATAACATAATTAATTAATTAAATAAATTATTTAATAAAAAATAAGAAGTTAGTATTTACTGTTGATATGTGTTCTATTTTTTTGCATATTTTATATTTAATGTTGATTTATATGATGGTCAATCAAGGCTGATTTTTGTAAAAGAGTTGTATTTTGTTAGTTTCTAGGACATTGTGATTTTGTATGTGTTAATCTTATTTGAAATAAACATGATATCTACCGAATTACTATATTTTTTATTATAGCCTTTTCTGCGCGACTGTACCAGGACTACCAAGCTGCAGTATACACATATACTACTTACACTTACATATACTACTTATTAAAGTAAAATTTTATTATTGTTTAATTTAATGTTACTTAATTGTTAATTTTTCCTTTATGTAGACTGGTTGTATCTATGTCAACTAATACTACCAAGTTTCATTCTTTTAAATTTTAAAATTAGGAGGAGATGATTTATGTAAAAGAACATCACTATTTTAGTTTTATAAAAGTAACAACACTATTGATTTGAACGACTTGACACATTTAGACTACAGGCCCACGTCCAAAAATGGTGGGTCATATGAACCACCAGGTGACGTATATAGGACGATATAAGAGCATAAAATAATAAGATTCAGCACTATGCCGTCACTTGTAAGCTGTCCAACTGAGTGCTGGTGAGAATTGAAAAGTGCAGGTAGAGTGAGTACATTTTGGTCATATATTTTTGTACGGCATTTTTACCATTGATAGATCCATGAAAAATAATAAGAAAGCGCGCAGTGCCGTACAAAAATGGTGGGCCACAAAGTCGGTATTTTTTTTGATTTTCTGACAATTTCCAGGGTAAATTTGGTCATTTGATTCTGTACGGCATCAGTTTCATACTGTTTCAATACAGCTTCTAATCCATTATTCCACAACGCCGTACAAAAATCATGTGACAAGGGGAAAAAATCGAGGGTTGCAACCCCCTCTCTTTCCGTGGTCCGGGGGGTGATTTGAAAAAGTACGGCTTCGGTTCCAAAACATTATCTAGCACTCAAAAGTACTATTAAAAATAATGCCGTCAAAAAATTATTGTTCATTTGAATGTAAATTAATTAATTATCTTTATTTAATGGTACACTTGATTTATAAAGCTGTAAAATCATTTGACAGTGTACGGCAACTTTTTTTTTAACATGATATTGTAAAATACAATTGTTATATAGTATTGCCGTTCAAAAGAAACTGTTCTAAAAAAAATTATAGAGAAATACAAAAACTGAATTATTGCAAAAGTTTAAATATTCATAGATTAATAATCTATAGCAATTTTCTACATTTTTCCCTTGTTTTAAATAGTATTAAGATAAATAAATTAGGAAAAAATGATGCCGTACATTTTAATGCAGACCATATCTTTTCATATCATTTTGTTCTATGGATTTTTCCTTGAGTTGTTTTTCCCCTACAAACCTTTGGACCAACGAAAATGTACGGCATGTAAAAAAATAATATCTATGCATAAAATACTTTCAAAATAAATTAATTTTATGTTGTTTCAAATCACCCCCCGGACCACGGAAAGAGAGGGGGTTGCAACCCTCGATTTTTTCCCCTTGTCGCATGATTTTTGTACGGCGTTGCGGAATAATGGATTAGAAGCTGTATTGAAACAGTATGAAACTGATGCCGTACAGAATCAAATGACCAAATTTACCCTGGAAATTGTCAGAAAATCAAAAAAAATACAGACTTTGTGGCCCAACATTTTTGTACGGCACTGCGCGCTTTCTTATTATTTTTCATGGATCTATCGATGGTAAAAATGCCGTACAAAAATATATGACCAAAATGTACTCACTATACCTGCACTTTTCAATTCTCATCAGCACTCAGTTGGACAGCTTACAAGTGACGGCATAGTGCTGAATCTTATTATTTTATGCTCTTATATCGTCCTATATACGTCACCTGGTGGTTCATATGACCCACCATTTTTGGACGTGGGCCTGTAGTCTAATTGTCTTTGGTCACGAATTGTACTAATGTAAAATATAATGTGCTCAAATATTTAAATTGATTTTATTTTCTCAAGTCCTAATAAGTTAGAACATGGCAATAACATGAACATGTACTTATATTAGAAGAATGAATAAAAATAAATATTCTTCAGGGGACGAATGGGCCCCTCAAAAGTTCCAGGGGACGAATGGGCCCCTCAAAAGTTCCAGGGGACGAGTGGGCACAGGGTGCGAATCTTAGGGGACGAATGGCCTCTGACCCGGACACGCCACCCGACGAATCAGCGCAGTGTGTTTCTAGTTAACACCCGACGCCACGCGTCATTCTTTCGAGAACATTTTTAAGGTTATGATAAAATATTTTTTTTTTTTTTTGTTTAAAAATTGGTTTAAAATGTCGGATGAAGAATTAATAGAAATAGTGAAACGGTACTCAGTGTTATATGATATGAGTTCAGTTCATTATCGTGATCATAGTATTCGAAATAATGATTGGGAAGAAATTGCAGAACAATTGCATACTACAGGTAAGTTTTCAATAAAATGTAATTTGTCCCATTTACTTACCTACTTTCTATCAGTACCTATACAGTTTCTAATTATTTATCATAAAATAGGTACCTCATTAATTACATTTAGTAATACAAGTAATACTTTTATTAATGAGAATTTTTTTAAACACTCCCCAGAGTGTTTAAAAAAAATCTCATTAATAAAAGTATTACTTTTTTTATTAATAACTGGTGCAAAGAAGTGTGCCAGCTAATCACTGGCAAAACTGATATATTTAATGAAAGTGATGCCTTTAAAAACTCAGCTCGAAAATTTTTGAAAAGTAGAGGAAAAAAGAGACCTGGGCAATCGGCAAGCCGGCTTGCTGCTCGAGTGATGTAATGTGGTATTTTGGCAAGATTGCGAAATAAGACTAAGTTTTATAAATCAATGGACAAGAAATAAATATATTTTGTTAGTAAAATTCTGGATGTGCGTCAGGATTGCTCCGCCAAGTTATCAAATCAGAAAATGGTTTCAGCCAAAAATTTGTCGATATTTGTCAAAATCGAAAGAAACAAACCCAGTATTTGTCAAAGCAGAAATAAAGAAGTTATAAGCGTTTTAAGTTGGCCGCGCAATCCTGACGTCAAGGACTGCGCGGCCACGGAGATCTCAGCAACTACTTGGGATAGAGAAATAATTCCTTTTGTCAACTCAAGTCTGTATTTGTCAAGATTTGTCGAAAAATGAATCAAAGCTCTATATCAATATTATAATTAAATATTCGCCTTGAAAGTCATGGCCGCGCAGTCCTTGATTTGCTATTTTGTTTTTAGTATTTTTTTTATTAAAATTGAAGACTTCATATAGTATAGGAGTTAAAAGGAGAAAGGTCTTAATTTGTCGAAACTGACAAAAGCTTTAAAATACGACTAAAGTGTAATTAAACAGACGAAATCAATTTAAAACACAAAACTCGTGGCCGCGCAGTCCTGACGTTACTTTAAACCATGATATCTCAATAACTATAGTAGCTAGGATTTTGCTGTAGACGTCCATATAATCCTTATATTAACCCCATTAAAATGACATATCCTTTTACCCTCAACACTGTTTGGGACGCGAGTAATCTCAAGAATTATGTTACCCCATACAACGTTCTAGTAGAGTGACCATAATTTCAAGACCATAAGTTCAAGACAATACAGTCTAAGCGCATTTCTGTTCTGGTTTCTATTGTTAACTGATAAAAAACTTTTTTAATATTTAGATATTCTTATACATTATAAACAAAATGTACAGAATTATATTAATAGAATCTTGCAAGTTACTGCTCGTGGAAATGTTAATTATATCTAAAATAACGTTATGAATAGATATACACTATTTTAACAATTACTTACAGTAGAAGCACTAAAAAAAAATATCATTTAAGACGTGCTCAAGAATAAATGCAGCGTTACATTCACAATTATAATGATATATTTTAAAATATATCGAAGCAATTCTTATTCTTAATCTGTTTGATTCTTCACTGTTAATATAACGCTGTTATATCGTTATTTCTGTGATTATTGTCAAATAAATTGAGTATACATAAATACTCTTTATTCCCAGGGTCAGTAAAAAAAAACACTGAATCAAATGCACGAGTAAATTTAATATTTTTTACAGATAAATCAGTAAAATTACTATTTTAACATTATTCTAAGTTGGTCTCTTCGGCCGCACTACAGGAGCATCGACGCGAGTTTGCCTATTGCGCTCTCTTTCTAATATTGCTTTTCATTCGCACAACTGCTGGTCAGCGGACCACCGCGCTCGCGTCGAATCGTCACGATACCAGTATTATATCTCAACGGACTGTTACTACTGTACGTTGTGGATCCGACAGTGATATTCCGATAAAAAGGACATAAGTGTGTATTCAGTGAGAGACTTAGTGTATATTTAAACGTGATATAAATAATTACGTGATATTAATCAATATGGTGAGTTATTTATTTTTGAATTAAATTTGTTAACGATATTTATTTTGTGTTATCTACCACCATACCATGTTAAAACTTTTACCAGTTTTGCTGTAGTCAGTACTTTTACATAGGTACCTAGTTAAAAAGTAGATCGGAATAAAGTCCTAACAAATTAGGCCTTAATGAACAAGGATGGAATTTATTGTGTTTTATATAATTAATAATAATAAATAAAGCCTGGGTAAGGTAAACCTTTCCCAGGCTCTCTATTTAAAAACTAAATAGAGCGTTTAAGGTTTTGCCTAAACCAGACGCAACTTTTAACTCCTGGTAATCTCAAATTATTAAAAAGCAGTTATAAATAAATAGATATTTAAAAATATACTTTTTAATTTAATTTTCAGATAAAAGCGGGTCGCAAAGGAAAAGTCAATAGTGAAAAATTAAAAAAAATAAGTACGGAGATGTATGCAGAAATCGCAGTATTAAATATAATGATCCAGTATTTAAAACAATATCTAATGAGTTAGATAATACGATAGCTCCTTATGCAATCTACAAAGCATTGAAAAGGCACTACGACGAGTATTTTCAAAATGATGAAGATGATAACCTTTATTCACCCCGAGTTCAGAGTAGTTCATCTTCTTCACCGTCGCGTCATAGTGTGGCTTCATTATCGCTGACATATCAAGACAAGGTGAAAACATTTAGTTTTACAATGGACGAGCATGAATGGAAAAAAATTCAACCCGTGATGGTACATTATGCTAGAAGAGATATAAGGACCTCATCGACACACCAAAAATACAGGAGTCTGCCAAAGTTTAAGTGGGCGACTTTTTTGAGAGAAAAGCTCTGGGAGTTATCTAAGCTACCATGTACTTGGAACTTTAAAAATAAGAAAGTTGACGGTGAAAATAACATTTCGTTATTTGGAAAGTGCTCACAATGTCAAAGAGAAACAATAATAAAAACCGAAGCAATTTCTGAAAAAACTGTAAGATTTACATGCGATATACTTACTTGTAAGGAAGAGAATGTACCACACAATCCTAAAAAAAAATCAAAATTAACTCCATACAAAAGAGGTAAATTAGCAAAAATTCTACAGTATAAGCCTGCCGTAGTCGTACAAAAAGAACTTGCGGCCAAATTAATTAAAGACCCAAATCAAGTTTGCCCACCAGTGCTGCCAAGTTTAGCAGCTCTCCGCCAGATCAAGTATGAAAAACGACAAAGCAAGAGACTTCATGCTCACCCAATTTTAAGTATACTCATGATGACTCAAGAGGTACAGAACTTTATCCGTGAAGTGACATTGATACCGTGTTTTCATTTATATTATTGGTCTGATCAGCAAATAGAGTACTATACTAACTATTGTAATAGTTTTTCTAAAGTGACCATTACTGTAGATGCAACTGGATCTTTTTTTCAGGCTATAAAGCTTCCCGATGGAACTACACTAACAAAACGACTATTTGTATATATTGGCATGATTGCTTCGGATTCAATTAAATCTACTCCAATTTTTCAAATGGTTACCGATTCTCACAATAAAGATTCAATTGCAGCGTGGTTAAAAAAATGGTTAATTCAAGTAAGGAGCCCGCCACATGAAATTATTACCGATGACTCATCAGCATTAATTGCAGCTAATGTTTCAGCATTTACTACGTTTAGCAGTATAAAAGATTATGTTAAACGATCTGTTTTAGTCTTAAGTGGCCGCAATTATGCATTACCTGAAGTATTTATTAGGCTAGATACAAGTCATTTTATCAAAACAATTTATAATTTACGTTGCTTTGAAAATAGGGATATAAATGTTAAAATGTTATACGTTCGTTGCATTTTGTATATGAAAGAATGTGAATCGTTTCAGCAAATTAAAACTCTCATTACTGATGTTGTAAGACTATGTCTAACCGAATACGATAACCCAGAAAACCCTGTTTCTGTTTATATTCAGAAAATAAGTTGCACCTTAGGTAATACTACATATACGGAACCTAATGAAGACACCGATGAGAAGGAAAATATTCACGAAAACATAATCCTCGACGATGATGACGGTTTGCTCTCATGGTTTGATGAAATTGTTGAGAGGGAAAAAAGCCTAGATAAAACAAAAAGTTCGTCAGAATCACAAAACTCTTTCTACATGCCTCATTTAATAACAACGCTCAAACGGTTACTCCTAAAGTTACCCCTCTGGAGTAATATTATGTGCCCATTATATAAATCACAAAACAAAGTACCAACATCTTCAGCTATAGAGAGCTATTTTAAAACTATGAAAAATTTGTTATTCACAACAAGGTCGAAGAAATATAACATTGATGAATATTTAAATATGCATTATGATTATTTATTAGGTGAAATAAAAATTGCTTTAAATTGTTTAAATAATTTCGCCGACATTGTAGACAAAAAGGAGAAAAACATTAAAAGAAAACGAGGTAAGACTAGGAAGCGAAAAATGTTACCATTTGAAAACAAATGCTGCAAAAAAGAAAAACCTAGTGTAACCAAAACGTTTTTAAATGATTCGGTATTCTCAGTAATTCCTACGTATGTTGAAAACTGGAGAGGCGAAGGTGTTCCTAAAGATGATTCTGCAAATAAACCTGTAAATATAATGTTTTTAAAAAATAGTAATTTTACTGTACAAGATATATCTGAAAAAAATATTAAATTAACAAACACTTGTGCATTTGATTCCGTATTTTTTTTATTGGCCCACGGATTTAAAGAGTATTTATAACAGCGTTTTTACAAATCCTCTGTAACTCTGATAATAACAGTGAAGAAGCAAACAAATTAAGAATAAGAATTGCTTCGATACATTTCAAAAACAATCATTATGATTGTGAATGTAACGCTGCATTTATTTATGAGCACGTCTTAAATGATATTATTTTTAGTGCTTCTTCTTTACGCTACGTTGTTGGTTGACGTTATCTAAAACAGGACTATAGGATGGTGAGTGTGACATACTTAATTTTATGCCCAGACTTTGTTAAACACCTGTGGAAAAAAATTATAATAATAATATTTCATTCACTATTATTCTATCTCAAAACAGCAGTTATGGTTGAAACATAGTGTTTATGTAGAGATAAATAATAATAATTTATGTACCAGATACATACCTTTACTAAATAACGATTTTAGACACTGTTTGATAGTAATGTTTATAATATTTTTTAATTGCTGGATAAAATACTGAGGAATAATATTAAAACTTAAAGCGATATTACACGATAAGGACAGTTGCAACAGTGAGATCTAGAATTCGAATAGATTTTAAAACATTTTTTTTTTTTCTATTTATATACATAATTTAATTTTAATCTATAGGGTTCATAATCGTATGTTTTTTGTTAGATATTATGTTCTGAACAAAAATGGTACGGTGAAATTGAAACCCTAACATCTCGACACGTGCCCAGCAACATTTTGCTTCCTAAAAATAAATACTACAGTGAGTTTGTTCATTGTATTTTTTTTTTCATACATGTAGTTGTGAAAAAAATCGGCAGGCAAAGTCATCGTACATAGCTAGTATGTCAAACATAATTATTTTTTGCAGTGTAAGTACTTATTTATAAGGAGAAGATCAAAACAATATAGCAATATCAACATACTATTGTTATGATTGGTTTCGCCTGCTATTAATGTAATAATTAATCTTCAAGCTTATTTCAATTCTTCAGTCACCTTTAGAAAGGTAAGTAAGTAATGATAGATAATATAAGATTTCTTACTTACGCCTTCAAAACGTATTAAAATTACTTACAGTTAAACATATTATAATAGTGTGAAAAACAAACTTTCAGCTTTGCTTTAAACAACATTACAGAACATAGGATTTTGGGCCCATTTTTTTTAAATTCTTCCTCTTTATAAATAAAAGTTGATAAACACATCACCATCTTTTGCTTGACGCAGTGGTAAAATTAATCTATATCTATACATATAATAAAATCGTAGCGAAGTCAAAACTGTACATTTAATATTTTTGAAAAAGAGTAATTGCTATGAGGTCGGGGAGTGATTCTAATGCCGAAAATATTTTTTTTAGAATTTTTGTCTGTTTGTCTGTTTGTCTGTATGTTTGTTAGAGCATCACGCGAATACTGCCGGATAGATTCTGTTCAAATTTTGTATGAATATTCCACATTGACCAAATTAGTCCATAGGCTATAAATTATTACGCTATTTGCTTTGGGGGGTGAGCATTGTTGCATTATGTTCATATTTTGAATACAAATCTCAGTGACAAAACGTTACAATATTATAGATAGATGCAAATTGAAGTTCTAAAATAATTATAATCACGCTATACCTTCTAGGAGTTAAGCAGTCAATTATGGAAAACTAGAAAGGCTATTTCAGAACAATTGCCATCGAAGTAAATTGCCTATCGGTTCGACGACTGCCTTGCAAACCGATGTGCGTAAGTTCGGTCCCCAATGTCAGCATTATTTTTTGTATTTTTTCTAATATTTTTTTGAATGTTTTTTTATTGACTAATGAGTTTTCCTTACAATAAAAAATAAAATAAAAGTAGGAGTGCATGTTTCTACCACAACTTTGATTTGTTTACGTATTTTTTTAAATATTAATGCAGAAAATAATATCTATGCATAGTTACACATAAATTAGCAGCTAAAGAACTTTTGTCTGTTTGCGCGACTGCTAAGCGTGAGGTCTTGGGTTAGATTCCCAGGTCGGGCAAAGTGTTATTGGGTTTTTTCATCAGGAATGTCACAATAGCGGCCTCGGAGTCTGGATTTGTGCCCGGTTGATGGCAATAGGCTCGCTCCCTATTACATGGGATTAAACATAAATAATGTGTGTAGGTAAGGGACATCGCATTATGGCTATTATTCTTAAACATTTTACTGCTGGATTGCTATAAAACGACACCGACGTTACATACAATACTGCAGTTAGGTATTAGTTGTAATTTATCCTCTGAAATCAAAATCATTACGCCATAACTACAAGGAGCTACTCAACACTCAACAAGTGACGGACGGCTTATTGGCAAACATTTTAAGTATACAATATTTTATTGCCTGGGCTTAGCTAAGTCAATCATGGCACAACAATACTGCCAAGTATACGGAGAATAAGTATAAGGAATGGCGAGCGTAATTTTTTTACGTAGTAATAATTAGTATTCCTTTCGTTGCGCTTCCGAATTATTTTATAAAAAGATCTCAGTGTAAGATGAATGATTAGGTACCAAAACGAATACTTCTATTTCAATGGCTAAATAGGAAGAGTTTGGCAACAACCGGAAGTGCGCCAAAATCAATTAAATCAATTAAAAAATCTGCTGCAGTAATTCTTCTGTCGGAGAATGTCTCCAAACTTCAAGCTTTCAGGGTACTTGGTTTGATAAAGCGACTGTGATCGCAGGCAGAGTTTTATTTCATAGGCACCGTACATAGAACATACTTTTTCCACATGCTTTTCAATTAAGGTTACTTATTACCGCGGCTGTGCTGCAAGAGATGAATCTATCCATCTTCGCAATATATTCGCAAACAGGACACTTAGTATTTCGTGGCGAATAAGTTACGTAAAGTATTAGAATCTAATAACCCTAAGTACCCTGGTGTTGCATTGGACAGAGCACTAACTTTTGATGTACTACCTGCATTGCCACAACACCAATCAAAACCTGAAGTAATCTGCTACGACCTTATTTTTACCAACTGGGGAGCAGCACCCGATGCTTTTCGCACAACTGTTACGTCTCTATGCTCCTACTGCTGGTGACTTGGCGTGTTCAGAGTGTCATTGACCAAAAAGCAATATCACCCTTAACGAGACGTGTAGAATTATATCGGGGCTGCCTGAAACCGACTCTACTCAATAAGCTCTTCCCATTGGCTGGAATTGAACCACCTGTCATTCGTAGCTATGTATGTCGCATGCATAGATGGAACAAAATCAAGAATCCGCTTCCTTACATTCCCTCTGTCAATATGCAGTAGCTCTGGCTAGATTGAAGAGTCGGAAGAGTTTTCTTCGATGCACACAGGCCATCCAGAACCAGGTCGCCACCCACCATCACACAACTTCCACCAAAAAGAGTTCAACCCCAGGAATACATGCCACTCTGTTGTGATCTTTAGTGGCCTATATGGAAAGCGCTCAATAGACTGCGCACTCATGTAAGCCGCTGCAAACGTAACCTAGCCAAATGAGGAGTTATAGATACCGTAGATACTCAGTGCCAGTGTGGTGTTCCTTTCATTTGATGGCCCACTTACTACAGAGCCCATGAAGTCCTTATGCCGCGATTAATGTGGCCACCTACTGGGCCCAAAAAAGGTTGCAGACCTAAGTTTTTTAGTGGGGTGGTAAAAATCATCAAATAAGTCCTTCCGCCCTGGGTAGGGCGGAAGGGACTGTCAAACTTTTACTGACTAAAAAACCACCCTGTTCCTTCTGTTACCCTTTGCGTTCCGTGACCACGGTATCCTGTAAAGACGTCCGGCGATCCCAGAAGGCGTTTGGCCCTGTTGGGGCCCCGTCTCTGTGCTGACAGCTCTTTGCTGACGGCGAGCTACCCATCACTCGCTGTCCGCAAGCCCGCGCCTACGGTGGCCAAATGTCTCCTCCTTCGCTAGCATTACTGCTTCGCAAATGGAGGTGACTGCTTCCCATTCCCTCTCGCTCCGGAGCATGGCCTGAACCAGGGCCGGACGCGAGAGGGCGAGAGACACGGCGGTGCTCTGCCCAGGCGGGGCAGACCGTATGCTTCACCGTGTCCTCCGGGCGGTCCACACCCTGGCGTTTCCTTCCACTGAATCCGACACAGAAACCTCCCAAAACAACCGTGTCCGGTAAGGACCTGCGTCAGGCGGAAGGTGAGGACGCCGCCGCCGTGGTGCCTCTCCAACCACTCCTCAAAGAGGGGTCTTACCGCCGCGATTGCGGCGTGCCCGAGACTTGAGTATTTGATTTTAATTTCAGCTTGAAACCTCCACGCGTTCCTTAGAAAAGGGTCTTTACAGACAGACAGACGGACAACAAAGTGATCCTATAAGGCTTCCTTATTTACCGACTGAGGTACGGAACCCTAAAAAAGATATTAGCTAAAATCATCGAAAAAAAAGAAGCGATGAATCGTGATTTGTGAGGTAAAACTTTGCTTAGACTTTTAATAAGTCTATGTTTACAGGGTTTTGCTCATACTTTCTTCCAAAAACATAACATTCATTTGGTTATTTATAACACGAAGGTCAGATTCTGATTTTAGTTGCTCTGATTACAATCTGATCGGTCTTGATACTAGATAAATCGAAGCTACTATGTGAGGTACAATATCAAAACAGTAGCTATTGAACTTGCGTTTTAATGGTTTGGGATCGAAAAATAAGTGAATTTTTATACCACTTCTTAATAATTTGGAAAAAGGTAATCAAATATACCATAAATACAATTATATACAAAAGCGAAAGGTCACTCACTCATCAAGAAATATCGAATATATCGCGGAGAGGTAGTTTATAGTTAGTAGACGTCCGCTAAGTAACGATTTTTCAAAATACATTACCAATTCCCAAAGAGTGTTTAAACGGGGGTTTAAAGTTTGTATAGAGAAATCAACTTTGACGCGGACGAAGTCGCGGGCAGAAGCTAGTTACTAATAATAAAGCTGAAGAGTTTGTTTGTTTGTTTGAACGCGCTAAACTACTGGTCGGATATGAAAAATTCTTTTTGCCCAATTCCTAAGGAAGGTTATAGATTATTTAACATCACGCTATCACACTTAGGAGCCGAGCAAAAAGAAAAAAGAAAGAACGGTAAGCGAAAACGAAGTAACAGCTCGGGCGTGTAATGGGATTCGACCGAAATTCCACGCGGGCGAAGTCGCGGGCAGAAGCTAGTAGTAATTAAATTAGTTCAGTAGTATAATATTACAATATCAATCATAACATAAACCTTCCGTATTTGGAGGCATCCGCATCCTGACACTGCATTTTCTTAACACGCGCTTCTTTCCAAATTTGGGATAATATATGACGTAGATTTTCACTATTTAAGAGACCCATTGCTGAAGTTCAGCCACAAAACACTTCCTCGAGAGCTAGTGGCATCATCCTCGAACGTATACGCGTTTACAGTGCCTACATACAAGTTTACCAGATCTTCGCTGCACTATTTAAAATGTAAGTGATATTGTTTTATTATCTATGTATTAGTAATTCTATTGTTCAGCTATTTTATTATTCAACTATTCTAATACTGTTGAATAGCTATATTATGTTATGTAATTATTCTAATATTCAATCATTTATCATTATTCAGCTATTCAATCATTCATCAGTTAATTTAAGAACTTAAATTAAATAAATGATTATAAATGAATAAAACAATAATCATTTATCTGTGAATGAATGCACAAATTATTGAATAAATAATTGAATGAACTTATAAATGAATTATTGAATATAGGAATGAATGAATGAATGATTGAACGAACGTATAGATTGAATGAATGCATAAATTAATGAATGATACAACATATTTTTTTTCCTATCCGGCTTTTGATGGAATCTAGTAATCTATTAGATGCTCCCCATGTATTTAATTTTAATTTATGTATTTTGAATTCTGAGTGTAACGAAGTGACATAAATAAATTCACCATTAATTATTTTTCTATCAGGTTAATAAAATATTTGAAATAATATTGTTTCAGGTCCAAGTCAACTCCATCTACGTTGCCTCAACTGTTTTCTTCGGATGAAGAGTCAGAAATCGAGACGCAGACAAAGCAGCAGAAATCGACTTATTCTTCGACTCGACTCGAAAAATCGACAGCAAACAAGCGTCCCAAAACCGATCGAATCGATGGATCTAAGACGCACGGATCTAAGAAGCCTAGAATACAACCGGTGCCGTTAACCAACAACAAGCTTACTGCACGGGACCTATTCGGTAGTGAGAGCGATGAAGAGGATTCGTCTGTGAAGCCGTCCACATCAACTGGTAAAACACCGCCTCCTCTTCATTCTTATTTTACTAAGAGGGTTAACAAAGGCTATGCCAGAAAAATAAGTGAGACAAAGCAGGGGCCGTATTACGTAGAAGTAAAAGTTTATAATTGTAATGAAATCGCAGACATACCACCAGTAAATAGGTGGCGCCATTCAATAGTTACAATTAAAACAAAAGTTGATGCGGACACGGAGATGTGGCGCCATCTAAAAGGATTTACGTCCTCAGTTGAACAAGATTTTCGTAATTGTCCAGCTACCCTTATAAATTCTTACTATTAGTACTTACTATGTATTCTTACTAGTTTTTATACAAATATATGTAAAACATTTAATAATTATCTATACATACATTCTATATCTTTAGAATATCTAAATACTTGTAAGTACCTAAATAGCCAATTGATAAATAAAATATTATGCTATTTAAATCTAATGTATTATTTCACAGTTATACAGTCCAGAGATCGCAGAACACCATTAACAAGACCATTTACTCGTAGTAAAATTATGAAGTGTATCAAATGTGAAACGGAAATACCACGAAACCAGTATGCATATCATAAGAGAACTAATATACACAAGACAAATAGCTTATTGAGTACTGAATTCAAAAATGTTTTTATTGTAGCAACAGCATTTAAAAATAGAATAGTAACTTTTCGTCTGAACTTAGCTCAGGATGACGAGCACCTCACTCGTGAGGCGATCCCGAGTAATAGTCAGACATGTATAACTCAGGATGACGAGCACCTCACTCGTGAGGCGATCCCGAGTAATAGTCAGACATGTATAACTCAGGATGACGAGCACCTCACTCGTGAGGCGATCCCGAGTAATAGTCAGACATGTATAACTCAGGATGACGAGCACCTCACTCGTGAGGCGATCCCGAGTAATAGTCAGACATGTATACCTCAAGATGACGAGCACCTCACTCGTGAGGCGATCCCGAGTAATTCTCAGATACGTACAGGTCAGAATGACGAGCACCTCACTCCTGAGGCGATCCTGAATTCTGTACATCCAGATATTGATAAATTAATAACTATGATATTGAAAAAGTATGATTGCATAAAAGTAAATTTTGAGCTTTTTGCTAAGTTTCTTCTGCTTAAATCTGACGACGAACAAGTAGAACTGAAATCATTTAACACTAAGTATGATATAACCTATAAAAATACTGATATACACGAGTTCTTTTTGAATAAAATACATGTACTTATGCGCAAAATGTCTGAATTTGAACATGTACAGTCAGGTTGGACATATCTTTCGCTAAGTCATATTGAGATTAATATATGTAAATATTGTCCCATGAGAGGCGGCACGTACATAGAGTTGCCCTCAGTAATAAAAAATACTAAAAGTTGTTTGAATTTACGTAATAATGACGAATATTGTTTCTTATGGTGCGTCGTAGCCGCATTATTTCCTCGTGCAAATAATGTGTGCAGAACGACATCCTATCCTCATTATAGCCAAGTTCTCAATATTCAAGGAATGTTATTTCCTCTTTCACAGAATGACATCCAACTTTTTGAACGGCTAAATCCTACAATAAGCGTTAACATTTATGGGCTAGATAGCAAATACGTTGTTACTGGCCCGTTATACATGACGAATAAGAAAAAAGAAAAACACGTTAATTTATTACACTTTGAACGGAATGGTAAAGGACATTACTCTTTAATAAAAGATCTTATACGATTAGTGCGACGCCAGGTTACTCATCATCATGGCAAAGTTTTTTTATGCGAATCATGTTTACAATTATTTACAAATTTAAAGAAATATGTTTCTCACACTTGTTCTAAAGTACTAACTATACTACCGGAAAAAGATACCATATTGAAATTTAAACATCATGAAAGAAAACTAAAAATTAATTTTATTATTTATGCTGATTTTGAGAGTTTGCTAATAAATTGCAATGAAAATAGTTCTAAAAATACTAAGACACTAAAAATGCATGTACCTTCAAGTTTTGCATATTACATATGTTGTTGTCACGACAACAAACTTAACAAGTTTGTCACGTACAGAGGCATACCTAGATTGCGTTGAAGTCTTTATTAAACGTTTAGTAAAAGATGTAAAGCGGATAAACAAAGTTTTGTCTACTCATTTATCAATGAAACCTTTAACTTATAATCAAGAACGAGAATATCGAAATACAACTAAGTGCCATATATGTAATCAGTCATTGTCTGGAGATAAAGTTCGAGATCATGATCATATTACTTCCGAGTATAGAGGGGCAGCGCACTCACATTGTAATTTGATGTATAAAGTGTGTCCATTCATACCGGTAGTATTTCATAATCTAAGTGGTTATGACTCGCATATATTTATAAGAGAGTTGGCTAAATATGAAGGCTCAATTAAAATAATACCAAAAACTAAAGAAAAATATCTTACAATAACTAAGCTAATTAAGACAAAAAAAGGTACTCGTTCAGTACAGATCAAGTTTATTGATTCATTTCATTTTCTTAGCTCAAGCTTAGATTCTTTAAGTCAAAGCTTGTCAGAAAAAGACTTTGTTCATTTGTCAAGAGAATTTACGGATAAAACTAAACTTAAATTATTACGTAAAAAAGGTATTTATCCATATGATTATATGGACGACTGGTCAAAATTTGATGAAAATCAACTACCCTCAAAGCCCAGTTTTTATAATAGTTTAACTATGGAATCTCTATCAGATGAAGAATATGCTCACGCCCAAGATATTTGGAACAATTTTAAGATAACAACGCTTGGCGAATACAGTGATCTGTATTTGAAATGCGATGTTTTGCTGTTATGTGACATATTTGAAAAATTCAGAGAGACAAGTTTAAATTTTTACAAATTGGATCCTGCTCACTATATGACTTCGCCTAGTTTGAGCTGGGATGCTATGCTTCTGAACACTAACGCTGAATTAGAGCTCATTAGTGACTTAGAAATGTATACGTTTATTGAAAAAGGTATACGGGGGGGCTTGGCACAATGTTTCCTCCGTCATGCTAAGGCAAATAATAAGTATTTACCTCATTATAATCATTTAAAACCCTCGAGTTACTTGACATATTTAGATTGCAATAATCTTTATGGTTATGCAATGACTAAAAAATTGCCTGTTTCGGAGTTCAGATTTTTAACTCAACATGAAATTGACAACTTTAATGTATTGCATATTTCAGATGACAGTTTATATGGTTTTATTTTAGAAGTAGATTTATATTACCCGGATTGTATTCATGATCAGCATAAAGACTTACCATTTGCTGCAGAGAAATTTGTACCCCTAGGAGCGAAATCAGCTAAGTTAATTGCTAATCTATATGATAAATCAAATTATGTTATTCATTACGTACATTTAAAACAATGCATAAAAAATGGTTTGATGTTAAAAAAAATTCATCGCATACTAACCTTTAGACAAGATGATTTCTTAAAGAAATATATAGATCTTAATACCAATCGGCGTATGGCATCGAAAACTTCTTTTGAAAAAGATTTTTTTAAACTTCTTAATAATGCGATATTTGGTAAGACTATAGAAAATAAAAGGAAACAAGTCGAGATAAAACTGGTAACCAAATGGGATGATACGAAAAACTTCACGAATAAGAAACTTTGTGCACAGAAATTGATTTCAAAACCTAATTTAAAAAGTGTGTCAATATTCGCAGAGGATTTTGTAGCTATACAATTGAATCGTGAAAAAATAATATTAGACCGACCAATTTACATTGGATTTACAGTTCTGGAGTACGCCAAAGAACATCTATATCAGTTTCATTATGATTTTATAAAAAAGAAATATAGAGATAAAGTTGAATTATGTTATACAGATACCGATAGTTTACTTTACTTAATTCATACAGATGACTTTTATAGTGATATGTACGATAATTTAACATATTTTGATACTAGCAATTTTTCAATAGATAATCAATATAACATACCAAGAATTAACTCAAAAATCCCTGGCCTATTTAAGGACGAAATGGGGGGTGATGTAATTACAGAATTTACAGGTTTACGAGCAAAACTGTATTGCATTAGTAGTTTAAACACACGGATAACAAAAGCGAAAGGTATGTCTAAATCTGTTACTAAGCATTTAAAACAAAGTAATTACAATGATTCTTTGATATTAGATAAAAGTCAATCTTTTAAAATGAATATTATAAGATCTATCAAGCATATATTGTACTCACAACAAGTTAGTAAGCAAGTACTAAATAGAAACGATGACAAAGTTCAGATACTTTCAGATCAAATTCACACTTTGCCTTGGGGATATTTTGATGCGATGATCTAAACCAATGTTCGTCAAACTTTTTATTCAACTTATTACGTTTAAATTGAGCACCAATTTAAATGTAATCCACATCTTGAGAACCACTGTTCTAAATTATATTAATTTGAAATATATGATTTAAAATACTAAAATAAGAATAAATTAAGTAATGTATTGTGAAGAAATGTTAACACCTGTGTGTAATGTGAAAAACCTATGATAATTATTTTAGAATAAGGTATGTACTATTTGATTTGAACTTATAATAAAATGATATGTCTATATTGGATTTACTGTGCTTGAATACTCAAAACAGCATTTGTATAATTTCCATTATAATTTCATTAGAAATAAGTATGGCGATAATGCCAGACTATGTTATACCGATACTGATAGCTTACTGTACTTAATACAGACACCTGATTTTTATAAAGATATGAATAATAATATACATGAATTTGACACTAGCAATTTTGACGTTAATAACCCTTATGGTATACTAAAAGTAAACGAAAAAGTGCCTGGTTTATTTAAGGACGAATTGGGAGGTGATATTATCACAGAATTTATTGGATTAAGAGCGAAACTTTACT
The DNA here is from genome assembly GCA_949316365.1 of Hoplodrina blanda. NCBI lineage: Eukaryota > Metazoa > Arthropoda > Insecta > Lepidoptera > Noctuidae > Hoplodrina > Hoplodrina blanda. The sequence continues at coordinate 756,899 of OX438564.1, read as the reverse complement.
CCATTAAAACGCTAAAAACACGAATTAAAAAAGCTAAAGGAGTATCAAAACCAATTACAAAAAGTTTGAATACATCCAACTATAAGGAAGCATTATTTAACAATGTTGAATTAAAGCGTAAAATGAATATGATAAAATCCATTAAACATGTATTATATTCGCAAACAGTTAATAAAGTAATTTTGAAAAGAGTTGATGACAAAGTACAAGTTCAGTCGAATCAAATAAATACGCTACCTTGGGGTCATTGTGATACTGTTTTGTAAAAGCTTTAGGTATTTGATTTGTTAATAATTAATATCTGTAGGTATGTAAAGTTTCATCGAACGGATTTATAAACACTAGTTTTATTTGATGTACGTTCTTATAAACCTGTTTAGACTACTATGATCATTTTGTTTTTATAATAAGGCCATGTATTTATTAATTTAATGTCTACCTATAACTTAATTAATTTTTGACATGTAACATGTTTTAATGTATTTAAATAAAATATTTAACTTTTAAACCTGTTTTTTATTATGGTTATATAAAATAAATGACAAGCACTTATTTATATGTTAGTAACTTATTTAATAAATATAACACATTAAGTATTTTTAAACCCTATATAAAACGTAAGATGAGAATAGCATCATTCTTGCATACAAGACATTCTTGACTTTATTATTATTTTTAATTCACACTAATATTTTGGATATGTAGGTACCTATATATGTGAATGTTAAACAGCATTTGAATTAATCGACAAGATGAAGTTGATCAAGCAACCCATATCCCTAAATGTTAATAATATAAGATTAAGTGAATCTGCCCACCACATCAGACATAGCACTTTATTGCCGAATACCATTCGCTGTATAATATGTGGTCCGTCGAACTGTGGTAAAACGAATGTTATGATTAGTTTACTGCTGCATGAAAATGGGCTCAAATTTAGAAATCTGTATCTTTACTCGAAAACTTCTTTTCAACCTAAATACCGTTTCTTGACCGAAGTATTGAAAAGAGTACCACAGGTTAATTTCTACGAGTTCAATGATGATAAAGATGTCATTTCTCCAAGTGAAGCATTAACAAATTCTGTATTTATTTTTGATGATGTTGCGTGTGAAAATCAAGTAAATATTCGAAATTATTTCTGTATGGGTAGGCATAAACAAATAGATTGTTTCTATTTATCTCAAACCTACTCTAAAATACCGAAACAACTGTTACGTGACAATGTGAATTTTCTTATTATATTCAAACAAGATGATGTGAATTTAAAACATATTTATGCGGAGCATGTTAGTACTGATTTAAAGTGGAAAGAGTTCAGAAATATTTGTCAAACTGTTTGGAGTAAACCTTATAATTTTTTACTTATTAATAAAGAATCGTCACTAAATAATGGAAGGTACAGACAGAATTTTGATATGTTTTTTAATTTTGAGTGACTGTTTATGTGCACATACATATAAGTAATTAACATGCAAAATCAAATTCAGTATAATTTGTTCTTTAGCTGAACACAGTTGTTATAATAGGTATAAAATGGAGAAAAATATTAAAATAGAATTAGTGAAGTCCGTAGACTCTATAAAGAATAAAATAAAACAAATGAAAAACCAGGAACACTCAATGAATTTGTCACTTGATAAAATGTTAAAACCTGTCACAGATCCCCTTAAAACCCTAGTTGATTCGAATAAGACAATACAGAAAATACAAAGTTTTGAAAATACACACTCTAATTTTGAAGACATGGAATTGGATGACATTAATACTAGTTCATCAACAAAGTTTGAAGAATGCTACGATCCAAACCCGAATCCTGTACAGATCCCCAAAAAGTCTCCCCAGACGGAATTACTGGATGATTTAGAAATATCATTAGAGGGTCGTGATATTCATGATATTTATGATGGGTTAAATATACCATTTGGAATAAGGAGTGCAAACAAAAAAATACTAATGGGTAATTCAATAGTTTCATTTTCTAAAATAGATAGTGTGAATGATGATAATGTCCTTTTAATTAAAATTGGTGAGAAAAGCTACAATTTAACTCCTGGTTTAAAAGAACTTTTACTTCGAAAAAAACCTGATTTGAAACTAATATCAAGCAAAGATAAACTTGTCTATAAAGATATGTTGCATTATACAAATGCACATAAGAGAGATTTCAATCCTAATGGGCAAATTAGAGGCGATAAAGGTATAAAATATCGTGAAATAATCAAACCATTGTTTTCTGAATCGTTAAACAGTAATATTGTCACTTTTGGGGGAAGCTTACCAACGCTAAAGAAATACAAAAAAGACGCTGACTTGGTATATTGGGACGATCCTAACGAATTGGTTAAAAGATTGAAACTATTAATTGCTTCTCGAGATGCTGGTAATACTAACCATGATAATGAAATTTTATCAATAATCGAAGAATTAAAAGAAGCTGACATAATTAAATAATAAATAGTTATAATAGTATGCTTTTTATTCAGTATTAAAGCTGAATTCAAGACAAATATACTGAATTGTGAACATGAGCAAAGCTGACGTAGTAAACGAAATTCATAAAAATGCGAGGGTGAACTATCCACGAAGACATGTTATCATGAAAGATATAGATGACTTGTGGCAAGCAGATTTAATTGATATGCAATCAATTTCAAAAGAAAATAAAAATTACAGATATATTCTTACCGTTATTGATACATTTTCGAAATATGCTTGGGCCTTTCCTATGAGAAGTAAAACCAAAGAAGATGTGTGTAACTCTTTCAAAACTTTATTGGATAAAGGACGTGTTCCTAAAAATCTTCAAACGGATAATGGAGCAGAATTTTATAATAACGAATTTCAAAAGCTTATGACATCGTATCATATTAACCATTATTCAACCTTTTCAACAAAAAAGGCTTCAATAGTTGAACGATTTATCAGAACATTGAAATCTAAAGTCTATAAGGAATTTAGTTTAAAAGGCAATTACAATTGGGTAAATAATACCCTCAATGATGTTATTTACAAATACAATCACACACACCATCGCACTATTAATGAAATCCCTGCTAATGTGGACAATAATAATAAAAAACTGATATACGAAAGGTATTTAAAGTTGCTAAAAATGATAATTTAAAAAGTAAGTACAAAGTAGGTGATTATGTGCGTATCAGTAAATACAAAGGAACATTTGAAAAAGGTTATACTCCCAACTGGTCAACAGAAATATTTAAAATTCGTAAAATACAAAATACAACTCCTATAACTTACTTAATCGAAGATACTATCAGAGGTCAGCCTATTTTAGGTGCATTTTACACACAAGAACTTCAAAAAACAAAACATCCTAATGTATATCTAGTAGAGAAAGTTCTTAGAAGAAAAGGTAACAGGGTTTTAGTAAAATGGTTAGGTTTGTCTTCAGCTGAAAGTAGTTGGATTGATAAATCGAATGTTATATTATAAATAAAATAATTTTAACAACAAACTCGAATCGCTTAACTATTTATTAAAGTATTCAAACCGGAATCATCAGTCTTATAATGTGTTTTGGAGAGAGTAGTCTTCTCAATTGGCTTATTAATAATTTACCATTTGAATTACACTTACCGGGATATAATTACTGTGGTCCTGGTACTAAATTAATAAAAAGACTTGCACAAGGAGATAACGGTGTAAATAAGTTGGACGAATATTGCAAGGATCACGATATTGCATATCACAAGTCATCAAACTTGAAAGATCGCCATAAGGCCGATTTAATTTTGTTAAAAATGGCGAAACAGCGAGCGGTTGCTTCCGATGCCAGTATAGGCGAAAAACTCGCGGCACGCTTAGTAAGTAAGGCTATGTCGGCAAAAATTAAAACTGGTTCTGGTTTGAGAAAAAAACGTTCTCCAAAAGTTACATCTGGAAAAGGATTAAAAAGTAAATTAAAAACTGTTATTACAAAAGCAAAAAGACACATAAAAAAATTAAAACCTAAGAGCAAGAAAATGGCTATAGAATTAGCTATTGCCGCTACCAGAGAATTAGCTGATGATTCATCGATTAAGCTCCCTCGTGTTATTCCTATTCCAAAAACTGGGGGAGTACTACCGCTGATTCCTATTTTTGCGGGATTATCAGCGGCGGGAGCTTTAGCAGGCGGTGCAGCTGGTATTGCCAAAACCATAAATGAATTTAAAATGGCTAAAAAGCTGTATGAGGAATCGAGAAGACACAATGAAAAAATGGAAGCTCTTTGTATTGGGAAAGGACTACACCTTAAACCACATAAAGGCGGTCTTGGAATTTTCGTATCAAAAGAAAAAAACTAAGATATTGGCTACCCAATCGGGCCTTAACTAACTTTGACATTTTAAAGTATGGAAATAGAATTCCTCATTTTAGAGGTGTCTTTATGAGAGATGAGCTCCCTAAATATCCGTATAAAAAAGAATGTGGAGTTATTAATTTAGACAGTTCTAAAAATCCTGGTTCTCATTGGGTAGCCTATGCAAAATATAATGATTATGTTGAGTATTTCGACAGTTATGGAAATCTTAAACCTCCAAAGGAATTTATAAAATATGTAGGTTCTAACATTCAATATAATTATGAAAATATGCAGCGTGATCACCCATTCAACTGTGGACATCTATGTTTAAATTTCTTAAAGAATTTTTGGTATAATCAAGAAATAAAATAAGCAGGTTTATTTAAAAGAGTTCAGTATGCAAGCATGTCTACAACGGTTACCATCTCTGGAAATAAATCAGAACTGGTCTCGTATTTTCAACCACCTCTTCATTTATCTGATCAGTACGAGTGCGGTTTACTATACTTTTCAGTATTAAAAACAAGACCAAATGTGCCCGTTAATAACAGCAGTTTAACAGCTGTAATCAGAATCGAATGTGATCTTGTACACGGTTCATATTACAACGGATTACCGACTCATTTTATTCACGAATTCATATCTGATACTGCCTCAAATCGCGGCTACACAGAAATACCTCAGAACGTTATATACTTTCCAGTGAACAAAAATATAATTTCATCCATATCTGTCAGGATTGTAGATCAGTTTGGTTACTGTATTGACTTTGGTGAAGAACATATTCAATTACGTCTTCATTTAAGAAAAGCAAAATGATAGTATATGATAAAAACCCTCCCGTGAAAATAAAACGTCCTATTCCGTCAACATCCGTTAAGGTGCACAGACGTAAGAAAAACGTGAAGAAATTGACTAAATCAAATAAAGATTTTCTTAAAGCTTTAGGGTTTAAAGTATGAGTATACTACAGATTACTGATTTACCACACTTTGATAGTTCAATCGAAAGTTATGAAGTCCATTCATACAATCCCTACAATAACAGCTTTAGAGAAAACGATGAAATCAGAATCCCCATACATCAGCAAGATATATACGTGCTACCATCAGCCAGTTCAATCTACATCGAAGGTCAGGCAAAGCTGTTCGGTAAGGATGGGAATCCGATCAAGAAAACTGTTACGTTCACTAATAACCCTGTTATGCATTTGTTTCAAGACATCAGATACGAAATGAATGGAATTGAAATAGATCGTATAAAAAATTCCGGAATAACATCAACAATAAAGTCATACATCTCATTAAATGAAGCAGAAAGTAAAGTTGCTGCATTATGGGGTTGGAATTTAAACGGGTTCCAAAGTGATGGGCATTTTAGTGTTGTGGTGCCATTAAATAAGATTTTAGGGTTTGCAGAGGATTACAATAAAATTGTGATAAATTGTAAACACGAACTTATATTGAATAGGAGTAATTCTAACTTAAATAGCATTATTCTTACTGATGAACTCGTTCAGGTCCAAATAGATATACAAAGGGTGCAATGGAGAGTACCGCATATAAAAGTTTCAGATCGAGAACGTTTAACACTTTTAAAGCATCTAGAAAGAGATAAACCTATTCAGATGGCTTTTAGAAATTGGGATTTATATGAGTATCCTTTACTACCTAAAACCACAAAGCATTCTTGGTCAATAAAGACTGCTTCTCAATTAGAAAAGCCACGGTATGTCATTTTTTGCTTGCAGACTAACAGAAAAAATAATAGAACTAAAGACAGTTCAGTGTTTGATCATTGTGAGGTGACAAACGTGACGCTCTTTTTAAATTCACAATATTATCCTTATGAGCCTTTATCTTTAAAGTTTTGTGAGAACAAATATAGTATATTATATGAAATGTATGTGAAATTTCGTCAGTCGTATTACAACTTTCCGGTAGACCCGTTGCTTGATCTACAGGACTTTAAAGAAAAGGCTCCAGTCTTTATCTTAGACTGCTCGAGGCAAAACGATAGTTTAAAAACTGGTCCAGTGGATGTACGATTGGAATTTGAATGTTCAACACAAATACCAGATAAGACGACTGCATATTGTTTGATTATAAACGATCGACTTGTGGAATACAAACCTCTCAGCAACATTGTGCGCAGATTATCATGATCGCTATTGTGGATATTCAAGGCTTTAAAACAGAAACAAATGAATTTATAATAAAAGAAATTGCTTTATTGTATAATCAAAAATTACAAGTGTTTTTAATTAGCCCACCATTTCCATTCGAAAAATTAACGAAACAAGAAAAAAAACAAGTTAGTTGGATTGAACGTAACAGAAAGATACACTGGCACGAAGGATTTGTACCCTATTCTAATTATCAGAATTTGGTTATAGATATTTTAAGAGATAAATGTATTTATGTCAAAGGTTCAGAAAAAGTGTTGTGGTTAAAGCATATTTTAGAAAATAGTAACTTTAGTATATTCAATTTAGAAGATGAAGGTTGTCCTAGTTTGATAAGTTTATACGATCAATATAAATATTCTCAAGATTTATATAACTGTATTTATCATGACTCTGTATGTGCTTTAAAAAATGTATTGTGCTTAAATAAATGGTGTATAAATAATAAATTTTTTAAATAATTATTTTCTTGTTTAATTTTCAAATCTTTTATCCCCCACCAATCAAATGATAATCTTCTTAAGTTGCTGGCTACAGCAGTACAATATCATTTCACTTTTATTATTATCCGTATGAAGAACTAAACAGTGAGTGAACAGAACATGTTTCAAAATAAATGCAGCCCTCGTTATGACATCTATAATACGTATAAAATGCGTGAAATTTCGTTCAGACATTATTGGGCAACGGCTAATTCAAGAATAAGGTTGGTGACGGAAATGGCTGAAGCCGGATTTTTTTATTGTGGAAATGGTGTAAATGATAAAGCAGCGTGTTTCTCATGTGGAGGTGTTATAGAAGATTGGGAGATTTTCGACGATCCTTGGATGCAGCATGCTACACATTTTCCCCAATGTTTTTATTTGAATGCTGTGAAAGGAATATATTATATAAATAACTGTCTGAAAGAATTACTCTATTAGAATATGTGCTATTGCATTGTGCTCCGATATATGCTCGAATTTCATACGCGTGTCAATGAATAAAATTGATGAATGAACGTACTAATTTAACAATGAAAAATTAGAATGCATGTAGAAATGCACATTAAATGAATAGATAAGTATAGGTGTCACTAGATCATTCATTTCAATAAAATGAATGGTAGGGTAAATTGGGTGTTTCTAGCTTGCGTATGAAATATTATTTGAATGTTGATGAAATGAATGAAAATTGGGGTGACCTGGATCTCCTTGATCCAGGTCCCCCAATTTTACCCTACTCTGATAGCCATCACGCGTTCCGTACCTACAATTGATATTTGAACGAAAAAGAATAATAAAATGTTGAAGGTTGAATAGTTTGTAAAAGGGAAAACCTAAGTTAAATTAATTATCGAACGCTGATGGAGTGTCATTGTTGTTATGCGTCCCCGCCCCGTTAATTTTTTAACTTTTAGTTTTTTTTCGGTAAGTTGTTTGTTATCCTGAGTACAATCATGTGTATAAATATCGTACACTAATTATCAGTCACCCTATATAATATAACACAAAACTAATTGTGCTAGTAAGGAAGCCACCTACCTAGCTACTTACACAATAAAAACTATTATTGGTGCTACCATATTCAGTAGATGTAAGTACGTATCATGATCCATTCTTAAAAATTGTGCCAGTCTTTTGGAAACATCTTTAATTCCGCCAACAAATTGACATGAGAATGAACCAAAGAGTACTATAATAATACGGAAGGTCGAAGCCATCGCTGACAGGTGTGCGTCGGCACCGTTTATTGTACAGTCTGATCGTAACGATTTCTTGTAGCGTATATGTCCACCATTATGTGCACAGAAATCTTAAAGCATAAATGATCTAAATTCTAATAGTGAATTGTTATTGTTTTACAGATAACGGAATCCTCCCAGAAGAATGCAAGGAGACTGCAGATGTGCTGCTTTTTTTGGACAATCTTTTTGATTCAGTAAATGGCAGCATTGTCAAAAAATATGTTTTTGAAAACCACTCCTGAGACCCGTAACACCAAATTCAAGACACCACGAATTTTGGAGAGAAGCAAAAAAAAGTTTTAAAGTCCATGAAATTTATCACAGATAAAAACAAAATTGCTAGTGTACCTACCATTAATAATTGGGAATAGACACTGGAAGGCATAGAAACATTGGTTAAAATGTTAGCCATTGACCACAATGTTACTTCTATATGGATGCGGCACCTAAACCAAGACCCAATCGAAAATTTCTTTGGGGCTATAAGAAGCCATGGGTGCCGTAACACAAATCAAACACTAGAAAGATTTGAGTCAGCCTTAACAACGTTATTGGTCAATAATCTGTCCAGTGTCCATGCCCCTGGACCAAATTGTGAAGAAGATCAATGCAATGCACTACCTCACCTACCTCATCGTTACAAAAAATAAGTAACCTACGACTGGTGATATGTTTTTAGACATTGTTAATGAGATAACCCTTATATTTAGTTATTATAACCCTTATATCCGGCTATATTTTTTTAACCCGGCCTATAATTCAAAAAAAGGGGAGGAATGATGTAGCGGCGCTGACGTTTGCATTGTGTATTACAGTAGAGTGCGCAGCGCCCGGGCTTCAGTCTGCCCGTAGTAACGACCACCTATAGACGCGCTTACGCATAAGTAACACTTGTATTGTAATTGAGTAATCCAAAATAAATATACATCGAAAGTGAAAAGTTAATTTAATTTCTCTCCGTACACACACCTGAGAACATTATATACACGCACACAAAATTGGTGACCCCGACGTGATCTAAAACGGTAGCGTGAATAAAGTGTGTACGTCGATTGAGACCGGGCGACTCAACTCGCGTTCTATAGCGTGTGGAACTCTTCTATACTTCTCGATACTAAAATCATGACGGAAGAGAAAGCGACGACCGATGAATATGTGCTCTCACCAGTCTGCATCACGGACAAGATCGAAGATTTTTGGCCAAAGTCACCGGTATTATGGTTCGTAAAAGCGGAAGCGATTATAAATGCACAGAAGATGTCCGACGATTCAAAGTATCGGATATTATTGTCAAAACTGAATTGCGAAATCACCGAGCAAGTCTCAGAGATTTTACTAGATCCGCCCAAAGAAAAGAAATACGAGACCTTGAAACAAAAATTAATCAAAGTGTATAAAGATTCCGCGGAACGTCAAATCAAAAAATTGATGGGTGAAATGGAGTTAGGCGATCAAAAGCCATCGCACCTCCTACGCAAGATGCGAGACCTAGCCAGAGGAAAAGTTACAAACGAAACGCTCAAGGTAATGTGGAAGAATCATTTGCCACCATCGGTACGTGGCGTCTTGGCAGTGACAGACGAAGATGACATGGAGAAATTGGCGTCGATCGCAGACAAAGTAACAGAGACAGCCACTCCAATCCACAGCGTGTCAACTGCATCAACAGCACATAACGACATCTCAATGGTAGCGGCCATAAACAAGCCAAGTGAAAGAATACACAAGATCGAGACCGGTTCCAGAAGTCGAGCGAGAAGGTACGGATTCAAAAGACGATCCAGTTCACGATCAAGCTCCAGGTCCAGGAAGGCGAGGGCACCAGAAGACGACCCCAACTGGCTATGCAAATTTCACTTCAGATACCGCAACAGGGCGAAAAAGTGTGTTCCGCCGTGCAACTGGAACAACAATGCAATGCAACTATTAAAATTATGTCAAAGGAGGGTGCTCAAAAATTAATGGTAAGAAACAGCTTAGCTGGTTCTTCACGCTGTTAATGATAGATAGTACTTACTACTTACATGTAACGGGTCATCGAACGGCCCCGCTCGGATCAGCTGATAGCCATCACGCGTTCCGTACCTACAATTGATATTTGAACGAAAAAGAATAATAAAATGTTGAAGGTTGAATAGTTTGTAAAAGGGAAAACCTAAGTTAAATTAATTATCGAACGCTGATGGAGTGTCATTGTTGTTATGCGTCCCCGCCCCGTTAATTTTTTAACTTTTAGTTTTTTTTCGGTAAGTTGTTTGTTATCCTGAGTACAATCATGTGTATAAATATCGTACACTAATTATCAGTCACCCTATATAATATAACACAAAACTAATTGTGCTAGTAAGGAAGCCACCTACCTACCTACTTACACAATAAAAACTATTATTTTTGCTTACAACCTTAATTTGCTTCAATTTATAACAAAAGATAAATTTAACGGATGGGACTGACTAAAACTTACGCTAACAAACACCTTGTCATGGTAAGTCTCTGATAGAAGTTGGAAAGATACCTACGACAGCAATGTTCGTCGCGTAGACAGCGAGTATCGGTCTATCGGACGTTCCTACTTCAAATTGCGGGGACAAGGGTGCGGCGCGGGGGCGAGAGCTAAGCGGTCAGGAACGACGAATGAGTGGAGAGTGTCACAATTACTTTCAACCAGGGTTAGCAACTTAGCGGTTTTAGGGGGTAAACATATGCAGTGGGATTATTTTAGGGGTATAGAGATTTTTGGCTTCTTATTTTATTGCCTTGCCTAACCCTTCGAGGATTACAGGCGTGATGTTATGTATACATTATTATTAGAGCTAGAATTTTTGTCGCAATTTCAAAAAATTAATGGTGTCAAGTTTTTTATATACACACATCAAAAAAGTCTAGGGATCAACATCCCTAACAAATGTTAGGGATGTTGATCCCTAGACTTTTTTGATGTGTATATTATGCTTATAATTAAATTTTTAACAACATTTATTTAAAAATATTCACATGATTTTTTGATAGATCATTCATATTTAAATTTAGAAAAACATTTATAAAGCAATGAATATATACTACTAATATTTTCGCTGTAATATCAAAAAGTTAAAACTAGGTATTACACATTTCGAAACTAAGACAAAAATCTTGGCGTTATTTACGAGTATTGGCGATATATTTTTTAATATTTTTATTTTTTTGGTGGGATTTTAGGGGTTTTTTACTACACTTTAGGGGCAAATATTTTCGAGAGATGGTAACACTGTTTTTAACTTTTTATCGTTGGTTACGCGCGCTTTTAAATTGTTTACGTTCTCGCTGCGGTACTAAGTGTGTATTTAGTCCCTAAAGTTTTTGTTTATTACTCAAAGAATGAGTGAATTAAAGAAAAGACCTAGTGGTGCAGAATATAAAAGGAAGACTAAGGAGAAAGAAGAAAAACAACAAAATATATTAAAGCACACGAAAAATATTGAGACATTCTTTAAAAAATTCAAAAGTGATGAATCTTCTAAGGCTATCCAAAGTGTGTCTGCTACCGACGACCCTATGCAATGCGAAATTCCTTCTAGTGCTTCCTTCTAAGTTATTCCTTCTTCTTCTAAACACTCACAAAATTTGCCCGTGCCTACGCCCTACTCCGCCAGCAGTAGAAGTTGCGCGGCAGTTGCAAAGTAAACTGTTTATTGTGTAATCTACTTGCATATAAAATGTATACAGCCGTCGCGACGTAAAACATACAGAAAAGACGGGACGCCGCACGCCGTCACGACGTTTTGGCCGTGCGCTGCGTGGCGTGCGCACGGCGCGGGCGCTGTTTAGGCCGGTTTTAGTGCTCGACCGACCGTCGGTGCGTACATCGGTCGCGCTTCTCATTTGTATGAAAATTCACAAGTCGTCACAGTGCTCGACCGACCGTACGCACGCGTATATTGCTACGCACTGCGTACGAGGACCGTCGGTCGAGCGCGTCCGCATGCGTGCCGTCGGTCGACCGACGCGCTATGGAAACATATGAACGCGTTCAGTGCTGCACCGACCGGTGGACCGACCGCACGGATGTGCGTATCATCGTCGACGAAAAATTATTTCGTAGGTACTCAAAATGAACAAATTTATCGACACCGAACGATTAATCACCGAAGTTCGGCTTCATGAACCACTCTGGAACATAAGCCACGTTTTGTATAAAGACCGTGATGCAAAGTTAAAGGCTTGGCAAGAAGTGTGTGAAGCATTGTTTCCTAATTTCGATGAAATGACTCCTACTGAACAAAAAGATATAGGTAAGTAAAGAACAAACTATCTTCATCTTTATTTATTTATTTCGAGACATACAAATAATTTAAAAAATACTATTATTTTGCCAAGACACAGCACCCTCTGGAGATATAAAATAATTAGCAAACTTTTCTCTCAACATGTCCCCTGATCTGATATTATGTCTTTGACTGTCACTGCCGTGGGTAAGCGGTTCAAATCCTGCAATTGTTAATGTATCCTCTATTTTGTAACCATCTCGTTCTCTGATGTAATTATGTAAAATACAACAAGCTTTGATGATTGTAATTGTGTTTTCCAAGGAAGTGTTCATAGGTCTGTGGAATATTCTGAATTTGTTACTCATTATGCCGAATGTAGACTCGATATATCTCCTTGCACGACTAAGTCTGTAGTTTAATATTTTCTTTTTGTAAGTCATGTTACTACGTGCATAAGGTCGTAACACTTGTTTTGAAATACCGAATGCCGCATCCCCGACAATAACGTATGGCAGTGGTTCGGTCGTATGGGGCAATGGTTTGGGGGGAGGAAAACACATTTCTTCGTTTTGTAGTTTTTGAAACAAATTACTGTTTTTGAATATGGTAGAATCAGAGTCGGTTCCACATGAACCGACGTTAGGCCTAGCGCGCATTGCGGTGCGGCGAGTTGCGGCTGCGGTTTTAAAACCGATACTGCGAAATTCTGAAATGAATTGGCGCGCGCATTGCGGCTAAACAGCCGCAAGTTTTGCCATTCGTATCTCAGCTTTCGTAGCGGAAGGTCGACCAGCATGGACTACGAAACCAGGCTTCGGATTTATTTAATACTAGCTATCCGCCGCGGTTACACCCGCGTCTTTGGTTACTGCTCCGCTCCCGTAGGTCGTAGCGTGATGGTATATAGCCTATAGCCTTCCTCGATAACTAATCTATCTAACACTGAAAGAATTTTTCAAATCGGACCAGTAGTTCCAGAGATTAACAGCAAGAAAACGGAAACGCAAGCAGTATTGGGTTGATCCATTAACAGCAATGAGACCTATGAAGGGTTTTTTCTATATGAGATAATGAAATATTGACATCGGCGACCGCTTTGGCCGCCGCATCGTCGGACGAAGCGCTCGACGACAACATTCTTCCGCCGTGGCTCGATCACTACTGACTGCTGCGCGCTACGATTTTTCTGCCGCAGTGCGCGGGGTTGCATACAAGTTCATTGGATGCAAAAAAACCGTGCGGCGCCGCACCGCAAGAAATCTGTAGCAAGTCACAGATTTTTTAGCCGCATGCGGTTGAACAGCCGCAGTGCGCGTACCTCCACTGTAGTTCATACATCACAGATTTTTGCGGGAGAAAACCGCACCGGTTGCTGCCGCAATGCGCGCTAGGCCTTAATGTATATAAAACGATAGTTACAGTCACATTTATAGCAAGTAAAACAACTGAAAAAAATTTCTTGTAATTGGAATAAATACTTCCACTGTGTTCAGGATTGATTATTCTCACATGTTTGCCATCTATACATCCAACACAATTTGGAAAGTTTGCTATTTCGTTAAATTCATTGATGATATGAAGCCACCCCTCAGGCGATGTTGGCAATGTAAGACATTCTTCATGAAGAATCTCCCAAATTGTTTTGCACACCTCCTTAACGATAAAACTGATTGTTGACACCCCAAGACGATAACTGTAATGCAAGTCTGTGAATGTATGACCAGTAGCTAAGTACCTGAAAGAAAGAAATAAGCTTAGTTACTTTTATGTTACAGATAAAACTATACAACAGAGATGGAGAACAGCTCGGGATGCGTATACAAGGTCTAAAGCTGCAATTATTAATACGAAGTCCGGATCTGGCGGCGGAGCGATAAAAAAAAAGTATATATATTACGATCACATGAGATTTCTCGACAAGAAACACACAGTCCAAGTCGAGGACTCCCTAATGGCAGATGATTCCCAGACAAATATTTCGGTGCCCGACTTTGAGCCTGAGCCCGAGCCCCAGCCCGAGCCACAACCTTCGACAAGCACTATTTTCGACACTAGAGTTTTCGAACAAATAAATACTGAGCCTGCATCCCAGACAAGTCAAAATAAAAAAAATAGACAAATTACAAAATCTAAAAGGTCTATAAATAAAGAAGAATTTGAGTTTGACAAACAGATGCTGCAAATGTTTAAAGAGAATAGTACAATACTACAAAATGATGACATGGCATTTTTCACATCGCTGTTACCAATTACTAACTCATTTTCTATTAGTCAAAAGTTGACTTTTCGTTCTGAAGTACTAAAAATAGCTACGAAGATTCATGATGGTGACAATGCTCTTAGTCGTCCCCAGTCCCAGTCTTCCAGTACGACATACTTCGTCACGTCACCAGAGTCCTATTCATCTCATTCACAAACATCAAACAATATTACTGCACAAGAATCGGAACAGCTTCTCACAAATATTTATCCTAACATGCTGCCTGTTATGGTTAGCCGGGTCCACACCGGACGATCCATCGCGCTCCGATCGCGCGCGGCAGCAGCGCGATCCAAAGATGCAGGCGGTGTGGACGTGCCGCGCGCGATCCATGCGCACGTATTGGAGCGCGCGCTCCCTACCTCGCGCGATCCGTGTGCGGTCGGTTTTTGTGCCAGCCTCAAAGGTGCCTCAGTTGCGTGATGCGCGCGGTGTGGACGGTTGTGTTGGTTCGCGCGATCCACCTCGCCATGGACATCTCAGAAAGTCGCCGTTTGATATCGCTTTATAAAGAATTTAAATGTTTATGGGATCCCAAAGATTCTAATTACACCAATAGAGGTGTTAGAGATGATGCTTGGCGTCAGATTTCTCGTGAAATGGGGAATAAGTCGATCGAGAACCTAAAGAAAAAAATGCGATCTCTGGCGGGAGGCTACAGAAGGGAGAAATACAGAGAGAAGCAAAGCCGTATAACTGGATCCGGTAAGAAAACAAAGCTACTTTTTATCTGTAGGTATTAAAATTATATATTTTATTATAAGTAATTACATCATAATATTTACTGTGGATTTCACGTGATTTCGCTTTTTACATTTAAGCTGTTAGAAATACACGTGGTTATTTTAATGAGTAACTTGTTTATTTCAGGTGCTCAAGATACATATAAATCAAAGTGGTTTGCGTATGATGACTTCGACTTTATGGCGGATAAAAATGAACCCGGAACCACACGCGATACATTGGAACATGTGAGCTATTAGTTTACTGATATTCATTTTGCCAAACTATTGTATGGTTTGTAACAAAGTGTCTTGCTAAGTGGGACCGTATTGTAGTGGCATTTTCTGTTGCTCTTCTTGGTACGACGGCCATCGGTTGTAGCGATTGTGATGGCGGTTCATTTCGCCAGCTTCCAGGTATTACATCTCCATTCTCCTGTACTGTATCAAACGTTCCTGGCGATATAAAGTTAGGATTACTGCGTAAGTAGTTATATAGATGAACCGTTGCCAGCACGACTTTAGTCGCAGTTTCTGGTTCCAAAAGCATAGGTTTACGCAGGACTCTGTAGACAGAACTAAGTACTCCAAACGCGTTTTCAACTACTCTACGTGCTCTTGACAGTCGGTAGTTGAAAATTCTTTCACAAGAACCCCTTTCCCGTGTACCATCGTATGGTTTCATAGTATAATCATTAAGCTGAAAAGCTTTATCACCTAGTATATAATAGGGTACCTCAATTTTATAGGGAACTTGCAATATCTCCGGTGGAGGAATATTTAGCTCTTTTTTTTCAAGTTTTTTATATAAATTTGTGCTTTTGAACACGCCTCCATCTGATATTCTGCCTTTAGTCCCAACATTCACATACAGGAACCTATAATTTGCATCTACTAATGCAAAAAGAACAATACTAGGAAATAATTTGTAATTATCAAAGTCGTTGCCACTATTAAAAGGCGATTGTATAGCGACGTGTTTGCCGTCCATCGCTCCTATCACGTGTGGGAAATTCCACTTATTCTCGAATTGCTGAGAAACTGTACGCCATTCTTCTTTAGTTGACGGCACCTGAAAATAAAGGAGATCTTAATTATAAT
This sequence comes from Hoplodrina blanda, assembly GCA_949316365.1. Lineage (NCBI taxonomy): Eukaryota > Metazoa > Arthropoda > Insecta > Lepidoptera > Noctuidae > Hoplodrina > Hoplodrina blanda. Next base: position 740,349 of record OX438564.1, on the reverse strand, counting down.
ATAAAGCTGAAAATAAGAATAAGCAGTAAATAGTAATAATAATTGTTGTTACAGGTAGAATCTGATACGACTGAAGGGGAACTTGAAGTTAATACTACAGTGAGCGAAAACGAGAACAGTAACATTACTAGTGACACACAACCGGAGAGAGCCAATCACCACACAGATCAGAGTAGAGAGCAGAATGATCAGAATGCACAATCCAGTGTCCAAACAACAAACAAAAGAACAAAAAAAGAAAGAAAACTACTTCTAATAATGCAGATGACATATCAGATGAAACTCTTTCAGAGGCTTTCCAACTTCTGCAACAATGTGCTCAGCCACCACAACCGGAAACTGATTCTTACATTGCTTTCGGGCAGTATATATCTACTGAATTGCGGAAATATGATGCAGTAACATTAGTTAATGTCAAAAATGCTATATGCCAAGTTATTTTTCAAGCTGACACAGGAAGATATGGGGATAGCAATTATGGATATTACACTAATTCATATCCTGGCACACCAATAGCATACACTTCATCACAGTCCCAATCTCTACAACCTCAAAATTATCCAGCTCCAATTCCACAGACATCACCGTCTGCTCATCTAGCCTCCAATTCATCGCAGTCCCAGTTTCTGAAACCTCAGGATTATTCACTTCCACAGTCACCACCGAATTAAATAAGTACCTACCTATATCATGTTTTCAAAAAATAATTAATAATTGTAAACATGTTACTTCTTTAAATTATGATTGTAATACACTACTTTTTTATTGAGTAATAAAGTATGGTTTTACTTACCTTTACATAATCATTTAACAGGTCAATGATGGCTTCACAAACTTCAGGAATAATTATCGATATAGACTGTTTGGAAATGCGGAACAGATACTGCAAACTGACGTACGAATCTCCAGTTGCTAAAAATCTCAATGTTAGTAATAATCTTTCCTTCACAGTAATGGCATCTCTATAATTTGTATCATTCTTTCTTAGCTTGTTATTTAATAATGAACACAATATCTCAAATTGATTAGCATTCATTCTTGCAAAATTGTGTTCAACTTTATCTGACACTAACTCTGCGTACAGCTGAGTCCCAGATTCCAAGCGATTTTTGTAAATTTGTTTCACCCAAAACCGTCGTTTTCTTTTTTGTGATTTTTTGCGCAAGCATTTAAGCAAAATAAAAGTTACTGCTGCAACGGCAAGACGCCGCCGTTGTACGTGTGACTCCATATCGTACAAGAGTTAGACTGGCTGAATCACGGATCGCCTTAGGATCGCTTGGAGCGCATATTTGGGATCGCAAGTTTCCAAGAGTGGATCGGCCTAACACGATCCACGATCCACGCTCCGCGATCCTGGATCGCGGATCGCGGGATCGATGGATCGTCCGGTGTGGACCCGGCTGTTTCCAATTCCAACGTAGAGCAAACAGATTTTTCTGACCTTGTTGTATTTAAACAAAACTGAATTTTTATTTTTAAATAATAATAGTTAAACAAGAAACTGTGATTTTATTGTAATTAAGGTATTTTAAAATCATGATTATTTTAAACATTATTTTGTCATTGAGTCCCATATATCTCTATCATACTAGTGGGATGGGATTAATAGGGTTAGTAATTAGTGGAATGGGATTAATATATTTAAATTGATATCTACATTTATGTAATCTGTAATATAGACATAGTTACATACCTTAAAGTGACTGCAAGTCTTTCCACCGGTGATACAGGAGCTCGAAATAAGTTTACATGTTTTAAGTAGTCTTGTAACTTCGCTGATAATTCATCAAAACTTTTGATCGACATTCTGAAGTAATTAAAAAACTTTTCTTCATCTTCGCGCAATAATGAATATATAGTAGTGAATTCCCCTTGTAATGTTCTTTGGGCGACGATAGGGTGTACATGATATCTACGTCTTCTTCTATTCTTAAAACGTCTACGAAGATAATAAGCAGCAATTAAACAATTCGTAAACGGTTCCATTGCGTGCGACTGTACCAGTCCGGTCAGTTTGTTGGTCAGGAGAGCACTGAATGATAGAAACTGACGGTCGGTTCAAGCGTATCGTCAGGACGGACCGTACGTACTGACGGTCGGTGGAGCACTGTAACCGGCCTTAATGTAAGGGTGCTTGTACACGGTGCATGTAGCTTGCGCATGTTGAGGCACTTGCGCGGGTTATATGCATCGTAAACATATCGATTAAAAACATGTGCGGGTCTAGTGACTCGAGCATGTACCAAAGCGAGCCACCCGCGCAACTAATCCGCGTGCTCTGCGACGCGCGCGGGTCACTCGCGCATGTCACTTGAGCAGGTTCAGACGTGTGCAAGCGCGACGCTACAGAGCGATAAGGAAGCGATTTAATTTAATTGTTTTTCTAATATGTGAATTGTTTCTTCTATAATTGTTTAGTTTTTGTTTTAATGTGACCAATAATGAGTAAATTAGATAAGTGGAATGACGAAACGACTTGTCGTTTCGTACTTCTGTACAAAACCTACGATTGTCTGTGGAATATGGAATCGTCAAACTACAAAAATAAACAATCAAGAGAGAACGCTTTAGAAGCAATCGAGAAAGAGATGGGCATTGACGGTTTCGGAAAAAATGAAATAAAAAATAAAATACGAAGTCTTCGATCTACTTACAATTTAGAAAAGTTAAAAATCGAGAAATCTCAAAAATCAGGCGCTGGAGCCACAGAAATACATAAACCTTCATTGAAATGGTTTTACATGCTACAAGAAGTAATGGTCAAAGTTGCGGATGTGAAAAGAAAACCACAGGAATTAGTAAGTAACGTGTTTATAATTATATTTTATTATTACTAATATTTTTTCACAATACACAAATTTAAAAAGAAATTTCTATTACTTTCTGAATAAATATAACCGTCTGTCAGGTACAGACGGTTAAGGAATTTATTTAAAAATAATTATTTATACATTATTTATACAAAACTTCTATTGCATATGCGTGTAACGTAATTTGTTTTGTGCAGTGAAATTGTGTTTAAATAATTTACCTGTACCTATATCACCGTGTGTCTCAGTTTAGTAAGGTGAAGGAACGGAACAGTATATATTTTAAGTAATCATAATATCTTGCCATGCTACCCTCCCTTGTGTGACAAAATATTCCTTATAAGTATTTCTTACGTCTTCCCCGGTTTGCGAAATAACAGAATAATGTAAATTTCCTCGTGCCTCTGTTGTGTCCCCTTCATCATATGTACCTGGAGGCATATATGTTGCTTCAACATTTCTTAGCCAGTTATGTAGTGCACACGTAGTTCGAATCAACCGTTCCGCCACTTCAACAGAACATGCTATCATGTTTTCGTAAATGCGAAATTTACTTCTTAAAATCCCGAATGTACTTTCAACTATTCGCCGTGCTCTGGAGAGGCGATAATTAAATATTTTTTCAGCATAAGTTAAGTTCCTTGGCAAACGTGAATAGGGCTTTAGTAAATATGATTTTAAAGGAAAAGCATCATCTCCTATTATGAATCCATTGTCAGGTAATACATTTTCTTCTAGAGCATTATAAAGAGCACTGCTTCGAAATATGCCTCCATCTGATGCTGAACCGTTGCAACCAACATTTATGTACGTAAAATTGTAGTCATGATCAACTAATGCAAAAAGCACGATGCTATTTTTCTTTTTAAAATTAAAGTACAGTGAGCCGCAATGTTGAGGCGCCATAATATCTACGTGCTTTCCATCTATAGCACCACAGCAATTCGGAAAATTCCATCTCTTCTCAAATCCGTTCTGAATTACTTTCCACTCTTCCAATGTTGTAGGAGTCTGAAACATCAAAAATAACGTGCATAATATTTATTTTACATTATTTTTTCAGGGTTTGCAACAAATAGATGAAGAAATACAAAATACTGAAAATACTGTTACTTCATGGGACCTGTTTCACAAAGAACACAAACGAAAAGAAACATATCAACAACACAGAGCTCTGCTTCTTGGGAAAAGAAACGTCGAACAAAAGAACATCGGGCGTTTTTTACCCGATTTTTTAAAAGTCGCGAACATAAACCAAAACATTTTTAAATGATAGTGTTTGCAATCATATTTAATATTGTGTAGTTATTTTGATTCACGATAATGGGAAAATGGAAATAATTAGTAAAATGAAAATCATATTTTAAGTTGACTATTTTTCCTAATTACTAAACGACCGCTCAGTAAGTTAAAATATAACTCCGTGGTATTTTTGTAAACCCAATCAGACTAAATCCGTCAAGTTGATGTGAATGTTTCGTTCTCACTCTCGCCCATAGTCCTAAAACTGGTTTATGTTGCGCTCGCGCAGGTAGCTAGCTTATCTTACTACATCGCAGTCCTTTGTCATCCGTCGTAGCGATCTGTGTTTTACTGTGTTCCCATTGTGGTCTGAGTCAACTAATTACCTACTGCTTGTTTACTGGATTTCGTTTGCTTTCGAGTTCGATTTTGTTGTGAAATGGAACGACAAAATAGTTGTGTGTCGTGTGAGCGATCTGTTCTACGTCGTAGAAGACACCGTCTTACTCAAATGTTTTTCGAAAGATATCGTGACTATGCAGTACTATTATTACAAGAAATAATGCCACGGGAGGTGAGTTAATTATATTATAGAACATTAATTATATGTAAATACTAGAGTTTGTTCAACTTTTGCGCAGCAACAGAGCCTCTATTTATTCTCCTAGATATAGTTTTATATCGTTTTATATAGTTGACGTCATCATAGGACTCCTTTTCAACCATTGAAACTATTCGTTTCCTTGGTCATAGTGTATTACGTTGTGACATTTATTATTATGATTATCAATAAATAACAGTAAAATAAACTTGTTACAGATTGTTTTTGATGGTACACTATCAATATGCAATCCTTGCTGGCTGAGATTTTATCGCGCATTGCAAGCCCGGCCAGTAAATGATCCATTACCCCAGCAAGTTCAAGAACCATTACATCAGCAAGTACAAGAAGAACCATTACCCCAGCAAGTACAAGAAGAGGAAGTCCAAGAAATAGTAGTTAACGTTCAACAACAACAAAACATTGGCATTATGACTATTCCTGGATATTTGCGTGTATCTAATACTGCTCGACGCTGTGTTTTTCAAAACTGCAGAAATGTACCAGCAAATGCTGTGCCAAAATATGTTAGGTTACATTTATTTCGTATGAATAAGCTATTCATACCAAAACTTGCTCGAGTTTGCCAACCCCATATGATAAGCAATGAATGGGAAGATCTACTTAATGTGCAAATACCTCTACATGAACACTTTAACAGTGCTCATGTTCTCGATATTATCGAGCTGTATGAATGGAAATTGGAACGAGGAACTCAGTTGGACTTCGAAAATATTGAGGAGATAGATGACAATGAACTACATTTTTATACAGGTATGGATAAAATTCAATTTAATAGAATTTTGAATCAAACATCTCTTCGTGACAGAACCAACAGTTCTGCTACTGTTTTAGGACTGTATTTAGTTAAAATAAGAACGGGTGAACCAGACGAACGTGTAGCTTCTATGTTCAATATGTCGAGAAGAACATTGGAGCGAAAATTAAAAATAGCTCGAGAATGTTTATCTGAAGAGTTTGTTCCCCGACATCTGGGTCTAGATCACATGACGAGAGAAGATGTAATAGCTCGCAACTTAACCATCCCGAGTCATATTTTTGGAGGTAACCAGAATGAACCTGCAGCCATTCTTGTGTGTGATGGAACATATATATACGTGCAAAAAAGCTCCAACTTCCTTTTTCAGAGGAAAACATATAGCCTGCACAAATTCCGCAACCTAGTAAAACCCTTTTTAATTGTATGCACAGACGGCTATATTGTAGATGTATTAGGCCCGTACCCAGCCATTACTACGGATGCCGAAATAATGAGTCACATGATGCAGGACGCCGCTTGGCATTGGTTTCTGAACGCGAACGACATTTTTATATTGGACCGCGGCTTTAGAGACTCTATTCCTGCCATTGAAGAGCATGGATATGATGCGCATATGCCACCAACAAGAGCAAGAGGAGAGCAGTTAAGCACAGTAGATGCAAATAAATCACGGCTAATAACTATGTGTCGTTGGGTGGTTGAAACGATTAATGGTCGCTTTAAAAAGGACTTCAAGATATTCCGCCATGTTTATTTTAATGTAGCGTTGACAAATATGATGACCGATTTTAAAATAACTGCAGCACTCATCAATGCCACTCATCGACCATATAGAGATAACGCTCATGCCGCACAGTTTATAAATATAATAGATGAGAACATAAATAGAGAAAACAAATTGGCTGATTACGTGATTCGAAACAATTTAAACAGACAAAGAGTCGCATTCATGCCGCTAGATGCAAACAATCCCGAATTAAGAGATTTCCCACAATTGACTTACGACGAGCTACTTTTATTTACCTTGGGAATATACCATTTGAAACTGGCCAAATCTTATTGCTACGAACACATGCGGCCAAACGGAGTGTATATAATGGAATTATACCATCGCAGAGAGTTGGTCGAAAATAAAATATTAATACGAGGCAGAATACAGTCCCGTCACATAAGAGCAAAACGCTATTATACATATCTACTAATAAATCCGGCATTGCAGGGAAGACAAAGCCTCGAGGGCTATTACTGTTCCTGTATACACGGCCGCCGCACTGTTGGGAGTTGCGCGCACATCGCCAGTGTGGTATACTTTTTATCTTGGGCTGTATATCAAGACGAATTTCACACACCTGCGGCGTTTTTAGACGAAACTATTTTAGATTTAGATGCAGCAGAATAAAAGTTAAGAGAAAATATGTTGTTTTAATTATTTTTGATTCCCTTTTTCCTCTTCAATTATTGCCCAAAAACATTTATAAATATTTTCTAAATGTCCATTTTCTCCTTATTGCCACGACCCACAGATATGGGAACTATACCATTGTAAACTAGATTTAATTGCCTATCCACCGTACCTAATTTTATTTTTGTTCGCCGTAGGTAAGTGTCCCATACAAAAATGCCCGATGTTCTTTGATGTTATGAATAAAACAATGTCAAATATTAGAGATATTTTGGCCAGCGATCAAACAGATGAAACTGATAGTGATGAATGTGTTGCTTTTGGAACATATGTGGGGTTGCAACTAAAAAAACTATCTTCTGAAAACCGTATATACACTCAATCTAGTATTCAAAATATCTTATCTGACGCATTACTAAGTGAAATACGGAAAACATCCAGAAGCAGAACTCGTCTAAGTGCTGAGACATCAACAACAATTACAGACAGCGATTATTCTGTGAGTGACGTTTATTTAGCAGAATCTCCTATGGTTGGTGAAAATGATCCAATATTAACTGAAAGTGTTAATAATGATGATGCAATTGTAATCACTATTCCTGAACAAAACAATGATGATCAATCCGATGTCTCACAAAGTGATATTTTAACGCAAGCTATTAATCAAACTATACCTGAGTGCGTTTTAAATGAGTATGAAGAATAATGAACCATTCACGAGCTGTTATTTAGTCCCTGTATTAATTTTTCGTAAAATGATCACAACAAATGTCTAGTATTTTTGAAATAAAAGCATTATCTATATTAAATATTGTTTATTTTATGACTTACCTTTATAGAAGTCTTTAGTTTTTCATAAATGGCATCACATACTTCCGGAATGAGTTTAGATATTGCGGATTTTGATACACGGAAAAACTTCTCCAGAAAAGTATAACTGCAGCCAGTTGTTAAATACGTTATAGTAATTTGCAATTTCAATGAAGGAGGAAGAGCCAGTCTCATATTAGTATCTTTTTTAGTAATGAGTCCACTGACTTTACTCAAAAGTAATTCGAAAGTCTCGGGTGACATTCGAAAACTAGTTTTAAATTCTTTCTGATCTTCAGCTCTAATTTCTTCCAATACATTTAAACTTTCATTTCTTCGTGCTATCCAGTTACGCATCCATAACTTTTTGCTTCGTAATCGTATTAATTCGTCTTCTAGCATATTTAATAATTCTGGTAATATTACATTTTTAACAAATGATTTTAAAAGAATTTTCGTTCGTCGAGACATTTTGACGCGATTCAACTCATAAAGCTACCGTGCGAATAGCATGCACATGTAGCTCTTGACCACTACTGCTTGCGCAAGTTATTATTTGCTCCAGTTATATGCACCATGTTTAAGTACAAGCGAGTAACTCGAACAAATGGCTTGCGCATATTACTCACGCGTGTAACTCGCATCTTTACTTGCTCCAGCTACATGCACCGTGTACAAGCACCCTAACAAACGAATTTTATTTACGTATTGATCAACTGCTTTTGTTGCATGTCTTAATAACTATGGAATTTAAGTAATTATAGTTTCCGCCCTGTTTTTGGGCATTTAAAAGGACGTTAATTTGTTTTTGCCCTATTTGTCCAGTTTATGCCCTTTTCGCCCAGCTGGGTTTAAACCCTCTGCCCATCTCTATAAGTATCTGCTTTTGTATGTACCAATTTTCATTAATATTTCAGAAGAGTCCATTGATGTGGAGACCCTCCAAATGTTGTCAGAGGCTGACCTGAAAGACTTAGTGCCAATTATTGGACACCGGGCTAAGCTGACAATACAAATCAAACTTTTGACCAATATAATGTCAAATGCTTTTGAGAACACTGTAAGTAATAATAACAATATTTAATAATTAATACTTAATTAGTCATTGAAATCTACACTAATATTATAAAGCGAAAAGATTTGTATTTCTGTGTGTGTATGTTTGTAATGAATAAACTCAAAAACAACTGTGCCAATTTCAAAAATCCTTTCATTATTAGAAAGCTACATTCACCCTGAGTAACATAGGCTATATTTTATCCCCCTACGGGAACGGGAACTACGCGGGTGAAACCGCGTGACGTCCGCTAGTTAACACTAAAATATTTAATAAAAACAAGTATATATGTTATAATAATTCATGTATGTATGTTAGTACTGATTACTTTTTAATTTCATTACTGTCTCTGTGGTCTAGTGGTTTGGGGCTTCGGCACCTGATCCAGAGGTTGTGGAATTGAATCCCATGGAAAATACTTAGTGCATGAAAGTCATTTTGTGAAGTTGTTCCCAGTTTGATTAGGATAATGCAGGCCGAACCAAATCCAGTGTTGTTGTCTGTTAAGTAAGATATCCTGTGCTTTGGAAGGCATGTTCAGCCATCAATCAGTCCCTGTCACTGTCTCTGACAGTGGTCGTTATACAAAACCATGTTAGAGTTTGATCAGGTTATTATTTTATATTTCAGTGTCATACTACTCCGGACTCAAACAACAAAATAATGCTGTACACAGTCAATACAGTGGAAGACTTGCCAGTTGTAACATACCCTGATGATGAGGACCCCCCTGAAATGTCTGAAACAAATGTAATAGAAGAGGACAAGCCGGATTATGATTGCGTTAGTTATTTTGACATTCTTTTTAGGTTTTTGCTAAGATTTTTTAATTCTAGCTGTGGAGAGGAAATGGGGATAGTTGACTATTTTAAGACTGTATTTTATTCTTTCCAAATCCTTACATTTGTATGGCTTTTTTTCATTCTATTATTAATTATATAAAATATGTTTCCAGGAATTATATGGAATCCTAAGTTCATCAAATGAAGGCAAAGGTCTTTTGCTGCAATACCAAGAAAAGGGTCTCTTGAATAATGCAGCCAGGCGAAGACTTTGCAATCTAATTATTACACACGAGCTGAAAAACGACGCAGAGAAAAAAAAACCTAGTTCAAGATTTTATCAACTGGCATATGAAATAAGCAAAATCTTCAAACAAAAAAAGTTCATAGGTATATTTTATACCATATGCAAGCTTCAGCCCGCTGCAAAAGACTTCAGAAAATCTAAATCTAAGTATAAGTATTTTTAAGTACAGTAAGTACTTACATACATTAATAAAATACCTACTTTTTATTTGTGTCTAAGTATGATTATAAAATTTAATTGTAACTTCTTTTGACTTGACCACAACTATGTGACCCCCCCGGCAACAAAGCTGGATCCGCCCTTGCGTCCACTCATATTATATGTATAACCATTACGAAAATAAGGCAATTACGACCAAAATATAAAAAGCAAGGCAGTGTTCATGATGTTGATCTCTCTCATTAAAAGCTTTTATTGGTTTTTTATTCTATACAGCAATTTTCAAAGAAAACCGGGAACAATATACGTCATGGTACAGTTCTGATGGCACAGGAAGGGAGATATATCGCTGCATTCTAAGTAAAAATAGATTCGAGATGTTGATGAAAGCAATTCGTTTCGATGATGCTGAAACAAGAGCGTAACGGCGGGAGACTGATATTTCTGCACCAATCGCCGAGCTTTTCAGCTCTTTTATTCAAAATTGCCATAAGGTTTACAGCATTGGAACCTATGCCTGTATTGATGAGATGCTGGTACCTCTCCGAGGACGTTGTCGTTTTAGAATGTTCATGCCAAAGAAGCCCGCTAAATATGGCTTAAAAATTATGTGCCTTACAGATGCCCGAAATGGTTATTTACTCAATGCTTACATATAAATAAATAAATAAATAAATAAATAAATAAATAAATAAATAAATAAATAAATAAATAAATAAATAAATAAATATCTTGGGACAACTCACACACGGCCATCTGATCCCAAGCTAAGCAGAGCTTGTGTTATGGTAACCAGACAACTGATATACATACTTATATAATTTATAAATATATACATATTATAGATAAATTACACCCAGACACAGAACCAACAATTATGCTCTTGGTGATTAATTGGCAACACTGCCCAAGTGACATGTAAAATTTTTGATCCGTATTTTAAAATTAGTTTTAATTAATATTTAAGTAAAGTTAAGGTGTTCTTTTATATCTATAAGTAATATAACTGCATAAAATATCGGGATTATTGTTTTCCTGTGTATAAACAACGTAAAAATCAGTGTTTGGTTATCCACCGCTACCGGTAACCTATTTCGAACAGCTGATGTCAACTTGCGGATTTGAACGGGGGAGTATTGTTAATTTTATCTAATAGTAGCCTTAAATTAGCACACAATTGTTATTCATACTTTGTAACACACTCTCATTGAGTCCCTGCATAATTTATTTTGATAGATTTGGTACTGCACTGAGTCTACATCACTTTGTTTTCATACAGGGGACGAAACTTAGTGCGATCTATTGAAATAGCGTTAAGTACTTGTTTTTAGGATAACTTTATAACCACAATACAGTGAATTTTCCCTTGTATTGTGGCATTGATAATTTAAATTATTAATTTTAGCATTGATACAACCTACCCACAAAGGAAAAGTAAAATCAAGTCTATTTGAATTATTGCAATTTTACATTTGAAATAAACACACAAGTCGACTTTCAATCGGCAACCTTCCTTATTTAGCTCTCATTCTCCGTAAAGAAACACTAACTTTCTCATTTTTCCTATCATTTAACACTCCTTCCCTACTTTTGTCTATTTACCTTGTTCTCACCGTCTCTTCAATTCTCATTCCAGTAACTATCCCTGGAACCATGTCTGTGATGACCCGTAAGGCAACTGCTCAGGTTATGGAAGTGAAATTGAGAACGGCCCTCGAAGAACTTAAGGCTTCTAACACCCAATGCCAACAACTACTACAGGAGAGGGATGAAAGTGAAGAAGAAGTAAAGTCCATAATTGCTAAAAATACAAGCCTGAAGCGGGAGCTAGTGGACCTTCATCAACAATTCCTGGATGTTGTCGATGAACGGGACAAACTGCGGGTGGTCACCGATGGGTTCAACAACTGTAGTAATTTGTATGAGGAGGCTTTGTGTAAGGTTAGGGACTTAGAAGAGGAATTAGTTCATGCAAATGTGCGAATTACCAGGTTGCAGAAAGAAAAAGAATGTTCACAGGCTAAGGAAACTGATCATTTATACAATGAATTAATTAATAGTAATTGCAATCCAAATTCCCTGATAACAATAGACCTCACTGAAGATTCATTAGTTAAATATAATAATAGTAGCTACACAGTGAGTCATAACAAAATAAAAAAATATGCAAAGTTTAATAAAATTATTAAAAAATGCAATAAATTTAAGAAACAACAAAAACACTATTCCAACAATATTAAATTAAGGAAAGAACGTGTTTTTCTAATTAAAAAACTTGATAATTACCAGATTAAATTAGAAGATAGTACAAACATTTATGAGGTAGACACTCAACACTTACAGTCACAAATTGAGATGCTTGAAAAGTCATTACATTCTCTTTCAATAAAATATGAGACATCTCAAAAACAAATAAAAGAACATATCCTTGCAACAAATGAATTAGTGGATATGTGTAACTTGAATACAGATAGAGTGGACCCGCTGCCTCTCAGCTCCATTCATTGTACCTTGCAGACAGAATCTCATCTTCTGGCTGTCCAGCCTGAGGTAACGGAAGACCAGTCTCAGTCTGAAAGTGTCATGGAGTACCTCCCTAATGAAATAGTGACACCAGATAGTATACATAGTACATCTATTGTTTTGCAGAAAGTCAGCAATTCTATCCCATGTAATAAAGTTTCTTCCTGTCCCATTATGTTCTCAGATAGTTTAGGGAGAGGGCTAGGAAAGTTACTAAATAACAACCTGAGACATTCTTCTCTAAATTATTGTATGCCTGGTACTTCCTACAATGAAATAATGTCTACAGTAATAAGCAAGGAATATGATCCAAACTCGATTATTACTATATTAGTAGGAAATAGCATGAATGTTACAACAGAAGATATAACTGACAAGATTACTGAAATTCTGAAAATTAATTGTCACAAAATAATATTGTGTGCTTTTCCTTACTTTGAGAACCTCTCAAAAAGGAAAAATAATTATATACATAGGTTAAATAATCACATTAACTTCTTAGTTAGTCACTATAGTGACAAGCTTTTATTTTTTGACACCAACAGTTTTGTTGAAAAATTAAGATCGACTAGGGATACAGCGTATCTGCCCATTAGTTTTAGACGTCAGATAGCTTGGCTATTAGCTTTTAATATTAACTCAGACATAATTAGTATGTCGAAGTCACCAACAAGTAGCACCTCATTATTTAGTAATATTACTAATGTAAAGGTGGTAAACACAAATAATAATTTAAACTAGCAAGTAAGACAACAGAAGGTACCAGTAACAATTTAGTCAAACATATTAACAACAAGGTATCTTCTAGCAATCACTTATTAACTTGTAAAAAGGGGGTTAAGCATCATTCCTTAAAATTGTTTTATCAGAATATTCAAGGTTTTTCTTCTAAACAATTAGAAATTGAACTTTTTTTAGAAAAAACAATGTTCGACATTATTTGTTTAACTGAACATTGGTTAAAAGATTATGAAATGTTAATTAATTTTGAGAACTATAATGTGTGCAGTTGTTTTAACCGGAAATCCATGCTGCGGGGTGGTTCACTAATCTTAATTAAAAATAGTATAAAATCTAAGCCCCGTAAAGACATAGTTGAACTATCAATTGAACATATTATTGAATTGTCCAGTGTTGAGCTAGATAAGCATGTTATAGTGTGCGTTTACAGACCCCCAAATTATCAGAATTATTCTATATTTGAGACAATAATGGAAGATGTTTTGACTAAACTTGCAACTGGTAATAAATCAGTAATAATCTGTGGTGATTTTAATATTAATATTTTAGAAAATAATTCAATTAGCAGTAGATTAATTAGTCTCTTTAAATCATTCAATTTGTCATATGTGTTTCAAGAACCGACACGAGTAACTTCGACTACTGCTACATGTATTGATAATGTGTTTTGTTGTTGCGACTACTTAGCTAAAGATATAGTAAATTATCTTCCTTCGGATCACTGCGGACTAACCGTCACATTTGAGTGCGACACACCATTACAAAAAGTGCAGATACAATCGAGACCAATAACATGTGGTAATTTAAATAAATTTAATAGCATTTTAATTAGTAAGTTATGTGTCCAGGGTCTTAATATGAATAATGGTAATACTTTGTATGAAGAATTCTGTTCAGTGGTGCATACAGAGTTTAATAATATTTTTAAGAAAAAATCTAAAACTATTTGCCCTAAGTTTGTATTTAGCGACTGGGCGACTAAAGGTATCAGAAGAAGCAGAGAAAGACTTTTTGAGCTGTATGGCCTTAAGCCTTATATAAATACTGAAACTTTTAATAAGCATGTTGCTACTTATTCAAAAATTTTTAAAAATGCGTGTAAGGCAGCTAAAGCCTTGTACATTAGCAACAAAGTAAAATCAGCAGAAAATAAAATAAAAACAGTTTGGAAAATCATCAATAATGAAACAAATAGGAACAAGAGACATAATACTGATTACACTCTGGAGACTTCCCAAGGTGTCATAAGCAGTAATATCGATGTTGCGCAGGAATTTGCAGAATTCTTTACTAATATCCCAATTAAAACTACTGAAATGTTAGATTCCTCACCCTCACTTGCTATTGACTTACTAAGAGTGAATGTTTCGGCCTGCCCAAAGGAATTTAAATTTAAACATATTAACCCTGTGGTCGTTATGAAGGCTTTTAAACAACTTAAGATCAAGGCTACCGAAGATCTGTGGGGCATGTCTACTAATGTTTGTAAATCTATTATTGAGACAATAGCACCCTATTTAGCTTTAATATTTAATCTGTGCGTTGACCAAGGGGTATTCCCGGATTTAATGAAGTACAGCAAAGTTATACCGCTCTTCAAATCCGGAGATAGCAAGGACACCAATAATTACAGACCTGTTTCGGTTTTGCCGGTTTTCAGCAAGGTGTTTGAAAAAGTGATGCTCAATCAAATGCTCAATCATTTTAACTGTAACAACATCCTACACGATCAACAGTATGGTTTCACCAGAGGACGTTCTACTACTGACGCCGGTGTTACTTTAATTAAGCATATCTTTAATGCATGGGAGGACTCACAGGATGCTGTTGGCATTTTTTGCGACCTCTCTAAAGCGTTCGATTGCGTGAATCACGAAACACTGCTCCTAAAGCTTGAGCATTACGGTCTCGGTGATCTAGCACTTAGCTTAGTAAAATCGTATTTGAATGATAGACTGCAGCAAGTTCAAATAAACGGTGTAAATTCATCAGGCTTAAAAGTAAAGATGGGGGTTCCGCAGGGTTCAATACTGGGTCCGTTCCTCTTTTTAGTATATATCAATGATTTACCTCATTTACTAGAAAACCAACCACAAATGGTGTTATTTGCTGATGATACTTCACTGATTTTTAGAGTAAATAGACAAGCACAGCACCTTGACGACGTAAATAACGCCATGCTTAAGGTTCACAATTGGTTTACTGTTAATAATTTAGTGTTAAATGAGAAAAAAACAAAATGTATAAGATTCGCTTTACCAAATGTAAGAAGTAGTAAATGTAACGTTATATTGAACAAGGACTTGCTAGAATTCGTCGAGAAGACAGTTTTCCTGGGGATTACGCTCGATTCAAAGCTGCAGTGGGGTCCCCACTTAACATCTCTTGCAGGGCGGTTAAGTTCAGCCGCTTACGCTGTCAGAAAAATTCGACAATTAACTGACGTGGATACCGCTAGACTAGTCTATTTTAGTTATTTTCATAGCATCATGTCTTATGGTATTTTGCTTTGGGGACGGGCTGCAGATATTAATTCTATCTTTGTTCTGCAAAAGAGGGCTGTCAGAGCCATCTATAATCTTGGCAGATGCGAGTCTCTGAGAGAATTGTTTAAAAAAATTAACATCATGACGGTACCTTGTCAATATATATATGAAAACATTATGCATGTTCGGAAAAACCTTCATCTTTTTAAGAAAATTAGTGATAGACATAATTTTAATACTAGAAATAGGAACAAATTAGATCAACCAAGTTTCAGATTGTCAAAAGTAAAAACTTCTTTTATGGGGTACTGTGTTAAATGCTATAATAAAATACCACAGGATATTCTCCAACTAAATGAGAGAAAATTTAAAACATGCATTAAACGCACGCTATGTAGTCAAGCATATTATAAGTTAGATGATTATATCACGGACAAAAATGCTTGGCTAAATGCTAGTCCTGCTCCACAGCCACTCGGGCTCACTAAATAGGATTGTTTTTAAGAGAATGATGTTTCTAACCCTCTTTTTTGTCGATCTGAATAACTTGTACCGTTATCAGTACGATTACTTTTTCTTTTTTACTTACCTCAGACATATAACCAATAAGTACACCGAAAGTGTTAGTATTGTATAATTTAATATCATTTATTTCAATTTTGTAAATGTGAGTACCATGGAGCGTTTTATCTTTGAGTTACTATGTGTTTTGACTTAATGAGCATGGCAGTTGAGAGCTTGTCATGCTCACTCAAATGTCTCGCTGATGGTGGCGCATGTGTTGGATCATTTGGCTCCCTCCATAATGGTTGAGCTAGGTGGTGCTGATCCATGCGTCATGCTCGTGAACGGGTGCTGTCAGTTGGGATTGGTCATCTCTTAACTGCTATGGCTTACATCTTTATTTTTAACTACTGTTTTATATTGATCTTCATTGTGATCACATGTAGAATCAACAAGAATAATGTAACCAGGATTTTGTAAAAACCTAATTTAAAAGAGTGCCGTGGAGTTTCTTGCTCGTTCTTCTCCATAGAGGCCTACCTCCGTTTTGGAACGAGCAACTAGCTTCATTTTTCGGACTAACTGACTGACTTCTTGACAATTCAAAAGTGCCTGTAAATGGTCTAATTGAAATAAATGTTTTGACTTTGACTTTGACTTTGCTCATCACACAAAGTTTGTCCTGGGTGGGAATCGAACCCACTACCTCCGGCTTTGCAGTCAGGGTCACTAACCACTAGACCAACGAGGCAGTCAAATATATATTATATAATAATATATTATTAATAATTAATATATTATAAATAATTAATTATATTGTGATAATTCTGCAGCTTTAAAGAAAGCAACAGAAGCGAGGTAGATACCTACTTATTGTTATTTACAATATGAATCATATTCATTGTTACCGATTAATATTGATTTAACATGTAACTTTTACTTACATACCGAAAATTAACAGCTATTTTGTTTTTATTTTAGAATGAAGAATCGTCTAAACCGTGTAGTGGAGGGTAGCGCCTTTAGATCAGACGCCGTGCCAAGTACTAGCCGTACAAGTGACAATTTAGATTCGGTAACAGAAGTTGTACGTAACAATTCTAAGTTTAAAACTTAAGTTTATTTGAGTTTATTTAGTGTTTGTTCATAACTGTTTCATATTTTATAGGAGAAAGAACATGTTGCAGTAGACCCAGCAGACGTAACAGTTTCAGACTCAATCGTAAATATTTTTGTACCCATGATAATATTTCTTTAAATTTTATTTTATGCGATGTTATGTTTTATACTTATGTAACTTTTGTTTTTAGGATGATTACATAGTCGATGGTAGAAGGATAATTGATTTCCAATACTTTTGGAGTCAATTAATAATAATAAGCGAACACAGCGAAAAATTCGGCTGCAAATTAAATTACCTAAAAATATATAAAGAGAAACAGGTAGGTCTCATATCTAAATTTGACATGAAATGTACAATGTGTGGATCTAGCTTTGTACTAAATACTTCGGACAGTAACACAACTGAAGCAAGACTTGACCTTAATGCTGGACCGGTATCAGGTTCAATAATTACGGGAATTGGTCTATCAAACCTAAATGAGATCACTGCATCGATGGATTTGCCAACTATGTCATTTAGATTATATATAGTAAAAAACACGATGCTATCTCCGACATGTGGAAGACTGCTGCCAAAGAAACAATGGCAAATGCTGCCAAACAAGAAATAGAAGCGGCAAAATCACGAGCAAAATCAAATTTAAATAAATGTTTTGACTTTATTGTTAATAAATATTTTACATAACATACCTATTTGTGTTTGCTTATTAATCTACCTAGAAAACTTTATTAGACTAAATAAAACCTATTTTTCATAAATCAAATTCATAAATAATTTATTTTCATAAATCTCAAATCGAATCAGTCATTACGATATTACAGCTCAAGATTGCCTCGTCCGTCTTAACTCTCGCGTTACACTGTTTACATTACGTTTGAGTAGGTAACTACGCACACATAAACAATGATACAGTCTTTTACCTAAACTCGAGCGTAATCATTTTGCGAAATGGCTCTTAATCAGGACCCATTGGAAAATTTCTTTGGCGCAGTGAGAAGCCAAGGGTGTCGGAACACTAACCCGACCTGTGATCAATTCGAGTCAGCTTTCGCCACACTTTTAATAAATAATTACCCTTAATAAGGCCAGGGGAAATAATTTCCCACCACGACTACTTTCAGAAATATATTTTTTTTTACATGACAGATAGCCCACAGAAAGAACGAAACCGTAATATACTATTTTTTAGAAAATTTTGAATTTCTGAACTGCCAATACTTTTCGAAATATGGCAACCTTGAGCTGATTTGTCAATGTCAAAGTTCAGTGACGTGAAAAAGTGCTAAAAAAAGGGTAATTTTTGGTTGCTTCTGTAAAAAAAACTTAAAATTGTTCAACAAAAAATCCCGTAAGTAGATTATGTTTCCATCTTATATGAAATAAATAGTTTTAGGGATGTTTTTGTTGCTTTTATGCGTACAATATTGCTCCACAACGCCAAAATCTTCGATTTACTAAGTGGGAATATTATTCCCTTTGCCCGATTGAGTTTTATAATTTCTTTCTTATTATATATGTATAATAATATCTAGAAGTTTCAACTGACATACAAGTCGTAGACAAAATACAAATAGAGAACAACGCTGAAATTTGAACGTAAGCTTCTCAGGGTATGTAGATGTGATACTTACATGTTATAATTAATTTCTAGGAAACAAACGCCATGAATACGAAAAAAAAGATAGGGCAACGGGAGTTAGAAGATATCGTAAACAATCTGTCCGATTTATCCGATCTTGACTCAGACGATGATGCCTATTATCAAACAGCCCCTGTAAGCAGCCCAGCAGATAACCTGAATGAGACTCAAGATGTTATTGTTGAAAGGCGTCTGGAAGAGCTGTTTGGTATTCCTGACAACTTGGAAGAAACTATTGAAAGGCAAGAAATATTTTCAGTAGAGGCTCTCACAAATATTTTAGAAACAAATAGTCACATTTGTGGTGTGGGTGAGACAACAGGACAATATGATGTTCTTCCAACAGAGGAAATATATGAACACATTGAGACTAATGAAGAAAGCTTTGTTGTGGATTTCACCTTACGTGAAACTGAAATAGAGCAATGCTTAGATGAGATCCGTGAAGAACACTTTCACTATAGTCCAATTCCGACAGTTGACTTAAGTGCAGGACCTTCAAACAGTAATGTAATTGTAACAGAACCAGATCGTCGCTCGAGGCCAAGCAGAATCATCAATACAGTAAGACAACCAAGGGAGTGGAAAATTGAGACAGAGATACACAATGTTCCAGAATTTACCAATTCAATTCAACCACAATCAACATATAATCATAAAACTCGGCCTATCGATGTTTTTGAAAAGTTTTTCCCAGAATATTTAGTACAAGTTCTAGTGGAACAAACAAATAAATATGCGATTCAGCAAAACAGCAATAATTTTACACCAATATTATCAGAGGAAATGAAAGCTTACCTTGGAATATTACTTATGATGGGGTTAAACCCATTGCCTGATATGGAACTGTATTGGTCTAATGACCCTTTTTACAACAATACTGAAATTTCAAAAATTATGCCTATCAAAAGATTCAAAAAAATTACTGCAAATTTACATATAAACGACAATGAAAAAGAACCAAATAGGAACTCATCGGAATATGATAAAATGTATAAGTTAAGACCAATGATACACGAGCTTAATAAAGTGTTCCAGCAGGAAACGGCGAATTCAAGTAAACAATCAATAGACGAATGCATGGTGAAGTTTAAAGGAAGATCGTCTTTAAAGCAGTATATGCCCAAGAAGCCAATCAAACGTGGCTTCAAGATTTGGGCACGTTGTGATTCTGTAACCGGCTACCTGTATCAGTTCGAAATATATACAGGAAAAGGGGACAGTATGGAAGACGAGGGACTGGGGTACAACGTGGTTATAAAGCTGTCAGCCGGCCTTCCTGAGAACACTCTGCTGGCGTTTGATAACTTTTTCACTAGCTGTAACCTAATGGAAGATTTGTACAAAAAAAAAAATTTTTGCTGTTGGAACGGTTAGAGTAAATAGAAAAGATCTCCCGGAAATTGTGAAAAAGTCTCAACCAAAACATCTAAGACTTGAAAAAAACCAATTTGCAGCTGTAACTGCTAAACCAATTACAGCAATCAAGTGGCTGGATACAAGGGATGTTACTATACTTACAACAGCCCACCATCCAACTGACAGTATTTGTGAAGAGAACTCAGAAAGATGGTACTAAAAAAGAAGTTCTCATCCCCACAGCTATCGCTCAGTATACCCTCACCATGGGAGGCGTCGATCATTTTGATCATTTCAGATCCTCATATCCGATTAATCGAAAATGCAGGAAATTCTGGATGAGACTGTTTTTCTTTATGTTTGATGCATCAGTAATAAACAGCTATATAACCTACAATACTGTGCATGTAGTAAGTACGCATTCTCATAGAGATTTCAGATTGCGATTGGCTCGTGAGCTGATTTCCAATTACTCAAATAAGAGAACTCGCAAAGTTGTTTTCAAAAACAAAAAGGGCTCTAACTTCGGAGTACCAGATGAGATCCGCTTGCTCAATGTCGGCATCCATCTTCCAGAGGAAGGAAATCCTTACAAAAGATGTCGATTTTGCAGCACGAAGAAAGAAGAGAAAAGGACAAAAATATTATGTTCTACATGCCAAGTTGCACTCTGTGCCAAGAAATGTTTTAAATTGTTTCATGAGGCTTCTCCTCAAGAATAGTTGTATTCTTGTAATAAAAATATGATTTCAATATCGCTTTTTATTTAGCAGCATGACAATATTTATGTAAATAAAATAAAAGTTCATATCCAACTTCATTAGATTTCTTTTTTTAAATTACAAAAGCAGCAATCGAAACCAGGGGAAATATTAGTATCTGAATAACAACAAAACTAGGGCAAAAGTTCGTATCCTAAACAGGCAAAGGGAATTATTTTCCACTTCGAGACATAGTGTACATACATAATCGGGCAAGGGGACATTATTTCCCACCCAAAAAAAAGGGGAAAACAACAATCCCCCCTTTTTTAAATAACTTTTTTAAATTCTGCAGTATTAATTTACCCTATTTCCACTCTAACTTACTTTCTAGCTTTAACACAGGCTCGCGCCTTATTAAGGGTTAAGTAGTGTCCACATCCGCGGTAACTGCGAAGGAGATTTTTGTAATGCACTGCACTCTCATCATTAACGAAAATGCGAAAGCAACGTCGACCTGCTCATTTGATTTTGCAAAAATATTTGATTTTAGATTTACCCCACTAGAGGTAAAAGAAAGGGATCCCCGTATTATTGCTCCAATACAATATATGAGCGGATATTTCTTAAAAAAAACTAAATCCCAGATTTTTAAATCTTGCACTGATTGCACAAATGATTTAACATCGCAAAACGAAATAGAGTATATTAAATATAGGGAATATGCAGGTCGACGATGGCTTTGCACTCCTAGCAAAGAATTAATCGAAATAATATCAAATATGCAAGACATAATTAATGAAATCATGAAAGAAAATATAGAAAAATGTAATTTAAAAGAAATAATTAAAACAGCAATAATTATATTTGTTGATTTTCGATGTATAAAATGTAAAATTCATAAAGAGAAAGTAATAGATTATTTGATTAAAATTGTCATTCGCTGTATGATATTTAATTATTGTAAAAATATTAATAAAATATTAGCTGGGAGAAAACAGGTTGATGATGATGAGGACTAGTGTACTCTGTGAATACTTCAGATACCTGTGTATTTGTAAATTTGCATGCTTGGACAGGACACTTTTGTTTGTATAAGACCTTTTGTAGTAATACTCACCAGTTAATAAATGCATATGTTTATGATTATCACGGACAAAAATGCTTGGCTAAATGCTAGTCCTGCTCCACAGCCACTCGGGCTCACTAAATAGGATTCTTTTTAAGAGAATGATGTTTCTAACCCTCTTTTTGTCGACCTGAATAACTTGTACCGTTTTCAGTAAGTACAATTACTTTTTCTTTTTTGCTTACCTCAGACATCTAACCAATAAGTACACCAAAAGTGTTGTATTGTATAATTTAATATCATTTATTTCAATTTTGTAAATGTGAGTACTTACCATGGAGCGTTTTATTTTTTATTTTTGAGTTAATATGTGTTTTAACTTAATGAGCATGGCAGTTGAGAGCTTGTCATGCTCACTCAAATGTCTCGCTGATGGTGGCGCATGTGTTGGATCATTTGGCTCCCTCCATAATGGTTGAGCTAGGTGGTGCTGATCCATGCGTCATGCTCGTGAACGGGTGCTGTCAGTTGGGATTGGTCATCTCTTAATTAATTAACTGCTATGGCATACATCTTTATTTTTATTATTTTTAACTACTGTTTTATATTTATCTTCATTGTGATCACATGTAGAATCAAGAATAAGGTAATAACCAGGACTTTGTAAAAACCTAATTTAAAAGAGTGCCGTGGAGTTTCTTGCTCGTTCTTCTCCATAGAGGCCTACCTCCGTTTTGGAACGAGCAACTAGCTTCATTTTTCGGACTAACTGACTGACTTCTTGACAATTCAAAAGTTCCTGTAAATGATCTAATTGAAATAAATGTTTTGACTTTGACTTTGATTATGACACCACAATTAGCTTTTTTTGATTTCAAAGAACCAACAGTAACAACTCACCACATGTAAAAACAAAACAAAAATTCCAATGAAACAAAATTTCTGCTAGCTCTAGGTATCTACAATGTTTTTTTTTTTTTTTGTTGGCAAAGGAACTTTGCTGAACCAACAACCACCACAAATAAAACAAAAATGACACCAAATTTTTGCTGATATAGCTCTAGATGAAGATGCTTAGGTTTTTTTACTTTCAAAGAGACTTTGCTGAACCAACAATAACAACCCACCACCACTAGTTATAACAATACAAAATGTCGGTCAGTGGGTCGTCTTAGGGGGTCTAATGAAACATAAGTAATTTTTACAAGCTTCTATGCTAACCTAGCTCTCGGTACCTACATTGTCCTTTTTTTGTTTACTAAGATACTGCTATGAGACGAGGAGCCTATGCTTTGTGAGATTTACTATAGATACACATTTTCTAATAAAAAATCCATTTTCCATTTTTCAAATGCAGAATAGAACAGCAAGTCCATAGTGCTACCATGTACTACCCACATGTGTACAAATGACCCTTGATTAACCGATAGGAAATGATTTTTACATTATGACCTGCTTTTTCCCTTACCTTTAACATTGTAATAAGTAAAAAAATTGTCTACTAGTAAAACGCCTTTGACGGAAGACAGTTTCAACGAAGAACGAAAGAGGTGGAATAAAATATTTAACACAATTCTAAACAAAGTACAACGAAGTCAAGACAGCCATTGTTGAAATAAATAACCAACTCGAAAGGTCACCCAAAATTGACAAATTTCTAAATAAAGAGGTGTATTTAGATACACAAGCAATCATTGCAGGAATCATTGATTACGCCAAAGACTACCTACTATAGGATTACGCAAAGGACACAACAACACACTTTGTTTAGATAAAATGAATAAGTAAACTTTTCTTGCTTGACGACGTTAATATTTTCCATTTTTTACTTTATACTTTATTCCTTTTACTATTTAATTTCTTATTCAAAACTGCACAAATAAATAGCACAACTCACACAACTGACAAGACTCGGACCGGACTGACGCCATGCCACAGAGTATATATAAATCACTAGCCATGCTTAACATGCTTTTTTTAAATTTAGTCTATGATTGGATACTTTGTCTTTTAGCCAATTTCACTATAATTTTAATTTATTTTAATTATAAATTCTTCTTGAGATTGGATTCCGAGATAAGTTTTAACAAAGTGGCCCTCACACCACACGCACATGGTTCTGTCACGGAAAATCGAACACAATTTTATTAATGCGGGGTTCTAGATCCGCCATTATGGCGTTTGTCCGCCGCCACCGCCACAAGCATGTCTCGTGCGTTCCCGTGATCCCTGGCATAAAGTATGGAATAGGAACACCGAGGTATTTCAGCGATAAGTTTTTTTAAGGTAGAACGAACGAAAGCCGGAAGAACTGCAGAGTTGGGTCGCAGTGGAGTGGCCCATTATGGTTCCATTAAGCTATTCATTCTCCATAACGTCAGACTCAGTTATCTCGTATTGTAGGTAATATTTTCATCAATTTCCAATTATTGCATAAATATTATTATCTTTGCTTGTTTCTATTTATTGACCTGAGTAATATACCGTTATCAATATTATGCCTTTTTTACACGACTGCCCCAAAAAAAGGAGTGTTATGTGTTCAGGGTTTATGTATGTATGTATGTGAGTTTCTTTATTCCACCATAACTTTTGAACGACTGAACCGATTTAGATGTATGGGGTATCGTTACAATCCTTGCATCGTTCCGAGTAACATAAAGGCTAGTAAAAAATAAAAAGATAATACCAAACTGATTTTTTTTTTTTAATGAATCTGGTCGTGTCTATTTTCATCGTCTAGAATTTGACAAGTAGATTTAAAAAAATTATAGCACTGTAAATAAAAAACGTCGTAAACAAAAACTGACGAGTAAACAAAGTACAAATATGTACAATTTTTGCAGTCGTGTTTTTTAATTTTTTAACTATAGTAAGTAGCTTGTTTCATACTACAGTTCACCTGTCTCGCTGATGGCGCATGTGTCGGATCATAATTAGTTCCCTTCATAATGTTAGAGCTAAGGCTGGCCCCACATTAGGCGTGCGCGTTCCTCGGGCGTATGAGAAGCGCGGGGGACGCGAGCGCGCTGCGTAAGCGTCGCGTTTTGCTGCCCTGCGGCGTCTGAGGTGAGTGCACGCGACGCGCACGCGGCGTTCGCATCGCGTTCTTACCCCTTCGCCCGCTATCCCCGCCGCAACAGCAACGCAATGTGAGCTAATACAGCACTTTCCAAATTGTGACTAACTTGACTTAAGGCCTCTAGTAGCAGTAGTTCGGTTGTTAGTCCGGTTGACCGAACTACTGAAAACTTTCAGTTGCGATAGTTCGGTTCTAACAAAGCTCCGAACTACTGAAACTTTAATATGTACCCCTTTAGTTCGGCAAATAAACTAGGCATATGTAAAAGTTCGGTCAACCGGACTACTAGGGGGTTATAGGATTTGTCACACTGCATGCGTTCTGCGGTCTCCGGTCAGGTCAAAACGAACGCAGCCCGCATCATGTAGAACAACATTGTCGCTTTGACCTGACCGGAGACCGCAGAACGCATGCAGTGTGACAAATCCCTAAACGCCAAAGGCGAGCGCCGCGTGCTCGCTGCACACACGTCACACGGTGGCAACACGTGACGCTTACGCAGCGCGCACGATGCACGTCGCTCACACGCCTGAGAAACGCGCACGCCTAATGCGAGGGATGCCTAAAGTGGTGCTGATCCATGCGTCATGTTCGTGAACGGGGATTGTCAGTTGGTATTAGTCATCTCTTAACTGCCATGGCTTACATTTTTACTATTTTTTCTTTTATATTTATCTTCATTGTTTTCTCAAGCAACATGCACATTGTAACCAGGATTGTGTAAAAAACTAAT
Organism: Hoplodrina blanda; assembly: GCA_949316365.1. Classification (NCBI taxonomy): domain Eukaryota; kingdom Metazoa; phylum Arthropoda; class Insecta; order Lepidoptera; family Noctuidae; genus Hoplodrina; species Hoplodrina blanda. The sequence goes on along the minus strand of OX438564.1, from coordinate 714,435 downwards.
TGAAAGGAGTGTGCATGGAGTATCTTGTTCGTTCTTCTCCATACCTCCGTTTTGGAACGAGCAACTACTAGCTTCATCTTTCTGACCTAACTGACCGACTTCTTGACAATTCAAAAGTGCCTGTAAATTGTCTAGAAATATTGCTTTGACTTTGTATTATGATAGTCCATGGTGAAACCTAGATCACTTAACAGATATTTCATTTTAGTAAGACTATTATTGTAGAATATTTTATGTAAATAAAATATTTTACTTAAAACTTACAATAAAATGCATCATTAAATACAAAACGATTTAATAATGAAAAAAAAAATATGTTGCTACAGACAATACCATCAATATTTTTTTACGGATACTTAAATCTGAAACAAAAAAGGATATTGATTAAAAAGAGATTATTAAGTCAGTGAGTTGTCCAGTTCCCGGGGTTTTGACCTCGGAATCAGATGACAGTAAATTCGTGTAAAATCAACACGACTTGCGTTTGTTACGACCGTAAAACGGGGTGAATAGAGAGGCATGTGTCGGGACGAAAGATTAAGATAACAAACATGATAACATCTCACCTGTAATCCCCGAAGGGTTAGCCAGAAGTGTGAGAGGTGTATCACACCCACGAACGTTTAAAAGGGATTTTAATGTTGAAATAATCTAGACTTGAGAGTGATAAAATCGCACACCCCTTGTAATTTTGTTAATAAAATAAATATTTAATCAGATTCATGAAAAAAAACTGCCTTAACAAAAAAAGTCAAGGTGTGCGATTTTATTGCTCTTAAGTGTAGTTTGTACTTGTAGTAGCTTCGGAATCTGGATTTATGCCCGGTTGATAGCAATAGGCTCGGCCTCCTATTACATGGGACTTAAACATAACTGGAGAAATGTGGGTGTACTAAAGGGTGCACCTCTGGGTATCTGATTTCGAGGTTTGTGCTCTATATGAGCTAACGGGACTGGACTAAGTACATAAAATAAATACTTTCTTACGGGAAAAACATATCCCGACTCTTTAATTTTTTTTATATGTCATTTTTATTAGTTTCCTTTTTTTATTCTGATTTTTTTTTGTTTTATAATTAAGTCTTTGGATTTAAATAAAAAAATAAATAAATAGAATCCTATTTAAAACGTTGCTCAAAGAGTAGTGTGTCTTTGTGTTGTTACCACCATAGGACACCACGCGGTAGACTGGTAACAGGCATTCATCAAGATTAAAATCGGGATTGAGATACATTATTAATTTCGGGCGTTAGCAAATTGCACTTTATATTAATATAGGTAGAGAAGGAATTACCTCTTTATGCATGCCCTCTCCAGTTCCGATGGCGGAGGCTCCTTGTACACACAACTAAGTGCGGGGAAGCCGAGCAGCTCCGCCAGCGTGTTGATATCCTTGTACGTCGGCTTCGCACGAAGCAGCTGTGGACAAACATTTAATGCAATATCAGTTAAATTAATTATGTCAATTAGTCGGCAGGCTGGCGCAGTGGTTGAGCTATTGGCTGGTGCGCTGCGTGTCGGGGGTCGACTCCCGCACGGACCAAATATTTTATGGCCTACAGACAGTGATTCAACTTCAATGTCTGGATGTTATTTTTTGTTACTTTTTATTAAACCCTTTGCCTTTTCCCAACTATGTTGGGGTCGGCTTCCAGTCTAACCGGATGCAGCTGAAATACCAGTATTTTACATGAAACGACTGCTTATCTAGCCTCTACAACCCAGTAACTGGGTAATACGATACCCTTTGGTAAGACTGGTTTTCAGACTTTCGGGCTTTTGACGACCCGTAACGATTGTCAAAGATCCACGTATGGGTGTTACCACACCAATCGAGCGATCGTCGAACGATGCCATCGATCGATGGTAGAATGGACTAATCGACGTCGATCGATAGTTTCTACCACACCAATCGATCGATAGCCGATAGATGCCATCGATTGATGGTAGAATGGATTGGTCAACGTCGATCGATAGTTTCTACTAACTAAAGGGGTATATTTGTATATGTACTATTTATACCGATGCCATCGACCGGCAATCGATCGATTGGTTAGTCGACCGATATCCATCGATCAATTAAAGCTACCACACCAATCGATCAACGTCGACCGATGTCGATTGATTGGTGTGGTAACACCCTATGACAGCCGGCACTAACGGCTTAACGTGCTTTCTCAGGCACGAAACGATTTCCGTGATGTCTAATATAACTTAGAAAGTATATATGAATTGAAAATGTCACATTCGAATGTTCCAACGCGTAGCGATAAGTATAAAGTAGGGGGGTACCTCAGCGGAGACTTGCACGCGATCCTCGATGGGGGGCATGTTCCAGAACACAAAGCCGACCACGATCTCGTCGCGCAGGTAGAACAGCAGGCCGCGCTTGTACCGGTTGAAGTACTCCGTGTCCTCGGGGCTGCAATCACGGAAAGGCTATTACCCTTGCTCCAGGCGCGGATCCCTCGCGGATCCCTCGCGGAGCCCTCAAAAATGTAGTCACGGTCACTTGAAATTGGCCAAGTGCGAGTTGGAGTCAATCACGCGATAGGCTAGGTTCACACTATGCCGGACCGGCAGATTTACCGGCTCGGTATTCTTGCCGGATCCGGCATAATGTGAACAGCTTCATACATATTCTTTAGCCACTAGCCCTTCCGGCAGTTTTACCGAGCCGGTAAATCTGCCGGTCCGGCATAGTGTGAACCCAGCCTATCTCATTGTCGCATCTAGACTCGAAACTACTGAACAGTACAGAACTGAACAGAAAACTACTGAACTTAAAAACAGCTTGAAAGCATATCAGATTATAGGTAAAGTGAAAGTTAAAGTCGAAACATTTATTTCAATTAGACCATTTGAATTGACAAAGTTGAAGCTATAGTTGCTCGTTCCATACATTTTACAAGTAATAATTTTATTTAGATGTTTACTTAAAATGTACGCACAAAATGTGGCGCATGCCTGCGTCATCATAACTATCTGCGTGCCAAATATCAGCGCAATACGTTCAGTGGTTTGAACTGTGTGTTTATAGATCAGTCAGTCAGAAACGGTTTTTTTTTTTAGGTGGTAAAAATCATCAAATGACTCCTTCCGCCCTGGGTGGGGCGGAAGGGACTGTCAGACTTTTACTGACTAAAAAACCACCCTGTTCCTTCTGTTGCCCTTTACGTTTCGGGGCCACGGTATCCCGTTAAGACGTCCCGCAACCCCGGAGCCAGCAACGGTTGCTTTTTATATAGCTTGAGCCCGCGACTCCGTCCACATCAAAGTTGATTTCCCCATACACAAACTCTGGACCCCCGTTTCACCCCTTTAGAGGGTGAATTTTGGTAAATCCGTTCTAAGCTGACGCCTACTAACTATAGACTATCCTCCCTGATTAATACGTCAAGCGGTTTTCGATATTTCATGATAGTGACTGAGTGAGTGAATGAGTGAGTGATTTTTCGCTTTTATATATTTAGATAAGTAAGAATTACAGTCCCTTTTCAGAAATAACTGACTTCGACACTAAACAAATGTAGAAAGCAGTTAATACTATCTACCTTCTGGGAAAACATCTCTTCCGTCCTTTTTCGGCGCTTTGTCCCGTGAGCTTTTCAGCTTCATTAACCGAATCCTCGTCGGTGCACTCCTTAAACAAGGCCACGATGGGCATACACGCTCCTACTTCACCAAACACCTGAAAACAAATAACATCTTAAGGCAAAAGTAAAGGCATGAAGAGGAAACGCGAGCGGAGATTTTTGATAATTAGGTATTAGAAGAAACTATCACTGTCGCTCTACGAGCCTCGGCGTGCGAAAAGGACAACAGATTCCCAAGTAAACAGTCATAATTTGGGGTTTGACTCTCGCCTATGTGCTTCTCTAATATTGAACCAATATAAAATATACATTTCATAAACTGTATAAGAAATTGTTGAGTCCGCTTCCCTCAACACCGCCGCGAGCCGGCGGCAGTGAACGAGAGGACAGCGGGGAGCCAGCCGGCCGCCGGCCGGTCGCAGGCCCCCACTCCGCAGACCAGTCAGCTGTTGCACGCCTCCACGCACGGCTGCGCTTGCGCGTTATTTTAACGTCCTTGTTACTTATTGATCATTTTTACTTGTTTACTTATTTTAATTCATTTTACATAATACATGTTATATACAGTCCACTCATCATTTCATTTTACTCCAACAAGACCTATCGTCGGAATTATAGGGAGAAAAATTATAAAAAAAATAATACATAGGGGCACAGTACTTAATATTCTATAAGTACTGTGCCCCTATATATAATTTTTTCATCAATAGTTTTCAAATTTGTACACCAGGCCTCTGTTGACGCCGTCACTTCGTGTGCAGTAGTTTTTAAATTTATTTTTAATACATTGTATGTGTCTTTATTACTTGAAATAAAGTATAATTCTCTACATTCTTTATTAACATATTTTTAATACATATTTTTCTTAAAAAAATTACAAATAATATAGATTTTTTTCAAAAAAAAAATGTATAAAAATAGTGCTCCGCCCGCAACGAGGTGGTAAAACGCAAGCTACCGGCGGTTAGGGATCCAGAGAGAGGAACCTCCTCACTATGCGTGCCGTGTCCAAGACAACCGCCTTCTGCATCTGACTCTTGACCCAGCTGTTGAGCGAAAGTTTCTCAAGGTGTTGGTCGAAACTAAAAAATAAATAAAATATTATATTATGATTACCTCCATCTGCACCGAGTCTCCCAACCTGACCCAGTAGTTGGGCTCCATGTTGCATGGTAGCCAGTAGCCGGTCATGTTGGCGCCGGCGACGTAGCCCTGCTGCTCCGCGTTGATGTAGTGGTCTATCCTTATTCGGGTGTCCTTCCATTGTGAGTAGAAGCTGGCTGCGTCGCCCGCCTGACACAAATATTCGTTACTGTACGACTTCGTCCAAACAACAACACAAGACAAACACATTAAGGAGAGTGCGGATGATCGAACTAGATTCGGTTAAAATTGGACATTGTAAATTGTAATTTTATTGTTAATTGTGGGTGTACTACTAATGGGTACACCTCAGCTAAACCCTTTTGGGGATTACAAGCGTGATGTTTATGTAAAATTCTTATAGATAATAAGTACTCTATTCATGCAGCAATATAGCTCAATGTTGTACGAACAGATTTTCGTCTCGTCAATCGTGTGAAAGATCTGGATGAGCGAGGCAAGAACTGACATATTTGTATGTACAAAATTGAACTACATTTCTACATTAATAGAGTAATTGACTGCCTCGTTGGTCTAGTGGTTAGTGACCCTGACTGCAAAGCCGGAGATAGTGGGTTTGATTCCCACCCAGGACAAACTTTGTGTGATGAGCATAATTGTTGGTTCTGTGTCTGGGTGTAATTTTATAGATAAATTACACCCAGACACAGAACCAACAATAATATAACCAACAATAAATATGTATGTATTTATAAATTATATAGGTAAGTATGTATATCAGTTGTCTGGTTACCATAACACAAGCTCTGCTTAGCTTGGGATCAGATGGCCGTGTGTGAGTTGTCCCAAGATATTTATTAATTTTTTTATTTTAATTATTACTTTGCAAAATGGATACATAAATCTCGCGCGAGCCGGCGCTTGCCAGCGCTGGTCGGCGGGGAACATTTTTTGGAATTCTCGATCATCGAATTTACGCTTCGGAAAAGTCATATTGGTACTTGCCTAGATTGGAACTATCACGACAAGCATTCGCGCAAACGTATACAGTCAAACGGGGTGAATAGGGATGCAGGGGTGAATCAGGACAAAATTTTAAAAGAGAGTTTAACGTTGAAATAATATACTAAATAAAAATACTAAATCGTAAATTATAATTCAGCAAAAGCATTACAGTAATTTTTAGTAACAAACTATATATATTACCTATTTCAACGTTAAAATCGCTTTTAATGTTTCGTCCCGATGTACATGATTTCTGAGAAGTGGACCTATTTATTAATATAGTGTGCGCTAGTTGCGCTACTTACAATGTAGAGGTGTGTTCTGGCCTCTAATTCGGTATTGACGAGGAAACCTCCGTTCACATAGTCTCTCTCTAGGAACGACACGTCGGCGAGTTCGTCTCGAGGTTCCGCTCCCACCGCCAAAAACGCCTGAAAAACATACCAATATGTCTTATAACTAGCACTCTCCCCGCGACTTCGTTCGCGTGATTTTCCTTACGGACCCCAATATTTTCTAAAATAAAATATAGCCTATGTTACTCGCAGATAATGTAGCTTTCTAATGGTGAAAGAATTTTTAAAATCGGTCCAGTAGTTTTTGAGTTTATCCATTACAAACAAACAAAAATACAAATTTTTCCTCTTTATAATATTAGTGTAAGGGCTAATTTTTCAATAGTCCGATAACTTTTATCCAAAGAATAAATATGACAGTTTGACACATTTACTATACAAAAGCTGTCAAACCGCCATATTTATTCTTTGGATAAAAGTTATCTGACTATTGAAAAATTAGCCCTAAATGAATTAAGATTTACTAGCTCCTGACCGTGACTTTGTCCGCGTCACAATTGATAAATTATCTCACGGTCACGGGAACCGTAAATTTTTCCCAGGATAAAAATATGCCGATACCCTTTTGTGCTATTCCAAACTATAATCTATCTCTGTGTTAAATTTCGTCCAAATCCGTTCAGCTGTTCTGGCGTGATTGAGTAGCAAACATCCGTCTATTTAAACTTTTACATTTATAATAGTATAGTAAGATAAGATTACTTATTTTTTTTTTCAGTCAGCTAAGAACGGATTTTACGACAGAGGTGAATTAGGGGGGGATTCGATTTACACGCGGGCGAAGTCGGAAGCAGAAGCTAGTACGTCATAAAGATATTCTACCGCATCAACAATTCAACATAGGTAGACAGACACCTAAGGCCCGGCGCACATTATCGGCATCGGCAAGGAAAGGGATCCTTCGGCATTCCTACATGCAAGCGCACACTGTCGGAAACTATGTCTTGGCATGCTGCAACGTTCTTAGGGATGACGAGGCGTCCTTAATCATGCCACACCGTCCTCAAGTGTTGCCTCGGCGCCGGCAACGCGGCGGGCGACGGCGTACCGAAGGATACCGAAGTATCCCGAAGCAGCCTCAAAGCTGCCGATACAGTAGCCTCAAGCATACCGAAGCGGTATTTTTGTTACTACGATCATATATCATGGAAATTTCTACTTTATTGCCATGAAGTTAATGTATAATGCTTTTTATCACCTAAAATCCTGAGCCGTGCCGATGCCGATAGTGGGCGCCGGGCCTAAGTGAATCAATTATAAATCACTAGCTTTTGCCCGCGACTTTGCCCGCATAATGTCGGTTATCGCGTACGCTGAGGAAATCGCAGAATAAAGAGTAGCTTAAGCCCTTCCTTGGGGTTCAAACTTATTCCGTACCAAATTTCATCAAAATCGGTTCAGTGGATTAGTCGTGAAAGCGTAACAGACAGACAGAGCAACTTTCGCATTTATAATATTAGTAAGGATTTAAGTACTTACTCAATTCATTAGAGAAAAAAATAAATTGAAAACAATTACATAATCAGTGACGAGGGACTTTCCATTTGATAATGTCATTTCGAGTCTCCCATCTTTTGTTTCGAAAATATCGTACACTTGAGCTGTGAACGTAAGTACGTAATATATTAGGGTGAGTATATAGAAGAGAGCATTTACTTGTAACAGAACAACGAGCCGCTCTATGATTTGTTCTAGTGTATCACCCTTCACGAACCAGACGTCGAGCACGCTCGCCGTTTTGTTACAACAATAATTGTACAAACCAACGAGCGTGTTGTAACAATTTGTCGAGCCTTTCCACGAGCAATTCATCAAGATAAACGGAGCACACACAACTTGTAGGTCCGACATTTCAAGAAAGAATGAACGCATGGTGCAACGAAATGTTACAGGTAAATGCACACTCGCTGTGAGCATTGCGCCTAGCAATTCGCAGGAACGTTACATTACATGGAAATGCTTTGGAAACTGAGCTTTTACCTGTATTGTACCATTCGTAAGAACGTTACATTACACAGAAATGCTCGAGGTAATGCTATAGTCTATATTCACTTTTAGACACCCTACTTAGTGGTCTGCATATACCCGACTGCAGCGAAACAAAAAAGAGTGTTGCGTTCATATTCAAGGAGGTAACTAAACTAGGAACTAGCCACCTTACCGCTGGGTATAGGCAGTCAGGACGAAGAACCTGCACGAACACAGTGATATAGTCACGTGATACTGCATACCACATATTACGCAACAAGGCGATTGTTTTTTGACAGAGATGTATTCTGAAACACTGTTGAATCGGGGCCTAATAATGCGTAGAATGGAACGGCAGCAGCAAAGAATGATTATTTTGTGGACAGACCAGGGCCCCCGGCGTTCGTAGGGCCCTGGGCCTATAGTGCCCAGTGGCGAAGAGGGGCCTGTCTATCAGAGGTTAGCTCCACGAACGATAACATGTTATCACACGTACCTTTAGGGATCTGTTTGACTCCTTCACACTTGATGTGCTCCCCTGCCCACACTCCGAGGTACTCTGGCAGCACACCGGAGAGAATCCCCTTGTCTTTGTACACGTGAACTATTTCTGTTGGGGGAACATCTTCTCCCCTTTCTACGACTTTATCTGGGGAGGGTAGAGAATACGTTAAGTTTTATGCATCTGTAAAAATCCGTAACGAAAAGTTTAGTCAAGCGTCACGTCTACGAAAAATACGCCTTTTTTTTAGTCTATAAGCAAATTGTCAGGTTAACCGTCGCTTGGGCGAAAATTGGGCAACAACGCATTTTGTATAAGAATTGCATCGCGTAATGGCAACCAAATATAGCCAGATACAACGACGTAATTTCGGCAGGTGTGTCACTAAACTGGTACTCTTTAAGTGGCCGACTTACTTCGCCTCCCCAAGAACCACGCGAGCTCGCAGCCCAAGGGGCCACCGCCGATAATTGTGACATGTTTCGCTTCTTTTACCCTTCTGCAAATAATAAATCATAGTTAATATCACGTCTAACCTATAAACCTATTTTGTTTCGAGAGAAAGTTACAAAATTTGGCCGGTCTATTGGGGTGAAAACAGAACGCGTACCATCGTACGCATACTGAGGACCGCATATGCTCTCCCCCTAAGCGCCCGAGACCCCAAAGACCCACTTCAAATTGCAAACAAAAAAGATAATATCGTACCTATATGCAATTTCAAAGTCCCTTATAGTCCGCAATAAGCAGATCTTGTCCCGTACTGCCTTTGGCGCAGCCTTGACGATATCTAGGTTCCTAGCTTTTGTACCTGCACACAAAATGGAAGGATATAAGTCTATGCAGCTACAAATATCTGGACGAGGGTTAGGTGTATGGTGTGTGAGCGAAGCCACATGGGCGGTGACGGTGTACTGCGTAGTTAGTTGCAGCTTGCGTTGTTTCATTTTTATTTCCAAGTTTTAGGTTTATGATGAAAAATGTCCAATAATATACAAAAAACCCTATTATTGTTGCTTATAAGGTTACGGAATGCTGAGCGCGTGAGTCTTACTCGTACTTAGCGGGTTCTTTTTAAAAGCTTTTTTAAGTTCTCAACTGTCAACTGTACCTATGCGGTACAAAAGTGAACGCTCCAAATGTCAACTGTACCGCATAGGTACAAAACTTGATTCAACGCGAACGGCCGCCATTGGACGATAATATTTTACGTATATTTTACTTGTCAAAGTCAAAGTCAAGACTTTTAATTCTATTCCCGACAGACCACGGGTTAATGTTATATAACCTGTATAATAACAAACAAGCAAACGTTGAAGGCCCATCTGATGTGATGACAAGTAGTCACCGCTGCCCATAGATAGCAATACCAGAGGTAACGTTGCCCACCCAGGGGTACCCTTTAAGCCGCAACGTATCGTATGTACGCATCGTAATAGTACTTCCCTAGATGACCTCCTTTAGAAAGAGCTCATGTGTCAATCAGCTTGGTCAGCTCACCGGGCGCAAGAAGACATCGCTCGTAGTAGATGGGTCGTTCCCCACACAAGGTCTTTACCCAGACCACGTGGTCGTCAGCATCTATCCTTAGGACACACCAACCCGATGCGATGGACACCGCCGGACCCCTCTTTTTTCGATAAAACTTCACGGGATCCATAAAGTCCAAACATTCTGCATTTAACATTCTGAAAAACATAACAAGATAAGATAGGAGAATAGATAGGTTTACAATGAGTTGGAACGATTACAAAAAGGTCTGAAAACCCGAATTATTTTTATTGTAAAATTTAATTTTTAATTGCTTCAAATAGTCAATTGAGTAGTCACAAAAATGACGTCATAGTTGCTTTTGTCATACAAAATATATGGGGGAATTGCGTTTTGACAAGTCCTAAAAAGTACGTCAATTTATCGGTGATATCATCTAGCCTGTTATTGGTGAATGGTGGCTACAAGCCAATTCTCGAGCGGAAGGCTAGATACAACAAACAGGCGTTCAATACATAACTACTTGCAGATTGAAGTTTAAATATTGTGATAAGTACTAACGTTTTTCTTCTCAGATTTTCTATGTAATTGAGTTTGTTAATGTCGGGCGGGTCCGGATTGAACCACATATGTTCGCTCATAGGCGGCCTTTTGTATGGCAACGAGTCTTCTTTGGTAATGAAGAATACCTGGATCAAAAACAGTATTTTAAGGGTCAGTTCACACCGAGACGCGACGCGACGCAACGTGACGATACTGGAAGAGGCCAGTGACTTCGCGCTGCGCCGCGCGCCGCCGCGAGACGCATCGCAACGTCGCCGCTCTTGCACGTCGCGCGTACCGGCGATTGACCGCTGCGTCGCGATGCGTCGCTCTACGCCTCGTGATGCCTCGCGGCGTAGAGCGACGCATCGCGACGTAGTGCTGCGTGGTATAACGTATTCTAAATTCTCACAATGAAATGTGTATCTTTTCGTGTAGAAAATAAAGTTACATTTTGAGTCGCTCTTTAGTGTGCACGTAGCGTCGCGTCGCGTCGCGTCTGGGTGTGAGCTGACGCTTATAAGACAATCAGTGAGGCCCGTTTGTGTATCGCCATACATTGTAAACTATCAAAATTAAGTTTGACATAATGTATAATATTACATACATGACATCACGTCTGTAATTCCCGAAGGGTTAGGCAGTGGTGTACCCATTAGTACACCCACATTTTGCCAGTTATGTTTAAGTCCCATGTAATAGGGCGCGAGCCTATTGCAATCAACCGGGCATACATTTAGAATCCGAGGTTGCTACTGAGAAATTCCTAATGGGAAAACCCAATAACACTTTGCCCGACCTGAGAATCGAACCCAAGACCTCATGCTCAGCAGTCGTGCTTTGCGACCACTAGACCAACGAGGCAGTTAGATATATACCTATATTGTGTGAATAAGTTTAAAATACTCTATTCAACGGATACCTCCTCCTTTTCCTGATTTGAAATAAATAAAAGATGTAAGAAGGTAGGTATTGTTGCAACAAAATGTGCGATTTGTCTTAATGACAAAAGCAGTGCACATGCAAAAATAAATCTTACTACAAACACTAAAAACTCTGTTTTCAACGTGATAAGAATCTGATCTCCTCTCCGAGCCGGTCTGTGTGAACGGACCCTAAGACGTCGAGTGTAAATAAAGGAAGGTCACTTACTTGTATCGCTTTATTTACCTTGGCAAATTTATCGTGCTGCATGATAGACCGGTACGCGGCCCAGCCCGCCGCACCCGTGCCTATGATGAGGTACTGGACACAATCAGGTAGGTCCTGATCGCTAAGCGGCCGTTTGACCTTCCGTCGAGGTTGCCCTGGACAACAAAACACAATCGTTATTGTATTAACATAACACCCACATCACCCACATCTGAATTATCATTATCTATAATAAAAAATATAATATGTACTTTATGTATACAAATGAATATAATGGAAATGTCTATTTGTAATATAAAAAAAAACAGACTAAAAATGTTTGTTTGTCATTCGTTAATCTCCGAAACGAACGGACCGATGGTCGCCATGGTCGCGCGTGGAAGGGGGCCGGTGGGATGAGGTCGTGGAGTTCTGGGGCACACTGACCGAAGTACAGTCTGTCGAAGACCGATAAGATTGCAACCTTTCAATTCAACTCTAAAGGACACTGCGTTCAAAGCACAAAAGCGTTGTATACGGGCTATGTTTGGGTTGCAAACTACTGACAGTTGCAAACCAATGTATAGGCAGCATAAAATTCTTACACTTCCGTCACTCTACTTATTGGAAGTATCGCTATTTGTAAAAACCAATCCTCATTTGTTTCCCCTTCTGAATAACAATACGGGTAGAAAAAGACGTGAGAAATACAGACTTTGGGTGCAGTCACTCCCTGCAAAAACAGCATTTCTAAGTAAAAGTGTAATATGCATGGGTCCATTAATATATAATAAAATCCCTAATGCCATTAAGATAATGAACATTAATTCATTCAAGAGAGAACTAAATAAAAAGCTTTTTTACAAAAAAAGATAACCGCCTTCAGAAACTACATAATAAAAATAACTTTAGTTTTGGAAGTCGGCGGCTTTGGTTTTGTTTTTTGTTATGTACCTAGGTAAGTATTGCCACCGACTTCCAAAACTAAAGTTATTTTTATTATGTAGTTTCTGAAGGCGGTTATCTTTTTTTGTAAAAAAGCTTTTTATTTTTCACTTTTTAGTGCTTGTGTATTAATGTTTGAAATCCTTACAAAAAGCCCTCTTTCAAACAATACCTCACACGATATACACACATCAAAAGTGTCTAGGGATCAACATCCCTAACACTTGTTAGGGATGTTGATCCCTAGACACTTTTGATGTGTATATTTAATTTTGGAAACTGGTAGGAGGGGTTGACGTACCCCCCCCCCCTTTTCCTTCAGTCAGTCATCGACTACACGTATAAACAAAGCAATTTCACTTGTTACGATATTGCTGCTGTGATTCTGTGAGGAGTTCCATTCCATATCTCCGAAGTTTATCATCAGATATTGAAATGGTGACAATGGGACCACACGGGAAGCACCAGCTTTCAAATAAAAAAAGAATCATGAAAATCGATTCACCCAGTCGCAAGTTAGGAGCTAACAAACATAAAAAAAAAATACAGACGAATTGATAACCTCCTCCTTTTTTTGAAGTCGGTTAAAAAATGCTAATTAGTAAGGGATACTATAACGTTACGGATTTCTTGAATGACAAATTTTGACAGATATGACAGATAATGTAATTTGTATTCTATTTTTATTAATTTTATTGTTCTAATTTTTTTATTTTTTTATTTTGTATTGACTGAAATTATGTATTTATAAAATGATTGAATTTTGACTATAGGTAGGTACTCTCAAACTATTTTGTACGCCGAATTTGGCAAAACATGTTGAACCAATGTCAAGCTAGTTTCCATCCATATGTGCATATCTATGTATCATGTTACACATGTTTATACAAATAAACGCATATTCATCTTCATCTTGCGGCGATAAGCCATCGTCGGCCTATCATCTGCACGCGACCGACTCTTTGTAGAACCTACATCTGCGTTGGTATATTGGACTCGGTTTGCCTGACGTGTGCGAGCATGTGTTATGTTATAACATTGTTAAGTAAATAAATTTTAAAATAAATCACCTAGATGGATATCACTTACATATAAATTTTTCACTCGTTGCTAGCTTGTTTTCTCTCCACAAATACAATTTATACATCTGAAAGAAAACGAAAATTAGAGATGCAACAGAAAATGATTTGGCCTATTACCAGATACCCGGCCTTGGCTTGCTCGAATAGATGAGTATCCGGCAGCCGAACATTCCGGATACTCAGCAAAAATACTATTACACAAAATTTAAGACTTCCTAAATGTCAAAAACGCAGCATTTTCATTTTATACCTTTTGTATATAACAGGTTTTGTATATGACTTCATTATGTTTTTTAAACTTCTACAAAGTCATATGAAAATGCAATTAGGTATATAAAGATACCTACTTAAATCTAAACAAAGTCGAATTCAACAATCCAAAAATATTAATAAAAACACAAAAAAATTAAACGATAAAATACCTAACCTAAACCTGTAACAATTAAATTAAGTGTCGAAATATTGTACATATTTGTTAACATTATGGCAATACACTGAATCCAATTTTTAAAGGATTTTATCAATAAATGGTTTTATTAAGTTAGTATATTAGCTCATTATTATTTTTAACTTTTTTATAAAATACCTACGTATAATTATTATATATTTTACATTCTTATTTAGCAGGAAAATTTAAACACTAACGCTTCATTTATTTATTTATTTAAAACTTTATGCACAAGTAAAAATACACACATCAAAAGTGTCTAGGGATCAACATCCCTAATCAATGTTAGGGATGTTGATCCCTAGACACTTTTGATGTGTATATATACTGTATGTATCCTATGTGTGCCTTCTCTCGGTGAAAGGGGAAAATAACCACTGGGAGTGCAATGTCAATACATGGTGGAAGGGACATCACGAAAACTTTTACAATGGATGAGTATCGATTCTAGATTACTCATTACCATATAGAACACCTACTGAATACCACTAAATATAAACACTTGGCAATAAAATGTACAATTATTTTACTTTAAGTCGGTTGGTCAAGAGTTCAGCTTAATATAGGTACTTAGTTAATCTTTAATTGATGTCTTTGCTAGTTGGGCTTTGTTGCCTTTGTTGGTCCAGAGTAGACGTTTGTATTTGGAGTTTGAACACTGCGTATACGCAACGCTAATAAGGCGATGTTCTAAACGCGAATACGCGTCTTTCGGGCGAACTACATTATGTTCATGCGAATCCGTGAAACAACGTACCAAGTACTAGAAACCAATTCATCATGTAGGCTGCCCTTCTCTCATTATCATTGTTGATGTTCATGTTCACGCAACTATCAATCTTTTCTTTGGTCTTCTTCTCCCTCATCATTAGTCATCATCCATCAACATTTATATCCATAACTCTTACTTCACATGTGTTACATTCCTCCTCTTCTCACACCTAGATAAACCTTCCAACTATTCTGTGATTGGCGCCACTTTCAAACTTCCTCTAATAAATTCATTTCTCACCTATCTTTACTAGGTACTTCACATATCCATCTCAACATTCTCCTGTGTACCAATTATGAGTTTTTAAAAACAGACATTCACGTGAATGTCGCGTGCCATCAATACAAACTAAAAACACATTTCAACACTGTGATAAATATCACCAGCAATTAAATTATCACCGAATTTAATTTGATGACCCAGCGTGACTATCGCTGCGATTCTCTCTGTCACGGAGACGGCACCTTGTTCTGCAAACCCTCACCATTTTCAAAGATCTCCTGACGAGTAGGCCGGATTCTACTACAGTTTCAATTATTGCATGCAGCCTTGCGGAGGCCTCGGCGTTGCTTTTGACGAACTGGCAGATTTAAAATATTTTTATTAGTGTAACTTGACTAGCCCATTGACTTCGGAATTTTCAAGAACGTATTGAATAGGTACAATTTAATGTATTGTAATTTGAAAATGAACATATCAATCATTCGGTAGGGCGTCAAGTCGGTTTAAACATACATGATTACATACATGTATACATGATTCCATACATCTTAAATAACGAAGCCAAAAGTTTTGTTATTCTTTCCATGAATTGCGAGATATTTTCTGTTCTAAACCTAACCTTCTGGTAATGAAGATATACTTTTTATTTATAGGTTTTTTTTACAAAAACAAGTTTAATTTATTTTGTAGCAGACCTGTAAAACCCCGACAGCCCCTGTAATGTAGCATGCATCCGTAAGCACAATGTTTTGCGTTAGTTACATTTAGTTGGGGAGGCCAAGATGCTAAATGTGGATTTACTCGAGCGTGGTGGGGACCTTTTGGATTGTGAAGATTAGCTGCTAAAAATAAAAAAGGTTATGAGATGTATGCACTTTCACTGGTGGGGGGAGCGTGTAGAGATTTTCAAAAATGTAAAAAAAAATCGTGACCTTGGCATACTCGAGCGTGTCAGATATTAATAGTGTATACGCCCCACGTGTTTCTTATAACGGGGGAATAATAATCTGCCGGTTTGCATGGTGGGGGTGGCCGTACAAAGGGGTTGAAAATGGGGGAAAAAAAAATTTACTCGAGCGCGTCTGATTTTCAGAAGGGATGTTAAGTAAACCTTAAAGAGTCTCCCATTCGAAAGACTGACGATTTAGAAGCGACCAAAACTCATGGCCGATTTTTGAAAATGCAAAAAAAAATCGTGACCTTGACATACTCGAGCGCGTCAGATTTTTATACAGAGGGTTCAGCTTGATGTCCTTATCGTGCTGACCCATAATCTGACAATTATGTGGAGGAGTTCCCTTAACCTGACGGTTTTAATTTTTTTTATATATTATTTTTTCAATTATGTGCCTAATGTAATAAGTACAACTAATAAATATAAGAGAAATAATTAAGAGAGAGATTATTGGCCAATTAAGAGAATCGCAGAGTGAAAACTACATAGTTCTTAGCAGCTGCTAGTACAACACTTTTTTGATTATTTAACTACTTCGGCTTGTGTAAATCGGCAGATTATATTATTTTCGTAATCCTTGAAAGATTTCCTTCAAAATAAAATGAAAATTAACCGCGCTCGAGAATGTCCAGGTGACATATTTTTTTTGCAACTTTGTGACTTTGCTATTTCCTTACGTTACGCACAAATCGTCAGATTATTGAAATGCACACTTTTCTGCATGTAATTAACTTACCCTGCCTTAATCTGACGCGCTCGAGTAAATCCAACGATCGATTTTTTTTTACTAATCTGATCGGCTGTCCTAGCCGCGCGGCTCTATTTACAAGGCTTACCTATATTTGGTGGAGGTACTTAACAGGGAGCAAGGTATCCCCCCTTATATTAATCTGCCGCGCTCGAGTAAATCCAAAAATCCCTTCCTGGCCTCCCCAACTAATTGGAATACTGGTATTCAGCTGCATTCGATTAGACTGGAAGCTAACCCCAACGTAGTTGGGAAAAGGCTAAGCAGATGACATTGGACGTGCCCATAAACTGCCCTGCAAACCTGCGAACCTGTGTGTAGTTAATAATAAATTTGGATACTGACCCCACCAAACGTACCGAAGAACGACAACATCGCCCACACATAGATCCAGGGGAACGGCGGGGGCGGTGGTGGTGGGGGCGGCGGAGGATCCAGTATAGGTTTCAACGAACAAGGCCCTTGCCTTTTCGCGCAGTCAATCATTGGCTGGAACGTCAATCAAAATATATTTTTCAAAATGAACTTAATGGTATCTTGAGTAATCGTATCAGCGACGCGTCCCGTGATGGGCCTTGACTGAGCAAAATGTCTCGCGAGACAACGCGTTCTTTTATTGGGTTCGTGTCCTAACGAATCATGTGAGCTTCGTCCAGTCGCGTGGCAGTGTGTGAGAAGCCTACAACCTCACCTTTTTCAGCTTTTTAGTGGTCCAGCTGAAAAAAAAAGCCCTAAACACTTCCTAACAACAACACATCCATTTCTCGGGTTGGGGCTGTTAAATATGGACGCAGTTTTTCTTAGTCTCTAGCGCAGTTTTTCTTAGACAAGTTTGGTGCACATCTAGGTTCCACTGATTTGTAAAAGAGTTCGATTCATATTTTCTTTTGAATTTGATGGAAGATGCGGCGAAATTTTCAGACTTTCCATATTTTCATGGTCGCTGTAACTATATCTTCATTAGGAATCTTGCCATATGAGCAGTTGATACAATAATAATAACAACATGTCCTCTGTATTTAAGGACCTATTGACTTCGTGATTACAACCATGACATCAGTAATACGCTCAAGTAATTGTACGAAAAACAGTTATTTATTAGAAACTATGCGACATTTTAAAAAACTAAAGATAAAATCTAGGTATTCTATTTTTTTTTATCAGAAATCAGAGCCCTTCGCATCACGTTTCTGCTTTCATCGACAAGTTGTCTGTCAGCTCTAGCTCCTCCTTCTCCGCTTCCTCCAACAAGGACATGCGGTCCAGCGGCTTCCACGGCTCGTGGAACGCATACTTGTACTTGCTCTTGCCGTGGTACCCCAGGCTGGGCAGCACCTCCTTCGCTACTTCAGTCAATCTCTTCGGCTTATCCTTCCAGTAGTCCGGATGCACGATAGGAGAGTTGTGAAACAAGTCTTGAACACAAGAACTCGATTGCAAACTAGTTCCCGGAGTATTGAACAGCTCCGACGAATCCTCATTCGGTATTTCCTGTCAAAAAACGTTACTATTCACTTCAGGACTATCGGCTGGGAGGTGTTATAGTGCGTTGGACGAAATTCAGTACCCTCGAAAACTTTGTAATTATGAAAATGAAACCATCTGATTGTCTTGTAAAAGGTCTATTTCATTAAGGTCTATTTCAGTATGATGTTTGGGTGTATATATTATAATTTAGTTCAAATTGCATGAGCTGGATTAAGCTGCGCCCCCAGTGGGTGTTTTTGCGATGTTTGGTTTGTTCATGTTCTGGCTGTCTCCTATCATGGTATCCGTTTCCCGCTTGTTTTTGCCTGTGAATTTTCCGAAGAAGCCTTTAAGTCGTCCAAGGAAGGTATCGTCTTTGGTCTCCTCTTCCACGTCGCGCTGCTGATGTTGTTGTTGGTAGCCGTGATGGTAGCGAGGGGGATAGTTTGAGGCTTGATGGTGTTGCTCGTCAGAGATTGTGTGCACCACGCCGGTCCGCTGATGAACAAAGCACAAGCTGGATTTCATTAGATACTTAATTTCACGGCGCGGGACTCTGATTTCGTCAAACGCACTATTTAAACACCGTTTTATGAATGTCGCAAAGATTCAATAAAAGTTTATAGTGATTGATTAATGCATTTAAAAAAGTGTAGTTACCTTGACATTACTGGGCGGGAGCGGTGGCACGACAGTGTCGGGCACTTTTATTCTGTAAGGGTCGTAGTTCGGGGGCTGGGGCTCGTCCGGGCACTCGCAGCGCCAGGGCTGCGAGGGCTGTTCGGGCTTGGGCCATGGCTCCACTTTCTTGCCTTCGGTCTGCGCTATATCTTTACAGCACCCTCCTTTGTCTTGTGAGTAATTAAGGCGACCCGCTGCAACAACGAAACAGGTTAGGAATTTATTAATGTATAAATACTGGATAAATTATAACAAACTAAATAAAATAAATTATTATGTCCAAAAGTTATACTTAAAATTTCGAGATTTGCAGTAGGTATCGCAATGCGTACTAATACATACTTTCTTTTAATACACAATGCGACTTTTAACACACATAATACTAGACTTGGAACGGTACTAGGCGACTTTGTGCCGATGCCGGTACGAGCTCGTACGTATGACGTCCAGTGCCATCTTGAAATGACGGCACGGGCCGTGGGTGCAGTTCCGGAATATATGAATAAATGTTGACTTACTTAAACTGGAGACAACTTGCCCTACACTAGTATTGGATAGCGCTAGGGCGGCATGGTTCAAGTGCTTCGCCTGCGTGGTGCAACGAAACGGACCAAGCATCTTGACTCCAGACACGTAAATTTTCAACGACATAAAAATTATTATTAACACACCCAATTTAGAAGTTACATTTAAATAAATTACATTGTTTTTGTGAGGTACGGTTTATGTAAGGTTTAGGTTTTTAGAGAATAGTTTTCTGACAGGCATTTGGAAAAAAGTGAACGAGATGATATATTCTTTTTTGTCTTTTAGAACATAGGTACCTAGCAGGTTTTTCTGTCAAAAAAGGACTTACTTAGGATTACATAAAAGAGGTTGAACGTTTTTCAATTTGTGACGCCATTAACCAATAACGCTAAAACACAGCTTCTCTAAAAAAACTTTATTTTAAAACGTGATTAATTTTAGTTACCTGTAAAATTATATTTTACGTTTGTTTGAAATTAATAAACAGTCCGTTGAGTCGGCACAAAAGTGACGTCACAGCTGTCTTTTGCCATACAAAATCTATGGGAAAATCGCGTTTTGACAGCTTATAATAAGTACGTCTATCAATAAGTGGTGCCAACCATCTTTATCTTTATTACATAGTCTTCTGTACGCTTAGATGTTTTAAACTACGCAACAGATTTTTATCGGTTTTGACGGTTTTCATCAATAGATAGAATGATTCAAGGGGAACGTTAACATATTATCTACATTGCACGAGTGCGAAGCCGGAGTGGGTCGCTAGTTAATAATAAATAAATACCAGAGCTTATTTGATGTAGAACTAGGTATGTACTTTGAAAGTTTGCACTCCACAGTTTTTTTTGGATCATTGGTTATAAATCGCTATTATCTGCATAAGAATTCTTATGCAGATAATAGCGGTTTATAACTTATTTAAGAGACTTAAAGCGCAGGCCACACCGCCAGCTAGCGGGCGGGCGGGCTAGGCGGGCGGGCGAAGCGAACGAAGGAAACTATACAAACTACGCGAAATATTGGCGAGCTAAACTATGGGGTTCACACCGAAAACTACGGGCAGACGAGCGACGGATATTTCGTTAGCTTAGCTCGTTAGGTTAGTCGGTAGCTCGCGGTGTGAACCGAATTTATGTAAAGAAGTGAAACGATGATCGCCCGCCTAGCCCGCCCGCCCGCTAGCTGGGAATCGTCGGATATTTCGTTAAGCGCAGGCCACACCGCCAGCTAGCGGGCGGGCGAAGCGAACGAAGGAAACTATACAAACTACGCGAAATATTGGCGAGCTAAACTATGGGGTTCACACCGAAAACTACGGACAGACGAGCGACGGATATTTCGTTAGCTTAGCTCGTTGGTTAGTCGGTAGCTCGCGGTGTGAACCGAAGTATGTAAAGAGGTGAAACGATGTTCGCCCGCCTAGCCCGCCCGCCCGCTAGCTGGGAATCGTCGGATATTTCGTTAGCTTAGCTCGTTACTTCGGTTCACACCGCGAGCTACCGACTAAGTTAGGTTAGTCGGTAGCTCGCGGTGTGAACCGAAGTATGTAAAGAGGTGAAACGATGTTCGCCCGCCTAGCCCGCCCGCCCGCTAGCTGGCGGTGTGGCCTGCGCTTAAGCTTAGCTCGTCAGGTTAGTCGGTAGCTCGCGGTGTGAACCGAAGTATGTAAAGAGGTGAAACGATGTTCGCCCGCTTAGCCCGCCCGCCCGCTAGCTGGCGGTGTGGCCTGCGCTTCGTATTCATGCGAGACTATGACAAAAGAAACAAAATAATACATTCCAAACATAATTTATTTTTGTACAAAATAACATTAGAATTATTTTTTAATAAATACATCACTTAATTGCTCGTTCTTTTTTTACAAAAATACTTTTAATAAATTCACATAAATAGTTGTTACAACATGGAATGGCATAGCACAAACACTATCAGGAAGATCGCACAAAGCAAATAAACATTATATTAAATATTGATAATTTTTTAAACTAAAAACATGAAGGGATTCGTGACATGCTGCAGTTTAAAGGTCATAGCTAATTAGAGTCACACGTCACCCGACTAGCACCGCGTCGCCTCGAGCGGTTAGTATTCTTTATATGGAGTACTATGGCTTTACGCTCACTACTTCAACTCCGGAGCGCCTCGCCCGCAGGCTGACCACGCGCGGACTGCGAGTGGACCACGCGGTGACCACCCGTTGCTCGCACGCTTGCTTTGCTTTGCCCACGTGCAGGTCCCGAATGGATGCATTGTGATGATCCTCGACAAACTACTCATCTATCGCGGACAACGCAATGTCCATTCGTTGGCCACGCGACGATTACTGGTTGACACGCAGCATCCAACCGTGGACCACCTGTCGACAACGAGTGGACACCGAACGACGAGATGGTGCCGGTCCGGTGTCGGTGACCTATGACCTTAAACCGTTAACTTAAGGTTTATGTTGGAGTGACACGAATGCTTGGCAATCCGTGCAAAAACTATTCCCTACGATCTACAGTAACCCCCGGTTCCCATTGAATCGAATGGACAACTACTTTTACTCACATAACATGTGATTTATTTGATTACATTCAGGCACATAAGACTTGATCAAGTTTCACAAAATTGGGTGTAATCCTGTGAAACAGTACCCTAACTGCACAGCACACTAGTCCAACCATACCCAATCATATTTCTTGAAACAATTTCGGCAAACTGTCAATATTTGTGTTGATTCACTTTTGAGAATCCGGGAGTTAGGAATTGGTCAGTCAGACAGGACTATATGTATAACCACTGGATCATGTTAGCCTTGCCGCATACAGGCCACAAAACACAAAACGCCGCCACCGAAGCTGCGAACTGCAGTTTAGACTTATTCATGGAATACGGAAGGTAGCTTCGTATTACAGACTACTAATGCTCCGACATCTGCGACACACGCGATACCTCTTGCGTCGGAATTAGGTGATAAGCGCCGGCTCATTATTAATTGGTCATTATTTAACTGTTGGTTGAAATGTTAAAAGATAGTAGTCTACAGTTCCAATATTTGTAAACACGTGAACATTATGTATCTATGTGTAGGTAATCGTCAATTCCTAATTTGTAATACTTTTTACGTATTATGATTTAATTTTAGTAGTTTTCATGCAAGGTATATTACATTCACGTTTAATTCTGTATTCATATATTGTAAATTATTGATTTCATATGGAGTTTCTTGCCCATTCTTCTCCATATGAAACTATCTTTTGGAAGGGGCAACAAGATTCAATTCTTTTTTTCTTGTTCAAAAGTGCCTTTTAGTGACTCAATTGAAATAAATGATTTGACTTTGACTTTCAAGTAAGGTAGCGGCCAGCCACAGTTGCTTTGGCTACCGGGGACAAGTGGCTGTCGCGCTGTTCCGCTACTTAGGGCTGCTTGCTCCACAGGTGGCAGCGTCTTGTGGCTACTAATACCGAGACTTGCAAACCATTTTGTAGTATTGCTAACTACACTATTATATCGACTCGCGTTAAAAATATTTTATATATTTACATTACTTAACTACAACTTTCTGTAAGCTTACCATTATGTACAGGGGAAGTCTGGCTTCAAGATTTAGGTATAATTCGCAATTATCTAATAATATAACAGGTATAAAAAGACATTTAACAAAGCCGAAAGCTGCATGTTGTTACCATCATTGTAAGCATCTCTTTTTTCATACTTGGGAAACTTCTGTTTACGGAGATATTGAAGATCCAACGGTTTTTTCAAAAGAAGAAACCATTTTTAAATGTTCTAATAAACGTTAAATACTTCCACGTACTATTGAACACGCTTGTTATAACGTGTATGTGCTTCGTGCGTTAAATTGCGCGTACCATAAACCGAAGGGTGAAAAGCTATATGGTTTAAGCGACATTTTTTTTTAACTTTACAGCTGAGCCATTTAAATTGTTTAGGGTGTTACCACACCAATCGAGCGATCGTCATCGATCGATGGTAGAATGGATTAGTCGACGTCGATCGATAGTTTCTACCACACCAATCGATCGATAGCCGATAAATGCCATCCATCGATGGTAGAATGGGTTGGTCGACGTCGATCGATAGTTTCTACTAGACCAATCGATCGATTGGTTAGTCGACCGGTATCTGTCGATAAATTAAAGCTACCACACCAATCGATCAACGTCGACCGATGTCGATCGATGGCATCGATCGACTATCGATCGATTGGTGTGGAAACACCCTTACGAAAAAAGTCGTCATTTGAGAAATTATGTTTTTTTGAAATGTCGTTTAAACCAAATAGCTTTTCACCAAAAACAAAAGTCGTTGCCCAGTAAAAATGTTCTCTCATTGCCACTTAGTTTGATGGGCAGAATGCGTAATTACCGGCTATGTAATGTGTCTTTTTACACCTCATATCTATTTTTATTTATTAAACAAACTATAATAGTATGGGCTTCTAGTTTCCTGAAAAGGTTTACACGTACAAACAACAAAGAAGATAGGTATGCAGGGTTGTCAGATATAGTTGAAGTTTTCTTAGAAACCGATGGATGTTTTCAAATGTAATTTAATTTAAAAAGTAGATAATAAACAGTTCATTAATTAAGTTAAGTTTCACTCGAAGACATCCATCGGTTTTTAAAAAAACTTTAATTATATCTCACGACCCTGGATATCTGTCGCTTTTGTTGGCTGTACAATGCTTGTTGTACAAAAAACGAAAAAAAAAACTCCAAAAAACTAATTATTCATTGCCGAGTAAATAAATATTCAATAACTTCAAAGCAAACTGGCAATGAATGGTATTTTTTTAAATAACCGCTATATACCTACCCATGTCAACTATAAGTCCAATTGAGGTCTAAAATAAGTTTATATTTACGATTTACTACATTATACACATATACAATGTAATTTTACACCAGGCACGCTCTGTAATACACAATTTGTTTCGAATAATTCGACCAATAACTAGTTGACATAGGTGCACCTCTAGTAACTAATTGTTTATGATTATAATATAGTGTTTCTGGTTTTATAATTATTGACCGATACTTATGCACATGATTGTACTCATAATAACATACAACTTTCCCAAAAAAAAAAATATTTTTAGTTTGCAAAATGCTTGACTCTAACGCACCAATAGAATATTGAGTAACAAAAATCAGCACACAATCAGTTGTAATTTAATTTAGATAGTTTTGCGTTTTTGCAAACAAAACTATTCAACTCTTACCATTTTTTATTTTCGTTTATCTTCTGACCGTACGGAACGCGCACGTAAGCACGCCTTTGGGGAGATTGGAGTAATGTGCTTTGCATATCTTCTATATATCTTCTATCTTTGCATACCCAAAAATAGTTTCTTTGGAAAAGTTGTTTGTTATCATGATTGCAATCATGTGTTTAAGTATTTATTATACATATATAATTTGATGTACTCATATCGTTGGTGAAGTTACAAAATACACTGTGTTGCGCTAATTTATAAAAAAAATATGTACCTACATTTTGGGATATCAAATCACAGTACATTAATATAGGTTTAATTTTTGAAATGTCTAAATTAAAAAAAAAAGTAAGATAAAATAAATGACAGTATGTATAGATTGACTTAAAATCGGAGCTTAACTATATAATAGGTCATTTTAAATTATATAACTATAATATATGTCTATTTTGACTCGAAATATAATTAAAAGGAAAACAAGATGCAATATCCAAGTACTTATTGCTTCTCAAACACTTCTCTGATTTAAAAAAACTAAACGTGGCTTTAGTTCTGCACAGTACAGAGCATGTTTATAATACCAGCCTATTAGTGTCCCACTGCTGGGCAAAGGTCTCTTCTCATACAGAGAAGGCACGAGCATTGATCACCACGCATGCTCAAGGCGGATTGGCGATTTCAGACTTATATTAAATTTAAGTCCTACTCACGATGTTTTCCTTCACCGATGTCAGATGGCCAAGTACATTGGTACTTGCCCGTGCCCGGTTGCAAACCAACAGCCTCATACATGAGGGGCGGGCGCCTTATCTACTGGGACATCACGACATTCTGCGTCATTATGAGCATGTTTATAGCAGTGAGACTATAAATACTACCATTATTTTAATACACGTCTTTATTCTGGCAAACATGAGTGCGGTCAAATCATAATACTGACATGCCACGCCCGCTATCGAATATTACCAAGGTTCAACCAAATTGGTAAAATCAAATTATTTTTTCTTTTATTCAATCAATTTTATTTGACCAATTTGGTTGAAAAAAAAGAGAAAAACCAGTAGGTAACGGACTACTGCGACATGTATTATATTACTATTAATATTCTTCTGACCGAATTTCGGTCAATGGTAGTCAATCTCAATGGAGACTAGCCAATAGCGATACGTGCATACACACGCAAGGCACGGTGTTACACCACCAACTCCTAAACTTCGGGCTGCTACTGAGAGATTCCCTAATGGAAAACCCCAATAACACTTTGAACCCCGGGAAACGAATCCAGGACCGCATGCTCAGCAGTCGCTCTTGCCATAACGAAACCAAGAATTAATTGGCAAGAATACTGTAACAACTACCTATTAGCTGTTGGAGCAGTATCTGAATTCTTTTTAATTGTATGAAATCTGTCCGGCTTGCTTTGTTTTGACTCCTAGGCACTGCTTGAGTATGGTTTAAATAACAATAAGTGCCAATAGCGTGTCATAAGTATGATTCTGTGACTTGGTTATTGTATAATATCCGGCATTAGACAGTCCACATCGTTTATTGGGTAAACTAGGGCACTATTTTAACCACTATCCCAATACAAATAAATGTGAAAGTCTGTTAACATTTGTGTGAAAATATTTAAATTTTTATTACCAAATTACGGCTAGCAATCTTGCTCCATCATAAAAAAGTTTATTTTTTGTTTACTAGAAACCTGAAAATGTGTTTTGGTACTCATCAGCTGATTAATATACTTATATCAAAGTCAAAGCATTTATTTTAATGAAACCATTTACAGGCACTTTTGAATTGTCAAGAAGTGGGTCAGATAGTCAGAAAGTTGAACCTATTTGCTTGTTCCAAAACGTAGGTAGGTCTCTTCTTCTCAATAAAATTTAGTTCTATTAATTTAATTATATGTATATTGGATCAATCAGCTGTCTTTTTTTTTGCGATTTCAGGGTTGGTCCCATGGTAAAACATGTTCAAAGTAAGGAGTACAATAACCTTTTCAGGTTCTTGTTAAACATAAACTAAGGCATAGAATGGATGCTTTTTTCGCGTACGGACGACAGCGCTTTAGGGTAAACACTGCGGCATCTTATGCGGTTGTAATAGGAGCGAGTTTACAATAAAAAAGTATAGTCTGATGTGTCGGGTCTCCGACAAACTAGAATTCAAACGTTGTAGCATGGTGCGGGTGACAGAAGACATGGCATGACTAAGGATTAGACAACTTTCAATCGAATTAATAATATAATATCGATTAAAAACGGACAAATATTCCGAATTTGATTCAGAAGAAAAGGCATTTCTCAATGTGTTTATCCTAATAATAATTACATTATAGACAACACACCTTCTATAATATTATTGCGTGAACCTACCTAAGTAACATTCTAATCTTCTCACCCGCACCATGCTACAACATCTGAAATATAAAACGTAACTGTTTAAAATTGTATAAAACCCTGTATTCATAGTTAACAATTGTTGCAAAACATGTTTTTGCAACACTAAAACAATGTTGCGCTACTTTTGTTTACCATGTACACAAGGGATTACTTACATGTAACTTTTTTCTATACTGTATAAAAAAGCGTTTCAAACCAATTGGATATTATGCACGCTTTCACTTCACTCAACACTAATGTCCACAAACACACTCACAGTTCACTTAGTAAACACATAGGTCCTGTAAAGGCGGAGCTGTCCTCATTCGAGGCCGAACAACCAGTTGATGCCTTGAGCGAGGAATAAGATGAGGGGCTGCCAGGCCACCAGCCAACGGATCCAGTCCAGTAGCTGGCCGTAGAGGAGGTGCGGCCGGTCCCAACTGAGGACGCGTTAAGGCTGATAGATTGGTGATCAAAGTAGGCAGTTATTAATTTACAAAAACCTATACATAATAATGTATAACTTTTTGATCAAACCTCATCTCTTCATTCATTTCATTCCTCATCTTTATAGTAATCCATAATGTGAAACAATTATGGACCCTGTCGGGCACAGCTAAATTTATAGTAAGTAGGAGAAAGAGAGAATTTTATTCATTTTCCCTACAAATCGACCTCTAATCGATCGATTTTCCTTTGTTTTCCTGTTTTTTTCTTAGTATATCGATGAATTGATATTGTCAAAACAAAAACAAGAGTTTTTAAATGGCGCTTTAACGCCGCGTCATACATGACTTTAACAAAACTAACGTCTCGTTTTCGCGGCGTTAACGTCGCGTATCAGTTTTCTTAGATAGTACTACTCAGATTACCCACTTATTTCGAAGTGAGGCTTTGTGATGTGTCTTTTTACACCCTGTATCCCATCTGCAGCTAAAGTGTCCCTACACCTGCACTTTAGAGGACATTAACAACGCTACTAATACCACGATAAACATGACCTGACCTGACCTGATGACATGACCTACAAGGCCCAAAAATCGAAAAAGAAAAAAGTTAGAAAAAAGATCTTCTTTCTTTATCGTGTGGGCAGTAAGGTCTTATGACCCCACACACCCTAGTGACAGAGTTTCTAAATCGCCTCAAGGGCCTCTGACATGGTTTGAGTGCAACAGTAAGTTCAGGTTTCCTCAGAAAAAAGATTATCTAAATCGATTTGAAAAGCAGACACCCTGTATAAAACAGCGGAATAGTAAAGGATACGGGTTGGTGAACATCCTCTTGAGGTCCACCTTCTCCTTACAGTAGGGGCAGGTCTGCTTCTTGCCGACGATGCACCAGCCGCGGATACAGAACTCGTGGAACACGTGGCCGCAGGTCAGCTTGTACGTGTTCTCTGTTAGAAAACGTACAGACAAAGTAAAACACGAGAAAGACGGTAGGTAGTACAGATAATGGTTCCGGGTCTGGTTGTTTGTGTATGTGAGTTTATATGTTTGTACACTCCCACGATACAGGCGAAATTTCTAGACAGTGTAGCTTTAACAAAATCACTTCAGTAAAATAGCTCCACTTTCTTCAAGAGTGGCAAGATGTAACGCAACATCGCGATAGATGGAAGAAATGGAGAGAGGCCTT
This sequence comes from Hoplodrina blanda, assembly GCA_949316365.1. NCBI lineage: Eukaryota > Metazoa > Arthropoda > Insecta > Lepidoptera > Noctuidae > Hoplodrina > Hoplodrina blanda. Next base: position 685,642 of record OX438564.1, on the reverse strand, counting down.
TGCCCAGCAGTGGGACAGTACAGGCTAGTTATAATAATAATAAAATTATTTTTTCACAGATAGAAGAAAAAATACCATATTGGCTAAAGGAGTTTAATTACAATTTGTTAAAATACATCTGTTAGTAAGATGGGGATCACCAAAGTGGGTGGATACTTGTACCTTGGGAACTGGTGAAGTGTTGTTATAATTATTATCGCACTTAATTGTGTGAACGTATACCAAGTCATAATATTAGAAAGGTACGTGACTATTAATCTATATTGACATAATAAAGCAAGAGTTTATTATTGGTTTGTTTAAACGCGCTACGACTCATAAGAGCGGAGCAGAAACCAAAGAAAACTTAACGCGGGTGAAAAAAATCCCGCGTACGACTATTCATATTGTAATATAATTAAAAGAAATAATAAAATAGAGGTTTGCACCGGAGCGAGATTTCAACAACCGATTGAATTCACCGGTGATTGGCCAATCTCCGGTGAGAAACCGGAGGTCACCGGAGATTCGGAGAATAAAGAAATTTTATTTCTTTTTTTAATGTATACATTTTATATGAAGAAATAAGAATAATCAATTGATATACTTTATGATATAATCATTTATTTAATAAAAAAAAGTTTTATAAAGATAACAAATGCCGATTTTGATTTAAAAAACAGAACATGTCAACAGCGTCATAGCGTAACATGTTTCTTCTATCATTAAGTTTTTGGCCTGTCGCCGAAAATACTCTCTCTGACCTTACAGAAGTAGCAGGCACAACTAAGTAAGTATTTTGTCTAATTTGAAAAAATACGATACGACGATCACCGGAGATCAATCGGTTAATTACCGATTATTACACGACTGCCCCAAAAAAAGGAGTGTTATGTGTTCAGGGTTAATGTATGTATGTACATAATTATGTGAGTTTCTTTATTCCACCATAACTTTTAAACGCCTGAACCGATTTAGATGTATGGGGTATCGTTACAATCCTTGCATCGTTACGAGTGACATAGGCTAGTAAAAAATTAAAACGTAAATTAATACCAGCCTCAATTATTTTTTCATAATGAATCTGCCACCAGTTTGTATGCATTCAAGCGGAAGTTGCGGATTTACTTTTCGGAGCAATTGGAAAGAGTTGTATTATAATTCTCCATTCTATTCTTTATTAGGTATATTGTATTAAATATGTATTATAATATATAGGTATATATAAATATGTATGTATGTTTATTTTATGGTATTTTTTATAAGTAGTAAGTATGTAGTATTTTAAATATTTTGTACTTATGTACACTTGATTTTATTTGGATAAATACTTTTGTGTGTTTATTTCATTTTTTTTTTCAAATTAATTTTGCTGTTTAGCGCTCGTACATTAATTTGCACCTACCATGTTATCTCTTCACCACCTTTGGTCGGCTGTTAGAGAATGCCTAAGGCATTAAGTCCGCCTTTGTACTTTTGATGCATAAAGTTTAAATAAATAATAATAAATAAATCTGGTCGTGTCTATGTTTATCGTCTAGAATTTGACAAGTAGATTAAAAAAATATATATAACACTGTAAATAAAAAACGTAGTAAAAAAAACTGACGAGTAAACAAAGTACAAATAGGTATGTGTAATTGTTGCAGTCGTGTTTTTTAATTTTTTAAATTATAGTAGCTTGTTTCAATCGAGTACTTTTACCAGTAAATCACCGGTTATTCTCCGGTACTCACTGCTCCGGTGCAAACCTCTATAATAAAAATGGTGAAAGTAAAAGATATATTGCACCTTCATACATCAAAACCTTAGTAATAGTGCTGTACTATTAGTGGCTGTGTACGTACCTAGCACGCCCTCTACATTGACGTCCACTAGCAGCAGATTGCCGCAGACTGCGCAAACGTTGTTTTCCAACTGACGCGTCGGCATGCCCTCTTGGGTGTAGTACTGAAACATGTTCACGTATATTATATACAGTCTATACCTGGTACTCAGCTGCATCTGGTTAGACTGGAAGCCGACCCCAACGTAGTTGGGAAAAGGCTAGGCAGATGATGATGAATAACATACCTGAATTCACACACTTTACAAAGGGGGTATAGAAATTTGGAACATAACATAAAATCACGCCTGTAATTCCCGAAGGGTTAGGCAGAGGCAGAGGTTAGTACACCCACATTTCTCCAGTTATGTTTAAGTCCCATGTAAAAGGGGAGCTTTAATTAATTTTGATCCCATATTTTCGTTTCTGTGGGATAATTTAGGCTTTTCGCGGACAGAATCTAGTTTACTCATAAAGATATAAGTTCCTTACCCCAATAGAAGCGGCCATTTTATCACTACAATACTCTGCGACATCCCTGCCTAAGACTCCAAAGTACAGGCCGTAGAACAGCAACATGAGAGCCACGTCCATCCACTGCTGGGGCTTGTGGCCGAAAGCCAGGTTCAGCCCGAAGAACGTCAGCATCATTAAGATGTAGCCCACCACGCCGATGAAGCAGCTCACTTTGTATATTAGGTAGAACCATTTGTATACTAGTCTGGAATTATTGGAGAAGAATTTACCATACTTTTTACCCGACTACGGCAAAGCCAAAAGGAGGGTTATGATTTTGACCGGTATGTATGTTTGTATGTACGTATGTTTGTTTGTTCCCTCAGTATCATTACATGGCAAATGAGGTGTCGTTGGAAGCGTCTCAGTTGTCCGCTGGTTATAGGGTAGGTGACGTGTCACCAAATCCAATATGGCGCCCTCTAGGGGATGTGAAGTTGTAAACGAAAAAAAAAATTTTTTCGCACAGTATCGACATGGGTATCAAATTAAAGGGCTTGACGAGCACATTTGAAATATATATACATTATATAGCTTTTACTAGCTACTTTGCCTGTTTTTAACAGTGTCAACATGGGTATCAAATGAAAAGGCTTAATGAGTACATTTGAAATTCACCCCCAAAATAGTGTAAATAAAAAATAAGTTAAAAATAACTAAAACCCGACTACGACAAAATCGCGCACTGAAAAGTATATAACAAGAATAATATTCATTTGACCGATATTTTCGAAATTTTTAAGTAATAGCCGTGGTCGTGTGCCACCTAGTCAATAAAGATTTGTGTGAAACAACCGCAGGTGGCACACGACCACGTCTATTACTTAAAAATTTCGAAAATATCGGTCAAATGAATATTATTCTTGTTATATACTTTTCAGTGCGCGATTTTGTCGTAGTCGGGTTTTAGTTATTTTTATGTGTGTTATAAAAATTGTACTCTATGGAACAAATTTTTAAGATATCTAAAACTAGCGACCTGCCCCGGCTTCGCGCGGGTACAATGAACATACATTAACATTCCCCTTGAATCGCTCTATCTATTGATGGAAACCGCATTAAAATCCTTTGCGGAGTTTAATAATGTAAGCATACAGACGGCGGGAAGCGACTTTGTTTTATAATATGTACTTAGAGATAATAGTTTTATTTGGGTAGGTCTTGCATTTTGCATGGAATAGTTGACTTTTGCCCCATCAATCAATATTAGCCAAAAAAACAAAAAATACAATAAAAAGTAACATCGTCGTAAGTCTTAATTGTCTCACCGAGGTGTGGTGACCGACATAGGTCTGTTGGTAGATTTCCTTATGACTAGAGCGGTGAGCATGGTGAATATGCTCCAGATGACGATGAACCTCCACCATTGATTCTTGGCGCTCATCAGCACTGGTATCGACCACATCGCCACCATTGTGAAGAACTGGAAGTGAGTGGCAAAAAATTACAATAAACTGTGTATTTGAAGTGCTAGCTAACGCTTTCGGGGGCCAATTTATTGTGTGTGCAAGTCACCCTCTGCCGTTTTATCTGTGTCATACAAACATTAATCAGGCAGTGGCCGTAGTTCCTCCATAAAACCAGGTAACCAGTCCACTTAAATTGTGTGGCATTGTTAAGCAATATTTTATTTACAAGTTTTAATTTATTAATCCTATGGCAAAATAAATGAGTGTCCTAATTTTATGTATTATTAAATACTTATTTCAATCAAAATTATAACAGACCAAAATATATTATTTTCTTGTTACAGTACTACAGTACTCATTCATAGTTTATATGTTGCATTGTTGTACGATAAAGGTAATAAAAAGATTGATAATAAAACAATACAAATGTTTTAAACATAAAATTGAATGCTGTTTCTAATATGAAAATAAATTTCCGACTTGAAATATTAATATCGTAAAAAATTATAAAAAATATTAATTGTATCGAACATTCAGGCACTTGTCAACTCCATCTGATATGCGTATGCGCATGACTGACCAGCGCGGAGAGGTTGACTGGTGGTAGCGGGGGTGGGTGGGGGGTAAAGGAAAATGAATGTAATTTTTGCTAGCCTGTCGCATATTTAAGCCAATTTGAACCTCTGATGTTATTTATTACTTCAGTTAAATAAAATTTGGTGAGCATTTATCCATTTTGGTTAATAAAATTGTTGTCTAGTCTAAAACGCACAATAAAATTATTCTAGATAATATGCATATTTATTTTGAGACACAATGCAATGTTCTAGAAACCTTGTTTTGGTAAGAATTTAATTTATACATAAACTCTTTCAGTAAAGTAAAACACACACAGTTACAGCTTTATAAAAACAGTATTTGTTGTTGCCAATTTGTCTTTGATCTTAAAGCATAGAGCTACTCACAGCATAGGACCTGTAATGCCTCTTCTTCCACTCCATGACTATGATTTGTGCAACAATGAGGGTGACAATGAGGATCATGACCATGGTCGTGTGCATCGACTCATGGCCCTTGTGCAGCTCATGTAGCTTCTGATGATCATATCTGAAAAGGTTACATTACAGTAATACATGTTCAAGTTGATTGCATATTGTTAGTTATTGAAAAATATTTATAGAGTTGATAAAAAACAAGTTTATTATTTATTTTATTTATAATCTTAAACTAGGTATAACTTTGTCATAAATAGATAAGGTGGGTTTCATTCCATATGAGCACAAATGCATTACAAAATATTCATCTCACGTTGAGGCTCAAAAATTTTCATCAACATGTTTTCCTGAACCACTACTAACTGTGACTTGTCCCCTGTTCCCATACTAACATGCACTAACTATACAGGTGCATTCGCTAATTTATTGTCCACCTATGACTAAATAAGTCATGGGAAAAGTATCATCTATTCTTAAAGAGAGAATAGCTGATAGACGATTGTTTCATCATTTTGTCTTTTGTCATTACAGTTTGTTTAGTAATTAATTAACATACAATTGTGGTAGCTCTAACCGTAACATAAACACAATAGTCAGGTCAGGTCAAGTCTCCAACGAAAACTAAAACCAAGAACAAGGCGTTGACTCATTTTGTATGTTGAATGACATGATCAATATGTACATAATATCAGTGTTTTTTATCAACAATCAAGTAGAATCTAGTTTACAAGGTTAAAACATTAAGTGTGAGAAATTTTAATAAGAATTTTTTTAAATGTATTTTTCATGTTAATTCTTGATACATCAATTTATGTAGACGACACAGCAATGCAATAATAATAATAAAATAATAATAATAATAAAACATTTATTTATCTCCACAAATTACAGGCTTATGTGGTACGTAGACAAACAGGCATAAAAATATAAATGTAATTTGTGAGAGATTTAGAGTCCAAACTAAACCTAGACCTGTATCTTGGAGCTCCAATTCCCCCTTTACATCATCGTTGAGCCAGATAATAAATGAGAACTATTCAAAATTACATAACATGCAGAACTAAGAGGAAGAACAAAAAAGTGAGAGTGTGGTGTGGGTGTAATTTTTGGGTGCTTTTGAGGTGTGAAATGTTTATATTTATTGCAGAAGTGTTTATGTATGTGTTGGTTGAGCGAGGATGGTTGATGTGTAGTGGTTTTGGAGGAAGCCTATTGGAGTCCTTTAACTGGTGAGGAGCGCTTATAATGAAGATTAAAAGTTGAATGTTTATAAGAAATTCAGTTCTGAAACATCAGCCGATAGCCAATATTTTTTATGATGAAATAAATAAGCCATGTCATAAAAGATGAGTGACGTTTCAAATAATAGCCATTTTGGACGATATATTTTATCTACATATCATAATATTATTGAAACTGTGAGTTTAAGTATATATACAGTATATTATTGTGTTGCTTTCCCTTGCTAATAAACGTCTTTAAGTCATCACAGCAGTGTTTCCTAGCTAGGCCTCTTTTGGTACTGTTAAATAAAAATATTGTAGCTAATAAGAAGGCCTTATTGAAACCTAGACATGGCCTTAATATAGACATATGGTTTCTGACATAATTTTACCTCAGCTCAATTAAGTAATGCCCAATTTTATTATAATTAATTTGAGAGCGTATTATTTATTATCCATAAATAATTCGTTCACGTTATAGAATTCAAATGGGAGCTATAATCATTGTGTCAATGGGCTTATCAATAAAACAGAGTAGAGTCATCCAAATGAATGACCATGAATTTTCAATACGTAACTAATAAATTTATAAAAACCTTACCTCAACTTTTCTTCAGAAGTTAACTCCTCGTAAGTCTACACAGAAAACACAGTAGAATTAACATTAAAATTTATCACTACATAATAATATCACAGCAATCTTTTATTAGAATCCCATATGTTTTACCTTATTAGGATCGACTGGTCTGTGGAGATCCATGGCTATACTTTTACACTATTGAGAAATTACAGTATCTTATTAAATAACCATATGTGAATTAATTTAATTATAATAATTGAAATCCAAAAACTCCATGCAACTGATGCCGGACGGCCGGAGCGGAGACCTAAGCGTTCCAAAGCAAGGATTGGCAATCGTGTACTATTTAATGTTTCAAAATGTGCTTTCTCTATTTCACTTCTACTGAATTACTATTCTTGTCTTTGTTTCTCATGCTAAAATACATGATTTTGTAACCTGAACTGAATTTTCTGATAAAATTGTCAAAGTGACAGTTCAATTGCTGAAACATGTTCCGCTCCATGCCTTGTTTATGGATGGTTTTACCATAGATGATTGTCTAGTTTTGTGGTGTAATTTTTGACATTATTGACTTATGGTTGTCAAACTTCACGAGAAATAATAACGATTGACGGTTGATGTTTTTATTTTCGGAGTATTAAAATGTTTTGTTTATTATCAAAATAATTACAGATCTGAGAATCAAATGTTTATTTTTGATATCTTGTGGAGATCCACTTTATCACAATGCCGAATAAAGGTAAATACATAATAACCCTGTAGAAGTTACTCGCTATTCCAGCATTAACAAAAGCAAAAGCATAGGTAAATGGTACCTATAATATGCTGTTTGTATAATCTGCAAACTGTGGCTTTAGCAGCACCTTTTGTCAACAATGGATCCTATCTTTCCCAAATTGTGTCTTTACACCCGGCATTCCGCCATTCAAGCCGCGAACTTTCACAATCGTGACGTTCACTTTTTTTTATTGTTCTGAGGTTCACATCTCGTAATCCTTATCTGTAATGATCCCTTTTTTGAGGAATTAAACAGATCTTACCTTTACCATTGGCTATCTCTTCTGTCCTTATCCCCAAATTTATTGGCTTGCTCTCCACCTGCATGTAATTTTCAAAAATGCGATAATATACCAACTTTGATGAGGATGAAGTCACAGGCAGAGGCTAGTAAATAAATCAACAGCTAGACAATAAACATGTCTTTCCAACACCCTATTACATACTCATTCCTACATTATCCTCCACCATTTTGCAACAATATTACCAGAAATATTATGATTCTTTTTCCTTTCAATATGCAGAAATGACTCGCAGTCAACCAGTGGACAGCAAGGTGGTGACACCCACAGCACAGCATGGGGTAGCTGTCAAAGTAACACCGGGTGTCACTAAAGCAGTTGTTGTTAAGGTAAGTGGTGGACAGACAATTTATGAAACTTACATTTTCAATGCTCCAAAAATTATATTGTGACAGATTTGGTTTATAAAAATCTTATAAAAGAGAAAATTATATTGTATTGTGTGTTGTATTTTTTTTTATTTACTTTTAAAATAGAGCTAAGGCTTGCTGTGTTCAAATAAATTGTAAATAGAAATAAGTTCTTCTTTTTTAAATGTTGCCACACTCCTGTATCATGGGCGCATTTTACACTCATATGACACAATCAGCCAGACCTGCAAAAACATACTGAGGTCACACAAATATTTGGTCATCGATTCCACAACACACAGTGCTGCAGTCAATTGTTCACCCACTGCGCTAACTATGCTATCATGTGTGATGCAAGAACTCTATTGGTAAATGGGGTATGTAATAATTATAATGGCATTCCGTTCTTTCTTTTCCTGCTATGAGATATATATTTTTTTCTTATATCTGAATCAGATACTTATTTACCACCATACCACTTGCGTGAACCACATCATACCATCTCTTACAGTTCACCAACCCAGGGGAAAATAATGAAACATTCATGCTGTATTATATTTATTGTACATTTGGTCTATGTGCTTGACAAGCGGTTTATTGATTAGCATTCCTACGTCCTTGGCAAACGCAAAGTCTAAGTGGTTGAACTTAGGCCAGGAACAGCCAGGCCTGACGTCTTCCAGGACACCGTTGGATTTCAGCTCTCTTGCTAGCCGCAATATTTGCTGTAAAAATTAAAATGCCGTTTTAATAATTACCCCATTTTTTCTGTTGTTGTGTGCGCTATTGCTGAGCAATGGTTTATGTGTTTTTGAGTCTTCATTATGAATTTTTCAGTAGCAGCTGGTGTCTGGGTTTATGCCTGGTTGATGGCAACAAGCTCACTTCCTATTATGGGTAGGGGATAAGGGAGGTGCTCGTGGTTATAATAACAGCCGCATGGGTCGATCCATTAGGTGAAGCTACGCTTGCCGGGGTTGGTCCGTGGATGGGTGACCATCTTTACATACCGAGACTCCTCCGTGCCTCGGAAAGCACGTTAAGCCGTTAGTGCCGGCTGTCATACGTGAATCGTTACGGGTCGTCAAAAGCCCGAAAGTCTGATAACCAGTCTTACCAAGGGGTATCATTATCCAGTTACTGGGTTGTGGAAGATAAAGAGGCTGTCGCTCCATGTAAAATACAGCTGCATTCACTTAGACTGAAGGCCGACCCCAACATGGGCGGAATATGGAATACTATTTACATTTCTGCCTACCCTTTCGGGGTATACAGCCTTGGTGTGTAAAATTATATAAATAAATATACACAGTAACTTACAGACTTTTCAGTGAGCTGATCATTCTCTCCATACAGAAGAGAGACAGGAATTTTTACATTAGTTAGGTTGTACGGTTGTACTGGACCGGACAGCCCGCCGCTGAATTTTGTGAATACACCTGAAAGTAGACAGTTGAAGATTATTATGGTCTTGAAGTAATTGGTTAATGTTATTTACAGCAGTATTGGCAATAGCCCAAGCATTTCTTTAAAAACGGTAGATTTATTATTTGAATAAATCTCCCAATCCCTGGATGTTGCCTTTACCAGTTTGACGTGCTGGTAAGTATGCTATTCTCTAAAAACACAGCGCCGCGGCAGCGCTGCGGCAGCGCTGACACTATGGTTTGTGTTTAGTGGATTTTCAACGTTGTGATCTACACTATAAAGTTGAAAATCCACTAAACACAAACCATAGTGTCAGCGCTGCCGCAGCGCTGTGTTCTTAGAGAATAGCACAGCAGCATAGGGCTCTTACAGACAAGCGAGACTTAAAAAAAAATAGTTTAGGTCAAAGCAACTACCTGTCATGGCGATTTTTCCATAATGCTCCAACGTACGCCACGACAGCGGTTGTATTCTGCGCACGTATATAGGAAACATTTCCTGAAAACCAACATAAACACATCAATAAAGTACAGACGCCAGCAGATCAACCTATCCGAATCTGTAAAATTTTACCAATCGAATATTAACCTTCCAGTATTGTGATAAGGTTGAAAATCTATTAAAGAAATTTGACAGATTGAGGTAGGTTGATGTGCTGGCGTCTGTACAATAAGCTAGATTACACCACCAATTAATTGACGTATTTTTTATAATCTGTCAAAACGCGACACTCCTATTGATTTTGTATGACAAAAGACATCTGTGAACCAGCTCAACTCAGAACTTTAAGTAGGCTGCCCAAAGTTGCTCAAATTGCCAGAATATAAAAAAAGTATTATAGATTGTAAATATTCGTACCAAGTCCAGTTGTTCGTAGTCTTCACCAACCAAGGCGAAAATAACGGTCGTACATAAGTCGCTCTCTGGTCTCTTGAGGTTACAGAAGTTCGTTACAAAGTTGTTCAGCAACTGTGGCTGGACTGCCAGCATGCCTCTGGCTTGCAACATGTTCTGAAACATTACATTTGAATTAAACTTAATTAAATTATTAAAATTATTATTAATATAATAAACAACTAGCCATTTTTTTTCTAAAATTGTGCTCGTGTTCGTTCTCCGTAAACTTATATATTTATTTTGTAAAAAGCTTTAGTTATTTTGACGTTACGATCATACACTTCTATTTTATTATTTGTAAAACCCTGTATCGTTTAATACAACCTAACTGACAATATGTCGTCTGTCGGTGGGGGGGGGGGGCGGGGTGACATGAATGCGCGTCATCGACAATTATCAACATTATTTATTCTAAACCTAATTACTGAATTATGTAAAATCCTTTGTAAGGAGCATCATCATAAAAAGCAAAGATATAAAATTAAAATACGGAAGTTAGTTACCTAGTTTTGTTTTTTCTGGACCGTGTTTTTACACGACTGCCCCAAAAAAAGGAGTGTTATGTGTAATAACACACACAGGTTAATGTATGTATGTATGTGAGTTTCTTTATTCCACCATAACTTTTAAACGCCTGAACCGATTTAGATGTATGGGGTATCGTTACAATCCTTGCATCGTTCCGAGTAACATAGGCTAGTAAAAAATAAAAAGAAACCGGTGTGATCACTTTAAAACGCAAATTAATACCAGCCTCAATTTATTTTTTTAATGAATCTGGTCGTGTCCATATTTGTCGTCTAGAATTTGACAAGTAGATTTAAAAAATATATAACACTGTTAATAAAATATGTCGTAAAAAAAACTGACGAGTAAACAAAGTACAAAAATGTGCAATTTTTGCAGTTGTGTTTTTTATTTTTTTTAATTATAGTAGCTTGTTGCATTTTCAGCTGCTAATCATACATACATACATACATACATAAACTCACGCCTTTTTCCCATGGGGGTAGGCAGAAACCACAGAACGCCACCTGCTACGATCCTTACATACTCCTTTCGCCTCATCTACGTTCATACATCTCGTCATACAAGCACGCCGGTTACGAGCAAATCATAAATAGTAATTAACTTTTTGTCTGCTGTTTTTATAGTGTAATCCTGCCAGGTTAGCTCTAGGTACCTCATCTTTACTTACCGGCAAATCAAAAGTATTCAACACCAAATTCGCCACGGGCTTTATATTGTCTAGATACACAGCTGGTGTGAGGCCTACGAAGGCTATTAGCTTCTCATTATACTCAGGTCTTTCTGACATCATGGTGAAAAAGCTGGTGGTTCCCATAGAGTATCCCAGGTACATGATCTTGTCGAGACCTGTGATGTTCAAGACTCGGTCGACCATTGTTGGCACGTCGTATTTGCCGTGTTCGTGGAAACTGGAAGAAGATTAAACTTGTTAGTATAACTGGAGCATCTGCATTATAAAGATGTGCTCAAAAGATACCTAAAGGCCTGCGCTATTGATATAGAGGCGTAGCTTGTTTTAGACGAGCCCTGTATCAAAATGTCTCGGGGAGCCCTCCTACCTAATTGCGGCGAAGCCTAAATGGAGGGTAAAGATTTTTCACAAAAAAGAAACATGTATATTTTTTAACCGACTTCAAAAAAAGGAGGAGGTTATCAATTCGTCTGTATTTTTTTTTTATGTTTGTTAGCTCTTAACTTGCGACTGGGTGAACCGAATTTCATGATTCTTTTTTTATTTGAAAGCTGGTGCTTACCGTGTGGTCCCATTGTCACCATTTCAATATCTGATGATGAACTTCGGAGATATGGAATGGAACTCCTCACAGAATCACAGCAGCAATATCGTAACAAGTGAAATTGCTTTGTTTATACGTGTAGTCGATGACTGACTGAAGGAAAGGGGGGGGGGGGCGTCAACCCCCCTCCTACCAGTTTCCAAAATTAAATATATCGTGTGAGGTATTGTTTGAAAGGGCTTTTTGTAAGGATTTCAAACATTAATACACAAGCACTAAAAAGTGAAAAAAAAAAGCTTTTTTGTTCTTGAAAAAAAAAGTTTGGATGAATGGATGTTTGTTATTCACTCATGCCAGAACAGCTGAACGGTAAAACCTTCTCTACTATCTCACTCAAACACTTAGGCCGTACGCCAAAGTTCCCGAGAAAAAAGCTTTTTCACAAAAAAAGATAACCGCCTTCTAAACTACAAAATAAAAATAACTTTAGTTTTGGAAGTCGGCGGCTTTGGTTTTGTTTTTTGTTATGTAGGTAAGTATTGGAACTTTGGCGTACGGCCTAAGTGTTTGAGTGAGATAGTAGAGAAGGTTTTACCGTTCAGCTGTTCTGGCATGAGTGAATAACAAACAACCATTCATCCAAACTTTCGCATTTATAATAGTAGTAAGATTTTCTTCAAGTGGGTCATTGAAAAATAGCACATACCTGTAGTCCCAGAATTTCGGGTCATTTCTGGTGAGGTTCGTGTGAGAGGAGTACACGGTGCCTCGTTGGTTGGCTAACCACACGTCGTACCCGGCGTCAGCGAGAAGATACGCTGTAAACATACAGATGGCAATCAAGAACTTTAATTCTTCTTCTCGTGCTGGTGCGAAATCTTATTTGTTCCAAGAACTGTAATATCAGCCTATTATTATCACACTGCAGGGCAAAGGCCTCTTCTCATACAGAGAAGGCATGAGCAGTGATCACCACGGAGGTATTATTAAACGTAACACTCTGTTAATCAAAAGGGTTTAAAATATATATTCGTTCTGTCTGCGTTTAAATTCACCACCCTCGCTCAAGGCGGATTGGCGATTTCAGACTTATATTAATTATAGTAACTCTAGGGTTCCTCACGAATTTTTCCTTCACCGATGTCCATGATGTCCAAGATAAACTTAGAAAGTACATTATGAAATGGAAAAATTCACATTGGTAGTTGCCCATGCCCGATTGAGAACCCAAAATCTCGTGCAATGAGAAGTGAGTGTCAAATCAAACGTTTGTCGTGATGGTCCAATGGTTAGGCCATTGGACCATCACGACAAACGTTTGATTTTGGTTAAAAAGAAGAAAAGCTCGGAACTTACCAAGACTTCTCTTAGGTCCCATGATCACGAAGTCCCCACTGCTGCCGCCTAAACCGTGCACGATTATAATTGCCTTCTTCCCCTTGGCGTTGTCGTTGCCGGTCCTTCTAGCAGAGCGCCTGCCAGCCGGGATCCGGTGCATCTGCAGTATGTAGCCGTCTGGCGTCGTCACGCGGTGCTTCTCTACGGGATAGCCTTCAGCTTTGATGAGGCTAGGCTGTGGATAATGGGAATGATTTTAGAACTCTCTTGAATAAATTGAATTCTACTAAAAAAAACCTTCAAAAACAAAGTCAGAATCTTATCTTAGCGACAATCAATGTCAAAAATTTTGGTAAAATTACATAAGGTTTTCATTCTTGACAGATTGGAATTGAGATAAGATTGCGATCATTTCTAAAAGTTAGTAAAATTGCTCCCAAGATAGCAGGTCGCTAAATTCCCTAGAAAATCACAAAAGCACATATTTTGGATATCTGAAATAGATACTTTTGTATTTACGTAACTTTTTCTTTAGCTTCGAAGTCTTCCCCTTGAATAATCCATGTAATTGATATAACAATCTATTTTCCACCTATTAATACGATAAATCGATCTTCATTATGTCTAATGATTCCATGCACGTGATTCTACAATTACTATGTAATTCTGTCTAGTAAAAGAGATTGCTTTACTTAATGAGGTCGTTATTTTTTTCCTTTGCTTTAGAGGCATGTCGTAAATGTCGTGGCGTTCTATTGTGCTCGTCTACTTGCTTTGTATGTTACTTGAACTCCGAGCAATATGATGTGCTCTTCCATTTTATCCTTTCAGCATTCATTCTCTTTTCATTGTGGTTCAAGATCATCATCTTCATAATGATTGATACGTCTTCCTTTTCATTTATACCGTCAATCATTTATTCCATCTCCCTCTCGATTCACCAACAATTATTCATCACGGACGGACCATTAGTCACATGGGTTTCATCCCCCCTCATCTCAAAGACAAATGATTCCCCATTAAACCTCTTTCAAGCCTCTAATAATGCTTATGAAACGGCCAATAAAAAAAAAGGAGGAGGTTCTCTCAGGAGGTAGGCACTCCACACATGGATGTCAATATTCGCACCCTGTTCTTGTAACATTAATATTATAAGGTGTTAAAAATATGTAATATATTGTAAGATGTTATACAAGCAACATTTTATTAGTACAATAAATATACCTATCGAATAATATTTTTATGGCTTAATTTTATTATTAAGTATTTTCTTGTTTACGTCCGGTATTGGATCGGAGTTCAACTGTGCTTTAGATGTTTAGCCAAGTTTAGGTTTCAGTATTTAACTAATCCACTGAAATCTTGCTAGATATGTGTAAAGACTGCTCTGTTCCATGTGAAATGATTATAGTCAATAACCACCAGTTGCGAAGGGTCAATGTTGGTAACCGAATTAAATGTTGCTTGTTCTATTAGGTATGCAATTTTACTTTTCTGAATGTAACACCATCTGTCGCTTGTTATTTGGCAATAATAGATAATAAAAAATAGACTGTGCCATTTTTTCAATGGCCATGGTTCCGAACTTCCAAAGGGAAGTCGATAGGAATCAAGTTGTATGGAGCATTGATAACCACTAAACACATTATTTCTTGACACCAAAGTTTATTAATAGGTACTAAAACTGTTGATTCTGTGATGTAGGGTATGTAAACATACCAAATGTCTCTTAATTTTATAGGCCTTTAGTGTTAAGCGAAGTGCAGTTTAATTGCGTACTTAAGGACAATTTACGATCAACTATGTGTAAGTACCTAGTTGATAGTTATGGTTTCTCGGACAAAGTGTTATTGGGTTATTCGAAAACGAATTTCTCAGTTACAGCGCATAGTTGGTGGTGTAACACACCCGTACTTCGAAAAGCGAGTTAAGCCGCTGGTCCTGCGCCTGATATATCCCATAGGACCATAAAAAGATATTGGTCCTTACAGTATTCCACTCCTTTAGGAATATGCACATGCATTATCTTATGCTTTGTTATATAAAACTGCGTGATCTATTTACGTATTTATCTCATATTTTATAAGTGCACTGTTTGTGTTCTTCATGAGAATAAAATTAACCTTCAAACCGAACTGTCTACTTGATTACAACTGCAGTGCAATCAATCAATCTGCCTAGCCTTTTTCCAACTATGTTGGGGTCGGCTTCCAGTCTACCCGGATGCAACTGAATACCAGTATTTTACATGGAGCGACTGCCTATCTGACCTCCACAACCGTTGAGCTGGTAAGACTGGTTGTCAGGGTTTCGGGCTTCTGATGACCCCACGACGACTGTCAAAGATCTGCATATGAAAGCCGGGATCGACGGCTTAACGTGCTTTCCGAGACATGGAGGAGTTTTGGTGTGTAAAGATGGTAACCCATCCACGGACCACACCGGCAAACGTAGCTTAACCTGATGGATCGACCCACTGCCTAAACCGTAGCCCTGAACTGGTTGTCTTACCTAGAACTAGACCTTTACCTGTGCCTTTACTGTAGGTATCAACCGACAGACCTCGACATCACTAAACGTTATTTACTGTTTTTGCATGGAGTTGTCATTAAAGCTCTATGTTGAGTGCAAATTGATTTGAAAATACCGACACGGTTACATTACCGCAGCTATTAGCATAGCTGTCTTGAAGATTGACTGTGCTACTGTTTTTGTTTATACGGGACTAGTTGCTGCACGCGACTTCGTGCGTGTGGCCTTTTGCAACCGTGGTAAGTTACGTCTTAGGTTATACTGATATAATATTAAGTATTGGACATTTTCAACCGTCTTCAAAAAGGAGGTGGTTCTCAATACGGCGCGTATGTTTTTTTTTTGTATGCGTTACCTGATTATATTGTCATCGGAACTAAAGGTGTATGCAAAATTTCAGCTCGGTTATCAACAAATCAGCTCGGTTATCAAGCAATGGATACCAACAAATGGTTTGCAAATTTTGAAAGGTCAACTTACTTACATACATACCTACTACTTACACACGAACAGTGCAAGCTAAATAAAAGCTTTTAAAAAGCCTATACTGAGACAGACTTATAAAACCATAAAAATTGAAACTAAATCCAACCAAGCATTATCAAACTTTCGCCTTCAAGAGTTACGTCTTGGGTTACTGCTCCACTCCCGTGAGTAATAGCGTGATGTCACATAGCCTATACTATTCCTCATGAATCTGGCTATCATGTGCACTTATCTTAGATTTTTGTTAATAGTATTATTCTTATACCTGTATTGTAGGTATAGGTTACCATGATTAAATTAATATTGTACATTTTATAAATACATATTCATTGTGTTAGGACTTGGTAATTTGACGCTGCTATGTTTTATATTAATGCTGGTGTCAGTTTTTATTAATGGCGTATCACGTATTTAATAGATTTATAGATATCTTCTGTCAATATTTCCACTAATCATTGCCTTTTAACCAACTTATTTTTCTCGTACTTATAAATACCTATACATATAAGTATAAGGCAACTGTTACTGACTGACTGATATCAACTACTGAAAACATAAGTTAGGTTATAGTAGTAGTAGGTACCTACCTACTACTACTATAACCTAAATGGAAACCAAGATGGAGTTCCAAGATCCTCGTGTTACGAGTCGACCGTCTTAGTGAATTCAAGACTTATCTCATATGTTTTCAGGTCGATATTCTCTTCTACCTTTTATTCTTAGGCGTACCTACTTCGAAAAGGTTAAGATAAATCTTGTTCATTTTTCAATAATAGGTTCATTAAGTAGCGGGCAATTGCCAAAGTGACTTTTTCTATTTCTTAAATACTTTCTAAGTTTATTTTGGAAAGGATATTTTTTGAAGGAAAATATCGTGAGGAAACCTGGAATTATAAGTCTGAAATCGCCAACCCGCCTTGAGCAAGCGTGGTGATCAATGCTCGTACCTTCTATGTATGAGAAGATGCCATTGCCCTGCAGTGAGATACTAATAGGCTGGTATTATTATTATGGTTTCATTAGGAATTCTAACTTTAGCAGTCGACCTGGGTAACTGTTATTTTTACGATGTCACGCACGTGGCCCGGGTATTTCTTTAAATTGTTTGTATGTTTAATAACGACCACCCATACTTGTCTTGCATTTACATCAACTAAATCGTTATCGGTCCACGCTCAAGGAAATAAAGATATACAACTCAAACATAAAAACGGGTGCGTGATACCAATTTGGATGCGGAATTCGCAGGGCTTGCGCGCGCATCTTTATGACATAATCAGTATAAACGTGACGCGAATCCTGCGCAGGCATTGTTGTCGTTTTTGTTGTGCGCCTTTGTGGTATTGGACAATTACATTGTTTGCGTGTAAATATATGATTGCAGTACGATGGGCAATTTGGATCTACCCCTTAGTTAGATTAAATGTGAGAATTCAGTTACAATGTAAAGCCTTTCAGGCTGATTGATCATAAAATTCATAAAACATGGGAAGTCTTACAATGTATGACTTTCTTGTGTTTGTATGGATGGACTAATCTTTGGTTAATAGTGTATAATGGTACGTTGTAAACTTCTTTCGTGTCAGTGGTTCGTTTTAAATCCTTTTTTTTGAATGGCCACACGTGTCCACATGAATATCGCCTCTTGTACAGGTGGTTGTGCACTGCGTAAAATTGCGTGATACCGACTGGTGCCAGCGTTGCCAAACGTTACGGTTTTGGCGGGATAAATTAAATGTCTCGCGCGAGAGTAGAGTTTTAAGGAAATGAGGGAAGGAATCCTTAAAAACAGGAAATATATAAACTAAAAATTATAAATATAATAAACATCTGATACCTAAGTGTTTTATTAAGTCCCGCTTTCATAAAATGAATCTTTTTTTTTAAATTCAAAATAACTGGCAACATTGGCTGGTACGAACTGTTGAGACTGGCTGGTTCAACCTTATTTGATTAGTATAAAATAATATAATCACAATAAAATATGTATAACAAGTTATATAGGTACTGTTCTAAAATAGCACGATGGATTTTTCGGAATGGCCTCTCGCAGGTCAACCTAGTAGGTTGTCGGCTGCTTAACCGGACTTTCATAGAACGATGGGACTTGATAGGCGGGTTTTTAAATAATAAGTATGGTAATTAATTGTATTATCGCATTATAAAAAGTAATAAAAGTTGGACCGACGACTTACAGCGCAGGACCGGTCATTGTGGCTTGTTTAACGAGAGGCCAATGTCCAGCAGTGGACTACGTTCGGCTGATAAGATGATGATGAACAAGTAATAATACAGACTGTGTTTCTGTTGTAGGTTTTTCTTTTTTTTTTTAAAGATGGTAAAAGTCATCAAATGAGTCCTTCCGCCCTGGGTAGGAGGGGACTGTCAGACTTTTACCGAGGCTCTTTACGTTCCGGAGCCACGGTATCCTGTTAAGAGGAAATGCGGTGGTCTATTCTCCATAGAAACGTTCTCACCTGTTTTCTTTCTGGTTTACGGTCTTAGAGCAAAGATTTTTTACAGTATAATAAATATCAACTACTTGTATGTTCCTATGTTTTCCTTTTTGATGATTCATTATATTTAAAAGCACTAGAACCCTCAAAAAACGCTCAAAATTGCCTATTTAGAACACTGTCAATAAAGCCCTAGTGTACAAATTGGACAACTTTTATTGAAAAAAGAAAAACATAGGGCCACAGTATATATCCTAATCATTCAGTTTACGAAATATCTTTTAAATTGGTCTAATATTGGATGAGGAAATAGGCGAGAGCCAAACCTCGAATTAAGAATTTTTACTTACGCTGTTCAGTCGGATCTGCAGTTGTCTTTGTCGCACGATTTTGAAGGCGGGGTCGCGGGACGGTCTGCTTATACGTATACAGATGGGAAAAGTGATGCGTAGTAGTTAAAATTAATATCGATAAACTAGTGTTGTAAACAGTTATCGATAAACACATTTACATTTTTTGCATTATCTCTTTAGTGGGAAATACAAATACTTTAAGAGCTCTTATAGACTACAGGCCCATGTCCAAAAATGGTGGGTCATATGAACCACCAGGTGACGTATATAGGACGATATAAGAGCATAAAATAATAAGATTCAGCACTATGCCGTCACTTGTAAGCTGTCCAACTGAGTGCTGGTGAGAATTCTAAAGTGCAGGTAGAGTGAGTACATTTTGGTCATATATTTTTGTACGGCATTTTTACCATCGATAGATCCATGAAAAATAATAAGAAAGCGCGCAGTGCCGTACAAAAATGGTGCGCCACAATGTCTGTATTTTTTTTTTATTTTCTGTCAATTTCCAGGGTAGGTAAATTTTGTCATTTCATTCTGTACGGCATCAGTTTCATACTGTTTCAATACAGCTATTATTATTATCCATTATTCCGCAACGCCGTACAAAAATTATGCAACAAGGGGAAAAAATCGAGGGTTGCAACCCCCTCTGTTTCCGTGGTCCGGGGGGTGATTTGAAAAAGTACGACTTCGGTTCCAAAACATTATCTAGCACTCAAAAGTACTATTAAAAATAATGCCGTCAAAAAAATTATTGTTCATTTGAATATAAATTAATAATTATTTTAATTTCATGGTATACTTGATTTATCAAGCTGTAAAATCATTTGACTCTGTACGGCAACTTTTTTTTAAACATGATATTGTAAAATACAATTGTTAGTGTAAGCGTTCAAAAGAAACTGTTCTAAAAAAGTTCTAAAAAAATAAAACCGCCTTCAAAAACTACAAAATAAAAAAATAACTTTAGTTTTGGAAGTCGGTGGCTTTGGTTTTGTTTTTTGTTATGTAGATATTGCCACCGACTTCCAAAACTAAAGTTATTTTTTTATTTTGTAGTTTTTGAAGGCGGTTTTATTTTTTTGTAAAAAAGCTTTTTATTTTTCACTTTTTAGTGCTTGTGTGTTAATGTTTGAAATCCTTACAAAAAGCCCTTTCAAACAATACCTCACACGATATATTTAATTTTGAAAAGTAGTAGGAGGGGGGTTGACGTACCCCCTCCCTCTCTTCCTTCAGTCAGTCATCGACTACACGTATAAACAAAGCAATTTTACTTGTTACGACAGTTATACTGTGATTCTATAAGGAGTTCCGTTCCATATCTCCAAAGTTCATCATCAGATCATGACAATATTTCTATGGGACCTATACGGAAGTATACTCTTTCAAACAAAAAAAGAATCATCCAAATCTATTCATAATTGGCTGAGAAATCAGGTAACATACATACAAAAAAAAAAAAACATACGCGCCGAATTGAGAACCTCCTCCTTTTTGAAGTCGGTTGAAAAATTATAGAGAAATACAAAAACTTGAGTTGTTTTTCCCCTACAAACCTTTGGACCAACGAAAATGTACGGCATGTAAAAAAATATTATCTATGCATAAAATACTTTCAAAATAAATTAATTTTATGTTGTTTCAAATCACCCCCCGGACCACAGAAAGAGAGGGGGTTGCAACCCTCGATTTTTTCCTCTTGTCGCATGATTTTTGTACGGCGTTGCGGAATAATGGATTAGAAGCTGTATTGAAACAGTATGAAACTGATGCCGTACAGAATGAAATGACCAAATTTACCCTGGAAATTGTCAGAAAATAAAAAAAAATACCGACTTTGTGGCGCACCATTTTTGTACGGCACTGCGCGCTTTCTTATAATTTTTATGGATCTGATCTATCGATGGTAAAAATGCCGTACAAAAATATATGACCAAAATGTAAACCATTGAAAGTTACAATCTAATGTTGTACATTTATTCTATTATTCTATTTATTCTATTCCTTCGACGACAGCAGTATTTAGTATTTACATAAGCCGAATCAAAAGAGTAGCAGGGAGAACAAGTCCAATAAACAAGCCAAAATAATAAGTACAATCACTTCGTGTAGTTAGATACCGAACGATGCGAACACCAAAAAATACCAGGCACTACTGACTCGGACAATACACGCGGCGGCATCGGCAGCGCGCGTCTTACACGCACACACTGTCAACTTACACACACATAGATCGAGCGCCGAGCGCTCGCAGAGCGACAGCGATAGTTTCTTCAAATACCTAATTTTCAAAAGTCTCTCCGACCGCATTTCCTCTTAAGACGTTGAGGTTGGACCTGATGGAACACTACCTAATCGTCGCCAGCGCATTCTATTACCAGGCATTTGTTTATTTATCTGTATCTAATTATCTATATACCTAATCGCGGTCGATCCATAATTTTGCGATATAATCAGTATTTATTCTGATGAGTTGATTGTTGCATGTTTATGTTTTGAAGTATGTTTAATGATTGTATTGTGTTGTGTTCACGATTGGTTTGGTACAGTAGGCACAGCCTAGGTACCTGATGGAACAACAGCGGTGTGGCGGTTGACAACAAACGTCCGACCAAGGTCACCTCGGTCGGAAGGCTTGTTGTTGACACTGCTTCACAGATGTTCTATTCAAAAATGCAAAACCTACACGGTCAAAATGTAACAGCTGATTTTATTTTTAATAACCGACAATAAATGTCATCGATGTGTGTTCCAGAATCATGTACGGAATCTATGCACTTGGTACGTATGGTGTACTTTAAATGACTATTTTAGGTATTATCGTCTTCACAATCGTATAATTATTGAATTATTGAAAGATGGAATTTCGTGCCCAGTCTTTTTCATACGAAACTACCTTTTGGAATGGGCAACTAAATTCAATATTATTCAACGATTTTTCTCTTTCTTGTAAATGACTTTTTAAAGTAGGTACCTATTAATGGTCTAATTGAAATAAATTTTTTGACTTGACTTGGCATGGTAAAAGTTTTCGTTACGATGTTCATTCCACCTCTTCTGTCTGTATATTAGGGTCCAGAATGCCAAGAAAATATAAAACATTTCGTAACAGCTGCTTCAACCATAGGAGACAATGACAGGTGCTTAACCATAATTAGTAGCAGGTCATCATTCATTAGGCCGCGAGCGTGCAATTATCGACGCTATGAAATGATAAATATAATTGGTTTACTTGCAATTGCAACACTGCAGTTTATCCAATTAGCACTGCGTGTATTCCCTTAGGGGTGAGTGGGGGTAACTGGAAGCTTAGCACCTTGGCCAGATGCTGATAATGATCGATGAGCAGAATTAACATTACTGAACTAAAAGAAACCACATGTATGTAGGTATGTTTGTATTAAGAAACCACGTTATAAGTCCAGTTTAGCAACACTATTTCAAATGTTTTCGGTAACTGTAAAGCCAGTGATCCGTTGTGCGCGCCTGTTTTATAATATCTATTACTTACTAGCTTTAGCCCGCGAGTTTGATCGTGTGAATTTTTCTTTGTTTTTTTTTCTTGAATCCCTGTTTCTTTTATAATAAAATATAGCCTATAGCTTATCCCTGTTTTATATTGTAGTTGCTTGTTTTTTTTTTAACTTCTTAAATAAAAATAAAATTATAAATAACACTCAGGGTTAACATAGCTTCCTATTAGAAGAAGAATTTACAAAATCGGACTTGTATTTCCGGAGATTAGCACGTGTAAACAAACAAACTCGTATACTCTACTTTGAATAAAATTATAGTAGATATAGATTTGAATATAAAGCGCACGTGCGCGTCGCTATTGTCGTTCGTCTCTTGTTGGTATTTTGTCTAGGGACAAGATACCCGGAATTAACTACCGTATTGTTGTTAAGTTGTACGTGATTATTATAATATGAGGTAACCGTTGGTCCCGGCTGTCTTACGTGGATCTTTGACAGTCGTTACGAGTCGTCAGAAGCCCGAAAGTCTGACAACTTGTCTTACCAAGGGGTATCATATCACCTAGTTACTGGGTTGTGGAGGTTAGAAGAAGAAAAAAGCTTTTTCACAAGAAAAGATAACCGCCTTCATAAACTACAAAATAAAAATACCTTTAGTTTTGGAAGTCGGCGGCTTTGGTTTTGTTTTTTGTTATGTAGGTAAGTATTGCCACCGACTTCCAAAACTAAAGGTAAGTATTTTTATTTTGTAGTTTATGAAGGCGGTTATCTTTTTTTGTGAAAAAGCTTTTTATTTTTCACTTTTTAGTGCTTGTGTACATTAATGTTTGAAATCCTTACAAAAAGCCCTTTCAAACAATACCTCACACGATATATTTAATTTTGGAAACTGGTAGGGGGTTGACGTCGCCCCCCCTTTTCCTTCAGTCAGTCATCGACTACACGTATAAACAAAGCAATTTCACTTGTTACGATATTGCTGCTGTGATTCTGTGAGGAGTTCCATTCCATATCTCCGAAGTTCATCATCAGATATTGAAATGGTGACAATGGGACCACACGGGAAGCACCAGCTTTCAAATAAAAAAAGAATCATGAAAATCGGTTCACCGAGTCGCAAGTAAGGAGCTAACAAACATAAAAAAATAAATACTAATTGATAACCTCCTCCTTTTTTTGAAGTCGGTTAAAAATGTTAGAAATCGCTTCATGTAAAATACTGGTATTCAGCTGCATCCGATTAAACTGGAAGCTGGCCCCAACATAGTTGGGAAAAGGCTAGGCAGATTGATTGCGTATGAGGTAAAAGAAGTTTAAACCACGTAGGTACTCAGATAATCAGCTTTGTTTATAGTATCTGCGCATACTGCTCATCAAACTAAGTAACTTATAGCAAAAAATATTGCTGGAAAACAACTTTTTTTGTTGATGTGAAAAATCACTATTTATGATTATGATACCATACATTGTAACACATGCAAATTATTATGCATATGGGTGCATACAGCAGTACAGTGGTCATTGGAGTGTTTAAAGTTTAGTTGGAACATTTAAAACTTGTTTTCGTAAAAAATGTGGTGAAAAGTTGTAACTTTAACCTTCAATATCTCCAGAACCAGTGGATTCCTATGTATGATGTAGTAGAAAAAAATATCATAATAATGGTTAGAATGGTGGTTTTAGGAAATGTGATTGGTCCCTTTACAGCCGATATGAATAAAGTAGAAATATTAAAAAAAGCTTTTTCACAAAAAAAGATAACCGCCTTCATAAACTACAAAATAAAAATAACTTTAGTTTTGGAAGTCGGCGGCTTTGGTTTTGTTTTTTGTTATGTAGGTAAGTATTGCCACCGACTTCCAAAACTAAAGTTATTTTTATTTTGTAGTTTATGAAGGCGGTTATCTTTTTTTGTGAAAAAGCTTTTTATTTTTCACTTTTTAGTGCTTGTGTATTAATGTTTGAAATCCTTACAAAAAGCCCATTCAAACAATACCTCACACGATATATTTAATTTTGAAAACTGGTAGGAGGGGGGTTGACGTACCCCCCCCCCCCCTTTTCCTTCAGTCAGTCATCGACTACACGTATAAACAAAGCAATTTCACTTGTTACGATATTGCTGCTGTGATTCTGTGAGGAGTTCCATTCCATATCTCCGAAGTTCATTATCAGATATTGAAATGGTGACAATGGGACCACACGGGAAGCACCAGCTTTCAAATAAAAAAAGAATCATGAAAATCGGTTCACCCAGTCGCAAGTAAGGAGCTAACAAACATAAAAAAAAAAAATACAGACGAATTGATAACCTCCTCCTTTTTTTGAAGTCGGTTAAAAACAAGTTGCTGAATATTTAAACCTTATATTCTATCCATATACTTAAATATAAATGAATGATTTAATGTGTTGCTAAGCCCAAAACTCGAGAACGGCTGGACCGATTAAGATGATTTTTTTACTGTGTTCGTAATGTCTCGGTTAAGGTTGGTATGAAAGATTTTTTTGGAAAATTCACTCGAAATATCGTATTTTTGCACCCGCTAGTGGGGATCGCTAGTATTGAAATAAAATAGATTTAAAATGAATCATCAATATTTAAATATTCAAAATCATTACAATTTGGAAAATGGAAGTAATTTTGACGAAGGTTCATTTTAAGAGAACTAAACCCAGCCATATATACCTATGACTACTTTTAACCCGCGAATTTGTGCATAAATATCGGTTATCGAATAAACGAAGTAATTACAACGACGAAAAAATGTTACCTAAAAAAAGTTAACTTACCCCGTTGCACATTTCAGTGGTTTAGCCGTGAAAGCGCAACAAACAGATGAACAGAGTTACTTTAGCATATTTAATATTAGTATGAATACGGGAAGTTTAAGAATAAACACGTTTATGAAAAAAAATCATTGAGTGTACGTACACAATTTGATTTGAAGCATGACCCTCTAAGCTATTTTTCACTCACATCAGTTACCCAACAATTATAAACACTAGGTAGGTACATACACCACTTTTTGTTACTCTACAAATTGTCAGGTTAAATGCCACTATAATTTATATGTGGAAGTTATTACCATCTAACATGTCAATCATGCATTAAGATAACAAAAACGCTGCAAAAACCATCTACCGAATAATTTCATTTGACATGCAATTACCTTGTTTGTTGTTCTTTGGTTTTATAAAAAATATTTGTTTATTATATTATGTATGTTATTGTTATAAACTACCGAACCGCCCCCGCTTCGCACGGGTCCAACTTGGATTATTTCACATAAAACCTTGTCCGGGAAAGGACATCATTCACGTTTCGAACCCAACAAAAAAAACAGCCAAATCGGTCCAGCCGTTCTCGAGTTTTGTGCTTAGCAACACATTTAGCTATTGATTTTTATTTATATAGATAAATAGATATATAGGATAGAATTCTTAACACTACGCTGCGTTCCAAAACGAGCATAATTGGTAAGAAGGCTGTCAGGCTGAAATGAAATTGGGCGGGTTATAATAGACGTATGCACCATGATAGTGCAGCAAATTAATGTCTCCATACAATGGGCACTAGGTGGACGGCGCCACTGAGGCCGGCCCAGACAGAGGTAGCGAAACGACCTGGACTCGTAGAGGACTGGTTCGAGGTGACGCCAGAAAGGAGAGGAACCCTTTTCTTCCCAGCAGTGGGACTGATAACTGAACAAATGTTACTAGCTATTCAAAGAAAATCGTGTGAAGATGGCGCCTTACTAGGGCGACCTACTACTTCTGGCCTCTCGTACATGAAGGTTCAAATCCGGGCAAGTACCAATGTGACTTTAACAATTAATTTGACCTTTCTAAGTTTATCTTGGACATCACTGACATCAGTGAAGGAAAACATCGTGAGGAAACTGGATTTATAATTAGGTACACTAGCACTCTCCCCGCGACTTCGTTCGTGTGATGATTTTTACGGATCCCTAATTTTTTAATAATAAGGGCGCGTTCCCATAGAACGTCCGTTTTACTGGTCCGTTTAAACGTATATGTTATTATCGTATGTAGTTGTATGAGCGAGTTCACACAGAATACAGTATTGCGGATCCAGTAAAAAATACCGATCCGACAAAATGAGCAGCATTCCGTTTTACTGGTCCGTTTAAACGTATATGTTATTAGCGTATGTAGTTGTATGAGCGAGTTCACACAGAATACAGTATTGCGGATCCAGTAAAACGGATCCGTTTTATCGGATCGAAACTGCGCGAGCAAAACGGATCCTGTAAATGCTGTGTGAATATTACCTCCAGTAGCGACGGATTCGTTAAAACGGATCCTGTAAATGCTGTGTGAATATTATTACCTCCAGTAGCGACGGATCAGTTAAAACGGATCCTGTAAGCAAAATAGTGGCGCCACTGTCACTTCGTTAACAACAGCTCCGTACTAAATAATAATTAAAAATAGTTTTTGTGCGTGTTAAGTGCTCTTAAGTAATTAATTAGTGAAAGTGGACTATAATAATCAACCAACATTGTTATCTAGTGATAATATTCACAAACAATAAAGTTCTAAGCGACCGAAAACCAGACGCTTTAAACTTCAAAGAAGATAGTTTAATTTGGTCATTTGAAGTGAATTTTCATTTGAAGTGATAAAAATTACGCTGGTGAACAATAAAAAGCTAATCAAAGTCAAATAGTGAAGCCAAAACAGTAAGCTACAACAAAAACTTTTAACGAAACATACAAAACAACCAATTATTTTCAATTCACCGTCAATATCCAAATAAAAATAACGGAACTGTATGCTTACTAACAGAGGAACAATTTCAAACAAATTTTCAATGATTGGGTGGCTTAGCGGCCACTGTGTTGGAGTGAATACGCTAGAAGGTGCGAGTTCGGAACTCAGGTACAACAATCTTTTTCCATTTTTATCTGAAGTTGTGATATTTAATATAAATAGACAATGAACTTCTTTGACAATATAACGTTTAGAAAGACAAAGACACGTTCTTTAGAAATGTCCGAAGAAAATAGCCTTAATAGTTCGAAGTTAGATGGCAGCACTAGTAGCTTACCAAATATATCAAATGACGAAAACAATATTCAAATACAGGAACTACAAAATCAAATTGCACAACTTACTTCACAATTAAATTCGGCACACGAAGAGATAAAGAACTTAAACATAGAAAATACTCAGCTTAAAAAATCTGTAAATGAATTAACAAGTAAAAATGATGTTCTAAAAAAGGCTACAAAGAAATTAACGAGTACAGTGGGAGGAACTCCTAATAAAGACTCACTTACATCTACTCCGCGCCCAAATTCTCAAACAAAATCTCAGAAGAAGTCAAGGAACACACAACTATTTTTGAAAAAACAAGACACGATTAATCCTTCAATTGTAGAAATAGCTAATACAATAACACAGAAGGTAGAAAGCGATGACCATTCTTCGATTACCATAGAAAGAAAAATGTGCATTGTTAGTGCGAATAAACATAACAAAGTTTTATCTACAGCACAAGAGATATTTAAAAACTTTCAAGTATGTCATTACATCACGCCGAATTGTGGTACACTTCGACTTATAAAGGACTTACATAAAAAACTAATTGATTTTACTATGAATGACTATTGTGTTATCTTGATTGGAGAAGAAGATTTTTTACATACTGAAAATTATGTTAATATCGTTATAAAATTAAGGGAGACATTGATGACAATACAGAATACGAATATAATCTTATGTGCTCCTACTTTTAAATTAAGTAATTACTCAACAATGTTTAATTGGCGAATAGAAACATTTAATAATTTGTTACATCTAGACTTACAAACGTATGACTATGCAACTGCATTTGATTCTAATTTAAATCTTCTTTATGACTTTACTATGTTCTCTAAACTTAATAGAAAAATTAATGACTGCGGTATGCGTAATATCTTTCAAAATTTATTGTTAACCATAACAGAGATATCATCGACCCAATATGAATGTTTGACATCTAAGGAACTATCAATTAACTTCAATGACACAGATTTAACCACCAATAATACGGATTTTTTTTCGTACACAATAATTTAAAAATTCTACATCAAAATATTGCCGGACTATTGAACAAAGCAGATTTACTCACCATTCATCTACAAGAACTATCGCTAAGTCGAAAAAACATAGATGTTATATGCATAACCGAGCACTTTATTATGCATGGCCAAGAACACCTTTTAAAAATACCAAATTATAAGCTGGTCGCATGTTATGCAAGACGGGAACAGAAGCGGGGAGGTGCCTGCATTCTGGTTAACAAGTCACTTCAGTACACAGAACTTACAGACGCAACGAAATATTCAATAACCGGTGTAATCGAATGTTGTGCTATTGAACTGGTAGAACAAAAATTGATAATTGCATGTATATACAGACCACCTAAATCGAGTAATTTAAACTTATTTTATGATAATTTAGAAAAAGTTTTGAAAACAATATGTACCAACCCTAAGAAAAAAATTGTTGTTTGCGGGGACTTTAATATAGATAGGTTAAAAAAAAATCATATTAGTTTAGATTTTGAATATTTTCTGTTGGGATTTAACCTCAAACTGGAACTTGATCAACCAACTCGCCTATCTAGTAACAGCTGTCTGGATAATTTCGCTCATAATTCTAAGAATAAATGTAAATGTGAAGTAATAGACTTTGCCTTGTCTGACCACTCTGCACAAATATTTGAGATAAAAGTAAATAAAACATATAGACTGAACTCATGGCATGTAAAGAAACGAGACCTATCATTGGAAAACTTGTCAAAATTTAATAGCTATCTACAATGCCTTTCATTTACTGAAATATATGAAACAGAAAATGTTAACGAAGCTTATAACATATTTATGCAGCAGTTTAGTCTGTTATATAAACTTTGTTTCCCTATCAAGTTGGTTAAAATAAAACCAGATAAAAAAATTAAATGGATTTCTAGGGGAATACGTTTGTGTAGTAGGAAGCAGCGTCACCTTTTGTGGGAGCATAGACTTAGACCAACAATTGAAAACAAATATAAATTTAAAAATTACTCCCAGCGATTTAGGAAAATTGTAAAATTAACTCAAAAGGCTCAAAATAACTATTTTATCAAGAACTCCCTCAATAAATCAAAGGCGTCCTGGCAAGTTATCAATAATAAAATAAGTGCTTACGAACCCATTTCCCAGGTAAAAATAAATAATACAATTATTCATAACCCCAAAGAAATTGCAGACATATTCAACAATTTTTTCATTGATCAGATTAAAAACTCACCCAGAGCATCACTCGAAACAAGCGGTTTACTCGAAAACCCTAACACAATGTTCATGAGACCAGTTGTACCTCAAGACGTACTCAGGGCAATAAAATCATTAAAAAATAAAAATAGTGTAGGATATGATGAAATAGCTACGAAAGTTATTAAATTCGTATCAAATAACGTAAGCACACATATTAGCCACATTATTAACTTAGCCATCAGCACTGGTGTGTTTCCTGACGGTTTAAAAACAGTCATAGTCAAACCGCTTCACAAAAAAAATTGCAAGGAGGATATAGCTAACTACAGACCAATTGCTTTAATTCCTGTGTTTTCCAAAGTAGTAGAAAAGATTATATATGAATTGATCAACAACTTTATGACAAAGTACAACATACTATGTAACGAACAAGCAGGCTTTAGAAAAAATAAAAGTATAAATACTGCAATATATGATTTCTTACACGAAATAATGATAAATGTAGATGATAAAATACCTATCTGTGCCATTTTTACAGATATGACTAAAGCGTTTGACTGTGTTAATCACGATATTTTACTAAACAAGCTTAATAGCTACGGGCTGAGGGGAAACGTGCTGAATCTCTTAAAATCCTACCTCAGTAACCGCACACAATATACGGAGATTTCCAGAATTTGTCTTAATTCAAAATGTGAACAAAAATATCAATCTGAAGGTAAAATTGTTAAATTCGGTGTACCGCAAGGTAGTGTATTGGGTCCCCCGCTATTTTTGCTGTATATAAATGATCTGCCCCGTCAGATACCCCATCCAATGGTTCTATTTGCCGATGACAGCACAGCACTGATAAAATGTACAAATATTAACAATTACGAACAGGACATCAACATTACCCTTAAAAATATTATTGATTGGCTTGATAAAAACAACCTGGTAATAAACTTACCAAAGACCAATGTGATGCATTTTTACCAACGTAAAATTCCACCAAACGTCAATGTACAGTACAATGGACACGTGATCAATCATACAAAGGTCGCGAAATTTTTAGGAATTCATATCGACGATCAACTAACATGGAAACCGCAAGCTGAAGAGGTGTGCAAAAAACTAAGCACTGCAGCATATGTTCTTTTTAATCTGGCAAAAAAAGTTGACATAAAGACGGCTTTAGTAGCATACCATGGTTTAGTCGCATCGGTCTTGAGGTTTGGAATAATTTTTTGGGGTAATTGTAGCCTGAGAGACAACGTATTTAAAGCCCAGAAACGCTGTGTGAGAGCTATGTGTAGTGTTAATTCTACAAATAGCTGTGAACCTCTATTTAAGTCTTTGGAAATTCTTACTTTTCCGTCATTATATATCTTAGAAATGGCAATTTTTGTAAAAAGAAATAAAAATTTATTTGCTAAGGTTTCGGACGCCAAAAAAGGTCCCGTGAGAAGTAAATACAAAAACCTTTTAACTGTCGGTGCTTATAAAACAGCATTACTTAGAAAAAGTGTTCTCTGCATGGGTCCAATAATATTTAATAAACTACCAGACAGCATGAAAAATGACACCCTTCAACAATTTAAAAATAAACTAAAGGTTTTTTTGATACATAAATGTTATTATTCGATAAGTGACTTTATGAATGATCCTATGTGTGACATTTCATCAGTTTAATATTATTGACATTATTTGACATTATTTGACATCTAAGTACTATTGTGATTTTATATTGACTTGTTAAAATAATTTATACGTAATTAATCATTTTCTTTATTATTTTATTAATTTTTATTTGATTTTACTGAAATTGACATAATTATTTTGTTAAAATTTTGCATGCCATGACTCAGGCAGAATGTACCCGGCTCATTATATTCTAGAACAACTTTATTGTAAAATACCTACATTCTATGCGAATAAATGATTTGATTTGATTTGATTTGATTTGATTTGTAAATGCTGTGTGAATATTACCTCCAGTAGCGACGGATCAGTTAAAACGGATCCAGTAAAACGGACGTTCTATGTGAACGCGCCGTAAAGTATAGCCTATGTCACCCGGGGATAGTGTAGCAGCTAGTGTAGCTTCCCAACTGATAATTTTTCAAATCGGTTCAGTGGTTTCGGAGCCTATTCAATGCAAACAAACAAATAATCAAATCTTTCCTCTTTACTATAATGTTATTAAATTATTAGTAATAAAATATGTATATTATTAGAAAATATTATTTCGTAAATCCGTCTTGAACATGCGTGGTGATCAAGTCCTTTGCCCTGCAGTGGGACAAATAATAGGCTGGTATTATTTTTTTATGTGACCATACAAAAACTATTGATTGTTTTCAATTTATAACGCTTTCTTTTATTTGTGAAAAGGTAAATCGTTTAGTAGGGATGACTATAAGCATAGTATATTTCAACATGTTGTAATCTTTCCTTCCCCCATTAAAATAACGAAAGTACTTTATTTTATAAGTTAGGAGAATACGTGTTTGTATAAGGAAACCCAGACGTTTTGTACGGTTTTGCAACTCAAAAGGAAAAAGGAAGTCTTATAACATCCCTTTTTGTCCCCCTGCCGCAAACGGGTTTTTCTTTATTCTTATATGACGTAAGAATTTGAATTTTTTCATAATGAACAAACATTTTTTTTCTTTTTTACTTTTTTGTCGGTTTAGTTTGATATCACAAAACATGTTTAAATTGCCACATTACCTATCGTATCGTGCATCATTTAATTTAAAAGAACGAATTCTAAAGTTTCTTTAAAATACATGGTTATTTGTCACAGTGGTTTAAAAAATAGGTATAGCTCAAAATGTCCTGTTGAAAAACCTTATGTTTATTACCGTATGTTTAGTTTATGTTGTTATTTCAAAATTATTAGATACCGAGCGAACGGGCAAGATAAGGCACAATATCGAGGGAAGTGAAAGGGGGAGAGGCTTTGTCCGGGAGTGGGACAGCAAAGGCTAGCAAAAACAAAAGATATCTAGCCAAACAATACAGAAAAATATAGCCTTTTGCGACTGTGTGAAAAATGTACAAAAAAAAAAGAAATAAAACATTTTACGTCTAAGTAGGTATATTATATTGTTATTTCTAAACTTGTTTATGTATAAACGAGTCTATATCTTAGGTTGTTTATTGATGTTTTGGAATTTGGATTATTTTATCAACAAATTTTTTTTGTTAGATAGGTAAGTATGCAGATGTAAGTTGGACTGGTTGGGCCAACTTCATTTTAGCACGTGTGTAAATAAGACAAGAAAACCATACGGGTTGAATTAAAAACCTCTTTTATTTTTAATGGGTTTAAAATATACACATCTGCTTATTAAAAGAATTCACCTTGTTAAAGAAACCAGTTGTGGTCAATTAGCAACATTTAAATAAAGAGATACGTTTTTACTAAGTTTTACTCGATTCTTATTTATTTTAAATGCAAATGTGCTTCAAAGTAATTCCATCGGATCAAGAGATTTGACTAAAGTACCTACCTAACAGTGAAATAACTGAAACTATATTTTTCTAAATAAATGTAACTTCTAACTTTCATTAAGTAATTAATTATTGTAATTGTATAAATACATACAGATACAAATATTAGTGTCGCGTGTAATTTCTTTAAATAATTATACTACCTCACAACCCGATGCTGATCTGCAAATTACGAAAAAACCTAAGAAAAATTAAACTTTGCGGAATACCAAAGCCATTTATTTTTTTATTTATGAGTTTAGCTCCAACGACTTATTTTCTAATGAGATTAGTAGGTAACATGAGACGAGCACATTCGGAAATTGCGCCATGAGCACCTGCAATATTGTTTTTTTTTTCCTGATTGGCATCTCTCTAGTCAGCCTAGGAGATTGTCGACTGCTGAACCAAACGTTCTTGTGGGGCCTTAAAAATTGAGACATGGCCAGGGCTTAAAACTTATAAACTAAGTGACTACACGCTATGATGGGCACCCCCCCCCCCCCCCCCCTTTGGGATACCACCTCGGCTAAGGACATCGCTGGGGGAAACCAGCAAGGGGACGGGCTTGATCAGATCTTAAATATTTAGAGATTTAAAGCTAGTGCGCTAACAGTTGTACCTAAATGCAGCCGGCAAATAAGCAATTGCCTATATCACACCGTGCCTAATGTACTATGCACACACAATTTACTTTACAGAAAAAATTGCAGCAATAACAACTAAACTGTTTGTGAACGAATTCGTTAGTTGGGAGTAAATTGATAACCAATTTAATAAACAATAAAGTTGCATGTTGCTTGGCGTGTTGTTACCTAGTAAGTAAATTCGTATTCAGCAGGACCATTATTTTATGATTTGTCGGCCCGTGCCTGGGAAGGACGTAAATCCCAGGACACATTTGTCATTCTTTGGCAATCGTTATAAGTAGTCTAACAGTATCCAGGAGTCTGACAGCTAGTATGACCGAGAGGTATTTTTCATTTACCAACAGACTAACTTTTCTTCCGGACCCCTAATTTTTCATTATAAAATATAGCCTAGCATATCAGGATTATGTAGCAAACTACTAACGAACAATATACAGAATTGGACTAGTAGTTTCGGAGATTTTAAAGATTTTATGATATTAGAATTTGGCATTGATCTAAAATAGGTACATCACAATTAGAATTAAAGACGCATGAACGGCGTTTGTAATCTTGCTCGAAATTTTGCAATTTTGAACTCTATATCTGTTAATTGTCAACTAATGGATGAAAGCTACTGCTCTGTGTGTGCTGCTCGTGGTTACGTATATTTTCAATTGATGGTTTAGACTTTAAACTATTGGTTAAGTTTAAACCTTCTTCGTCATTTGACATTACGTTCGGCTTGCGCACAGCAAAAACAAGCCGCACAGCAGCTCATCATCACGCATCACTTTCATACATCCGTAGCACTCTGCAGGTCGAAGCCGCACCGTGCTTTACAGTATTGCAGTACGATGCGTCGCGGCCCGATGCGGCTATAATATGCGTTAAACATTATTCAACACTTGCATTATTATTCGCGTAAAGTAAACTTTCTGCACTTTTTATTCGATAATATTTTCGATATGGTAAGTGACACACTGTATTCTTTAATTTGCTTTTTTAATGAATAAGAACGTGTTATTGAATATTAAGTAAATGTTGAATCCGGATAGGATATTATCAACTTTACAAAGTTAATGTTGAATACTTTGTTGGTGAGTTTATGTGCCCTTGATTTTGATGTCAAATTAATGTATTTAACTAGTTTAATCAATGTTTTGTCGTTCAACTTGTTAGATATCTAGGTACATACTTACTGACTTTATTGTGTTCCGCGTTCCGACTTCCGACGCATATTTTTTTGAAGTTACACATAGGTACGCTTATTTTTATCTAGTCCTAGCGACCGAACCCGGCTTCGCACCGGTGCAATGTAAATAAATAAATCTTCCTCTTGAATCATTCTATCTATCGATGAAAACTGCATTAAAATCCGTTGCTTAGTATATAAAAGATTTAAAGCGTACAGACGGCGGAAAGCAACTTTGTTTTATACTATGTAGAGCAGTACCAGAAATTTTAACAATTTATTGCTACAGGCTCATCATGTTCCTGTACCATATTGGTTATAATTATTTAATAATATTTCTTATTAGTTAATTTATTTTTATTTATTAATTTTGGATAACAATACAATCATCTCATTAGTTAAAATAACTCAGTAACACAACACAGGCAACATAATGTATTAAGTGTCCGAAGCAGCTTGCTTAAAAAACGATCATGTAAAAGATAGGCTTCCTAATTGACCATCCTCTCCCCAAAATGCCAAATCAGAATAAGGGAGTTGGGCTCTTCGCCACTGATTTCAAGACGCCAGTTCCTGACCCGCGTTCGATGCATCGGTGTTGCAACTTTCTATCTGTGTATAAATTAGGTATTGTAGGTACTCACAACTGTCGTATAAACGTTCTTTTTCAACGGCGTCTGCGCCTCACAGTAAACACTAAATAACACAATCAAACATACTTTATGTAATAAACACATTTTTATTAATTGACACTTTCACGTTTTCCTAAACTAGGTAATTGTATAAGAATGTTCCCTTAGCCTATTTATTAAAAAAAAACTAAGGTTCTAATTTCAAACAGCGCGCGTTTCGCGCCGCGATGTCATCCCAATACTCGAAACTCGGCCGTCCATGCAAAGGCTTTTATCATTATGCTACGTCAGCGCTCGTGTCGAGAATACGACGCGTATCGCGGAAAATAGGTACCTAGCACGATATTAATTCATCGATAGCTGTTGAAAAAAACTGCAAGTCGTGCAATAAGTGTAAGGGTTCCGCACCACTGAAACTGATACTTTATTTTTAATATGAAGATGTTGGCAGTTTATATTCAGCAATCTTAGAGTTAATGATCAAACTTGTTTTATTTTATTGGCATATAAAATTATACATAATATGCCAAAAGTAATTAGTTATTCTTTATTTATTTTTTTCAACTTATAATTAAAATTTAATTAGTGTCTTAAAGATAGAATTTCCGTATAAACGAAATTCTACTTTGGGATGTACGTCGCTTTAATGACAACTAAGTAATTATATTTACCTAAGATTTAATTGGACTCGCTTGGCTCAGTATTACATTGTAAAAAGCAACTAAAACAATATATTTCTGCACATGTCTTGTATCCAGGTTCATGGTTAAGGTTAAATTCAATTTAGACTCGCCCAACCATAGACAAGACGGTATCATCATATAATAGAGTAATTATTATTCTTATCTACATCTGAAACTTGTGTAAGTATTTTGTAACTTTTCTCTTTTATTTATTGCTTCCAACGACTTCGTAAAGACTTCGTCTTTGGTTACTGCTTCGCTCCCGTAGGTCATACCGCGATGTTATGTAGCCTATACTATTTCTCATGAATCTGGCTATCCTATACAAATATGTGCTATATTGCTATGAGCTTTATTATCTATACTTCTATACTAATATTAAAAAGCTGCAGTGTTTGTTTGTTTGTTTGTTTGTTTGTTTGAACGCGCTAATCTCTGGAACTACTGGTCCGATTTGAAAAATTCTTTCAGTGTTAGATAGATTAGTTATCGAGGAAGGCTATAGGCTATATACCATCACGCTACGACCTACGGGAGCGGAGCAGTAACCAAAGACGCGGGTGTAACCGCGGCGGACAGCTAGTATTAGTATAAAACTATCAGAACAGACAACTTGTAGCTAAGAAAATACTTAACTACAATAATGGAAAGTAACGTACCTAGTCGTCAAAAAACCAATTAAACTCTTTGCTTTGAGACTTACACTACCCAAAAACAAAGTAAAAAAAATAACCAGTAAGTACCTAGTGATTTTAAATATTTACCAGTTACATACCTCGATGCCAAGACCCATTTCCACGATCAACAAACAGCACACAAATCGATAAACATTCCAATCGGAATCTTTTTATAGTTTAGTTTAGTTAGGTATCTATAATAGAATTTAATTGTCCTCTGCTTAAAAAAAATACATCGATTTTATGCAGAGTCAAAGAAAAATGAGTGCATGAAATTAATGTCTGGTCATTGGTATTTATCTGACCTTTGTGCAGGTGTTCGAAATAAACGCACTTAGTTCAAGGACAAAACTAAACATGGAACAATTTTGTTGTTCTAATAATAATCTAATCGTGGATACGTTGCAGTTGCGGCCTGAATTTTTTTCGATCAAATATTTGATCGGAGATACTAAAGCTTGATTCATACATGTCAGTGAAGTCACTGTTCCGGCACCGCACCGTATCACTTATCAGTGATAAATTATTCTTACACACATTCTCTGGGATTTACCAAAATTCACCCTCTAAAGCCGGGGTTCCCAAACATATTTTGTGTACTGCCCACTTTGAGAATAAATTATTTTCTTGCGCCCCCATTTTTTCTTATTTTCTTGCGTCCCTATTTTTTCACCTACTTAAAAACCACCTAGTAGATAGAATTACAAATCGCTCCCCAAGCCTCTACACACACAACGCCCCGATTTTTTTCCTGGGTCTCTTACCGCCCCCCTTCAGGCCTGCAGCGCCCACAAGGGGGCGTTATCGCTCACTTTGGGAAAGGCTGCTAAAGAGATGAAACGGAGGTCCGACATTTACGGAGACCAAGTCGCGGGCAAAAGCTAGTTAACTATAAGTTCAGGTTTCCTCACGATTTTTTTCTTTGAATGACTTTTTTTAAAGTAGTTTTATAGGGTTTAAAGTGCCAGTTAGTTAATGATCAAATTAAAATTTGTGGGTGCGGTCGTCGCTTGTTTTTATCGTGTGCTGAGAACAAGGAAAAAATGTCCAGGAATGTAACAAAGAAGTGTCAAAAAATATAATTAATTCTAAACTAGGTACGCCTGAATTCTTTAGCTGACATCGTGTTGATCGAGTGGTTTAATACATAATTAAATACAAAAGCCTCGCCCCCTAATACATGGGACTTAAACATAACTGGCGAAATGTGGGTGTACTAACGGATACACCTCTGCCTAAACCTTCGGGGATTACAGGCGTGATGTTATGTTATGTTAAATAATTGTGTCCGTTTAAGGAAAAAGGATTTCATAATTATTTTGACTCAAAAATCTTTAACCTCTTTAAGGAAAAATCGCAAATTGGGTTTTTCTTTTCTTTTGGTTTCTAATTCCATAATTGGGTTGTTTACACCAATAACCAATAATTCTAAGACTGTAAGACACTTCACTTGGTCCTGAAAACCCAACTTGTTTGAAATTAACTGTAAAATTAGATTCATAGTTGCTTTAAAATCAATAAATAGTTGGTCAATTGAGATGGCTAATAAGTGACGTCACAGTTTACTTTTACCATACAAAATCTACGGGTGAACGACGTTTTGACAGATCATAAAAATTATGTCAACTGATTGGTGGTACACACGGCTACACATCAAGCTATACTTAACCAGTATAAGCTGACTTCTGATTGTACGAAAAGCATATACAATGCGAGGCCAGCTAAAACTGGTTTTGTATAGCTTGATGTGTAGCCGTGTGTACAACCGCATCCTTGACAGTTCAAAAATGCCTGTAAATGCTCTAGTTGAAATAAATGTTGGCTTTTGACTTTGACTTTGGCCAACAGGACGATGACGTTGACCTTTAAGTCGAATACTTGCGAAGCTACGACTATCCTCAACTATCCTTTAAGGAAATACGTCATAACGTGTCACGATGCAACATCGTATCGCGTTTATGTGTTTTGGCGTAGTAAGAAGCTCGTTGTTTAACTAATGGCCAACTAATGAAATGGAAGTTAATTCATAGCGTTTTTTTAAAATATTGTTAACAAGTATAGAGCACTATGTTATCTATCCTAATATTATAAAGTTAAAGAGTTTGTTTGTGTGTTTCAACGCATTAACCCGAGGAACTACTGGTCAAATTTGAAAAAATTATGTCGCGTTATATAACCCGTTTATCAAGGAAGGTTAAGCTTTATAACGTCACGCTACGATACACAGGAGCGGAGCAGAAACTAAAGGCGTATTGCGTAATCGCGGAGTAAAGCCCGTAATAAATAAGTATGTGCAATATTTATATTGGTCCAATTAATATCGTCACCGGAAAATTTTAGGCACGCATAAAATCGTACCTAGGATTTTTGTTACAAATCGAAGTAGCATTACGAACATCGACAAGGATGAGCACACAAAACTATTGTTACCCAGCAAGTCTTTAATGAAATTCTTATTGTACGTAATAGTTTACGTTGTCTTTGTGAGTCAATTTCAACAATTATGTTAATAGGGCACGTCAGGTGCACAATTAAACGTGTACAGACTTGAAATGTGTCTCATTGTTGTTAGTTTTGCGGTTGCAAATATCTGTGGGTTTGTTAAATTGGGATAAATTCTTGGGTGGTCCTTTATCTCTTTGCACGTGGTCCTAAGAGACAAATAACCTTAAGTCACAAGATGTTATTAAGAGCAGTGGCGTAGCTTGCCCTAAACGGACCCTATATCAAAATTTGTCTGTGGTACTTTTCACCTAACTGCGGCGAAGCATATTTGGTGACCAACTTTACACACCGAGACTCCTTCGTGCCTCGGAAAGCACGTTAAGCCGTTGGTCCCGGCTGTCATACGTGGATCTATGACAGTCATTACGAATTGAGTGCATCCGGTTAGACTGGAAGCCGACCCTAACGTAACTGGGAAAAGGCTAGGCAGATTGATTGAGCAAAGTAGAATTTTATTCCCTGTTAATTTATTTTTTATGTGAAGTTAAAAAATAGGGCACGTTCTAAAATTTATTTTAAGACACTTCGACTCAACCTTGTTTTAACTGGCATAAAAAATGGCGTTTTTTTTTGGTAATTAAATTTTGTGTATGATGGTGCCACAAACATAATTATAATAATTAACTAAACTTGGCTCAATAAAAAAAATGGCGAAGGTTCCTTAAGATCTATATCTTGTTTCAAATCGCCTTATCACACAGTTGAGACGGAATGTGTTATTTAGACACATGAAATACAGGAAATGTAGGTCTAGACCTACATTTAATTCTCCACATCCACGAGATAGGTACTCTAGAGACTCTCTCTGGTTCAGCCATTTCCAACCTAATTGCATACCAACATAGGGTTTTTTCGAAGAGACATTTCTCTCGAACGTACCGATGGCAATTACAGTGCAACGCACACGTCCTACAAAAAGTCGGTCCTTCGAAACTATGAAATTATCGTCCGATCCGATAATCGGTCCTACAAAAAGTCTGACATGTCCTTATGTTCGAGAATTTGTGCCGGTGAATGTCGGTAATCATGGGGTTTTTCGCGCGGAACCCTAAGTCTTTTCCTAAATAAAAAGTGAGTAGCCTAAGTTACTCTTTAGCTATCTGCTAGTGAGTCCCGTCAAAATCGGTCCAGCCGTTTCGGATATTAGCCGGAACAGACAGACATAAAATTCATATTTATTTTGTAAAAAGCTGTTTTTTAAACATTACAACAACTAATATGTACATATAAAATGTAATAAAGCTTAAGATTTTTTTTATTTGCTTGTTTTAACGCGCTAATTAAAATGCTGACTAATTGAGATGAAAATTGGCGCATAGATTAACACAGGATGCTTCTGTCCCGATAATGTGTTCCCATAGGAAAATAGTTCAACTTACCTTAAGCACGGAAATCTATTTTTTACACGGGCGAAGCCGCAGGCAGTTAGTTATTAAATATTTATAAATGAAGTCTCACTGCGTCTTTAAAATTAGCAATTTTTTTTTTGTATAGTCTAAAAATATTTTATAATAGTTTGTGATTTATAACATAGTCTTTTTTAACTTTTTTTTCTAGCAGTCTAATTGGTTTTATGTAAGATTAGCGTGTCAGTCTATATTATTTTATTAATGGTAGTGAATAATTATCCTTTTAGTCAAGCGGATCTAAGGAATATACCCAATTATAATTGAATTAAAACTCAATTAATACACTCACGAGTACTCATGACGGAATCTGACCTAATCGCATCACGACACACTGCTACTTCACACAACATAACATCACGCCTGTAATCCCTGAAGGGTTCGGCAGAGATGTACCCATTAGCACACCCACATTTCGCCAGTTATGTTTAAGCCCCATGTAATTGAAGGCGAGTCTATTGCCATCAACAAGGCACAAATGCAGACTCCAAAGCTGCTACTGAGAAATTGCTAACGTAAAAACCTAAAAAACCTTTGCCCGACCTGGGAATGGAACCCAAGACATCATGCTCAGCAGTCGCGCTTTGCGACCACTAGACCAACGAGGCAGTCTGGCTACTTCAAGTTGTCAAAAATACGCGCTAACAAAAAATCGCTATCGGGTTGATTATGTTAGCGCCACATTCCGTACTGCTGAGTGTATCATAATCCTATACATCGATGGAAAACTCAGTCTAAACATAAAATTTTCCATACATTTGATCTATAATTAAGCAGTGATTAATCATTTACAATGTAGTTTTTTCCTATTTTTAAACGTGGGCCCCTCAACAAAGAAACATAACACAGATGTTATTAGATTGGAAATATAATTTACATTAATTGTGCAGTAGTTTGTAGTCACCGATTATATTACAATGTAGTAGTACCTACTGGCCTTTGTGTAAGAGCTCGTCTAGGGAAATATCACTGTCGCATTTATTCCCGGAATCCCGGTTTGAACGGTAGGGGTCAATTTCCTACTAGAGGCGAAGTGTTTATTTCCTACCAGAAGCGATGGGTCAGGTTTGGTTTCCGCACTTTGTCCTCCGTGGT
This sequence comes from Hoplodrina blanda, assembly GCA_949316365.1. Lineage (NCBI taxonomy): Eukaryota > Metazoa > Arthropoda > Insecta > Lepidoptera > Noctuidae > Hoplodrina > Hoplodrina blanda. The sequence continues at coordinate 643,381 of OX438564.1, read as the reverse complement.
GGGCCACGTGAGCCATGGTGGCCGTCACTCCATCCAGTCCACCTCCCAAACTGCTGCAGTTACAAAAATCTCCCAAGCTGCTCTGGTTGTCCGCAACTTTAGTGGACCCAAGGAATCTTCTTCACTCTTGGAGCACATGCGTAACCGTTTCTTCAGCCTCCAGTGTCTGCAGTATTTAATTTTGTTATACTTCCGGGGTTGATTTCCTAGAGCTACCTGGGCCTTTTGTTTTTGGGCGAAATCATGAACAAAAAAAAAACACTTTTTGCCTTAACCTATCTTCTATCAATGGGTTTTTACCCTTAATCAGTTTTAGGCAATTTTTGGTGTAACTCCCGGTTCTTCGCAATATTGAAGTGATATATTTTTAAGCGAGCGTACAGTACGGCCGTCGTATCTTGGCGGTTCTGAAGTTAGCTGTTTAGCTGCGCAATGAATCTTTTAGGAATGAAATTGTCTACTGCGCAGCCTGCGGCTAACTTCAGAGCCGCCAAGATACAACGGCCGTATTGTACATTGCTGATGTGATTAATGGTTGATAATCCAACCAACCAATCACAGTTGCTAACGCGCGCTTGACAATTCGTCACGTTCATTTTCCGTTCCAAAAACCGTCGGTTAATCAGTTTTTTTATACGTATTGTAATCTGGCGGTTTTAGCCCTAATTAGGTACAGTATAAGCGGTCATAAGTGGAGTAGCAATCTACAAAGCAAAACGATTCCTCTAGTGTCAGTAGTTCGGTTGGCTAGTCCGGTTGACCGAACTACTGAAACTTTTAGTTGCGATAGTTCGGTTGTAAAAATGCACGTTGACACTTTGGTTAAACTTACGACCTTTCGACGTCGTGTGCGAATTTTGAGGTGTACGTAGGTACTGTGTTATTATATTCAAAAGTGCCTTATAATGACCTAATTAAATAAATGATTTGAGTTTAACTTTAACTTTGAATACATCACTTATACACACAGATGTAGGTATGGCCTGTACCCCGTGTTTACAGCAATTCAAACCTTAGGATGCTACTGCACTTATGACTGCGACTGTACATTTCATATTGGATACGGACAGCGCAAGACCGGTACTTGTGGCTATCTTTAGGGGAGGCCTATGTCCAGCAGTGGATATATGCTTCCCCTCCTAATAAAGGCGAAACAAACGTCGTTCGCTTTGTTTCGTTCCCGGACAACGCGAATCGACGTTAGCCGGCAACGAATTTGCATCAAGCGGAATTACGATCACATCATTACGGCACTTCCGCGTCTCTAAGTACGGTCACTCCTTAAATCTTTGATTCACTTTTATGAATGATTCTCCAAATATGGTGATGAAGGTTCTCAGGTTTAACAGCAATATTATTATTATGCTTTTTATCGAAAGAATGTTAAATTAAATAAAACAGGTTACATTTTTTCAATCGTTTTTTAATTCAAATCAAAGTTGGATATTTCCTTGTGAACTATTTTAATTGAGCTAGTTTGTTTTCCTAAATTAGCACACTGCCGATTTAATGTGGATCATTAATGTATGCAAATGTTTAGAATAATTTACGGCCTACATATTATGTGTAGTAAATACTCGAGTCATGTAATAATTAAATATTGATTTATTCTTACGAACTGAGGTTGGTTGCCGGTAAACTAATGGCTATCCAAATCAGAAACTTGGCTTTAAACTTGTCTTATTTTGAAATTGTAGTCATGTGGCAAAATGTAGGTAGTTATGCTTTATTTGCGACTATTGGGAGTAACGTTGATTATTTATTTATTATACCTCTTTAGTCAAATCTGGTGTATTTTAGAAGCCAATGTTAAGGAAAAATTAATTTTGATCTTGTTTCAGGTTGTGAAAGACGCAGCCATGTCCCCTGGAGCGCCGTCCAGCGTAGAAGCGGAACGGACAGAACTGCTGGGCTCCCTGACCACACAGCAGCAGCAGAGGACCAGTGCCAGGGTCATCAAGAAGCTGCGACTGGAACCGCCCGTGGAGAGGGACAAGAGACCTGGGAAGAAGGATGGTTCTGATGGTAGTATTTTATGAGACCATGGGATATCAAAATGTCCAAAACAGTATGACTTAATTCCATATTTTTTTTAACTGTGCGTAAAGTGAAAGTCAAAGTCAAATCATTTATTTCAATTAGGCCATTACAAGGCACTTTTGGACGTCAAATACAAAAGAAAAAGGAATTGAATCTAGTTGCCCCTTCCAAAAGGTAGTTTTGTATGGAGAAGAATGGGCAAGAAACTCCATACGTACTCTTTTAAAATCAATGTAAAGTAACTTTAATTAATAATAAATGTTTCTTATGACCTTTATCAATAGACTAGCTTCCGACCGTGTCTTCGTCCACGTGTTTTTTTAACACCTGCATTAAATTAAGTTTTTGGATGCTCTGCTTCCGTGAGTCGTGGGTTGACTGCTGAGCATGAGCTCTTGGGTTTGATTCTCAGGTCGGGCAAAGTGTTACTCGAGTTTTTCAATCAAGAATTTCTTAATAGCAGCCTCGGAGTCTGATTTGACTTTGACTTTATCCGCCTTTGTGAGACAAAAGAACTACATACTAGTAGATCTACTATACAAGAATTATTTCTTTCTTCCTTCCAGATATCCCAGAATGCGAGACACCAAACAAGATCGACGAGAAAGAGCTCAAATTCCCTACGGTGAAGCAACGAATGCCCAAAGCCCTCTGGTCTACTGACGAAAAGAACTTGTTCTTCGAAGCTCTCAACGAGTATGGCAAAGACTTCGACGCTATAACAGCCTACATCTGCGCTAAGATGAAGAAGAAAGGCATGCCGGATGTGAACTTGAAGACCAAGACGCAAGTCAGCCACTTCTACTACCGGACCTGGCATAAGCTGTCCAAGCATGTGCATTTTGATGAGAGTAAGTTTAGTTTTATACGTTTGTTTGTCTAGTGATCGCAAGCGAGACTATTGTACATGAAGGCCTGAGTTCGATGCCCAAGTCGGGCAAAGTGACGGGTTTTTTTATAAGAATTTTCTCAGTACTTTTTGCATGGTTGATATTATGATAGCACCCTCCCCCGACCCCTCTGTTACGTGGTATTTAAACGAAACTGATAAAATATAGGCGAATGTAATTATTAAACTACACACATCAAAAAAGTCTAGGGATCAACATCCCTAACATTTGTCAACAACATCCCTAGACTTTTTTGATGTGTATATTTAGTTAACTTTTTTTAGTAAAGTCAAAGTCAAAGTCATCAATGCGATTTTTGGTGTTACAACAGGTCTTACAGAATTATAGTATCTCAAAAAATCTACCATAAGGGCCTGCATGTAATTTCATTGAAATGTTAAACATATCATAGACGCACTTAATATGGTAATATATTTAATAGCCGATAAAATTATGATTAATGTATACCTAGATGTATGTCTAGACAGATCGCTACTAATTCCAAACCAAAATAGTTTGTTATGTCATAAATAGTGAGCTAGACGCATCACGACGCAGGAACCACTTCATATAATTTATTAATTACTAGCTTTTGCCCGCAACTTCGTCCGCATTTAATGTCGGTTTATTGCTAACTCAGACAAAGTCGCGGAATAAAAAGTAGCCTGTGTCTTTTCTTCGGGTTCAAACTTACCCCGTACCAAATTTTATCAAAATCGGTTCAGGCGTTTAGTCGTGAAAGAGTAACAAACAGACAAAGTTACTTTCGCATGTATAATATTGGTATGGATGTAGAGAGAACTTACAAAATTAAATACATAATATTAAAACATAGGTACTGCTCAGAATCTATTAAACTTTAAAATTGTTTTTTTTTTATTTGTGTTCTGAGTAAGTAACTTAATAAATCGACAACATAGTACAGTACCCGGCGATAAATATTGCACATCGACCTTTATCGTATTTCGTATTTTATACAAAGAATAAAAAGAATTATCAAAAGAAGCAAATCATAATTGTTTGTATTTCGTGCGACAGAGATAACGCTCTACGAAGCCGAAATTAGCCGATTGTCTCTTTCCAAAGGGCGATGTGCAATATTTATCGCCGGGTACTGTAGCTTGGCTATCATAGTAGCCTACAACACACACCGTATCATTAATTCAAAGTATCATATTGTATGCACATTATTAGGTAAATTAAAATAAGTACATCCATGACTATACGGTGTTTAAAACTATAAATTATATTACATGTGACAAGCTCAGCTAATGACTCGTCTTGTGGGACATTAGTATCATTACGACAGATGTAAGGTTTTAATAATATTACATTCAAACATCTTTACATTGTATTGTACACCTGACATGTGAATGCCGTTGCTGCTTACCTAGATAACCTGCAATTTAGATGCTAGCTACAAGTAAAATGGAGACTATTATTATAAATGCGAAAGTGAGTTTGTTTATTATGCTTTTACGGCTAAACTACAGAACGGATTTTGATATAAGTTCAGACTTAGTCTAAGTTTGAGCTTTAAGAATATAAATAAGCTACTTTTTAATCTGCGACTTGTGGTCTGTGTCCTATCGTACAATAGTATAATAAAATTGCATTGTATTAGATGTCATTTTTATTTTTTCCAGATGTAAAAAAAGTTGCTCAAGAGCTATATGCATTAATAAATTACGGCGAGCTCCGTAAGAAGTTGGTGTCTGTGAACGAGAAGACGTGCGCTCGCCTCGGCGACATGGTGCTTTGTGGCAGCATTGTAGTGCGTGCGAGAGGACGGAACCTGCGTGTGCGCACGCCTATGTGTCGCGCGCTGAGGAGGTTAAATCAGATTACTGGTATGTACTATCTTTTTTATTATTTATTTACTCGTATTTTGTGAATGAAGCATTGTATTAGCATTAAATTGTAATGGCCAGTGGTGACGAACCGATTTACGAGATGGAGGTTATAAAATTGAATTTAAAAACAAGCTTGTTCCTGGTGCAGAGCTGTCGTGCGGCGCGCGCGTGTGCTCGCGCGCACAGGTGGTGCTGCGCGCGCGCGACGTGGCGGCGTGGGCGCGCGTGCAGGCGGCGGCGCACAACCCGCGCGCCGCGCTCGCGCTGCCGCTGCGCGCGCGCCTGCGCCCGCTGCTGCGCGCGCTGCAGCTGCGATGGAAGGGCGTATCCTTTACATACTTAACCATTGAATGTGCTCGTTCGTCGTACGAATAAAGGACAAAAGATATGCCAATTTTTCTTTAACTTTCTATAATTTATACAACTATACAGAACTGCCATCTTATATTTTTGAACCAACCTGTCTCGTTGCAACTTACTATAAATTACAATGAATTTTGAAGCACTTAAACCTTATAGCTTAAGACATAATATGTCGCTACTAATTTATTTATCTATATCTGGGAGATTCGATTCAAGTATTAACTGGTGAAATAACTATCGTGCATGGTTTAGATAAATTACGTAATTTTTTTTATTGACTGCCTCGTTAGTAAACACGACTGCTGAACATGACGTCTTGAGTTCAATTCCCAGGTCGGGAAAAGTGTCATTGGATTTTCCCATCAGGTTGTTGTACACCATTGCTGGTGTACTAATAGGTACACCTTTACCTTAAGTCTCGTAGTTTAGTCGTGAAAGCAGAACAGACAGACAGACAGAGTTACTTTCGCATTTATAATATTAGTATCGATTAATGAAAACTGGTCGAGCATATTATTATTATTGCTGTCTTTTCGCTGAACCTTAGGGTCAGTTCACACCGAGACGCGAAGCGACGCGACGCAACGTGACGATAATTGAAGAGGCCAGTGACTTCGCGCTGCGCCACGCGCCGCCGCGAGACGCATCGCAACGTCGCCGCTCTTGCACGTCGCGCGTACACCTTTTTGTACACGATTCACCGCTGCGTCGCGATGCGTCGCTCTACTCCTCGTGATGCCTCGCGGCGTAGAGCGACGCATCGCGACGTAGTGCTGCGTGGTGTAACGTATTCTAAATTCTCACAATGAAATGTGTATCTTTTCGTAAAGAAAATAAAGTTATATTTTGAGTCGCTCTTTTAAAGTGTGCACGCAGCGTCGCGTCTCGTCTCGGTGTGAGCTGACGCTAAGGAAACGGATAAACATTTCAGCCTATAAAAACATTTTAACGTTTTTATACGACATTTTAACATAACTATTTTAAGCAGATCATAACTATTCATGACTTGAAAAGTAATCTAATCTATTTTTTACATTTTGTCATCACGAAGTTTTACAAAAAAACTGACATTAAAAAATTATGATTAAAAAGATAATTTTAAACTTACAAAGGAAACTAAACCAAATGTAATCGAGTTAACGTTACTTATTCTTAACTCCCAAAGTATTTTAATCAAAAGGTATAATTATGTAATTTATGTTTAGATTTAAAGCCAAACAGTTGGAAGATTTTTTTAGTTTTAGAACGTGGATTACTGATAACATAAACAGGTATTTATGTAACACGACTAGTTTTTAACGCAATTGAAGGTTATTAGGTTAACCGTAATGGTTGTTTGTTTCATCCTTCTAGCTAGAGGTCGTTTCTATTTAAAACTTCGTATTGTATTATGAGATGTAATAGAACAGTGGTTAAGGCATTATACCCTTTATTTCATTTTTTAAGGATGGGAAATCATCAAATGAGTCTTTCCTCCCCTTTTCCTCTTCTGGGCGGAGCGGAAGGGAGTGTCAGACTTTTACTGACTAAAACCCATCCTTGTTTCTTCTAGTGCCCTTTGCGTTTCAGGGTCACGGTGGAGATAAACTACTATAACATGGCGCGCCCGTCCATATTACTATTTCAATAATGACGCCGCTAGTCAAGCAACACGCTGATTTGTTTTTTTTTTTTTGAGAGCCGTCTCTGTACGCACACTTGCGTTGTGAGTCTGGTAAATACATTCACAAATACTTTCATACGTTTTGAATTTTGGAGGGGCGCGCCAAGTTATCGTAGTTTACCTATCTCTAACTCTTTCGAACAAATTCCGTAACCCTGGCAGGCACTGGCCCCAGCGGGCCCCGTCTTCTGCGCTGACAACTCTTGGAGGCGAGCGTGGAACACTAACGCGCCGTCGACTTGTGTCCTTTGCATCTAGTTAGTTAGTTTATGTCCCATGCAATAAGGGTCAAATCTATTACAAATCACTATGTACAGTAAACACATTGCACAATGCATCCATAACTCGCCACAGACCACTTTTAAGTTAAACAAAGTCACTGAGCACGTCGACATGAAATCAGAAGACACGCAGAAAGAGCCAGAAGAATACACCGAGGTGCCGCGACCGTGCACAGAAGAGACTGAAGTTAACAGAGAATTAGAAGAACATCTGAATCTGGAGACGGACAGGATTATATTACAAGGTAATGGTCATCATCATCTGCTTAGCCTTTTTCCCAACTATGTTGGGGTCGGCTTCCAGTCTAACCGGATGCAGCTGAATACCAGTATTTTACATGGAGCGACTGCCTGCCTGCTGACAAGGCAAGGCAAGGTCAAGAGACAATAAACCCTAGGAAGATAATCCTACCCACCTTCCCACGTTAAAGATGTCTCAAAGATTTATTGAAGCTTAAAACTGAATATTATCACACTTAGGGCTAATTTTTCAATCATCAGATAACTCATAACAGAGGGATAAATATGGTTGTTTGACAGCTTTTGTGTGTGTCTTTTGTTGTGTGTTAATTGTAATTTTTAATTTTGCATTTAATTTTAATTTTGAATTGATTTTATTTTGAATTTTAAATTTTAATTGTAATTTTGATTTATAGTTTTATTTTAATGTTGTGTATGTATGGATTATTTTATCTGAATTAAATGAATTAATAATAATATTTATTCTTTGGATAAAAGTTATCTGATTATTGAAAAATCGGCTCTAACACAGTTAAAAGGTAGTTAAATAACTAGTTTAGGCTTTTGTACCTGAAATAAAACCAAAATAGTTACAATAAGTAGAATATAATTAAAAAAATGCTTATATGTTTTTTTTTTAATTCTCTATAGAACAAAAAGCGCCAAAGAAGCTTGCTCTCCACCTGGGCCCAAGGCCGGGAGCTGACATCCACCTGCCCGTGGTCAGTCCGAGCGAACAGCTGTCTAGTCAGAAGATATGCTTCTCTTCTTACCTCGAGAGGATGGGCACGCAGAGAGACAAAGATGGCGGTGGTAAGGACTTTTGAGAGACTATTGAGACTGCATTGTTTTATTTTAACTAGTTTATTTTTTTACCAACGTTAAGTAACGTCTCTGGCTACTGCTCCGCTCCTGTGTATTGTAGCATGATGTTATATAGCCTATACTATTAGTCATGAATCTGGCTATCATATACAAAAATATTTTTTCAATTTGTCTGATAGTTCCAGATATTAATGCGTTTAAGCCAAACAAAAAAAAAAACTCTTCAGTTTTATTATATTAATAAAGAAATATATTTATTAAATGTAAAATAAATTGTCCACAGCAAAAATCCGTACACCTAAACGCCAACGCAAGGACAGCACAACAGAAAAAGATAAAGAAGAACAAAAGAAATTCAAAATGGACGACCAAGACAAACTTATACACATTGAAGAAACGGCCATAGACGGCATCGAGCTTATGGCCAACTACAAAATACTACAAGAAGACGAAGAAAAGCCCAGCACGGAAGATGAGAAGGAACGAGAAGTAACAGAAGATGATGCAGTTTGCCTACCAGAAAGAGACAAAGATATGTCAGAAAGAGACAAGGAGATATCGGAAAGAGACAAAGATATGTCTGAAAAAGAGAAGGATAGCTTCTCTGAAATGGAGGACGACGAGAAATATAATAAGAGTGATACTGATAATGAAAGTGATGGCAAAGATAAGGCTGGCAAGGATACTAAGTTCAAGAATTTGAAGGTATTGTAATGCACTAGTGGATTGATATCAGAATGCTCGAGCCCAATTATAGATAACTAGCTTTTGCCCGCGACTTCGTCCGCGCATATGTCGGTTATCGCGGACGAAGTCGAAGTCGAATAAAAAGTAGCCTATGTCCTTTGTTGGGGTTCACACTTACCCTGTACCAAATTTCACACAAATCGGTTCAGTAGTTTAGGCGTGAAGAAAAGACAGACAGACAGACAGAGTTACTTTCGTATTTATAATATTAGTTAGGATAGGGTAGATGACATCACTAACCAATAATACCAAGACATAACTTCTCTAAAGAAACACTTTATTTTAGCCCTGATAACCCAATTCATTTTCAATTAACTGTCTGTTTTGATTTTTTATTGCTTTCTAATTTATAAATAGTTAGTCAATTGAGTCTACTCAAAAGTGACGTCATAGTTATTTACACCATACAAAATCTATGGGAGAATAGCGTTTTGACAGGTTAGAAAAAGTACGTCAGTTGATTGGTGGTGTCATCTACCCTATTATTGAAAATATTTTAAAAGTTATTTATTTTGTCATGCTTAGACGATCTTATCACTATTTCGTGATTGATTTCTTGTAAAAAAAAACCTTATATCCATTCCTGAACAGAATTTCTAAAAATAGTGCGGGATTTCGCCCTGCCTACCCTTCAAAACCTTACTTAATTCCAATACTAGCTTCATCCCGCGACATTGCGTGGTTTTTTTCACCCAAATTAGGTTACGTTTTTGGTTACTGCTCCGCTCCTGTGTATCATAGAGTGATGTTATATAGCCTATACTGTTCCTCGTTAATCTGGCTATTATATACAAAAAGATTTTTTCAATCCGACTGGTAACTCTTCCAGGTAACTCTTCCGACTGGTAGCTCTTCTTCTTTTTGCTAATATTCCTCTAAAAACAACAGAATCTTTAAATTCTTCACCCGCGCTTTCTGTTGCTCTATTTAGAAATAATGTAAAGGCATGCCCATTAGAGTTTAGCTTTCAACATACGAATCCCCAAGCTGTTATAAAAACATTTAAAGATCTTAAAATTAAATCAACAGAAGATCTTTGGGGAATGTCTGTAAAAGTCTGTACATCTATAATGGAAACTATTGCGCCGTATTTGGCTTTCATATTCAATACAAGCGTAGATCAGGGAATCTTTCCGGATCTTATGAAATATAGTAAAGTAGTTCCATTATTCAAATCCGGTGAAAGTACTCAACTCAACAATTATAGGCCTGTGTCAATCCTGCCAGTACTCAGCAAGGTGTTTGAGAAGTTAATACTCAGTCAAATGTTACATCACTTTAATAAAAATTCCATCTTCCATGAACAACAATATGGTTTCACCAAAGGGCGTTGTACAACTGACGCCGGTGTCTCCCTAATAAAAAACATTTTTAATGCCTGGGAGGAAGCACATGATGCCATTGGAATCTTTTGCGACCTCTCAAAGGCGTTCGACTGCGTAGACCATGAAACACTTTTATTAAAACTGGAACATTATGGGATTAAGAATACATCTCTTGATTTACTAAGATCATACCTGAAAAATAGGCCGGTTAAAGTTCAGGTAAACGGCGTAAACTCATTAGGGTCTGAAATGACAATGGGCGTTCCACAAGGTTCGATATTGGGTCCATTCCTCTTCTTAGCTTACATTAATGATTTGCCCCAATTACTCCAAAATCAACCTAAGATGGTGTTATTTGCAGATGATACATCTTTAATTTTTAAGATAGATAGACGTACTCAAAACCTTGACGATGTAAATAACTCAATTCTTCAGGTCCAAAATTGGTTCACGGTAAATAATTTGGTACTAAATGAAAAGAAAACCAAATGTATTAGATTTACTTTACCAAATGTTAGAAGTAGTGCATGTGACCTCGTACTGAATGGGGAAAAACTGTCTTTTATTAATCAAACGGTTTTCTTAGGAATCACGCTAGACGAGAAACTACAATGGGGACCACATATAACATCTCTTGCAGGACGGCTAAGCTCAGCAGCTTTTGCTGTTAGGAAGATAAGACAGTTAACGGACATCGAAACCGCTCGCTTGGTCTATTTTAGTTACTTTCACAGCATCATGTCATATGGCATTTTACTGTGGGGTCGGGCTGCTGACATTGAATCCATTTTTATTTTACAGAAGAGAGCTGTCAGAGCCGTTTATAATCTACCTCGTCGCGAATCTCTTAGGGAATTATTTAAAAAGATTAATATTATGACAGTGCCTTGTCAATACATTTATGAAAATATTATGTATGTAAGAAAAAATATACATCTTTTTGATAAAATAAGTGATAGACACAACTTTAATACTAGAAATAAAGACAAAATAGTGCAACCATTTTTTAGATTATCCAAAGTGCACACATCTTTTATGGGGTACTGTGTTAAATGTTACAATAAAATACCTTTGATATTTTAAAACTTAATGAAAGTAAATTTAAAAAATATATTAAAAGTACACTTTGTAAACAAGCATATTACAAATTAGAGGATTATATTCAAGATAATAATGCTTGGAAACATGCTGGTCCTGCTCCATAGGGCAATTTAAAGTCTTGACAAAATTTAATTAACTGGCTGCAAATAATTCAATTAAATGATTTGTATTGGTCATTATTATTATTTTTGACTAAGTACGACTTTTTATTCTACATTTGGTGTTGACTATTTGGCTCACACACTGATTAGCTGTTTTATGTTTTTTTTTTTTTTTTGAAATGTTAGAAAAGATAGCTTACGATCACTATATTGTAAACGTGTGAGCACTGTGTATCTACAACAATTAATTTAGCTTTCATTTCTAATCTTTGTAACACATGGTACGTATTGTAGTACTTTACATGACTTATTTTTATGACTTATTTTTATTTTTTTTATTTTTTGACTTATTTTGAGGTACATCGTCTTCACATTCGTATTTAATAGAATTAATGTACCTACTACTTATTGTAAACCATATATATTTTTAAAAAGAGTAAGTATGGAGTTTCTTGCCCGTTCTTCTCCATACGAAACTACCTTTTGGAATGGGCAACTAGATTCAATATTATAATTTTTTCTCGTAAATGACGTTCAAAAGTGCCTTTTAATGGTCTAATTGAAATAAATGATTTGACTTTGACTTTGACTTTGACTCCATATTAGTAGAGACGTTACAAGAAAGGAATTCTGCCCCAGGTAAAATTCCGCATCCGACCAAAAAAGCGTGGAGGCAGCATCTACACGTTAGTCGTGGACAAGGATGCAGAGGAACCAAAGACTGAGGAGCCGAAGACTGAGGAGCCAGCCAAGGTGGAGGAGGAGGCCAAGTCTGATATCGATGTGGACCTGGCGATGAGACAGATAAGGAAGGGGTGGAGTGTGTATGATGCGGGGGATCTGACGATTGGAGACTTGTATCTTATGGTGAGATTATACACGCTTACTTTTAGGTCGTTCTTAAGCCGAAAGCCATAAACTCGATCATCAAACTCGAAACGATTGGGACCATTATTTTTCAAAAATAAAAATAAAAAAAACAGCTGTTCAGTACATTTACGTTCGTCTAACTCGTCAAAGTGTACTGAACAGCTGTTTTTTTTTATTGTTATTTTGGAAAAAAAATGGTCCCAATCGTTTCGAGTTTGATGATCGAGTTTATGGCTTTCGGCTTAAGAACGACCTAAAAATAACCGTGTAGAACAAGACGAGCAAATGAACTTTAAAAGATATTATGAACATACTATAGAACAGACAATAATTTACTGTTTTAACGGAGTTAAAATACGACTTTATTAAGTGTCCCACTGCTGCACCAAATGCGGCCACGTAGGGGGCCAATGTAGGGTTCTTAAAATGTATGTGTTCAGTGTCACACTGCACACGGGCGATTGTCTGTCACACACGAAGCAAGACGACGAACGTCATGTGTCAACTGTATGCATAGGCAACTGCTCGTGTGCAGTCCGACTCCCGGACTGCTCCAGCGCCGAGCAGCACTCCGATATCAAACGCATAAATAGGCTAGTTGACACCACCATCAATTGACGTACTTTTATGACCTGTCAAAACGCGATTCTTTCATAGATTTTGTATGGTAATAGCATGTTGTGACGTCACTTATTTGGCAACTCAATTGTCTAATTATTTATTGATTTCACGGCCACAAAAAATCTAATTTTTGAGTAAATTGAAAATTAATCGGGTTTTCAGCGCTAAAATAAAGCGTTTCTTTAGAGAAGTTATGTCTTGGAATTATTGGTTCATGGTGTCAACTACCCAATTGTAAGAATCCTAGCATATAAACCCACAAGGTCTGGTGAGAACCACCATCTAGTCTACTTTTACTTGATCTCTACTTTGCCTTGATGCTGTTGTGATGTTTATAAAATTTTCTTCCAGTTCGGTTCCCGCTCTAAGCTCGAGTTAGACTACTGGTGGGCAGAACCAACCCCACCCTTACCACAACCACAAAAGTCTGCTGTCACCCTCCCCACGAGCCTTCCATCCGACAAACGCGACAAAATGCCCGACAAAGGAGACAGCTCGGTAGAAGATGAAAAGGAGAGAGCGAGAGAGAGTGACAATGATATTCTGTCGCCAAAGAATACGTATAGTCAGGATAGTAATGATGGCATGTCGGGAGACGAGAGGAAGTGTAAGTACTGAGCTTTATTTATATACCACGCGTCATGTTCGTGAACGGACGCTGTCAGTTGGGATTGTTCATCTCTTAACTGCCATGGCATATTTATTATAATGTTTTTTTTTAATTTTATTGTTTTGTATTCACCTTCATTGTTTTCACATATAGAAGCAAAAAGAATATTGTAATCATTTGCAAAAATCTTATTGAAATGGTGTCCGTGGAGTTTCTTACTCGTTCTTCTCCATAGAGACCTACATAAAAGGTACTTTCGTTTGGAGAAGAATGATTATGGGAAATAAACTCCATACATACTCTTTAACAAAAAAGCTTTTTTACAAAAAAAGATAACCGCCTTCAAAAACTACAAAATAAAAAAATAACTTTAGTTTTGGAAGTTATTTTGTAGTTTTTGAAGGCGGTTATCTTTTTTTGTAAAAAAGCTTTATATTTTTCACTTTTTAGTGCTGTGTTTGAAATCCTTACAAAAAGCCCTTTCAAACAATACCTCACACGATATATTTAATTTTGGAAAGTGGTAGGAGGGGAGTTGACGTACCCCCTCCCTTTTTTCCTTCAGCCAGTCATCGACTACACGTATAAACAAAGCAATTTTTCTTATTACGACGGTTCTGCTGTGATCCTATAAGGAGTACCGTTCTATATCTCCGAAGTTCATCATCAGATCATGACAATATTTCTATGGGACCTATTCGGAAGTATACTCTTTCAAACAAAAAAATAATGATTCAAATCGATTCATAATTGGCTGAGAAATCAGGTAACATACATACAAAAAAAAAAAAAACATACGCGCCGAATTGAGAACCTCCTCCTTTTTGAAGTCGGTTGAAAAAAGTATTAAGTAATAAAGGTACAGTAATGAATTCAATAAATTAATTATACGAATGTGAAGACGATGTACCTAAAATAAAAGTCATGTAAAGTACTACAATACCAAGAGCTACAAATTAAGAAATGCAACAAAAATAATTGTTATGATATTGTATTGTTATTAATCATGATGATAACCTTTTTAATTCATCCTAAGTTGCATGATGCTTGAGGATTTTATGACAGTACCGGATTTTCACCAAAACACATTAATTTTCCATAATCCTGCACTGTTCCCATCTGACATAACTTGTATATTATAATACTGTCTTCAAAATAAAAATAATATAAATATTGATTGATTGGTAATTTGTTCGTAGGTGAACAGTTGGCTTCTCCGGACCACAAGTCTTCGTCGTCGGGTAGTACTCTGAAGCTGGTGAGCAAACTGATCAACAGGCCTCAGGGTCCACCGCCGCAGAACGGGTTCTCCATGTTGAGTGACAGGTGTGTGTGAAAGTATGTATCTGAAACAAACTTCAAGTCCAAAATTTTAAAAATTATGATGTGATATGACCACGAAGGAGATGGCGGGAACGAATTGGTCAGGTTCCTAAAGTATCGGCAAGACGTATATCAAAGTCGTGACAGATGGAAGAAATGGAGGGAAAGTGAGACAGTATGGGCTTATTAAAATAATGATTATAACAGGTTCTTTAATTAAACTTTTTAACAGCCAACTGCGTTCGTGTTACAGACTGCGGCGCCTGCTGGCACTGGCGGGCAACCCGCACGTCAGCGGCGCGCGCTGCGCCTGCGCACACGCGCGCTGCGCATGCGCACACGTGTGCGGACACGGGGGCGCGGCGCCGCGCAGGCCGCCTGTCACGGTGCGCACGAGCTCATGTATCTAATCTTCTATATGAACCTTAACGGCTCCTATACACTCGAAGACAGCCGTCTCTAAACCACTTTGCAAGATATATCTATACGGTATCAAATCCAAAATATAGAAAATAGCTGACAAATCATAGTCGCGTCATACACACAGTTAGCAGTTTGGCAGCTACAAGTGACGTGAAATTAAACATAATAATGAATTATTTTACTTAATACTTCTTATATTTTATAGCAGTAATAAACACAAGTATTTTATTTGAATTAAGGGCCGATTTTTCAATCGATAAACATACCTCATAACAGCCCTCGGGTTCCGATTGAAATGTCAACCTGTCATATGTATTCTTAAGATAAATATTTTCTAACCATTGAAAAATCAACCTTTAGTTATACTGTAGTAATTGCATTTAATATTTGTTATTTAACAGAAACCGCAGCCACACTTACCGCAGTCGACGCGATTGGACGACGCAAGCGCAGTGTTTAGACATCCCACGCCTATCGCGCCCAGACCCGACAGTGGAGAGGTATTGTCAGTTGCTGGACTTAAGCCCAGCAACATTTTGTATTTATTACAAAGTATTGTATTTGTAGATTTACGTAGAAGTCAAGTATTGTGCACACCAAAGCACAATGCGTGTGTTATATTACGCGCTACGATAAATTGTGTTTTTCTCATTAAAAATAAAAGTTGTTTCCCAGCAATATTTTTTATAATAGCATGTATCTTTTAGTGTCTTTTTACACATGTTATAATTAAATATTATTAGTGTGAATTTATTGATGTACTGCGCAGGCGCAGAGTCCCATTTAATAGGCTGTTGTCGGTGGACTGAACACTGTTTAAACATGACAATGATGAAATGTCGATCGATAAAAAAGTTGCATGTTAGCACGTAAGCTGTAGTGTACCCGTGTGCAGGTGAAGAAGACGTCGATGCAGCTGGAGGGGCTCCCGCGCTGGCGCCGCGGCCGGCCGCGCCTGCCCGAGCGCCGCGTCGTGGTGCGGCGCCTGCTGCCGCTGCTGCCCAAGCTGCAGCCGCACGCCGGGGCCGGTCAGTACGGGAACTACTCAACAAAGAGAGGAGCGATAAATATTAATAAAATAAAAAATTATTTATCTGGTCATCTCGCTATCTCTCCGCATTTTACGCCTTTATGACTATAATAAATATTGTTTATGTACAGCAGCTCTGATGCCAATGAAAGCAGTCCCGACGTCTCCGCCGCCGCCGCCCAGGATACTGCCCAAACCACCGCCGCCTTCTTCCACAGAGTAAGTCAGGTTTCAACTCTACACTATTTTCTAAAACGAACAGACAGATTAAAAACCGTCTTGTTATTTTATGTGAAAATGAATAATAATAAGAATTATCTATACTAATATTATAAAGCTGCAGTGTTTGTTTGTTTGTTTGTTTGTTTGAACGCGCTAATCTCTGGAACTACTGGTCCGATTTGAATGATTCTTTCAGTGTTGGGTAGTCCATTTATCGAGGAAGGCTATAGGCTATATACCATCACGCTATAACCTACGGGAGCGGAGCAGTAACCAAAGACGCGGGTGTAACCGCGGCGGACAGCTAGTGTTGATATAAGATTGTCATAATGCAAATAGTAACAACTTTTCCTGACCGAATCTTGGTTACGACGGCCAATTTAATGAAAACTAGCAAAGAACGCGTCATTATTACGAAAGTACACAAAAGTCTTCCCTCACTCTTTCATAGTCCGATGAAACGACAATCTAACACGACCGGGGAGAGATCGAGCAGACACACACCCGTCTCCCACTCCCCACATACCTACTTACAAACTCCTTTTGTTGGTCAGTTGCTACTGAGTAATTCATTCAAAATAATTGATTGATATATATTGTCGTAATGAACATATGAATAACTTCCCCGTGTCGTCAGCAGCGGCCTGTCCATCGTGTACGTGCTGAGCGAGTCCAACGGACAGTTCTTCTTCCACGACGGCGACCGACGCATCCCCATCACGCAGGCCGCGCTGCACCAGCCCATGCTTATAAGTAAGTACACTCCCCCTGCCCTGACACCCGACCCCCTGGGGGCAGCAGTCGATGAGCTTCGGCTGAGCTTATGATGACCATTTAGATTAGATTCCCTTTCAGCATCTCATAAACTCATTTTTTTTTTAATCGAACTTATATGACTTATTACGTGTCGTGATAGCCTAGTGGTAAGGCACATGCCTCTCATGCATGAGGTGTTGGATTCGATATTGAGCAAGTACCAATGCGATCTCTTGAATTCATATGTGTGGAAAGTACTTTTTAAATTTATCTTGGACATCATTGATATTGATAAAGAGAAATGTAGTGACAAAACCTGAATTTAATATAAGTCTGAAATCGCCAATCGACCTTGAGCAAGCGTGGTGATCAATGCGCGTGCCTTCTTTGTATAATAAAAGGCCTTTTCCAGCAATGGAACAATAAATAGGTTAGTAATTTTATTTATAAAAAGTTTGGTGCTGATTTTTTTAAATTCTGACACTGAATTATTGACTAACCTCCGTTGCTGACCCTACTAAAGACACTTTTATACTCCTCTACCCCAAAATCTGTATCAAAATTCTGTTTTTTGCCTACTAACAGAAGAAGAGTTATCAGACGACGCGTCGCTCGCCGAAGACACGCCGACTAACGGCAACGACATCAAGTTGGAATCTAACTCGTGCTCCGACAGCAGCAAGGGGGCACGAGACGCGAAGCTAGAACCAGTCAGCGAACGAGAAGAGAGCAAGGAGGCGCCCTCGGATATACAGCGTGAGTATTATGTGATACGAGTCGGTGCGAGTTTACAGGCTTTATATTGCTGACTTTATCTATACTTTTTATAATATAAAGTTGAAGAGTTTGTTGCTACTACTGTTCTTCAAAAAATCTATTGCGTGTAATAGCCTATTTTTTGAGGAAGGTTTTATAACATCACGCTACGACCTACTGGAGTGGACCAGCAATCAAATACATGACGTGGAAAAAACTGCGGCGTATTGCTAGTGTTCTATAGACAGACTATGCTACAGAAAAATGTCAAAATAAAAGATTTACGGCACAATACACAGATACTTTAAGAACTGCTCTGCTTATCCCCTCTTAATATAATTGTACCAAGTAATGACGAGACCGTGTGTGCGTAGCGGACTTCCTGGTGTCGGAGTCGATGTCTCCGTCGCGCTTGCTGCACGACGCGGAGGGCTGGCTCGACGCCGCAGCACACGACTTCTCGCTCAGCAGCTTCCTCGGCCATCTGGAGGGCAGGCCCGCTGTGAGTGATCCATTAGTTTGCCATTTAAATCTGCCTACACAAATAAATTGACCTCTGATTACTGAAATAATTTGATTTGTATGCAAGGTACATCGTATTTACGTGAAATCCTGTATACATACAAAATATTGTAAAACATTATATTTATTTAAAAGAGTTAGTAGGTATTTAGTTTCTTGCCCATTCTTCTACATAAGAAACTACCAACTAGATTCAAATCGTTTTTCTTGTAAATGTCGCTCGAAAGTTTCATACAATGATTTAATTGAAATAAATGATTTGAAAAGATTGTTGGGTAACTGGAACTACAGATTTACCGAAAAGGTTGACTTTGATTTTTGACCAAAACAGGACCGGTCATTTTGGCTATTTTTAGGGGAGGCCTAAGTCCAGTAGTGAACATGATGATGATGATGATGTATAATAACCTCAACAATAGAATCCAACGAAAGCTTTAGGAATATCTATCATTGTTTCAATTTCCTACTTTCCAGGTCGATTCACACCTGCAATCTCTGATGGCGGAGTCCAGCGTGGACTACGTGGCGAAGTTCGCAGACCTGGCCGCAGAAGTGACGGATGAACCGGACCCGCATGACCCTCCCGACGAACATACATAGAAAATGTACAATGAATTGTGAACTTTTACTGTAAATTAGTTAAATGTATTTTTGAATGTCATAATGCAAAAGTTTTAAAACCATTTTAAGTACAGTGCTAAATGAACTTTATGTAATTGTTTTAAGGTTTCTAATTATGAAGTAAGTTGGTTCTTTATATGATATTTACCCGATAGACAGTTTTATTATATACTAGCACTTTCCCCGCGTTATTTTTCTTACGGATCCCTAATTTTTTTGATAATAAAATATAGCCTATAGCACTCGGTGATAACGTAGCTTCCAATTAGTGAAACAATTTTCAAAATCGCTTCATTACTTCCGGAGATTACCCCCTACATACAAACTTACAAACAAATGTTACCTCTTTATAATATTAGTTATTTTTATATATAATTATTGAACAAACTTGATACAGGATTGTATCTTGATACAATTTTATGATGTACTGTGATTCATGTTATGGATGTATGTAGATGGACTTGGCAGTTTTGTTATTAAGCACTCTAGGTATAAGCAGAAATATAATATTATGTTGTAGATAATAAATTGAATGTTTTCTTTTTTCCTCTAAACCGATATAATATGTTGGGGTAGATAAGTGAAACAGACGCGAATATGACCAAATAAGTTTAACCTTTTCACCGCCACGGACTTCAGTAGAAGTTCCGGATTTTCGTGCCACCAGCGCCACGACTTCATTACTTGCTCTTCATTTTAACTATTATCACATAGCTTGGCGCTGGGCGAGGCATCGCGTTCTGTGTTCGCTGGCGGTGAAAAGGTTAATTATAAAAAAACTTTGACACGTGAGCCGCGTGTTAAAGTTTATACACATACGCGAACAGAGCGGTCGCCGTCGTCCTACCCCAACATTTGGCGACCGTGACAGGACTCTGACCTGCAATCCATTTACCAGTTTCAAACAAAAAATCGCTTCATAAAAGAAAAAATATCTCCTGTTCTACAAAACAAAGGTACAACAGGTAAAGACAGTAGTGATTCGGTAGCACAAACGATGGCTAGACTGTTGCAATGCGGTGCTAGACTGCTACTTGAAGAAGAATAAATATATTTTAAGGCCTAATTCATACCAATGGGTGATACTAACTGTGCTACCTGTATAAAATTCTTAAAATAGTCGTATTTCCAATTTGAAAATTGACTCGTATCGAATATCGAATACTTTTTCATTCGACTCGCTCGTAGACCTATAGAAGCCGGTACTGAGCCACATCAAAGCTTTGAAATATTACAAAGCCCATTTCCTATTGGGAGAGCTGGCCTTTTCTTAGGCCAAAGAATCAGCATTGCCATACAACGTGGCACGGTGACATGCTGTCAGCCTTTTGAGCACATGCCCCATTGACAGCGACGCCGACGAATTTTTTGATGCCTTAAATGGTTTCCCCTTTCTGTCTTTTTTATAAATTGTACATAATTATGTATTTTATAATTAATTTGTTTAGTTTAATATTTATTACAATTTAATAAAACAAATGACTTATGTTAGCATTAAATAAAGAATAAAAAATAAATAATAATAACCTCGTAAGACTTTAGTCGATAATAGTCGACTACATGTGAATGTTCAAACTTTGCTTGACTACGTCGCCTGACTGAGCACAAAGACGAGCACTACTCTACAATTTTTTGGGTCTATCTATGGCTGATGGCACTTTAGTCTATGGTTTACCTGCCAACGGGAATGTTTACGTTGCGAGGTTATGTTCAATTTCTATTGTTCCGATATTTAATTCGTATTTAATTATAATATCGCCGTCAAACAATCCAGATGTGTTTCCTCAGCACAAATTCAATTTTATACTCTTAATGTAGATCGCTAAAACATTTGTTTTCACAATGTTTTTACAGTGGTTCATGTACGTATTGTTTTCACAAATATACAGTGTTTTTCATGATAATGAGTCTTTTACAAAGTTTTATGATAATATTTGTTATTTATTTATTACTGTGACGTAGTTTTAGTAATAAAATTAGTTTCTGCCGCCTTTTAAGATCGAAGTTACGATAAGATTTTTTGTAGCAAATATTTATAAAATAATAATAGTAGATAATGCGTTAATTACTCTGATTACTGATAATCCTACTCTACGATACTGATACAGAAAATTAATTTATTTTTCGGTTCCACCAATAATACAAACGACACGAGTAATTTTATGGCGTATAAACTTAACGTAATTTGTACGCCAAAATAAACGGTTGAACATGATACTTAGAACATTTCTGTATTTATTATCTTGCATGCAATGTTTATATATAAATGACATTACTTACTTTAAATAGTTTTTTTTTCTTTTTAGCTTACTGGTTATCCTACCCTTGCTCTTCATAGGATTCTTGATATTCATAACGTTTGTGTTGATACCATGCGCGTTCATCTTTGCGTCATGGTACATGAGAATAAAGGAACGCAAGTTGACAAGACGGAAGAGAGACGGAGCTAATGTGGCATTCTTCCATCCATACTGCAATGCGGGGGGCGGCGGTGAGAGGGTTCTGTGGGTGGCCATCAAGGCAATCCTTGCCCGGTTTGTTGTTAGATCAAAACTTTAATAAATATAATGATTACAACACCCTGATAATAATGGTAAATTAACTAGAAAGTGGCTTACCCTTTAATTAAAAACATCTTCTGTTCTTACATAAACTGCACTACTTTGTAAGTTACAATAAAATTGCTGTAATTTTAGCATAAACATTCACACATTATGTACAGGTCTTCTCCATTCACACAATATTGGAGTTAATTAGGTAACTAAGCCCCTAACTTGTCTGGAGCCCTTGTCTTTCTTCTTCCTTGCATCCGTCATCCATCATCTAGACCATTTTCTCAATATACTAAAAATTTTGAGGAATAATACTCTTTTTTTTAATTAATTACTAGATTTAAACCTAATAAAAGTTTTATTCTAATTAAATCTTGTGTGATTTTAATTCACCACCACATTTAACTGTCTTTTATTTCTGAAATAAAACCATAAAAATAATAATGTTGCTTTTAAATTGATCATCCAATAAACCTGTTTATTGTAAACTTACTTGATGCAACCATGTTCTACAGCAAGCAGTCTTCTTTCATACAGGTACCCAGACTCAAACATCCACATATACACAGTAGAGACAGCTGAAGCGCAAACGATCATAGACCGTGCCCAGAACCAGTTCAATGTGAAGGTGGACCGTAGTAAGATCACCTTTGTGCGGCTAAAACTGAGGAAGTTAATTGAGGCACAATCCTATCCGTACTTTACTCTGCTGCTACAGAGTTTAGGATCCATGGTTTTGGGAATAGAGGCTTTTATGAACCTGAACCCTGGTGAGTAGACACATCTTTATTTAGAAAACTCTTATTTAAAAATTATGTAACAAAAAAATACAAAAGTGCCTAGGCATTGTCTGCCAATCAACCAAAAGTGAAATTATATTTTTAGTGATTTGAAAATTCGGACACTTCCTAACTCCCACAAACTTCTTTTTCAGACATATACATAGACACAACAGGGTTCGCATTCACATTCCCAATATTCCGCTACCTTGCTCAATGTCCGGTCGGTTGCTATGTGCACTACCCGACCATTACTAGTACTATGATGAGGCGGGTCAAGCACCGTATCGTGTCATACAATAACAACAGTGTGATTGCACGGAACCCACTGTTCACGTGGCTCAAGTTGTTGTACTACAAAATATTTGGATGGGTGAGTGCAATGAGTTCTCTGTACATAACATCACGCCTGTTATCCCCGAAGGGTTAGGCAGAGGTGTACCCATTAGTACACCCACATTTCGCCAGTTATGTTTAAGTCCCATGTAATAGGGGGCGAGCCTATTACCATCAACCGGGCACAAATCTAGACTCTGAGGCTGCTACTGAGAAATTTTTGATAGAAAAACCCAATACCACTTTGCCCGACCCGGGAATCGAACCCAAGACCTCATGCTCAGCAGTCGCGCTTTGTGACCACTACTTAGACCAACGAGGCAGTCTCTGTATTTGTCTATACAAATACAGAGACTGCCTTGTTGCCCTTTACTGTCCTTGTTTTGGATTCTAATTTCATCATCCTTGTGATTCAGAAGCTAAAACTCTATGCTAATGCTCTAAGCTAAAACAATATGTAAATAAAGGAATTAAATGATGTCATAATATGACATTTCAATTTAAAATAGTTGTCTGGATTTTAAATAATTATATTATAACTACAAAATATGATTACGAAACCAAAACTGACAATAAGGAAACTTGTCACAAGTAAATTGTTTTGTTTATATTATTATTAATTGTTAACTGTTGAGTCATCTGGATGCCCATTATTCCCAATAGTATGTGCCTTACAAAAAATTATTAAATACATATATATAAAAAACAATTGCTGAAATGACGGCACGGTTGGCGCAGTGGCTGAGTGATTAGCTGTTGCGCTGCGTGCCGCTAGTTCAATTCCCGCACGGAACAAATATTTGTATTAAAAAATATGTGAGATATAAATAATCAAGGATTGCGAGATATAGGTAAATAATTAAGCCGTCTTTAAATCGTCAGCTGTATGGCGTGGTGGGTCGCTGCGCTGACGTGGTGATGGCGAACGGCACGTGGACGGAGGATCACATCAACGAGTTGTGGCAGGTGCCGCTCAGCACCTTCAGGGTCTACCCGCCATGTGAGGTATGAATTTATTACCATACATTAATTAGAACACTAATTTCAAAGCATTGGTGGCCAACTAACAATGAGCTGTCATTTTTACTGTTTCTATTGAGCCAAATTGATATGAATTTACCCCTTACATTGTCTTCTTGATACCTGGTTAATACTAAATGTTATATTATTCTGCAGACTTCAAGTACGCAAATGTACGTTTAGTTACAGGGATGGACTTGTGGCACTTATTTCAATAGGACCATTTACAGGCATGGTCAGGAATGATCAAGTAGTATAGAATAGAATAGAAGGCAGTCAGTTAGTCAAAAATTCAAAAAAATGACAAGAAGCTAAATGCTTGGTTCAAATTGTTGGTAGGTCTGTACCTAAATAACCATAATCATGACTGAATGTCTATTACAGGTATCAGAACTGAAACAACTCCGCTCTCTAGTGAAGGACTCTGACCCCATCCGCATCCTGTCGGTAGCTCAGTTCAGACCAGAGAAGGACCACCCTCTCATGCTGCAAGCGATGTACGAGCTGCGGAACTTGTTAGTCAAGAACGAGCTGCTGTGGAACAAGGTAAATAAAAATGCTTTCTTTATTTCACATTATTAGTCTAATACGGCCAGTAGAACTAATATTATAAATGTGATGTCTGTCTGTTACACTCTCACGACAAAACTACTGAACCGATTTTGATGAAACTTGGTATGGTGTAAATTTAAACCCCAAAAAAGGACATCCGCGGCGTCGTCGGCGCGATAACCGACATTTAAGGGGGTGAAATCGCGGGCAAGAGCTAGTTTAATATAATTATCTGGATTTTTGAAGTGAAAACTTCTTTAGCGGCGTTGAGCACTTTTTCTGTAATGGGTATAAAATCTTAAACTCGCGTCAGGACACGTGCGCGTCAGGACACGTGACCTGATCGAAAAAGCGTAAGACGGATGGAGAGTAGACAGCTATCCCCTCTCTACGGCGCGGCGAAAATGTATGCCTGGGCCTACTGTTTCGTTTAGACAGCGCAGGGCGCTTGCGCGAATGTTCGTGTATGTTAAACGTAAACGTTAATAATCAAGTTTTCACTTCTGCCGGCACTCCCGGAGTGCAACCCGTTTTTTTTGTACCGACTGGGCCCATTGTGGAACTTTTCCCTTTCTTCCTCTTCTCCGCTAGTCAGCTTATCTCTTATTATGTATGTTCCATCCTCTCCATTCCAGATCAAACTAGTCCTCGTAGGATCCTGCCGCAACGCCGAGGATGAGGAGCGGGTCCAAAACCTGAAGGACCTCGCGAAGCACCTGTCTTTGGAAGACAGCGTGCAGTTTGTGGTGAACGCGCCGTATGCTCGCCTGCTGCAGATGTACCAGACCAGCAGCCTCGCCATACACGCCATGTGGAACGAGCATTTTGGCATTAGTTAGTATTAGAATTAAATTAGTTTTTATAAAAAAGTTGTGCAACATTGTTTCAGAAACATGTTTGAAACAAAAATTACTCCATGCAATGTTACCAGCGCCACAAAAACATGTTGTTGCTGCGGCAAAACGTTTCGGTCACTTTTGTCTACCTATTGATAGTAAACAATTAATACGACAACGCGATGGCTTAGTGACTAAACACTTGTTGCTTCCTTATTTTTAGGGGCTTTGTCTTGTTATGTAAAATTATATAATAGTGTGAGCCTGTTGTGACAACAGGCTCATTTATAATGTTCTAGTTGGATGACATGATCAGGAAAATGCTCGACTACAAATCGGTGCCGAAACATACTTAGGAAAGATTTAATAAATAATTGTACTATAGCTATGTATACATATTTTTTTGCTCGCTGCCCTACACTAGGAATTTCCCCTGCGTTTACAAACATAAACTTACATACACAAACAGCCAGACCCGGAACAACTATCTGTAGGCCATACAAATATTTGTTCCGTACGGGAATCGAACCCGCCACACGTAGTGCAGCAGCCAGTCGGTCAGCCACTGCGCCAACTGTGCCGTCGTATTGCCCGAATGTTCCCTCAAACGACAGATGACAACGACGATTAGGAGAGCCGACCACAAAATAAAGATGGGATAATGCCGGAAGAAGAAGTGTTACACAAGTCTTAGAGATAATGAAACTACCTATTTCGTGTTTTGTAAATATTTTCATACTAATATTTAATTCTTTGAACATCCCAGGTGTAGTAGAATGCATGGCGGCGGGCCTCATCACCATCGCGCACCGCTCGGGGGGCCCGCTGGCGGACATCATCGAGACGTCGCAGGGCTCCCGCACCGGCTTCCTGGCGGCCGAGCCCGACGAGTACGCGCGCGCCATCCTCGAGGTCATCGCGCTGCCCGGGGACGAGAGGAAGAGGATCATTGAGGCTGCTCGGTGAGGACTTTGGTCATAGATAAACGAATAATACTTACATAGTTCATGAAATTTTAGACTAATATAATATAGCAGATCCTTTGAACGCGTTCTGAGAGTTGTAATTAATTTCTTAAGACTTTTTCTTTTTGTTATAGAAAAAGTTCAGCCCAACACTGTTATTTCTCCCAAATCATAATTTACAGGTGAAGTCGGGAAATAAAAAGTAGCCTATGTCCTTTTTTGGAGTTCGATCTTACCCGGTACCAAATTTCATCAAAATCGGTTCAGTGGTTTAGTCGTGAAAGCGTAACAGATAGTTAATTTCGCATTTATAATATTAGTATGGATGCAGATTTGTGTTCTTAAAACATTCGGTTCAATAACCTTAGAACAATTTTAACAAGATACTAATGAAGCTTTCTTTTGTTCTCAGAGCCTCTGTTGACCGTTTCTCCGAAATGGCGTTCGAGAAATCATTCCTTAGAGCTGCAGAACCACTCATAAGATTAGATTAGCTATAGCTATGTTATATATTTACATTTTACACATGCTTTTATCCTTCTGTACATTTTGTTCCATTTGTTGTAAGCGTAATAATAAAGTTAAACCAAAACTTTGTGTTTTTTCGAATAACCATTTTATATTAAAAACCTAAAGAGTTTGCTTGTTTGTTTGGCGCGCTAATCTCAGGAACTACTGGTCAGTTTTGAAAAAATATATTTGTAAAAATTGCGTTATGTAGCCCGTTGATCGAGGAAGGCTACCTAGTTAGCTACTCACGGGAACTGAGCACTTGAGCAGTCACCAAAGACATGACTAATTACGGGTAAAACCACGGGGTATAGTTAGTTACGGTAATAATAATAAGCAGGGCCAAACTTATTGGCAATAATTATAATAATATCCTAACAATCTGTAAAATATAAATTTGTCGTATCCAAAATTTATGTAAAAAAATCTTTTAATTATTTAAACATAAAGATAATTTATATATTATGTAGGTATATAAAGTAATGCTTAAATTAACATTGGAATTGGAATGATATGATTGTCTATGTTTGTCCCACTCTGTCTCTGGGAATCAACCTCAGTTCTGATCCATGCTTCAAGAATACATTGCCTGAAACAAGGGAAATTAAGTCAGAATTAACTGTCGTTGGTCTAGTGGTCGCAAAGCACGACTACTGAGCATGAGGTCTTGGGTTCGATTCCCATGTCGGGCAAAGTGTTATTGGGCTTTTCCATCAGGAATTTCTCAGTAGCAGCCTAGGAGTCTAGATTTGTACCCGGTTAATGGCAATAGGCTCGCCCTATAGCATGGGACTTAAACATAACTGGCGAAATGTGGGTGTACTAATGGGTACACCTCTGCCTAACCCTTCGGGGATTACAGGCGTGATGTTATGTGAGAAGACGCTTAACAGAGCCGAAAGTTACATGTTCTTCTAATCATTGATCACATCAACACATTGAGCCGTTTATTGATATTTATATGGATAGAAGTTTTTACACTTTGCCCGACCTGAGAATCAAACCCAAGACCTCATGCTTAGCAGTGGCGTCTTTTTACATCCAATATAATTGATTCATAGCAGTATTCATGATGAAGATATGTTAGCTCTATGTTAATGTTGGTTGGTCACCTGCGGTCTGTTGTGGGTTGATGCCAATACCATCATCAGTGATGATGGCGCTAGTCGCTGGCTCCACTCGGAACTCCTCGGCGGCAAACTTGAGTACCGCTGTGAATGGCGTCGCTTCTGGCACGCTCAGCCTGAGGGCAAGTTGTCAGAGTAGAGATAAACTACAATAACATGGCGCGCCCCTCCGCAATTCAAAACGTTTGAAAGTATTTCCAAGACTCAGAACGCCTGTGTGCGTACTGAGACGGCTCTCGAAACAAAATCAAAACAGCGATTTGTTGCTCGACTAGCGGCGTCATTAATTACGCATTATTATTAGTATGGCGCTGCTTTGACATACTCTATGAAAATGACACGTACGTCGTCTTGCGCGGTCGGCTATTTGTGATTAGTTAAGTAAACAAATCTGCCGGCCTGCTACTGAAGACGAATACTTACAACTACATACAATAAACTCTTTCATACAGATGTGACTACACACATTGAAAAAGTAATATGGAGGGGCGCGCCATGATATAGTAGTTTATCTCTAAAAGAGTAATGGGCAACGGTAACCAGATTGTTTATGTCTTCATAAGAGACAACCCCGTCAGGAGTAGGTAGATATAAGTGAATGGATGTGTTCACAATTTGCGTCATGTTCGTGAACGGGCGCTTTCAGTCGGGATTGGTCATCTCTTAACTTCCATCTTTATCACTATAATATAAGCAATGAGAATATTGTAAAAAAGTTTTGAATTTGTATTTGAAAATTGTCTGTGGAGTTTCTTGCTCGTTCTTCTACATAGAGGCCTACCTCCATTTTGGAACGAGCAACTAGCTTCAACTTTCTGACTAACTGACCGACTCCTTGACAATTCCAAAGTGCCTGTAAATGGTCTGATTGAAATAAATGCTTTGCATTGTTGACTTGTTAGTAAAATGTTACATATTATTATTGTTTTTTTTTTCAACAACTAACTGCTGGCTCTATTTTTCCAACCTTTAGATGTTATTGGGGTGTAATTAGTTAACTTTAGAAAAAAACGAAACTTAATACAGAAAAATAAAAATATATTCACAAAATATTTTCCCAATAAACTAAATCAGTATCATAATCCTTAACAATATCGAAAAACTGACACTTTAAATAGTCATTACTGCATATTCTTTGAACCACACCAACCAACTCGGAATAATTTAATTCTATATAAAAAGATTCTGCAGACATTCCCTCTCGCAGCAGTTTTCCACAGTCGGCTATAGCTTCAACTATGTATGTGAAGATATCAGAATTCTCAACACACATTTCAATGAAATATTTGCTGTCAACTCTAAAAAGTAGCTTCCAGAAATTTTTTGAAGTGTTGTCTTTTCTTAAGACGATATTTAGGATCCCATCGGCAATTAACTTAACTGCTGTAGCATACTTAGGGTCATTGTTTAATAAACTTACAACTAATAACTCTACTATATCTTGATTACAGTTCTTTAACAAATTCAAAATGTCGTACTGGCATGAATTAAGTTGTAACAAGAGGACTTTACTTTTGAATTCAATTATTTTATTTTTTGGTACTTTGTTGTTTACATTTCTTAGTAAAGTTTCTTTAGATGCTGCTTCAAGCATCAGCTCTGTAAGACACTTCTCTAATTTGTCCTCAGAAAATAACTCAAGAAATAGACTAAATCCAACATCCATTTGATTTATTTTTGTATTGGAATTAATTATCTTTTTAAGTATATATTTTGGAGGATCAGTCAGACAATTTTTAAGGAGACTGTTTGATGTCTCATTGTAACTGTTCAATACAGATAGGAATTCGCTGATGACGTTTTTCTTTTGTAGTCTATCAAGACTCCTTTCAATATGTTGTGATATTAGTAAAGCATTCCTCAGTTCGGCCTCAGTAGTAACATCATCAGGCCAGTTTTCTAACTGACAGAGGTTAATATAATCTTGGAAGAAGTTGAGGAACTGTTGTACGACAGCTGTGTCCATTTTTAAACCATGTAACTTCAACGCAGAGCCTTGGGCCATTCAGCATCTGTTGAAATGAACAAACTAAAGTTGACTATGAAAAGTACATGTAAGGCAAGTTATTCAAAGACATAGGCTACGTTGAAGTTACAGGAGTTTGTAGAGGAGGTTTTAAAGCTAGGACTTACACTTTGAACGGCAGTTTAGGGTCAGAAGTTAGAGTAATCTTGAAAGTTACTTTCGACCTGAAGAAATAAAGATTAATGAGTCAAACACATGTAACATTATACCATAATAAACCACCAACATAAGTTTCGTGTATTTTTAACTTACATTTTTCTAGAATCACCAATAAAAGTCTAAAATTTGGTTCAATATTTTCACAACTCGCACAATCCACGATATAAAAGTGACGTTTTCAATTCGCGATTGGCGGACACGTTTGTAAATGCCAATGTCAAAATTTACATATCACGTTTTGGAATAAAGCGTTTTTCGCAATGAAACTGAAACAGTGCTTTTTATGCAGATATCCGTCAATATAGTTATTTATTTATTATCCACGTGGATTTAAAGTAAATCAATAGTTAATTTTAATAGCATCCTTGAAGATTACTTGAATTTAAATTTGAGTTATAAAAAATTAGTATCATGCGTTTAGTTTCTTCTAACAGCTCTCTTGCAAGTTTCCAAAATAACTCAAATTCGATCTGCTGTTGTCAAGTATTGTCAACACTTTCAACAGTGTCAAAATAAAATTTCGAAAAAGTTGCAAAACAGTGATCGATCGACCGCATAAAGTTTTAATTTATTATTTCACATTATCAAAAGAAAAGTAAAATGTTATTTAAAAGAAATCTTTTAGAGTGCACAATAATTTTCTCTTGCGGGGGAACATTTATCTGCATCCTACTAAACTATATTACGAATATTTCACCCATAACCGGAATATGGTTTCCTCTTTACGTTTTATCTTTATTTGTAGTGTCACTATGTGTTAGTTTTAAGTTTATTCAATGGTTGTTACGTTTAAATAAGCCCATAAAGTATGATTTGGATGGTCTCGTGGCGGATTATCCGTATTTATCAGCATTGTCGCGGTTGTTGCCTCAACCGCGGAAAACGTCGAGAGCATCGGAATGTAGAGAGTATGACACGAATGAGCTGAGTGTGATATCGACGGTACTGGAGAGGAAGTTAGTGTCGTCGTGGTACGTGCCGTATATATCGCAGGAGATTGGCTTCCCGTTTGCTTGTAAACAAATGTTGGATCAAATGATTGGCAAAAGTTTCCAGGTGTGAAATTAAACCATTTCCTTTAATCAGTAAAAATACTCTTAGATTTAGCCTGCAGGAAGTAGCCTCTAGACCATAATACTTATTGTCATTTTGCTTACAGATCTGCAACAAGATAGAAACCAAAGATGTTTATGTTGACATTACCACTATCCTAACTAGTCATTTGAAAGAGTACCAGAAGGCACTGAAACGTCATGAAAAAATACCAAATAGTACAATAGAATCATTGTACAAGAAATCTCACCCAATCTTCGACATTTCCAACAAAACGATACAATCTGCGGATCACTGTACCAATATCCTTCGCATAGTTTTCAAAGAACTGATACCGTGGGAACTATGGGACACCCCACATTCCGAATTGTTAGTCCGCATCCTATCAAAGAAACTTGACACCTTCATCAACAGTATGCTAGCAGAACCGGCATGGTTAAACGATAAGTTGTTAACAATTTTAAAAGGGAAACAAGAACCGATAGCTGTTGAAGAGCAGAAAGAAACTCAATTTCCTGAAGAAACATTACCTGATAAAAAACTAGAAACAACTGAGTCAGAAATACCGATAGGAGTAACGAAAAGTACCCCTACAACCCCTCAATGGGTTCCTGATGGTAAGAAGGAAGAGTCTGAAGTGGAGAAGATAGAGAATATTGTTGAAGAAGTACCGGTAATAAGTAGTGAACCTGTTGATATAAAATCTTCACCTATTTTGAGAACGAAGAGAGGCAGACAGGGAAGGAATGAAGTGAAGATCTATGATAGAATTATTGAAGGTATGTTTGAGGATACTTTTTCATGTACAAAAAAAGGAAAAAAAATATTAGTTTTTTTCCTCTAATTTATTATTTTCCTTGATTAAGGTGGCGGTTTGCCTTTATGCCACAAATCATAATATTCTATTAGATTTTTAAAATGTTGTTTTCTAGCCTGATCTGTTTTTTAGTTTAAAATGCTTGATTTACTTTATTCAACTAAAAGCTTTGTGACAAATGGACAAAAAGTAATTTATTTTTTTATGTTTATAACTGGCGAAATGTGGGTGTACTAATACTAAGTACACCTCTGCCTAATCCTTCGGGGATTATAGGCATGATTTTATGTTATATTTATTCAATAAAGTACACCAATATCATCTACGTCAAGCATTATCCTTTCAGTACAGTAGTACTTTACTATGTCATCATTGCAATGTGAGTGTAGTTGGAATTTTCATAGTTCAGATTTGAATCTGGTAATACCATAAAATAAATAGTAAACCATTAAAAGTGGACAAGAAGGGAGAGTTCTCTCAGTAATATTTTAATAAATTACTCCTTATTACCTACTTTTGTTCATAGGTAGTGTAAAAACTTGGGAAACAGACATAGACCTTCAGTGCATCAGCCTGGGTCAGGACCTACTGGCGAGCCTGGATGGAGAGATAACCCTGAGCCGGCTGTGGGGGCAGGACGCTGACACCGACGGCAGCCCCAACCCGCCGCGCAGCAAGTCGCCACAACCGCTGTGGTTTGGTAAGATAGATGTGATTCTTATTAGTAAATGTTAATATAATTCTATCAAAACGTAAGTACTCTCGCTCTTTAGGAATTTAGCCTTTAAAATACCGCGACGCGACTCGCGGCCTTATGCCAAATATTTTTTACTATTACTATTTAATTTTTATTACTATAAGGCTTGGACAACATTCATCAATGGCAAAATTTTTATGATGTTTATCACGTGTAATACAATCTATCAAAGTCGATCAACAGTTTGAAAGAATTATAAAAAGAACCTGACGAAATATTCTAGGCTGTTGTAAAAAGGAAAATGATCTTCAAAGAAACCCTTTTTGTAAGACAGTGCTTTCATAGGGAAACGCCTTTGGAAAATCACATGAAAATATACCCACAGGATACAATTTCAAATCGCAATCTTCAAAACACATTAATTTCAGGTGAAGAGGAAACAATAGAAGTAGACCCCTTAGATCCGAGTTTATACAGAGAAACAAAGAAGGAACAGAGTCCGAAACCAGCTGACGCCTTGCTGAAAGACCTGCAGTCCACCGTCAGGGAGGCGAAGACGAAGATAGGGGACCTACAGGTGGACCCCAAACTTGCCTTAGATGTGCCCCGCAAGCAAAACTCCAGTGTATGTTGTTTGCACGATCTTTCTGCTTATGCTTTCTGTGAATAGGTGCTGGGCCTTTATAATGAACGAAGATTTTTGTGATACAATTTTTTTGTTATGCACTATCCCCACGATTTGGAAAGGCTTGTCAACCAAAAGCCACAAGAAAATTGAATAGAGTCTAGTTGCCCCATCCATAACGTAGTTTAGTTTGGAGAAGAATGGGCATGAAACTCCGTGCTCCGTTTAAATATCAGTTAAATAATTTCATGAGAAGAACCTTGAATAAAACCATACACTAGAACTACGACTAAATATTTTCAAAGATAAGTAAATGCACAATGCACAAATGAGAATTGTCGTCAGATTTATTGATTAGCTCGAAACTGAGGATAAGAACAGCTTTCAATTGAACTTTGCGAGTCTATAAAGTACTAATTAAAGTTAATTTATACATGTTGCATAAAAAAGTGCTCTTTAAACTATTTACGACCTCTAAAAAGTATCAAAACTATTATCAATAGTGCACAGAAAAATCAGTCCTAATGTCTTTCTTATGTGATCACTTTTTAGGTCGGAAGTCCCTTGGCAACTGCATCTTGTATTTTTAACGTATACTTAAATGTTTTGTAACAATTTTGTAGACAGGTACCTCATATCGGAGCAAGCACCGCACTGGCTCAGGTTACGAATGCTTTGATTGTCACTGTCCTACTATCCTACTGAGACTGGAGTTACCTCATACTTGATGTTACTTAAAGCCTTACTTGATACAAACTGGCAGATTGTGTATTGAATTTTGATATATCTCCAAAGAAAACATTGCCTCATACTAGGAATAGTATACTTCTCCTGTATAGTGTGTGCGTTTACAAACATATAAACTCACATATGCAATCATTCAGAACCGGAACAACTATCTGTAGGCCATACAAATATTCGATTCATGCGGGAATCGAACCCATGACACGCAGCGCAGCAGCCAATCGGTGGGCCACTGCTCCAACCCCACTGTCGTATATAATTTCCTTTTATCTATATTTTTATTTCTAAAATATTTTTTTTGAATAAGATTCAGTCCTCTATTCCGAAATTATATAAAAACTATAAGTATAACGAAATAAAAGAAAAAAAAGAAGGTGTTTTCCATTCGAATTTCATAAGATCGTGGAAATAAATATTTTTCTTATTCATTTAATTTTTTACGAGATAAAAACGTCTTGTTAAAATTCATCCATTCAAAACTTATCACGACTCTCAATGCATTAAATTTAAGACTCTAATCTACAACAGTTACGGTTCAAAATCCAGTACCTAATCTATCAGTAAATTCTAGTAAGGCAGTTTGTTTGACTGCATGAAACAAGTGACGAGCATGTCTGTCACAATGCACGGATATTTAGACGAGTTGTGTTACTGTTTCATTCTGGATTGTTGTGTGAGTGTGTTACTTGAGAATGTACCCTATTCACTTGAGTTTGTACCTTCTTTACTTGAGAAATGTACCTTCTTTTCTTGAGAATGTACCTTGTAATTTATCGAAGTATTTGGTGGAAGCTGGGTTCGTTGTAAAAGGAAAATCACCGCTCTTCTTTTCGATAGTTTAACTCTCGTCTGTAAGCATCTTGACCCAAATAAGCCTGATCTGAAATAAGGTATTGAAGCTGAAGGAATACAACAATTCTTTTATCCAATTGGGTAGTTGATACCACCAGTCAAGTGGCATACTTTGTATGAGCTATCAAAACGCAATTCCCTCATACATTTTGGATGGCAGTAGCAAACTGCAACGTCACTTATTTATCAAGTCAATTGACTTACTATATGATAATATTATATTGATTTCAACAAAAAATATACTTAATTTTTATTTTAGTTAATAATTAATCGGGTGTTCCGGTTTTTTTTAGAAAAGTTGCTTCTTGGAATTATTGGTGTCTATATCCGTATTTCATTCTCAGTTCTGATTACAATCCGTTCCATTCTACATGTATGTTTGTTATTATTGTATCTGTAACGGTGTTGTTTCCTGGTGTAGGACGAAGCGGCCGGCATGATGGAAGGTCTACTGGACTTTGGTATCGCTGGACTGAAGAAGGGTCTCCGCTTTACTGGACTCAGTGATCAGGTCAGTGTTATTAATACGTGTGTTCTAGGAATTTACCATTTATGAAGATACTAAAACAGCTAAAGGGCAAAATTAAATGCTGCGCGGAATTATATTTTCCACTTAATTTTCGACTCTAATTCTATTGAATTTTAGTGCATTATCAATGAAAAATGATTGAGCATATTGTTGATCAGATATCTACTCAAACACTCATCAAATTTCATTAATATTGGTCCAGCCGTTTAGGTGTTTACAGTCATATTATATGTACAGAAGAATTAAATATTTAACTATGGTTAGCAACTTCTTCAATGTCAAAGTGTGTTAGTATTTATTTGAAGAGGCCCATTATTCAATAGGAAAATAACGTTCCTAACGTGCCTTTTCTTACATGTGTAGGATAAATCGCAATCTCACCACCGGGAACGCAGCAGCGACAAGACGTCCCCGTCCGAGGTGACGCGCGGCAAGCCCATACCCATACCCGAACACAAGGACGTACAGACCACCAACGGACAAAGGGGTATGATCTGCAGTTTGATTTTCAACCCTCTGTGATATGAGTTAAGCTTAGTTCTGCCAAAACAGCCCAAAAACCTCACAATAATTCAATTAATGTCTAATTGAATTTGCCAAATGTATATAACAACAGTTCAATGTATGCTTTAAATAGATTTAAATTTAATTAGCGTTAAATATAGAAAATCGTTACGATTAACTTTGAATTTGGGAGATTTTTTTACGTGGGTTGGTTTATTTTGGTAGAATTTAACCTAAGTTAGTCTGACATGTGGGTTAATTCATACTTCAGTCTTTTAGGCACCTCGCTCATTCGGCGACGACAAACGTAGTTAATCTGGTCGTTACGGCCACTGGTCGTGGTCGTGGGCGTCTAGTGCGCGAGGTGCCTTACGGTTTCTTTCTTGCATTTTATTACGTTGCCACGTCGTTTGGTCGGCCCCTTACTTTGGGGATTAGAGTAAAATAAACTAGTAATAATTTTTTGTTTCCAGACGAGAGCAACGTGCACCCGTTAGTGAAGCAGCACAGAGTCATCTCACAGGACAGCGTGGTAAGTGGTTTAACTGACAAATGGTTTCATTGAAATAATTACTTTGAGTTTTTTATTTGTGTTGCTGGTATTTCCATAAAATTCAATAATATATCTATAACCTTCTGAGTACTAAGGACTAAAATGGTTTCCGGGATTAAAAAACGAAATGGACTAAATTTCTCAGTAGCAGCCTCGGAGTCTAGAGTTGTGCCCGGTTGGTGGCAATAGGGTCGCCCCTTATTACATAGGACTTAAACGTCACTGGCAAAATGTGGACCGTGTACTAATTGGTACACCTCTGCCTGAAATAAATTTTGGTGGTTTTGACCACTATAAGTTGGGATCTCGCTAACATTTTGTTAAATAAAATTATTAATAAAAAAAAATATTTAAAAAAAAATATTTTTATTTTGTTATTATTTTTATTTTGAGGAATGTCATAGTCGTTAGTAGAAAAATCTTGTGTGAAATAAATAAAGATGACTATTTGAAATTTAAAGCTGTTAAATAATGATTAAAATTCATGCATGAGGATCATTCTAAAATCACTAGCAAGTTGAATGTACTAAAATACGATTTTCACGCTCAATGTTGGCTATTATAATTATGAAGTGTTTTCACTATGCCCTTTCAGCCATCTCAACCTCGGCCGGTCCCCAAAGCGGACCTCCCATTGGTCCCCGAGCCGGACTCGCCGGAGCCGGAGTACGAGGAGGCAGCCGACCTGTCGACAAGCATCGCCAAGTTACGCTGTCTGTTGCAGCAACGCGCCGAGACCAGTCCCAGGTACGACTGAATTCTAAGAGGTTAATCGACAGAATTGTGCTGACTGATTGTCGAAGATGTCTCGGTGATGCAAAAAAAATAACAGGCTGTGTAGTGTGTGTAATCAATTCTTGCAAAGTAATAATATTTATGTCAAAGAAGCTAATTAAAATTAGCATTTTTAATAAAAAAATATTCTGAAATAAACGAATTTTCAATTCATTAGTCATAAATGCATGTTTGTATTTAGAAAAATGGGCAAGAAACTATCACCATGAATATTATTTTAAAATCAATCCTTCATCTTCAGAGCCGAGAGGGCGGAGGACGTGTGGTGGGAGAGCGCGGAGGAGACGCGCGGCCGCACGCAGCATCACCACTCCTCCCGCCCCGTCGACACCGCCACGCTTGCTGGTAAACATGCCAAACAAACAATATAATATGCACTTTGATAAAATTAATTAAATTGTTTATCGCTTGGTGTTTGTCCTTTCACAGACTTCTTTCTACTGTACTTTCTTTAAAATATGAGGTGTAACAAGACACATCAAATAGCCGTTAGGTACGCATCAAACTCAATCACTTTGAGCTTAGCTGACTGTAGGGAGATGACTTGTTTATTTTTGGTGTGAAAAATAACAATTTTTAATAGTGCGCAATGTAACGCAAGCTGAGTATTGTGCTTAAAGTGTTCTTAAAAATATGTTAAAAAAAAGTTGAGACCTTCAAAATCTCTGTAACTGGAAGGTTCCTAGATATATTCCTACTCAAAATTTTCGGCTTTTTAAAGTCTTTTTACACCAGGGGGCCTACCACAACCTCTTAAAACAATATTACTTTAATATTACTTTGCGTTCCGCTCTGTTGGATTTTCAACGCTCGGATCAGCGCCAAGAGTTAAAAATGCAACAACAGAAATTACGAAGTAATATTAAAATAATATTGTTTTAAGAGGTTGTGGTAGGCCCCCTGTTTTGCTGCTTTGAAAGTTTTCTATTTTTACCGACTGTTCCGGAAGGAGGACAATGTTTTCCATTATAATAGTTAATACACAGGCGCTAGAACAACCGTCAATTGCACTCTTAAAAATATTATATTTACTCAAATGGTTTTCAGATGAGTACGACATGAACATGGACAGAAACGCGTCCCCCGGTCAGACGTCAAACAATATGCAGAGACTAGACAAGTGAGTATACTTATTACGTACAAACTTCGCTAATAGATCGATACAGAGTGGAACATCGGGATATCGTAACGCAAACTTTACATACATGACACCCCTGAGACGAAAATTTTTTTGAAGGAGTCTCTACAGAGTCAAAATGTTGCTTTCAGCTGTTTTTGATGTGAATCGGGGTGTGTGTGTGCGCGTATACACTCCGTTGCTTCTCTGTATGAGCGAGCTGCTTTATATTATTTTACTCTATAGCGTGCGGCAATGTGTAGATGCAAACGTGGCAATCCAGAGTAGTTACCCGGCCGCCCGTAGGAGGGCGCCCGAGGATTGTTCTAGAAATATCGTAATAGTTATAGCCGTTCCCCGGCTATAACTCCATTTTATATTGGTTTATAGTTTTTCTTAATTTTAAATTATAATATTTACTGAGATGTTTCACATCTGCCGGCCATCTTGTTTTGAACCTTTTCTACTTTTATGCCTCCATGATAACAACGAACACTAACTTAATTAAACAATATTTCAGACTGTTCCAACGCACAGTGACCGGTGTGTTCAACTCCATCAAGACGGCAGTGGGCGCGGAGGGGGAGGAGCCCACGCCGCGCACTCTACACGACTGGACTTACGTGTGCACTTCCGTCGACCTTAATGTAAGTCCAATCAGGCTCCTAACAGTTCAACCTTGGGCTTCGAGGCATGGGTCTTCGAATTCTAATCTTTTATAAATACGGTGTTAAGTCACCAGTGAGTATTGACCCAATAAAAAAATAGCGCATCGTCATCATCGTCATCATCACCATTATCAACGTCATCATCACCATTATCAACGTCATCATCACCATTATCAACGTCATCATCGTCATCGTCATCATCATCATCGTCATCATCATAATCATCATCATCATCGTCCTCGTCATCATCATCGTCGTCATCATCATTATCATGATCGTCGTCATCATCATCATCGTCATCAACATCGTCATCATCATCATTGTCGCC
The DNA here is from genome assembly GCA_949316365.1 of Hoplodrina blanda. Lineage (NCBI taxonomy): Eukaryota > Metazoa > Arthropoda > Insecta > Lepidoptera > Noctuidae > Hoplodrina > Hoplodrina blanda. Next base: position 604,054 of record OX438564.1, on the reverse strand, counting down.
TTCATCATCATCATCATCATCATAATCATCATCGTCTTCGTCATCATCATCGTCGTCATCATCATCATCATCGTCTTCGTCATCATCATCGTCGTCATCATCATCATCATCATGATCGTCGTCATGATCATCGTCATCATCATTATCATGATCGTCGTCATCATCATCATCATCATCGTCATCAACATCATCATCATTGTCGCCGTCATCATCATCATCATAATCATCATCGTCTTCGTCATCATCATCGTCGTCATCATCATCATCATCATCATCGTCGTCATCATCATCATCATCATGATCGTCGTCATGATCATCGTCATCATCATTATCATGATCGTCGTCATCATCATCATCATCATCGTCATCAACATCATCATCATTGTCGCCGTCATCATCATCATCATAATCATCATCGTCTTCGTCATCATCATCGTCGTCATCATCATCATCATGATCGTCGTCATCATCGTCATCATCATCATTGTCGCCGTCATCATCATCATTATCGTTTTCTCATTATCATCCCCCTAATTAACCCATGAACAGCTCTATAAAAAGTACTGACGGAGGCTTCACCGCAGGTAGGTGGCGCGGTGTCCCGCCTGGTGGGCTCTCGCCGCGCGTTCTCCCACGTGGAGGCAGCGCTGGACTCACTCGACCAGCTAGCGCCGAAGGATCTCGCACGACCACATACACCAGATGACTTTGGTGAGTAATGGATACTGGTATTGGAAACAAAGCTGCCTAACTTTGTTATGATATTGTTGTCGACAAGTGTCACAAGTGTCACAAGTGTCACAAGTGACGGTCAAATCCACACTTGAGACATTGTCGTCGATATACCAGACGTGACACTCGTAACACTTGATTACATTCGTGACACTTTTTTCGACATTCGTGACACTTTCACTCAGGTCATGATTATCGATACTCGTGACATTCTCCCCAGAGGAGTGGTGCAGCTCGTGCGGCGCGGGCTGGTGCGGGTCGTGTGGGCTGGCGGGCGCGGCGGGCGTGGCGCGCTCGCACGTGGCGCAGCGCCTCGCCACGCTGCTGCTCGCAGGTACCTACTACACACCTACTACGCTACGCAGCTCGTCAAAATCACCAACACAATTTTTTTAACCATTATGTTTTATTGTTTGGAGCGTACTTTACTCTTCCTTGTGTGCTGCCTTCTCTGGCCGATTTGCTATATAAGTTAGCGAGTCATCACACCATAATAATAACACAATAATCTCAGTTTTCTGTCAAAAATACCTCTTATTTACCTATTTTTGACGTTTTGGATATTCACTTCAGGGACTTTCACATTACAGACCTAGCAGAGTCTCTCCTAGACGCGTGGCTATCAGACCTGACTTTGTGGCTCCGGAGACAGATCTTCATAGTGTTTGAACAACTATCGGAGAAGGATACTGGGTTCTTTGAGTCGAAGGACAAGCTGAGGGAACTCAACGTGGAGGAGACTTGCGGGGCTGTGCTGGACAAGATGCCAGGTAATGGGTGTGCTCATAAGTAACGTAATGCTGGCACTTTACTTGGCGAAATTGTGCAAATATTTACCTAAAATAAAATCAACTTTATGCCAATATGTATAGGGTATTTTTTGTATTACCAAAGTAGCTCGAATATTTTGACAAACAAAAAATTTCGTGTACAAGCAGATTTTATTTGATAACATTGTATATTTGTCCACAGCACTTCTGTACGTATTTGGTGAGGAGACAGTGAGCGAGGCCACGAGGCTGGTTGTGAAGAGCTTCACGCACAAGGAAGTCAACGCAGACGTCATGTTCAGGGTGCTGGACTTGCTCGCAGGACACTTTAAGAAGTCTGCAGGACTAAGAAACCCTTCTTTTGATAACAATTAATCTTTGAGAAGATTTATGATCTGTACTATGGAGTTTCTTCTTATCTGGTGAGTGGTGAAGGCTTTGTATAATACCAATATACAAGGTGTAAAAAAATATACCCGTAAACTACGCGTAAAAATTTAATAACTTTGAGCAAAACATTTTGTTGGGAAAAGACTTTATTTTTTATGTTAACAATCACTTTATGGTAGCATGCAAACTGGGTAGATTTCAAGAACTTAAAAAAAACCACTATTTTAGCTGTAACCCGATTAATTTTTAATTTACTGTAAAATTCGATTTTTTGTTGAATTGAAATCAAAAAATAGTAAGTCAATTGACTAGCCAAATAAGTGACGTCACAGTTCGATATTGGTATACAAAATCTATGGGGGAATCGCGTTTTGACAGGTCATAAAAAGTAACTACGTATTAGTTATTACTACGTAAGTAACTAGTAACCAGTAATTGGGTAGATGACACTATTAACCAATAATTCCAAGACATAACTTCTATAAAGAAACACTTTATTTTGGCTCTGAAAACCTGATTAATTTTCAAATCACTGTAAAATTGGATTTTTAACTGCTTTCAAATTAATAAATAGTTAGTCAATTGAGTCAGCACAAAAGTGACGTCACAGTTGAGTTTTGTTATACAAAATCTATGGGAGAATAGCGTTTTGACAGGTCATAAAAAGTACGTCAATTGATTGGTGGTGTCATCTACCCTATTGTTTTTATGGGTGCATGTAACAGTACAGGTAGTGGAAGTGTTTAAAGATTAGTTATAATATTTATAACTTGTATTCTCCATAGAGATTAGTCATCGTGACCGAAATCGGTCTGGAGAATATTATTTATTTTCTTGGAATGGTTCTAGTCGTATCAGATCTGATGTTGTTATATTGAGATTAAAATTAATCGTAATGTATTTTATGTTACATTCCATGTTTATATAGTTGTAGAGATTACCAAATAAATAAGATTATAAATTAAATGTTGTTATGTTTTTATATCCATTCATATTTTTGCCACTGACACTGGTGAAGGAAAATATCGTAAGGAATCCTGGACTTAGTCTGAAATCGCCAATCCGCCTTGAGCAAGTGTGGTGATCAATGCTCGTGCCTTCTCTGTATGAGAAGAGACCTTTGCCCTGCAGTGAGACACTAATAGGCAGGTGTTATCTAAATATACAAAGTTGATACGACAGATGGGCTTTCCTTTAAACTGCCTATACTAGGTACCATTTTCAAGCTCTGTACCAAAAATCAATTAAATAGGAGCAGTAGTTTAGTCGCAAATGATTTTTTAAGTTTTTGGCCGACCGCTTTGATACGAGAGAATAAACGCGCGCCGCGCGCGTGCGACGTTACCGCTTTAATACCTAGGTATCTAAGGTCAGTTAAATTTATTTACAAAGGGTGTTTGCGTTTTACTCTGATTTGTAAGCTAGGTATTTAGTTTGTTTAAAAAATAAAAAAGAAATAAAAAATAAATATTTATATTTTATTTTAAACCGTGTCAAATTAATACTAAACACGTATAGTATACGTAGTTTAATTTAATGCCCCTCTGTCATATCAACTCTGTATAAACTGAAAGGTCACTCACTCATTATGTTATAGTTAGTTATAGTTTATAGTTGGTAGACGTCCGCTAAGAAAGGATTTTCCAAACTACTTACATGCCAAATTTTATCTTTATATGTCAAGTGGTTTTCGTTTTTATATATTTAGATAAGATTTATACATATACAATGTGTCGTTTTGCATCCTCGTCAAATTCAAGGAGGTAACTATGCTAGTGATTCTAGACCCGAATCAATAATAAAATAAGTAGGTGTTTTTTTTTTAATGTTTTCTTATTTACGGAAATCAGTAAACCACCCCGGTGAAAATGCGGCCCATCTTAAGACTAGGTTTAGGATCGCTGACCGCGCGCACACACACAAAGAATCGCAAACGATAAAACCACAACACACTATACGCCGCGCGCGCACCCCTCTTCCCTGTGGTGCCCCACTCCCGCGCCCGGGCGCCCGGCGGGCGCAAAGCAAAAAAATTATTAAATTAGTTCAAGTGATTTCGCCGCCGGCCGTGAGTGTATCGCAAATTTCGCTCCTTAGGTGTGCTTCGGTCGTATACGTGAATTATGTGATTGTGATGCCATCAGTGGAGCCATCCGGATGTTCGCAGAACGGTTTCCCAATAGGGAACCGCCAACGCAGAGCGTTATGCTGTCTGCTACACAGAGACTGCGGGATTTTCGGCAGTTTGACGTACCCCGACATGCTCAAGCTCGCGGCAGTGAAGGTCTGCCTGTCGCCTTGCAGGAAGATATCCTGGAGTACTTCCAGCGAGAGCCACGGGCAAGCACACAAAAATACCTACTAAGGTAGGTATTTTTGTCGGTCCTCAGCCCGTTAAAGTAGGAAGGGAAATTTAAAATCAACCAATTTAATCTACAAATAAAAACAAAATCATTACTAATAATTAGGTACTCATAAATCATGAATTTACCTACAATGCGCCAAGAGCGTCCCGCCGCCGCGCCGCCGCCGGCAGCAAGTACTTATCCTAAATCCCGCGCTCACAACAAATAAATGTGCCACAGCCTAGCAAAACGTCTCAGGTTGTACCTAAATCCTAGTAGGTATGTATTCTTAGCAAAATCGGTAGATTTGCAATAAAACAGAATAAAGCAAAATGGCAATAAGTACTAACATTTTATCAATCAGCTGATAACGTAGATAAGTAGATAAATCCTAGTACGTATTCTTAGATCTACCGGTCAAGCCCCGCGTGACACACCGGTATGTCATGAGATTTTTTCATCTGTCAACGGCTTTAACAGCTGTTTTTAATATGAATTTAGTCGAATATTGTCTCAGAATATTTTTAATCTGTATGCTAAAGATGTTGCCTTGCATAAAAACATCACTCGGAACCTTAGACTATGGAATAAAGAGGACTGGGCATAAACATCCTTATGACAGTATTCGCTGCGGCCGGTCGCCATTTATTGTCATAGCCAACAACCAGTACATCAGCTGTCATCGCGACTTGTTTGTTTCAGTGTTTTAAAGAAAATTTTGTATTAATAAGCGAAAATTGTGCTTGTTTATAGTGTAAGAACTTGCATAATACTGCGTCTATTATGGGTAGGTGCAGTGTGTCAGGCTGCCGCATGAAAGGCAACAAAAAACATCCCATTATAACGTTGCACAGGTTAGTAACTTAATTCATTCAAAATATCTTGTTTTTTCTATTATTTTGAAAGATTTTGCTATTTGTAAGGAAGTTTATAAAGACAAACTTCCTTTTCTGTAATCATTTACTGTTTTACTATTAAAATTAATGATTTTTAAGAAAATCATTCGTCAATCATAAATAGAGTTTCGGTTACACATTTTCAGTATATCGATATCGACAGGTGAATAATAATTAAACATGATTTCTTTTTTTATGATTTTAGATTGCCAGCATGTAAAGAAAGAAGAGAACAGTGGCTGGATATACTTGGGATTGAAAATTTAAATACTTCAACGAAACATATTTTTATTTGTTCCCTGCATTTTGAAGAGAAAAATTTCAACCGAAATGGTCCAGCTGCAAATTTTAGCATGTTTTCAGCATTAGGATGTGACTTGAATTCAGGCCATGTGACTTTTACTTACAGTAACAGCATTATACACGCTTTTATTGATCCCTGTCATGCTATCAAACTAGTCCGAAATGCTTTGTACGTTTGGACTATAGATTTAATTAGTAAAAGTCTGTGGTTCGTGTCATGTTCGCAGTTCGATTTGAACAAATTTGATTCATCAAAATGTTCCATGAAAAATCGAAACGCATGCAGATAATATTGTTCAGACCGAAGCTGCTTTTGAAAAATACCTTTGAGAATTTTTTCGATTTTAATTAGCGTATTCGTTACGTCTTTTGACGGGTAAACCAATCCACCCCTATTTTTTAAAGTTATTAAACTCTTTTGGTAGGCATTGGCATCTCCGAATAACAAATTTGCGCAAATATCACATTTTACAGAGCGAGCCAACTTTCTCGATATAAAACCGCCAATATATGTAACTACGCTTTCGGAGTAGTTGGGTAAGTTATTATACATGCAGTGTATAAATTCTTCGAACAACTCACTATCATCCTCTGGCAATTCAACAAATGAATTTCTTTCTGTTAGTTCGTTTATGGCCGTGACTGGGTTGGTCTTACTAGAGCAGGTTAGTATAGTAATTTGTTCCAGAGGAACGCAGTTGCCAACGCCCGCATCCCTAATTTCAGCTCTTATTAACAATCTTTTAAAAGCGGCCCTTTATAGAACTTGAAAACGACTGGTATTGAGGGTTTAACGTGCTCTTATTTGTGTGTATATTTGTATAAAATTTGTATTTTTATAAATTTGTATTAGAAATTGATTATAACCGGTAACAACGCCTTTTATAATTTTTAATAAATATTTGTAAAATCATAATTTTTGTTTCATTATGAATAATCGAGCCAAGTAGTAGTACCTATAAATAAATAAAAAATAATTATAAGTAGTATTAATAAAAATGAATCCCTGTTTCCCTTGGCTTAACCTTGAAGATCGACCTGTGTGGCTGTTATTATTTAGTTACGAGCTGCTCCTCACTTAATTTCCACCTACCAAGTCATAAATTTGCAAAAAATACTTTTCACAATACCACAGACAATTCGCTTCAACAAACCTTTACTGAACTGTTTTCTTTTAAGTTAGCAACTTTTCAAATACAAATTTATTACCATTGGAAAGGTGACGAACTAGAGAACAAATTTAGATTAAAATTAATTATTGAAACACTGTAGTTTTCTTTATATTTCAGGTCGAATTTGATCATAATTTTTTTTAAAAAGTACAAACTATAAAACTTTAGTAAGAGAAAGTAAGGTTCAATAAGTAGGAAATGACCTCCTCTTTATGCGAATTTGCTTTGGCGGGTCCAGAACTAGTCACCCTGTATAAAAAAAAGGTCTTGTTAGTTACATTATTGGAATATAGAAATTCTGCCAAGAGTGTGTTAATTTTTTTTTTAAATATACCTACATATATCTACCCGTGCGAAGCTGGGGCGGGCCGCTAGTAATTAACAAAAATAAGTACCTATAGTCTGACAAACGAGAAAAAAATCTCTATTTAGTCATTAGGTATTTATTCTTTTCATTGGTAATTAAAGACCATAGGTGCAGGTACTGCAGGCGCGGTATGCTGATCACTATTATTGATACTCTATTAATTAAGGCTCCTACACATATGTCCCCGGCACAAGCCGCAGAAACTAGCAGTCCGCACGAAACTCAATCTTAATTCCAAGCGCTAAGTAACCTTGAGCCACGCGCGGAAACTTGTAGGAGGCTTTATACTCATAACCACCTTGTTGAGCGTGATCGCCACAGTGATTCTAGCCGCAGTTTCGGTCGCATACTACGCCCACAGGAAAAAGCTAGCAATGTTCACAGTTTTATTCGTGATCGCCGCGGTGGCAACTGGGAATAAATGGGATAAACATATCATAGTACAATGAGTTTTATTTTGAACAATACGTATGTACAAGTACAGAATATAGAGGATGATAATTTTATTGCAGTAATTCATTATCCATGTGCCCTGCCATATAAAATGACACTCTGAGCGTGTGCGTTTTAATGCTCGCATTAATTACCACGTAAATAAAACTGAAGAAAGCTAAAAGAAACTCATTTTCGAAAATTTTTGAATTCTCTAAACACCGTGCAATTCAACTATCGATAATAAAATGCGCGCAGCTCTACGGCAAGCCGCCATCTTTGTGCCAGACTCACATTAGGTATGCACGTTTTTTTCGTAGGTATGTCATGTCTACTCTTTTTCCATAGTCTAAGCTCGGAACGCAAATATCCATAAACAATATAGAAAAAAAATGTTGAAGTTGACATCTGGCCAGTGATGCCAACTTAGCAACTTTATAGCTAGATCTAGCTATTATTTGGTGACAGACAGCTACAATTTAATAAAACTTGTAGCTAAACTTTTTAGCTACTTTTTCTAGCAACTTTTCATTTCATCATAAGACGCGAGTCTATTGAAATTAGTCGAGTAGTGTGCCGAGTCGAAAGAAAAAAACATCTATGGTCATAGATGCTACGGTAAGCACAGGTTGACAATGCTGACACTGGCCGGGAATTCCCTGATTCCTCTGCGACAGAATACTTAGTAAACCAAAATAATACGCGCTATTCGTATTCTACCTTGTGTTGTTTTGTTTTATCCATATAAAACTAATAGAAAAAACTAAACTGATAGTCTCCATTAGAGACTCCCTCAGGTAAGGTGGTAAATCTGCTATGACTGTGTTTTGCCTAAAGATGTACTGCATAAAATGGGCACTGTTGAAAAATATTCGAAATCAATGAAAGATACTGAACCCCAGCCACCGACATCTTCCTCTTTAATTGATTTTTTTTTTATTCAATTGCGTACACTAGACTTCATTTAACTTCTTGTTGGAATTAATGAATATAAAAAAGATTATCAGAAATTGACATTTTATTGTAACCTACTTATATATTGTAACATAGCAACTTCTAGCAACATTTTAGGGTAAAAAAAACTGGAAATCTAGCAACATTTTGAAAATGTCTAGCTACTGAGTAAAGCAAGCAGTTGGCAACACTGCATCTGGCCCACTTCAAAATTTTGTCAACAATGCGGGTTTTTGTTCCACATTTTTTGTGTTTTGTGATTTATTGTAGTGATTTGAAGGTAAGTGCAGTGTTTTTTACGTAGAATATTAGTTAGGACACCGTTATGTGTGATGTTTTTACGAAATAGCATCATAAAATTTGATTTTTTTGATTTGACAAGAGTCGTGAGAAATCGTAACCTTTTTTCAAAGAATTTTCGCTGTTTTAGTGCATAATCGACAGAAAATAGATGTAATATTCATTTACAACGAGTGATTACTTCGTTCTAGACAATACTTTCATGAAATAGCATCATAAAATCACTTTGACAAAATAATATATACGTATTTACATAAATACCTACAAACGGCGCCGCGCCGTATGAAGTTTGAGTTGTAATATTATGAAAATGTTACGTATGATTCTCAAAAAAACGCTGTTGTTAGATTCCTTGTCTATTCATAATGTAACTTACAAAGTTTTGTGTACATAGCTACAGTAGTTTTATCACAAATCGATAAAGTACAAGAACATGTGTACTTTTAGCCATTCTCTGATAAAACCTTACTAAATAGAAATACCGTACTATGGTACGGTTATCGCTTATAGATAAGTATGTTCTCTGGTTATTTTCCATCACAAAACAGGTTTTGCTATCGCAGTACGTCGTACAAAACATGGATTAGAGTGTTTACAAAATCATATTTACATATGTATAAATACATATAAAATGGCGCCGCGCGCTATGAAGTTTGAGTTGTAATATTATGAAAATGTACGTATGATTCTCAAAAAAACGCTGTTGTTACATTCCTTGTTTATTCATAATGTAGCTTACAAAGTTCGGTGTACATAGCGACTCTAGTTTTATAACAGTCGACATAGAACAATAACAATACGATAACATTGTTTATTTTGGTCAGTTCTCAGATTACATCCATTGTTTACGAAAGGAACAAAGACAAAGGGCGACCGCTGTTACTTAACTACCTGCTTTGTTTATCTACGATCTCAAAACAGTCGCCCTTATCGCTCTACGACGAAGTCGAAACACTTACGAGCATTTTTTGTGACTGGTGTCAAATTACGTCGTCATTACGTCATCGCGGCCCGCATGTGCGCGGGGATTGAGCGGTTAATAATAAAAACAAGTGTTATTAATTAACATCTAAGGTTAATAAAATCTGCAATTTGCAATAAAACGTAATAAGCAAAACTAACGTTTTATTAATCAGCTGACCGTAGATACTCACGACAATCTAAGGGACTCACATACACTCACGCACACAGAGACAATTGGCGCTAAAGCGCAGAGAGTGATTCTCCAATTTCAAGTTATGGATTATTCTGAAATACGATTAAATTTTAACAACTAATAAAAAAGGGTGTTATTATTATTATTCAGGTCTCGTAATTTTAATTGATTATTTATGACTTTTATGACAACCTCCTAAATTTTGACGAGGATGCAAAACGACATATTGTATACAATATGTCGTTTTGCATCCTCGTCAAAATTCAGGAGGTTGTCATAAAAGTCATAAATAATCAATTAAAATTACGAGACCTGAATAATAATAATAACACCCTTTTTTATTAGTTGTTAAAATTTAATCGAATTTCAGAATAATCCATAATTTGAAATTGGAGAATCACTCTCTGCGCTTTAGCGCCAATTGTCTCTGTGTGCGTGAGTGTATGTGAGTCCCTTAGATTGTCGTGAGTATCTACGGTCAGCTGATTAATAAAACGTTAGTTTTGCTTATTACGTTTTATTGCAAATTGCAGATTTTATTAACCTTAGATGTTAATTAATAACACTTGTTTTTATTATTAACCGCTCAATCCCCGCGCACATGCGGGCCGCGATGACGTAATGACGACGTAATTTGACACCAGTCACAAAAAATGCTCGTAAGTGTTTCGACTTCGTCGTAGAGCGATAAGGGCGACTGTTTTGAGATCGTAGATAAACAAAGCAGGTAGTTAAGTAACAGCGGTCGCCCTTTGTCTTTGTTCCTTTCGTAAACAATGGATGTAATCTGAGAACTGACCAAAATAAACAATGTTATCGTATTGTTATTGTTCTATGTCGACTGTTATAAAACTAGAGTCGCTATGTACACCGAACTTTGTAAGCTACATTATGAATAAACAAGGAATGTAACAACAGCGTTTTTTTGAGAATCATACGTACATTTTCATAATATTACAACTCAAACTTCATAGCGCGCGGCGCCATTTTATATGTATTTATACATATGTAAATATGATTTTGTAAACACTCTAATCCATGTTTTGTACGACGTACTGCGATAGCAAAACCTGTTTTGTGATGGAAAATAACCAGAGAACATACTTATCTATAAGCGATAACCGTACCATAGTACGGTATTTCTATTTAGTAAGGTTTTATCAGAGAATGGCTAAAAGTACACATGTTCTTGTACTTTATCGATTTGTGATAAAACTACTGTAGCTATGTACACAAAACTTTGTAAGTTACATTATGAATAGACAAGGAATCTAACAACAGCGTTTTTTTGAGAATCATACGTAATTTTGACGAGGATGCAAAACGACATATTGTATACAATATGTCGTTTTGCATCCTCGTCAAAATTCAGGAGGTTGTCATAAAAGTCATAAATAATCAATTAAAATTACGAGACCTGAACAATAATAATAACACCCTTTTTTATTAGTTGTTAAAATTTAATCGAATTTCAGAATAATCCATAATTTGAAATTGGAGAATCACTCTCTGCGCTTTAGCGCCAATTGTCTCTGTGTGCGTGAGTGTATCACATGCGTAAGAAAAGTTCACGCCCTATTGTTGTGCTATTGTCGTGAGTATCTACGGTCAGCTGATTAATAAAACGTTAGTTTTGCTTATTACGTTTTATTGCAAATTGCAGATTTTATTAACCTTAGATGTTAATTAATAACACTTGTTTTTATTATTAAGATCTAAGAATACCTACGTACTAGGATTTATCTACTTATCCACGTTATCAGCTGATTGATAAAATGTTAGTTTTGCCATTTTGCTTTATTCTGTTTTATTGCAAATCTACCGATTTTGCTAAGAATACATACCTACTAGGATTTAGGTACAACCGGAGACGTTTTGCTAGGCTGTGGCACATTTATTTGTTGTGAGCGCGGGATTTAGGTTACGTAGGTACTTGCTGCCGGAGGCGGCGGCGGCGCGGCGGCGGGACGCTCTTGGCGCATTGTAGGTAAATTCATGATTTATGAGTACCGAATTATTAGTAATGATTTTGTTTTTATTTGTAGATTAAATTGGTTGATTTTAAATTTCCCTTCCTACTTTAACGGGCTGAGGACCGACAAAAATACCTACCTTAGTAGGTATTTTTGTGTGCTTGCCTGTGGCTCTCGCTGGAAGTACTCCAGGATATCTTCCTGCAAGGCGACAGGCAGACCTTCACTGCCGCGAGCTTGAGCATGTCGGGGTACCTACGTCAAACTGCCGAAAATCCCGCAGTCTCTGTGTAGCAGACAGCATAACGCTCTGCGTTGGCGGTTCCCTATTGGGAAACCGTTCTGCGAACATCCGGATGTCTCCACTGATGGCATCACAATCACATAATTCACGTATACGACCGCACCTAAGGAGCGAAATTTGCGATACACTCACGGCCGGCGGCGAAATCACTTGAACTAATTTAATATTTTTTTTGCTTTGCGCCGCCGGGCGCCCGGGCGCGGGAGTGGGGCACCACGGGGAAGAGGGGTGCGCGCGCGGCGTCTATTGTGTTGTGGTTTTATCGTTTGCGATTCTTTGTGTGTGTGCGCGCGGTCAGCGATCCTAAACCTAGTCTTAAGATGGGCCGCATTTTCACCGGGGTGGTTTACTGATTTCCGTAAAAAAGAAAACATTAAAAAAAAAACACCTACCTATTTTATTATTGATTCGGGTCTAGAATCACTAGCATAGTTACCTCCTTGAATTTGACGAGGATGCAAAACGACACATTGTATAATATTATATTTATTCTATGTTTTCTATTATAAAATGTAATGCATGGTTGTCCGTATTACGCTTATAAAATCAGAACCATTTATCAGATTTGAGTAATATGTTGACTCTTGGGTTATGTTAGAACATAATAAAAACCAAATATCCAAAAACCATCCTTTAGAATTTAATTGCTATAAAAATATTAAATATCACAGAGATTGCATATTTGTTATATTTTAAAGACAATGTACGGACAGCAACAGCAACGTGGCGTCTGTGTTGCTGTCCGTACCAAAATTAAATTAAATTAGTTTTGTTAATTACTGTTGTACAGTCAGCATAATAAATCAACGCTAAGATAATTTTCTATAAGTAATTTTGTGATTTAACTAAATCGTTACATGGATGATTTTTAATTCAGCACCTTCATAAATTTAAAATGTGTCTTAATATGCTGACTGTACATTTTATACTCTACTATCTTACAAGTCACACACACTTTGATAATAATGTAATATTTAATAAATTCGTAAAAGTTGCGTAAATCTGACACATAGACCTTTAGAAGGAGAGGTCACAGGTTGTGAGAGAGACAATGCTCTACAAAGTCACGATTTGTCTGTTTATCATTTGATTTGAGCTACTTATAAGAAGTCTTTACATAAAACAAATATACATATTTACCTACAAGTCTTAGCAATACTCCACTTCCACTTACATTAATTACCTAACTAAGGTCCATTTTTAAAACACATCACATCTAAAATATTATATATTTATATTATAATTTCATAAGTCTTTGTATACACATCAAAAGTGTCTAGGGATCAAGATGTATTTGGTAATAATAGTATATTGATCCCTAGACACTTTTGATGTGTGTAATTTGATGATTTTTAACACCGTTCGTAAGGCGGTCCATTCGATATTTTTGACCGATTAAAACGTCAATAATTCTAAATGTTCGTCTTATAAAATAATTCGGATTCAATTCTAATAAAATCATTTAACAAAAAATAAAAATGGGAACATCTGGCGTCAATGTCATACATTTTGTTCTAAATATTTACAAATCTAAGTACAGGACTTATTTTATGGATAACTGCACCATGTTTCATAAGTTGTGTTTAATGCTATGTTTAATGCTACTAAATCTGGTCAAAGCACATGGAGTATTCCATGTGCCTTGACCAGATGTAGTAGCATCGCTGGTTAGTTACGACCAAGGGTCGCGGTAACAGAAGATAACTTAGTTAATATAAAGCCCCGGATACACTAGGGAACATTTTGTCCCGCAACATGACGCGCAACACTCAATCTACGTAACGCTGCAACGTTGCACATTGTCCCGCAACATTGTACGTGACGCGGGGCATGTTCATAACATGACATTTCTATAAACACTGACTAGTGTAGCCAGCAAAATGTTCCATGACAATTGTCGCGGGACACTTCACGTAGTTGTTGAGGGACATGTTCCGCAACATGTTTCTTCATTTGCCCCCTAATGTATCCCAGGCTTTAAAGAATTGCTGTCAAAGTTGGGGGCCATATTATGACGTGTTAAAGCCATCCGTTGCGTAAAAAAGATGGTACTATAAGTCACGTGTTCCGTCTCGCTCTTGCACTGCCGTGATGTCATTAACACTTCATAGTACGGGCCCAGAAACGAGAACATCATTGATCCGGATAAATATGACAGATTAAAAAGCCATACCACCTGTAGTTTTGGTAACTTTGAGCAATAAATACAGGTGCTTCATTATAATTAATACAGCTATTCGCATTCTAGGTCGATCTTCATACGTTAGATTCAAAGCAGATCAATTAAGTACGCTAAGGATCTCGGCATCATTTACAATGACAGTAAGTTGTCCTGTTCAAATGACAGTTGCCTAGTGCCCCGTCAGTGACAGTAGCGCTGTCAAAATGACAGTTGCACTGTCAAAATGACAGTTGCGCTGTCAAAATGACAGTTGCGGTGTCAAAATGACAGTTGCGCTGTTAAAATGACAGTTGCGCTGTCAAAATGACAGTGTTCCTGTCCTTTCCATTCCATTAAATTTACGGCTATTTCCTAGGTGTAATGTAGTAAACTAGTAACTATAGCGCGGTGACGACTGCCAGCTCTTCCTCGTGTCGGATGGCCTCAGGCGAGGGCAGCGGCTCCAGGTCTACCGCGTCGTCTTCTATGTCGGACTTGTCCGTGAAACTTAGGAACATCTGTGGGAAACATAAGTGGAATGTTTAATTATGAAAGTGTTTGGGTCGAATCATTACGCAGCAAATATTTTGCCATTGAGATAAGGCTTTATATAGCGCGCGTTAAAATAATTTTGTAATGGCAAGGTAAAAAAGGTGACGGATCGCGGGCGGCGTTTGATTTTTCGATGCGACTCCGGCCGAGCCGTTGCCGTGTCAGAGGGATGATAAAAAGTCGTTGCTTCCGTTGTTAACCGTGCTCTTCAAAGTAATTCATTATTAGGAGAAAGAAAAATGTATCCCTACTGCATAATTATCAAATGGATTTAGCTGGCAAAAAATTTACTGAATTTTTGCATTCCAATTTTTCAGTTATTTATTAGAAAAATCATGCTTGTCCAGGACACACAAAATTAGGGACTTTATAAGATCTAGAAAAAAATGGAGTATCTTTGGAATTAGAATAAAAGCGTAGGTTCGAATGTGCATTTAACAAAATCAGTTACCTGCTCAAGAGAGCTTTGGTTGATGGTGTAGTCTTCGATATCACAGGTGGCCTGTAGCTCCGCCATCAGCCGGAAGATGTCGCTCAGACGAGTTGCTACCTCTTTTTGGTCAACTGCAAGTTCAAAAATAAAATTAAAATTTGTAAATGAATAAAATTGTAAACATTCTTATTATCTTCAACATATTGTGCGTCTTTCTGCATGACGTGCACATACGTGACAAATCTGCGCGTTATTTCATTTTGCGCTTTGTACTGCGTTAACTCCTCATCAAAACAACTGCGCAAAATGTTACAGTGCGCATAGTAATTTAGCATAATCTTCACTTGTCCTGTAAAATTACTGTCTTAAATCTCTTTTAGTATTGTTTTTACTAAGTGTAATAGATGGTTAGTAACCTGTGGTGTAGTTAGGCATGAGGAAGTGCAGCGTGTGCTGGTGCAGCACGCGCAGCTGCGCGGCCGGCGCACGCGCAGTGACGCGGCGCCACACCGCGCGCGGCGACGTGCGCGGCACGCGGCACTGCACCACGTAGCCGCCGCCGAACCTAACGAAACATATTATTGTAATTACAGTTTTTAGTGGTAAGATTTGTCTAATTACTCGAGTTATGTGTGCGAAAACCGCACTACGCTGCGTGACACATGTCATATTTATTCACTTACCGATTCAAACACTCGTCCAACGACGCCAGCGCGACCAGCTCCCCCTGGCGCAGCAGCGCGACGCGCGCGGCGAGGCGCCGGGCGTCGTCCAGCGCATGCGTGGACAGCAGCACGCCGCGCGCGTGCGCACACGCAGACAGCACGCCGCGCGACACGCAGCCGCGGGTCACTGGGTCCATGCCGCTGGAGAATTTAATAATTAATTTAATACAAGTTATTAGTTCCAGCATACTTAAAGATGTTCAGAGTCATAGCATATTAAGGTCCTGAATGTAACCTAAATACACTTCTACTTTTCACAGATCAGTGTGAAAATTAACCGGAGGGTCAAATTGATTGTACTAATTAGCATGCCATTTTTTTGACACAACTTTTTGGTTAAATGACTCTTAAATTGGACTTACCGTTAACAATAGTACCTAAGTTATAAACATTTAGATATTCACCTGGTAGGCTCGTCAAGCAGCACGAGTGAGGTCCTCGCCATGAAGGCGATGGCAGTACAAAGCTTGCGCTTGTTGCCCCCGCTGAGCGTGCCCGCGCGCACGTCCGCGTACTTGCCCAAGTCGAACATCACTATGGTTCGCTTTATCACCTGCACGGAAATCATTTATTGAGAAATTATTGAAGGCTAACGTATTTCATACAAACTTTCAAGTCCTTATTTTTCGAAATGAATGAACCGCTTTTAATGAAACTTCCTACACACAGGTAAGCAGGATAGATAGGCCTAAAAAGTTAGTTGAAAACATTTTCGAAATGTCTTATTTAAAAAAAGATATTGGAACTCTCTGTTTCTATGCAGCAACTCATTTTTTTGAAAATATGCATGCGTCATGTCGTTTGCCGTCACAGCTAACTGGTTGATTTTACTGCCCAAGTGGGACAATAGATGTTTCAAAATAACATGTTTCAACTACAGAAAATATAAAATCCATTTAAGAAAAATCATATGAACTTGTATACCTCTTCCTGCTCGGTGATGCCTCTGAGTCGGCAGTAGAACCGCAACGTTTCGGTGACGGTCAGCAGCGGGTCGATGGCGTCGCTCTGCGGACAGTAGCCTGCGAGGAACACTACAGTGTTACAAACTTGATGCCACTTCTAATAGGGTAGTTAGTAGTAGTGGGGATATTCGTTCCTTCGCAATGGGAAGCCTAGTCCTAATCCATACAGATTACGTAATAAGTTTCGATCTTCGTATTCTAATAGATATTATTGTAAGATATAAGGTTTAATTTTAATTTGTGGTGGTTTCAGGGGACTAAAGCGCTGAATTATGAAAAGAAGAAAAAAACAGCTGTTCCATGCTTTTTGACCGTGTAGTAGGAACAGCATATTATATAAATATTATGTTTTGAAAAAAATATAAGATTCAGAGTGAACTTAGACATCACTGACATCGTTCCGTGCCTCGGAAAGCACGTTAAGCTGTTGGTCCCGGCTGTCATACGTGGATCTTTGACAGTCGTTACGAGTCGTCAGAAGCTTGAAAGTCTGACAACCAGTCTTACCTAGGGGTATCGTATTACCCAGTCACTGGGTTGTGGAGGTCAGATAGGCAGTCGCTCCATGTAAAATACTGGTACTCAGCTGCATCCGGTAAGACTGGAAGCCGACCCCAACATAGTTGGAAAAAGGCTAGGCAGATGATGATTCAGAGTGAAATAATAAAAGTCAAGCTGTAGAATAATTATTAAGTCTCTACTTATACAAGCGATATGCTGGTTAACGCGAGTGTCTAGATCGTGGGCTTGTAGCTAAGAACACCCTTCCCCTTTCTTAAGTTTTAGTTACTATGTGGAAAACTAGCTGGAGGCCCTGAAATGTCTCATCTGCTTGTAATTACACACGCACACTCTTCCAACTTACGACTGCAAACTTCCATGAGTGAGAAAAATAATGTAAGTTCGCTTACTGATGAGTCCCGTGCACAGCTGCGTCGAGTTGACCAGCTTATTGTTGAGGTACAGCTGTCCGGATGAAGGCCGCACCTCGCCTGTCAGCATGGAGAATGTTGTGGACTTGCCCGCGCCGTTCTGACCCAAGAGGGCTGTGCACTGTTGGGAGATAGATTGAATTAGAAATACTCTGCTACACTTCGGTTATATGTATAAGTACTTGTCCCGAAATGTACATCTGTCGAAACGACAAAAACCCCTCTCTTTTAGAGACTACGCTTTTTAACTGACTTCAAAAATGGAAGGTTCTCAATTCGTCTGTATGTTTTTTTTACAAAACCAAAGCCAAAGCCGCCAACTTTCAAAACTAAAGTTATTTTTTTAAGGCGATTGGCGATTGTAAAAGTTTCATTTATTTATTTTATTTTAAGTATTTTACAGAAGGCTTACTGACTAATAAACCAAATGTGTATTAATACGAATACAATATTAACAAATGGCTAATTACAAACCTCCTCAAATAGTTTAAAAAGTAGGTACATTACAAAAAAATTAGTATATTAACCCACCATCAAAATATGTGTAGGCTAAGAACCGTCTTACGGTCGCTACACTGATGCAGAACAGGTAACATATTCTATTGCCAAGAATCAAGAATTATATACAGGGTGTCCCAGCTAAGGACGTCCAAACGAAAATTTTGGACTCCTCCCTTCCTGGGCTATCCAAACCACCCCCATGTATGTTCTACGATTTTTTGCGGTTTAGGAGCTAAACGACATTTTAATATTTTTTTTGGGATATTCTTCTTTACATCAGATTTTGTAGATTTTCTCTTTTTGTGTCGCATTTTTTGGAAATATTTTAATTGATAATTAATCCTGAAACTATGGTCTTCGATCGATAAAAACAACTGTCTGTCTTATTGGCACCCGAAATTACTTAAACTTAGTTCAAAGGCAAAAATGTTGTTTTGTAAATTTCGTTGCAGATTTTCGGCTCTTAAAGAAAAATCACAATAAGGGCCCAAATCACCTTAAAGTTATTTCAAAATCTTCCACGGACCCTCAGCTCTTTAAAACAGTACAAATAACTAGTATTTTACGGGTCATTATTCGGAGCAATTGAAGCTCGAACATGGTAAGGTGAAAAATACAATATTTTAGAACATAAGTGAAACCTAATGAAAATGAATTAAAGTGAACTTTTATCAAGTTTTCAATGCAATATGAGCTATATGTCATGTTTATTATTTGCACAATGGTGATTTGGAGTGGTTAGTAAAGTTAGGTTAGGGTTAGGTTAGGTTAGGTAGTTAGGTTAGGTTAGGTAAAGTAGTTAGGTTAGGTGAAAGCCGATGATAATGAATTAAAACGAACTTTATTGTTTTCAATATAATTTGAGCTCTATGTCATTGACTTTATTAAATAACATCACTAATTTAAAATAATTACTAAACTTAGGTTAGGTTTACCTAACCTAACCTAACTACCTAACCTAACCTAACCCTAACCTAACTTTAATGACCACTCCAAATCACCATTGTGCAAATAATAAACATGACATAGAGCTCATATTGCATTGAAAACTTGATAAAAGTTCATTTTAATTCATTTTCATAACGTTTCACTTATGTTCTTAAATATTGTATTTTTCGTCTTACCATGTTCGAGCTTCAATTGCTCCGAATAATGACCCGTAAAATACTAGTTATTTGTACTGTTTTAATGAGCTGAGGGTCCGTGGAAGTTTTTGAAATAACTTTAAGGTGATTTGGGCCCTTATTGTGATTTTTCTTTAAGAGCCGAAAATCTGCAACGAAATTTACAAAACAACATTTTTGCCTTTGAACTAAGTTTAAGTAATTTCGGGTGCCAATAAGACAGACAGTTGTTTTTATCGATCGAAGACCATAGTTTCAGGATTAATTATCAATTAAAATATTTCCAAAAAATGCGACACAAAAAGAGAAAATCTACAAAATCTGATGTAAAGAAGAATATCCCAAAAAAAATATTAAAATGTCGTTTAGCTCCAAAACCGCAAAAAATCGTAGAACATACATGGGGGTGGTTTGGATAGCCCAGGAAGGGAGGAGTCCAAAATTTTCGTTTGGACGTCCTTAGCTGGGACACCCTGTAGTTTCTAGTTTACATCAAACCATGTCAGAGGCCGTTGAGGCGGTTTAGAAACTCTGACACTAGGGTGTGTGGGGTCGTAAGACTTTACTGCCCACACGATAAAGAAGAAGTTATAACATGTTAGTTGTGGGTAACGGACCTGTCCAGGCGGTATTCCTAGCGTCAGGTTCCGGAGCGCGACGCGCTGTCCGGCGAGCCCGGAGTAGCACTTGGACAGCTCCACGCACTGCGCCGCGTCCGACGTGGGGGACACCACGCGCTGCATCGAGTTCTTCTTACCCTCCGTGTGGACGAAGCCTGCGGGTCACAAACGTTTATGTAAAGTTGAGGTAAAGCGGCTTGGTTATATTTACACATTGAAAATAGAGTAGGTGAGACCACCAATCAATTGACGCACTTTTTATAATTTTTCAAGACGCGATTTCCCCATAGACAACGGTGACGTCACTTTTGTGTCGACTCAATTGACTATCTATTCATTATTTTAAAGCCATTAAAAATAAAACTTTACATTTAATTCAAAATCAATCGGGTTTTCAGAGCTAACATAAAGTGTTTCTCTAGAGAAGTTATGTCTTGTCTTGTGATTGGTCTCTGGTGTTAACTACCCGGCCAGATGACCTCTTATGTAGAAAGCTTTTCACTTCTCTGCGGAGGTAAATACGACATCACCAAGTACCATATGATACTACTAATGTTAAAATATATACCTACCTTATGTTCTTCTCATTAACAAGTTCGACAGGCATTTTTTTGTTTGTTAAGCCCCACCGTCATTGATATTTCGTGAGCCGATGGTTTCACAAGGTCCCTTTTAGTGGCAATCTTGGGATGTAATTCGGGAACATTTTCTCTCACGTTGAAAACACACGTGCAGAAATAAAAAGAGTAATCGCTCTCACCTCTGTTAATATTCCCGATAGTGTTGACGCGGAGCGGCGCGTGCAGCGCGCGCGTGGCGTGCACGCGCTTCCTCTCCGCGCTCACCTCCACGGGCTCTAGCTCACCACCCTCTCGAGGGGGCATGGATTCTGGACGGAATCTGCAATACCACAATATATTAACCTAAATTCATACTCGCTTTGCATAAGAACATAAGATCACGCCTGTACCCCCGAAGGGTTAGGCAGAGGTGTACCCATTAGATTACCCACATTTCGCCAGTTATGTTTAAGTCCTATGTAATAGAGGGCGAACCTATTGCCATCAACCAGGCACAAATCCAGACTCCGAGGCTGCTACTGAGAAATTCGTAATGGAAAAACCCAATAACATTTTGCCCGACCTGGGAATCGAGCCTCATAATCAGCAGTCGCGCTAAAAAAGAACCTCAAAAATACAAAATAAATATTAATAAAAAAGTACCCACCACGATCAGTAGGTACAGGAAACAACCAGGTCGAGTCCAAGAACTGAGTGGTTTAGCACTAACCTAACCAACAGCGAGTCGAAGCAGTTGTATTCGATGGCGAGGTTGAACAGCAGCAGCAGTGTGCCCACCACCACCAGGTATGTGAAGTGGAGGATCAGCAGGTCGCTGTGCAGGGGATCCTTGTACGTGTCCATGCCGAAACGACTCAGCACCTGAGGAAACAAGAACCCTTGAATAAGATTATGGAGAATCGAAGTGTGCAATGATGCTTTCCTTATGGAATCTGTGGACACCTACCAGCTACAAAGATGATCAGACCAAAAGATGGTATTGGAGCTATTGTAAGGAGGTACAATATATGTATCTGATTTTTACAAGCTTTGATTAAACTTGCACTGTTTGTATGTAGGTATGTAAGTTGTCCATCATAATTTGCAAACCATTTTTCGACCATTTCTTGGTATCCGATTGATTTTTAATAAAATAATTTGAGTTGCACATTGAATTGAATTTGTTACGACACCGATGTGGTGTCGTAACATATATATAACATACTAGCTGACCCGCCGCGACTTCGTTCGCGTGGTATCCTACACTACCAATACTCCTACCCTAACCCTGCCTTACCCTACCCCCTACCCTACCCTACCCCTACCCTAACCCTACCCCTACCCTACCCGACCCCTACCCTACCCCTACCCTACCCTAACCCTATCCTACCCCTACCCTACCCCTACCCTACACCTACCCTACCCCTACCCTACACCTACCCTACCCTACCCCTACTCCTACCCTACCCCTACCCCTACCCCTACCCTACCCCTACCCTAACCCTACCCTACCCCTACCCTACCCCTACCCTACCCCTACCCTACCCCTACCCTACCCCTACCCTACCCCTACCCTACCCCTACCCTACCCCTACCCTACCCCTACCCTACCCCTACCCTACCCCTACCCTACCCCTACCCTACCCCTACCCTACCCCTACCCCTACCCTACCCCTACCCTACCCCTACCCTACCCTACCCCTACCCTACCCCTACCCTACCCCTACCCTACCCCTACCCTACCCCTACCCTACCCCTACCCTACCCCTACCCCTACCCTACCCCTACCCTATCCTTGAGACCGGCTTCCCGACTTCATATTAAAAGGGCTGTTTTTAGGGACTTCGTTCGCGTGGTATCCTGCCCCTACCCTACCCCAACCCTACTACCCATACCCCTACCCCATATTTTCTCACCTTCAAACCTTCCCTAGACCTCCACGAACATTTCAAAACTAAAATCAGCTAAATCGGCCAAGCCGTTCTCGAGTTTTAGCGAGTTTACACCTTGGGTCCGAAAAACCCAAATATCTTACGGACCCCTATTTTTTCTAAAATAAAATATAGCCTATGTCACTCGCAGATAATGTAGCTTTCTAATGGTGAAAGAATTTTTAAAATCGGTCCAGTAGTTTTTGAGTTTATCCATTACAAACAAACAAACAAAAAAACAAAAATACAAAGTTTTCCTCTTTATAATATTAGTATAGATATAGATATCTAGAACGTCCTAATGTCCTAATGTTGTTACAAAGAAGTCTAACATTTCATGTAGGTTTCAAATTACTTATTTACCTGATCAGTGACCCAACCTTAAGGACCCAACACGTTAAGCTGTTGGTCCCAGCTGTCATACGTGGATCTTTGACAGTCGTTACGAGACGTCAGAAGCTTGAAACTTTGACAACCAGTATTACCTAGGGGTACCGTATTACCCAGTTACTGGGTTGTGAAGGTCAGGTAGGCAGTCGCTCTATGTAAAATACTGGTACTCAGCTGCATCGAGTTAGACTGGAAGCCGACCCCAACATAGTTGGGAAAAGGCTAGGCAGATGATGATCAGTGATCCAACGTGCAACGGTACAAAGCCTACTTTATGAGATTCTTCTAAAGTTCATGTACTGACCTGAGCGCGTATGGTGTTCTTAGCTAAGTCCAGCAGTCCGTCTCCGAGCGCGAACTGCGGCGCCAGCATGAACAGCTTGTGCAGCCACCAGCGGGCGTTGTCCGTCGCCTGCGGAGACGAGCACACATAGTCATTAGTATAGAACGAACCTGCTGACCTGTATTAGATACTGGAATCTTAATGTTGTAATATTTTTGAAATCAGATTTTCTAAATTCACTGGCACCTTTGAAAAATTGAAAAAAATGCTGTTCCCTTCAAAATTGCACTACAACACAATCACAAAGTTTGGTACAGCAGACCTTTTTTCATATTTCAAGGCTGGTCCCATGTCAAAGTCAAAGTAAAAAAAAGATTTCAATTAGACCATTTCCAGTCACTTTTGAATTGTCAAGGACAAATGGTATTCGCCAGAAAAATGACCAGTAAAACAAAAGTCAGCCTGTATAACAACAACATACGTCAGACTCAGAGATGACATCAAACATGAGTAGCACAGCCATGAACGCCAGTCCCAGGAAAGCGTTTCCACAGAACAGGACCATGTTCGCCATGCTGGCGTCAGCGAATAACTTCTCCGCTACGTGGATCATGGTGCCGCAGGCATACCTGGCAGAAAAAAGAACATTTTGCATTTAGTACTCATAGAGATTGAGCTGACCCATGGAGTGCACAATCGAATCAATTCGAATTTAGTGTCCATCAACAATTCTACTTGATGCAATCCTCGTGTCAGACCTAAATCCCCGGCAGGCGTTTGCCCCCAACGGGGCCAAACGCTTGCCGGGGTTGCGGGACGTCTTAACAGGATACCGTGGCCCCGGAACGTAAAGGGCAACAGAAGGAACAGGGTGGTTTTTTAGTCAGTAAAAGTCTGACAGTCCCTTCCGCCCCGCCCAGGACGGAAGGACTCATTTGATGATTTTTACCACCTCAAAAAAAAAAAAAAAGACCTAAAGCTTAGTAAAGAATCTGTCACACTATCAACATCCTAACTCTGCGCTATTACTAAGAAATTCTAATGGAAAAATCCATTAACACTTTTCCCGATCTAAGAATTGACGAGGATTCCAGAAACCATTTGGCTTATTAAGCTAATAAGGAGGCACAGAGATCGTCAACTCACCCATACAGCATAAGCAGTACGCATATTGCGGGCAGGTTGTTCCGCTCCACGAACACCGGGAACCCAAAGGAGAGCATTAGCGCAGACGTGATACCCATGTTTATCGCCATTACCTGAAAACACAAAAACATACGGTCTTAATCTTTAATTGTCGTCTCCATTGTCACTTAGTAGTAGAATTCCATGTTCCTATCAGCTGCTTTGTTTATTTCTACTACTGCTAAGGGGCTCAAGCCCCCCCAAAATCATTTGAGTTCTTCCGTAAAAAATCTTAAAACGAACTTGATAATATTCTAATTATTTTATTGCAAGCATTAACTACCCTACAAGGAACAATATTGTCATCAATTTAACTTAATAAGTATTTCAAATAAAATGTTGTGTGCTTTTTTAGTGTTTATTTTGCTAAAAACTACTAAGTACTTACACATTTTTAAGCACAATATACTTTTTAAACTTGTATTGTCTGTATTTTAATTTTAAGTCTAAATGCCGAATGTCTAATCTGTTCTTAGTTAAGTGAAATTAATGTAAATTTCTTTATGAATCTCTTTAACCATATAAATCTATCTATGGCGGGGTCAAGCCCCTGTGCTCACCAGCAGGTCCCACACGAGCGCGGTGGCCCAGTAGAGGGCGGGCGTGACGCCTGTGAGCAGCTGCAGGCGCTTCTCGTGCGAGCGGCGCGCGCGCACCAGGTAGATGGCGGCGCCCGCGCTCACCAGGTTGTACGCCACCAGCAGCAGCCCGCACACGCCCGCGTCCGCTATGTGCTGGTAGCTGCGGGGGGGGGGATATTTACATTATAAGAACGAGAGCCGAATGGTGATACACAACGGTGCAATAGATCTTTTGGTACTGATTAGTGATTAGATCCTACTCGTGATTCGGATGTCTTGAAATATATTTTTTTTATTATCCTTTAACCATATCCTTTATCTGTGTCTGTGCAGTTTCTTGCTCGTTCTTCTCCATACAGGCCTACCTATGTTTTGGAACGACTTTCCGAGTAACTGATTGACTCCTTGACAATTCAAAAGTGCCTGTAAATAGTCTAATTGAAATAAATGTTTTGGCTTTGACTATTTCCACTTAATAAAAAGAAAAAGTTTAAATATCAAATTTGTTTCTGGCAACATTTTACAGTTTAAGTATGAAACATGTTGCTGGCAACACTGATGTCGCTACAATGTTGCCAGCTTCTATACCATGATTACTTACATGGTAGACTTGCTGATCTGTTCCTTGGAAATCTTGAAGGGATGCGTGTAGGTTGTGATGTTCGCGTCAGGAGCGTTGGCGACTGTCTTCAGTATGGCGTTGTTGATGGTGTTGAGGGTGGCTGGGAGCGCGTGGTGACCCTTGTTGTTGTACCAGGCCACCAGGTTCGTGAGGTTGTTCTTCAGGGCTGCGGAGAAGCCGCTGTATCTGAAGAAGAATGCAGTTATTTAGTGAATTGAAAGATATTTGAGCAAAACGGTTTCTACTTCTAATTGTTACTGACAGGCAAGGGTAGAATTTATTAGAAGAGTCTTTCATTCAACAAAATTAAGGTGGTAACAGACTAATATCACGCTTCGCCACGCCACGTCAGCAAAGCGTACTCATCGGCCACATTTCATCTCGTAATAACTAATCTTTGTCTTTTGACCAATAAGCACGCGTGGGATGGCGTAGGGTGTTATAAGTCTGTTTCCACCTGTAAACACTCGACGGGTCACCGGTGATGAAGTGTCAATATAATTTGCGTGACACCGGTGATAGGATCTTTGAATGGTTTAAAATAAAAAAGAAATGTTACCCACTCTAGAAATTTCTCCTGTATCGTAGATGAAAACATATAAACTCACATACATAAACAGCCAAACTTGGGATCTGTAGGTTATACAAATATTTATACTGTACGGGAATCAAACACACGACACGACACAGCAGCTAGTCACTTAGGTCTACATTCAGCGTTACCTCTTCTCGATGTAGATCTCCTGCGTGTCCACGAGCCAGTGGTTGAGCGTGTCGGCGTCGGGCAGCAGCATCATCTCCGGCAGAGAGCGCGACTGGTTGGCGCTGATTTCACAGTGATGCTGGCTGTCAGTGCACACGCAATGGGGGTTCTCCTAAGATATACAACATGGACATCTTTTGAACATAACTTGGAAGAGATGGCGTGTTTTAATAGTAAAATAGCGTTTGATAGACTATACCTATATATAAAGTGCAATGAATGGAATGTCGATATCTAAATACTTAAATATAGAAAGGCCTCTTACTCGCACATCACGATAAATCGAAAACCGCTGGAACGCATGCCACAGGGCTCGCATTCGGGGAACCGTGTTCATTATGGCGCATTTTCATTAGTCGATAGGGCACGCATGTCGATATCACGGTCGTTATAAAGCATGCGGGGGACCCCCGCATGCGGTGTAACGACTTGTAACTGTCATTGGTTGTTATCTCGCATGCGGGGACTCCCTGCATGCGGGCCCTATCGACTAATGAAAATGCGCCATAAAGATGGGATTCGGCAGGGATGTAGTTTATAGTAAGAAGACGTTTGCTATGAAAGGATTTTCCAAAATTCGCCCCTTGTCCTTAAGGGGTGAATTTGGACCAATTTTGGACCCCGGTTTCATGAAACGGGGGTCCAAAGTTTGTATGAAGAAACAAGATTAGATCGTCAATAACCGACTTTTCGCGGACGTAGCCGTGGTCAGAAGCTAGTGATTTAATCATGCTTACTGTTGGTAAAAAGTGTTAAGGGAAAATGAAAAAGGAAATAGATATATCAGTATATACTAACATACGCCAAGTATAGTCTTTATGACACAATATTATACATACATCAATAGTCCAGTTCCTGGTCTGTTTATCCATCGTGAGGTATTGTAAGACGTTCTCCGCAAACGATGAATCGTAATCGTCAGAATCCATCGATGGTTGTTGTCTGCACACGAGAAACACAATACTTAATTAAAAATAAATTATATGATTACTGTGTAGAGATCTCAACAATGTGTTTTGCAAAGGGATTGAACCCGCAACCTGGAACAAATATAGCCTAGTCTTGTAAGATGAAAAGATAAAGATGTAGCGAATCATCCTTTCAAGTGAGATAAACTACTATAACATGGCGCGCCCCTCCACAAATTCAAAACATTTCAAAGTATTTGTGAAAGTATTTACAAGACTCACAATGCAAGTGTGCGCACTGAGAGTGAGACGGCTCTCGAAACATAAACAAATCAGTGATTTGTTGCTCGACTAGCGGCGTCATTAATTACTCATTATTATTAGTATGGCGCTGCACTGACATACTCTATGAAAATAACACGTGCGTTGTGCCTAACAATTACCTGCGTCATAGGCCTACTCGATGATACCGACTGTTCGCCACATCCCATTGTCGCACTGTATCGCGCAAGCACTCCCCGTTGTGTCGCATGCATGGTGCTTTAAACTTGTTAATGGAGACAGTCCCAGAATGTGACATCCTTAATGACACTCTCAGGGTGATCATGTCTAATTGTCTCATATTCTGTGAAAGCTATGTTTGTTAGTTATAAGTTAATGTTGTTACCATTTTGTCGATTTTATATTCTTTTTTTCTCCTTTTAAAGACATTGTTAAGTAGTTTTATCTCAGATTTGTTATTAATTTTTCAAATATGTTCCTGTTAATGCAATATGCTTAGTTTTAGTAATATGCTTAGTTTTAATTTTATGTCTATTAATTACTGTCATTGGGGCAAGCCGTTGTAATTAATTAAATAAATAAATAAATGATTAGTTAACCAACAAATCTGCCTGCTACTGAAGACGAATACTTACAACTACATAGAAACTCTTTCAAATGGATATGACTACACACATTGAAGTAGGAATAGGGAGGGGCGCGTCATGTTATAGTAGTTTATCTCTAACTACCTGGGGTCTACCGACCCGTGCTTAGGCTTGCGTTGGGATTAAGGCTCACTCCCACTCATACAGAGAAACCTTCGTCCCAGCACTGGGAACATAGACTATGTCAATGTACTTACACAAGGAAATCAGTAGATCCTGCATATAATTGGTCGTTAAGTTTGAGAGAGATTTCGTTGTCTGGGGGTGGACGCAGCATGGAGGAGCCCATGGCTAAGGTAATGAACAACGCGGGCAGGATGATCAGCATGAACAGTAGCCATCTGGGGGTGGAAAAGAAGATAAAGTTGTATTAAAAAAAAAACCAAGTCGCTTTACCTAGGAACCTTAAAACAGTAGATGACCCGGTGATCTTCATACCATCAGATTTTTTTCTCCAATAAATTTTATTTCTTACTAGCTTCTCCTAGCTTTTTCGTCCGCGTGAAGTGAAGTATATCATGAAAAATTTCCTATATAGCGTACGTAGCGTGTAGCTTTATATAAGTAAAAGACGTTTTGTAAAGCACTTCTAAACATTATCTCATAAATACAAACAACCAAGTTTACCTCCTTGTAATATTAGTTTAGATTTGCCAAGAACACAAAATAACCTTTTAAAACCAAAAATAATAGATATTCTTCATCAGGATCACAACTAAGAAGTATAATATATCTAGTTTCTATAAGTACGTACGTATTCCGAGTGTGATGCAGATATCTGGCATACATGAGTGCCTTGAACTGCTCCCACGTGGTGCCCTTGAGTGGGCCCTCCGGCGGGACCAGCTCCTGTGTCGCGGGGTCCGTTCTGATGCTGGAGCTGGACGCACTCTTGGATGGACTGCCTTCAGGTACTATGGGAAAAAGTATAATCTCTCTCATTACTAACTAGCTTTTGCCCGCGACTTCGTCCACGTAAATGTCTGTTATCGCGGACGCAGACGAAGTCGCAGGAATAAAAAGGGTTCAAACTTACTCCGTACCAAATTTCATCAAAATCGGTTCAGTGGTTTAGTCGTGAAAGTCTAATAGACAGACAGAATTACTTTCGCGTTTATGTATGGATATTTATGTGGCATTGACCACCAGTGGAGATACTTTTGCTTGATGATGATATGACTGGCATTCACATTTATCTCTTTGCGCACTCTGTATTTTCTTTATATTCTTTACGGAAGTAACTTACCAAATTCGATACCGTTCTGAGGTGCGTCAGCCTGCTGGCATATACTGAAGAACACCTGCTCCAGACTGCTGCAGTCCAGCATGTAGTTCTTGAAGCCCAGGGCTGACTGCGTGGATTCCAGTACTGAGCACAGTTGTAGGAAGCTGTGAGGGACATACAATGTCATCATCTTATGCTCTACTTATTGTGATCTCCGAAAAAAGCTATACATAAATCATGACATACAAATAACATAACATCACGCCTGTAATCTCCGAAGGGTTAGGCAGAGGTCTACCCATTAGTACACTCACATTTCGCCAGTTATGTTTAAGTCTCATGTAATAGAAGGCGAGCCTTTTGCCAACAACCAGGCAATAATCCGGACTCCAAGGCTGGTACTGAGAAATTCCTGTTGGAAAAACCCAATAACACTTTGCCCGACCTGGGAGTCGAACCCAAGACCTCATGCGACCATTAGAACAAAAGCTTCACACACATAGACACGCCAATCTTACAACACCCCGTCTTTTTGTGCGTCGCGTCGGGGGTTAAAAATATTCTTCAAAAGTTGTCACAGATTATAAAAGTTCACTCAAGGCTCACTCACTCATTATTTAATCCATTAGCATCGAAGAAGGGCAGCGTGATCTCCACTTCAAGGCCATTCGTGTCCACGACGTTGGCGTTCTTCACGACATCCCTGACGACTGTCAGCAGCTGCTTGATCTTCTCCTCCTGGCTGGTCTCCTCCCAGGTCTCTTCTTGCTCAGGGTCGCGGCTCGGGTACAACACTGTCAGCTTGTACCCGTTGCCGAGGGTACGCTTGATTTCTATAGGGGAGCCGGTGGTGTGGACCTGACCCTGTTTGCAAAAAGTTTATGGTGAAGAATTTTTATGACCTAGCGAACTTCTTATCGCCATTGTTTTTTCGGTATGAAAAATAGGGTTCTGACGCAGAATGCCAACTTCTCAAAATGTCAACTCGACGCAAAACGCCAACTTCGTAGAACGCCAACTTCGCAGAATGCCAACTTCGCATAATGCCAACTTCTCAAAACGCCAACTTTGCAGAACGTCAACTTCGCAGAATGCCAACTTCTCAAAACGCCAACTTTGCAGAACGTCAACTTCGCAGAATGCCAACTTCTCATAATGTCAACTTTTCAAAAAGTCAATAATTATGTTCGTGTAATAGAAAATATTAAGAATTTAATTTAGTATTTTCTAATAAAAATAATCATTAAGTACTTTATAATAAGCCGTCTGTATTAATTAACATATAAACATGAATACGCAAACAATTACGTATTCAACAAATAAAATCAAAATACGGTGAAATATATTAATCTAAATTCACCAAATATGAAAAACTAAACAGCTGTAGTCACTATTTTATAGAAAAAATCTTATTTTAATACACTTGCAACACAGAACAACTATTTTTTCATAAGTGGGTAGATTTAAAAAGTATAGACTTGAATTATTTGTCACAGAAGGAAACTTGTGGGTAAATTAACAATTACAATAATTCGATACGGAAGTACTATATTGCCTGGTTCGGTAGAAATTATATTCTATGATTTGGAGTTTTACGATGGAGTCAATATTCTTAAACAAAAATCAAAAAAGTGCTATTACTATACGGTGATTCCAGATACAATTAACCGTATTTTGATTTAATTTTTTGATTTCCTACGTAATAATTGTTTGCGTGTTATAAAGTAATGATTATTTTTATTAGAAAATACTAAATCAGTAGGGGAGGCCTATGTTCAGCAGTGGACGTCCTACGGCTGATATGATGATGATGATGATGATGACTAAATTAAATTCTTTATATTTTCTATTACACGAACATTATTGACTTTTTGAAAAGTTGACATTATGAGAAGTTGGCATTCTGCGAAGTTGACGTTCTGCGAAATTGGCGTTTTGAGAAGTTGGCATTATGCGAAGTTGGCATTCTGCGAAGTTGGCGTTCTGCGAAGTTGGCGTTTTGCGTCGAGTTGACATTTTGAGAAGTTGGCATCTGCGTCAGAACCAAAAATAGATGTTGGCCGATTCTTAAGGTAAGCGTCCACTTGTCGGTATCGTACGCATCGGACGGATCGCACGCAACGGATCGTAGTATTCTTTGTATAGAAACTCATATAAGTGCGTCCACCTGTCCGCACCATACGCATCGCACATCGGCAATGCCGACACCGTTGCTCCGAGAGGCAACTTTTGCGATGCGTGCCGATGACGTCATACGGAATGCCGACTAGTGGACGCACCCCGCGCGCTCGCTGTTGTTTGTTCTTCGCTTTTACTCCATTCTCACAGTGTCCACACGTGCGCTCACTACGAAAATCCGAATGAACTGGCATCGTCAATCCGTATGCTGGTACTCACCGTCAGTAATCCGTACGCTGCCGAAATAGTGGACGCACTGTGAAAAATTTATCCGTTTGATGCGATCCGTCCGTTGCGTACGATACCGACAAGTGGACGCTTACCTTAATTATATTATTAGATTAAAACTTAAAACTAATTTAGCTGTAGTACAGTCAACAAAAGAGATAAGTCACCATGGTAGTCAGATATAGTTGAAGTGTTCTTAGAAACCGATGGATGTTTTCAAATGTACTCGTAATTCAATTTAGAAAGTAAATAATAAACGGTTCATTAATTTTT
Organism: Hoplodrina blanda; assembly: GCA_949316365.1. Taxonomy (NCBI): domain Eukaryota; kingdom Metazoa; phylum Arthropoda; class Insecta; order Lepidoptera; family Noctuidae; genus Hoplodrina; species Hoplodrina blanda. The sequence goes on along the minus strand of OX438564.1, from coordinate 571,891 downwards.
TTTAAAATCTTTTTCCTTCATTGTTAATGTCGTGTAAGTACAATAACAGTAAACTAATACATAATGACAAGATGAAAGGGTGATGGTTTGCGGGCGACGCGCTCTGGCAGGTGATTGCGGCCGGGGCGATACTGTATCGGAGCCGTGCTATCATGATGTACGATGACCATCATGTACTGCAACCACAGCACAGCACATGGTTACTTACAGCGATAGTAAGATCAGAAATCACTTGACTAAACTCGTGATATTTTACTTTCAAGGCAAATTTTATTTTATTTTCCCAAAACGTTAATAAAAACCAACAAAACCTACCCACATATCGTTCAAAAAACCAACAGAAAATGCAAAAAGAGATTTTTATAACAATTGAACGAATTGAACTATAGTTATTGAACTTTTTACGAACTAAAACAACAAAAGGAGGTCAATTAGCTACTGCCGTGGGGTTGAGACCTGAGTCTCTATCATCATTATCTTGTGACAGTTGTGTACATGTATTCTATTACCGTAAGATGATTGCTTAATCATAGTATGGTTTGTGGCAGGACTTAGGCCGGCTCCTGCCTGGACCGGTTTCCAGAGTAGCTACGGACCCCCCGACGTAACACGCTGAAATAAGCCTCCGCTATAAAACGGACACGAAAACTTTGCTTGCGCGATGCAGGATTTCAACTTTCAGAATTTTTCTCGCGAACCTCATTTTCCTTTTATGTGATGTTTAGATTCAGTTGCTGTTAGAATGGGCTGAAGTGTTATATGGTTATTTTTATTTCAGTTTCAAGTTGTAATTTATTCATTTATTTTAATGAGACACTTTTGAATTGTCCTTTACGGCGTTTCCTAAAGAGTAAGAGAGATGGCAAAGTTATTTCGTCTCGAAGTTTCCGCCCTAGCCACCCTCGCGTGTGCGATCCCGCCTATTTATTGATTGTAGGGTGGTTTGCGTGCGTTTTGTCGTCACACAACGTAATATTCCTCAAATCTACACAAGACTTACTAACTCTTTATTCGTGTATTGTTTATAGTTATCATAATTATTATAAGTATAGATGAAAATAAACAATGTTGGATAAAATTCTGAACATTCGGGAATAAGATGATGGTGATAAAAAGTATCAAATAACTTTAGTACTTCTATAAATTAAGTACGCGCGAATCGCATTTAAACCGTACGCTACGACGTAGCAAGGTGCGAGTTATGTCGTAGCACGGAGCGGGCTACGCCGTAGCGGTGCTACAATAGGGTTGTCATTCGACTTATAAAATGTTTTAGTTTTTTGTGTGATTGTTAGTGTCATTTTTTGTAAATAAATATGGATGAAAATAATATAATATAACATTGAATGCAGTATTTACAGCTTACGTTCGTCAATATAACTATCTAAATCGATTGCAAATTCTTCTTTTTACAGCACTACTTTCTTCAGAAAAAAATAAAATCGTTTCTAATTAAAAAAAATCGGTTTCCACAAAGCTAATAATTTTCCATTCAATTTAGACCTTTCAATCGTGTGAGTTAAAATATTTTTTATAATGACAAGATAAAAAAGGCAACGGCAAAAAAAAAAGAAAAAAGACGACGGCTTGCGGGCAGCCCGTTGACAGGGATCGGTTGGATATTCTGAGGCAATTCCAGTTAGGCTGTTGTCGTGTAACAAGCGATGACCATCAGACTCCGGCGAGCAGTTCCACTTTTGACAGTCGACCAGTGTTCTTACCTTGTGCATGATGACGATCTGGTCGCTGAGCAGTTCCGCCTCGTCGAGGTGGTGCGTCGTCAGCAGGATGGTGCGGTCCTCCTTCAGCTTCACGATCATCGACCAGATGTCTCTGGAATTAATTATATGTTCAGGCTACGTTCTTAAAAGCATAATTTTTTTAAGTAGTAGGAAAGGTGCATTGATACGGTTTTCAAGCCTATTACATTAATTACCTACATCCTAGATATTTTAAACTTGTTAAGTTTAATTAATATAAAATGATTTTGATTGTGGTCTATATAATATTTTTAGAGACTATAAAAATATATAAAGACGTGCTGCGCTGATCTTTACAAATAAATAAAACAGTGGCTGTTTATAATATCAAAATATATTGTACAAAGGAAATATATATAGTTTTTTCACCAAAATATCAATTTGTAAAAATTTTTTTGTCTTTCTGTTTGTCCCATCTAATTTTCGAAAAGGTTCTTCCGATTTTGAAGGGAATTTCACTAGTAGATAGCTAGTATTATAAAGAGTAAGGCTTATAGTTCTATTATTTTAGAAAAATATTTGGGGTTTCTCACAAAAAAGTAAAACCCTAAAACCCGACGTTCACGCGAACAAAGCCGCGGACAACAGGTAGTTACATATAAATTGGTATAAGGACGATGATCATGGTGCCTAGCATAGCTAAAGAGCAGCTCATCTCACCTCCTGGCAGCAGGGTCCACTCCGGCAGTAGGCTCGTCCAGGGTCACGAGGTGCGGCCTGCCGATGAAGGCGAGCGCCACGCACAGGCGCCGCCGGGTGCCGCCCGACAGCCGCGACACTGGCTCCGAGCATATGGCGCCTAGCGACAGGACTTGCAGCATTCTGAAACACAGCTAGTGGTTATAGTCGGTCTGCCAATGTTACGATCAGTGGCGGAACCAAGATTGTCGTTTGGGGGGGGGAGGGCTTGAGCCTTCTAGTCCCCCCCCTCTGGATCCGCCACTGGTTACGACTGGTTACGATTATTATTATTTTTTTCAAATTCGTCGCGAGTTCTAAGAGTGTCTTTCATCGTTTCTTTACTTTGGTGTTTTTTTGTTTGATACATGGATGGATGAACGGATGATGATGATGGATGACATTACATACAGAATGGAAGAAGAAAACGTTGTGCCAACCCTAAGTAACAATGGGACAAAGGCAGAGAGATGATGATGAATTTTCTGATGATAGTCCACCCTGTAGACCTGCAGTGACTAGAGCACGGCGCGTGGCGGTGGGGTATCACGAGGATGCGACTCACTTGTCGACGTCGTCCTGCACCTCGTGCGCGGCGCGGCCGGTCTTGAGCTGCGCGTACAGCTGCACGTGCTCGCGCGCGCTCATGTACTCCAGCAGCACGTCGCGCTGCGGGCACACGCCCAGCCGCGTGCCCGCGTGCTCCGAGCGCACGATCACGTGGCCCTTGCTCGGCTTCAGCATGCCGGTCAGGATGTTACTGCGGGCACATGAAATACGTTTCATAATCTATCTATACTAATTTAATAAAGATGAAGAGTTTTTTTGTTTGGTAAGCGAAAGCAGACTACGGCGTAGTTTGAAGACAGCGTAATATGTTTACGGCGTAGCATGTCTACGACGTAGACAAACCACTGCGTAGCCTGTGCTACGGCGCAGTTTGAAAAGGCGGCGTGGTAATTATGTTGCGGCGTAGTATGTCTACGACGTTGATATACTACGGAGTTGCAATGCTACGGCGTAGTTTGAATATGGCGTATGTTTGCCGCGTAGTATGTCTGTGACGTTGCTACGCCGTAGTATACTACGGAGTTGCAATGCTACGGAGTAGTTTGAATACGGTGTAGTTGCGGTGTAGTATATCTACGGCGTAGTATGTCTATGACGTAGCCGTACTACGCGTAGTAGTGCTACGGCGTGGTTGCAGCGTAGTATGTCCGAAATGAATCTAGTTGTTCCTTCCAAAAGGTAGTTTCGCGTGGAGAAGAAGGGGCAAGAAACTCTATGTGCCAGTAGTTCGCGTGCTGCTAACTTGCTGCTATGGTGGTGGTCCACTTACATGAGCGTGGTCTTGCCGGCGCCGTTGTGGCCCAGCAGCGCGGTGATCTGCCCCTTGTGCAGCTCGATGGACACGTTGTCCAGCGCCACCTTGGGCCTCCTCGAGTGCTGTCCGTACACCTTGGTGACGTTCACGATACTGACGCCGGCCTTCTCGTCCGTGGTGGTGCAGTGGGTGATGTTGCTCTTTATGGATTTTATGCCTGAGGGAGGACATGCATTGTAATTGAAGGTTAGTTTTGATTTGGAAGAACTGACTTCTTATATTCTCTTTTTGTGATTAAACAAAGTCCATTACTTTTGTGTCCATACATCTTGTCATCTCACAATTTTTCTTAATAAAGGAGACTATCGCTATGAATTTAAAAGAAATTTAGACTCCGGTCTGCTAATAAAAAAGGTCTAATAAAAAAACCAAATAACACCATGTTTGACATGGAAATCATAGCTATGATATCAATATCATTGCTGACGACCACTGGTATAAGTCAAAGTCAAATCATTTATTTCAATTAGGCCATTATAAGGCACTTTTGAACGTCATATACAAAAAGAAAAAGGAATTGAATCTTGCCCCTTCCAAAAGGTAGTTTTGTATGGAGAAGAATGGGCAAGAAACTATATTGGAGCCTTGGAGGGAACCTACTCTATTTTCTGTTTACCACCAAATTGGATAGCTTTAGCGACACGGCCATGCATCAGAGAAATGAGGCAAACCAGTAAATTCCTAGGGCACAAAAAAGTTCGCCACTAACCCCAATATCTATCAATAAGCCATCCTATAGCGAAGTACAGCGCTGCGTCCACGCACATCATGAGCGCGGCGAGCCCGATGCTCATGTCCTCGCCGCCGTCGCCCGACGCGCGCCACACGTCGCGCCAGCGCACGCCCGTGCCGCGCGCCTCGAACCGCGTCACGTACAGCATCGCGTAGCACAGCGACGACGACATGGAGAGGCACTGCAACCACATTGTTAGTAGGAGAGGGAAATTGACACAAAAAAAAGTAAATAAAAACTTGTAAAAAAAGCGAGGTGTTGAAATGCGTTTTCTGATAGTAGTCTTTTAATAATGTAAGTGAAGTTGAATAATAATAACAATAATAGTTTATTTCTGGCAAAGAATTAGAAAAAAATAACTTACATATTGATAAAAACGAAAAAAAAGAGAAAGCCATTAAGTTATTAAAAAACAATACAACAATAGCCCCCCCCCATTTCGTAATAACTATAATAACCATACAAGATAGGTACAGTCAGCAAAACAGATAGGAATGCAGGGTCGTCAGATATAGTTGAAGTTTTCTAAGAAACCGAAGGATGTCTTTGACTGAAACTTAACTTATATAAAGAACTATTTATTATCTACGTTTTAAATTAAATTACATTCGAAAACATCCATCGGTTTCTAAGAAAACTTCAACTATATCTAACGACCTACCTTGTTGCATACCTATCTGTTTTGCTGTGTGTACATTCATTTTAATTTTCTTAGCAAGTAATAAAGTTTATAATTATACCGCTGGCCGATAATATTAAATTTTAATAAACTGCTCAATGTTGAATTTATCTGGTAAACAGTCCTATCTGGCATTTTTAAAACTAGCCTCCAGAAAGTACATGAAAAAGTAACTCACGACAAAAGTCTTGAGCGAGCTGTACAGCACCGCCTCCAGCGACAGGATGATGACGAAGGGCATGAAGCTGACCAGGTACAGGATGGCGGCGAACACGGCCGCCAGGCTGGCCGAGTGGAAGAACTTCGACACCATGTAGCTGTGGCAACAAACGATCCGTTACTTCAAAAATAGTTGGTGTTTTTTTGCTAAAACATACATTAAACAAACTCACGCCTTTCTCCCATGAGGGTAGGCAGAAACCACAGAACGTCGCCTGCTACGATCCTTACATACTCCTTTCGCCTCATCTACGTTCATACATCTCGTCATACAAGCACGCCGGTTACGAGTACTGCGCATCTGACCTTCCCCTCCTTCCTTCCCTCCTTCCTGTTTTTGCTAAAACCTGCATCTTAATTCAAGTTTAGACGACTATCCGGCCACTTTCATAGTCTGCGACTATTCGGTAAACTGCGCCGACTATCCGGCTTATTAGTTTGTGTTTATTTTTCAATAAAATGTATATAGTAGGATTTTATAAATTAAGAAAAAATGCCGAGTAAAAAATCTTGTACCGGCACGCTCGCTAGCGGCAGTTGCGACTTGCGCGTGAATCAGCTGTAAACGAAGTGTCACGGAAATTGCCGAATACCTCCGAAACCTTAATCGGCTTAGCTGATTAGTAGGCTTCTTTACAACCGACTACTTAATTGGCTAGACGGGTAGTCGGCCAAAGTTTTAGGCTGGGCGCATATATCTGGTTTCCTGATCAGGAAGCGTATTTATACATACATAATATACACACACAATGCATTTTTTGTATTCGGATTTGTATGCAGAGTGACGTCTTCCTGATCAGGAAATCGGACTTATGCGCCCAGCCTTAATGGTCTCCTTAGTCTCACTCACCAGAAACTAAGCACAGACAGTCCAAATATGAAAAGCAGTGTGAATATAAGACTGGGGTCAGTGCGCGGCAGCACTCGACCCAGGTACAGGATCAGGGTCACGCAGGTGCAGGTGAACACCATCTCCGCGAAGCATGACAGGAACCAGGCGAGGGTGTGCCAGCGGAGGTCCACGCCCATCACTGACATGAGCTAGAAGAGGCATCGCGTGAATTTTATTACACAGGGAACTGAACTTTATGATTAACAGGATAAAGGGTATAATTCTTTTTTGGAGGAGCTCGTGGCTAAGTATAACAGCTGCGTAGGATATTAGGTTAAGCTACTTTGCCGAGGTTGGTCCGTGCATGGGTGACCATAAAAAAGGCGTGTAAAGACACACCGAGACTTCTCCGTACTCGGCTGACATATGTGGATCTTTGGCAGTCGTTACGGGTCGTCAAAAGCCCGAAAAGCTGACAACCAGTCTTACCCAGGGGTATCGTATTATTCAGTTACTGGGTTGTAGAGGTCGGATAGGCAGTCGCTCCATGTAAAATACTGGTATTCAGCTGGGAGAGCCTGACTACCGCTGCAGGTATCAGTTAAGTTACCCTTACAATTTCAATGATTTTTTCATCTCACCATGATATCTTAGATGGTTGAATTTTTCATACCTAAAATTGAAAACATATCAAGTAGTAGACTATCTCACCATAGTATTCCCGGTCTCCTTGTCAGACACGATGAACCTGACCATGGACGCGACGGTGAACAGCAGCGAGAAGAAGAACGCCACGATCAGCGTCTGAGACTCATATATTGAGGTCTGGTAGCTGTAACGATGTGAGGACATTAATGTGAGGGAATCTTGCCCGTGTTTACTAGTTACTAGCTTATACCCTTCATCTTTGTCTGACAACCAGTCTTTTGGTCAAATAAGCAGTAGCTTAATAACAGATACCATCACACCTGTAATCCCTGAAGGGTTAGGCAGAGTACCCATTAGGAGACCCACATTTCGTTAGTTATATTACAGTCCCATGTAATAGGGGACGAGCCTATTGCCATCAAACGGGCACAAATCCAGACTCCAAGGCTGCTACTAGGAAATTCTTGATGGAAAAACCCAATAACACTTTGCGGAGGAGTAGCAGTTGGAGATGAACCCAAGACCTCATGTCTACTTTTACTTTTTAGACCAACGAGGCAGTCCCATAAGGTAGTCCATTTCTGTAAGTGAGAACTTGTAATTGTCCATAATCTCTTTAAAGTATTTATCTGTTATTTGTTTTTTGCTGTAAGCTTCCGTATAAAATAATATAAACAATAAAATATAAGGGTAAATGTAATCTGTACACTTACTAGTCTTTCCTGTAGCACGGGTAGGGCGTCTGCTGCGTGTACATTGCCCAGTCGATATTTTCCTCAATGTCTCTCCTGTGACGCCGGGTGGAGTTGTGTGACAGCAGGATGATGGCCTTGTCCACCATGTCCTGGATCAACACGAAGCCGCGGAAGTAGCGCATGTTCTCTATGAAGCTGGCCTCCGGGCCCGGGATCCAGAGGCTGAGGGGAAAACGAGGATTTAGTATTGGTTGAAGTTTATCTTTACTTTTTTGACGTTTGATGTCTCGGTGACATAGGAGTTTTTTCATAAACGCTCATTAAGACGTCCTTGTCATTTTCGAGATAGAAAAGTGAGAAGGCAACAACAACACAAGACAACAAAAACTAACTACAACAACAACACTGTCTGTCCGTTCGTCTAACAACTTATTATTAGACGGTTTATGAATAAAAGAGTAATGGCTTGTTTCACCACCTCCTCTGGATTAGTCTTGATTTACTTACTAAACCTGGCAGACAATTGCACACAAATTCTGTTTAGTTTTTTCAATAGAACATTGTTTCTGTACGGTTTCGATCATTATCTGCCAAATAAAGTATACCTTCTTACGTGATTTTCAAAATGAGTTAAGACAACAGTTGAATGAGTTGAGTTGTTGTTGTTGTTGTTGTTGAGTTGTTGGTTGTTGTTTGAGTTATGGAAACTGTTGCTTGGCTATACGTACAAATCCTTCACCCTGCTGGTTGTCGGCACGTTTTCGATGTCCATCCTGATCTTGTACTCCACATTAGTTAGAGAGTCCTCCAGCTCCTCGCTGTTCATGAACACCACACCTACGAGCAAAATATACGTATGTCAATGGCAATTTATTGGCAATTTTTAATCTTTATGGAGTTGGTCAGTTAGAAAGTTGAAGCTAGTTGCTCGTTCCAAAACGTAGGTAGGTAGGTTGTTATTGTATGTGGTACAAAAGGGTTTTGAACGAATTGGTTGACGCTTGTGTTTGTATGTGTCCGTACATTTTTCCGAAGTTCCTGGATTCAACTGCTTGCAATACTTCTTTCCGGAATTCACATAAAATCATTGTACTTGGCGGACATGGTATACTCACAAGATTGTACGACTGTCAACTGGCACAGCTACTAGTCCAATTCTGAAAATTCTTTCGCTAATAGGAAGCTACATTATCCCTGAGAGCTTCTATTAGATATATCTTTTATTTAAAAAAAAATAGGGATCTGTAAGAAAACACACAAACGCAGCTGCGCGCCAAAGGTAGCCTAAGATAAAACTCAAACATAGTTTTCTCTCTTTACCCAGCACGTATTGTTCAGATTCTTACCAGCAGTGAATTCGTTGATCAAGCTGAGCTTGGCAGCTTCGTGTGACATTTGGAGCTCGCTCGGTGACGGTTGGAACCGGTTCAAGTTGACGCAGTGCAGTAGGCTCGATAACCTGGATAGAAGGCTGCCGACACCCTGTGGGATAGAAAGTGTCGGTTGAGAACTTGGAATGCTGCTAAAACCAGACCAAAACTAAAAACCTAGGACAAATTGCACCTCAATATTAGGAAAGCCGACCCTACATAAAGTAGAAAAGAAAAAGGGGGAAGAAGAGGAATGTCGCTAAAATCTTTCTATTGGTGCATTTTAAAGATAGTTCCAGAATCGTATGAGATTGCTTTATGTAGAGCCTATTGCTATGGCAAAATAATATGAGATTATGAATCTAAAAGGACAATACAATCCCTAGAAAAAAATTTTTTTTTTGGACCTGGCTTCCTCTTTTTACCCAATCGCTAATGTATTGTCTACCAACCCGGACAGCGTCAACACGTTTAGCTCAACAAACCGAAATAAACAAATATTATTATCGACATCCTTACATCCACATCTCCGACCATATTGAAGAGTTCGTCCAAGTTGACATCAGGTATGTCCAGGTCGACATCCCCCGGGAGGAGCATCTCCCTGAGCGCGCGGAACCGTGGCGCGGCGATGACCTGCAGCAGCACGTCCAGCCCCACGCGGTGCGCCACCAGCTTGTCCACTGAGGGCAGAGCGCCCGACAACGACTGGATCAGTTCTGCCATCTTCACCATTGTTGCGTACGTTAAGTTGGCCTGTGGACGAAAATAGTGCTGTTGTATTTTGATTCGAAATAATTTGAATGCATCTTGGATCCGTAAAGTGTTGGAATTTTGTGCGTCTGCGCTTATCTATAAGCTTATGTACAGTCAGCAAAACAGATAGGTATGCAGGGTCGTCAGATATATTTTAAGTTTTCTAAAAAACCGATGGATGTCTTTGATTGAATCTTAACTTAATTAATGAACTGTTTATTGGTGCCGATTCCGTTGTTCGCAAACTAAACTAAATTTAGACTATTTTTATCTTTTTCTGGCCAATAAAACAAGAAAGGGGCGGAAATAAATTAGACCTGTCAATTTTAGTTAATCTGACACATCCATACCAATTATAGTTGACATCTAAAACGTGTCGATTAAAAATATGAAGAATTTGAAGGCGAAACTAATTTGACATCTCTATCTTAGTGTGTAAGTGTCACCGTCCTTTTCTTTAGCTATATGTCAGTAAAAGATGAAAATTCTCTAAATTTAGTCTAGTTTGTGAACAAGGGAATTGGCACCATTATCTACTTTTTAAATTAAATTACATTTGAAAACATCCATCGGTTTCTAAGAGAACCTCAACTATATCTGACGACCCTGCATACCTATCTGCTTTGCCGATTGTACCTATACGGTAGACGCGACATTCAAGAGATTAATATTTACCGAATGATTGAATATAGTGTAACGAACAAAGGCTAACTTTTAAGAACGATCGCAATCAAATCTCATTCTCAATTTGTCAACAATACTTGGATTGTTAACAAGCTTGATGATTTAGTATGGGAAGCCTTTAATTATAATAATAATGATAATAATAGCCAAGAGCCTCGACCAACATCTAAGGAGGCTCTCGTTAGGTGGCTGGATCAAGGGCTTGATCCAGAAAGCAATACTTCTGGACACGGCCCGCATAGTTAGGAGGTTCCTCTCTTTGGAGCCCTGACTGCCGGTGGCTTGGACCCTGTTTCCGCCTCCGGTGGGCTACTATTTTTTATATTTTTAAATGTTTGTATGTTTATATTAATATTTAAAAATGTAATTTATATGTATGTACAATTAATAAATGAGAATGTTAATAAATAATTTACACACATCAAAAAAGTCTAGGGATCAACATCCCTAACATTTGTTAGGGATGTTGATCCCTAGACTTTAGGGATGTTGATCCCTAGACTTTTTTGATGTGTATATTTTCAGGACACAAAGACCCATAGACAATATCTTAACCTAAGTATACTATACAATAACAATAGCGAATATATTATGTGTAGCAGTAGGCAAGGAGAGGCCCACACCCAGCAGTGGGCTACGTTACCTGCTGCATGATCTTGGTGACGGTGGGGGTGGGCGGCGTGTACAGGATCTTGCCCATGACGAGAGGCTTCAAGAAACTCCACACTATCTTGCCACCATCCACACTGATGATGTCCGTGTACAAGGAGCGGCAGAAGTCGGCTGCGGAACACAAACATGGTTTTAAAGTGACGCAAAGCAGAAAAACTGCTAAATACCAGTTTGTTAAAGCCTTTTTCACCACGTTCAAAGTCAAAGTCAAAATTAATTATTTTATTTAAATTAGACCATTGAAAGGCATTTTTGCATAGTTACAAGAAAAAGCGAATCGATTCGGTAAAATCTTGTGGTAACTGATTACTATTATGGCAAAATGTTATTTATGCAATTTTATTTTAGTTTTCAGTGGAAGTCGTATGCGATATAGCATATAACACTTTTACATATAATTTATCCATCATCTCATTATTACTTACACTTACGATAATTTTTAGTCGTCAGATAAATCTTAACGGAGGAATAAATATGGCGGTTTGACAGCTTTTGTATAGAAAATATGTCAAACTGTCTTATTTATACTTTGGATAAAAGTTATCTGACTATTGAAAAATCAGCTCATAGTTATTAACACGCGTAGCAGATAATGTAGATAACATAACACATTAACATAACATCACGCCTGTAATCCCCGTAGGGTTAGGCAGAGGTGTACCCATTAGTACACCCACATTTCGCCAGTTATGTTTAAGCCCCATGTAATAAGGGGCGAGCCTATTGCCATCAACCGGGCACAAATCCAGACTCCGAGGCTGCTACTGAGAAATTCCTGATGGAAAAACCCAATAACACTTTGCCCGACCTAGGAATCGAACCCAAGACCTCATGCTCAGCAGTCGTGCTTTGCGACCACTAGACTAACGAGGCAGTCAATGTTGATAATACCTGCATTACAAGCCAACTTACTAGGCAGTGCGTCGAGCTGCGCCTGGTCGGGGTCCATGTTGAAGTCCTCCGCTTGCACGATAGTCTTGTACATTCGGTTAATGTTGAGCTGGAACGGCTTGCCACATATCATGTTGCCGGCGCTTGCTAGTAGCTCGGGGGCTGCGGGAAACGTTATCCTTACTAATATTATAAATGCGAAAGTAACTCTGTCTGTCTGTCTCGCTTTCAAGCCTAAACCACTGAACCGATTTTGATGAAATTTGGCATGGAGATAGTTTAAGACCCGAGGAAAAACATAGGCATACTTTTTATTAGACTTTGACTTCGACTTCGTCTGCGTCCGCGATAACCGACATTTGCGCGGACGAAGTCGCGGGCAAAAGCTATCACATATATTTATGAAGGCGCTACCTTAAGCGCTAAGTATTATATATAGGTTATAGTAATATGTATCATACAGTTACATATTACTATAATATGTATTATAGTAATATGTAACTGTAATAGAGACTCAATGATCTCACAGTTAAACTGCGTAAGCAGTTTTGTGGGGCAATGTACCTAGCATTAAGATAAATGTAAATTGAATAAATCATTCATTCATTCATTCATTCATTCATTCATTCCTCGCGATTTTGTTCACGCACATTTCGTACTTTCGTACATTGTTAGTAAACTACCTATATTTAGTGAATAAGGGCAATTGCAGTATGCTGGGTCCCGTTTGACAACGATAAATAAGAGAGAGAGATTAAGGGCATTGCCCAGAAGGCGCACAGCTGGGAAGAAAACTGACTGTCGACTTTTACGAATGAAGAGGTATTCGCTGGATGTGTGAAAGACCTCCGACAATATCTTTTGGTCTTTCAGCAGGCGAAGACGGTATAATCCAAAAAAAAAAATTGCCAGTACTTACAAGACAAAATATTTCCAAGAGACTTGGGATCCTTCAAGGTCTGGAACAGCGTCTCGTTGGTGAGGGTCTGGAATAGCTCGCCCGTGTTCTCTTCTATCATGGGAAACAGAGTCACCATCTGCGGCAAGTTGGTCAGCATCGTGGAGCCCTCCTCGTCGGTCAGGTTTGACGCGGAGAAGATTTTGGTGAGCAGGATGCTTGTCAACTGTAGAACAAGTATGAAATGTTAGTTTCACAGTTAGTAGACATCACTGACATCGGAAAAAGAAAACATCGTGAGAAAACCTGGACTTACAGTTAGTGGAAGTTTGGAATCGCCAATCCGCCATGAGCAAGCGTTCCTTCTCTGTATGATAAGAGGCCTTTACCCTACAGTGACACAATAATAGGCTGTTTTTTTACCTTATCAACAACGAAGCTGTAGTTAAAGCTCCGCATGAGTACCGGCAGCACCTGCTTGGCGGTCTCATCCGGCAGCCCACAGAACTGTTCTATGACGGCACCGTACACGTCCTCTGCTGTGACCACGTCCAGGTCCCCAGGAGACAACACCTTGGACATGGGCTCCATCTGACACACGTACTTGCCTATGTGGCTGTCGTCCGGTTTTGAGGAGAGGAGCTGAGAAAGATAATGCGGAAAGATTGTAATGAACAACAGCATTTCGGAAAAAACTAAGATGGTAAATTACATATTAGGTTCTAGTTGTTGGCCTTGTGGTTGAGGCACACGCCTCTCGTGTATGAGGGTGCGATACCGGGCAAGTGACTTTTTCAATTCATATGTATAGTCAACAAAAATATACCTACTTAGCTATCCAGGGTCGTCAGATATAGTTGAAATTTTCTTAGAAACCGATGGATGTCTTCGATTGAAACTTAACTTTATTAATGAACTGTTTATTATCTACTTTTTGAATAAAATCACATTTGATAACATCCATCGGTTTCTAAGAAAACTCCAACTATATCTGACGACCCTGCATACCCATCTCTTTTGTTGACTGTACCAGCCTCACTGAAAATATTGTGAGAAAACCTGAATTTAAAATTAATAGAAGACTGGAATCGTCATTTCGCCTTGAGAGGCCTTAACCTGCAGTGTGACAGAAATAGGCTATTAGTTTCACATACCGGTTTAAACTGCAGGTGTCCAGCGTGTATCCTGGGGGCGGCGATGGACCAGAAGTTGGTGTTGTTGATGCCGAGCGCGCTCAGACCTAACTCCACGTCTTCGGGGTCAGGGAACATTTTTGATACTTCCACTGGAAGACAAAAAATTAAAAATAAATAAAGACACAATGAATTAATTTCTATATTAGTTTAAGTTTTGAATAATCCTAGTTATTGGCGACTGAATAATTTGTTGTACTTAAGATCTGATGTAACCAGAAGCTATTGGCAAACCTTTAATTAGTAGGTATAAAAATAAGATAAATTAAGCAAACGTTGCTTAATTTACTTAGTCAGCTTTAAGGTAAAATGCGCGCCGATGCTCTCCGAGCCAGTCTGTGTAAACGGACCCTTAGTGCTTGGCCAGACTAAAAGCGCGGGCGCGGGGCGTACGCGGCGCGGTGTACTTAAACATATTATGAAACCTATTGGAGTGTCCATACTGGGCAAGCGGGAGTGGCGCGGGCGCGGCGGGCGGCGCGGGCGGTATGGCGCGGGAATAGCGCGGGCGGTATGGCGCGGGAATAGTGCGGGCAACTCAAGCAATAGGACGTTCATATACAAGTGGCCGCAGTGAGTGCGCGGGCGTCAAGCGGCAAACAACGCGGAGCGCGGGAATCTCAAACCATTCCGAGCTAACCGCGCGCGTTTAACTGCGGACAGGCGACGACGCGCGCGTCCCCGCACTCGCGCCCCCTCCCCGCACCCGCGTGTTCAGTGTGGCCACGCACTTATAGTATAAATGTAAAAGTTTGTAAAGATGTTTAGATGTTTGTTACTCAATCACGCGTAAATCTTTGAACAGATTTGGATGAAAATTGGCACATAGATAGACCATTTTCTGGATTAACGCTTAATATTCTCTTTATCCCGGTAATGTGTTCAATTGGGATAATAGTTCATCTTACTTACTTTCAAGGTTAAACTCCTCCAGCACATAGGTCTTGAGCTTAGTCACGATGGTGAGGCCAGAGGACAGCGCGTCTAGGTCCCGCTCCAGCGCCGTGCCGCACAGCAGCGGGCGCAGCTCAGACGCGACGCCCTGCAGACTGATACAGTATGTGGCTTGAGAAACTGTTATTAGCTGTGCTTACGGTTTTGCTTAAACATAACTGGCGAAAAGTGGGTGTACTAATGGGCACACCTCTGCCTAACCCTTCGGGGATTACAGGCGTGATGTTATGTTATGTGTTGTATGTTGCGGTTTTGTGGAGATAGTTATTGACTAAGAAAATCTGTGGGAAGATGGTATTGTATTCTATTATTGATAATATTACTAAGAGGCACCCTAAGAATGTATCCTTGTTTCTGCTACTTGGGGAGATAAAAGACTCACAACCAGGGTAGATTCAGAGTACAAAATTATTTATAACTTCACGTAAGATTACAAAATATGGACATGAAATTGTCTGAAAAATTTTTTTTTTTAAATCGGCCTTCAATACTTGGATAAACTTTTTTTTTTACCTTTGCCTTACACTATGTATCGTGTGTGCGTTTACAAACATATAAAGGTTAATATACAGCCTGATCCGAAAAACTATATCGGCCATACAAATATTTGTTCTCGACACGCAGCACAGCAGCCAATCGCTAAGTCACTATTCCAACCTTAAATTCATCATTCACGTACATATACAAATAACTTAGCCAAAGGGCGAACATATAACTAAGAGTTAAACGGAGTGTGGAACTCAAATCATAAGCTACAAAAATATCCTATCTCACCTGTACATGACATTGTCCAAGGCCTCATCACTCATGAGCAGCATGAAGGCGTCCATCATGGCGTCCAGTCGGCCATCTATCACGCCAGCAATGTCCAGCTTGCTGGCCAGCCCCAGCAGGCGCGCGCCGTGACACGTGAACTCCCCGATGTGATCGATGATAGTTGACAAAAAGTTAAACTGCCAGAATTGCTCGTTTTGGAATTTTGGGAGCTGTAAGATAAAAAGAAAATCTCAGTACAGCTATACGAAATGGAGTCGATCAGTGTCGATTTTTTTCTAAAATTCTCAGTCTACGAATGTCCCCTGTACCGTGGGTGTTTTTATAAACATATATACGGAGCAACTACTGTATAGGCTATAAAATATTTGTTTCTTGTGGGAATCGAACCTGAGACAACAGCGCAGCAGGCAATCACTCAGCCATTGCGCTAACCATGCCATTATTTGGACCTTAGTAAATAAAATAGACTTTCTACGTTGTCTCAAAAATCATGTTATAAGAAAACAAAATAATAATGAACTGTAGATATTTATTTCATCATTTTCGTTTGATTGGTTATACCGTTGCTCATCAATCATTACTTACCGCTTTAGCAACGAGTGTTTTGTTAAGATTTTTCTTAACAACTGAGGTGATTTCACTGCAGTTGTATGTCTCACAAATGTCGGCCCATTCGCCTTTAGGAATGATAATGTTCTTTTCTGAGGAATCAGAAATACTGCGGATCTGGAAATAAAAAATGTGGTCGTAAATAACGGTCCCTAGTATGACTAAGCAAACTTGACGATCAAGCTTAAACTATGGAATATTATTGATTGACTTTATTGCTGAGATTATTAAGCAATTAAAGAATCAACTGTATTTCACAGATCATAAATAATAACTACCGGCACATTATTAAATAATAGCCGTTGGTCGCGACTCCATCAGCGTAGAAGCTTTAAGAATTCAGTCAAAGTCCCAAAATATCCCACGGGAACACAGAAGCGGGATAAATATCTTATTTAAAGCTATATGAATATCTATGTATGTGCCCAATTTCGTTAAATATTCAAAGCCCGAGTAATGAGACACAATAAAGGGCGAGACAGACTTATAACACGCTACGCCATCCCACGCGTGCTAATTGGCCAAAAGACAAAGAGTAGTTTCACGAGATGAAATGTGGCCAATGAGAACGCTTGAATGCCGTGGCGTGGCGTAGCGTGTTATAAGTTTGTTTCTACCTTAAATTATCTATTGCTCTGGCAGACTGGGCCTCTAGCGTAAAATAGTATATCATCCGTTGTTATATGTTCTTATATAGTTACAAATATCCATCCGTCCATCCATTCATCCATCTTCTCAAACTTTCGTATTTTACAGTAGGACGATAGTCGGAAGTAGGATTTGGCAGCAGACCGAATTGTTTACTCACCTTCCGTAAATTAACTTGCGCGTTCTCAATATCATTAACCACATCACGATCGTTCACAATCTTCATCAGTTCTCCATGCAGCTCGTTCTTCTCCATCAGGTAGTCCTTCAGCGGCTTCACCACGTCAAGGTTGTGGGCCACTTCAGTTGCCAGCTCCTTTAGGTACTGCAGCTGTTTGACGCCTTCGACTTCTTGGATGTGAGGCAGCTCCGCTCGGATGAGTTTGGTGGTGTGAGCCAGGACTGACGCGAAGCTGGGAATATATGAGATTTATTTAAGTAACCATTCAGTTTTAAAATGTTTGGAGTATTCAGGGTTTTTATGTCAGTCTAGTATGACAAAGAAGGTTTAAGGCCGCTGCATACGTGACGGGTAAATACTCCGGACGGGACGTGAGCGGGACGGGCACGTGATTGCCTCGTTCAAAACGGGAACGTGGTGCAAACGCATAAGCAACGTGACATTGATTCGTATCTAACGTGCTAGTGTTGTGAACAACGAAAGATGGATTTTTTAATTCAAGAATTGGCTTTAATTGCTATTGCTAAACGGGGACGTGCTAAACATCGTCGCCGACGAGATTTTTCCCGTCCACGTTCCCGTCCCGTCCATGTTTCCGTGACATATACGTATTTGGATACATTTTGTATGCAACGATGTTTCCAAAACTTCCCGTCACGTCCCGTCCGGATAAAAACCCGTCACGTATGCAGCGGCCTTTATTTGGCTTTTCCCTACTAAATTAGACAAGTGCGCTGGATATAAATGTACTAGTGCGTACGCAGAAACAATGTGCACTCACTCTTCCCTTACTCTCATAATAGTCCGATGGGATCGGGGAGAGATCAGGCGCAGGACCAACGGCAACGAAAAACTTAATTACACTTTTGTGTTGACCTGGGAACTAATCTAGGACCCTCAACAGTCGCACTTGCTACTACGAGACTCACGGGGCAGTCGCAATCGGTATAATAATAATTACACACATCAAAAGTGTCTAGGGATCAACATCCCTAATCAATGTTAGGGATGTTGATCCCTAGACACTTTTGATGTGTATATTATCAATGTAATAATAATATTAACATCATAACATCACGCCTGTAATCCCCGAAGGGTTAGGCAGAGGTGTACCCATTAGTACACCCACATTTCGCCAGTTATGTTTAAGTCCCATGTAATAGGGGGCGAGCCTATTGCCATCAATCGGGCACAAATCCAGACTCCAAGGCAGCTACTGAGAAATTCCTGAAGGAAAAACCCAATAACACTTTGCCTGACCTGGGAATCGAACCCAAGACCTCATGCTCAGCAGTCGCGTGTTATTAATAATATTAATTTACACTTTAGACTGCTTCGTTGATTTAATAGCGTGACTGCTGAGCATGAGGATTTGATTTCCAGGTCGGGCAAAGTGTTATTGGGGTTTGGGATTTCTCAGTAGCAGCCTTGGAGTCTGGATTTGTTCCCGGTTAACGACAATAGGCTTGCTCCCATGGGACTTTAACATAATTGCCGAAATGAGGGTGTACTACACTTCTGCCTAACTACGTATGTTACTTTGACCTTTTTGACCTACAGAAATGTACTCACAGTGTAGCATTCCCGATTTCATTCTTAGTCACATTGTTCGTGAGACATTCCGTGAGCTTTGTGCTCGTGGCGCTGATGTCCTCCAGCAAGTACACCTTCACTTGCCCCAAAAATTCGTTGAGCGACTTGTTCATCTCATACTTCGTGTAGTTACGTGTTGATATTAACTGTTGCAGAGGAAGAAGACATGATTTGTAATGGTATAATTGTAAATTTTAAAACGGTCTACGGTCGGTAGTGACGCATATTTTCGTATCCGTAGTACAGTAAGCGGTCATAAGTGCAGTAGCATGCTAAGGTTTGAATTGCTGTGAACACGCGTTACAGGCCGTACCTACATCTGTGGGTATAAGTGATTATGTATCTACGAACACCTCAGAATTCGCAGACGGCGTCGAAAGGTCGTAAGTAAAAAAATTACAAAATATTGCTTTGTGAGATTGCTACTCCACTTATGACCCTACTGTACGTATATATACACATCAAAAAAGTCTAGGGATCAACATCCCTAACAAATGTTAGGGATGTTGATCCCTAGACTTTTTTGATGTGTGTACTTGTGTAGTAATAATGAATTGTCAATTTCTAGATTTAAGTAATACTTGTTTCTTGGCATAAGCTTTCATAAACAAATTTTTTTATGTTATGTGCGTCACTTTCACTGGAATAAATAATTTCTCTTTCTTTCTTTCTTTCATCGTCACTTGAGCCGGAAAAAATCTTTTCCAGGATAAAAAATAAAGAGGCTATATTATGTCCATAAACTATGGTTAAAAACCTAAGTAAAAAGTCATGTCGTTCCGTTGCTTTTAAATATCACCGTAAAAGAAACAAAAACACCTTCACATTAATTTATGATAATTATACTTAGTAGAACTTACCTCTTTGATAGCCATGTCCCAATGGAAGTCGTTCTTCAGCGTGTGGTAGACGTCGTCCAGGCTCATGGACTGCAGGTGGCACAGAAGGTTGTCGTACTCCTGCTTCTTGTACAGCTGTAAGTTCAGCTGTTTGAACCACGTCGTGAAGTGAGAGCACACTGTGCATTGACTGAAAGGGAAATGTTAAAAATGTAGGTCTATTTTACCGAAAGGGTGTCAGAGGGTAGAGTCCAGTGAAATAACACTACGGTGATCTCAGTGTTTATAAATTACTATAGCTTTTTAAATGTCGGTTATTGGCTATGTAATCTTGTTTCTATATACAAACTTTGAACCCCCGTTTCAACCTCTTATGGGGTGAATATTGAAAAATCCGTTCCTAGCGGACGTCTACTAACTATAAACTGCCTCCCCGCCAAAAGTCTATACTATCAAGGGGTTTTCGATATTTTGTGATGACTGAGTCAATGAGTGACCTTTCGCTTTTATACTATTGAAGATTGATTATAGTAAATTGATTCTGAAAGAGATAATAAATCTACATCCAAAGCATTGAATTCACGAGTTCTCGAATTATAACCCTACCCATTTCGTGTTTTTCAAGTAACTAATAGACGTAATCCGCAAATATTTGAGGTAGATCAGATTGATCAGGTTGATCTGAGGCGGTAAACGATGGACAGCCACCAAACTATCATGGATCAATGTCTTGGTAGGCTTAATAGTAATGTGTAGACAACCCACATAATTTTTATTGAATAAATTCTTTACCTGTTATTCAAGAACAGTGTACCACCGTCGACTATATTGCTCAGCATCGCAAACGATATCTTCGTCAGCGTTTCCTTGGACAGCAGCTGCAGTGCCACCATCCTCAAGTGCTGTATCTTCTCGTCTGTCACCCAGGAGGGGTTCCGTGGATGTTTAGGTCCATCCCTTATGAGGTCCAGTCTTGATTCGATCTTGGATATGTCCGCGTCGACAGCGGTGTAGTCGACTTCTTTGGATAGTGTTAAGGAGCTTTCGTAGCCCTGAAAAATGAAACCAATTCAGTTTCATGAAACTCATAATTCTATTTGCTATGATATTTGATTTTTAGATTTATTACGCTGAGCTCGACTTTTGTTATTTGTTCCGAGCGGGAATTGAACTCGCGACACGCTGTACAGCAGCCAATCCCTCAGCTGTAATAAAAAGGGTTCTAATAATTCCTTACTTGTGAAGCAAACAGCAGCGGCGGCAGTTCCTGATAAAGGTCAGTTTTGTCTACGGTACATATTTGTCGCTTGAGGTCGGACCACAGCCCGGTGCGGTCGGGTATGTAATCGGACAGCGTGATGTTGGGGAAGCAGAACGATTCCGTATCATTCATGTTGATGTCGTGGAAGAGGCGGACTATCTGAGGAGCACAAGATGGAAAATAAGCCAGAGAACACAATTTTTTATTACATTTGATGAATAAACTTAAATCAGCTGAATCATGAATTTCACTTACATGTATCTCATCGAAATTACTGAGCAGATCTTCAGCAACGTCAAAGCTGTTTTCTAAATAGCCCAAGAACTTGGTGGCATAGGGTCCGTTGTAGAGGTCCCTGAGGAGTTTCCACCAGTCCTCCCCGGCAAGGAAGCTCAGGATGACGTCATAACTCTGCATGTTAGACTGCAAGTACTTTAAGTAGATAGGAATGCTCAGGTCGTAAGAGTGCTTCGTTGAAGTCCGCAAATCGTTTACAAGCTGTTTCCTGTGAGATAAACGGATAGTTTGAAAGATTTTGTTTAGGATGGAGATCTTTTTGGAATTAATTTTTCATATAATTTTTGTTATGGCATAAAATAAATAATTCCATAGTCATAGAGTGTTAAAGGTGTTAAAATAATGTTTTACATACTCACTTTTTACTTAAAAATTCAAATACATCTGTGACTTCATCTCCACCACTTTTCAATGTGTTTACTAGGTTCATCAAGCTTTTCCTTGCACTTTCATAATCTTGTACTGTTACATTTTGTGCAGCGCCAAATATCACGCGATATTCCTTCGAACAAATCTGACCCCTTGCTTTTTCATCACTAACTAATATTGTTTTACTTGTATTAGCTTGTAAATCACTGCACATTTTGTCGAAGGCATCCACAATACTATAATTCTCATTATTAGTCCATATAACGTCTGTTATTAAGTCAAAGTGTATGTTTATAGCGTCTGTTGGTTTTCTTTTAAACAGGTATTTGATCACGTTCAAGTCACCTGCAGCTGCTTTCATTTGTTCGTCAGTACCTTGATATATTTTGTTGATATCTAAAGTATTGATTTCCGAAGACAGTTTATTAATGATAGCAACTATTCTAGCTAAATAGATATGTGATACAAATTGTTTCATATTGATTTCGTTGAATAATCGATATGAAGGAGCACTTTCATCGAATTTGAAAGATAATACTGAATCGACGACTTTCTCCCATTTTCCTTCGATGGTATTTATTTTGATGTCATCGTCTGTTAGTAAAGTTTGGTTCTTTTTAGATATTACAGTCAAATAATTAGCTAATTCTACGGCTTTGGTGTAAGCATTTTCAAATTTGCTTGTTAGATTTGCCACGGGGATTGTGAAGAAGTAATATTGCTGAAAAGAAAAAGATGCATAAATTCAAGGAAGTTAGAACCATCCAGTGACATGCATTACGCACATGCTATAAGTACTTACAGGTTTAGAAAACACATTTAGCAGCGTGTTCTCTCCCCTTGGCAAGGAAAGCCAATGCAGCAGTGAGGGACACACGAAGGGCTTGACCTTCTTCATGAAGGTGGCGTCTATAATACTGCCGGGCGGGATCACCATGGAGGTTAGCACCGCCTCACAATCCCAGAACGGAGATAGCGCCGCGCGACGGACCTGGTAACAGTGGGTGTTTATTTTGACTGTGGTAATGTGTGTGTCTTCAATGTATCAGAAAGTCTTAATAGATAATTTTCTCTTCTAAAATAAGACCACATATAATTCGACTGGAAAAGATTTTATTCACTTTTCTATTTTATAATATTCGAAGACTGCAGCTCATGTATATGGAGAAGATCGGTTTATTTTTGAAAACTTAAAGTAAGGTAAACGCAGCTATCAACGACCCATCGAAAATCTGCAGGTATTACCGACCTATAAAAGTAATTCGAAATCTTTACGTTTCCAGAACTATTTTAGCTATAGTAGGCAAAGTTACACACGCGTTTATTCCTTGAGCATCGTATACTTTTACGTTTTTGTGAGTAGCTGTGCAAAAAACAGATAAAATACGCTAATTACTGCGGGGCAGTGTGGACGCAGGGCGTGTAGTACTGTTCCCTTATTCCTTCAAGTAAGTACGTGACTTTTCTATTTAAGACATTTATACAAACAAATGACGTCTATACTTTATCTTATATTACTAAATGTATTCATTTAAGTGTCAACTCTTGATTTCTTACGACATTTTATTAATAAAAAGTAATTTGAAACGATAAAACTTTAAATTAAAATGGGACGGTGTTAGCTTCATCAGTTTTAGTCGTGGCAGCTATCAACGACCCATAAGTCGGCAATGGCAGCAAAGTAACTTTTTGTTTTATTTTTCTTTTATGTTATTATATCACACTAACACAAGTATTTTTATGGACCAGTTTAAATCTAAGCTATCAGTCTTTATAAAAATCTATTAGCGACTAAACTTTTTTGTCTAGTTTTTACCTTTTAGCGTTGTCAATTTAACCAAAGTTATGATATTTTTCGAGGATCGATATTGAATAGTATCAGTAATAAATCATTGTTTTTGTGTTTAAAACAGTGTGCATTTGTTCATATTTTTGTGACATTAATCAATTATAATCTATTTTATAGTCCGAAGGTCAATTAAATTAAAATAACCATTTTTTTATGAGTCGGTAATACAATTTATGTTTATACTTACATACTTTATTACCGACCCATGAGGGTCGGCAATAGCAACTATAAGAAGCTATTACTGATCGTATATAGATTATTTAGTTTCTCACCTTACTTTTATGATTTAGCTGATTTTGGTTTTGAAATGTTCGTGGAGGTCTAGGGAAGGTTTAGACGGTGAGAAAATATGGGGCAGAGGTAGGGCAGAGGTAGGGCAGAGGCAGGGCAGAGGCAGGGCAGAGGTAGGGCAGAGGTAGGGCAGAGGCAGGGCAGAGGCAGGGCAGAGGTAGGGCAGAGGTAGGGCAGAGGTAGGGC
The DNA here is from genome assembly GCA_949316365.1 of Hoplodrina blanda. Classification (NCBI taxonomy): domain Eukaryota; kingdom Metazoa; phylum Arthropoda; class Insecta; order Lepidoptera; family Noctuidae; genus Hoplodrina; species Hoplodrina blanda. Next base: position 547,945 of record OX438564.1, on the reverse strand, counting down.
AAGGTAGGGCAAGGCAGGGCAGAGGCAGGGCAGAGGTATGGCAGAGGTAGGGCAGAGGTAGGGCAGAGGTAGGGCAGAGGTAGGGCAGAGGTAGGGCAGAGGTAGGGCAGAGGTATTGCAGTGGTAGGGCAGAGGTAGGGTGAAGGTAGGGCAGAGGTAGGGCAGAGGTAGGGCAGAGGTAGGGCAGAGGTAGGGCAGAGGTAGGGTAGAGGTAGGGCAGAGGTAGGGTAGAGGTAGGGCAGAGGTAGGGCAGAGGTAGCGCAGAGTAAGGGTAGAGGTAGGGCAGAGGTAGGGCAGAGGTAGGGCAGAGGTAGGTCAGAGGTAGGGCAGAGGTAGGGCAGAGGTAGGGCAGAGGTAGGGCAGAGGTAGGGCAGAGGTAGGGCAGAGGTAGGGCAGAGGTAGGGCAGAGGTAGGGCAGAGGTAGGGCAGAGGTAGGGCAGAGGTAGGGCAGAGGTAGGGCAGAGGTAGGTCAGAGGTAGGGCAGAGGTAGGGCAGAGGTAGGGCAGAGGTAGGGCAGAGGTAGGGCAGAGGTAGGGTAGAGGTAGGGCAGAGGTAGGGCAGAGGTAGGGCAGAGGTAGGGCAGAGGTAGGGCAGAGGTAGGGCAGAGGTAGGGTAGAGGTAGGTCAGAGGTAGGGCAGAGGTAGGGTAGAGGTGGGGCAGAGGTAGGGCAGAGGTAGGGCAGAGGTAGGGTAGAGGTAGGGCAGAGGTAGGGCAGAGGTAGGGCAGAGGTAGGGCAGAGGTAGGGCAGAGGTAGGGCAGAGGTAGGGCAGAGGTAGGGTAGAGGTAGGGTAGAGGTAGGGCAGAGGTAGGGTAGAGGTAGGGTAGAGGTAGGGTAGAGGTAGGGCAGAGGTAGGGTAGAGGTAGGGTAGAGGTAGGGTAGAGAGATCATCACTAGCTTATACATTCCATTGCTGGAAAAAGGCCTTCTCTCATACACGATCGGGAATAGCTGCATAAAAATCGTTAATAGCTTCACAGCCGTTTTTATGGGTCGGTAATAGCAACAATCGACTAAGTCACTTTGTAAATTATTTTTTACAGGATTATCCTTTATTTAAATGTATTTGATTCAGTAAATACATTATTTATACATAACACTAGCATATAAAATTAAACTATCAATCTTTAGAGGAACCAGTATACTAAAAAAAAATTGTTGATTTTAAAATTGCCTTAGGGGGGTCGTTATTACCTGCGCACAGTGGTCGTTTTTACGGATTTAGGCGGCCAAAAGTCAAAATTCTTAAAATTCACTAATGACAATGGAATTTTTTCCTGGAATAGTAGACTACCTGACGAACAATAGCCAACCCCCTCCCACACCCCTAAGCTGCGCGAGCGCACTGGAAAAATATTCGAAACTTGACTGTCGCACTAGCTGTACGTGAACGTTCTTGATGCGCTTATCGTTTATCAATTTCTTTCCTTAATATTTTATGTTTTGTGGTATATTTGCCTGTTAAAGTGATGGATACCAATAATCCAGGTAAACCTTTATTAAATTAATATGAAATTTGATTAAATATATGTTGATTAAATAGCTTAATGAGCCATCCAACATTGATACTTTTTTTAAATGATTTTTCGTAGTTTTTCAATTTCAATCGAAAAAAAACTTTACTTCCGCGCCTTTCCGAGTAAAATTTTTGATGGCATTATATAATATAAAGCCTTAAGAATAAAACTGGTAAAAATCAGCTGCTAGTTTTTGCTAGTTTGAAAGATAAGCGGTTTTGAAGATTTTTAGACAAAAATAACAAGAAATCCGATTTTACTTTTTTTGTATTTAAATTATTTTTTCACTGTCGTAGGTTCATCTGGCTGCTCGGGGGTGAAAATATTGACCCGTAAATACCTTTTTGATCAAATGAACGAGCAAAATTCGTTACCAATGAATGAAAAAATTAAATATTTAGAAAATCATTTGCTGGTGTGTTACGGGGACACAGAAGACCATAAAAATGAGATAAAAAAGAAGTTTTCGCATTTTAAAAGTGACTTAATAAAGAGGTGGTCTCAGGCTCACAGAATACTTGAAAACTTTTTGGCGGCCAATAACTCCTGGTTGGAAGGAACGTTTAAGATTCCCATAAACACGCATCAAAGGCCAGGACGACCTACCAAATCGTTTAGCGAATCTAGCGAAAGGACAAAGAGAAGAAAAACTGAAGAAATCCGCTCAACCTACGACGAAGAAGTAATTGTTCACGCGGCACAAGTAATGTTACAAAAAGAGGGAAAAAGAAACGCGTCTACTGTTTTAAAGGACATAACAAATTCTACTGCATCTGCCAGTGATTGTAAAAGAAGACATTCGAAGTCTGGAGAAATAGAGCCCCTTACCCCTCTGCAAGCATTGCGAATGTTCGTCGAAGCTGATTTGTCAAAAAGACAGTACGAAATTATTCGAGCAACGAACAAAAGATTCTATCCACATTACGAATTATTATTGAAGGCCAAAGAAGAATGCTACCCACCTAAGGAGTCATTACGAGTGACGTCTACCCTCGCCGAAAGTAACCTACAATCTTTGTTGGACCATACTGTAACCAGATTATCCCTCTACTTAGAAGAAGTCCTACTCACACTAGATGCCATTGAAAGGAAATCATTACTATTGATCTGTAAATGGGGTTGTGACGGATCTCAACAAGCCCAGTTTAAACAGAGACTCACAAATGAGGATGACTCAGATGCAAATATTTTTATAAGCTCATTTGTGCCTTTACGAATTGTCAGTGGTGAAGACAAAAGTAAAATCGTGTGGCAAAACCCAACCCCATCTTCACCTAGATATTGCCGTCCAATAAGATTTAGATTTATAAAAGAATCCACGGACATCACAAAAGATGAAATCAATTATGTTAAGGGTAGTGTAAACACACTAAAATCAACGGAAGTAGACCTCAATGGTGAGAAATTTTCTTTTCAACATAGTTTTAAATTGACTATGGTTGACGGAAAGGTCTGCAATGCAGCTACAGATACCAAATCAACCTGCAGGTGTTATATATGTGGAGCTACGTCAAAAGATTTTAATAATTTATCGAAAAAAAATGATGTTTGCCCTGAAGCTCTTGAATTTGGCCTTTCCGTGTTACATGCAAGAATTCGGATATTCGAAAGTGTCCTGCATTTAGCTTACAAATTGCCCGTGAAAAAATACCGCGAAAAACGAACCGATGAAGAAAAAGAGCTAGAAAAGCAAAAGAAACTTGATATTCAGCAAAGATTTAGAGAGGAGACAGGTCTCTTAGTCGATATGCCAAAAAGTAACTTCGGAAACACAAACGATGGAAATACCAGTAGAAGATTCTTCGAGAACCCTGAATTGGCTGCAGAAATAACAGGGATAAGTTATGACTTGATTTTTAGATTAAAAGTGATATTAGAAGCCATATCAAGCGGCCATAAGATTGACGCAGCAAAATATGATGAGTATGCCACGGAAACTGCGAAACTATATGTTGAGTTATATAGCTGGCATCCTATGACTCCAACGATGCACAAAGTCTTAATTCATGGAGCTTCAATAATAGAAAATTCGTTGTTGCCGATAGGGCAAATTTCTGAGGAAGCTGCTGAGGCCCGCAATAAACATTTTAGGTCTTATCGCCTAAACTTTTCCCGCAAGTTTTCGAGGGAAGAATGTAACTTAGATGTTTATCATAGATTACTATTAACATCCGACCCATTTATAAGTTCCACGAGGAAAGCCAGAAAAACCACTACAAAATTATTTTTGCCTGAGACAATGCAGCTATTGATCCCTGCTGAGCCAAACCGACCAATGCAAGAAGAAACTAATGAAAGCTACGAAAACTTAAATGTAGATGAATAAGTTTCTAAAGTAAAATTGATTATTAGGATACAATAGACCTTGTTTTATTTAATAACTAGCTGACCCAGCAAACTTTCGATTCCACTACCCTACCCCTACCCTACAACTACCCTGCCCTACCCCTGCCTTACCCTACCCTACCCTACCCCTACCCTATACCTTATTGAAATTAAGTACGATCTCAAATAAAAATATTTTTTTAATAGAAAATCACAAGTAGGTAAGGCACACCACTGTGAACCGACAAAATAATGTCGGGAATTTATTCCAAACACTAAATTCTATTAATGTACCTACTTTGTAATATAAATATCACGTAAAATAATTTTGGCCGCCTAAATCCGTAAAAACGACCACTGTGCTGCGTTTACCTTATGTCGGATTACACTTGGACTTAACGATGCAGAATGCACAATTTGGTGTTAATAAGTAAACTTCTTTTTCATCTTTCACATTACCTGACTCATAAACCCGAAGTCCCAGTACGAGTTGAGCAGCACTCCTATGAACTCTGGCATTTTGTCGTACAGAATGTACAATCCCGTGCTTCGTGTGAAGCCGATTACTTGCAGTATGTTAGCGGTGGGCTCTAAAAAAAATAGGCGTGAAATTATGAGATCCAAAACAAAGTGACAAATAAAAGCCCTAATGCAATGAAATATTACCATTAACTTCCGTAAAGTATGTCAATAAATCAGTGGCCACGTTCTCAAGTATTGTCGAGAGGGATCCAAAGAAGTTCTTCCAGGCCTTCCTGCCGAGGAGTCTGCAGTCATCGTTCAAGTCATTGATGCATTTGGAGTACCTCTCCCAGAGGTTGCTCATCGGCACGTCGCTGGGAATCGAGGAGACATTCATTGCGTTGAGGACTATGTCGACCTTGGTGAACAGTTTTCTGTGGAAGTGTAATTGATTCATTAGTTTTGAGTAGCATGAAAATAGTTATAAACTTAAATGGTATGTAAACGTTTTCACTGCGGATGTGACCAAGAAGATTTACTGCTGTCAGTGGGGTTTCGATGTACCCCTAAAGCAAAAAGACAAATTTCATACAATTGAGTGTCATGTGCTTTATTGTCACTTTGACCTGTAATGCACTTCACTTTCTCTGCACATTTGCCTCGCTAGCCTGACACAGGCATCAAGCGTTGGGCCCTAAGACTGTTACTATGTTAGGTATTTATGTTGTTTCTTACAAACCTTAGCACTAAATCTCTCTCCGTAGTATTGAGTGTCTTCACAGCGTAATTCCAGGCTTCGTTCAATCCGAATCGTCCCTCAACTGTGGTAAAGAACACGTACTGCACGGTATCTCTAGTGATCAGGACGTCCTCCACCAAGGAGTCGAAGCTGGACGAGAACTTGAGGAAGAGGTGAGGCTGGTAGTCTGTGGTGTTCCATGTGGGGGGAATCTGGAAGGTTAATTGAGATTGTGGTCAAGAAAAGGTAATGTTTGTAAAGAATATTTTGTTTTTATATTATTGCAAGTGTCATGACATCTCCATGAATATTTACTACCAAATCACAAAAAAAAAGTAGATACGTGTAAAATTGTTACTTACTTTAACCGAACTGTTCATGACTGCAAGATAATCAACCCATTCGATCATGAAATCCTTGCTCAAGCACAGTATCGTTTCTATGCCTATCACAGCTTCTTTAGAATTAGGTCTCAGTTGTAACAGTTCTGACATGCTGGTCGGAGAACATGGCCATGGATCGTCAGAGTTCAGGAGGGATATAATTGGGTCCACCTAAAAATGTGAGTAATAAATTAGTGATCTAGTGAATGGCATCGACTTCTGCTCATCTACTTGGCTATGGTATACAAATGTGAGATTTAGCTGATTTCCTTGAGATTTGCGTTGCTTTTTAAAAAAATATCGTCAATGATCACAGTCTTAAATAGCACGATACAGGTACATCATCTTAACATCACGCCTGTAATCCGCGATGGGTTAGGCAGAGGTGTATCCATTAGTACACCCACATTTCACCAGTTATGTTTAAGTCCCATGTAATATGGGGCGAGCCTATTGCCATCAACTGGGCATAAATGCAGACTCCGAAGCTGCTACAGAAAAATTCCTGATGGAAAAACTCAATATCATTTTGCCCGACCTGGGAATCGAACCCAAGACCTCATGCTCAGTAGTCACGCTTTGGGACCACTAGACCAACGAAGCGAGGTACTTCAAGTGCTTCTAATAAATAAGTCACGTATCCAGCTCTACTTACATCTGTATCATCTCGTGTAATGATATCCACGGTATCCACTGTGAGCTGCGGGAGGTTCGGGATGATGCGGCTTAGCGCTTTGACGGTGGTAGGTGGCAGATTGGAAGTGTATGTGCTGTTAGTCAGTAATGCTGAAATTATAAAATTAGCAATAATCATCCTCATTATGATCAGGTTCCATTTTTCTTTCAATAATGGTATTCTATTTACAAAATGGCCTATCCTTAAATCATAACAGTAATTGTAGATGCAAAAATCATTATCCATATCTATATACTTACCTACATTTATTTCCATGTTATAATGATTGTGTAATAAGATGTTACATAAAGTTTAATAAAACTAAAGTACAGACTACAGTAATTATGCCCCTGCCAGGGCACAGCAACATAGTTAAAAGTTGAAATTCACGAAATCATTTAAGAACATAACAAAATGATTTAAATTACTTATCTCATAAAGAAGTTAGCAAAGACATAATGTACCCACGTATTATGAGAAGAAAAGCCTATTTAAGTTAAGGAGTTTCTGTCAGAAGAAACTGATCACAACTTGATCCAACCAGGAAATCGAATCTGGGAGTTCACGATCACTGCTGCTGCACATACGACCACTACACCAACGAATCAGTAACTTCTCATCTACTTATCTTCTCAAATTATCTATCACCTCTAGTCTCTTACATTCTCGAATCATCAAGTTAGACTTACCTGCAACTAATTTGACAGTTTCATCGAAAATACTGATGGGTCCAATGGAAGTCGTGATCGCGTATTTCATCTTCAACCAAAATTCTCCGGTTACGTTGAACAGACCATGGTCTAAGATGTCCAGGAATCGGAACGCTAGTTTGACGCTGTAATAGAAGAGTTCAAGAGATCAGATATTCGTGAAGTTAGTTCATAGGTCAACGACAGAAAGAGACAAAGAAGCTAGTCTTCAGACTTGTGTCATTTTAACATGGCTGTAATTTTGAGGATAGGTAGAGGAATAAGTTGTTAAAGGCGTATTTACCCGTTTCCAATTATAGCTTAAAAATAAATTTTGAAGCATTTGGTTGAAGTCATGGCTCACGGGAAGCGTTTGGTAATAACGAATAACGGTATCTAAATATTTATCTCCTTCTTCTTCTTTATCGTGTGGGCAGTAAGGTCTTACGACCCCACACACCCTAGTGTCAGAGTTTCTAAACCGCCTCAAGGGCCTCTGACATGGTTTGAATGGAACAGAAAGTCCAGGTTTCCTCACGATGTTTTCCTTCACCGATGCCAGTGATGTCCAAGATAAACTTTAGAAAGTACATATGAATTGAAAAATTCACATTGGTACTTGCCCGGATTTGAGCCCACAACTTCATGCATGAGAGGCGGGCGCCTTAACCATTGAGCCATCACGACACTTTTTTTATATTTATATCCTGTAAAATACTTAAAAAACAGCAGCTCACTCGAACGAAAGTGAGTATTGTACGATCGAACGAGCTATTTGGTTTACAGACAACAATAATTATCTTTCTGCTACATTGCCATTCATTGTTATTTTGTATTCACTTTTAAGCTTGTGGTGTCTAATAATTTTGAAACTTATTTAGAGTGCAATATCTTATACACACTCGAAAAATTGATTAAAAATAGTTGCAAGTTAGCTCCTGTAACCAAATACCAGATATAAACCAGGTAGCTTGTTTGACTGTACCTTTCAAGTCTAATACAACATGAAGGACGAAAGGGACCCTAGAATACAAGCTAGCAAGTACCTTTCCAACAACATATTCCTCTATCTCACTCAAAATTTCAACAATCACGTAGGTTGGAGATTCTAGTATCTTGGACCATTATGTACGGGATATCCCTGAAGAGTTAATAATCACTTTCAATGCAATGATCATTAAAGCTTTGTTGATAACAAAGATTAACGATTCATTAAGTTACAATTATAATAACGCGAGTCTAATCTGATAAATGGCTGCCTTCTGAGTCTTCTGACCTCTTAGATGTAGCCGGATCTTATATCAGTTAGGAAAAACCTTTCATCCATTAGGTATCACAAATGTTATTTAACAGCTGACTGATTAATACTGGAGCATGAGGTATGTATTTACACAACTCAATTTTAAGTTACCGCCTCCATATTCGTTCTGTCGTGATTGCGAAACACACATTTATTCATCCAAACCTTCTCATTTATAATAGTAGTATAAGATTACCGTTGAAATGTTTAAGGGTTAATCAATTAGCACAGCATCTTATAACATCCATACATACCTTAACCTCAAACTTCTCTCCATGTTATCCTGCCCGAACCAGAAGTCCTTAGTCTCATTGAACAAGGAGTCCACCATACTCTTGGTGGCCTCGTCCATGTTGTAGGTGCGGAACTGGAAGAGGTACGTGTAGCCTTTGTTCAGCTTCACGTACAGCTCCTTCAGGTTGTTGATGAGTTTGTTCCAGTTCAGGGTTATCACTGGGTGAGCTGAGTTCTTGATTGTCTGGATCTGGAGGAGAAATAAATATTTATAAGCAAGGTTTTGGATTGTGAGTAATTTTGTTTACACATAACGACGACGTAGGATACTACTTCTCATTTAGGTGGTAGAATGAAGTACATTGATAATATTAAGATAATGAAATACCTATTACCTTTTTTTTTTAAAGAATTTGTTATCCTTAACCACGGTCACGGCAGACAATCCTAGAAGAAACTAGCCAAGTACCCAAAATATATTAATTATTAAAGTGCACAAGTGTATGGTCAAGTATGTACAGGTGCACTCTTCTTACACTTTCATAGTCGTCAATGATATTTTGCTCGACTTGAGAAACGAACCCAGGACCCTACTCTCAGTAGTCGCGAATAAGCTTATAAGGACAAATGCTACACTTACAGCTTCAGAAACAACAGAATCAGCTTTCAGTCCGTTTTCGATGGCGATGGTAGCGTCACACAGAGCTTTTACTAGTTTCATTTTTGTTTCTTTGTCTCTTGGTAGATCCAAGTATTCACTCGCTGTTTCTACACCTTTACACAAAATGTCTTCACTATAGGTAGATAGGGCTTTGTAAGTCTGCAATAGAAACAAAAACGTTAAAGCAACACAATTAATATGTACTCATAATTTGGTCTAAAAAAGTTCTCATCGCCACATTTTATTTTTTTCCTGAATCTCAAAATCCGAAGGCGATATGTTGGCCATACAAATATTAAATAGCGTTCGGGAATCAAACATGTGACAGCAGTTCATTAAGGCAATCGTTCAGTCGAGTAAACAGCTCCCAGACTGTGACTTTTTTGCAGATAAATTAGGAACAATGATGTCTTTATAATTTTTGTATTGAATATGTTTAATGTCCAAATCTCATTTTTGTTTTTTTATATACCTATGAATTCTGTGTGATTTGGTATAGGTATGTAAAAACTCGTACTACCAAATATAAATAAATAAATAAATCTCGAGTAACTAAACGAGATGGAAGGTTTCCTATGTATAAGTAGGTATTTATCAGTAAACGTAACGTACCTTTTCCTCATTCAGAGCAGTCATCAATACTGTCTTAACTATATCGACATACACATCTTTGACAGCCTGCGCCTGACTCTCAGCCGATTTCAACTGCTCATTAATGGCTGACACCAGGATAATGACGTCATTCAAGTACGGGGAGATCTTGTAGTCAAGAATAGGATTCTGCTTGATGATTTCTTTGGCTAAAGCTCCGTGTATTACAATGCTGAAAGAAAATGAAGATAATCATTATTGTCATTGATGACAAGTCACGATTTGCCATTTTTTTTAAACTTTGGGATTCTGTTCTCTTTTATTCATAGTAAAAAAAATATACTTACAGCATTTGTTTCCCAAGATGTCCCTTCGCTCTTACCACCTTCAAAAGCTCTGACTCTTCTTTCACTTGGAACAGACCGCTCCAGTTGACATCTGGTCTCTTCTCTGTGTCTATCCTCGCTAGAGCCTCGGTAAAGTTCTTGAGGATCTTGAAGTCTTGGTCGATAGTGTAGAGCTGGTTGCTTGTGTCCTTGCCGAGGGTTTCTTGAATTAGGAGCGATGCCATGTTGTTTATCTATAAATAAAGTAATTAATTAAATAATATTACAGTTAAACAATTTGAACCTATTTCAATAACTGAAAAGTTTAAGTCAAAATTGTGCAGTTTACATGTAGTTACATACTTTAAGTGAAACGACAGAATGAGATGTTCCCAATAAGTTTCAAAAACAACTTTTTAAAATTATTACTTGCTTCAAAGATAGAACGTAATCTGTACTACTTACATTTTTTTTAACTTCAAATACTCCAAAGGATTCAATGAAATCTGTGACGTAGTTCTTCCAGGAGTCGGTGCACAGTTGTTTCTTAAGAGACTCTGCTTCGGTCTCCGATATGACAAAGAACGTTTGAAGTTTGTAAACATCACAGAACATTTGTCCAGGGAAGTTGATTTTTGATGTCAGGATCTGCAAGACAATAAAAGCTATAATAATTGATATTTATCAAAATCAATGAATTATCATCAGCGTTTGACAAGCTCTGCATATCGAAATAAAAAATTTAATGTCTTATTAAACTGTAATTTAACTAAACGTACCTGCGTCCTTTCAGCGTCTGCTAAAGCATCAAAAGCCTTGCCCACAATTTTTGGTGGCAATCCCTTAAGTACTTCAATAGCCCCGGGGTGCCTTAGGGTAACGTTGTAGGTCAACTGTTCAATATGCATGTTTATGTCTATAACTTTGTAGGCGCTCTCCATCAACTTGGCTAGAAGTGTGGAGTAGAACAATACTTCGTGTTTCGTTTGCTTTGGAAGGAGTTTGTTGATAAAGTTCATTACTTGGGACAATCTGAAATAGGAATGGAAAAAATTGTTGTATCGATTTATATTTTAGACGTGCTTAATGATAAAAGGTAATTTCAATGTGGTCTACTTACATACTGAATGCATCAAGCGACGGATCCTCCTCCATAGCTTCTTCGAAAACGTTAGCAGCATTATGAAATACAGAAGTCACAGACAGTAAACCCGCTATGCCTCCTATTTGGTTCTGGCGTTGTTTAGCAACTACTTTCTCCATATACTGTAGTGCAATCACAAACCCGTCAGCGAAATCTTTTATTATTTCGTAGGACTGAGTGTCGCCAAACGTTGGTTTGAATAATTCAATTAGTTTTGATATTCTAAAACAAAAATATGCCTTAAAAACTGAATCGAAGAACTGAATAGTAAAAGTTGTGCTATTTGGGCACTTACAAACTTAGCGGTACGTAACTGAAGTCCGCCTCTTGACCTTGGAATATAGAGACCAGCTCCGGTGGCAGGAAGTTCTGGAGCCTCACCATATGTATGACAGCCGTAAACATTTCTCCTAAAGTGTTTACCGTATTGTCTCCAGACAATTTGTAGTACATGTCACCTATCTGAAACGTGCATGGAAACAACGTGTTTATAGATCGAATTACCTTTAAGGCAGAATGTGATTACCAACTTCCTTTAAGTATGTTTTCAGCTGAAGAAGATAAAAGATGAACTCACCATTTTCATATATTTGCTATAATCTACTTGGAACAGTATTTCAACCATAATTTTTTGGAGGTCCTCATTTGACATCGAACAAAGCTTTTCCATAAGAATTTTCATGTTTTCACTGTCTCCCATCGTTATGGTTTCATTTAATGACGTTATGCTGCATCTGTTTATATTGCCGCCTACCATCTGTGAGTGAAACGACATTTAACGACATTATGCAATTCAAACCATTCATTGGAATATTTTTCTTTTTCTGTTAAGTTCGTAATTTACTGCTTATGCTTTTGCTTTTGTGAGACATTTAAAATTAAAGTAGCCAAACCAATAACATACTTTGATTAACGCGTCTTTAGTAACATTACAATTTAAATTCATTATGTATTAATCATTAGTAAAGTTTACTTTAATTAATCATATTAGCTATATAACAAATTCTCTTGTCAATCTATATTTATGTTAAATAATTATTACTCATCATCTACTGTTGTTATATTGTAATTAATAGAGTTATTTCCAGCTAAACACAAACTTACACCTTGGAGATTGAGGTCAGCATCCATGACACTCTGCGCAACATCATCTTTTATTTGGAACTTATCTGAAATGTATCGTCTTACTCTGCGCGGTTTAGCGAATAAGTCCTTTACTTTAAGACCGTTTCCTGTAAAAGAATTACCATTATTAAAATTATCCCATAATGCGCTAACAATAGTAGTCAAAAGTAATGTAATTTAACTCGGTGAAATTTCTGAGAGTATTCATGTTTGTGGGTTTGTCAGTTTCCCGTGAAATAGCTTTGAGATGCATATATATCATTGTCATCGACAGTACAGTCCTCTTAAAGTTCATCCTTAAGTATAACCGCATCAAGTATCGGGTAGGTACATCTGTTACTTACTGGTTAAATCAATAAACGTCGGCTCATCCGCCACATCTGCCAGTGTAGCCAGAAACTTGACGCCGTTTGGCATGGTAAGTATGATGTCCAGCACCGAGTCATTGAACATAGGTGCTAGCTTCCGAGACAGCTGGGTCAATCTAGAAATATTATCGTATTTATAAGTATTCATAAGGGTCTTTATCTACTTATTAAGCCATATCATTCTCAACTACTGCAACTTCTGAAAGCCAGAATTAACAGAAAAACGCCGATGCAATGAAGCTCAGCAAGTCCCAGAGAAACGATTCAACTTCCTTGTATCCCGCAATGAAATGACTAGCGGAGGGATAAGAAAAAAAATAATTTCCATTTTGCTCCAAACAAGAAGACAGAACAGAACTAGGCCAATAGGCACATAGGGACGTTCACAACTGGGGAAACCCCAGATTGCTAAGAATTACAATTAATATTTTTAAGTAGTGGGTTTTTAGGTATGGCATCAACTACTTATACACATCTACAAGCTTAAAAAATAACTTATACTTACTTGGAATTCTCATAAGTGGGTAGTTCCTCAAATTTATCTAGCGTTGAACACTCGTTGGTCACAGTGCACATGAACGACTGAAAGAATGCCAGCATGCCGGCACTGGGCAGCACGCGCGCCGGGAACCCACCTGGACAAGTGACAGAATAAGATGGAGCTGGGATACAGCTGGAGTCACACACGTAATAATTCCCTCCCGGCCTAATTTTGATCACGGTGGCTAATCTCAATGATTCTCTGTGTCTCCCTTTTTTTTTTAGAACTGTGCTATAACGCTTTTTGCCCGACCTGGGCACCCAACCCAGGACCCTACTCTTCAGATTTTTTAAATATATTAGAGTAACTAGGGAAGTGTAGGTGTATTAATGAGTAGTACACCTCTGCCTAACCCTTAGGGGGCTATGGATGTTATGTATTAAAGAAAAATTAGAATAAACTATGAAGAGAAATAGAAAACATTGAAAGTAAACATTTCGTCATCATCGGACGATCAATGAAACTTAAGTTACAAAATAAATGCGTGGCGCGTACGTAGCGCTCGCCTGCTGTGTACTGATGTATTGTGATAGACCAATTCATTACGCTCATCCGTTTGTTATTCCGGTCAGATGTTAAGGAAAAGGCTAAAAAAAAGAAATACAATTCTACTAACTTTTAGGAACAATCGCAATCTAATCTAGTCTCTCTCTCTCTCTAAGCCAATAAAGTTTATATAACACTAGCTTCTGCCCGCGACTTCGTCCGCGTCAAAGTTTGTTTCTGCATAGTCATAATGAAACATTGCTCACCCCCCAAAGCAAATAGCGTGATAATTTATAGCCTATAGACTAATTTGGCCAATGTGGAATATTCATACAAAATTTGAACAGAATCTATCCGGCAGTATTCGCGTGATGCTCTAACAAATATATAGACAAAAAGACAAACAGACAAAAATTAAAAAAAAATTTTTCGGCATTAGAATCACTCCCCGAACTCATAGCAATTACTCTTTTTCAAAAATATTAAATGTACAGTTTTGACTTCGCTACGATTTTATTATATGTACCTATAGATAACATGACGCCTGGTAATCCCCGAAGGGTGAGGCAGAGGTGTACCCGTGAGTACACCCACATTTCGCCAGCATGTAATAGGGGGCGAGCCTACAAAACTCCTTATTTAATTTATTAATTGTTGCTGAGATGAGATTGCGAAATAGATTTTAAACGATTTTAGCCAAAAGGACTCTATTACTAAGCCTCTGCTGTCCGTTTGTCTGACAGCTTTACCCTCCATTTAGACTTCGCCACAGTGAGGTAGGAGGGGGAAATTTCGATCCCGGGCCCGTCTAGGACAAGCTACGGTACTGATAATTATACTTACATGTTGGAAAGTCTTCATTATAGATGTTAAGCCGGACCACGTGTAAACTGAACATTATTGCTGTCGCCCATATTATGCCCGATAATGTTATCTGGAACAAAATAATGTTGATTTAGGACTTTTGATAGCACCGGGGATTCAGTGTACAATACGGCCGACGTATCTTGGCGGCTCTGAAGTTAGCCGATTGCTGCGCAGTAAACAATTTTGTTTCTATAAGATCCATTGCGCAGCCAAACAGCTAACTTCATACCGCCAGGATACGTCGGCCGTACTAAAAACGGCAGCATGCAATAGAGTAGAGTACACCACTAACCAATTGACGTACTTTTTATGACCTGTCAAAACGCGATTCCTAGACTCAATTGACTATTTATTAAATTCAAAGCAATTAAAAATCAAATTACATGGGACTGGACATAACTGGCGAAATGTGGGTGTACTACTGGGTGTACCTCTGCCTAACTCTTCGGGGATTACAGGCGTGATGTTATTTGTGTTTATGTAAAAATCTAATTTTACAGTTAATTTAAAATTAATCGAGTTGTCAGGGGCGCTAAAGTGTTTCTTTAGAGAAGTTATGTCTTGTCTTGTTGTTTTGTCTTGTCTTGTCTTGGTTAAAAGTGTCAACTATCCAATTCCTAACCAGAGGGCGTACTTAGGCACCTGTCCCACTGCCGACGATTAGCGATTGTGTATCAAACGCCGAGTGCTCTGACCACCAAGCGAACATCACTAAGCGAGTTTTTTCTTTGGTATAATAAAATGGTGAAGTACAACAAACTGACCAGTTTTCTCTTCCGTATGAGGTAGTCCTTCCAGAGCAGCAAGCGCAGCTGCTGGCCACCCGCCATGCTGAACTGCACGGAGTGCCACGCGACATTCCTAGAACAACAAGAGTTAAAGTTGAAGTTTATTCATGGTTGATGGATGGTACTTAGAACATTTGTAGTTGAGAGACAAGAAATACTTCGTTTTGTCAAAATAAATTTTGAATATTATGAAATATAAGGATAATTTCTTGTAATTGGAGATAATACGAGTTAGTGCGAGTTAAACATAATAAGTGGACTACCTAGTTCTAGGTGAAAAACTGAATGAAAACATAATTTAGTAAAATTAAGTAAGTTTGTAACTGTAAGAGAGTGATTTTAACTTTTGAGTAATGTACAGTTACCGGCACGTAAGTTGGCAAGAGATTTTCGTAGTGGGGGAAGTTTGGGCACGCACAATTTCATACATTTTTATATGCGCGAACTTCCCCCACTACGAAAATCTCTTGCCAACTTACGTGCCGGTAACTGTAACATCATGACAAACGAGCCTCTTTCACATTGTTAAGCGAGCCATCTTTTTAATAAAAACATTACACAATTTTACACAATGTCCCTCACAACATAACACATTCAATTTACAGATTACAAATCCAGTTTCAATTTCAACACAAAAAATCTTTACACCCAATTGTGTTTCAACACAACTGAATGTTAATGAGAGGCTTCCGGCTCATACCTACAATGTATGAACCAAATGACAATCGCACACAACTCAAATACTATTTACTGTCACATCATCACAAATACGATTTGGGGAAATCCGTATCTATAAAGATTCGCATAAAACGTTGATAAAAATCATACGAAATTGATGTGGTGTGGACTTTTAATTATGCTTATATGTGCAGGTAGGCACCACCTTAAGTGCTGGAAAACCCCCATCTCAGTAAGGTCGGAAACGCCTAATTACCTACTGAAGACAACCGAGCCTTTTGAAGACTAAACTTGTACGATGTTTGATAAACTGTTTTTATAATAATCCAAGCTTGGCACATGGAATGGATATATTTAAAAACATACTAATAGTTTTTTTCTTCGTCTATCTTGCTTAGTTGTATCAATATTATACAAATAGGAGACGAGGTTGACTTGATAAAGTCAAAGTCAAATTATTAATCAATTAGAATATTTAAAGGCAGGTTTTGAACGTTAGAAAAGCAATAGAATTTAGATCTAATGGCTCCTTCCATAAGAAAAAATGAGCAAGAAACTCTTTCAATGATACGCACGTCTGTCGGGTTAATTAATGTTATAATTACGTGAAGACGATGTACCTACATAACACAACTGTTTAAATAAGTACAAAGTACTTAGAATTAAGAAATTACAACTAAAATTATGTTGTACAACATGATGCTCGCATCATGAAAGTTCAGAAGTTGCGATACATTTATGCTTTTATTTCTATAGCATCTGCCAGCTGGTAGTCAGTCATCATCATCATCTGCCTAGCCTTTTCCCAACTATGTTGGGGTCGGCTTCCAGTCTAACTGGATACAGCTGAATACCAGCATTTTACATGGAGCGACTGCCTATCTGACCTCCACAACCCACTAAGTAACTGGGTAATACGATACCCCTTGGTAAGACTGGTTTCAGAATTTCGGGCTGACAACCCGTAACGACTATCAAAGATCCTGCACATATGACAGCCGGGCCCAACAGCTTAACGTGCTTTCCGAGGCACGGAACGATGTCAGTGGCCAGCTGGTAGGTCAGTACCTAGGCTAAAAAGCACCTCAGCATTATTAAGGACAGTTTGCGCTGAACCTCCTACCATTTCCCCCGGCGCACGTGAGCTCACCCGCCATTGTTACCCTAGTGTTAATACGTGTTATGTCAACAATAGTTGTTACAATTATCAGCTGCAAGGCCATTGTCAATCCAAAGGGATTGGAAATAGTTTTGATTGTCATTCGGAGCCGTCATGTCGATTGAGAATGGTAATGATTCACCGGTGTACGCTGGCTTTGTGCTGTAGAAACTCTTGCTGGTTTAGCAATTTCCAACCTTATTTTATTAGCACCCTAATAAAATAAGGTTGGAAATTGCTAAACTAGTTTCTGCCTGCGTCTTCATCCGCGTGGTTTCTTTTCACCGAGTTAAGTTACTGTGTTCTGCTCCCGTGGGTCGTTTTGCTAAATGAGAGTAAAGGAAGATGGAGCGCTGCGTTGGCGCACACATTTGTGTAGTGTAATATCGTACTGGGTTAGTCTACATTGAGATTAGACGTCGTGACTGAAAGGTTGCGAGAGTATATTAAATAAGCTTCCACAGATTTCCTTCTTTTTTTCTTTAGGAACTGTTCACTGTTCATTTTTTCCGACAGTAAGCCTAAATTGGAAAAAGGATTTTGGCTAAATACCTATGTATTAGAATTGAAAACAGACCTACCACTCACAATATTTACGAAAACTACTACAAAATGTTATAAAAACATCTTATAACGACGTATTGTTTCTGTGTCGACCTTTGAGACGTGTCGCGCGTATAATAAGTGTTCATGTGTTCCCGCATCCTGTCGCTACGTCAAGCGAAGCCGCGTGACGGACATAATATGTCACTCTAATTACACGTTTACCGCAACTGGTCATTTATACGGTAAGTCACACGCACCGGTAGGGTCTTGTTACAGGGTCTGCGCAAACACAGCAGTAATATTTATTAGCTCTCGAGTTTTATTAATTAAGTGATAATGAACTTTAATGTAACAGAAACATAGTTAAAAATTGCATGATGCCGAGCTGGCAATGTTTAACGTTATCAATATGTGCTAATATAAGCGGTAAAGTTTGTTTGATTCCCCAAGACAAAAAAAAGAAGGCTTTCCATCCAATAACATGAGAAATTTTATTCCCGATTTTTCACGAGCATATTATGATAGTTGTATTATTTTCCGATGAATCATTTCTATTCTTTACACCACTGTTAATTAACAAAACATTACATAATTATGTAATAAAAGCTTGTAAAAATAGCAAAAACATTGCTAAATTAAGTCAGTCATATAAAAAGAACATTGCTCCTTAAACGCTCATATCTTGTGAATTATTTTTTTCTATACCTTCTTAAGTTAATTAATGTTTTGGTGCAAAGTCTAGTGAACAAAAAACTTCTAATGCACAAAAAACAAATGAAGTTATTTATATTTGTACGTAGTTCTCACAATTAAATAAACATCCCGTGTGTCTGTTAGGTACGTTGAAATTACATAACAAAACACGTGTTTTGAAATTTTAGTGGGTTAGGTAACACTTCAAGTAACAGCTGTTGACCTACCCAATCAATCTGCCTAGCCTTTTACTAACTATACACATCAAAAGTGTCTAGGGATCAACATCCCTAACATTGATTAGGGATGTTGATCCCTAGACACTTTTGATGTGTGTATTTTGGGGTCGGCTTCCAGTCTAACCGGATGCAGCTGAATACCAGTATTTTACAACCAAGTGACGTGATACTACGATACCCTTTGGTAAGACTGGTTGGGTATTTATAAAAGTAGGGAAAGGTTATATGAATTGTATAGTGAAAAATCATATAACCAAGACGAAACTTTTAAAGAATTTGTTAAAAAATATTCTAAAACTTTTAAAAGAGCCTGTTCCTCAGCAAAAGCCATACACATAAGAAATAAAATTAAATTATCTGGTAACAAAATTAAAACAACTTGGAATATTATTAATTCAGAAACGGGAAGAACTACAGTACGCAACCGTGATTTCCATTTGAAAATCAATAATGAAGATTTTAAAGCGGACATGGACGTGGCAACAGAGTTTGAAAATTTCTTCACTAATATTCCAATTTTAACAACCAGGACTCTGTCGTCGTCGTCCACTACTGCTTACTCTATACTAAAAGAATGTGTACCAGAATGCGACAAACATTTTGAATTTATTGTTGTGACTGCTAAAGATATTGTTGTTTCCTTTAGGGATCTAGATGTAAAAAAAACTACCGACCTTTGGGGATTATCGGTACATATCATGTCTGAAATAATTGATGTTATTTCTCCTTTTTTAGCAATTGTTTTTAACTCTTGCATTGCATCTGGTGTATTTCCTGACCTGATGAAACTTAGTAAAGTGATTCCACTGTTCAAATCTGGTAGTACAACTGACCCCACGAATTTTCGGCCCATCTCCATATTACCCACATTGAGTAAAATCTTTGAAAAATTAATTTTGAATCAAATGTTAAGGCATTTTAATAAATATAATTTACTCCATCTGAGACAGTACGGTTTCACAAAGGGTCGTTCAACTACAGACGCGGGCGTGGAGTTACTGAAAAACATATTTGAGGCCTGGGAGGAATCGCGGGATGCTCTTGGCATTTTCTGCGACTTATCCAAGGCCTTTGATTGCGTGCACCATAATACACTCATCAGGAAATTGCACCACTATGGTATAAGGAACAGAGCTCTCGACCTTCTGACTTCTTATCTGAACAACAGAATTCAGAGGGTTGATGTTAATGGCAAAATGTCTGCAGGATCTGCGGTCACCATGGGCGTTCCGCAGGGTTCAATTCTAGGACCTTTCCTGTTTTTGATTTATATTAATGACTTACCTTATCACGTAAGGGATTATCACAAGATTGTATTGTTCGCGGATGACACTTCACTAATTTTTAAAATCAAGCGACAGCTAGAAAATTTTGACGAAGTTAACAATGCACTCTGTAAAGTTGTCCATTGGTTTAATGTAAATAATCTTCTGTTAAACGAAAAAAAAACAAATCTCATTAAATTTTCAACGCCAAATGTCAGGCAGCTAAGCACCAATGTTCAGCTTAATGGAATAGAGTTGAATCCTGTTGAGTCAACGGTGTTTCTTGGAATTACCATTGACGCCAAATTACAATGGGGCCCGCACATAGAAAAATTGTCAGGCAGGCTCAGTTCGGCCGCCTATGCTGTTAAAAAGATTCGACAGATAACTGATGTGGATACAGCCAGAGTTGTTTATTTCAGTTATTTTCATAGTCTCATGTCGTATGGGATTCTTCTCTGGGGAACCTGTGCGGACATTAATACTATCTTTGTTCTACAAAAAAGGGCTGTTCGAGCCATTTACAACTTAGGTCCACGGGATTCCCTTCGAGAGAAATTCAATGACATCAATATTCTGACTGTAGCCTCACAATACATATTTGAAAACCTTATGTATGTACACAAGAATATTTCAAATTTTAAGAAAGTGTCCGATGTTCATGGATTTAATACTAGAAATAAGCACAATCTTGTGGTACATCACACTCGTCTCCACAGAGTAGGCAACTCGTTCATGGGTCAATGTATACGTTTTTACAATAAACTTCCCATTGATGTTCGAAACTTACCGATTAAAAAATTTAAAAGTTGTATTAAAACCAAACTATACAAAAAGGGCTACTATAAAATTTCGGATTATTTAGATGATAAAAAAGCTTGGGATTGAACTGCTCGCTCTGCTAAGCCCTTTGCAAATTGCAAATTACATTTTTCTTTTTGACACATTTTACTAAACATGACATCTGTTAATTTTACGTTAACATACTTTGAAAAGTATTTTTTTTTTTTTTTTAATATATCATACTGTAAATATGTGGACTATGTGGGTTGTTGCATTTTTTATGATTAGATTTCATGGTTGTCTGACAGTTTGAGTACTTGATGCGGCCTACCCAAATGTCCCTTCTTTGGTATTGTTCGTCGTGTCGTTGAGCTCCTTAAGTTCTGAGTCGAGCTTGACGATTTCTGACAAATGCATGCACTGACTGGACAGGCCGACTCAAATTCGTGTGCCTCTCTCCTCAAGAGACCACTTCGGACATTAACCTACTTGGTTCGCATATGATTTGACCATTACAAGTAATTGTATGGACTTTAAAAGAGACTTTGACCTCTGAGTTTGTTTCGGTGTTTCTTCTCAGAGCAGTCGGCTAGGAAACACTGGACTCATCTAGTTAAAAAAAAACAAATGTGACGTGTAAAAGTGTTATTTATAACCAATTTGCTGAATAAACATCATTTCATTTCAGACTTTCGGGTTTCTGACGAACCGTAACGACTGTCATAGATCCACGTATGACAGCCGTAGCTTAAAAAACCTGATAGATCGATCCGCACGGTTGTTTTACTTAGCAACGAGCTTTAGTGACCATTGGCATGTCGTTTGTCCCTTTGTGCGCTTAGATCTTTAAAACTACGCAACGGATTTTAATGCGGTTTTCATAGATGGAGTGAGAGTGAGGTTTATACGTTTATGGTTTAATATTGTATTGTGTTCATTTGTTAAAACATAACGAAATTCATTGCACCCGTGCAAAGACATAATAACACATAATTAACATAATTTCACTTATTTCATACATAAATTTTATGCAAAAACTCTAGTAGGTATATGACTGTTTAATGGCCGTATTATTGAATGTATCGTCACGTTTCAGTAGCCCAGCGATAACGCGCCTGCGCATCGTCACGTACCTACACTTATTCAAAAGATCTAATTATGCATTTTTTGTTATAATATTGAGACAATTAACGTGTATTTAATTAAATTGATTAAAAGATTAAGGTAGGTATCTTAGAATTAATTTGTTGTGTTTCTCCATCTATCTGTTTTTGTCTCTCTCTCAACTTTGTATATTTTTTTGTATGTATGTATATTGTATAATTATGTATTTATTATTATACTTTATTCTTGAAATTTTTCGTACCTGTGCACCTACTATGTTTTGTGTCTGCGTCATCCTAAGGTAGACTGGTAGAAAATGCCCAAGGCATTAAGTCCGCCTTTGTACAGTGTATTTTTGTACATTATGTGCATAAATTTTGAATAAATAAATAAAAACCCCGGACGCTATTTTTATTTCGTATGCTTCCTAATTACCCTAAAACTAATTGCTTCCAAAATAAAACATGTTCAATGTGTCATAAAAAGATATTTTTCTAATGTGTAATAAATCTTAAGATTCCCAGCGAATGTACCCAACTGTGACGAGTAGGTAATGTTGGTGGTTATTTAAGTTGTTTTTACAAAACTTAAGTACAAATAAAATAATTGTACCTGCTTTAAGAGGCTGTGGAAGATTCCATGTTCTTTGGACAACCTTTTGTAAGGGTTTTTTCTCGACTCTTATTTTTATCTTGCGAGTTAGACTTATTACTTTACTCGGAGTATAAAAAAAAGACGAAAATTGTTCAAGGTGGCAGTTTGCATCCTCGTCAAAGAAGGTTGACATAAGAGACATAAATATTCAAATAAAATTACGGCACTAGGTCAGTAATTAATTTAAACTTGTTTTTTTTTGTTGTTGTTTATGTTTGACAGTGTTACAGAATACACCTCTTTCAAAGAAGGGAATCGCCCTGTTGTTTATGCGGTAGACTGTATCACTGTGTGCGTGTGTGTTCTAGCCTCGCCTGCTTATACTCAGCGGCAAGATGGCTATGTTCTAATTTAAAAATCACCTACTAGAAAAAAAAGTATAATTTTTTCTTGTAAAATTTTTATTTATTGAAGTAATATGTACAATTTTACAAACTGTTGTTGTTCCGGGTCTGGCTGTTTGTGTAAATGTGAGTTTATATGTTTGTAAACGCTCCCACGATACAGGAGAAATTAATAGTGTGAGGCACGTATAAAAAACGTACGTTTAAAAAAAAAACTTGTAATTATAAAAAAAAATCAGTATAATAAAAGGAAACTAAAACTAAATGGCATTGGTAACGTTTTATTTAATTTTTTATTCGTGTTGAGAATCACTGCAGAACTACATTTTGTGTATACATAGTATTCACAAAAGCTTTACTTATTTGCATAAAAACTTTTAAAATAAAATTAGTTCATACAATACCATTTTCTTGGGAAAAGATTATTTTCCTAATATTATTTAGATATTGAATATTATAAGAAAATCATTAAGAAAATTCAAGGGCTGTGCCTATAAATAGAAAACCTGCTGACCTCCAAGATTCAAGACCATCCTAGTTCGGAGGTCAGCAGATTCTAAGCTGACGTATCTCGAGAATTATCTAGTAGATATATTATGTACTAAATAGCTCATCAATTCAGTTTTTCTGTATTTTGTTTGTATTTAAATAAATTATCATTATTATGTCCCTTATTTAATTTTAATACTGTAAAAAACATTTATAAATAAGAATAAATACTTAAAATTATAATATCCATACTCATATTATAAAACTGAAGAGTTTGTTTGTTTTAATGCGCTAATCTCAAGAAGTTCAAGGATTCTCAGTAGCTCCGGAGATAAGCGCATTTAAAAAAACTAATAAACTTTTACGTTATGATTTAAGTTTATATAAATAAATATCTTGGGACAACTCACACAGGGCCATCTGATCCCAAGCTAAGCAGAGCTTGTGTTATGGTAACCAGACAACTGATATACATACTTATATAATTTATAAATACATACATATTATAGATAAATTACACCCAGACACAGAACCAACAATTATGCTCATCACACAAAGTTTATCCTGGGTGGGAATCGAACCCACTACCTCTGGCTTTGCAGTCAGGGTCACTAACCACTAGACCAACGAGGCAGTTTAGATAAATCCGGGTTTCTTCATAATGATTCCCGTCACTGATGTCAATAATGTCTAAGATTTATTTATTTATTCATAAAAATAAGTACAACATCTTACGGACTACTCCAAGACGATGCTATACACACTAATTAAACTATTTAAAAAAATAGACTCAAAATAAAATTTTAAAAAGTTGGTTAGAAAATAAACATGTCCAACTTCTAATACAAATTCACCTTCCATTATAATCTGGTACCAGCTAAGTATACCCTATTATAACTAGATCCCTCAAATTAAATTAAGCTACACATGTACATATTAGTATGGCATTCAACAGCGTCGTATCACAGGCTGTCATTACGTACTGTAATTTAACAAATGGATAGCCAGAATGATTACTGTGTGAACGATGATTTTTATTTTTCACAGGAAACTGCGGTTTTTCTATATCTCACATAATTAGTGATCTGAGGAAGATATGTGGTCGTAACAGACTAAATGATAAGTTAAGTGATATATGGCTTGTGTATTTTTGTAACGGTTGATGCTGAGGAAATATAATCCATACTAATTTGTTTGTCTATACTAGTAATATAAAGAGGAAAGATATTTTGATTGTTTGTTTGCATTGAATAGGCTTCGAAACTACTGAACGGATTAGAAAAATTCTTTCACTGTTGGGAAGCTACACTATCCCCGGGTGACATAGGATTTTTTATATTTTCAAAAAAGTTAGGGATACGTAAGGAAAATCACGCGAACGAAGTCGCGGGACGAGTTAGTATAGCTAGCTAGTAATGGATAAACACAAAAACTACTCAACTGGTTTTAAAAATTCTTGCATCTATGTAAAGCTACATTATCAACAATTAAGTACCGTGAACATTTTTTTAATTTTTTTTATTAGCCGTTACTGTTCCACTCCTGGGTAAAGGCCTCCCCCCATTTCTTCCACTTTCCTCTGTGTTGTGCCTCCTCTCGCCAGTTCCTGAGGAAGCCATCCAAGGCGTCCCGCCATCTCCTCCTCGGTCTGCCGCGACCCCGTCTTGCTATGTCAGGGCTCCACTCTTGTGGTTTGCGAGCCCATCGCTTAACATCCGACGGCATCCGACAGACATGGCCCGCCCAGTCCCATTTCAGTTTCGCAGCTTTTTGTGCTACGTCTATGATTTTCGTTCTGGAGCGCAGTGTGGTGTTTCTGATGCGGTCTGTCAATTTAACTATAATATAATTTTTAAAAAATGGGGGATTCGTAAGAAAATTCATAATTTATATAAACCTGGAATCGCCAATCCGACTTGAACAAGCATGATGACCAATACCCTTGCTTTCTCTGTTAATGAGGCTTTTGCCCTGCAGTGAGACAATAATAGACTGGTATTAACAATATTTCATTCAAGTTTAAATTTACCGAACAGGTAGAACAGGTCTGTAACATGTTATAGTTACCTAACGTGCTGACAGAACAAGAAGTGACCTCACTACATCATGATTTTATTTATTAATCATTTATTATGGAAACGGTATGTTATTTTATATTCAAAAATCCTTGCTCAATCTGATGGACAAAAGCAATAAAGTCATCCAATAGAGATCTAAAGTCACCGAAACTTCTTGGTCATATCTTTTTCCTTTATCGTTTATTTAATACTAGCTTTTGCCCGCGACTTCGTCCGCGTAAATGTCGGACCCCCGTTCATCCCCTTAGAGGGTAAATTTAAAAAAATCCTTTCTTAGCGGATCCCTACGTCATAACATCTACCTCTATGCCAAATTTCAGCCCGATCCGTCAAGTGGTTTGGGCTGTGCGTTGATAGATCACTATGTCAGTCAGTCAGTCACCTTTGAGTTATATATATTTAGAAAATATACACATCAAAAGTGTCTAGGGATCAACATCCCTAACAAATGTTAGGGATGTTGATCCCTAGACACTTTTGATGTGTGTATATAGATTTAGAAATCAAAGATTTGCAAATTAGTACAGCTTGAGTTTAAAAACATTCCCATTCAATAATTAAGGTTAAAAACTAATAAGGTTGATCGCAACACGCAATAGCTTCTCAGCTCGTTAATTATATTAGTAATTGTGTGACAATAGTATTGGGCACACGATTCATTAAAGGACTGACAATCTCCACGAACGTAGACGTAGACGATATACTAGCTTTTTCCCGCAACTTCGTTCGCGTAAATGTCGGTTATCGCGGACTAAAAAGAAGTCAATCTTTTCTTGGGGTTCAAACTTACCCTGTACCAAATATCACCAAAATCGGTTTAGTGGTTTAGTCAGACAGACAGACAAAGTTGTTTCTTATTTACAAATAAGAACGGAAATAGTTTTGCCTGCAACTTCGTCCGTGTGAATTGTGTTACTGATCCCTAACTTTTTTAAAATAAAATATAGCTTATGTTACTCGCTGATAATGTAGCTTTCCATAGTTGAAAGAAATGTTTAAAATTGGTTAAGTAGTTTTTGAGTTTATCTATTACAAACAATAATACAAATCTTTTCTCTTTATAATATAAAGTTTAGACTACACACATAACATCACGCCTGTAATCCCTGAGGGGTTAGGCAGAGGTATACCTAAAAGTACACCTACATTTCGCCAGTTATGTTTAAGTCCCCTGTAATAGGGGGCGAGCCTATTGCCATCAACCAAGGTCAATTGACTCCGAGAACTGAGAAATTCCTGATAGAAAAACCCAAAAACACTGCCCGGCCTGGGAATAGAACCCATGACCTCATGCTCAGCAGTCGCTAGCCCGACGAGGCAAGGCGAGGTCGATTTTTAATCTAATTTTATACATCCTTGACAATTTATAGGTCACTGTGTCATTTACATCCGAATTATTTCATGGTAGCCAATTAATTAACATCTCATTGATACAGAAGGTAGGTCGTGACCTATATGCTTACAATATTTGTTCAACAAGACAAGAGTCGGCTTTTGTTAGTAATTGTGTCAAGTCTATTAAACTGTTGCAATGTTTTGTTTGTGAATTTGTTTATTAAATTTTAGCATTTTTTTTTGCAATCAAAGTGTCAATGACTTTACACGTTTTGATACACGGTGTCATAGAGTATGAAGCGTGGAATGAAACGCATATTTTTTTTTATTTATTCATTCAAAATCTACAGAAAATAAAGTTACACAAATTCTGCCAAACTGCACAACACTTTGTCGGCAGTTGTTCTCGTAAACAATAAAAATAAGTTGTTGTTTTTACAAACGTATGTGTGTAACATAAGTACAGTTACTAAAACTTAATGCTTATTTATAAAATAATATCCTATTAAATATACTTTAGTGCGTTACAAAAACAAAGAACTACGGACACAATGACAGATAGTGTTTCTTTAGGATTTTCCTCAGTTGGTATTTGTGTTTTACACATTCTATCAACTTCGGTGGTAGTTCATTCACCAACGTCGGCGTCATGTATCTCCTTGTGCGCTTACCAAAGTAGTTAGTCGCATAACATAAAGAAATGTTCTGTTGATTTACATGTTGGATCAGAATTTCGACTCAAAGTCGTGAAAAGAAAATCATATCTAATAAGGTTTTTACAAAACAGATAAACTAATAGACAAGCACACAGAGTTGCCAGAGAGAGTGAGAGAGAGAGAGAGCCGACATACCTACCAATAATACAAAAAATAAAATAAAATAAATAGAAAACAGAACAAAGTTAGCAAAATGCATAAGTACCGGTACATTAAAATCTTTATCTTCTTCTAATGTTCAGTAAGGTTTTATCCACCTATTTTTTCCCTAATTAATGTAATATTATGCAATAACAACCATAAATAACGAAAGATTTATGATCAACGCAAAGAGATATCTTGTATGTAGGTATTTTTTTATCGATTATTTTTATTCTTATCGATTATTTTTTCTTAGATATAAATTACAGTAAAAGTTATTCGACTCGTCATTATTTTATGGAATGCATTTACGCATTATTAACGCGAATCGCGCATAAAAACGCAGCGTCAGGACGAGTTCTTAGTATACTCAGCTGTTTAGTAAACAATAACATATTTAATAAGGGACAATTGTTCTTATTGTCAGTGTAATAGAAACTAAAGTATCATAGCATATAATTATACAATATACTTATTTAATTGCATTTTTTTCGAGACACAAGTGTTAAAGAGCCTATTATTATAAACTAGCACTCTTCCCGCGACTTCGTTCACGTGATTATTCTTACGGATCCCTATTTCTTTTTAAATAATATAGAGAATATATGTGAAAGAATTTTTCAAATCGGTTCAGTAGTTTCCGAGCCTATTCAATGCAAACAAACAAACAAACGAACAATCAAATCTTTCCTCTTTATAATATTAGTATAGAGTATAGACTATTGCATATATTAAAGACTAGCTTTTGCCCGCGACTTCGTCCGCGTAAATGTCGGTTATTGGCGATCTAATCTTGTTTTTCCATAAAAAACGTTGCCCCCCTTTTTCACGCCCTAAGGGGTAGAATTTTGGAAGATCCTTTCTTATCGAATGCCTACGTCATACAAAGAACACACCCTCCAAGTTTCAGGGGTCCTACCATGAACTCTTATCGCGATCCAAAAACTGAATTGTTCTTTAAATAAGTCATTAAAACGCATCAATATATGTCATTATATTGACGTATTTTCTCTTATCGCGATCCAAAAACTGAACTGTTCTTCAAATACGTCAATATAACGCATAAATTGATGCGTTATATTGACGTATTTGAAGAACAATTCAGTTTTTGGATCGCGATAAGAGTTCATGGTAGGGCTGCAGGTCTTTACGATCAGCGGTTTAGGCTGTGCGTTGATACGTCAGTCAATCATTCAGGACAAAGCATTTTATATGTATTGTATAGATTATTAAACAAACAATGTAGTTATACTATAATAGCACGTAGGTACCTACTGTACAATAACAAA
This sequence comes from Hoplodrina blanda, assembly GCA_949316365.1. Lineage (NCBI taxonomy): Eukaryota > Metazoa > Arthropoda > Insecta > Lepidoptera > Noctuidae > Hoplodrina > Hoplodrina blanda. Next base: position 519,212 of record OX438564.1, on the reverse strand, counting down.
CAAGAGGCCATTAGACGAATGACTAAATAATTATTAAGTATCTATAAAAAAAAAACGGAATCCGTGAATGCCACGCCCATTTAATTCGTAAAGAAAAATAGTAAAATGTAAGGAAGATTCCATTGGCGCCACGTGAACTGTGACGTCACAAGTTTTTTATAAGCAACGGAACAACATTATCATTACGCGTACTATGTAATCGTTCGTAATTCTAGATAATATGCATTTTAAGCGGGTACCGACGGCGACAGAAGTGGTTAACGAAAAAGAAATTTGAGTAATTCTAATAATATGGACATTTTTGGCAACAAGTCTAAAGATTTTTTAATGTTTAGTAATATAGAGAATAAAATCAGTGGTTCAAGTTTTATTTTTAATTTTTACCTCGTTTGGATTTTTACGTATGCTCACTAGATGGCAAACTGAAGTTACAAATTTAAAAGATTCTTCTCCGTAACATATCGATTGATTAGTGCACCCACATTTTGCCAGTTATGTTTAAAGTCCCATATAATAGGGGGCGAGCCTATTGCCATCAATGGGGCACAAATCCAGACTCCAAGACTAATACTGAGAAATTCCTCATTTAAAAAATACAAACATCCGAATTGAGAACCTCCTCCTTTTTTAGAAGTCGGTTAAAAACCCAATAACACTGCCCGACCTGGGAATCGAACCCAAGACCTCATGCTCAGCAGTCACAATTTGCGACTACTAAACCAACGAGACAGTCAAAGATTCCACTATATTGGAATAATACATATCGATCTCGACCTAGTTTGCAAATGCAATGTAGAAAATTACAATAGGTATGCAATGAAGATTCCGATCATTCGATACGTTTCGATTAAAATTTATTTTATAAACAGTCTACAATTATAGCTTACTAATGCATGGTTGCAAAATTAACAGTAGGTAAATATTTTTTCTTGACTCAATATTAAATTGACTTTTTGTTTGAACTGGCATTTAACTTATCAATATTAGGTACTTATTCATCGTTTCACGGCGCTGCCATACTGCAAGCATTCGATTGTATTGAAACCATCCAAGGTTTGATTCTGAGCAGAATATTCTCCGAACCGTCCAATCTCAATGAAGACTATCCAAGTATGCAGGAAATATTATAGTGCACAAGTGTGTGTGCAAACACAGGTGCACTCCTTGTTCCCTCAGTCATATAGTACTATGGGACGGCAATCTAACACGACTGGGGAGTGGGCAGGCGCAGGACCAACGGCTTTACGTGCTTTCCAAAGCATTGGGATGTCACACCACCAATAACCAAACTCCGGGCTGCTACTGAGAAATTCCTAATGGAAAAACTCAATGACACTTTTTGTCAGACCTGAAAATGAATTCAGAACCCCACACTCAACAGTCGCGCTTGAGATCACGAGATCAACGGGGTAGTTAACATTACAATATTGCCTCGCTGACTAACGAGCATTCTGTAATGTAACAATACAAAATGTTATTTTGGGCTCAATTTTGATCTGAACTAATAGACATTCTTCAGCAACATTGTAGCTCCTTGAAAGTAGTAAAAAAGAAAGAGATGTAACAGGGTCGTCAGATATAGTTAAAGTTTTTTTAGAAAGCGATGGATGTTTTCAAATGTAATTTAAAAAATAGATAATACCTAAACAGGTCATTAATTGTGTGTTCATTGTGTGGGGTCGTAAGACCTTACTGCCCACACGATAAAGAAAGGTCATTAATTAAATTACTTAAGTTTTAATCAAACACATCCATCGATTCCTAAGAAACCCCTGGTTACTTATCTTTTTTTGTTGACCGTACACTACAGGCAAATCCTTCCAAGGATCCCATTTAGAATGTTGTTGAAGAATGTCTTCGAAGTGAGTTCGACGAAACTGATCTACAATCAATTAGCATGACGTTTGTTTCGTGGCACGGTTCGCACGCTAAGGCAGACTCTGAAGCAATATTGCACCAGCGACTGAGAACTGGCAACTAAATCTAATACTTAAAGGTTTTTCTTTGTATTTTCAATAAAAACGCCGCACGCTATGATAACTATTAACGGTTTTGTATTAACAGATGATAGACTTATTAAGGAATTGTTTGCTAATAAGCCAAGTCGACCTACTGTATAGATATAACAGTGGGTTTACTCTATCTGTTAAAACATTGTTGTGCTGTTGGATTTTCAACGTTCGTTTTAGCGCCTAAAGTTGAATTTTCGAAAATCCTTTCTTAGCGGACGTCTAATACCTCCCTAATAATAATCTTTATACATACGTCGTTTTCGATATTTCGTGATGAGTGAGTAAGTGAGATTATAATTAGTAACTCTTTTGCTATACAGAATCTGCTTTGTAAAAAAAGTAAAAAGGCAAAGAGTATTATGTTTTTTGGCAAAATGTCATTGGCGTTCAAGAACTTGTTTCGCATTCCCAGAAAGATATCAACAGAATACTTACCCTAAATTTTAGATCCTTTTTAAGAAAAGAATGACACCATTGCTTATTTTACACATTTATTCGCTAATTATCTAATTGAATAATGAATACACCCTCTTCCCACAAAATGCAAATTGAAATTTTAAAAAAGAGAGCAAAAAGCCACAGTCTTGCGTAATAAGTAAAAAACCCCTGTAAAATAAGTAAAGAAATAACCACTTAAAAATAATAACACTTATTCTTAAATCGTTCAAAAAAAGAACATTAAAATGTCATTTTATTTTTAAATCCTACGTAAGAAAAATGGTTGTCTAACGTTTGAAATTCGAACGCGAGAATACATTCAAGACAGTACTTAAAACTGTCACACGGCTGTCAAACCTTTGTGCATTCAGCCTAACTGTCAAACAATAGGAAATGACTGTCTGTTTGTCCATACGCACTCGTATTGGTAATGAATGAATACATTTCGATGCCCGTCGTGTGTTCAAATAAGTTAAATAGCTCTTTTGTGCGACGAAGGCTGGGTAAACCTTGGGAATTTGAGGTAATTAGACAAAAATGTGTGTAATGGTGGGAAAATGGTTGAAAAAATGTATTGTATTGTTATGTTTCTCTTTAATACCGACTTGACATGACAGTCTTTTCGAAGATTTTGTTTAAGTGGAAGTCTTCCGTTTTTATACAGCACCTTATTAACTCCATAGAAACCATTTAAGCTCTGAGACATGGCCGTACGTCGCAACGTTTCTGACTTACTTTTTTAATTAATGTAAAACGCTCTATATTTCCAAAATGGTAAATCAGATAAAAATCTTTTAAAAAAGAAATGTGAAGACAAACCGCGGAATAATGAAATATCGGAAATGGTTGAAAAGGCTGAAGTATGTTGTCTGCGCTGACCGTTAGGTATATTTCCTACTAGTTTTTCCCGCGACGACTTCCATGATGTGCAAGACACAGGAAATTATTGGTGCATGAATTAAAGTTTAATAAGATGGATGTATGCACACTTACATCAGTTGTAGCACACCCCGCGTCATCTTCTGCCACTACTTTATTTAACACTAGCTATACCGCACGATTTGAACCCGAAATCAATCAGTACGTCTTTATTTACTGGTCCACTACTTGTGGCTATCACACACAAAAATATATTTTTTCAATCCGACTGGCACTTCCAGAGATAACCACGTTTACACAAACGAACAAAAAACTTCTTCAGCTTTATTATATTAGGGTATGTTCACGCGTCTGTGGGGTCTGGTAACGCACTGATCGTTGTGTTACTTGTGATCTGACTTAATGGAGCTGACAAGAATAAAAACCCCAAAAACAAAAGGTAAAAAAGGTAAACAACGTTTATTCATCAATGGAATGACAAGAGAAAAATCATAAATAATTTTAAATATTTTTTTTTAACAAAGCCGATTATTCGTTTTCCGAAAACACCGTCTATTGTTTTTGTTTTTGGAACTCCAAATTTGAATTATGAGTTCTAGGCTCGGTTAAGGGCTTGTTCCGTCACCTTACAAAAACGACAATCAGAATTTGAACGAACTTATTCGAAGGTGGTTAGGCCAGAGTTACTCTCCTTCTAAAAGTCAACTCTACCAATTAAAAACATTCAAAATCCAGTCGCAATTTCAACTCAGCGACAATCAATGTCAAAAATGTATTTAAGAGGCATTTTTGACAGATTGATAATGAGGTTTTAATGCAATCGTTTCTAACTTCGCGTAACTTTACCACTCGGATATTTTGTTTATGTGTGTGTGTGTGTCTGTGGCATTGTAGCTCCCGAACGGAAGAATCGATTTTGATTTGAGTTTTTTTTTGTTGGAAAGGTGTATTAGTCATTTGTGTTCTTAGCTGTGTTTGATGTAAATCGGTCCAAGATGGCTGCCGCCGGGGTTTTTTATTTTTTTATTTAATTTTTAAGTATTTCGATTTTTGGGTACAGAAAATAATAGTTATTGATAGTAGTTTTTGTTTTTATTATTTAGTATAATAGTAATTTAGCGGGTTAGCCGTGTAAATAAAACAGACAGGAACTAGTAGAACTTCCTTATTCATTAAATCAGAGTACGTTTATATTGTTTCTTTGCATTTTTCTTTAAGTAAATATATTTGCATAATATTATAATAAATGTTAATGAGATATTTCCTCTTAAGCAATAAAACAAGTGTTCGTAAATAATTATAACTTAGGTATATTAATACATTCATACTTACTTATGCAAATTGATTCCTACAAGTCTCCATTGCTGTGGCTCATAATTTATCTACGTGCTATGATTTTGTATAGGTATTTACTAATCATATGGAACCAGTATTAATATTACCCTTGACCTAGTTTAGTTCAGGGGTTTAGGCACGTTATGTATATTTATTAAACATAATCAATAACATAATAATATGTTTCATACCGATTTTTGCACACAGCGGCTAATCTCAATGGAGACTAGCCAAGTATAGTGTGATGTGAGGGCACGTAGGTGTATTGTGCATCAACACGTCACGTATAGTACATAGTTTAAGTTAAGGCAAATAAGCTGTGTTCGTAGTCTTAGTATTAGCATAGAGCCACGTACTATCTATGTATATAAATGCCACCAACTAAAGGATATGGAGTAGTAGCTGCTGGGAGCTCAGCAGTTGACTCTCGCAGTAGTACACATCGACGTCCCCCGCGAATAATCCGGTAATGACCTATTACGGGGTTTTTCATGTTATGCGTTTTTCGGCATCTAGAAGTTAAAATACACCATGTAATTTTTTTTCAGAATTTTTCTATCTTTATTTACGAAGATATGAAAAACTACGCGTTTATTCCACAAAAATTCATTAAAATGTATTTTAAACGAATAATATGGTTTTAAATCTTTACGAAAAAAAATATCAATATGATTTGACAGTAAACATTGTTACGATATTATTCGGGTAAATAGTTTTCTACCTTATTTAATAAGTGCTAGTACAGGCTTATTCGGGGTTTTATTAAGAAAACGATTTCCAGCTACATTCATTATCGAGTGGCTTCTTACACAAACGAACTATGTTTTGCAGAAATATAAAATCGAAATAACAATTGAACCTGAATCTCCCGACACTGACAGCATTACTGTTGATAAAGCTATAGAGATAGATAGGAAATAGATAGGAAATTAAACGCAGATACAACACACTCCAAAGTTCTGCAAGGGGTTCTAAAGGAAATACCACTCCTGGAGGCACCCATGGACAGAACTTCATGTCACCACATCTTTGATCGAAGATATGATATCCAACTCAAAGTGGAGGCTGAAGATTTCTCTGGCATCAATGAAGTTAGGATATACACGGACGGATCTAAAACCATATATGGTACTGGAGCTGGCGTCTTGTCGAACGACTCAAAATTTCAACAACTTTAGACAAACTAAACACAATCTTCCAAGCAGAATGCATTGGTATCACCAGAGCGGCTCAAGCAGTTGCAGCCAGAGACGTCAGAGATCTCAATATCAAAATTATCTCCGACAGTGCATCGATGCTTTAAGCGCTACAAAACAACATTGTAACTTCTGCCCTCGTTTTGGAATGTCATAACACACTCCAACACATTGAGAACACAAACAAAGTAACCCTGCAATGGATAAAAGGGCATAGTAAATCACTGGGTAATGACGCAGCCGATGAACTGGCTAAAAAAGGTACTAAGACAACTGTATACGGTCCGAAACCGCTGCTGCCCATATCCCAAGCCCTGGAAATAGAATCATGGCTGCGTAAGAAAACCAAGGAAACACACCAAATGGAATGGAGAAACAGTGTAACCTGCAGGCAAACAAAGAATGCAGTTCCGGAAGCATCAAAAAGACTTGCCCGCAGCCTTATTAGATTGAAACGGGACAAAATCCGCAAGATCATAGGCATCATAACCGGCCACTGTCCCCTAAACAAACACCTATTCACCATAGGTGTGATAGCCCTCTGTGCAGAGGATGTATGGAGGCGGAAGAAACACCACAGCACGTGCTCTTGGAGTGCAGAAGTGTGGCGGATCAACGGGCACGGACTCTTCAATCGCCGGCATCGCTCCCCGAAGCCTGCAGCAGTCTGAAAAGGCTGCTGGCATTCTGGGAGGACCTGGGATGGTTGGAGTAATTTTGAGGATATTTCTTTACACGTACAATGGCCCAATAAAGAGGCTAAGTGCGGAAATAGCCCAGCTAACCTAACCTAACCTAAAGCTATAGAGATAAACACCGATTCAAACAATCTATAAGATGAAGAGCAAAATGAACGACTTAATGCAGAAAATAGTTTAATAAATGACTGTGAAAAAGACACAAGTTTGCGAAGTGTATAATGAAGAGAATTGAATTAAAGTATTGAATTAAAGCCAGCATACGACAAGCCCCTCCCTATTAAAAAAGCTTTGTATAATGATCTCTCCACCATTATCACCCATTTTATAGGAACTTAAGCTTTTGTGATACTGAATCATGTCACGATGAGGATTCTGATTAAGATTTTTTTAACTGTAATAGGACCTTATTATAATTTTCATGATTGTGTAATCATGTGTAATAGTCGTGTCTTCAGTGCAGTGTCTATTTTTTATGATAATAATAACTATCATGTTTTGTCAAACTAACCAAAGTTGTTTAATTAACTAGAATGTCCTTTATTTCATAAAATAATCATCAAATAATACTTAAGTAAACTATTCGAACAAACAGTAATAGTCATAACAATAAAATGTACGTTACTGTTAAACTATCGAATAACCTAATAATAGCATTTTACAAATTTTCAGTATACAAAACAAATTACACGAATAATAGCGTAACACGATTTTACCGTTGCCGTCGAAAATATAAATTTACACGAATAATATCGCAACAAGATTTTACTGTTGCCGTCGAAAATATAAATTTACACGAACAATATCGTAAGTGACATTACCGACCAGAGTTTGACCTACACTAATATAGTAAAATGCATCTAGCTAAATTATAACGAAGCCCTTGGGACTATTTAAATTTTGATGAAATTACCAGATAGCTGAAAAAATTAGCTTCCATATGCGATATAAAAAGTCTCTGATACTTGTTGTTTAATGGAGTTATTAAGGAAAAATGGTTTTTTATTTTTCCTGAACATTTACACTTTTACGATTACCGGATTATTCGCGGGGGGCGTCGACATCATGTTGTTTACTTAACCCTTCCTCCTCCCCGCATCGCATGGCGACCTTGCCAGTCGGCTGGACGGCGTTATAGTTGCCCGATCGGGGGCTAGTCAGAGTCGCAGTTTAAGTCGATTTCGGTCAGCTTCACGTCACGTTGGGTCACGGGCCATGGGGGGCACGACATCTAAGGAAGAGGTGATTATCGCTCAGACGGCAGCGGGTGGTTCGAATGCCGCAACGGTTACGCAGGAGCAGCTGACAGCTATCAACACGGTGCTGTTGTTTATTGCTGTGTGTTTGGCGGTTGTCATCGTTGGTGTGGCAGTCCGGATGTATAGAAGATGTCACCAGAATTGGATCGAGGAAAAGATCAATCAGCGGGAGGTTCGTAAAGCTGTGCAGATGGCCTGACCAGGGACGGACGGAGTGACGAGGGAAGTAAGTGATTCCAATGTGAGCTTAAGTGTTGTGGCGGGTGCTTTACCCGACATAGGAATCGAACCCAGGACTCCACGCTTAGCAGTCACGCTTGTGATGACGAGTCTAACGGGTAGTCATTTCTTTTTACCTTTGACTTAATAAAACTACTACACCAGGGGTCTCCAACTTAAAAAGACCTAAGATCGACTGTGTACTGACCGGATTCTGTGCCATCTACCAATTACATAATCAGAACTTCTCCATAAGGGTCCGTTCACACAGACCGGCTCGGAGAGCATCGGCGCACATTTTTTCTTTTCACATAGACCGGACGCAATCGGAGCCGATCGGCTGCACGCGAACGAGAAAAATTACGCGATCGGAGCCGGTCGGCTCCTCTTATTATTTCACACCAAGCGCGTTCAAGCATTTTAATGACAAAAGCAGTGCACATGCAAAAATAAACCTTACTACAAAAACTAAAAACTCTGTTTTCAACGTGATAAGAATCTGCTCTCCTCTCCGAGCCGGTCTGTGTGAACGGACCCTAAGGTTGACATTGAAATCGCATAATATACTGATAGAGAACAGTTTACTTACGAGTAGGTAGTAGAAATTTAACTACTCAACCAATGTTGATGAAATTATGTGGTACAGGGTAAGTTTGAACCCTAAGAATGAACATAGGCTACTTTTTATACGTTAAGGCGGACGAAATCGCGGGCAAAATCTAGTGTAACATATATACGTAGTAACAATTTGGTACCTATAGCTATGTTCTCTGGAGGCACGAGCTTCGAATATAAATAGCACAGCAGTGTTGTCGTGAGCATCGCTCGGGCAATGAACTTGGGACAACACGCCGTGAAACACACGATACCTTTATTTACTTTCTGAGCTTTTGTTTACAAATATTTAGAGAGATACGAAATGGAAGATTTTGTCTGAATATGGAGATGAAAGTGGTACCACAGGACTTATCCTTTTTAATAGGGTGTCAAAATATTAGTTGGTAATTGATAAGATAAAGTCAAAGTCAAAGTCAAAAACATTTATTTCAATTAGACCATTTACAGGCACTTTTGAATTGTCAAGAAGTCTGTCAGTTAGTCCTATATGAATAAGATAATTCTTTATTGATATGATTATTTGGAACATCTTCTATCTAAATATATAAAAGTGAAAGGTCACTCTCACTCATCAGGAAATATCGAATACCGCTTAAAAGTATAAAGATGAAATTTGGCAGGGAGGTAGTTTGTAGTTAATAGATGTCCCTCAGTGCGCATTCACGGAGACGCGGGGCGTCGGGCGTCGCGTGCGGCGTGGCGTCTCGCGGCGGGAAAATTAGTACATCTAAAATCGCTTCTCCGTGAACGCTCTCATACAACGCCCTATTTGAATTTAGAGCGGGCCGTCCCGCACGACGCGACGCCCGACGCCTCGCGTCTGCGTGAACACGGCCTAAGACGTCCCTAAACAGGGGTCCGACATTTACGCGGTCAGGGTCGCGGGTAAAAGCTAGTTCTGTATAAAATTTACCCTAGACCCCACGCTAGGGTATCCTATATCATCATGTCCAGCCTCTTCCGCCTCATTTCAAGAATATATGGAATACAAATATACATTTATTGATGAATTCGACCCCAAATTGGCGCCTTTCACCACCATAGCACAAAAGACTTAGCTTTTGTCATATAATACGTATAGCGCACTCTTTGTGTATGGAATGACTGAGTTCAACATTAATAACTTAACTTTTTGTCGCACCGTTGCACACGCTAAGTTCCCAGTACCTCACACTGTGGCTGTACTTAATGATCTCTTGGATTCTAATCCAACAAACGATCTGTTGAATGGACGAAGATTTTATTGGCGTGTCTAAAGAGGAATTTTTGGGGAATGAGTCGGTACCTCAAGCTTGTTTGTATTTTCTTTTATCTTTCTTTTTTCAATGTTAAGTTATGTGTCTTTTATGTAATTGGTTACAACTATTAACGTTATTTTGAAAGTAAAATAATCTTTATTCTCTCTTTATTTCTTTTTTGAAAACTGCGAGACTCAAATGGCAATGTCAAAGTCAAAGTCAAAGCATTTATTTCAATTAGACCATTTACAGGCACTTTTGAATAGTCAAGGAGTCGGTCAGTTAGTCCGAAAAATGAAGCTAGTTGCTCGTTCCAAAACGGAGGTAGGCCTCTATGGAGAAGAACGAGCAAGAAACTCCACGGCACTCTTTTAAATTAGGTTTTTACAAAATCCTGGTTACATTATTCTTGTTGATTCTACATGTGATTACAATGAAGATGAATATAAAACAGTAGTTAAAAATAATAAAAATAAAGATGTAAGCCATAGCAGGTAAGAGATGACCAATCCCAAATCCCAACTCCCAACAACAGCACGCGTTCATGAGCATGACGCATGGATCAGCACCACCTAGATCAATCATCATGGAGGGAGCTAAATAATCCAACACATGCGCCACCATCAGCGAGACATTTGAGTGAGCATGACAAGCTCTCAACTGCCATGCTCATTAGGTCAAAGCACATAGTAAATGGGCAGGGCACATAGCTCGTAGCGTAGACGGCCGTTGCGGTTGTACCTAAGGCTCTCGAGTGGCGACCACGTGCCGGAAGCCGCTGTGTGGGAAGGTCCCCCACGAGGTGGACTGACGACCTGGTAAAGGTCGCTGGATGCGGGCAGCGCAGCATATGATATGATGATGATAATGATGATGATTTTTTTATTGTTTGGGGGTTATAAATTAAGTTCAATTAACATGAGTGACAACGAAGCTTCTTTACTTATCACCTACAGTAACAAGGACTTGTCGTGATGGCCCAGTGGTTAAAGCGCCCGCCACTCATGCATAAGGTTGTGGGTTCAAATCTGGGCAAGTACCAATGTGAATTTTTCAATTCATATGTACTTTCTAAAGTATGATATCACTGGCATCGGTGAAAGAAAACATCATGGGGAAACCTGGACTTACTGTTCCACTCAAACCATGTCAGAGGCCCTTGAAGCGGTTTAGAAACTCTGACGTCTAGGGTGTGTGGGGTCGTAAGACCTTACTGCCCACACGATAAAGACAAAGAAGAAGGATTGCAATAAATGATTTGATTTGGACGTTTTCACCTCGATTTGAACCGTAACCTCAAAGTTAACTATAAGTTTAAAGGGCCCTCGATTAATTGAGCAGTTAACTATGGAGGTCAGGGTACAATTTAAGTTAACTGATCAGAATGTCTTATGTAACGTTATATGAGCTTGTAGTCTGTCTAACTAAACCTGTTTGTGAATGAAGCCACCGAATGTTCTGTAGGATGTACGTCATATCCTTACATTTTTTTAGTGACATAAGGTTACTCGTCTTTAGTAGGTAAACTAGTAGAGCCTTGATGTTAACATATTATTTCTAAAATTGGGCTTGAATTGCGTAATCTTGTCTAAATTATATGAGAAACCGCAAGATTGTAGTAGAGAAGACTTCTATCATTGTCTGTAAGTATCTATAACAATGTGGAATCTGGAAATTTTTTAGGGAGATCTAGAGATGGAGTATGTAAGGATCGTAGCAGGTAGCGTTCTGTGGTTTCTGCCTACCCCTATGGGAAAAAGGCGTGAGTTTATATATGTGTAGATCTCTGCTGAAAAGCAAGACAATAACAAAATAGGAGTGTCACTCATACTCATCACGAAATATCGAAAACCGTTTGACGAACAAAGATGAAATTTGGCTGGAAGGTAGTTTATAGTTAGTAGACGTCCGTCGAAGAGCGAAAGATTGTATTTGAACTGAACATTTTTCTACAACGAAACTTTCTCCTCTGTCAAACATAAAAAAACAAGTGAAATCTTCTTTCTTCTTTTAAATTCAAAGGAGTTCCTTAAAGGAGTACCTACGCGTGTTGGCGTGAACACAGCCTTTTAGGCCACCTTCACATTACGTCGCAAGCATTGCGGCAGCAGCGCGGCAGCCGCAAATTTGGATTTTCATACAAAATTTACCCTTACTGTTCATACTGTTCCACTGCAAGGCAGTGCGTCCAGATTAAGTAACATGTTGAAAAGCTTTTGGTAAAATACCTTCATATTATGGGTATTATTCAACAATGCAATGAAAGACGTTAAATAACCACGTTTTTATAACAAGTTATAATAAATGTTATAATAATACGGGCTGTAACAATACACGTGTTATCTCATCGCCACAACATAACATAACATCACGCCTGTAATCCCCGAAGGGTTAGGCAGAGGCGTACCTATTGGTACACCCACATTTCGCCAGTTATGTTTAAGTCCCATGTAATAGTCGTGAGCCTATTGCCATCAACCGGGCACAAATCCAGACTCCGAGGTTGTTACTGAGAAATTTCTGATGAAAAAACCCAATAACCGTTTTTTTTTAACTACGCATACTGCCCAGCAAACTAATTAACATTGAGCAGAAAATATTGCTGGGAAATAAGTTTTATTTACCTATATTATGGTAGGTAGTTCGCAAATGAAACGCACGCAAAACATTTTGCTTTGGGTGCATCCAAAAGTTCATGGGGAGTATTTAAAGTTAAGTTAGAGATTATATTAATTTCGGGACATCGCCAAGCGACTGGTCGACTCTTCACATGGCCAGAGGGCTGGCCTTTTCAGCCAAAGAATCAGCATTGCCATACAACGTGGCAATAATACTGTCAGCCTTTTGGGCACTTGCCCCATTGACAGCGACGCGAACGAATTTATTGATGCCCTATAAGGTATCTCCTTTCTGTCTTTTTTTATAAATTGTACAAACTATATAATTATTCTTAGATATTTCAAACTTGCTTTCGTAAAAAAACGTACCTTTGATCTTTGTATGGTGCAGAACAAAAATATTATCGCAATGATGGAAAGAACATTGTAATTTTCGGTTATGTCTAATTTATAAATGTACAGTCAACCAAACAGATAGGTATAGGGTCGTCCGATGAATGTCTTCGATTGAAACTTTATCAATGAACTGTTTATTGTCTAGTTTTTAAATTAAATTGCATTTGAAAACATCCATTGGTTTCTAAGGAAACTTCAACTATATCTGACGACCCTGCATACCTATCTCTTTTGATGACTGTACATACTAACCTACACCATTCAAATTAGCAACAAAACAGGTCTTTATCATATCCTTACGTTCACTCTCGATACATATATTATGCAAATATCCAAAATTTTACTAGTTTAGAATTGGCCACGTTCATTATTAGGCTATTAAAGGCCTATGAAGGTTCATAGTGTCGGTCATGGTTAGGACATTGGCCTAATTTGGACCAGCAATGGCATCGTGTCATGTAGACTGTCCCAGTTGTATAGTGAGACACGTTTCGTTTCACCTTTCACATGTTTTCATTACTTCCTTGTCGCTCCAATGTCATTTACTAGCAAATTAATTCAAAACAGGTTCAAAAAGGTCGGTTGAATGGGTTTAGTTGTGCCAAATTGAACCGAGACACGTCAAAATTGCTGATTAAAAAAAACGAATTTTGTAATCAAAGTCAAAACATTTATTTTGAATAATCCACGTGAGTTGAGGATGTGTATTGAATTGTTATTGCTGAATAGTATTGTAACATTGGCATATTGAATTCGTTTGACGTATGTACTTAATTTATATAATAAAAATGAATTACTAAATGTGTTGCTAAGTGCAAAACTCGAAAACGGCTGGACCGATATGTCTGATTCTTTTTTTGTTGTATTTGTAATTTTCCGGACAAGGTTTTTATGGAAGATTTTTTTTAGAAAAAGCCACCGGTTATGTCGGTTGCGTCCGGGCGAATCCGGGGCGGTTCGTTAGTTAATTATATTATTAAAAAATTGTGGGTTGGGTTGTTTTGGAAGAATTAAGCTTAAATATATATGAATCAGTCAATTTGATGATGGTTTAAGACGAAGAATACACCAAAGATATAGTCCGCTGCCAACTGACTGCAGAACGCCAATTCTACTAATTAAAAACGTTCAAAATCTAGTCACAATAATTATCATGTCAGCGACAATCAAAAAAATGTTAGTCAATTAAATGCATTTTTGGTAGCCTTAGACAGATTAGATTACTGACTTCTAGATCGTTTCTAAAAGTTGTATAATTGCCTTGAATTGATTGATGGCTGACTGTCAGCAAGCGTTACGTTTGGTGCAAACGCGGCTTAACGCAGACTTGGTAAAAGGCCGAGATGTTAGGAATGCATGTTTAAACTATCAAATTGCGAGCGTTCCAGATCGTTTGATTCGTGGCAGTTGTTAGTGTTATTGCCGCTGTAAACCGGCTTGGTGCGGCACGCTCTAGCGATATCAACAATTATGGAAATAGTAGATAACTAGGTATACGATGGTGTAGTAGTTTGTAAGTTGCTTGCTTTTACCGCATCAACAATCTCTTGTTAGTATTGTTCATAATATCACGCTTGTAATCCCGAAGGGTTAGTCAGAGGTGTACCTATTAGCACAACCACATTTCGCCAGTTATGTTTAGAGGGCTAGCCTATTGCCATCAACCGGACACAAATCCAGGCTTCGAGGCTGCTACTGAGAAATTCCTGATGGGAAAACCCAATAACACTTTGCCAGACCTGAGAATCGAACCCAAGACCTCATGCTAAGCATTCGCGCTTTGTGACCACTAGACCAACGAGGCAGCTTTAATTAAAACAACATTCATTTTACACAAATGCAGTTATTTAATCCTCTTTATGCAGTTATGCATTCACTGAGCACAGTCTCAAAGTCAGTCAAACAAAATACCAACTTGCATAATATAATATTATCATCTCATCTCGCGGCGCTTCCGCAGATCTGATAGACGCAGACGGTTTTATGTAACATGTCATATTTATACTCATATTATGATTATTCTTGACCCTTTTCACACACTGTGAAATATAACAGCAATATTAAATAATACCAGCCCATTGTCCTACTGCAGGGCAAAGGTTTCTTCTCATACAGAGAAGGCATGAGCATTGATCACTACGCTTGCTTAAGGCGGATTGGCGATTACAGACTTTATAGTTTAGGATTCTGTAATTTTATTGATGACAATATTGTTAAGTATGTATTTATATTTCTTTTTTTTATTGTATTTTATCTATTAATTTATTGTTGCTTTTATTTTGTGTGTAAAAAATCCATTCAGATACAAATTATTGTTATTGAATAAATAAATAAATATATATTCCTCACGATGTTTTCCATTACCAATATCAGCGATCAGCGATGTCCAAGATCTAAATATCTAAAAGCAAAAGGTTACTCACTCACTCATTCATCAATCACGAAATATCGAAAACCGTTTGACGTATAAAGATGTTTGGCAGGGAGGTAATTTATAAGTTAGTAGACGTCCGCTAAGAAAGGATTTTTCAAAATTCACCCCCGAAGGGGATAAAACGGAGGTCTAAAGTTTGTATTTTGACGCGGACGCAGTCACGAGCAGAAGCTTAGAAATAAACTTAGAAAGTATATAATATGAATGAAAAGTATATAAAAAAGTGACATTAATGCCTGTACCTGGCTGCGAAGCAACAGCTTCGTGCACGGGAGGTGATTCAGACATTAAATACATACATAAACTCACGCCTTTTTCCCATGGGGGAAGGCAGAAACCACAGAACGCCACCTGCTACGATCCTTACATACTCCTTTCGCCTTTTCTTTAGACATGAAATAATGCAAATTAATTACCAAATAATTTGATTTTGACGTTTTTGCGATAGTGTTTTTCCGTAAGTCAATGACATACCTTTTGGGCGTTCAATTTGTCATTTGTAAGATTACTTTTGACACAGCATTAAGGGGAAACCATGATTTATTTTAAGATTAAAATGGAATCGGGAGATACATGGGTATGATGTAGGGTTTCTGTAAGATCTTTTTTGTTTTATTAACTTATTTTGTGATTTGCTGAAACATGTAAGCTGTGTAGTAAAACCAACCCGAGTTTATGGACGCAAAAACCCTTCAAAATATTCCAACAACTAACTAAGCGTTGCCATTCAACATGGCTATGCCCCAGTCGTTTGGCCACATTTTTTAATGCCATTTAGTACTTACTTTTACCTATTTTTATTATTATTTGTTTATAGGGTTCCATATCTCAAAAGATAAAACGGAACTCTTATAAGACCACTTCGTGGTCTGACCGTCCGTCTGTCTGTCTGTCAAGACTTTCTTTTTCGGGAACGCGTGGAGGTGTCGAGTTGAAATTAAAACTATATATTTAGGTCTACAACCTCTGGTTTTTTTGGTTATCATATTTTATTTATTAAATCTGTTAATATAGAGGGAGACTGACTAAGAAACCAAATCAGATAAAATCAACAGGTAAGTAATAGGCGATAATTTATGCACATAGGTAACATTAAACTTTTTACTGATCTTTTTATTCAAAGATGGATCCATCATTATACGAATGCAAAAAAAAAAACAGTGTTTACAAGTCACTACCGCACCGTAGAGGTGTAAGAAATATTGCAAAACAAGTTTATGTAACGTCTATGGGCGACTGTCTCACAAGTGTGCTGCAATTTATTAGTGGGAACGATTGTCGCTTGGTTGTACCGACGCTTTTTATCACATCAATTGGTAAAGCCTTCAATATTCTGTTCTTCACATGTTTCGTTTGATGGCCTTTGAGATGTTTGATGACGAGGCTGGCCCTATATTTGGGCAAAAAACATCACCTTTGCCATACAACGTAGCAATGTGGAAGCTTTACGTATTTGGGCTTTATTATTCAAACTCAAAATGTTTATTTCGGATAATAACAATCCATATTTATGCAAAATATTTTCTCAAATCGAACCCAGCTCCAGAGATGAGCACAACAAACAAACTCTTCAACTTGATGATATAGCATAGATAGACGACAAATGACAATATAAATTAAATCATGTGGGAAATAATTTTTAATTTACATTCTTTTAGTTTCTTGTAGTATTAGTTCTTTTAGTCACAAGTTGGGATGGTCTTTCAAAACGAAACATTTTACAACATTCTTGTAACATTTGTAAGATCATAAAACCAGTTTATAAAACTTTTGCTTGATGCAGACAGCTTTTAATCTCTGCAGTTGATATGATCATGTTCTCAGAACGTGTTTCTATAAACAACGATGATTACATTCATTATTTTTCTCTAGGTTGTCTGTACCTACTTTAATGTAAAAATATTCTCACGACTGAATTTTGGTTACGGAGATACACATGAATCATGATACATACTCGTACACAAGTGTATGAGCAAACACAGGTGCAATATAACAAACTAACACGACCGGAGAGATTAGGCGCAGGACAAATTGGGTATTTGACACCACCACCCTACTCTCCCAAGACCTCATGCTCAAACAAACAAACAAGCAAATAAATTGATCTATATCTTTATCTTCAGCACTAGAACAACGAGGCATTCATACATACTTTTTGAACTGTCAAAACGCAATTCCACCATAGATTTTGTATACATCTAATTTTACTTTTAATTGAAAATAGATCGGGATTCAGGTCTAAAATAATGTACTTTTATAAGACGTTATATGTCTTCAAATTATTGGTTAAATGGTATCAAATACCCAATTACTTGTTTAACTAATTAATACTTGTTTTTTGGCTTGAGCTTTTGTAAATAACATTTTTAATGTTATTTGCGTCACTTTCCCGGGAATAAATAGTTTTTCTTTCTTTGAAATAATTTACATTTATCCCTAGTGCGTACCTAAGCTTCCCTGGGCCAAACAGAGTCCAGCAGATTAAATTCACATTACACCATCTCCCGAAATCCCAGCTGACAGCCTTATATCACGAAGGTCTCATATTATTATGTCATTAAAAAGCGTCATCTCCGAAACGGCTCCACTATTTACAACGCTTGACCGAACGGAAGACGTCATTATAATGTCGTAAAAGATTTACGGTATTTTAAATGCGATCGTCCCAAATTGCGTGGAGATAGGTATGGTTAATGTTAATGGGACTTTATAAGGCTTTTTTCAGGTGGTGAAAATCATCAAATGACTCCTTCCGCCCTGGGTGGGGCGGAAGGGACTGTCAGACTTTTACTGACTAAAAAACCACCCTGTTCCTTCTGGTGCCATTTACGTTCCGGGGCCACGGTATCCTGTTAAGACGTCCCGCGACTCCGGGTGGGACTTTATAAGGCTGAAGTGTGAGGTTATTAAGAAAGTTTACTGTTACTACGTAATATGTAGAAATAAATCTTTTTATTTCTTTGTAAATGTTAATTATGTGTCTATGAAAATAATACTTGTTGTAGCTTTTTAATTTATTGTAATATATATTTATTTAAAAACTCACCCCCTAAGGGTTAATTTTGGAAAACGGGAGGCTGACATAATTATTGGCAATCTAATCGTGTTTTCCCTTACAATTTTTGAACCCCCGTTTGATCCCATTAGGGGATGAATTTTGTAAAATTCTTTCTAAGCGCATGCCTAAGTAACACAATAACTATCAGCTCAATCAGCTCAGTGATTTCTCAAAAACACAGTCACAAATGAATGAACGTAGATAAGGCGAAAGGAGTGTGTAAGGATCGTAGCAGGTGGCGTTCTGTGGTTTCTGCCTACCCCCAAGGGCAAAAGGCGTGAGTTTATATATGTGTACAGTCACAGATAAGCGGAATAAAAATATTATTTACCGATGAAAAGCCCTGATTTCTACACAAGTAAACGTACTACATAGAAAACAAAATATAAATGAATTTACAATGTTACTTTATTACCTATAACTTGAACGACACCTAGTTGCAATGATTATCATAATGACTATTATCTGGACTATGGTCCCCAACTAATTGTACGCGCCATTGTTCCGCTGAGAACATCCAATGCAGTCTGACGGGTTATTACTGGAAGCTGTATCCACTGTTAAAGACGGCACGGTATTATATGAATGAATAAGGTATATGATATTTGAAAATTATACATCATTATACAGTATGGGGATCACATATATGCAATAAATTATACGACATACTTGTTATCGCCTTTTCTGACGATATACAAAAAAATTAACGAAATCGGTCCAGTAATTAGGTCAAAAAGTAGAGTTTTAATTTTGAACAAATTTAAACACTCTGTAGAATTGGATCAATTTTTTGTCGTAAATCTCAAATTTTCAAACGAATCAAAAAGCCGCGCCAACAGAACAGTCAACAGAGAACTGTCAACAGAGTGTTTACTTTAACTGAATTTATTTTGATATTTATTTTGTTTGAAAATTTTACTTTTTTAATTTTCGGTTTTCGATTTAAAATTTAATTAAGCTATACTTCTGTGGACTAGTATTACTTGAGGTTTCATTTATTGCCTAGAAGTGAGTTCCATACCGTATATACTTTTGTACATTTCAATTTATTTACGTAAATATTTTGGCTAGTTTTGCGTGGAAAATTCGCCTGTCCCTATTAACAAGGTCGGATATGCAATTTTACTGATTTTGGTTTTATTGCACTATAAACCTAAAAAAAGCATTATCTTTCAGTATCTTTAACAAAAAGTTATTATTTTCTCATAGTTTTTGATATAACCACGTTAACAAAGTCGTATATGGCACGACTGTCCGTTAACAATGATCGATGTTTAAAGTCAAAGTCAAAGTCAAAGTCAAAGTCAAAAAGTTTATTTGTGAAACATAGGTATACAGAAGGTCAAACATGTAAAATAGTGCGCTATGTTTTGTCTTAAGACATACAAATACTATAACATGCACAATAAATATGCTAAAAAATTTACATTAATAAAAAAGAAAGAGAAAAAAATAAACCATTATAATATTAATAAAGATTAGATAATTATGTCAAAACTTAAAGTGCATCATTAATAATTATAAATCTTTATCGTTTAAAAACTCGTCTATTGTATAGTAGCATTTGTCAAGAAGTAGTTTTTGCAGTGCTGTTTTAAATTTTGACAGTGGCATTATTTTTACAGAATTTGGAATTTTATTATATATTCGTGGAGCTACTCCGAAGAAGCTTTTATACATCAAGGCAGTCTTACATTTTATGTTACATAATTGATTTACTTACGACGTTTTTAGCGGGGCGCGAGGAGAGGATGCACTGTCGGTTGTGGCAGTACGAATCATGTTGTAGGGGCGCACGTCATGTGGTAGTTTAGTGCTTATTCATTTAATTAGTGTTCCTATCAAGCTAAATACAATTTAATTTCTGTTCTTTTGGATTGATATTTACTTTTAAAATAAATATATTGAAATTAATATAATAATACTTTATTTACAATTCATTCCATTTTAAATACGACAAAAACTTGACTAGAACTTCCTATTAAAAATGATGTATGTGGAACTTACGACAATTTAATCGATAAGTTTTTCCAAGTAACTTTGTAGGATATGACAGATCCGACTAAATAAAATGTATCCAATACCGTTATGAAAGTCATTTCTGACTTTTTATCTATTTAGAAAAGGAAAAATAATATTATATTACTATGTACATAAGCTTTAAAACGTATATACATTTATAGATTTTTTTTGTAAACCTAGTTTTTATATTTAAAAAATTATAAGCAATTTAAACTTTGACGCGCTCTCCTGTAAAATTACTGATTTGCAGATCCAACATTGTTAATAGGGACAGGCGAATTGTAGTAATAATATTTTTTTTTGTTTTAATTAAAAATATATCCAATAATGGATCTAATAGATATCTTTTATCTTTTGTAAGTTTTTTTCAGGGGATGTCATTTAAATAATTCATCCGACATTTATAACACAGGTATACAGGGCACAAACAGGTAAAACGATTATTTTAATCTACGAATGTATCGCGAGCGCGTACGCAACCATCGGCACACATCACAGATTCGCACGCACGTTCGCACACATCATAATAAGACTTCGTTACACCATTATAATAATAGTTTTTTCGTACCACTTGCTCAAACAAGTGACATTCTATGCCACAAAAAGCGAACATAACAATAGTTATTTTTAATCTGTTAAAAACAGGGAAAGAAAATTGTACCGAATTTCATTCATCCTCTAGGGAGAGAATGTGATTTAAATTTGGAATACTTACCGAAATTTATACTGCACTACATCTGTGTTTACACCATTGAATTTGTATTTAAAAAGCATTATACATCTTTTTGAAAAAGGAATACGCATTTATTATGCAGTTATGATTATTAAATAAAATTACGAAAACCGACGAGGCCGTATGAGCTTGATGCGTTTGCTTTTCCGACAAAAAATGTTAGTCTAGGAATTTGCCGCGTTTTTGTTTTCTTCAAATACATAAACGTTAAGTTTATTTTAATTTATTTTTATAAATAACTTAATGTTCTAAAATGCATATCTCATATTATAATTGTGTTAATTTTTTCGCAAATGGTAAGAAAAGTAGAGTATTTTCCTCGGTGATAAAGCTGTCTTAGTCTTGAGTGAACTTAAATCCCTCGCTACACTCAGGACTCGCCTTAAATCCCTCGCTTCGCTCGTGATTTAAGTTTTTAACACCCTCGCTACGCTCGGGAGTAAACCTCGAGTCCTTCGTTACGCTCGCGATTTAAATCGTCACCCGCGACAGAAGACACTGCTTTATCCCCTTGGTTAATAATCTACTATTATATCTACAATGTGTCGATACTCCCTATACTCAGATAAAACAATGTATCTCATACCGATTGACATCTCACAATGATGGGAAAAATAAACAAGAGAATTGTAATGGTAACACACACAGTAGATAGCAATACTAACTGTTAACATAATATTGTATTTGTTGACTCATCTAGTAAGTAAAGCATAAATTGTAAGACAATAATAATGATTGTGAAACAAAATTAGTGTAAACAACACCTGGAAAGATTAGCTTTTAGTTATCTATTTCACTTCCCAACTAGCAAAATAAATAACTAATGCGTCGAATTGAACACTACTATAAAACTGTTAACTGCTACAAAACTACACACATCAAAAGTGTCTAGGGATCAACATCCCTAACATTTGTTAGGGATGTTGATCCCTAGACACTTTTGATGTGTATATTATAAAACCTTTACATGTCTGTCAGTTGTACCTATAATGCAAATACATACATACATACATAAACTCACGCCTTTTTCCCATGGGGGTAGGCAGAAACCACAGAACGCCACCTGCTACTATCCTTACATACTCCTTTCGCCTCATCTACGTTCATACATCTCGTCATACAAGCACGCCGGTTACGAGTACTGCGCACCTGACCTGCAAATACTGTACAACTTTTTGCTAGTTGGGTTTTTATTACCTGTCTGCAAAGATGGGTTAATTTAATAAATTTACTCAAGTCCCACATAATGAGACACAATTGATTTTCTATTGTTTTGACTTACCGGTAAGTCAGCCGGGGCTTGACCGGATATTATATGTACAGCTGCGCTCCTTTCAGGAGGTAAAAGATTTGTTTATTAGGCATTCTCTAACAACTAACCAAAGGTCTGGTTTAGGCAGGCAAGGCGATGAACTCGCATGCACACAGTGATATAGTCACATAATTATGCAACAGGGCGATTCTGTCCTTTGAAAGTGGTATATTCAGAAAAATACTGGCCAAAAACTTAAAAAACCGGTATTTATTAATTATTGACCAGGTGTCGTAATTTTATTTGATTAAAAATTATGTCTTTTATGACAACCTCTGATTACGTTGCAAAACTGCACCTTGTTTAATAAGAATTTGTCTTAAGGCTGGGCGCAAACGTCCGGTTTCCAGATCAGGTTTCCGAATCAGAAGGCATGTATGTACATACACACACATACATAAATTACACACACATGTAAAAAACAAATTAATGTAAGTATGTGTAATTTATGCATGTGTGTGTATGTAGGTACATACACGCCTCCGGATTCGGAAACCTGATCCGGAAACCGGACGTTTGCGCGCAGCCTTAATGAAAAACTCCTCGTTCTAATTTTGAATCCCATCTATTCTCTCTTTTCCACTGCCAGTATGTCTCAGTGGCAATAAAGGAGGTTGATCAAAGGATGTATTAAGTGATCATGTTGCTTGTATGGTAGACAGATTGCAGCTTGTTATTATTAAAACTAAGGTTACTGCTGATTGATCATATATAATATTTTTAAAATCCTACCTCGAACAAGTATAATTATTTATTTCTCTGCTCTACCAATTCCCACGTGCAGTATTGGACACGAGACTGATGACGTAACGAGTTGGCCAAGCGACCGGCGCGGGCGCAGCTTACGACACACTATGGGAACTGTCGCACATCATTACAATACCTAGCTTTACATGTTTCATTTATTAATTATCAATATTGATTTTTATGAACGAAGAAATTATAATTTGTACTTGGAACTCTAATCGTTCTTTGTTTTAATAAACTAGCTTCTGCCCGTGACTTCGTCCGCATTTTCGCGACTTCGTGCAACTTGAGTGAATTCGCAAGAGTTTTGTTGAAACGATCAGAATTGCCAGTAAAACTAAATCAGCACATAAAACCTTTACTTTTGTTTTAATGATTTTTTTTTTTCTCTGAAATAGGTCAATTTAATTAAAATTCAGTTGGGGTGTCTGAGGTTTTGCGCATTTAACGTTACACGTTGTATTTACTTTTACTTTGTTCTTTTTCTTTTTGTGTTGTTTGTGTTTTAAAAGTTATTTTTAGTGTTATTAATAGTATTAGTCGTAAGTTTTTTTTCAAATTATCTTGCGTGTGTTTGCAAACCACTATTGTATTGGGTCTGCCTGTAAAGATAGTGTGTTTATAATAAATAAATCAATAAATATTTTTTTTTATTACCCAATTTAAGTTACATCTTGGGTTACTGCTCCGCCCTCGGTAGTCATAGCGAGATGTTATATAGCCTATACTGTTTCTCATAAATCTAGGTATAATATTTAAAAAGATTTTTCCAATCCGATTGGTAGTTCAAGAGTTTAGCGCCTACAAACAAACAAAAAACCCTTCAGTTTTATAATATTCGTATAGATAAACCCATACCGTTCTAGTTTATCGTATGTATGTCAATCTCGAATGTCGTAAGAGTCACCGAAGAGATTATATCACAGACGAAGCGTATGTCGATATAGTAGCATCATTTACTATTAAGTAATATGCCATAACTTTTAAGATAAGTAAATGTTTGCCAGAACAGAATTTTACATGGAAAGTAGCATGATTAAGGGATAGTATGCTGCATGGGTTAAGGGAAGATATAGAGTAAAACAAACAGCCAGACCCGAAACAACTGTAGGTCATACAAATATTTGTCCCGCGCGGGAATCGATTACTTAACAAATTCAAACTTAAGGTACTTAAGGTATTTATATGGCAGAGGTGAGTGGCAACGCAGGGAGGGGTCGCCCTAGGAAGACCTACACTGACCTTATTGGTGAGGTTCTTCAGAAAGGTCAGATGCGCAGTACCTACTCGTAACCGGCGTGCTTGTATGATGAGATGTTTGAACGTATGTAGATGAGGCGAAAGGAGTATAAGGATCGTAGCAGGTGGCGTTCTGTGGTTTCTGCCTACTCCCATGGGAAAAAGGCGTGAGTTTATGTATGTGTATGTTCAAACTTAAGTTTGAATGAAACTTTACTTAAGAATGCGCACGGTGGATTCGCGCTTGACGACACTAATACAACAGAATGGTTTCCAAGAGATGGAAATAGATAAAGGGCGTCAGACTACAAGCTGGGAAGGCGAAACCTAAAAAAAATGTAGCCAGCCCAAAAATAAACAAAAATAGCAAAAAATTCGGACAGCCTTGAAGCCTTTGGTAAGCTTGTCTATGTCCGATAAGCTAAACAGGTTGCCGTGTAATTAAAAAAAATAATTATGAATTGTTATTAGAAAAAACTAGTTTTGAATAATGAATGACTGCAATAGAGCAAATTTTTATTTTTATTTAATTATAAAATACACGATCACTGACATCACCAATACTTAAGTAGCGTGATATTATGAGACTTTCTGGAGATGTTGTGATGAAATGAATCGCAGCTTTATACTCATAATTCGTGCTCATAATGCATGTACAAATAAGTGTTTGCAACAATAATAAGTGTTGTATGTCCAATAGGTATCTTAAAAACAAACAACGCTTTTTGAACTTTATGTCAATGCATTTTGATTCACTTTTCATTCACTGCGAATCTTTCTGGGGTGAAAGTACTCAAGAATACAGACAATTTTTATCATGACACCAGCACTTAAAGATAAATGTAAAATACAAGTTAAACACGTAACCCTACTTTTGTGCTCTTCCACAGTCGGGTAAAAAATCAGCTGTTTTATACATTTTGAGCGTGTTGCTGTAAATTAGTATGGAACAGTTCTTTATCCGATGGTGTAATGGTCGCAAAGCGCGATTGCTGAGCATGAGGTTTTGGGTTCGATTCCCAGGTCGGGCAAAGTGTTATTGGGTTTTTCCATCAGGAATTTCTCAGTAGCAGCCTCGGAGTCTGGATTTGTGCCCGGTTGATGGCAATAGGCTCGCCCCCTATTACACGAGAATTAAACATAACTGGCGAAATGTGGGTACACCTCTGCCTAACCCTTCGGGGATTACAGGCGTGATGTTATGTTATGGTCTAATAGACTATTGACAAATAAATTTTATTTTTAATTTAACCCATAATGAATTATGACGTTATTCTTAATGAGTTCAATAAAAGTTTTTTATTTCTCTCAATAAAACCCAGCTTTGTTTTCGTCGGCAAATGTAAAATATTATCATGAACTGGTTATTGAAGTTATTTTATATTATAATAAAACTCACGTAATTATGAATACGGACATAATATAATATGTGAACCAGTACACTTTTTATGTTCATAATACAACTAGGTTCTGACAGCGACTTTGTCTGCTTTGCCTTAAGAATTAATTAAGCCAAAGTCCTAATTCATCCTCCTGGAACACTAAAATTAACATAATTATTTTAAGCATTAACGTAAATCAATACCTACATTTATTTTTCAATTAAGTAGTTCTGTTCAGCCGTTTATGCGTAAAAGGTCCATCCAATCAGCATCCCTCCATCCGTCAATTACTTTTATCCCGCAAAAATGTTCGGTTCCCGTGGTATAATATATAAAGACGCAGACAAAGTCATGGGCGGAAGTTAGTCTATACCTGCTAGGTAATATTATAAAGAGGAAAGATTTGATTGCTTGTTTATTTGTTTGCATTGAATAGGCTCCGAAACTACTGAACCGATTTGAAAAGTTCTTTCCCTGTTAGGAACCTACATTATCCCCGGGTGACATAGGCTATATTATATTTTTTTTAAAGTTAGGGATCTGTCAGGAAAATCACGCGAAAGAAGTCGCGGGGAGAGTGCTAGTGTTATATAAATAAAACAATTAACAGTGTTTGCAATATTTACGATTATTTTTTATATTAATTGAGTACCAACGTAATATTTAAAAAACGCGGTCAATGATTTTAAATTCTGTGAATCATCATGAATTGTTAATTTTATTTTCATTCGTGAAATGTTAATCGCGTGCCAACTTAATTTACCGACATAATTGATTATATGAGTTTTATTTTTATCGAGCCTCTGCCCGTGACTTCGTCTGCGTCATACTTCATATAATTATACCATGGTAACCATACATTTTTCCGGTATAAAAAGAGTAGCTTATGTGCTATTCTAGACTATTATCTATCTCTGTGCCAAACTTCATCCCGATAGCATCAGAAAGCATCCAGAAATCCAAACTTCGCATTTATAATAACAACAACAGTTAGTATAGAATAGAACTCTTTTGCTGTGCCCTACAAGGTTCATAATGATCTCGATTATATTATAAGTTACCATCTTTTTTTTAGAAGGTAAAAGTCATCAAATGAGTCCTTAGGCCCTGGGTGGGGCGGAAGGGACTGTCAGACTTTTATTGACTAAAAAACCACCCTGTTCCTTCTGTTGCCCTTTACGTTCCGAGGCCACGGTATCCTGTTAAGACATCCCGCAACGCTAAAAGCTAGCCTAACGTCGAAATATGATCACGCAAATTCATTCGTCTACAGGAAAACTCTGACGTCATTCAGAGTCAGTCGTGTTGTCCTTGTCCACATAATTTCCTTTGTCAGTCTCATTAATCTAGTCGTTCATATTCCTCAGTCACGGCTGCCACGTGCGCCGGCGCCGGTCAAAATCAGATTGTAAGGATATTAGATCACACATGTGTGTCTACTCTATATACTTCCTGGTTTATAAGTTTGTCGTGAAATTAGCATGTCGTCTAGGTTTATAACTCAGCATTCATGCCATGCAACGTGGCACTGCTGCCAGCCTATGGGGCACTCGCCTCATTGACAGCGATGCGGATGAGTTTTTTAATGCCCTATAAGCTTCCTCTTGTATTTTTATGAATTGTAGATAAGTAGTTAGTTATACAAAGTTAATTATTATAATGTACAGTTTTAATTATAAAGGTATATAATTCAAATATTTAGAAAAAGTTTCCATAATTTATAGTTTTACACATTATTTATTTATATTCTTAATCTTCTTCTTGTTCATTGCAATAGGCTTTAATCGTAACTGGCGAAATATGGGTGTACTTATGGGTACACCTCTGCCTAACTCTTCGGAGATTTTATTAATAGTTTTCGTGATGTATTTGTCGTGACATTATTGTTTATTTTAATGTTTATCATTACAACTTTACTATCGTCCCTTTTGGCCTGAACGTAGGGCCTGCGATCCATTCTCAGGTCGGACAAAGTATTATTGATTGGGTTCTTTTGAGCAATCCTGCAGGGGAAACCAGCAGGGGGAGGGGTCATTATTCGTAGTAACCATTTACACGATATCGTCATTACGCCATAAAGTTTGCTGGTACCGTAACTCAATTGACTTAAGTTGGGCGACTCTTAGATTAAAAGAAAGAAGAAAAATGCGTTTATTGGCATTACATCAAAATTAATAAATTAAAACTATAAAAACAGAGAACAATAATTTATAATGCCAAAAGGGCCACAGCTCAGCATAATGTCAGATGACAACACAAGGTGTATACCACCTGACGCTGAACACCTCATCATCATCTGCCTAACCTTGTCCTTACTATGTTGGGGTCGGCTTCCAGTCTAACCGGATGCAGCTGAGTACCAGTATTTAAACGTGGAGCGACTGCCTATCTGACCTCCACAACCCAGTAACTGGGTAACACGATACCCCTGGGTAAGACTGGTTGTCAGACTTTCAAGCTTCTGACGACTCGTAACGACTGTCAAAGATCCACGTATGACAGCCGGGACCAAAAGCTAAAACACCTATGCTACAAAAAAAAAACACGACAGATCCACTACAAAAAATTGCGTTCTTCTAGCATGGCGTCATCTTCGATTACACAAGATACATTAATATTATAATGTACTCGCGACCTCTGCTCTGATCTAACAACAAACTTGAACGACGCCGCCATCATCAACACGCGGGGTGTAGACATAACAGCTGTTCACCAGTCATCACATAGCCGGCACGGTAGGCGAAGTGGCTGGGCGATTGGCTGCTACGTTGCGTGTTCCAAGTTCGATTTTCGCATGGATAAAATATTTACACGACCTACATGTACTTGTTTCAGTTTTTGTTGTTCGTGTCTGTGAGTGTACATAACATCACGCCTGCAATCCCTGAAAGGTTTGACAGAGGTGTATATTTTTTGAATCTCATGTTATAGAGGGCGAGCCTGTTGCCATCAACTGCTACTGAGAAATTGACTAACTATTTGTTTTACTATTTACTGTTAATTGATAATAAAATAAATCGAGTTGTTTTTAAAGAAGCCGTGTCTCAGAATAATTGGTTTATGGTGTGAACTACTCTATTAAGCTTAATTGTTTATGTCAAAGCCTCTCTGTGACATGCACTTCCTAATAACAATATCTTATGTGACCTAATGACTATAACGAAGGACGTTTTCAGGGAAGTTAGAAACAATAGATTTGCGAATACATATCCTGTACTTAATGCAAGTGACATTGTAAAAAGAGTTGTATCATTAAATATAATAATTGAAATAAAAACTTACGACCTTTGAGCTCGAGGTTTTGCGATATGTATCTTTATAAGATATTTAATAAGCAGTTGAACGTTTTATATCTTAAATAGATGTGAATGGTGATTTGGTAGAGCTTGTGATCTTTCTAGATTAATTTGCGAAGAGTTAATGGCGTTAGAAGGCCAGAGAATTACTCAAAATATAAATAACGAACACTGAGAATATAAAAAAATGTTATTGTATGGAAAATATCACATTAAATTATTAATTAATTTAATTTAGGTAAACATAATCCATACACACAACAATACATAACATTTAAATAAAATCAAAATTACAATAAAAATCAATTCGAAATTAAAATCAAATACCTCTAGATATAATCCCTATTTATTAAAAAAAAATAAGTATGTATATAATATATGTAGTTTCTTATCAATTCTTCTCCATACTGTTGCTTTTGGAGAGGAGCATCTGAATTTAATTCGTTTTCTTTTAGTATTCAAAAGTCTCGTTAAAATAAATAATTTGACTTTGCTTGTTCAAGGCATTTTCCGTAAGTCACCTTTACGACTAAACAACTAAAACGATTTTGGTGAAATTTGGTACGGTGTAAGATTGAAGCCCAAGAAAGGACATAAGTTAATCTATACTAATCTATACTAATATTATAAAGCTGCAGTGTTTGTTTGTTTGTTTGTTTGTTTGAACGCGCTAATCTCTGGAACTACTGGTCCGATTTGAAAAATTCTTTCAGTGTTAGATAGATTAGTTATCGAGGAAGGCTATAGGCTATATACCATCACGCTACGACCTACGGGAGCGGAGCAGTAACCAAAGACGCGGGTGTAACCGCGGCGGACAGCTAGTATAATAAGAAAACAGAAGACTATTTGTACATTGTTGCAAATTACACGATGTCACAGTCGTGTGATTATTTCCGCGTATCGTTGCAATAGCAGTGTACTGAAGTAAGCACTGCCATCTAATAAGAAAACCAAACGATAGCATTACACGTAGGTATATTCCACTGACGCTTGTCAATAATGTGTAATGTAATATTTATTCAAACACTTACGTAATAAAGTTTATTTCTGTTTATTGCATATAGGGCGATGCTGCTGTTGACATGACTAGGATGAATTAATAATAATAATAAAAAGTTCTTTATAAACATCTTATGTATAAAAAAAATACCTATCTACCCAAAGGAATTTCGGTCGCGGCTGCCAATCTCAATGGAGTCAAGTAGCCAAGTAAGCCAAATACGCAGAAGATGTTAGTACACAAGTGCATGCGCAAACACAGGTGCACTGTCTCCTCCCTCCGACCGATGAGAGATCAGGCGCAGGACCAACGGCTTTTCGAACTTTCCAATGCACGGAGATGCCACACAACCAACTTCCAAACTGAAGACTTTTCATTATTATCTTGTGGGCAGTAAGGTCTTACGACCCCACACACCCTAGTGTCAGAGTTTCTAAACCGCCTCAAGAGCCTCTGACATGGTTTGAGTGGGACAGTAATAGGCTGGTATAAGTCCAGGTTTCCTCACGATGTTTTCCTTCACCGATGTCAGTGATGTCCAAGATAAACTTTAGAAATCACAAATTAATTGAAAAAGTCACATTGGTGCTCCAGACTCCAACCTGCTACTGTGAAAAATTAACATAGTCTGTTCGCTCTACTGTTAAGCCCATTGATATACAAAAAACTGGGCGCCAAGTTATATGCAAGTGCAGCCCACTTTCCCACAACCGCCGGTCATTGGATCTGTTGTGAAAACAGTCAGGTGTTGACACGTTGTTCTTCGTACGTCCACCAATGAACTGTTCTTTATACGCACTCTTTTATTTATAAACATGAGGAGCATTATATCCTACCCATCCCAGTTGTGGACACCCGGCTTCCAAGCGACTTATGTTTTAGAAGGTTTGGCTGGCTTTGTCCAGTGCGTAGATTCGTGGGGCGGTCGGACCGTCTTTATATGTCAAGATTTCTCCGTTGACAGGCGCTTGGGGTTTCGTACCAAAATGATATAAAAATCCTTATACAGCGACATCTTCTGTCTGTCATGGCTGCATTTTTCAATTAGCATAATTATGTCGTAATATGAACTTGACGGTTCAAAGTCATTACGTTGCAGTTAACTACACATAATGCTTATCAAGCTAAGTAACATTGAGTAAACATTATTGCTGGAAAACTACTTTTATTTTTGGTGTGGAAAATCATTGTTAGCGCGCAATGATAGGTACTTACGTTAAACACTACTTTGGGGTCGTGGGTGTATTGAAAGTTTAGTTAAAACAGTCAAAATTACACTTTGTAAAAAAAGTGAGAGTCAAGTCAAAAGTTAAAGTCAAAAACGTTTATTGCGAACTAAGTGTACAATGGTTGGTGTTATGTTATGTTACGTATTTATGACTTAGAAGCCTTATAGAAGCATTGAAAGATAGAAAGAAAGAAAAACTGTTTATTCACGCGAAAATAACGCACGTAACATAAAAGAAAAAATAAAATTTGTACACAAAAGCAAAGGAGAAACAAGCTTGTTTATTGTTTAAAAAAAAAGATATACAAAAATAAAAATGCGCCACTACCGCGCGAAAGGGCTTACGCTCAGCATAATGCCGTGCCCAGTGCACGGCATTGCAATTAGCATTCGCCTGCCTTTATCATCAAAAACCTTCAGTGTATCCGTTCATACCAGAAGCTTCCCAAGTTTGATGCAGTGTAAAAAAAACACAATTATAGGAAGACCATGTAACTTTCGGCTTCATTAAATGCTCTTTTATTCCCGTTGTAGGAACCAATCATTAGTCTACTCAGCTCATACCTAGTACTTGTATTACCATGCGGTACAAGCATACAAGCAAGTGGTCATCGATGATTCCGAACAGGCCCTTACGAAGTCATTAAGGGGACAGTGAGTGAATACACAGCTGTGTATTATTTAAATACGACAACTCCGTTGTTAGTCACACCTTAGTTAGTTAGTACGTATTGTTGACAGTTGGCACTGGAAACCTGCCATTAAAGCTTCGGAAAATTTTAGGAAGCTTGTCTATGATTACGATATAACCGTCGAAGAAATACTTCTTTTGGTACCTGGTAACTAACCTGACAAATTGCTTTAAAATATTAGAAACATTAGAAACACTTTATTTTAGCCCTGAAAATCCGATTAATTTTCAATTAACTGCAATATTTTATGTAAGGATCGTAGCAGGTGGCGTTCTGTGGTTTCTGCCTACTCCCATTGGAAAAAAGGCGTGAGTTTATGTATGCAACATTTTCATTTTAATTGCTATGAAATAATAAAGAGTAAGTCAATTGACTTGGCATAAAAATGACATCACAGTTGTCTTTTGCCATATAAAATCTATGAGAAAATCGCGATCTTATACCCAATTCTATTTGTAACTGGTGCGAAATACATCAGCAGTAGTCTCCCAAAACATTAAAGTGTACAATAAGAGTCACACTATCCATCTATTGTATGTATTGTATTGTATATTATCTATACCTAACAGTTTCACCCGCGTTAAGTTACGTCTTTGTTACTAATCCGCCCGCGTGGGTGATAGCGTGATTTTATAAAGCCCACCTTCCTCGATAAAGATTTAGGGCTTTTAAATAAACCAACAAACTCCTAAACTTTATAATATTAAGTATAAATTGGAGTAATGTTCGCAACACAATCTAGCTTTAAGATGAAATTTTAATGAAAGAACAATCGACAATTTTATTATCCGTGCATGCACTACGTAAGTGCAACCAAAGATAATAACCCCCGACTGGCGCGGGACTATTGAAAGTTAAGGAAATAAAGAATAGGACTATGGGTGTCGGTGGCTTAAGTGGACTGCTTACCTGGTACTATGGAAGGGCTATAGCCCCTGCCTGATCAATGTTTGTAGTTAATTTTATTATTATTTTAGAAAACACCACCTGTGGTTACCAATACTTTAAGAAAACGACCACATAAAGGGAGACAGACACGAGCAAATAAGCAAAGTAAATGACACTGATACTGCATTCAATAACCGCGCCATTGTCTACACACACTTTATTACTCTAATGATGGGAAACCACACGATTTTTATTAAATTTGCAACCTGAGAGGCAAACGTTAGGAAATGTAACCGCGCAGACCGCAAGCATGAACAACTAAGCGAGAAGTAATTTGTTGTAATCAAATGTGCGAGATGATACTGATCGGCTGTTTGTCATCCCGAGGGGGGCTCGTGGCTAAATAACTGTGGGGGGCGATGGATGTGGAAGGATAAAGCGCTTTGTTTACTGTGTAGTGTATGAGTTTTATGAAGTTTGATTAATAATTGGTGTACGGTAGCTAGAGGTTGCAATCGAATATTCGAATATTCGAATTATTCGAATTTGCTTTCCAAATTTATATTCGAATAGCAAATAAATACATATTCGAATATTCGAATACTATACTACCAAAAAATTACTAGTCTAAGTCTATGTTGGTAGAACTTAAAATTTGTTGTTGGCAACACTGCTTGACGGTTTGACTTGACTGACGCCATTTTGTTGCGTTTTTTCACTTACAGAACGCGTTGTTGTCAATTTCAATGACAAGCCTTTCAGAAACTTTGTTAAAAGCGATGGTCCAAAAAAAACCCAGAGTCGATTCAGACAAATTAGGTATCAATAGCTTTATTAAAATGCACAATTTACCCCACCGAAAAAAAATTGCCCATATCCATGGGGTATATGAGTTATAGACGAACAAAGTATATATGGAAAAATCGTGAATAACTTGTTATTTTTACCAGTTTTTTCAACAGCATTATATTAATAATAATAATCATAGGACAATAATAAATATAACTAGCGATCATATGCAACTATCAAGTTCAAAGTCCTTTATTAATGAGATTACGTCCATTTTTTAAGTTCTCTAGCATAATTACCTACCTATCTTTGTTATTCATTATTTTGTTTTCGCTAAACAAATACACACAAATACTTCAGAATATGATGCGTTCATCTTACCTATATGAGCGCGAGCGCGCCGACGGACGCCAGTACTATTAATCCGATCCATTTTTACCACCTAAGCCTGTCCCTTTGCTGCCCTCCCCCAGCGACGCCCTAAGCCGAGGCTCGTACCCCACAGGGGGTGCCCTTAGCGTGTAGTCGCTTAGTTTGTAAGTTATTTTAAGCCCTGGCTGGAGGCCTTAATTTCCTTTAAGGCACCACAGGATAGCCCGGTTAAGCAGCATACAACCTCATAGGTTGACCTGCGAGATGCCAATCCGAAAAAAATAAAAAAAATAAAAAAAAAATAAAAAAAAAAAAACAAAAAAAAACGGACGCCAGTCGCACATTCACGGGCACATTCAACTGTAAAAAGATTTGACGACAAAAGTATCTTGACATATGATTTACAAGCTGTGAAATATAAGATTTAATACTTGATATGTTCATATAATCGCTACTTATATTTATTATTGTCCTATGATTATTATTATTAATATATTGCTGTTGAAAAAACTGATAAAAATAACAAGTTATTCATTATTAATATATTGCTGTTGCAAAAACTGGTAAAAATAATCAGTTATTCATGATTTTTCCAATATACTTTGTTAGCCTATAATTTTTATGTCCCATGGCTAAGGGCATATTTTTTTTGGTGGGGTAAATTGTGCATTTTAATAAAGCTATTGATACCAGATTTGTCTAAATCGACTCTGGGTTTTTGGTCCATACATTTTGGACCATCACCTTTTATTTGATTTTTCCAATTTTAATTTTATGTGTCCAATTTTATTGTTTTGATTTTAATTTTCTAATTGACGGTATTACATTGTTGTTTTTTTTTTTAATTTTTATTTGATTTTTCCAATTTTAATTTTATGTGTCCAATTTTATTATTTTTTTAAATTTTAATTTTATAATTGTTGCTAAGACATTGTTTTTTTTATAAATAAATAAAAGGGTGATTTTTAAGTGGTTTTTTTATATTTTGAAAATATTCGAATAATATTCGAACATCACTGAAAAAATATTCGAATATTCGAAAATCAAAATTATCGAATTTTTGCAACCTCTAACGGTAGCAACGTCATGACTTCGTTTTATAAAAACAATATTTTTAACAAGGATGGCCAAGAATATTATGGGCCTGTAGCCCAGAATTTAATGGGCTTGTACACATATAAAATGGGTGTCATTCAATAGTACAATTCTTGTATAAATCAAAAAGGCGCATAATTCCCAGCAGCCGTGAATAATAGTTATGAAGGTTTAAAAAGTTGTTGTTAACCTAATTTATAATATTGCTATTACTATTGTGTTCAACTATAAAATAGCCATCTAGACGAGTGATCAATAAAACTGGTGCTTAGAGCACAGAGCCTTTCCTAGTTTAAGCCCAATTGCACTTGCTCTAGTATCTTGCCCAGTTTATATACAACTTGTTTGTTTGCTCTGTAAATTAGGTTAAGTCTTGGTTTAATAAGTATTCTTATTCTTATTCCTTAACAGTTCAAAAGTGCCGTTAAACGGTTATAACTGCTTTGACTTTGATTTTACGCAAATAATATCGCCTAAAACGGTAATATTATTCTATAATTAGCATCGAACAAATTATGAGATGACGAAACTTTTAATAATTTTTAACGAAGCGGCAGAGACCTTGATATTCAAGACGTGTCGCAGTGGATGTGGAGTTAGAGAACCGACCATTCCGAGGACCTTGACCTCGTCTTAGGACTCTTAGCTAACTTAGGCGAGAAATTTGGACATGGAGCAATGGATTTGGTTAGATTAGCTGACCATTTTAACATTAGTTTTGAAGTATTGTTTTTCCAAGATTTAGTGAGCACCATAATAATATATTTATGATCATAATTCAGCTGTTATTTCTAACTAGCGACCCGCCCCGGCTTATTCGCTCTGGTGTAATGTAGATACATAAACCTTCCTCCTGAATCGATCTATTTATTGATGGAAACTGCATTAAAATCCGTTGCGTAGTCTAAAAGATCTAAGCGCACAAGCGGCGGGAAGCGACTTTGTTTTATACTATGTAGAGATTTTGTGATTCTTTGTGTCTATTGTAGTGTAGTAGTTTCCTCAAACATTTATTTTTTCAATCTTCTACATTCGAAACAACATTTTGGAAGGGGTAACTAGAATCAATTCTTTTTTTTCGTAAATGACTTACAAAAATGCTTTTTAATGGTGTCATTGAAATCAGTAATTTGACTTTCACTTTAATTGTGTTTTACTGCGAACAGTGATAATCTCTTTCTTCTAAGATTCTTGTAAATTCCAACACAAATATTTTCCGCAACAGTTATTTTTTTATTCTGCAGTAACAGAAATTAAGAAATAATGATGATGGCGAATTAATTAGTAGTAATTTAACTGTGAACCTAACTGTTAGGTAATAGTAAGTAATTAATATGCAATTAACTGATTGATAACAAACAAAAGGCGGACATGTTCAAACAATGCTTGTGTACAGAACAAAACAAAGAAGTGCAATGTGAATCATCCAAATAAATTAGCAAGTTATGCAAATACTCATTTGTAAATTTGAATACTATAGGTAATTAATTGAGTCCTCGCCTGCAGGGTACAGGGAAAGAACAGGGACCGGGAGAGGTGCGGGCGGCGTGCGCTCGTAGCGTGATATACAAGAGGCGAAATGTGCACTGGACAGTTTTTAAGATATGTGACGTCATAGTGGTTAACGGTGAACAACAACAACACGCGAGGCAAAAAATACTTATCGGAAAATCTCAACAACACTGCCCGACTTGGAAATCGAACCCAAGACCTCATGCTCAGCAATCGCTTTTAACATAATTCTTGTTTCAATTTTTTTTCAATTTGGGTGGTTACGAACACATACTTATAGAAAGACGAAGTTTTGTATAGATACATTAGGCGTTTATAATCGACTTCACCATATTATTAAAGTTTCCTTAGTCATAGAACTTCCTTTACGAGAATATCGTAATGAAGATGCTTTTACACATATTTAGAAAAAGCAGTAAGCTACGAGGTCGAGTCTCCAAGCGAACGGCAAGGTTATGACAGAATCATGCACGGATATAATAATAACGTGATTTTCTGTCATGGCGTTACCTCAGAAACAAAGATGAAGCTTTAATTGATCCACGGAGAGCTGATACAAGGTCACAATGATGAAGTGAAACCAATCAATTGTCTATTGTTTGTAAATATCGTTATTAGGTAAAAAGTAATGATCGGTGCCGTTCAATATCTCTCGGTTACGAGTTTACCCTATTGTCATTGTGGTGGAAATCGTAGAATAGAAAAGCAGGGAACTTTCGTTATCTTTTCTGTTTGGGATTACTCAAAAGTTCAGTCCACGTCAAAATTTCTTCCGTTTTTGGACTTAATAATAATGATATTGGATGTTAAAGCTAATTAATACAAAATTCCTACCATAACTTTAGGTCGAACATTGAACTGTTATTGCTATAATAATATGGTAATGTTAATTATTAAGAGATTGTGGGTTGGCTCAAGTCATATAAGGATCAGACCAAAAAAATATACTACTATTATAGGTTATCAAAGTCAAGTCAAATCATTTATTTCAATTAGGCCAATATAAGGCACTTTTGAACGTCGTTTACAAAAAAAGAATTTTTAAGGATTGGAGAAAGGATTGATTGAAGGAATGTCGTAATGGCCTAGCGGTTAAGGCGCCCGCCTCTCATGCATGAGGTTGTGGGTTCAAATCCGGGCAAGTTCCAATGTGACTTTTTCAATTCATACGTACTTTCTAAAGTTTATCTTAGACATTACTGACATCATTCCGTGCCTCGGAAA
The DNA here is from genome assembly GCA_949316365.1 of Hoplodrina blanda. Taxonomy (NCBI): domain Eukaryota; kingdom Metazoa; phylum Arthropoda; class Insecta; order Lepidoptera; family Noctuidae; genus Hoplodrina; species Hoplodrina blanda. Next base: position 481,280 of record OX438564.1, on the reverse strand, counting down.
GCACGTTAAGCGGTTGGTCCCGGCTGTCATACGTGGATCTTTGACAGTCGTTACGAGTCGTCAGAAGCTTGAAAGTCTGACAACCAGTCTTACCTAGGAATATCGTATTACCCAGTTACTGGGTTGTGGAGGTCAGATAGGCAGTCGCTCCATGTAAAATACTGGTATTCAGCTGCATCCGGTTAGACTGGAAGCCGACCCCAACAAAGTTGGGAAAAGGCTAGGCAGATGATGATGATGATACAAAAAAAGGATTGAATTTAGTTGCCCCTTCCAAAAAGTAGTTTTGTATGGAGAAGAATGCTCAATAAACTCCATACGTATTCTTTTTTATCCTCGGACGCACTTACATAGTGCGTACATGTGGAATAATTGTCGGTTTGTGTTTCATTTTATCTTAAAGCTGCCGAAGGGGCCGCTGCGAGATAACTTCGGATCCTCGTACGCCTTTTAAAGGCGGACCGGGACAAGGGTCCCGTTACATAAAACACAAGTAGGTCCGGGAAAAGTCGACCTACTGGTTGGCGATGTTCCGAAAAACAAGGTGGCACTCGGGCCCCATGGCCTTAGTGTTTTAATAAAACATAATTTTCCAGCATAATTTCCAGATAACTCAGGTTGGAATAATTAAAAAGCTATTAGCCATAGGTTATTATTTAATTCTCTGATATCAAGTTTACCTCCAAAGTATTCAAATTATTGACCGCTACTCTTTTTTAGCCTGTGGTTAATTTAATTTTTAATGAATAAGTATTTGGGTTTTAATTTACTGAATAGGTACTTTGTGTGTTATTGACATTATTTTAAGTATGCAATCATTATATTACATACCTACGTGGATTTGGTTTGTTATTTATTTAGGGATTTAAACGCATAGTTTCAAAACTGTCAAGTTATGTTACAAAGTCAAAATCAAATCATTTATATTGAATTAGACCTTTAGGTATATACCTACTTATAAACCTTTATACGTTTGAGCGTTATTTAGAAGAACTAAAAAAAATCTAGTTGCCCATTCCAAAAGATGGTTTCGAATCAATGATATTTTAGTAAACAGATATGTTATAAGCGCGCAAAACGTGAAGACCAGAAACCCTCCTAATTAGGACGCATTGCCTTTAGTCTGTGTCTGGCACTACTACGAGTGATACGTTGCGCGCTGCTACGTAATTACCATCCAAAATGCCATCGTGTGTGTTTAGAAAGTGTACCAATTACGATACCAAAGTTAATAAAACACAAGGGATCTCATACCACACGTAAGTACGCAATATACTTCGATTTATTAATATATTTCAATTATTTTCCTAATATTCTGATATTTTGAGGTTAGAAAAAAGAAAGAGATGGAAAATACATTTTTTGTCGTGAGAACGACAAGGATGCGTGCACTCCGGACATAGAATAAAAGTACAGATGCGAATATTAGGCAGTAAAGTCATCTTTACTCCAGAGTTCTAGTTTCCCTTTTAATAACTTTTCATTATAATTTAATACTTAATACTTAAAATCAATTACATAATGATAAAATACAGTCTGACAAAAACCCTAGAACATTGAAGTGTAAAAATTGTTTTTTTAACATTTTCACTTTGAACAATCGACTATAACTTTTACAATACTTACGCGATTTTTACAATTCCTTTTGTAAACCTTGTTTCTATGTGATCTTACCAAAATATGATAGAAATATTTAATATTCCTCCATAAACAAAAAACCTCATTTTCAAGTTACGTAATTATTCCTTATCATACAATTTTTCGTCAAAAACCTTTCAAATTACTATCCTACTAGACTTTTCTAATTGGATTACGCTAACATCGTTCCAATAAGACATAATACACCAATTTTGCACAAATTCCCTTACGTTATGTTTTCTAACCAGACAAGTTTTCCTAATATCCTTATCAGTAAATTAAAGTTTCTGCCTACCTAATAAGTACAATAAAACATAAGAAAACAACTTTAAAATCCTTTCAAAAAAACAAATTATAGAATCCTTTCAAAAATTAAACTTAACTATAAAGTCCTTACAAAATATCACTAACTGTACTTGCGTTATAGTACGTACGTGCATGGGGTCTTCGTCGCCGACATCGTAAACAAAGAATTAATGAATCGTTTATATTACTTTATTAAGTGACAACAGCAAGAGAGAGTTTATTCGTTGCATAGGCACAAATCCCGGCTACAAATTCTGTACACGCGGTTTGTACCTTCTACCTAGTTAATTTGTTAGTCTATGATGCCAACGTGCGGTGATTGGTGGCTCGAATAATGTCTGTTCACATTCACGCGCAATTGACAACATCTAGCTGTCACTTTTTTTCCTATAGGTTGTATCAAGCTATCCTTTTTTACTTGTAGTGAAATGTAAAATGAATGAAATGTGTGTATGTGTGCTGCCTCTCGGCGCGGAACACTTTTTTCTGTTGTTTTGTAAGGGTATAACATATCTGTTTATTAGAATATCATTGGTTTCGAATGGAAAAGAATGGGTAACCTACGTTACTTTTAATAAAAAATATATGTTTTACAATAAGTTGTACAAGTCACAAACTTCTTACCGGTAAGTTAGACTTGAAGGCAACGTTTCTGCCTTTACCTGTATAAACAGTTCATCTTCTAAAGTTTGTGAATGCTTGCAGAGGTGAATAATCCATAATCACCTTGCTTGATGAATTGTTCATGATTTATTATTGGTAATTTTAGTTGAAAGTCATTCTCAATTTACGTTCATTAGGATACCACTTTTTTTTCCAAAATTTTATCAATTCTCTCGGGAGCAGGTACCTATTTTATGAATTACTTTTTCCGAGAACTTAAAAATGCTAGCAGCTGTAAACAAGACGTCAGCCAGTAAAAAACTTACCTCGAGATTAGCAACATGTTCTTGTAAGATGTAATGTTAGGTACTATTGCTGTTTCTTCTTTAGTTTTTATCTACCTTCAAGTTTTTGCATCTGATATGCTTTTTATTACTGAGCTGTGTTTACACCAAGGGTTAGCGCTTGATACATTTTGATATTACTATGTTGGCTGACATTTAAATCAATGTATATCTTTCAAATTTTTAAAGTACATACTTATGATTAGAAACCGTTTCATCCCCTTAGGGGTTGAAAAATCCTTTCTTAGTCTATGTCACGATAACTATCTGCGTGCCGATCCATTCAAATAGGTATAATAATATAAGTAAGTTAAGACGAACCAACAGACGTAAATTATACAGGAATAACCCTGGTGACGCGCTCATGTTACCTACTGCAAACAAAATCATACATTAAAAAAGCGTTAGGTTTTACCCGCACCTTCGGATGAGAGTTCAAAAGTTATTTTTAAACTTGTGAAGTCACATCTTGAAATTGGTGTGTTTATTTATGATACTTTTGGGGCCAATTACAAATAACAAATGCATACCTACCTATTTTACATTTCTTTTAATGTGTAGTTTTACTTTATTATTAACACTTTCGTATTTTGTTAGTTTCGAACATAATTTGAATTTAGTTTAAAGACCTTATTTAAACTCGTATTAATAGAGGATTGTCGTATATAAATTAAAGTAAAATGTTACATTATAGTCGTATTTCCAATTCGAAAATCGACTTGAATCGAATTCTTTTTCCATGACATACGAACGTATTTGTAGAATGTAAAAGCACTAAGATCTGGTAACCGGTGGGCAGTTTTAGTGAACGTATGGAGTTTTTTTGCGTATTATAAACTAAATAAACTACCTTTTGAAAGAAGCAACTAGATTCAAGTCTTTTTTTCTTGTACATGACTTTCAAAAGTGCCTTTTAATGAACTAAAATAAAAAAAGGATTTGACTTTGGTTTTGACTTTGAGTGCACTCTCAAACGACTAATAACAAATAGGTAGATATCCTAAAATATGCCTGGTACACGAGTTCTTTTGGAACCAAAAACTAAACATGAATATATGTGATGGTGATGATTAATTTTACCAAAATCTTGAAATCAGATTTGACGTTACTCTTCCTAACACAAACGTTAGGAAACAAAACTAGTACTAGTATACAGGGTCATTGAAAATTTACCAGAAACCTGAAAAGGGGTCAATGTACTCCACATTATGAACAACTTTTACTATGGGACACACTGAAATCTTGAAAAAAAAATAACTGTTTCATACATTACGATCGTGTTGTGTAGCATTTTTGTAGGGAACAGCTGATTTTTTTTTAATGATTTTAGGGTTGGTCCCACAGTAAAAGTTGTTCATAATGATGAGTACAATGACCCCTTTTCAGGTTTCTGGTAAATTTTTAATGACCCTGTATAGTACTACCAAAAATATAATTTCAAGCTTCTTCTTCTTCTTTACGAGACTATGGTTCAAGTTTATTCCTTTTTTTTGTTAGTGTACCTACTTGAATACAGTAGGTGGCTAAGTTTATTGCGGCATCAGTGGCGCTGAATTTGACGTTGTTTGTTTCATAATAATGCTCATTGCATTTAAATTAAAATGTGCATGTTAATTTACTATTTTTAAGCAGAGCACATTTATGTATGTCGTCATTTGGTATTTTGGCACAAATTGTGGTTTTAATTACCTGCCTAAGAAATGCTTACTAAAACATGATTCATATTCTGCCAAACAGAAATCAAAGAGATGTTTTTAGCCTAACTCAAACTCTGATGGGAACAAAAAGCCAAAAACTAAAATAATAAAAAAAGATGACACATGGTGCTGGGCAAGCACTGAGCACCGGAATTATTTAAGTTTGGATGGGTGTTTGTTACTCAATCACTCCAGCACGGCTGAACGGATCAAAATGAAATTTGACACAGAGATAGATAGCCTGGAATAAGAAATAGGCTACTTTTTATCCCGGAAAAATGTACAGTTCCCATGGTATTAATTTGAAACGATGGCAGACTAAGTCGCGGGCAGCTAGTATTTAAATTAATATATGTTTGTCTCAACCGTCACTATAAAATAATTACCAATTATGAAGCTATTTATCGTTGTCTTATTTTATGAATCGAATGTTTATTTTTTCAGCTTCCTCGATGTTCTAAAAGTTATCTTGTGAGAACAATGGCGAGCAAAAAAAGACATGAATTATATAAATCAAAACAAATACAGACACTAATTTATATAATTAACAGTTCCCACGTTCATCTTGCTAATTATATTAAGAAAACACTAGAATGATAATAATTAAAAGTTCAAATATTAGGTAAATTTATTAATATCCTGCTAAAAGTCCGGGAAGCTGTGAACGCTGTATATGCGTCAGAACATTTAAAAGAACCTACCAAATGTTTTAGAGTAGGGGAGCGTGGGGCTAGTTGTAGCAGGGGTAAGTAGTAACAGCTTAATTACTCAGCAGGTATCGAATATTTTGTTTTAAATTGACACTTAATCTACTCCTTATGACGAGGCCTACGACATAAGCACAGCCAGGGTGGCTCAGACGAGCGCAGAGAGTAGTTATGAGCAGACCCATGATTTTTGCTAAGTAACGTAAAAAAATTAAATTCCTAAAGTTTGATTCTAAATAACTGCAATGTCTTAATAAAATCTGTATCGTTTGATTTGTATAAAGTCAAAGTCAAAGTCAAAACATTTATTTCAATTAGACCATTTACAGGCACTTTTGAATAGTCAAGGAGTCTGTCAGTCAGTCCGAAAGTTGAAGCTAGTGGAGGTAGGCCTCTATGGAGAAGAACGAGCAAGAAACTCCACGGCACTCTTTTAAATTAGGTTTTTACAAAATCCTGATTACATTATTCTTGTTGATTCTACATGTGAAAACAATGAAGATGAATATAAAACAATTATAAAAATAAAAATAAGAATAAAGATGTAAGCCAAGGCAGTTAAGAGATGACCAATCCCAACTGACAGCACTCGTTCACGAGCATGACGCATGCATCAGCACCACCTAACTCAACCATTTTGAAGGGAGCCAAATGATCCAACACACGCGCCACCATCAGCGAGATATTTGAGTGAGCATGACAAGCTCTCAACCGCCATGCTCTTTAAGTCAAAACACATAGTAACTCAATAAATAAAAAGCTCCATGGTACTCACATTTACAAAATTGAAATAAATTATATTAAATTATACAATACTAACACTTCAGTGATTCGTAAGATGAACTGTGGTATGTAAAAAAAAGAAAAAAGTACTAGTAGGTACTGACTATACTAGTATAATATATTGACTATACTAGTAGGTACTGGTATAGTCAATATATTAGGGTATCTTATATAATTACTTTTATTTGACAATAATATAAACTTTTTTTTTAATAATTAAAAATGTTCAATAATTTGGCATGGGGCTTGTTGTAACGAAATTTCGGGGCACGTTGTAACTAGTTACAACTTGCCCCTTCGTGTTTTTATATGAGCATTTTGTCGTTATATACACAATCGATTGAATAGAAAATGAACCAAAAAAGAAAACATTGATAAAGTGCACAAAAAGGTTTTCAACGACGGATCAGATTCAGAAACGGAGAGAGTGAGTGGTTTTGTTTAATTAGTGGAAAAGAAAACAGCAGATGACGGAGAAGCCTATGGTCACCAGTTAAATGTGTAAAAGATGCTCCTGTATCTGCTGTGTATGCTCGTTTGTGAGAACTGTGATTCTGATGAAGACTGAATTTGCATTTAATATCAAGCTAGACTAGTTTGTCACGTTGATTGTGATAATTAAGTTTCAAAACTGATTAAGGATGATTTTTAACTAGTAAAAGTTTAGGGTTAATGATGATTTAGGTAAAATAAAAAAAAAAGCAAGATTAATGACCAAAAATTAATATAATAAGCTTCAGAAATGATTTTGACTGTTGATAGAAATGTTATAACTTTGTTTATAAGACTAAATCGATACTGTACGACAAGAAAGATCTCTAAATGTTAATAAAGAAACAATGTTAACCTTATTAGTTTGTAATAAATACGTTATAAGTAATATTTCTCATATTCATTCTCAAAAAAGCCTGAAAACCATATAAATATGTTGTTTTATTATTTTGTTACTACTTGCTCCACGCCTGTTACAACTAGCCCCAACTACGGGGTAAGTTGTAACATGCTACTTCTTTCACAAAAAGTCATTTTATACAGATTTCTTATTTTAATTTAAGCCCAGTTATCATTCTAATCGATACCTGAATAGATGCCCTTTCATTTAAAATTGCTTTATCATGAAAACACTCAATTTTTTGAGATCCCCATCGAAAAAACTAAAAATTGTTACAACAAGCCCCCCGCTCCCCTACCTAGGTACTCTTAGGCTCGGCGCAAATGGGCCACCGACCACAGCCACCGGTGGCTGTCGCGCGCTACCGCCACATTTCGAGTGTCAGAAGCGCGCGACAGCCACCGGTGGCTGTGGTCGGTGGCCCATTTGCGCCGAGCCTAAATAATTATGTAAACTGAAACAAACAAACTGTCATCCACCTAGAAAATTAGTATCTATACTTTAATTTCTAAAGAGTAATTTAACAAAAAAAAAAAACGATGGATGTTTTCGAATGTAATTTAATTTAAAACGTTAATAAATAGTTCTTCATTTAGGTTAAGTTTTAGTCAAAGATATCCATCGGTTTCTTAGAAAACTTCAACTATATCTGACGACCCTGCATACCTATCTGTTTTGCTGACTGTACACACAATCACAATCTCATGGAATCCAAGCTAACTAGCTTCTACCGGTAAATTCGTCCGTGTCAAAGTGGATTCCTATCACCTAGCGGTATAAAATATACGTTACGACCTATTCTCGGTTTACCAAATATTCATTAACAAAAAGTCATAAAAATCGGACGAGCCGTTTCGGAGGAGTGCGACCGCAAACCGTTATGACACGACATTTTTATATATAACTAGCTTTTGGCCGCGACTTCGTCCGCGTTAATTTACTAAAGAAGTAACCCATGTCCTTTTCAATTATATAATTCAATCGTATTCGAGAGACACGTGGCGCCATCTATTATAATAAGAATGTTTTTGTTGTTTTCCTCGGGAATTGTACTTTTTTACGAATAAAAGGTACCCTATGTCCGTTTCTGTAAACCTGACAACGTATAATTATGCACAGGATGATCGTTTTAAGGGTTTAGGCGTAAAAAGGAAACAAACAAACTTACTTTCACATTTATAATATTAGTTAGGATGATAATATTATGACTGTCAATATAATATTATAGTAAGAAGTCGTCACAAACATTCACAGTTCGACATCAAAATGTGCACATTTTAGAAGGCTTGTGGAGCAAGTTACCAGCTGATATCTAAATATTCTACCGCAATAAGATTACGATTTAAGGAGCCTGTCCACTACACCGTACTCGGAAAGACACGGAAAGAAACATGACACGAACTGCTTTGTCCATTAGAACGTAGCAACCGACAATTGTTGACGCTCCGTGCATGGCACGCAACGGTGTTGGTCGGTGACGGAACGGGCTAGTGGACATTTATAGTCTTACACTTAAAAAGAATATATATTTTTGCATGACACGTTCCTAGCACGGTATGGTACGATGTAGTGTACACTTCTTTAGTCTTACATAATTTGCTTGAACCAGATCTTGTTTTACATATACGTTCTTAAACCAAACTTAGCTCAAGTTTAAGAACTTGTCAAATCTAGGTGAACTCGATTATATCATGCCGACTAAACCAACTGGTCAATAGTTTTTTTATCTACGAAGGTTTTCATTTTATTATCCATATTCATAGTAATCTTGACATTTGGACCTTGCGAAACCTACTGGATATAATATAATATTTGCTGAATGCCTAATGTATCAAACTTGTTTCTTAATAATGGTTTGTTGTTGCAGTATCAAGTGTTGTGTGGTTTTTGTGGTTTTATAAGTGCCTTTAAATGATCTAATTAAAATAAATATTTATTCCTATAATACTTTGACTTTAATTAGCGACCCGCCCCGGCTACGCACGGGTGCAATGTAGACACATAACACTTCCTCTTGAATCACTCTATCTATTGATGAAACGCATTCAAATCCGTTGCATAGTTTAAAAGATCTAAGCGTAGATACAGACGGCGGGAAGCGACTTTGTTTTATACTATGTAAAGATGATCTTTTTATTTCATCTAGAAGACTTTAATACCAAGGGCTGGTTATTACCTTGGCCAGAGGTTAAGCATTGCCATCCAGCGTGGCAATGCGGCCAGTCTTTTGGGTACATTTCCAGTGGACGGCGATGCGGATGAATTTTTAAGATGCCATTTAGTTTTAGTTTCTCTTTTTATTTTCTTATTCTAATTGTTTCTTTTATTGTTTTTGTTATTAAGCTTGTAAATAATGTATAGTCAGAAGGTTCATTAAACATATTTCATGAGGACTTTATTTACCTTTATCATCAACAGTCACAATAATAATATTACTTGTTTTGTCTTTTTGGATATTTTGATTGTCTAGCTCTTTATATTCAACTTCGGTTGCACAGGAATTCTAAGGCTGTTTGGTTACTTTCCATTCGTTTCTGTCTTTATGTCTAACAAAATTTGACGAGTGAATTTTAAATTCATGTGTCATGGATTAATATTTAATGATATTTAGCTTATTAGGTAGACCAATGACAAAAGCATAGGTCAATGTCGAGAAATATTTTCAAGCTATTAAAATGTTTTAGGAATATGTAAGTACACACAGCAAAACAGATAGGTATGTAGGGTCATCAGATATAGATGTTTTCGAATGTAATTTAATTTAAAACGTAGATAATAAATAGTTCTTCATTTAGGTTAAGTTTCAGTCAAAGATATCCATCGGTTTCTTAGAAAACTTCAACTATATCTGACGACCCTGCATACCTATCTGTTTTGCTGACTGTACATACTCTAAAATGTTCTATTCAGTAGCTTTAGTGGTCGCACCAACTTGACTACCTGCTAAGTGCTAATGTACAGTTGCATTAATAAACTGCATCCGCAGCTACAATGTTATGCATGAGTTCAAATGACATCAAACTCAGTATAACTTCAGTGCATCCGCTCAAGGAAGCGTGCTTGACTGTGCAGTGAAACATACACTTATCCGCCAGTTCAAACGGCCAAGACGTTCAATTGCGAAGTTAAGCGTCAACAAGGAGTATTCTCTAGTGATGTTGTAATCACAGATCTTGAAATCACGATCTTAATTCAAGGCAAATCTGAGACTGAAGCAATAATTTTCCGATCGTTATCTCAACGAATAATTGCACTGTTTTCGTCCAGTTTGAAAAAATAAACTACCCGCAGTGAAAAAAAAGTAAACATAAAAACTTTGAAAAAAGTACTTACACACACAATCCTCCTTGTGAAAAACCTTCTTTTGTATCACTTCACAAAACAGCACTGTTGTTTAATTGTGAAATAAATATATATACAGGTGATTAAGTAGATATTAAAACACTCGCGGTATTATGTTGTTGGTAGCGCGACAGACGTGCGCCCCGCGCGAGGTACTAATGTGAACTGACTGCTACCTGGTAGGTATTGAGAAATATCGCAAGTTGTGAGTAGTGAGGGCTGATGCTTATGCGCAACCGAAGGCTCTACTAGGCTGTAATTGATAAAGGTTATTACATACGTCACGTGCAAATGCATAGTCTGTTTATGTTTTTGGAAAATAAGCGTCACGCGTCACGCTTGCTTATCTGACGTGGTAGGCAGAGTATGATGATTTTGTCGGTGTTTGGTCCTTCCGATTATTGATATTGTAATAGTTTCCGGCTATCCCTATTACCATTAATCAATCACTGTATTGATTCAAGTATTATTTTTTTTGGGTTATATCGTTTGTCTGAAGAAAAAAATAACAATGTCGTCCCTTTCAAAAATTCTTCTCAGAGAGAAGAATTAGAAAAGGGACGACATTGTTATTTTTTTAAATGGGTGTATTTTTATTAATTTACTTTTTTAATTATTGTTATTAGTTACATTACAACCGTATTAGTTATAATTAAAGTAAAACATACATAAATAAATAACTCTGATTAAACTTTACCAAATAAAAAAATAAGTGAAAGGTCAAATTTTAATAAATCTAAGTTTATTTGTTTATTTATTTACATTGAAGGATTTTAGCCTAACTATGCGGAACTGCCATCTTGTTAGATTCGAACTGGTTCATGCAATGCGAAGTAAATAGTTTTTATTGATCTTTAAAATTAACATAAAAAACAGAGGTAGAACAAGTTTTTATGACTTTTTATAAAAGTTCATGTGCGAGCTTGCGCTCTTGTGTTCCAATCTCAGGTTGAGTCGTGATAATTACTAATTGGACATATTCTACACCTACCAGCTTCTGCCTTTTTTTTTAAGTATATGAAATCATTAAATGACTTCTTCCGTTCTGGCTGGAGCGGAAGGATGTTTCAGACTCTTACTAACTAAAACACATCCGTACACGTCACATGCTCTTTGTACATTTACAGTTTTTTTCAAATCCGACTGCTAGTTTCAGAGATTAGAACAGCTTTGAAACTACCTGCATTAGCACGTATTACACTTGGCTGAATTAAGTCGTCTAAGGGCTGATTTTTCAATAGTCCTAAAACTTTTATCCAAAGAATAAATATGACAGTTTGACATATTTTCTATACAAAACCTGTCAAATCGCCATATTTAAAAAATTAGCCCTAAATTCAGTAGTTACTGAATTTGGTTAAGTATAATCATGTATGTCCAGTGTAATAAGTGCTTTAGTATAGATTTTGGATATACCTACAAGTTTTTGGGTGCTCAGAATGGTTTGAATGAGATTAAAGTGGAATTCTGACTACTAATGATAAGATCACAGTGTTGCTCAAATGTATGATTAGGATTAGCTCAGTGCACAGCCAGCAATTGTAGAAAGCCACGTAACAATATTATAGGTCATAAAACCCACATCAGATGAACCAATATGAATATATTACAGACTTGCTTGCATTGCAGCATCAACTCGCTGCAGATGAAACTCTTATTGTTGCATTGTAATTATAATAATATTAAGCAACCAGCAGGTTTTGGTTGAGCAACCAATCATTTATTGAGCGATTACTACCATTGTAGGCTTTTTAAATAATAAATCTAAGATATAGTTACTAGTCTGTACTTGGTACGTAGATACCTACAAACGTACGGTGGGCATTGACATGCATAATTGGAAAAAAAAATTGGTTTGAATTTGTTATTTTAAGTAAACACCTAAATAAAATTTAAATTGTATAGGTATCAGTTTTTAATTAAATCTGACATGTTTTCAAGCTGTAAAAAATTAATTAAAATCGTGTCAGTAATTTAGAGTCTAGTTGCAATAATGTGATACGTGTGATTAAGTCCAACTCGCACTTGCCGATTACAAGTGACGATAAACTATTTTGAGGCCGCGTCTGCCTGCATAGGCCTTTATAATGTAAAAAAATATATTTAAGGTCAGGTGCGGAGTACTCGTAACCGGCGTGCTTGTATGACGAGATGTATGAACGTAGATGAGGCGAAAGGAGTATGTAAGGATCGTAGCAGGTGGCGTTCTGTGGTTTCTGCCTACCCCCATGGGAAAAAGGCGTGAGTTTATGTATGTATGTGTAAATATATTTTATATAATTAAATACCTACTAGATACGGTCTCTTCCGAGTCTTCTTATCCTAATTAAAGATCATGAATATAATTATATATAAATAATTTATTTAAATGTTCATTATAATAATTCGCAATGCAATTCATATATATACAAAAAAAAAATACAAATACTTATGAACCAAAAAATAATAATTTTTAAGTACTTGTTTTTAACTTGAATCTTGATGTATATCCGAAACACAATAGTCTATTGTTTATAATAGACACAAGTTCGCGATCACACGATAAACTTGTTGATATTCGTTTTATAACATAACTAAATCATTAAAATGTCATAGTTGCTTGAAGCTGTCAAAGGCTGCCTATGAGATTATTATCATGATCTTATATTTGCATTATTCTGATTTGCAATTACTATTTCAAATGGCTCTAATGAAGGTATCATTCCATACCTCAGTAACATTATTTAATACTAACTCCCGTCCGCGTCTTTGTCCGCGTCAAAGCTAGACTATAATCTATCTCTGTGCCGAATTTGATCCAAGTTCGTTCAGCCGTTCTGGTGTGATTGAGCGACAAACGTCCATCCATCCATCCAAACGCATGTAAGTATTAGCTTAGTTAAACACGGCAACAATTCACTGTGGCTCAGTAGGTTTAAAAAAAGAAGATATAAAAACAAAACATACATACATAAAATCACGCCTGTAATCCCCGAAGGGTTAGGCAGGGGTGTACCTATAAGTATACCCACATTTCGCCATTTATGTTTAAGTCCCATGTAATAGGGGGTAAGCCTATTGTCATCAACCGGGCACAAAACCAGACTCCGAGGCCGCTACTGAGAAATTCTTGATGGAAAAACTCAATAATACTTTGCGCAACCTGGGAGTCGAACCCAAGATCTCATGGTTACCAGTCGGGCTTTGCGACCACTAGACCAACGAAGTGACGATATATATAATAGTGGTTCAATATTACCAGTGTTGTGTCGTTCACTGTCTTGTATAAACTTATATTACGCTTGGATCATGTGCAATTAGCAATGTGTCTGTTAGCACTTTATACTCGTATCTTGTAACAACAGCAGTAACAAAATTGAACGAAATCTAATTTTATATTCGATTCCATCATAAAACCTAATTGGATATTCCGACTCTCGTAAATAGCGTCGTCATAGCGACGAAATGTCGATAATGTAATCATACGGATTATCGCACAGTTATTCATTAAACTCTCAAAGAAGCATTATGAAAATCAATAAAATGCGCGCTGTTCGGTTAACGTTCTTTATAGCTTCCTCAACTCAAACTCCTCTCGACTAAAACGATGAGGTGAGGAGTAAAATTGCAACTATGAAAATTATAGGTAATAAGTAATAAGTAATAATATGAATTACATTAATCTGTTACCCCTTATTCGTTTATTGCCACACAATTTTCACGGGCCGAACTTCAGTTATGATGACTCTAGTTATGGTTATGGATCGTTATCAACGACACAGAAACCAAACCCGACACCCGCAACGCTCAACCGCTACATTGAAGAGTTTTTGTAGCGGTACCTACTAACAACTTTCATTAGGTAATCAAGGAAATGAAACACCTAACCTTGATCTACCTACTTCAACATCTGACTTACAATAATAGTCATATCAAATCGACACTTAACTTCATGCATTACATAAGCAGCAGAACAATGCACTCTTCGTCAGTTAGGTAATACTGCACGGGATCGGACCGGTCGACCGTGGACTGCATACTTTCATGGCTAAGCATGGGTTTAAGAGCCCCTGTAAAAAAACAGCTTGATATCAATAGTTATGTAAGAACTTGCTGATTAATGTGTTTAAACGCGCGGTAGGCGCAGTGACTGAGCAGTGGCTGCTGCACTGCGTGTCCCGGGTTCAATTCCTTTAGATAGTTGTTTCGGTTCTTGCTGTTTGTGTATGTGATTTTATATGTTTGAAAATCCTTTCTTATTGGATGCCTACGTCATACAAAGAATACACTCTCCAAGTTTCAGGTCTCTACGATCAGTGGTTTAGGCCGTCGGCCAGTCAGTCAGTCAGTCAGTCAGTCAGTCAGTATAGCAAAGTGTGAACTTGTTATAAATAAATGTATGGTGAGCGATATTGTTGTGCTATTACATATGCTATATATTAAAGCGTAGTCTGAAATGAGCTTTACAACGTTACAAAAATATGACAAGTTGTTCCTACGTCATAGTTAGGCTGTTACGCTTCATTGAACCAATAGCGGCTGCTAGCTGACTGATAAGGCTTATAATATATTGATCTGGGCTTATATATGAAATCCGGGAAAAGTACGGTAATACACATACAGTAGTTTTTTTTTTACGTATAGTAGTCATGAAAAAAACTTGTATCAAAATGATCTTGTTCTTATAAAGTTTAGACAAGTAGCGCCATCTATGGTCTGCAGGCGTTATCAAGTACCTACCGTAACTATAATTTATTATATTTCTACTAATTTATGTGCGGAAGTCACATGTTCATCACAACAGCGACTTTTTATACCTACCCCGTATTTATGTTTGTTGAGCACAATTATTTAAAATCTAATCAGAATTGAAAGAACAGAAGTACCAAAGGTCCAGTTGAAAACCAGCGTCAGGCACAAGTTGTCTGGCATTTTATGCTGAACTGTTTGGTGCAGCTGTGCGGCACACAATAATGTATATTTTGCTTATTTTTTATTTTTTTTTGTATCGCCTTTTCGTTACTTATTATTTTTGTGTGAATAAACATTTTATTGTTCTTTCTTTTCTTCCAAGATATTCCACGTCCACTAATGAACTGCAATTTAACCTTCAACTACTGAGGTATCTACGTTTACTAGGACTGGTCCTAAGTATAAGGTCATAGCTCATTACCCCACCCGGCACCCGACCCGCGACCTTTTACCGGGACTGTCCCTCATCGGTTTGCGACACTTAGCAAAACAAAGTTCACCTCTACTATTATTTGGCTTGTTAGCGCGTACGTTTGGCTAGCGTATTTTCAACATTGCTTGGTTAGGACATTAAATCTCCATTAAATTTTTTATTTGTAAGATAATGCCGCAATCAGTTGCCTACGTGATCGTTCTAAACTTGGTCAATGGCTGGCTGTACATTCTTTATTTTAAACTACTTAAATGATTAATTAGTATGTATGTGTGTTTGTTTTTGTTATTATTTGGTTGGCGAGATAAAAAATATGTTAAATAGGTACGTTTAGGAGACCACAGCATGCACATTATAGTTAACAACTAGATATAACAATGTAATAATAATAATAATAACTGGAACAAATAAATAGTAAAATTTTGAAACAGAAAATAACATCTCGACTAATTACCGAATTAATAAATTAATCTAAGTATGCACGATTTTTTTTTTTTTTTTTTTTGAGGTGGTAAAAATCATCAAATGAGTCCTTCCGTCAAAAAAAAAAAAAAAAAAGTATGCACGATTTCTAATATTTTACCTTATATCTTAAGTGCCAACATATTGTAGCTTTAGCCAACAAAAACAAAGTAAAAAAACAAATTAACAAACTAATTTTGCCAACATATTGTAGAAATGAAAAGACAAGTGAAATAACTACTAAAACTCAGGGCTTCTCCTCAAAGATGACGGCAGGAACACTGACTGCACATGAAATCTCGAAAACTCCTGGACCTATAAAGCTGTGCCATATAGGTAGGTAGTTTATAGGCAAGAGATGTTAGTTAAGAACGGACTAACTTTGACTTCCGGACCGAGTCGCGAACAAAAGCTAGTATGTGCAAATAAATAATAAAATATATATTTTTTTAAATAATATTCATGAACAACAGGAAGTGAATCCGGTATTCTCAAAAAAATATCTAAAGACTAAGGACTAATTTCAAGGCATAAGAAAATGAATATTAATTAAAATGCGCCTACCCACTCGCTACAATGAGTAATTTAGTAATTATTATGTAAATGACATTGTGTGGAATACAATGTAACAAATATCAAAAAATGTACATACATAATTAAAATATTATACATGGTTTATGAAATTTTTATCATATTGTTTTTAAGGTTGACCTACAGATGCGCACATAAAGGGTCCCGTACTACACGTTTCAGGGTTCGGGTTTTTGGTATGGGAACGTTAAGCGTGAGCCTGACTTATAGTTTTAAATATAAAAATTACCCAGGGCGACCAAAAAAATCTAAATGATAACTTAAATGAGATAGTGAAGTTACACAATGATGCTTAGCAAGATAGTTACGAAAATTAGGCCTGGTTCACATTAGGTCGGACCGACTGTCGGGTGTTGCTGTTCACATCAGAAGCTACCGATCCGACCTAATGTGATCACCACCGTTACCGTCGTTTTACCACAGCCAACTCTCAACTGCTTTGTGACGACCCGGGATTGTCATAGAGCAGTTGTGAGTTATTGGTCCGATTAAATGTGAACCAGGCTTAAGCTGATGCAATTCCCTTCGCCCTTGAACTCTTATTCCATTTTTCTCAATAATCCACAACGTTTTCCCAATACATATTGACACGGATCGATCCACCTTGACCTACAATACAACATATTTGATCATCACATAGTATTTGCGAGCGCTTATCATCGTCAAACAACGCCCCGTATCAGGTATCAGTGATAACGATAAAGATACCATGATTCATTTGTGTGACAAAGAGACGTACAGCACCACAATACTTGGGAACTGGCTTGTAGCAGCCTTTATGTTGATAAATAGGTACCAGTCAATAAAGTAACGCGTAAAATTCTTAATTAAAAATGTTTTTGAGTTAATCGTAGTGTTTTTCAAAAAGTTAATGCAGGTTTTTTTGCTTGTTTTTCGTTGTTATTAACCGAATTTATGGAAAAATTAGTGATTGATTAATCTTGTGTCCGGATTGTTTTATCAATTGTCGCGCTATAATCTTTCTGGTTGGTTGAGTTTCAGTGTACTTATTGATGCAAACAGACTATGAACATATTTTCAGTGGTTCTTTAGTGCATATTCAGGACTGAACTCGACTTATTAGCAAAAGGTAAGGATTGATGTTGATAAATATTTGTCGAATGCAGACTTACTTCTATGTAACTTAGCTTTATATGTATGTGAATAAAAGTGAAGTTTCACTGACTCACTGTTCATGAAACCTATAAAATGAAAGCCTAAAAGCCTGACTTGTTTAGCTGATAGAAAATGTCTCATAAAATAGTCATCTGGTAAACATGGATGTCGGAATTTAAATTCCATCCTAAGCACCATAATCATCAAATAATTAAGTAGGTACCTACTAGAATTTTATACATAAAGAACGTATATGTAATTAATTTTATATTTAGTATCTATCGAGTGGGGCAAAGTGGCCAAACACCGCATAAGATGTCGACGTTTACAAGAAGAAAAGGGAGGTCTTTGTTTGCCCGGCAGTGGGACACACAAGAGGCTAATACTGACTAAGCTAAGACTGACAATTTAACCCAGATCTAAGAAGTGCTAACATGGTCTTTTGTAAACGCTAAACAGTTCAGAACGTAAATAATACATACATCCGCATAATGCAATAATCCAAGATTTTGGCTACTCAGCACACGCAACAAAATAACTTCAAGAGTAGGTAAACGTGGAAAAACTGTCAGCTATACATTAATTATTATTTCTTAATCATCTTTTTTGGTACCAGCTGGCTTGACATAATGTCAGACAAACATTTGTACCAATATTGGATGTGTGCTAAGTTACTATAGATTCAGTAGGTACCTCCTACACAGTCAGTAGGTAGGTAATGTGTTGGTCACGTGATGGTGAATTTCACAACAGTGTCAATAACAGTGCAGTGAGTGTCAGTGTTTTTAGTCCATAGGGTCGTAGGATCGATTTCTGTTTTGTTTTATTTTAAGCTTCCGCCATAGGCTTCGTCAGCGTCACAGTTAATAAATTATCCCAGGGGAACCGGACATTTTTGTGGGCCTATGTGCTACTCCAGACTATAGGTAATCTTTGCGGATTTTGTTCGAAAGAGTCACCGCGACCCTGGACGCAAAGGGAAGTTTTAGAAGGAACACGGATGAGTTTTAGTCAGTACTAGCGACCCGCCCCGGCTTCGCACGGGTGCATGTATTATACATAATTATAAACCTTCCTCTTGAATCACTCTATCTATTAAAAAAAAACCGCATCAAAATCCGTTGCGTAGTTTTAAAGATCTAAGCATATATAGGGACAGACAGACAGACAGACAGACAGGGAAAGCGACTTTATTTTATAATATGTAGTGAAGAGTCTGACACTCCCTTCCGCTCCACCCAGTGCTGAAGAAGTCATTTTGATGATTTCGCATCCTTAAAAAAATTACTAAGTATATTCTATTTCTGTGCCAAATTTCATCCAGATCCGTTCAGCCGTTCTGGCGTGACTGAGTAACAAATATCCATAGAAACTTTCGGTTTTAGTTTTAATAGAAGTAAGATTTTATTATTTAAGTAAGATTTAAGTAAGAAAAGCATACAGACTAATAACATGTAGGTACGTAGAATGCATCACAGGGTATTCTATTGTTTCCTTATTTAAGAAAGTTTTGGATTCTAAGGTACTTTTTTAAGAATCAGGAATTAAAAAAAATATTTTTTTATTCAGATTCCAGTTAGGTAGGAAAATACATATTTCTATGATTTTTCTATAGGATGGAAAGTAAATAGTAGAAAGTTATTTATTTTGTTATATATTTAGGACGTAGGTATATAAATGATCTCATATATCCATTCAGCGATATCGAAGATAGGTAGATTAAATAAGTACTTACAGTGTTTGTCAAATGAATCTTGTAGATATTAACAATAGCGCGTTTTACTGTATTTTTTACATTATGTGATTTGCTAAAGGTTTAGACACCCAGTGTATACTCACACAATAAATTGGTCTTGAATAAAGTTTTCTTTTATTTAAATGATGCCTAACACTAGGAATTTCTCCTGTTTCTTAAGTGTGTTTACAAACATATCAACTCACATACACAAACAGACAGACCCGTAACAATTATAGGCCATACAAATATTTGTTTCGTGCGGGAATTGAATGTGCGACACGAAGCGTAGCAGCCAATCGTTCAGCCACTGCACCAACCGTGTCGTAAAATATTCATATATTTGCAAACCTATTCCTAATTCATCTATAACTAGGTTATATACTTTACCTAAAAATGTTAATAATCTTAATTTCAGAAAAATTATTATGGAGCAATCATGACACATGGAATTTACTGTTGAATAAAGGCGCATACAGATGAGCGGCAACATGAGTTTGAACCGGTACAGCCAGAACATGGACGGAACCATGAACAAGGCTAAGGACAGCCCTTGTTACTTCTGCAATGAAATGTTTGAGATGGGGCAACTGCAGGTACATATACCTATTCATACGTACATCATCTACCTAGCCTTTTCCCAACTATGTTGGGGTCGGCTTCCAGTCTAACCGGATGCAATTGAATACCAGTATTTTACACAGAGCGACTGCCTTTCTGACCTCTACAACTCTGTAACTGGGTACTACATAGGTACTTGGTAAGACTTATTGTCACTTTCGGGCTTCTGAGTTCTGACGACCCGTAACGACTGTAAAAAAATAAAAACAAGACAGTACCTAATCTTTCCAGATTTATTATATTAATATACATATGTTAGAATTATAAAGCTGAAGCTGTAATGCACTAAACTCTGAAAAGGAACTGCTGTTCGGATTAAAAAAAAACCTTTTTGCATTATCGTCCCTTTATCGAGGATGGTTCTAGGCTAATATCACGCTGCGTCTATTATTATTATCAATCACTATTATTTGTATATCTACCTTTATTTTGGTAGTTCCGATTGCATCGCATACGTACCTACTTCAACAAGATAACATCTCCGCAAGGTGTTTGTTATCGATAGCGTACGTATTTACGAATGATTAATGTGTCAATGTTGCAAAAACGGGAGCGCCAATGTTAGATAGTCTTGATCTTAGTACATAAAATAAATAATCGGTTGGCATATCGTGTAAATTACATTTACCTAATTAGGTTTGTGAATATCTATGATATCAAATTAAAAATAAATACAACATTTCCGCATCACTGTCAAAGCACTGCACTTTGCCCCTGGCACTTTGCCCCTTGTATGGTAATGATTCCTTAGCTCAAGACAAGGCCAGCCCTCTGGTCATCTTAAGAGTCGACCAGCTGATGCCTAATAAGCTTCCTCCTTTCTTTTTTATAAATTGTACTTACATACTTTGTAATTTTAAAAGTTATAAGTAGTAGGTACCTAATAAGTTAAGTTTTCTGTTTTGGTTAAAGTAATGTATATTTTCCATTAAAATAAAAGGAAATCAATTTTGAAAAGTGCCTACTGCAATAATTTTAAATAAAAATTCGATTGCATTGAACGACGGAAAACGGAGGTAGGCCTCTGTGAAGAAGAACAAGCAAGAAACTCCACAGACACCCTTTTTACCAAGTTTTTACAAAATCGTAATGATTTTGTTGCTAATGTAATATACCTAATGTTCTATGTTATTCGTATTTTTTTTCAATAAATATAGTATTATGAAGAAAATAATAATAAACAGTAATAATAATCGTTTATTCAGTAAAAAGTCACTTTTACAATAAATATCTAAACATCTAAATAAAATAGAACACGGTTGCATATTTGCCTGAACTAGGGTTGAACCTGTGCTTCAGGCTGGGAAGTGCATAATGCATAATAGCAGGACGCAGACAGTTTAGTGTCTTACGGCAGAAATAATATAGAAGCAACCAGAATGATGTTTCATTAGCTACTAAGGTCGGTAGTAATTGAACCGGGTGCCTTATTATCCTCTCTCCCGAGGCAGTCGTGACATATGACATGTCATATTGTTATGACATGACACTCTTCTCAGACACCAAGAGAATGGCTATTGAAATCCTGAAATGATAATATTTATTTTCTTAATTTAGTCTGGGTTTTGTCAGACGTGTGCGTTTATTTTCTTAGAGGATTAGTATACCTGAGTGTGTCTTGAATTATTCTTAGTGTTTTATAAACTGTCTGTCCGTTTATGTTATATTCTTCTCGTCATCGCAGTTATTTTTCTGTGCTGGATCATATAGGTACAGTTGGAATCAGATTACTAGCTATGGAGATACTGAAGGTCAGTATATTTTTGCAAGTTATTGCTAGATTTTAAAAGGCTATGTATTAATGTTCAAAAGTCCCCTCAAATGTTTCAAATTATCAGTATTCTTATCATTCTGGAATATCTATCTAATCTCTAATTTATATCTTTTCTATCTATCTTTCTAATTATATTTTAATATTATTTCATTTTAATTTTAATTGATTGTCGGTGCAATGATTTAATGTAAATATTATATAATCCAATTTGTAATTTGTAATGCTTATCTGTCATATTTTGTATTCATTATGTTTTGTAGTTAGAACATATTATGTTCTAATTTATAAAATATTCGTTTGAATTTTATTTTTATTTTTTATTCAATTCAATTCATTTATTTCATCAAATATAAGCTAACAGTTTACACCAAATCGCTTATATTTATGCAAAACTAGGTTTGATGTATTTATCTGTGTTTTGTTTCTGTGGGTGTAAATAACCTGAAATTAATGGATTTATTATTGTCATTAAAAGCGTGTGCTCCTGGGGTATAGGCGACGACAAAAAACCCAATATTTCAGAACATCGAGTACAGAAAGTTTTAGTCGTGGTCTCTGGCCAATAGCCTGACTATGCCTGCTGCTGACTTCTATGCTACAGGGCTTACTGCAATTAGATTTTTGTCGTAGTGTGGTTTAATTTAAAGCTCTCTTAGATTGGTTGGCGAACATAATCAGTATTACACTTATTGGTCAGAATGACGTATGCGTTAATTCCGGGGTCCACTTGGACCCACTACCGAGCCGGCGCCGGTTTCTGTGTTCAGGTCCAATCGGGGGCGCCTCCGAACTATAGGTACAGTTAAAGGCCGCTGCATACGTGACGGGTAAATACTCCGGACGGGACGTGAGCGGGACGGGCACGTGATTGCCTCGTTCAAAACGGGAACGTGGTGCAAACGCATACGCAACGTGACATTGATTCGTATCTAACGTGCTAGTGTTGTGAACAACGAAAGATGGATTTTTCAATTCAAGAATTGGCTTTAATTGCTATTGCTAAACGGGGACGTGCTAAACATCGTCGCTGACGAGATTTTTCCCGTCCACGTTCCCGGCCCGTCCATGTTCCCGTGACATATACGTATTTGGATACATTTTGTATGCAACGATGTTTCCAAAACTTCCCGTCACGTCCCGTCCGGATAAAAACCCGTCACGTATGCAGCGGCCTTTAGTTTTTATTAACTTTTTTTTTTTATGTGCTTTATGCCTGATGTCGATGATATCTTTTTACACCATGTAAGTGACAGTGACAAGCCACAAGCATGACATTACTGCTAGATTTTAAGCACTTTATTCAGTATTCATCAAATTTGAATTAAAACCATAGAGGAAAGTAATATACCGGCTAAATTACACGTAGTACACATTGGATCCAATATTAACGTGTGCAGGTTTAAATGTGGTAGACAATGGAGGAGTACGTGGGTGACGAGCTGGGCGAGCGCCCAGGGCCTGACCGTTACACCGACTTCGACTTACATCAAATATTTTTGAAGGCATTTAAATACCTTAGTTGTAATAATTTGACGTCTTTATGTTTATTAGGTTTTACAAATTATGTAACATAATAATTTGAAATTATTTTTTTATTAATTTTGCATTTCTGGATAAAAAGAAAAAGGTCTACCGCCCGGTTAAACCCACCGCTGCTGGTTGGTCCCTATATTAATTATGTGATTATTCTATCACCAGGCCCACCTGAAACTATGCGGCAGCGTACTGGAGCAATGCCCGCTACGCTGTGGTGCCTGGATTCAGAGGAAACACAAGGAGACACATGTCAAGGAGTGCCCTAAGATGGATAAGGTAAGGGTTGACTCTGACCGACGATGGGCAGCGCGGATAGGTAAGCGTCCACTCTTGAAGCTACGAATTAATAAAGACACTTTCAAGGTTACTCTGTACGTGTGAAGTCCTTAGGTATGATCTTTTGATCTGATTGCAGACGCGCACATCCTCAAGCCACGTCAGCGTGCCTGCGCCGGCGCCGCCCCCTCCACCCGTACCGGTCTCTAACCACACGTGGTCACCCGCACGAGTTCCCCTGGACGACTGCGTATCTTACTTGGAGAAGGAAGTAGCTTCTATGAAGTAAGCAATATGTATTACGTATTTTTGATACAGTTTTCATAATGAAGTTTTAATGGTCACATCTGTGAGTGCGCAAACAACTACCTATAAACTGAAGAGC
The DNA here is from genome assembly GCA_949316365.1 of Hoplodrina blanda. NCBI lineage: Eukaryota > Metazoa > Arthropoda > Insecta > Lepidoptera > Noctuidae > Hoplodrina > Hoplodrina blanda. The sequence goes on along the minus strand of OX438564.1, from coordinate 457,308 downwards.
GATATTTTTGCGATACGTATCGTGTTCGATTCCATAAAACGAAATATTTGAAGGGTCTAGCTTACAGATAGTTATTTAGTTTATAGTTTGAAGTACCTACCTAGTGTGGTTTAAGGATTTGTCACACTGCATGCGTTCTGCGGTCTCCGGTCAGGTCAAAACGAACGCAGCCCGCATCATGTATGAACAACATTGTCGCTTTGACCTGACCGGAGACCGCAGAACGCATGCAGTGTGACAAATCCTTAAGCCTCGCTTTAAAAAACCTATTTATCTAATTGTTTACTGCTGTGAACTGCTGAATAATATCATATTTGTAATCGCACCCAAAACTCCAGACTACTTCTAACAGAAGTGTCCGGTCACCGTGAAGTCCAAGCGACAGAGTTAGAAACCATTCGCTCGAAGATTGTCCTGGTGGAGGAACGCAGTCAGCACTTCCTCTCAACCCTGGTCTCCTTGAGGGCAGCAGTGGATGACGAGGCCGAGCGGTCTGCCAACTGGGCCGCGCAGTTCAAACACGACCTGGCGAATGTGCAGTTGGCTTTACAGGTATATTTTTTAACTCTTGAGTTACATCCAGATATTCTAGCCGTATTTACTTAATACCTTGTTTTTTTTTGTGTTCTTTAGTCCTCTTAAAGGTATTAGCATCAATTCTCATAAGGTAAAGCTATTTATTATTCATTAGGTAGATAAGCTAGAACGGCTGCCTCGAATGTGTAGGACGTACCACGGTATCATCCTTTGACTAAAACCCTTTGAAAAGGAATGCTGTGTTCTAAACAACAAAAAAGTAATAATTAAAAATCACACTTGAAAAAACACAGTTAGATCACAGTGTTAAGACCTTAGCTACCTCATTTAATTAATCTGTCTATTCACCATCATCGATTCGATTCGATTCCTACAAAAAAAGCTTGTCCAAAAGTGATGAAACCGTTACCATTATCAAGATTACATCTTCCCATCCTTTGACAGGAGCTACAAAGCCAGCAGCTGACAACAGTAATGCGCCTGGAGAGCGCAGTCAGCAGTCTGGTGCACGAGCAGCATGAGAGGGAGCTGCTGGAGCAAGCTCTGACGCAGCACGACAACAGAATCAGAGCGGTCAATAAGTTAGGTAGGAAGCAGTCATAGTAACCGTAATTGAGACCGTGATTGTACTTTTACTGGAAATCGATGTCATTAAGCACATAACACTAACGTTTGTGAAATAATAATTACATCAAGTGCTCGTAAAGAAATATTACCGTCTAGATGGCAAAAAGTTAAAGAAATGCAGTATCTGGTTTACACGTGCAGCAGGGCTATGTCAACCATTTTACCCTATCATCATTTCATCAAGAGATCTATGAGTTGAAGGGGTAAAATTACAACAGGAAGTAACAGTCCTCCCTCACATTATGTTGGAATAAACTGAACATAAAAATGCAGGTATAAAAGGATTAATATTTTCCAGAGGACGTGATAAGCTACATAAAACAAACAGTCGAAGAAGAGAGGGAGAGGAATGCGGAGAACCGTGCGGCATTCGAAGCCGAGCTGATGGAAGCCAGGAGATCTTCGGAACAACTGGCAAACCTGTCAGCATTGAGGGTCCAGTTGCAATCCACTTCCAACGAAAGACCAGTTAGTCGATCATTTGTTTCGCTTTTTAATACTAGTGTCTCTGTCTGACTTGTTTTCTCATAAATTCACAATGTTTTTCTTCCTTGTATGTCAGTGTACATCAAGAAAAAAGTTTTTTTGATTCTTGCCAGAAAAAAAATATCCAGATCATACGAAAAAACGCGACCAAAGATCGTGCCTTCTTTAGTCTGAGGCCTTTTACAAGTCAAACAGTAGGCTACAATCATTATGTGGACTGGCTTTCATGACGCCAATTATCTTTCTCAATTTCAGACAATAGACCGCGTAGCAGTTTTGGAAGTAGCCACAGCAGACTCCAGAGCAGAACTATCAGAGCACTCAACTAAAGTGGACGCCGTACTCCGGGACCTTCGGGCGCTGACCAAGTCCTATCACAAGCTGAGGAACGAACTCGCTGACTTCCAGGCGAGGGTCACGTTCGATAGATGTGAGATGGGCACTGATGACGGTAAGTGAAGAAGTGCTTTGATGATGAAAAATAAGTTATCAAGTAGACTGCAAGTAGAGAGAAGAGGTCCCTCGTTCTCTGCAGCATCGACGAAGCCGGATAGTTGGTGCTCTTTGCCGAATAGTCGCCGACTACGAATATGGCAGAATAGTCAACATATCTAGCAAATACTGATTAGATTCTATTGAATTGTCAATACCGTACCTATGTACTTACCTACCATGTTCTTTCGATCTCATACTTTGTTAAGTTTTATTCAATAATGTTCCAGGCCACTTCATATGGAGGATAGACCACTTCCAGGCTCGGATGAAAGACGCCAAGGAGAACGACACAGTACTGAGCAGTCCGATGTTTAGGACTAGCAAATATGGGTACACTTTAAAGGTATGACGAAGTCGACTCTCGTTTTCCATTATAATGTTACTAAAAACGGGCTTATAACAAGTGTACAACGCTTTCTTCCCATCATTACGAGATTTTTTTTTATCCTGGATCATATTTACTGAACCCAAGGTAAATATGTCTCTTCCATCTGTTATAGTCTGTATAATAAGGTCCAAAACGGGTCAGTGGGTCTTCGTTATGTTTTTATGGAGTTACGTCATGTCTTCCTCCAGGCGGAGCTGAACCTGAACGGCATAGGCAAGTGGAAGGGCCGCCACATAACGTCCACAGTGCGGCTGGTGGCGGGGCCGTACGACGCGCTGCTCGACTGGCCCTGCGACCTCAACGTCAACATCGTGCTGAAGGACCAGCCCAACAACAGGAGTCAGGTGAGGCAGAGCGACCTTCCACGGTTCTACTAACCGGATTGGCGACAACGATTGTTTTAATTTTATGGTTTTATTTAATCTGTGTAGAACTAAGCAGGACACAATGGGGTTGGAGTGTACGTAACGGGGCACTGAGGAAAAAACACTTAGAAAAATTTTGATGAATTTTTCAAACATAATAATATTTACTTTTTATGGTTTTATCGTATGGAGGACATCAAAAGAAACAACTTTTCCCCGGGATTTTATTTTGTGACGTCAATGACCGCTGAGCTAGGAGGCAAAATTTAACTCTCATTGTGAAGGCGTCTGGGACTTAGAAAATTTTGAGGAAAAAGCAATGAAAAAGACCCCAAGGTCAAGGTCAAATTAAAAAAGACGCAGACACGGGGTACGCTCGAGATCAGTGACCTTGACGCCAAGGTCAGTGACCTTGACCCCGCCATCCCCTTCGTGGTTATTTTTTTATGACCGTCAATTTCATAATTATAAAGTTAGTTAGAGCTCGGGACTTGGGGCACCCCGACATGGACAGGTTAGGTTCGAAGGGGATGGCGGGGTCTGAAAGACCCCGCCATCCCCTTCGTGTTAGGTTACTTTAAACCTTGAACGCAGAAATAGGAGCCCCGCGAAGCGGGGCTCCGTCGAGCCACTTTGATAGGTAGTAATCAGTGATTTGGGCATTGCCTTTACATGAGAGTGGTGCCAGGACACAAAGGCAGACACGGGGTACGCTCGAGATCAGTGACCTTGGCGTCAAGGTCACTGACCTCGAGTGTACCCCGTAACTGCGTCTTTTTTAAATTTGCCCTTGACCTTGGGGTCAAGGTCACTGACCTTGGGGTCAAGGTCACTGACCTTGGCGTCAAGGTCACTGATCTCAAGCGTACCCCGTGTCTGCGTCTTTTTTAATTTGACCTTGACCTTGGGGTCAAGGTCACTGACCTTGGCGTCAAGGTCACTGACCTCAAAGCGTACACCGTGTCTGCGTCTTTTTTAATTTGACCTTGACCTTGGGGTCAAGGTCATTGACCTTAAGGTCGTCCCCTGGTGTTTCCCCACCCTAGAACTCCCACATCCCACCGGATCCCGAAGGCTTGATTAGGCGTTGTTTTTGTGTGAAATTTTTCTAAGTCTTTTTTTCATAGTGCCCCGTTTCGTATCCACTGACCAAGATTTGCGCTTCCAGACTTAGGCTTCGTTCACACGGCATTGTCCTGCACGTTTTTTTGTAATCGTTGTTTTAACGTATAGTCAACCGGGTGTTCACATGGTAAATTTTCATTCGTGTAAAAACGAATAGCCGCCGTTTCCGCACAGTTGTCACAGTGAGTAGACGTCACTGATGGATCCATGCTTGGTTGTACTTTTATATTGGTATCGAAGGCGCCACCCGCGCCACCGGTCTCGCCGCCGACAAAACAGAAGGTTTTGGGTACATCCTATTAATCAAGAATCTGCGCGTACGATCACTTGAAAAATCGATCACACGAACATTTCAAAAATTATTCGAAAATTGCTATTCGATAAAAAACGTATGACATCGTGTCGTGTGAACGAGACAAAGCTATACCATATGCCACTGCGAACCGAATACGTCAAAGTTCATTCGATTTGCTTGACAAGTCCGTTGAGTATGCGTTTAAACGTATCAACGGTACACGTTTTTGTGCAGTACAATCGTCGTGTGAATGGATCTATGTACGTTGTATGGTCACTATTTATACGTTAAGACGTATACTGCAAAAAAACGTGCAGGACAATGCCGTGTGAACGAAGCCTTAGGGTTGTATATTTTTATTATTTACAGTCCACGGTTCTATACGATGTTTCCCTTCACGAAAGTCAATTTTAGGTATGAGAGGTTAGTTTTGTTTCGTAATTCAAAATCGTCTATACGCTTACCATAAACTACGCAACGGATTTTGATGCGGTTTTTATCAATAGATACATTAGGTACACCCGAGCAAAGCCAGGGCGGGTCGCTAGTTAGTCATAAAAATGAAGTTTAAATACCTTGGTCATTGACGTCATTGTTCTCTGCGGAGCTGAGTAGGTTCATATCACCTACCTCCGGGGCTCCGGTGCGCACACGCCACACGAACTTTTATCACTCACTTTGAAAACACGGAATTTCCTGGCATAGCTAACATTATATAGCGTCTATATTAGAATACTCACGATAACTGAAAGGAAAATTAGGTACGGATACAATACAAATAATTAAAAATTAAGTGGGTAGGTACACTACGTATTATATCAATATTACCGATCACCCGCGATGCAAGTGCAAACAAGCAGAAGACTGACGGCGTCGCATTCAATAGTCCGCCGTTCGATTTTTAAATATTTTTGTAGTAACTCTCTTTTTAATTTTTTGTATAAACACTCGCTTTCGCTTCGTACCTTTTCTAATTTCCAAAATCAAAATAATTCTTACAATATTCATTTTCAATTGCAAATTGTAGGAATAATTATGATTTTAATTATCAACAAAGTAGATGACGTATCGAGATTTAATGTTATTTCTTTTTAATAGGTAGGTAGTTGAGGTAGATATTTGCTGAAAAGACTCGAATATCTCTTCGAATATCGCCATATATGAAATCACCACTAATATTTGATTTCCAACCCTCAGGCCATGGACATAGTGAAATCCCTTCAACTCCGGCGCAAGTCGTCGTCCAAGCGCCACGACTACGACGAGGGCGACGAGGAGAAGAACAAGTCAACTGAAACCTTGGACAAGTCCGTGACGCAGCTGAAGAGGCAGTACATCTTCATACCACACACTAGCCTCGACAAGTTCGAGTACGTTAAGAACGATGTTATGTTTGTCGAGTTTATTGTTAATCAATGAGGATTTTGATGAAGGAAGTAAAAGATATCGGAGGAATGTCAGTGCAAAATGTCAAAGTCAGGTCAAGCCCACGTCAGTATTGACCTTGATTTACGAAAATTGCTCTTACTGGTACGAAATAAAGACGCTTTAAAAGTTGAAACTGTTACTACTGACGTTGCCATTTACGAGAACTGCAACTGCACTGTTATGACAAAATATTGAATAAAATATTAGTTTACAAAATATACTATGTAGTACAGAGCTTAAAGTCCGTTTTTCCATAGTACATTTAAAGATGAAGCGGACATTGGGAACATGAATAATATGATGAAATGATAAACCTTGTTCAAGATACTGATAACAATTGTATTCTGCAGTAGTGGTCATCAATTGTTTCTTCTGTACTCACAACGAATGTCTATAAGCCTGGCCGCACACGGGCCACACGCGTCAGCCACAAACGTTGCCACCTGTCGCTGGCGCATTTTGTGGCCCGTGTGCGGCCGGGCTGAGTCATGGTATTGCAACGTTACACTACAATTGGGTAGTAGACTCCACCAATCAACGATATTCTTTTTATGACCTGTCTAAACGCAATTTCCCTAGAAATTGTGTATAGCAATAGCAAACTATGACGTCACTTATTTGTTAATCTAATTATACAGGTTTTCAGAGCTAAAATAAAGTGTTTTTTAGAGAAGCTGTGTCTTGGAGTCTTTGCTAATGATGTATACTACCTAGTTCAAGCAAGAGGGGCATGAAACGTCTTTCCCGAATAGGCAATATACAAGTGCACAGTACACCTGCCTACATTTTAAGTTGTGTAACTAAAAACATAACCATTCCAACTTTTGAATATACCAGGAAGTTTAAGTATGTAGAGATAAACTACCACAACGTGGCGCGCCCCTCCATAAATTAAAAACTTTTGAAAGTATTTACAAGACTCACAACGCATGTGTGCCTACTGAGACGGCTCTCCAAACAAAATCAAATCAGCGATTTGTTGCTCAACTAGCGGCTAATTATTATTAGTATGCACATATAACAAATCTGCCGGCCTACTACTGAAGACGAATACTTACAACTACATAGAAACTCTTTCATATGAATATGACTACACACATTCTAATAGTAATATAGAGGGGCGCGCCATGTTATAGTAGTTTATCTATAGGTTATAATTATTATAAAATAATAAAAAATCTTAACGTCTAAGATAACTAGGCTAGTACTTTTTCACGAAATACTTGAGCTTCGTCAACAACACAGTTTAGATAGTCACTCGTGGGCATAGGTAAAGAAAGCTTTACCTATGCGCACGAGTGACTATCTAAACTCGAAAAGCAATAATTTCGACCAATCAGAGTGCTGAACAAAGTTGTGTGTTGTTACGAAGACTTAAACCACCTTGAAAATATAAGACTATAATACAACAAATTCTCTCTAAATTGTACAATGAAATTATAAATAAATAAAACTATATTTTACTGTATACATATTTTTATTTAGTACGATCTAAGTATTTTATACTTATTACATAGAATTCATAGACAAACCAATAAAAAATTTTTGTTCAAATTATATCATATCCAGGACGTTTCTTTAATAAATACAGTCAAAGAGTACAAGTTATACATTATTTAAACCTAATTAATGCAATTTTTAATTGAAATGGCACTACATTGCAGTTATAAAAAAATTGACTGCACAAAATTCCATATTGTGTTATAAATTCTTTAAAGTTCTTAGTTATCTAGGATGTATACTGATTCTAACATCTACTGAATACATTTCTCTACGTCGTGTGAATTTTATAAAAAACTTTTCAGCCTTTACGGCGTTATTGAGTACAGACATACAAACATTGAATATTGTAAGTGATACATCAATGTTACTTATATTATATAAAAATTTTCGAGACTCGACAAAATGTTAGTTTCATATATTATATTATATTGAATGTGATTCATGTGGTGTGATCACTAAATGATGAGGTCGAGCAACTGAGACTCGCGCGTTCTTTTGAACATAAATGCAAATGTAAACGCTTATCAAACGAGCGAGTAAAAAACGTCGCTCCCCACTCTTCCCCCTAACCTAACCCGCTGCGCTTACTATGTGGCGAGGGGTTTATACACAGACAGACACTACTCCTAATCAATTTATCACGAGAAACAAGCTCGATTCAAGTTTCAATACACGTCGAAGTTACACAATTTCATACAATCATGATTAATATACAAGTTCATACAATTTACAAAAGTATTGATAGATTACAATACACAAGTATATTGTACAGTCAACAAAATAGATCGGATACAGTCATTTATCAAAGGTTTATATCTATGAGTGCTGAGTGTGCTTTACTATAAATCACGCGCAAAAACACATTACCTTTCTAGGCGTCGCGCAGTCGGGTAAAAAAGAGTGAATATCGGGTAAAATAGGTCCAATTTTTTATTAATGTCTTGTTTTCATATGAAACTATTTTGTTGATTGTACATTATTATAAATCGTATACATCGTTACATTGTCGAGATCGTCAAAACTGGAACGTTCTCATTGTAACTGTGCGGCAACCAACCTTACGTACCATTACACGTTATTGTTTAGTACGTAGTACTATACACAAACATGCACACACATAACGCTTGTGTTGATCAACATGCCCAGACTCAGCGCTGAAGGTTATGTCAAATTCTGCACAAACTCTGAACCAAAGATTGTGTTAAATTCTACACAAACTCTGGACCAAACAGTATATCAAATTCTGCACAAACTCAGCGCTAACTACTATGTCAAATTGTGCACAAACTCTGCGTTGGTGATTATGTCAAATTTGGCATAAACTTGTCGACAAAGATTATGTCAAATTCTGCGCAAACTTAGCGCTAAATTGGAGGTGCGAAGTCTTCAGCGCAGTGTGTGTCAGCGAGCATAGCGTGACGTCTACAGCAGTGACTTGTACTGCGCGAGGAACTCCTCCTCCTCAGTGAGCGAGGTGTCCAGGTAGTCATCCTCCTCGGTGCGGATGGCGGCGTTGAGGCGACGCAGAGCTAGCTCGCGCTCTTTCCTCCTGTACACATTGAGGACAATGACACATGTTACCAGGGCCGGATTATCCATTATTGAAAAAAAAAGTCTAGAATAAACCATTTTAGTAAATAGCTTGGTTTTTTAATATGTATTTCCACCAAACGCCTAAAATATTACAGATAGAAAAGCAAGATGATCTATTTGTGAATTCTTTTGTAAACGTAAACATACCTTTTGTCTTTCTTGTGTTTCTTCGTCCTCCTCTTGTTGGCCACTCCTGCGCTGGTGGACGGATCTTCTGGGTCGTCACCTGTGCAAACGAACATAAGTATAATTATTATGATCCATATTGAAGTACTATGGTCACCACATCAAGACTAACTTAACATCACAGAAAGGAGCAAACACAAACATAGCTCACATTGTTATGACAAGCTGAATCTTACTTCCTACCACGAGGCACGAGCATTGAACACCACACTTGCTCAAGGCGGATTAGCGATTTCAGACTTATATTAGCTATCCTTTCATATATATTTCCTTTACCAATGTCAGTGATGTCAAAAACAAACTCATTGCCACTCACCTTTGCATTAACTTTCTCTTATTATAAACATCCACATTCATAGCCAAAACTTTCCTCACGTTCCTCATTCATTCATTTCAGTACATAGAATGTAAGATGGTATACTGACTGAGCTCCACTTTCCCCCCGCCCGCCACGAGCCTGTCGACAGCGCCGCTGATGTGGTTCCTGGACAGGCGCAGCGCCGTCTTTGCCTCTTCAGGGTCGTAGCCCATCGCTTCCAACTGTGTGCAATATTATATCAAGCTTATTAGAACTACTTGACAGGAAAAACGTGGGTGTACGGCGGGTATACCCATGTCTAACTCTTCTGTTGTCATGTTAGAGGTTGTGTCGCTCACTGTAACATCACGGCTGCAAATAGTTTGATAACGACAAAATAAAAAAGGCGGCGGCTCGCGGGCGGTAAGATTTTTAGAAGCGAAGTCGCCCGACCTTTGCCAATTGGAGTGATGCTGTTATAATGAGCAATGAGCATTGGTGTTGTAGTAAACATTTATATTTGATGTGATCTCACCTCGGCGACTAGTTTGTTGTCCGGTATGACCACGGAGTCGTCAGAGCTGAGTGTAGAAGTGTCATCTGACGACAAGTCGCTGTCCGCTAGCTGTAACAAACAAAACATCATTAACAAACTACGTTATAGTACAATCACAGTAAGAAAAAGGAAAGGTTTTGGAACAAAAAATATCATAATAAACCTATACTTAAAATAACCAAATTAAAAAAAATATTGAAGCTTGGATGCGGTAAGCAGCATCGCTTTCTACACATAAAATTAAGCAGATCCAGAGGGTACGAATTAAATAAGTGCCATTCAACCCTCATGTACTAAAGCTGGGTTGTATTCAGATGGAGGGGGAAGTGGAGAAAAAATGTGGTCACCAGCTCGGGCTGCTCCTGTATGAGGCGCACGGCCTCTGCGGCGTGGTTGTTGGAGTTGCGCAGCGCCAGCGCGGCCAGACGGCGCGGGTAGCCCATGCCCACCAGCGCCGTCACCAGCGCGGGGTTCACGGTGGAGCCGTCCATGCACACGCCTATCGCGCGGCGCTGTCTGCAAACACACGGTAATACCAGTTCTCAAAAGTAACCAAAATACGTCAATATTTCATTTATTTTTTAAAGTAATTGGGTAGTACACCAATTAACTAAATTCAACTTGTCTAAAATATTTTAGCCCTGAAAACCGGATAAATTTTCTATTAACTTATATTCACACCCATACTTACACCTACTCATACATACACACACATTTGATTTAATTTTAGTTAGTCTTAAAATAGGTAGTTTTATTGCAGAAATCACACGTTTTAGATATTTCTGTGACACGTCCTGCTATGAAAGAGGGGACTCTCCTAATACAGGCACTATCTGCCTAAAAGGAGGGTCCAATCACAAAAATTGTTGACATTGAAACTTGTTTTACCAATAAATGTTTTTTTTTTATAATTATAAAATTAGATTTTTAGTTGCTTTAAATCATTACTTAGTCAATTGAGTTATGACGTCACTGCACTTTATTGTCATACAAAATCTATGTATGAGTTGTGTTTTGACAAACTTATAAAAAAGCATGTCACTTGATTGATGGTTTCCAATTTTGATATGTTTATTATTGTTTATGAAACTAAATAAAAGTAATTGATTACTACTTGGCTTGTAAAATATGAACGCTTATCTGTAAACCAGTACTGCAGACTTAGGCTCGGCGCAAATGGGCCACCGACCACAGCCACCGGTGGCTGTCGCGCGCTTCTGACACTCGAATGTGGCGGTAGCGCGCGACAGCCACCGGTGGCTGTGGTCGGTGGCCCATTTGCGCCGAGCCTAAGAGGATATTGTTAACATATAAAAGGCTAGCTCACCTGTCGAGCCTGTGCGCCTCCCGCGCGCGCTCGCGCTGCTGGCGCCGCTCGACCAGGTAGTGGTGCGCGCGCTCCGCCGGGCTGGCGCCCTCCGCGCCCCCCACGCCCCCCGCGCCCCCCGCGCCCCCGGCGCCCGACCCCGCGCCCGCCGCGCGCAGCCCCGCACGCGCCGCGGCGCGCGACCAGCCCAGCTCCATCAGCGTCAGCACGGCGCTCTCGTCCACCTGCAGACATGACGAGCTTTACAAACAGAGGCACACATGAGCCTGAGTGACAAGGACCACGCTCTATAGCAAACCTGAATTTAAAACAACAAACAACTGCTATTTAAAGAATAAAGCCTTATTTTAAACTACCATTCTACCATGTAAAGTATCAAATCGCATTTTCAATACTTGAGACATAATTTCTTCATAAATTGTCTACTGTATTTTGTTGTATTTGTAATACAACAAAGAAAAATATTATTACTAATGTAGCACGCCCAATTATACAATACGATTCAGTTATGATTATAGCCTAATCAGTGATGAACATTTTTCGTGGGTCTAGAATCATAATTATACTGAATTCAGAGTAAAAGTTTTGTTTCACACCCGTAGTTTATGTCGAAAATAAGCTATGTACTTGTACACTGTGTTTATTAATATCAAATTCAAGGCTCACCCTAAGCGCGTTAAGCTCAACCTCCGCCTTGCCAAGCAGCGCCTTGGCCTCAGCGCGCTTGTTCTGATGGTACGCCACGATGCCCTGCAGCAGGTACAGCCGCATCAGCAGCGCGCGCTCGTTCGCTGGAACATGCACACAGTCAGCCTAATGGTTCGATTCTCGCACGGAACAGATAGTTATTCGGAGTCTGATTGTTTGTGTAAGTGAGCTGAAATCTTTTAAAAAACACACACCATACTGGAGGAATTCTTAGAGGGGCAAGCCACCTTGAAATATCATCTAATAATTGTGTTTGTCTAAGTAAGACCTGCTTCAACTGTACAAACTCACCAGCACTCCCCTTCAAGGCGATGAGCCTCTGCTGGTCCTCCCCGTACGTGTCCCGGAAGGCGGCCTCCGCGGCGGCCAGGCGCGCGGCCGCGTCGTTGGCGTGCGGCAGGCTGCGCAGGCACAGGTAGCACCACGACACGTCCAGCTGGAGCACCGCCCAGTTGTCCACTGTCTTCAGGATTGACGATCTACATTCACTACAGAGAACATAAAAATCTTTGGGGAATGGCTCGCGAATGGGAGTATTCACTATGCAATTTAGAAGTTACTTTTACCTGAGCTGCCTGTCTGCCTCGAGCAACAGCACAAGTGCAAGCGGGTAGTCATGCTGCTTAGCCGCCGCCCTGCCTCGCTCGTGCAGCGCCAGCCCGACCAGCAGCGAGCGCCGCTCCGCTGCCGGCAGCTCCACCGCCTTGCCGGACTGGTCTTCTAGCTGTAACAAAATCCCTCATCATTATACATCTATGAACTTAATTGGATAATATAAGAACAGTTTCTAACAGAAGCATCTATAAATACAATAGGTAAGTCCCAAAGAAAATATTGAAATTTCAGTATTTAGAAAGTGATGAAGTGATAAATGATTACCTTCATGTACTCGTCATCATCCGCGAGCTCGTCCACATACTCAGACAGCAGTGTGGCATCGTCACGGACAGTCTTCATCTCCATGTACATTGTGTCCTCTTTCTTCACCTCCTCCGGAGCTTCTATAAGCAAAACAATGGTTAAGCCAAAGAATGGTTGGAATTGGCCATATCTTAATTTGCCATAATTAGACATCACCAGTCAATTGACATAGTTTTTATGATTTTGCCAAAAGACTAGACTTTACTTTTTGCAAACTCAATTGACTAACTATTAATTCATTTTAAAACAATTACACATCTATAACTTAACAGTTAATTGAAAATGAATCAGGTTTTCAGAGCTAAAAAATAAGTGTTTCTATAGAAAAGTTATGTCTTGGAATTATTGGTTAATGATGTCTAATACACAATTATAACAGCCTCATTCTGTACATTGACTGTTACTAACCTGCCATTATAAGTGCCATCAGAGTGGCACCGTTCTTCAGGCCTTGCTCCTCTAAACTTGGGGAAGGTTTTATAACTTTACCATTGAATATTAATTTTACCCTGAAAGTAACAAAAATCCTATTAGAATTTCCAAATTATTTAGCAACACAATGGTTGATTATGTGCAATCAGAATCCAGTCAAATCATTTATTTCAATTAGGCCATTATAAGGCACTTTTGAACATCATATTATTATTTAAAAACATACTGTTGTCAATGAAACACAGGTTCAACCTAGTTCAGGCAAATTAGCAACTGTGCTCTATTTTTAATTGTCAATATATTTTACTGTAAATGTGCCCCTTTTTATAAATAAATTATTACTATTATTATTTAATTGGCATAAAGATACAAAATTGAATATTGTATTAATTAAATAAGAAGGCAATTGGCCTGTCCCCTATTACCTGGAACTTAGACAAAAACAGGCGAAATATCAGCATTTAATATACTTACTGCACATTCAAAGACTACAAGCAATAGTGTTAAGTTTGTAAAATAGAAGTATACCTGTTTTCAGCAACACCTATCTCTCCAGCAATAGCAGAGATCAGCTCCTCCCCCATTGCTTCTAACTTCTTCTGCAGCTTAATCATCTTTGGTTTCTCTCCCGGTATTGTGGCCTTGACCCTGAAGGCTGCAAACCCAGTCTCCTTGAACTCTGCATTGTCCTTAGACCGCTCTACTGAGTGGAGCTGTAGTTCCCGCAACGCTTGCAGTACTTCTTCATTGTCTAATGAGAGCTCTTTTGCATATTTTGCTACAATATCCTGTGGGAATAATGTGGAAGTTGTTATAGCAAATAATTCACATAACCATTCATATGCTGATAAAATTATTTGCAATTTATGTAAGTATTGAGAGATTAATAAAAAAAATTGCTTGTTTTATTAATCTTAAAAAATATTTTCTGTTTGGAGACTGATTTTAATCAAGTAGAATAACACAAATTGTTATAGTAATATAATATTGCACACAAGCTCAGTTGCAAAAATAGTCAAACCACAAAAGTAATAATCTATAGGAAAATAAAGAAATACACAAACACTTTAGATTGTTTTGGAATCAGGTTAGGGGTTCATCTATTTTCAGAAATACACATGAAACATGGTCTAAGGTTATTTGTCTGTATCACGAATGCAATAAAAATAAACCTACAGAGCTACTTTATAGACAGGTTTTTAATAAACCTTTCTGATAGGATAATTGGGGAATAATATTTTCCTCTTTCCTACCCAGAGGTGTGTAAAAATATGATAAAACTTGTTCAGAAGATCAATTCAAAGATTGTATAATAATTTCTATTCATAATAAGTCGGGCACAAAGTAAGTCAAAAGCCGACATCAACAAAGAAATAGTGTCATCTCATATTCATACCCTGAAACTTTGTGTGATTTCATTATCTGCTGTGATATATGGTGCTTCCCATAATTTCACCTTTTCCTCGTTCAATTTAGCACGTAATTTTATCAACAAATCTTCATGTTGAAGATTATTCTCCATTTTTATAGACACAAACACAGGGCGAGTACTAGCAGCAACAAGCAAGATCAATGATGATTCGCCAAAAAAACAATTTGTCCCGAAATTTAGTTCTGTTCGTGACAGTTGATCGACATTGACAGCATTGACAGTGACAGGAGCTATGGGCTCGTTCAATTCAAATGTACGCAATCCAAATTGCAATAGATAATAATAAATTATGCAATAGATGGATTGGAATATTCAGAATCATAATTACTATGATTGTGTCTTCATATCAAAGCCGCAACTCAGCCCACCGGGTTTAGCCGCCACCCTGAGCCGTTTTATATACAATCATGCTGAAGCTTGACACTCGCCTCGGGTGAGACGACAATCGACGGCATGCCGGCGGCACGCCCCTCCACTCACACAGTCAGTTGCCCGCCGGCTCAGAGTAGTGACGTGTCACTTATTTATTCTGTGGTATCGTGAAGTGTTGTTTTTCAAAAACATAACAAAATGGAGTGGGACGATGAAAAAGTTATTAAACTAATAGAACTTTATCGTTCAAAACAACTGCTGTGGAATCCACAACACAGCAACTATAAAAGCCGGCCAAAGCGTTACGATGCATACAATGAAATTGCAACTGAATTGTGTACGGAACTTCTGGAAGTAGAGAGAAAGATAAAAAATATAACTAGTCATTATTATCGAGAGAGAAAAAAAATAGATCGTTTAAATGAGTCCGGTACGGGTACGGATGATATCTATCAAAGTAAATGGTTTGCCTACAAGTCGCTAAATTTTTTGCGAAATAAAAATATGCCTTCCGGAACGATCGATACTGTAAGTAAAAACTAAAAACACTCTGCTCGACAAGATTTTGACATGTAGGTACATAATTATGTACTTATTATAATGAATCAGCTGATCACTAGTTGAGCCGCCGCCGCGCCGCGTTTAGTGCAGCTTGGAGCAATTATTTTTTAGGGCTGTCACTAATGAGTTCAATTCAAAGACTACTACCTAAAGCTGGTTAATTTTTTTCATCCCAGATGGTGGATTATTATTTGTGCCTTTTCGCTATTAGCGTTAATTACGCAGCCCATCAAACTAATTAACTTTGAGCATAAGCTCTCGCTGGGAAACAACTTCTATGTATTTTTTTGGTGTGTAAAATCTCTTTATTATGCTAGTGCGACATAATTATAACGCAAATGCGCAATGCAATGTACCTATATGCGCAATTTTCGGAGCAAATGGAAAGAGTTGAATTATAATTCTCCTTTCTTTCTAGTCTTCATTAGTTATGTATTTAATATGTATATTAGGTATACGTATATAAATATGTATGTATTTTATTTTTGTAGTAAGTGCAGTAGGTATTTTAAGTATTTTGTACTTATGTAGGTACACTTTATTTTATGTAGATAAATACTTTTTGTGTTTTTTTTACCTAATTTTGCTGTTTAACGCTTGTACATTATTTTGCACCTACCATGATATCTCTTCACCACCTTTGGTTGACTGTTAGAGAATGCCTAAGGCATTAAGTCCGCCTTTATACTATTGTTGCGTAAAGTTTAAAAAAATAAATAAATAACGCTAAATATTGTATGTAAGCTACTTTCGGGTGCATGCAACAATAGGTACAGGAATCATCCTGGTTAATTAGAGTTTAAATATTTAAATGTAGGTACAGTCTGTTATAGCTGTTATCTAACCCACCTAACTGGTTCAATAAAATTAGGCGAATTTGAACCTTCTGCAATTAAAAACAAACGAATTTGAACCCTCTGTCAATAACGTTAAGGTTTATTCAATTTATATAAGTTCATCACACTAGCGCTGCTTAATGAACGAATACAATAATATTATAGATACGCCAATTTGATCTATAAATCGTTAGCAATAAGATACTTATAACTTGTTATGCAATTTTGATTTTTATGCCATATGATTTAAAGTTTATTAGAGTATTGTGATATAATTTAATGTCATTACTACTAATTGCTTATTTTAAATAAAAAGTTCAAGTAGATTTGGTCTCGTGGTCCGTGTATAAGGCTGAGACGAACGAGATGCGAGTTCAAATCCTGCATTGAGGAATATTGTTTTGCTTTCAATTTAGAATTGATTAAGTAAATATTTCTTGCATTATTGCAAAGAACCGGCCACATACTTCAAAAATATCTAAATTGTTAATATTTTCGCCTAACTTGTAATAAGTGGGTAGTTGAAAGACAATTTGCGTATTCATTATAAAACTGGTATTCAAATGTTAGTAAGGATGTGGGTAGGAAAATAAAAATGAACCGTGACAGTAAACCTCAAGCCAGTCTACGCGCAATTGCAGTGACTACGCGCAAAAATTTCTTACCTTGACTTGGTAAATTGCAAAAATCTTCTTTTTCCAATGTTTTTATATATTCTATTGTTTCATTATCATGTCTCAATGTCTCAATTGAGTGATTATTTGAAATACAAAAAAAAATAATCTATTTGCTGAAGGAGAATGTTGGCATCAGAGAGATTGCTTGGAGATTTAGCAGTAAGTGTGTTTGTCTAATTTTATACCTAAGTATTCCTTATGAATGATATGTAATTATTTTTTATATACTTAAACGTAAAGTGACATCCGTTTTTATTTATTTGTTTCAGAGAAATACAGTCAGATTGTGGTTAAGACGTTTTAAAGAAACAGGAAATGTTCAAAAGGGTCGTTCGTGAAATCGTGACCAAAACCTGTAATGTTTACTCCCGTATTAGAACGGATTGTTAGTAGACATATTCATGCATGCTGCTGGACTGAAACACTACAAGCCGGCACGTAAAATTCAATGAACCGCTGTTCATCGCCAAGCAAGAATCCGCTTTGCCCAAGAATATATAGATTTTAATTGGAAAGAACATGTTGCTCCAGAGATGGTGCAGGCAGCACCACCGTCAGCAGCCCACAATACTTAAGTGTCAGTGTGTGTTTTAAATAAACTGTTGTTATCATAAATTCTAAGGAAGTGTTTCATACATTGAATAAGCAGGTCCTTTTTACGATCATAACCATATTAAAAAAATCAAAATTTTATTTATAATTTATTTTATAAGTAGGTATGACAGTTAATGTGGTGATGTTATTGTTATGAAATAGAAATATTATATTTCTAAACATGTAACATGTTGATTCACTACATAATTTTTTACCTACTTTAAAAATAAAAATATAGGTATTTTATAGACAGCATTGAAACGAAGACACTACTTTTTTATCAAGTTCTAGCTCAAGTAGTTTATTTTATATATATTCTAACTTGTTTTATATGGTTTAGCTTTATAATATGACAAGTAATTATTTTTGTCAGTAATTATTTTACATTTAACCACATTGAATAAAATCGTAATAAAAATTATTACTGTTTTTCATTTCTGTTGTTATTTTTGTATTTAAATAGTCAATTTTTGTTAACTATTTTAATTTAATATAAATAAAATTTAGAACGCAAAAAATATAAATGAATATTGTAAACAAAAAGTGACAAAGATTCATACTTAGGTTTGATCTCACTACCATGTTGCTACCACTTGGTCAACTCGTCTTTACAAATGAAGTTGAAATTAACAACTCCATTATGTGACAAAACAGTATTCAAAAGATTATCTACCCTAACATAACGTATTAAAGATCAAATTGGCAACAGTATTCTATAATATTTGCGTCCTTGAACAAGTCGTTCTAGCTCGTTAAGCTCGTACGTATCGAATTCATAATTATCTACCGCTAATTGCAGAAGGTTCAAATTCGCCTAACTTTATTGAGCCAGTTAGGTGGGTTAGGTAACAGCTATAATAGACTGTACCTATAATGACAAATGTATTGATTACCTATAATTCCCTGAATACACAACGCTTTATCCTTACGACGACGGCGACGACGACTTACGATGACAGTTTCTGCTAGATATCTCCGACCGCAGCCGAGTTCGTTCTAAAATGAATGATGGTAATGAATATTTCTTATTAGATAATGGACGTTGTTGTTATTTTGGTAAGAATAATTTTCGTTTTTCACAGGCCACCCCGCCGCCACCATCGCTGCCGTCAAAGAGGAGTGATTCACAATCAAAGCAAAACGATTTACCAGAGATATCGGAAGAAAATACTACTCCGCAACCAAATAAACGTCATAAAAATAATCCAAAACATGAGATTATGTCGCAAGCATTGAGTATTATGAAGAATATCGCCAAACGACAAAATGTAGCTAAAGGAAAAGATGAAGATGGTTTATTTGGAGATTATATTGCGGCTCAGTTGAGGAAAATGGATCGGTCGACGAAAGCTTTCGTGAGACATCGGATCAACAATATAATATTTAAAGCCGAACGAGCCGATATGGGTCCGGATTTTTCAAGGCCATCTGGGTCGTGCAGCAATCCGGGATATAAATCACCTACAATAATTGAGCAAACAGATTACTCTGCTCAACTAGACGCAGAGCCACGAACAGTTTTAACAGAAACATTTGATGAAGACACAGCTCTAAATCCTTCTAGCCAAGATGAAAATATTGTTATGTCCTTTGATAACGCAAATTAAAAATATTTAAATTTAATTATTTAACACTTATTGGTTTACAAAAACACGTTTCAAGTTTTGTTATGTTATGTGTATCTCGTCTTGTGATATGAATTGGAAAATGTTGCGAATTATTTGAGGGAAGTAGATGCTATTGGAGTGAAACGAAATGTATGAAAGATACATGTTAAGAATGAAACGTTAATGTGTGAGTGGGAGAAAAAGAGCGTAAGGGACAGAGAGAGGAAATGAATAAGGCCCGGACTCCACCAAAGCGGAGAGGAGAAGAGATGTCTCGTAAACAACCAATAGAATACCGTGTTGTGTTGAAGCTAAGCGGTGAGATGTGAAAATAACGCAAGCCGATTGGTTATACGAAACATCTCCTCTCGTCTTCGCTTTGGTAGATACCGGGCCATATGGCGGGGACGATTGAATGTGAAGTGTGTTTCTGCAAAATTGTAGAAGATTTTGGATTAATAAAGATTGTAAAAAAAATACTGAAAAATTTAATAAATAATGCTAAGTTTTTGCACAAAAAGTTTTGCTTCCCACAGTCGCAATTACTACAATGAGTTTTAGTCTTATTATTTATTTGGTTTCTAATCCCAGTGTCATTTTGTTAAACAACTTATGAACTAACTTGATGGAATGGACAATCAATAAATGTAACGTTTTACATTTCACTCGAAGCTTAAAGACTTAAGCAAGTGTACTTAGGGTAAGGTCAGTAAGTTTCCTTACCAGATTATCTATACAAGATTAAATAGGTAAGTTTCTAGTACTGAAGATCATTCCTAAAATGAAGTGCTGTTTTAACATATTTTTATAGCAGCACTTGTAATGTACGATCTTTTATATTTATCATTACCTAGTCAGGTACCTAACTACCTACTCGTTTATTGCCCATTTCTACACATTAGATTATTTCATTTCACGCTTAATAAAACTCAATAATTCGATTGTTACGTTAGTATTTTTACGGAAAATATTAATTGAATCATGTTTAGAAAAAATACCTGTATAGCAAGTAAGTTTTAATAAGTAATTAATTTTGAAGCCTTTCTTAGGAAATAATGTTGAAGAACAGTTGATCGAACTAAAAAGAGGTGGCCAAGAATTATATGGGTCTGTAACCCAAAATTAAATGGGCTTGTACAGAAATAAAATGGGTGTCATTCGATAGTACAGGTTTTGTATTACATAAATCAATAAGGTGCATACATCCCAACAGTCGTGGACAAAAGTTATAAAAGTTTAAAAAGTTGATTTCGTTGATTTGGGCCTCGCCGCAGTTTAGTAGAAGGTCCCCCAACAAGTGATGCAGGGTTCATCTAGGGCAAGCTACGCCACTGCCTACAACACACAAACTTCACTGTAGTGACCAAAAAAATAACGAAGAGGTGTTTTAATAAAAAAAAACTCAGCAAAAAAGTATAACTTCCAGTTGTGCTGCTGTCGCTCCACGCTGCGTACTCCGCTAAAATCTTCATCCTTGGGAAACTGGACGATGTGCGTCCCATAGACAAGCCCGCCTCCTCGATGGCACACCAGCTCAACGAAAGCATGCGCTCCCACGATTCCACGATCCAACAGCATCAGCGGTTGAATAATCAGAAAAATAAGTCGCACGTGCAAACTGACCCCGATGTGGAGGCGCCTGTACTGCCAGCGACGAGAAATCCGACAAGGGAAAATACTGGTACCTAAGACCCGTACAGACTAGAAAATTGTGGTCAGATAATAATCTTGTTTTTTGTTTATCATCAGCCTGTAGCAGTTCAATACAAGCCTTGGTCTCTTATAAATGTACACTACTAAGTTGCAACTTTAATACGTAACACTTAATTTCTTAATTGCTTTCCATATGTATTTTCAGGTGCTAACTACATAATTGAGATAATTAAAGACCCTGTAGCGCATAGCAAAAGGGTAGGAGAAAGTCCTGTTTTGAGAGATCATTAAGTTTTTAATAGAAATAAGTTCTAACTTGAGAATGGTAAAAATTTGGAGATCATAAATAACATTACCAGCCATTCTGCAACGGGTCCACTTATACATGGAGTTCTTTTTCGCGAACCTGCTTTTGACGAACAAAGGTCTACACTCAAAATTTTTATTTAATTAGAGTCAAATATTGTTAGAGTAAAATCAAGGTTTAAGTTTGAGCATCGTATTGGGATATGGGATATGGGTATTAGATATTTAAAAACTATTAGTAGGTACTTAGATATAAAACTATTTGTATAAGTAATCATTGTGTATCTACTTTAGATGCGGTACATGTAAATGGTAAAGATGGATATATAAACATCTGGAAACCTGATTATAAAGGTAATTGTTTACAGAAACTGCTAAAAGAGATCTCTGAGAAGTCTGTAGTAAATTGAAAGAATCGCTTTGTTATGAAAGATTAAAACCGCCATGGAAAAAAGGCACGGTTCACGCAGTGGCTGAGCAATTGGCTGCTACATTGCGTGTCGCGGGTTCGATTCCCAAACGGAACAAGTATTATTTTGTATGGCATAGGCCATATGATATGTTTGTGATATGTTTCTAAACGCACCCACAATACAGAAGAAATTCCTAGTGTGGGATAACGCTTTAAAAAAACCAAATACCTAATAGAAACATAAAGACATTATGTGTCTAAAAACTCATGACTAATGTTCATAGACACATGTACCAACTAAAAACATTACGCTTCTATTAGGGTACTGCCACAGTCGAGTAAAAAATGAATATTGCAGCTATCTGTAGGTACCTCACGACCATGGCAAGAATCATATAGCCAGCGCCTTTATGTCCTAGCTATAAGGACGACTTTCGTAGTTCGAAAGTTCAACTCTAAACCCAACGCTCCACATTTTTCTCCTCAGCAATTGCTCAAGAACTGAATGCACCAATATCGGATTCTTCGAACGAAGCTTTAGAGGAAACCAACGGTATAAAGGCGCACCAGGTGAAGAAGAGGGACCATGCCAGTCCGGAGCTCCCGGAGCTGAGCAAAAATGTCACCTCCAACTTGAAGTTTATGAAAAAGATGTTGGAGCAAATTTAATTGGAAAAAAAGCTCTTTAAACTATGCATTAAAATGTGGTGTTTTTTTTCTTGTATAATTTTTTGTTAGGAGTTTTTATACTACTACGACTATATCGCTAAGCCAACGCCGTCTGTCTATCTGCGTGTCTGTCTGTCACAGAGCTAACTTCTCCTTTTCATTTGACACTGTTTCTGCCCAGCCCTTGAATTAGAATTTAAGCAAGCCCGTACTCAGCTGTTTCTATATTTTTTATTTGTGACTTGCTTTGTTTATTTATTTAAACTTTATGCAACAAAAGTACAAAGGCGGGCCAAAAGCTAAGCTAAGCTTTCTATGATGACAGTCAGGCAGATGGCAAGCACAATAACGAATAGACTAGGTACTTACATCTACGCGACAATGGTTGCGTCTCTATTCAATTAATACATATATCGATAGGTTATGACAATGAGGCCCTGACGAGGGCTTGTCATCTAACAGTAATTACTACACCTTAATGAGGAGTAGAAACGCGGAAGTAATGGGGTGACGTCAAGCATTATGCGCTATCTTTGTTATATTATTATACATACATACTATATAACTTCTTCCCGCCATTTCGTCCGCGTAAGTTATGTATATGACAGTTCGCAGCTTTATAACAATGAAATATATTTTTTGCAATCGGACTAATACTTCCTCTTACGAACAAACAAACAGTTTAACCTTTTTATAATATTAGTATAGTTAAGGTAGGATGACATTTTGGTAGTACATTAGCTAGCACGTGAATGTCAAGGACCATAAATATTTGTTGTTACGGCAATATGATTTTATGTTGCTGAAAACAATTTCCTAATACTTTATGACACATTGTTGCCAGCAACGAGTCGCTCATGTTGCTGAAACATGTTGTGCAACATTTGTTTTTCATACACTTTGGCTATTCTAAACGATTACATCCAGTTATCACAAGCATTTATTTATTAGTTATTAACAATTAACAACTAGGTAGGTACTTGCTTCTTTTACAAAACGCTATTAATTTTATTATATTTTATATAGAATTTTTAATAAAACTACAAAATTGGTATACTTGTAGGTACCTAATTAAGGTTAGAGTTAAGCTCGCACGCTTCTTTTGAAGTAGGTACCAAGTTAATTAAGAAGTAAGCTCATGAACATCTGGGTGTCAAAGAAATTTGAATACACATCTCACGTAAAAATGTTAATAAGGAAAAAACCTGTAGCCTCATTGCTTAGGGTTTGTCGTGACTTATGAATAATCCTTTAATCATTTTGCACGACAGCCACGGAATTAATAAGTATGGCCTAATTCTAAACAAGCAGCCTTGTAAAGATGCAAATGAACAGCCTGTATATCTAGCGCAAGCTACAAGTTTGGGGCACACCCTGAGGGCCTAGCACGAGTGAGCGAACTAAACGTATCGATATTGGACACACGACACACGTTTCGCAAAAAAAATACTTAGAGGACTTTAATCATCAAAGGGCTGCAAATGAGGATACTAATTGCGCTTGTCTTATAAAGCTAAACTAAAATGCTAATTGATAGTCGAATTTCTAATAAAAAAATCGACTCAATATAATACTTTTAAGTTACCCGCTAACTTAAAAGTAAAAAGTGTGGATGACAAAGCATTATCGTATATAGGTAGTAATTACCTATATACGATAATGCTTTGTCATCCACACTACAAAGTGAATTAGGTTATCGGAAAATTATTGCAAACACCTGTGTATCCGTAGTAAGTAGGGACAAGTTAAACATCTCTACACGACTATGAGGTATCGATTTTACCGTTTCTTCAACCTGTATAAACTGCGGATAAAAAAGAACTATTATAAAAACTAGATTTTAAACTATACCCTCTTGTCAACTTTCATTACGATCGGATTCGTGGTACCAAACAGAGAGAGTTGCTTGTACATATACGTATATCATTATTACGTGGATAAAGGGTTCCACGAAATAAGGCTTTTACATATGAAACTAGGAAAATTAGTGATGTAGCTTTGAGACCGAAAAGGCTAGTTAATAAATGTTGTTTACGCACAAAGAAGAAAATTTATTGCTCTACATATTCTACAAGAATATAAATATTCTCCACAATATTATCTCACACTAGCCTCGCACAAAGAAGAAAATAAAATATTTCACATATTCTACAAGAATATAAATATTTTCCACAATATTATCTCACACTAGCCTGCTATTTGCCACAGTTTCACCCGCATTATGTTACGTTTTTGGTCATTGCTACGCTCCCGTGCATCGAAGCGTGATGTGTACAGTACTTCTTAAGTTTAGCGCGTTTAAACAAACAAACAAAATCTTCGGCTTTATTATGTTAGTACCTATAGATTACGCTACAACGTTTAGTTTTGGCTCCTCCATTTGGATCTACCAAATAATTTATATAAAAAAGAAATGCTTAATATCGTTTAATTTTTCAAAGATGAGCTAAGCTAGAAAT
Source organism: Hoplodrina blanda (assembly GCA_949316365.1). Classification (NCBI taxonomy): domain Eukaryota; kingdom Metazoa; phylum Arthropoda; class Insecta; order Lepidoptera; family Noctuidae; genus Hoplodrina; species Hoplodrina blanda. The sequence continues at coordinate 432,460 of OX438564.1, read as the reverse complement.
GAATAAAAAACCAATCCTTTTAGTTGTGGATTGTACACGTATCCCTCTTTATGAACCTTTTCAAGTTCCCGGTGGAAAACTAGCCTAGCACTAGTTGAAACTCATGTCTGGCTCAGACATCGAATGACCCAACTTAGTATGCTAGACCGCGGCTGTTACTTTGCAATTCGGCTTTGTCTTAGCTTGGTTTGTATGATAACAAGGTACCTAAATAACACCTGGGTTTGTTATAAATTAATCCAGTGTAAAGCTCATCTGTAAGAATTGATTCTGTGATTTATGTGATGAATTAGTTTGCCGAATTATAATTTTACTAGCGACTTCCTATGCGTGGAATTTTTCACCCAATGTTGCGTGCTTGGTTACTGCTCCGCTGCCGTCAGTCGTAGCGTGACGATATATAACCTATAGGTACTATTCCTACTACCTCACGAATCTGGTTACTAAATACCTATATCTGCTAATTCTGTATTTTAATACAAAAAGTTTTTTCCAGCCAGACTAGTTTTCCAGAGATTAGCGCAAACACACAAACGAAAGGCAAACTAAAAAAAAAACTCTTCATCTTTATTATATTAGTACAGATTATAGCCACATAAGACTACACAGGTAGGTATTTATGTAAATAACCTATGTTGTATAAAGATACCTATATTGTTAGACTTTTTAATAGGCGGGGAATCTTTTACGACTAATATGCAATAAGCCATAAACAGCCTCTCAACACCTAAATGATCTAAAACTCGTCGCTTCATCCCATTGTTTCAGATAGACCAACTTTCAAAGATAAAGGCGCCTAAGATTAAGTAAAAGGTTAGAAGTTTCGTTTTTGAAGTACAAATAATATAAGATCAAAGATAAGTAGCTTGAAGAGTTAGTACTTGAAAGAGCGTACTATAGTACGTAGGCTGGAATTAATTGTTGTTACCAAATAGTTGCGGTAAAATCTATTATGGATGTTGTATTGTCTTCATTTTAAGATAGTTCATTCGGGAATGTAAGGGTTAAACCAGTGGCTTAGCTTACCCTAGACGGACTCTGTTGACTTTGCTTAGGGACCCTTCTGCCTATTTTGTCCCGTAAAGTTAAGCGTACGGAGTTGTTTGAGTAAGATAGTGGATAATATTTTATTTTTGCTTAAACGGATTCGGGGTTCATGTAGCTGGGGGGAGGGGACTGTAGGCCTCTTGTCATGCCCATTCATCTCTATACGAAACTACCTTTTGGTATGAATATCTAGAATCAATATTGTTTTTTTTTTACTTACTTACAATCTACATTAACGTAAATGCTTTCGTGTGCGAAAGTAAAATAAAATATCAATTTATTTTAAAAAGCCTTTCCCCACACTACTGTATTGTGGGAGCGTTAACAAACATATAAACTCACATACACAAACACACCCCGACTCGGAACTCGGACTATCTGTAAGTCAAACAATATTTGTACCGTGCGGGAATCAAACCTACGACACGCAGCGCAGCAGCCAATCGCTTACTCACTGCGCCAACTGTGCCGTCAAGTCAAAAACTATTCTAATAAAATTTCTTGCAAATATTCGAGATGAAACTGTAAATCTCAAATTAATGTCTAAAGTTCTAGACTCGTTACACTTTAAAAATGGCGGCCCTACAGTGTAGACCTCCTTAGAGATGAAGACCATTTATTCAGACATCTGGTACGGGCACAAAGTCAGGCCATCAATCAGTTAATACTGGAACAACAATAGAAAAATGTCGCAGATGGTTTTTGCAAACCAAGACTTTTTGTAGCATAAAATATTACTTTTACCTGGATCGCTTTTTGTTGTGATTCTTGTTTGGCGCAAGTTGCCAAGATATCGTGGGTTTGTTCGCGGTTGTAATCAATTTATCATTTGTTTCTTATACAGTGGCTGGCATGGTAGTGCCTACGCTAGGCTACGGCGTAGGTGAGCGTGCTACGGCAGCTACGCCGACAGCATGCGCATACAATAATAAACTTTTGCCGAAATGAGTGCCATAATCTCTAAACAATTAACATACAACTTATTGCATAGTATTTCAATATCAATCTGTATTACAATACAATATTCAAAACTACCACAATTACTACTTCGCAAAATGATCGGTACGTGGGTTAGTTCGTTTTAGAAATACTGAAATTAATATGAGTGTATCGAGTGACGGCATTAATGACGGCATTAATGACGTTCAAAAGTGCCTTTTAATGGTCTAATTGAAATAAATGATTTGACTTTGACTTTGACTTTGGCACACTCCTACGGTATATTTTGGGACTTATAAGAAAAACTAAGTTCTGCCCTCGACTTCGTCCGCGTCAAAGTTATTATTCCACGGGAACGGTACATGTTTTCTTAGATAAAAAGTCATCAATTTCATCCAGATCCGTTCAGCCGTTCTTTTTGCATTTGTTATAGTAAATTAAGATTGACTTCAACATACAGTAAATGATTTGTCATTATTGCAATATTAACTACAAATCTGAATAAATGAGTTTTAATTATTATAATTGTTTTAGGAATGACCTCAAAAAACTTAAACACAACTATGTACAAGCAATGTAATCAAAAACTAATTAGAAGCCACCTGAATTATAAATAAGTGCTATATAATGCAAGAAACTAATTACTGTACCTTCGTTGGCCACTAAAACAAATAATTAACAGTAAAAGGAAAATGAGACCCAAGGCCCCGATTCACGATACGAATTTACATATTTGAATAACGGGTAAAATTGAGATCGTTACGAAAACATTTACCATGAATTTAGTACTTGATTTTAGACCCCCATATGATGACCCATATGATTACATACAATCTTGGGCCTGAGTTGTAAAAAGATGAAAGTGTGGTCAGTGGGTCGTCATTTACTGAAAATTGTGCGGATTTTGTAAATCAGTGAATTTATTTATTTATGTTCTAATATAAATATATTGAACATATATATTAAAATGTACAATATATTTTACAGACTTAATTATTAAAAAAATACAATTAGAATAAAAAAAAAGAAACTAAAACTAAATGGCATTAAAAAATTCTTTCAGACCGTCGCGTCGCGTCGGCGTCGTTTAACAAGTAAATTAGTAAAAGTGAGGACATCAAGTCGGCAACAACCTATACTGAACAGCTGATTTTTTATTTGACTTGTAATAATATAGCCTAAGGGCGGTATTTTACTATATTTGTCGAGTGAGATTAAATTAGGAAACTCACAAATCAAACATTTAAAAGATCATCCAAAATAACGAGCCAATTTCAGACATATTAAGACGATTCGATGCCCTCAGACGGTTTTTCGTCACGTTTATCGATTATTGTTATTGATAACCTATTTTAGTCATGACATAAACTCATGTTTTCGTTTTCTCGTCTTCTAGATTGTCGATATAGCTATATTTCATACTTTCAAGAAAAAAATATATAGGTGTGACAAAGAATGAGTTATTAGGCGTAAAGAGATAGCAAATGACCTCTCCTATGGGCCAATTCGATTTGGCAAACGATGCACCAAACACCTGTAAAACGCTTTTTTTTAACCGAAACACAACTTATTCTCAGGGCCAGAAATTCCCGTTTCCAGATTTGTCTTTAATAACCGTCGAAAATCATGAACTGAATCCATAGTAAAAGTTTTTGTTACACCGTCCCTTTCTTTCCGCTATATCTCAACCCTTAAATTCCGCAAGTGTACAAACGTATACCGTTCCTTCGACGCCGCACTAATCGAATGTCAGTCATATTGAATGCTCTGTATTCATGCTCGACACAGCGTCCGTCTTCCTTCTGACACATGATTGGGTAATCATATGTGGGTAGTTAAAGGGTTAATGTCAGTGAGTGATGCGACACGATGTTTTACATCTACCTTTTTACGCTCTGTTTCTTTTTGTGAATAGATTTTTTATGGGTCATGTTTGAATGAACGTCACGTGTAGGTCGACGACGGCCAGTGAGTTATGTTCCTTATTCTTTGTAAAGCATGGCCTCACAATAAGGTTTTCTCCTGTATTGTGCGTTTACAAACATTTAAAATCACGTGAACTAAGAGCTAGACCCGAATAAACTATTTGTAGGTCATAGGAATCGAACCTGTGACACATAGCGCAGCAGCCAATTGCTCAGCCAGCAGCAATAGTTAATTATATTGGAATACCAGCCTTATTGTTCCACTGCAGAGTAAACGCCTATGTTCATGCAACTGGACACAACCATACATTATTGCGCTTGGTCAAGTCGGATTAGTAATTACAGACTTATACAGATAACAAATTCAAATTCTCACGATATTGGAAATTATTACTGAATTCAAGCAGCCATACGTGTAGGGATCGAGATCTAATACACTAAGATCGGCGGTTTATTCATATCTAATACGATCAGCACGTAAATAATAATAACTTCGCTACGTCTGCCTTCTGACGCGGCCCTTTGAAACTAGCCAGACGCGACGCGCGCTGGGGGGCCAGTCACTCCCCGCTCCCCCCACATATCATTCGCAAAATTACGAAAGCTGTCGATGAACTGTCTTTGAGATAGTTCATCGGGGGCTCTATTATATTTCAGGTTGAAATAAAATCAATAATTAGTAATAATCCATTTTTCTTTGTAGTCCCCGAACATTATCTATCACTTTATTTACAGAGAGCCCACGCTATTTGATTAAGCTGGACGCGCAGCGTCAATAAGAACTTCTGAGTTATTATGTTATCATTGTCAGATATAATGGCAATATGTAACGGATAACAATGGATGGGATGAATTAAAAAAAATCTGCTCTGACTGGACTTGAACAGTAGAATTTATATAATGCCAAAAAAACATTGCTAAAACTAATCTCAATAAACTGTGAGATACAGTTCCGAGTCGAGTTCTGTCTCGAAAATGTCATGTGGTACTGGGTTATAACGCTTGAGGATGGGTCTTATTCTTACAAAAAAATAATAAAAAAACAAACAAACTTTATCTCTTTATAATATTAAGTAATAGATCCCGATTTATGTGTGTGCCAGCGCATGACTTTCATTAATTACTAAATAGACAGACTCCCGACTAAATTTTGGTCACGGCGGCCAATCTCAATGGAGACTAGCTAAATGCGTTATATTACAGTTCACAAGTGTGTGCGCAAACATAATTGCTCTATTTTCCTTTACTGTCATAGTTGGATGAGAGGACAATCCGACACGACCGGGGAGAGGACCAAAGGCTTTTTGTGCTTTCCGAGGTAGGTACGGGGGTGTCACACCACCAACTTCCAAACTACTGAGAAATTCCTAATGGAAAAACCGAATAATACTTTTCCCTACCTGCAAATCGGACCCGGGACCCCACGGTCAGTCAGTAGTCACGACCAAGCGACCAATGTCAAACAGAGTATAACAATACCAATTGAATGTCAGATGCAGTTTACTGGTATCACTTACACCTTCAACTTAGTGAAATATGTTTGTAATAAGATCACGACGATTTACAACAGATGGCCTGGGTTGAACTCCCGACCTCGTGCTTATCAGCCCTAGCCATTAGGCTATAACCATTATAAGTTTAGTTTCGCATAGTAATAAAGATTGGCAAAATTGTTAGATTTGCACGATTCTTTCAATCAATGAATTTATTAACGTTTAAAGCGATTCTCAACGAAATTTTTAATTGAATTCAATAATTGGACACCCGCAGCACTTTACGAAGATTTAATGGTTTCGCTTTGATTAATAACAGTTTTTATTCATTTAAATACTTCCTTTGAATTATTTTTCTAAGTCTTTTTTTTAGTTTATAAATAAAGACTTTCTTTCTTTTGAAAAGAGTAGGTAATACATACAGTAATGAGATACCTAACAATTAATGCATTCTTTATTAAAGAAATTCCACAAAAAAACCACAAGTTATATACAACGTGCAATGTAATTTATATTCAGTTCTGAAATCGTGTACATTTTGTCTTTCAAAAGTGCCTGAGTAATTAAAGTGATTGTGTCATTTAATTAAATTACTTAAATATGAATTTGAATAATCAATCATGATACAATGTCGAAACAGCGTTTATTTTCCATACATATTTAATAGCCAACTTCACAGCATAAATTGCATCTAAATGTATGTACCTATCTTCTTAACAATATTACTTCTTATTTTTTCAATGTTTCGATCTCATAAAAACATAGCTACAGTAAACTATAATGGAAAGCTTTAAAATAACAAGCTTTCGAGTTAGGATCGTGTAAGCGTTGCATTAAGTTCCACCGCCAGTGCCATGCTTGTCGCCGAGCGCTACGGACGTAGCCGCGCGTAGCTGCGTAGCGCTACGATCGCGTGCGCACTAACTTTTGAAGTCAAGTTGGAGTTTAGTGTAAAGCTATAGGTATTTCATGAGTGTGGAGAATATTGTTTAAAATTAACTTAATAAACTATACTTAGCTAAGTTAACCATTTTAAATAGAATAACAACATTAAAAAAAAATACTTGTATACTTATATTGCTAAATATTATGTAGTTAATACCATAATAAAAGTTGACAAGTTCAAACAACAGCCAATTTAAATAAAAATCACCAAGATGGCGGAATTATTTCGCGCCAATGAAACGAGCGTCCAGTTCTACCAGCGATGCACCAACCTGTCCTACTTCGACTGCTCGGAGGAGGAGATGCTGTGGCTGATGATGGGTCCCCGCACGCTCCCCCTGCAGAAGATAGTGCCCATCTCGGTGCTGCTGCTGGTGATCTTCCTGACCGGCGTGGTGGGCAACGTGGCGGTGTGCGTAGTGATCGTGAAGCACCCCGCCATGCACACCGCCACCAACTACTACCTGTTCAGCTTGGCGCTAAGCGATCTGCTCTTACTGCTTTTTGGTAAGTCATCATATATTATTTGTTACGCTTTACGTCCTCTCAGGCTGACGATAATTAATGCATGTTGTTTGGTACGTGATGTAAAACCTCAGGGATTAAAACACCATGTATAATTTTGGCTAATTTAAAATTTCCTTTACAAAACAACTTTTTCATAATCAAAGCACCAAAACTATAAAAAATACTATCATAGTTTACTAGAATCTATAAAATTAATATTGATGGACTTCAAAACTCCAACTTTCACGATTTTATGTAGAAACAACCGCAATCGGTAACAGCAAACCACAATGTAAAAGCACATCGTGGGAAAACAAAGAATATGACTAGGTTTTGATACTATAAGATTTATAAAAATAATAGTTTAAAAAACACGCTTTTACCACGTACTTAAAATTACAAAATAATTCGAACATTTACTACGATTTATTATGAAAGAAAGCATGGAGCGTTTATGTAATCTTTACTCTTCTTGGACAAAACGCTCCACGCTTTCTTTCATAATAAATCGTAGTAAATGTTCGAATTATTTTGTAATTTTAAGTACGTGGTAAAAGCGTGTTTTTTAGTTTTTTAAACTATTATTTTTATTTTATACTTTTTAGTCTTCTTATTATTTAAACTTAATTTACTACTTACTAATTTAAAATATTAATAGGTATTTAAAGATATTTATTATTAAAAAACTTAACAAAATTCACTGTTTTACGCATCCAAATTTAATAAGGCGTCCGCCATATTGGATTTAAGTCACGTGACTATTTTTTCGTATTCCTGACCGCAAACCCTTTCATTTGATACCCATATCATGGGGGTGCATTTCATATAGCCTGTCCGCCATATTGGATTTAAGTCACGTGACTATTTTTTTCGTATTCCTGACAGCAAACCCTTTCATTTGATACCCATATTATGGGGGTGGATTTCAAACAGCCTGTCCGCCATCTTGGGGAGGCCGCCATATTGGATTTGTAATGACGTTTCTTAGCTAGTCATGTATTGTCATCAGAACTCAGAGCGTGTGAAAAATTTCATCCCAATCGAAGACTGGGAAGTGGGTCAAATTAAGATTCCAAGATTTTCTTACATAGTTACTTACAATTGAAGCGTGTTAATAATAAGTCACGTGACTATTTTTTTCGTATTCCTGACAGCAAACCCTTTCATTTGATACCCATATTATGGGGGTGGATTTCAAACAGCCTGTCCGCCATCTTGGGGAGGCCGCCATATTGGATTTGTAATGACGTTTCTTAGCTAGTCATGTATTGTCATCAGAACTCAGAGCGTGTGCAAAATTTCATCCCAATCGAAGACTGGGAAGTGGGTCAAATTAAGATTCCAAGATTTTCTTACATAGTTACTTACAATTGAAGCGTGTTAATAATAAGTCACGTGACTATTTTTTTCGTATTCCTGACAGCAAACCCTTTCATTTGATACCCATATTATGGGGGTGGATTTCAAACAGCCAGTCCGCCATCTTGGGGAGGCCGCCATATTGGATTTGTAATGACGTTTCTTAGCTAGTCATGTATTGTCATCAGAACTCAGAGCGTGTGCAAAATTTCGTCCCAATCGAAGACTGGGAAGTGGGTCAAATTAAGATTCCAAGATTTTCTTACATAGTGACATACAAGTGAAGCTAATATAAAGCGTGTAATATTAAAAAAAAACTTAGAACAAGAAACATCATTGTCGAATTTATTTTAATTTATTGTTTTGAACATTACATACGTTACAACAATAATAACAATCGTTTTCAAACTTCTCATAGCACTTCATTTACATTTATTTGCATTACATACTGTGTATAAAAGATATTACATAAGGCTTGAAGCTAAACTTAGCGGATAGCAACACAGTTTTATCTTCTCATTTTTAACCGACTTAAAAAAAAGGAGGAGGTTATCAATTCGTCTGTATTTTTTTTTTATGTTTGTTAGCTCCTAACTTGCGACTGGGTGAACCGATTTTCATGATTCTTTTTTTATTTGAAAGCTGGTGCTCCTCGTGTGGTCCCATTGTCACCATTTCAATATCTGATGATGAACTTCGGAGATATAAAATGGAACTCCTCATAGAATCACAGCAGCAATATCGTAACAAGTGAAATTGCTTTGTTTATACGTGTAGTCGATGACTGACTGAAGGAAAAGGGGGGGGGGGGGTACGTCAACACCCCTCCTACCAGTTTCCAAAATTAAATATGTCGTGTGAGGTATTGTTTGAAAGAGCTTTTTGTAAGAATTTCAAACATTAATACACAAGCACTACAAAGTGAAAAATAAAAAAATAACCAAAGCCGCCGACTTCCAAAACTAAAGTTATTTTGATTTTGTAGTTTTTGAAGGCGGTTATCTTTTTTTGTAAAATAGCTTTTTATAATTCAAAACTATTCTTATTTACATTAAACTAACTATACCCCGTGGTTTCATCAGAGTTCATTTACGTTTTGGATACTGCTCCGCTCCTCGTCAATCTAGCTATCATATACAAAAATAAATTTTCCAATGCGACTGATAGCTTTTTTAATTTGTTTTTTATACTGGGCGTTAGTGACAGGTTGGCAAAAACTGAAACTGTAGTTTCAGACCACGATTTGTGATTGAAAATCGTTGGAATTTTTCTCCGGAAAATTCTCAAAATTAAAAGAAAACCGAACGAAACTTTAAAAACTATTTAAAGTTTCGTTCGGTACAGCTCTAGCAGAGGACATCGCACCGATGCGGCGACGCCGGGCGGCGCGTGTTATTTGTGCCTAAACCCACATAGCTTAAATGAAGGTACTAGAATTATTTTTGTTGTGTTTACATTGCCGAGTTAAGTTTTTATTGTTTTTTTCATTAAATTTATGTTTAGAGGCCTGGACTTGGTACTTACATATCAATTTATCACGAATCAAGTGAAAAATCGGTCGAAAATTTTGAGAATTTTCCGGAGAAAAATTCCAACGATTTTCAATCACAAATCGTGGTCTGAAACTACAGTTTCAGTTTTTGCCAACCTGTCACTAACGCCCAGTATAAGATGGGTTTGCTCTTGACCCTAATAGTCTAGGTCAGAGGTGACAGAGACAAAGTCTCTGATGGAGTGAGCTTGCACAGAAGAAACCTGCTCACTGTAACTTTAAACAAAAAAAACTTTTCATCTTTATTATATTAGTACCTATACATATATGTATGGGTTATGTTCACAGTCACTAAAACACTACATAGTTATCTTGTTAACATTGGAAATTGGTATCTCGTCGGTGTGTTGTTGAAATTGATCTTATCACGTTACATGTATTGGTTTCAAGTGGCACCTAGCATTTGGCGTCAGGTGTGCATACACTCCGCAAAGAAAACAGAAACAGGTAAACGCTAAAGCAAGAAAAAAGAGTTTTATACGGCTATATAATACCTACACGAGCGAGCGAACTAAACATGCCGTACAAGGGGGTGACTTTCAAAACAATGGGCGACTTTTTTATTACCTACAATCCACTCCCGTAAAATGAAACGCAGCCAGTTGTTTTTTCTTTCAGGAATTTAAGTCGTTTAGCCATATTTTGCCAACGCGCATTAAAGTTATATCGGGTTGGAAATATTATGTTTCAAAGTTGACCTGTATTCGTCATAACACGTAGGTATTGGGATGATTTTAAATAGATGTAACAATGTAGGTGTCATCAAAAAATGAGCCCTATTTGAGTATCAGTGAAAGGTTAGGAGCATTTTATTTTCTCTTAATTTGGTTTTAATATTTTTTTAATTAAGGAACGTTATTAGCGTAGTCATTGAAGGAGTTGTCTCTTTCAGCATTTTATCATTTTTTAAAAAATAATCTTCATCTTTGACAGTTTATAGTCGTATTTCGTTCGTAAATCATCTCGAATCTAATACTTTTACAGTACTATATTTATATAATTCTCTATCTGAAGTCTGTCAGAAAGAGCCACTTTTAAATTTAATTTAAACCTTAAATGTATTTAATTTAAAGAAAAGTGATTGAGGTCAATTTCGACATTTGAATTTTGATTAAATTCAATAGAGAGGTACTCGTACCTTGACACCTGAAGGACGGCATCATATCACTTTTAATTTATAAAGGGTACTACTTTACCGTGTCTTGAAATGTACTGTTATTACGCTGACGAAGAAAAATATCCTTCCACTTTATCAGAATTTGTAGAAAATAAACCAGGGACTGTTTTTTATCATATTACATTGTGTTGAATTGAAACAAACAAACAAAAATCTTTTCAGCTTTATTGTATTCGTATACAATATCTATACTAATATAATAAAGCTTGAGACACTTTTGTTTGTTTAAACGCACTAATCTCTAGGACTACCAGTCAGCATAGAAAAATAAATGTATATGTTAGCCAGATTCGTGGCGTTAGCGGACTTGCGGACGGCGAGTAATGGGTAGCTCGCCGTCCGATCAAGGGCTATGCCCGGGTCGACGGCGCGTTCTGTTCGCGTGCGCCTCAAAGAGCTGTCAGCACAGGGACGGGGCCCCAATAGGGGCCAAATGCCTGCCGGGGTTGCGGGACGTCTTAACAGGATACAGTGGCCCCGGAACGTAAAGGGCAACAGAAGGAACAGGGTGGTTTTTTAGTCAGTAAAAGTCTGACAGTCCCTTCCGCCCCACCCAGGGCGGAAGGACTCATTTGATGATTTTTACCACCTTAAAAAAAAAAGCCAGATTCGTAAGTATAGGTTATATAACATCACGGAAGCGGAGCAGTAACCAAAGACGTAACAGAACGCGGGTAAAACCACGGGTTATAACTAGTAGTAGATTCAGCTAGAGACAATTCAATAAGTCCGGGTATGACGAGGGTCATGTTGTCCATTGTGTGACAACTTGTAGTTTAGGTAGAACATGTACCATTACCGGGTACTTACTAGCGTCTACTGGCCAAATGAGGGGAGGAACAACGGTCTAACGGCCTATAAGAAGACACGATATTTGAAAGAAATATTTTTTTGGTGTTTCTTAATGTCTTAGGTTTTTCACAAATCTGTTGTTTCTGTTTCATTATTTTATGTACAAGATAAAAATAATATTTTTTTATTGCACTCAATTTCTTAGCAATGGTAGCAGCAATACCAAAATACTTAATTTTATCTGTTAATCGTACTACTATTAAGTAAAAGCTAAAGTTCAAGCTGAAGTTTGGATGGATGATTGTTTGTTACTCAATCACTCCACAACTGTTAAACGGATCTGGATGTTTGGCGATCTGGAGATTATGGTCTGGAATAGCACATAAGCTACTTTTTATCCGAAAAAATACACGGTTCCCGTAGTATAATATATCAACTTTGATATAACAGAAGATAGCAATAGGCTCGCCCCCTATTACATGGGACTTAAAACATAACGGGCGAAATGTGGGTATACTAATGGGTACACCTCTGCCTAACACTTCGGGAATTACAGGCGTGATTTTATGTATGTATGTATAACAGAAGATCAGGTGCGCTTTTTAGAGTTCAAACTTTTGATCTCTCATAGCCATTCTGACGCTTTAGCCATTAACCTATTGTAACTTTAATTAGTAAGTCGACGACCCCCCAAACAAAATTAGATAATGCTACATTTCTCACTTTTCATCATTTTTCGAATGGACTATTAAGAATGATTAGTTTCCAATTTAGGCTTTTAATGGAAAAGTTCATGTTTTTTGTATGCTCAGTATTGCTAGTTCAATATTGTGTTTTTGCAGTTAAGAAAGAAATATGTGATGGTTTTATTAATCTTTTATTAGAACATTTTATAATGGCCATGATAAATAACTGTCACGCGCGACCTTGTTGCCGATAGACAATCCAAGTTAATTACTTTGTGCATTTGTTTATTTTTATAACGACAGGGTATAATATTGTACGAGGGTTCGTTTAAGCGATAAACGTAAAAACTGAAATTACAGAGTCGTATACGTGATATATAGGTACCTGAAATTTTAAAAATAGACAGAGTAATTGGATCTGTACTTCTAGAGATTATATCTACAAAAAAGCAAACCATTTATTTACTAGTGGGAACCGTACATTTTTGCGGGATAAAAAGGAGCCTTTGTGCTATTCCAGACAATATAATAGTCTGGAATAGCACAAAGGCTGTGATCTATCTCTGTGCCAAATTTTATCCAGATCCGTTCAGAGTTAAACATCCATTCATCCAAACTTACGCATCTATAATTGTATATAATATGATTATATTGGTTAACTAGCTGACCCGCCACGACTTCGTGCGCGTGATATCCTACCCCTACCCAACCGATACCCCTACCCCTATCCTACCGATACCCCCACCCCTATCCTACCGATACCCCCACCCCTATCCTACCGATACCCCCACCTCTACACTACCGATACCCTACCCAAACCCTACACTACCCCTACCCTACCAATACCTACCATACACCTACCGTACCCTACCCCTACCCTACCCTACCCCAACCCTACCCCAACCCTACCCCTACCCCATATTTTCTCACCGTTTAAACCTTCCCTGGACTACGACAAACATTTCAAAACCAAAATCAGCTAAATCGGCCCAGCCGTTCTCGAGTTTTAGCGAGACTAACGAACAGCAATTGATTTTTATATATATAGAAGATTATTTAACCGCCAACTGACGACCACTATAAGGAAGCTTGTGTACCAAAACTCGCAATCGACTTATTGCCAGTCACTTTATAATAATTCGCTCACGTACTTCCTCTCTGAATCAGAACCTTCGCTAATGCTATCACGTCGGGCCGTGATGCCTTTTCATGAAATCTGTAAGTTGTTGAGTACATCGCGATCCAATCACTGCGGGGTAAAAGTCTCTTCTTATATAGAGAATAACGACCATTAATCATCATAATTGTTCATTACCTACGTGTGTAACTATTAAATATAATAATAATACCAGCCTGTTACTGTCCCACTGCAGGGCAAAGGCTTCTTCCCATACAAAGGCACTATTGATCACAACGCTTGGTTAAGGCGAACTGGCGTTTTCAGACTTATTAAAAGTCTAGGTTTCCTCACAATATTTTCTTTTACCAATGACAGTGATGTGCACGATAAACTTATAAAGTGCATATGAATCACATCGGTTTATAACTCGATATCGCGACATACCAACGACCTAAGTAGAATTTTAAATATTCAAATGGAGAAATAAAATGAATAAAATGGCGGATATTCTACCCATTTAGATGCAAATGTATAATCTGGAACTGTAATAATAAAAATCGGTTTAAAAGATTTATAGAAATGACCTCGTGTGGGAGAGCTAGCGAAGCTATTCGATTGCTAGAACTTGTGCATAACAAACGGTTGTTACTCTTGACGCATATTCTTTTACAAACAAATGAATCTTGACCGCACCGTCTCCTATGGAAGGGTATGTAGCTGTCGGTGATATTCCAGTAATACGTAGAAGAAATGGTAGTGTATCATAATGTTATAACTTATCGCTGGCATTCCTTTAAAGGGTAGGCTGAGGGTAATATAGTACACCCACAATGTATGACGAGCGCGCCTCTAGTAGATTGAAGGATAGATTTACGTCGTTTGGTTACTGACATTTAAAATTATATCTATATATACAGGCATATTCCAACCACTTATACAACACAATCATTGACTAGTTTCAATAAAAAACTGCAAAAAAAAGAATCGTACTTCCACAGTCATATTAACTGAAATGCATGCAGAACATTCACAACAGAAGCCACGGAACAATAAATCATCGCATTGTAACCACAAACAAAGAACATTTCCAATTTATTCAAATGTCAAATAAATATAAACCGTATAAAGCTTGGAATAAAAATATAATGGAGTCGCATTATCGAACAATAGATGGAAGGGACACCGAAGGTCACTCCACGAAATAGGAGATGCAGAAAGTTCACTCACTACACTCGCGATGCAAATGCAAATACAATTATTTATTTTTGTATGGTCTGTAAGATATGTCGATATAATAATTATGCGCACTGTTTGCACCACTGTAGCGACATACCACCATTACCACCATTTATTAAATCTCGTACTACTAATTAATTTAGGCAAGTACACATATTTCAATGAAGGTAACCTTTACACCAGGCATGCAATCGATTATTTTTCATACACCTGCCATGTTCGTACAAGGGCGCTGTCACTTGACACTGGTTATTTGAATCTCTTAACTTTTTGAATGGTTTTATATTGCTCTTTACCTACATTATAGAATCGACAAGAATAATGTAACCAAGATTTTGTAAAAACTAAATGAAAAAGGTTGTCTGTTTAGTTTCTAGATCTACATAATCCACAAATCTTACAAATGAAAACGCGTACCTTCTGTATATTTTTATATCACGACATGTGTAAGTTTTTCTGACAGTTGCAGCACTCGTCTGCGTCTGCTACAAATTCTGTTGAATTCAGCCATTCATTGATTTTTATTTCACGCTGTGCGAAGTAAAAATTGGTCCCAGTGACAGGCTCGCTTTACCAAGCTCGTTAAATTGTCCTTTAATCCCAGGGAATGGCAGTGGAAACACCTTAATAAGTCCCATTACCGAAAATAAATTCAAGTGTTCAATTGAATAAACCTGCCGCGCGCGACCAAGGTTTTTCATCCATTAGTGCTGTGAAAGGAAAGGCAAAAATAATACGTTCTCATTCTTTAAATTTCGAGAACGGAATCAGAATTACCTATGTGGGTCATTTCCGTAGGGTTGAAGAATATAAACAAAAGGCTTTATGTTACTGTTCCTGATTTTTCATACAATGTTATTGTGTATGTGTTTGTACTTTACAATAAGCAGGAGGACAGGAGGCAGGAGGCAAGTTTGCGCAGGAGGACGATTGTCCTCCTGCGTAAAAATACATATTTGTATAATCTTATAAATAGAAAAAGCGAAGGAACACTCACTCACAAAAGTATTTCACAAGCACTCTTTCCGCTATTTCGTTCGCGTGATTTTTCTTACGGATCCCTAATTTTTTGATAATAAAATATAAAATAGCCTATAGATGTCACCCGGGGATAGTGTAGCTTCCCAACAGTGAAAGATTTTTTCTAATCGGTTTAGTAGTTTCGGTGCCTATTCAATGGAAAAAATCAAAGCTTTTCTCTTTAGTACCTATACAATTTATGTGAAGCGGTTTATCAGGTATAAGGGTAGATGAATTTTCTAAGTAGAAGTCAAAGTCAATGTCAAATCCGTTCTTCTACGTTAGTTAAGAACGGATTTGACCTAGACTTTCACTTCTATTCAGGAAATTAAACTACGTTTGCGATTTTAAACCATAAATAACTACAGCTCTCCTCGATTGAAAATATTTGAATAGACGTCCGAGCTTCAACATCGCGTTTTTTAAATTCGCAGACCTCTACAGTAGACTCGCGAGCTAAGCTCGACCTTCAAGTAATAGCAACATAATGAGATTTTTAAAGAGTTGTGATTTTTTTATTATACTTATCGAAATGCGTTATAATAAAAACTTACCATTTTTACTCGACTGTGTCAAAACCAAATGGAGGGTTTCGATTTTAGCACACTATGTAAACTATAGGTTCCCTTATATCTCCTAAACTACTCATAATATTTTAACAAACTGCCTTGTTGATCTAACTTGACTGCTGAGCATGAGTTCTTGAGTTCGATTCCGAGGTCGGGTAAAGGTTATTGGGTTTTTCTATCAGGAAATTCTCAGTAGCAGCCTCGGAGACTGGATTTATGGCCGATTCATGGCAATAGGCTCGCCCCCCATTACATGGGACTCAAACATAACTGGCGAAATGTGGGTATACTAATGGGTGTACCTCTGCCTAACCCTTTGGGCAATACAGGCGTGAAGTTATGTATGTATGTATTTTAACAAATGAATTATCGTTGGTAGCATCCTGTTTTTCCACGGGTCATAGGATATCCGTCGTAGCAAAAAATTCAACATGGATACCATTAAATTACTAAAAAGCTAGCCAGGCCGACAGGGCGGCATCCCGGTACCGCCACTGTAAAAAGATTCCAGACGAATTTTAGGCTACCAGCCAGAAATATTTTCTTGTTTCATGCTTTTTGTCGGATCCCAGCTGATCCGACATTGATCCGACATTTTTGTCGGGTTTTAGTTTTTAACTTTCTTTTTCGATACACAAGTAAAGCTAGGGCTTCTTCGTTTAAAACATATTAATTTGCATTTCGCTTGAATGTCGGTTATCTGCGGGATTTTATTTCTTTTGCGCGTAACCCTTATTCTTTTTTTAAAATCAAAGTAAAAGTTACGCCTTATAACATCAGATATATGCTAATGATAGACCCTTTACAATCGGTCCAGCCGTTTAGGATATTATCCGAAACAAACAGACGCGTAATCAGACAAAATGTTATGAAGTAAAGTGTAAACATTCGCATGTATTTAGCAAAAAGCTGTAACATTACAAACATATTATACTTCAATTTTATTTATTTGAACAAATGAATAACATTGCGGTTTCCATGGTTGGCCAAACCATACAATTGTGTTTGTTCCCTTTATACTGCATACCACAAACCTGAATATCTGTGTTTGTTGGATTACTTTTGAGCGGATTCTTGGTGGCTTTTGGTCGTAATGCGACCACACTCGCATACCTACTCTGTGAGTGGTCGCTTTTGAAGCACTGACACCTGCAGTAAAGTAGACAGGTATGGATGAAGTTTAGCTCTGCTATAGTTACAAGATATAAATTAAATTGAAGTGTCTGTTAGTTATGTCAAAATTACAGTATTTTATAAAATAAATATGAATTTTGACACGGTGTTTAAACGAAAAAAAAAACAAATGTTTAATTTTTTGTCTGTCTGTCTGTTTTTTCCGATTAATCTCCAAAAAGGCTGGGTCGATTTTAACGAAACTAGCTACTAAAAATTTACGAAAAAAAAATTGAGTTACGCGCAAAAAATCTAAAACCGAACGAAGTCGTGGGCATAATGTAGTCTATCATTAAGTTTCATATCATCGTCTGTTGACATATCTGAGATTACTTTCAGCAAAAATTTAAAAATGAAAAAAGAAAAATACAAACAATTAATCAGAGAGTTTTTAAAACTCGCTCAAATCAGATTACAAAGTTGGTGCGAAGTTCCCGCCAGGCTTATAGTTTGCCAATTACTGCATTTTGCTCAACGCTTACACACCTCCTGCCTGTAATTAAAACGACTCGTGTGAAGTTTAATAAGATTATAAGCAAGGTAGGTGAGCATTGCAGGGAACGGGTTAGACTGGAGATGAATTCCAGCGCGTTAATGGACTTTTTAATTAGACTATAGTTTTATCCTAAGTAATACTATTATATTCTTTTGACCGAATTTTGGCCACAGCCAGTTCCAATAGAAACTAGTACGCAGAAGATATTATAGTCCACTAGTGCAGTTTCTCATCCCTAAAATAGTCCGATGGGAATGACACGACTGGAGAGAGATCAGGCTTACATTCCGAGGCGCAGGGGTGTCACACCATCAATTTCCAAACTCCGGCTTGCTTCTGAGAAAAACTCAATAATACTTTGCTCAACCAGGGAACCGAACCGAACCGCTAGCTCAGCAGTAGCGCTAGCGCCCACAATACCAACAACGGGGCGGGAATCTAACATTATCACATTATTACATCACAATCTAACATTATCAACTGTAAAACTATTTCTTTTAGACTGGTTCTACCAAAATGTGAAATTATATAATTATGATGATGTCTAAAATTAAATCGACTTGATTATAAAGACGGTCACATAGCTATAAGACACGTCGCTAAATTCCTCTAAAATCCATTTAAATGTGTCTGTTCCTACTTTAAAATACAAACACACATATTATTATTATGTAAACACATTTTAACATATCCCCAACATCGTGTACCGACGACTCGACACACTCAAGCTCAAACATGTCCTTTGCAACATTCTCACATTTCCCGACGTACGAGCACTTAACAACAACGGCCGGGATTTGAACCTCTTACAAGATTACTGCGAGACTTTAACTGTACCTTCTAAAACCTTTGAACTACGAGGTCAACTCGTTTAGCTAAAGTAAGTGTGTTGCCACAAACTTAAGATATATAACAGAACTAGAAGAGCTCTTGGAATATTGGACATGTCTAATTTATTTATTTATTTGTGTCTCTTCTTTTCCGGTTATGTTTTTAAAGACACGGTGTGGAGACGCTCACAAACTGTGTCTGCTGTGTCGAGCATGGTGGTTTGGTTTCGATTAGTTCCTTATCCTTTATTACACACAAAACAAATAACTTATGCGATGTTTGAGGGCATGTGTTGGTTTGTTATTGACCATGACAAAATAGCTCAAAAATCGTCGGAAAAATAGTGTATCGTATAGGATACAAAACTGGGCGTATCCTGCGCCCTATCGATGCACGTTCTTATAAACCCGAATAACATGATTTTGAACACTTTAATAGCGAAAACGCTTCTATTATCATATTCTAAAGCTGTAGAAAGTAGGTGAACTTTAAAACAATAACACTGTCCTGTCTGTGACCTATATTGTATACATGCTATTATCCCCACTGACTGACATTTTGACTGACTTTGTAACCTTTGCTTGGACCACTCGTAAGCTGTTATGTGTCACGTCTAGTAACATGACCATAAATCAATGGCCAGTCTCGCCACCCCTAGATAAGTAGCGGGTTAACGTATCTGGCATATACCTATATAATTTCATATAAATCTGACCAATGGAAAGTTCCTTACGATACTATAATACACGGTTAGGAGTTTAGTCAACAATTTGGTACAACAATGTTAACTTTGTAACAATTATTAAGTCCTCTAACTGTCTAAATTACCCGGGTTCAGTATACAGCGCGCTCCTCCCGCGCAGGAATGTGAACTAAAACAAAAAGTTTGTTTTGTTGAAACAACTCTGGCAAAACGTGTAGGATTTAATATTGAAATGATTGTATTTTGTTGGACTTTTTAACAATAAAGTAGAACTCAAAATGTTGTTCGAAATGCGGGTACTGATATTTAATGTTCATTGTGTTGGATATATTCTGGTGGAAAAGTTTACATTTTATGGGGTTGGGAAATAACCTAGACGAGTGAATAGGTAAATAATGTTGTCAAGTGTTGATTATAAAAATAATATTTATTTGCCAGAAATATGGTTCATTTAAAAACGTTTCCATAATATTGCATAGTGTAGTCTCACGTTTTAACGGCATGATGATGCAAAATCAATCAAATTACTTTACATTACGTTTCTGTTTTGATTACTTGACTAGCTGTATCAGAAAAACAATATCGACTTATCGATATAGTAACGACAGGAGTATATAATACAGTATTAACAAGACTTGTCCTCGACATAGAGAGGAGAAACTAATATAAATCACAACGCTTGCCATCACGTTTCCTCGCGGTATTTTCCTTTAATAACAACATGCAGAAAATCTATGTAGGTATGCTCGTGATTGATTAACAGAATGATGGACAGACCATGTGTAGCATACAATTCTGTCAGTATTTCTATTGTTAGCAGTAAGGCTGGCTCACCGACTCGCTATACAAAAATTCTTGTCTCGTACTTGTACATCACTTTTTTTTTGTATGATCCATCGCCCTCTGTAATTGCAGCGGGATTTTTGCATAGAAATGCGATGCGCTATTCTGAAAAATATATTTAAGAACACTAGGTCAACCTTGTAAGTCAAAGTAGGTAGGTATTAGGGGAAAGGGTGGCAAGATGGGGTACTTAAGCTTTAAAGGTCAATAATATAAAAAAATACATAGTGAAACAATCATATTTATTTTTTAATTAACAACTAATTAATATTATTCTAATATTTGGTGTCATTATGAACTTTTGGTAACACATTTAAGAGAAAAAAAATTGAAATAAAAAAAATGTGTTTTGCCCCGTCTTGCCCCATGGTGCTGGTAAGATGGGGTACCCCCTTGAGGTAAGATGAGGTGATGAGAATGATCACAAAGAAAGATGATTATTTGAGCTGGCAGAACTCGCAGACATGGGTGGCTTCGTCATCATCATCATCTATTCCTGCGCAGCTATTATGAGCCCATTCCCAGTCGGATTGATTTTATTCTGCTTGTGCTGTCTCTGGTTGGTCTTTAAGTTTGATACGGTGCTGATTTTGTAGTCACGAACCATTCTAAAAAGGCAAACTATAATAGGCTCACTCATTTTAAAAAAAAACTAATAAGGACAAAATTATTCTCCTTGGGAGCAAGATGAGGTACCCCGTTACCCCATCTTGCCTGCAGAGCCATTTTATAAAAAAAAAACGAAATAAAAAAAACAGCCAACAATCTTAAGGTAACACAATGCCTACCTTATTATAGATTAGTTTAAGCGTCAATCACAGCAAAACCTCACCAGCTAACGTTATTTAACAATCCACAGCCACGTGTCAAAGCAGAAGAAAATATGATAAGCAATTTGCAGTAAAACACTTTTTTTGATTTTTTTTCGACACTGTGCACTTGTGAACCACTAACCACCGGGCGACTGATAAGTATTATAACGGCGCGTTGAAAGATGAATTAACGAGCGTGATTAGTCAATTTGAACTGTGAATTTCGCTGGGTACCCCGTCTTACCCGCTACCCCGTCTTACCTCCTTCTCCCCTATAAGTGCGATTTTTGGTGATATAACAGGTCTTACAGATATTTTATAGAAACAATATTAGAAATTGAATAAAACATTATAAACAATACAATTCTAATGAAATTTAAAGTCTTTAAAACGAAATATTAAATTATAAATCATAAATACACAATCAGTCACAAGAAATCTTGTCAGCAAGAAATTCGTCAATGGTTTAATAGAGTTTGTCTATTAAACATTTATTCACTAGACAAATACGGAGTTTTGTCGAATCAACCCAAGTTCATATTTAAAGTTCACGCGAACAAAAAGCCTGCTTTTTCGTAAATTTCATTTCATTTAAATCTCGCCACCCGCACTTCAACAGAGTCCATCAATTTCAACCCAGATGAGATCATTGAGATAACATTTGGCCATTTTATTAAAGGAACTCCTGAATTTTAACGAGAATGGCTAACTATTGGATAGCCGACCAATTACGAATGTTAACTTTTGCAGTTAATACTTACTAGGTACGAAGGTGTAGACATTTTCATTTGTAGCTTTAATTGTACCTACAAGGAAGATGACTTATTGAATGTTTTTGTACTGGAAATCTGGAAATATTTTCCAGTCTTTTGTTTGTTCTCCGGTCCTTTTCTGACCGAGCTTACTAGCTATTTAAAGTAAATAGCAATCAAATCTTTGTTATCGACTTCCAATCTGTGTGTCTGTGAATATTGAAATGATAGCATTCATACATAACCGTACGAAAAATATATGTTTCGTAACAAAAACCATTAATGAATAAAAGGTATTTTACTAAGGATTCAATTCCCGTAGCAGGCAATTAATTATCCCGGAGTTTTTTAATTAAGAGAGTTTTCAATAGCAGCCCGCACCTTGAAATTATGACTATCCCATAAATTATTATCTGATAGCATGCGCACCCTCCATCAATATATCTGCCTTCAAATATAAATTATGATGTACCTATTCTTCAAAGATGACTTTGAAATAAGTAAAGTGTCGAAGGTAAATTAGCTATGATTTAAATTAAAAACGAGTGAGTTCGCTTTCGATGTATGCGGCCACTCGAGTGAGGTTCAAAGCGAACTTTACAGAATAACACTTTAACACAGAACCTCTGTTTGCCTCTTTTGTTTAAATATTTTATAACAAAAACCCATTTACAACACATTAGCTTCCACTCGCGACTTCGTTCGTTCCAAAGTTAATATGAATATGAAATAAACTGTGAATTTTTCGATATAAAAAGTAGCCTATATGCTATTTCAGACTATAATCTATCTCTGTGCCAAATTTCATTCAGATCCGTTCAGTCGTTCTGGTGTGATTGAGTAACAAACTTCCATTAAAACTTTCGCATTTATGTAGTAAGAAAATTATACCATTAACATGTTCTGTAAACTTTCCGTTGCCTTTTTCTCGCAAATCTTGTAATACAACATTATGTACAGTAAATATTGTGCTTAAAATACGTACCATTTAATATTTTCTGGTAATAAATCCTCAAGTTTCAGGAACTCGCGCGTAATATTAACGACTCACATTGTTTGCCTCTTGTATCGGCATGACTTGAATATGAGAGTAGCTCATGTAATTTGTGTACTTTTTGTGTTGTTTGAATCTGCTTACACCAATTTTTAAAATTATTAGTTTGTTTGTTAGAGGTAATTTCTGGGATACTGTTCTAAATAATGAAATAAAAACTAATAATACCAGCCTAATATTGTTCCGCTGCAGGGCAAAGATCTCTTCTCATACCTAAACAAAGAAGGCACGAGCATTGATCTTCTTGATCACTTGCTTGAGGCGCATTTGCGATTTCAGATTTAATTAATATAAGTCCAGGTTTCTTCACGATGTTTTGTTTGTACTTTTCTGGATTACAAAAAATTCCGTATTAATTTAAAACTACATTTTATTATGTTTTATGGAATACCTAGACGTGGGTGAAGTTGGGGGCAGAAGTTTGTCATTTTATTGTGTAATAGCAAATACATATTTTTTCTTTTAATAGTGGTGATAAGATGGGTTTGTGAGCAGGCTTGTGGTAGGACTCCGGCGGCTGCCTCGAGGCAGGACGCCTGTCGATGTAGACCGCAGACGAACTTAAATAAAATGTAGGTCCAAGAAATATACATCGCAATATCGTGCCGGTTCGGGACACCTAAATAAAAGATATTATGTAATTTAGGCGTAACGTATATTCCCAATAAAAAAATATAGACGTCTCATGAATAAATAAAAGTCTTGTATAATAAAAAGATGTACAATATGTATAGGCAGAATATAATAATATATATGAAATGTAAATCTAGACAAATGCGTAGGAGATACTTATTATAATGAACACGTATGTGCACAAATACAGGTGCACTCCCTTTTTCTTAACTATCACTTTTGAATTGGTATTTTGCACAGAAATATTAAAAGCAGGAGAAGTGGCAAGGGGGCGTGTCGGCGACCACGTGGTGCTGAGCGTTTCGCTCAGCTATTGAAAAAATAACCGTCACCGCGAGTTAGTGTGTTGTCAACCGCGATCGTGATAAAACCGCTTAAAAAAAACGATTATGCCGTCTTGTTCAGTGGTTTCTTGTAAAAATAGAAGCCAAAACAAAAATTTCAGAAGTCATGGCACCAGTTACCACAGCTAAGTACAATTGTATTTTACAATTTTTGTCTTAAAAATCACGAAAAACAGCAATCCGTAAAATATATTTCACTTGTACTACTTTATTTTTGTTTTCTTATATTACTCCGACTGTATTATTTTTGCATTAAATACATTGCTCTTTTACAACCACCTCAGTCTGTCACTGAGTGACTAAACAAGCAATGTAAAACTGACATAACGAAACCTCGATAAGCCGTAATGTCGCATGGTGCGTCCGCTGCTCCGGTCCGCCGTATTTGATCCGCCCCCTAGTCCCGACAACACACAATGATAATTGTTTTAGTGTGAGTAAATTATACGGAAAAAGTACGCTGTGGTTTAAGGAATAAGGTTTATATTTAAATGACTGAGTTATCGATGTCGCGTGTGTGCACTTGTTCGTAGTATTGTTTTGACAGAACTGTGTGTGCAATATTAGCGTTATGGAGGGGCAATTGTGGCTTCACCGGTTTTCTATACATTTTGAACTCCACGCCATATCTCCTTTTTTACTATATCTATGGTATTTTGGTTTCATTTATTACAATAAAGCATAATATGTAGCCAGGTTACTAACAGAAACCTGTAACGATGTTGGATTCAGACAGTTATACCTAACTAAGTTTTACCCGCGACTCCGTCCGCGTGAAAGCTTAAGTCACAATCAAATCCGTTCTTACTGCTGATATCTCCCATCTATAAACTACCTACCTGTCAAACAGCTTCATAGGTCAAGTAGTTTTCGATTATACAATAATATTTCGTTTTTATATCAGGGATATAATGGAGCTCCGTAACCGTAATTATCGGATATTGGAAATAAAAATGTATCCGAACCCGTAGCCGAATTACCTATAACTGTTTTTGCAGTTTACAGTTTTTTTTTATATAACCCAGAAATAAATTCATATCACTACATATTTGTATTTCCCTTTTACTATCCGAAATACGAAACTATCGGATAATCTGGAGTAATTTCATATTTGGGACCGTTTCTGGAACCGGTATAATATTATTTACATATCCGTATCCATATCCAGATTCGAAGTTTCATATCCTTCTTGTATAAAGATTACGGGATTTACGAGTAGATACTCGACTTTATTTCCGATTTATACGCTGTTTCATCAATTTACAAATAAAGTGACTCCAAAATAAGAACCTGCTGATACCTATTTATTCATTGCTTTTAGTGGGAAAGCTTATTGGATTGCTTATGCCTTTAAGAAGGTACAAAATCTGTTTTAACGCTGTCGTCTTATTTCTATCGTATAAGTAAGTTAAACAAACACTCATAAAGATGATAAAAAGATTACCAAGAGACTGGTAGACCTTAGCATATCGTTTTAATTTTAACTCGATACCTCGACGCGGTCCCAGATAAAGGGTCTTGACACACAGACAGACGGACGGACAACAAAGTGATCTATCCGTACCTCAAAAGAAAACTGAACCCGAAAAACCAGCAAGGCTGGTATGGGGTAGATTGCTCAAGATATGAAAAACCCATACATCGATAGGTACAACTTGTCATGAGCGGTTTTAAGATAAAAAGAACCAAAAGAGCAATTCTACTAATAGTAGGGGAGGCCAAGATGCTAAATGTGGATTTACTCCAGCGTCGTGGGAACCTTTTGGATGCTAAAAAGTAAAAATAGTTACAGATAGGACCCTTTCACTGGTGGAGGAAGCGCATAACACAGTGGACCTCATTTGTAGTCTTAAATAAACAAATTATTATTATTATTATAAGTACATATTTAAAAAAATAAAAAAAATAAATCACTACTCGAGCGTGTCAGATATTAATAGTGTTTGCGCCCCACGTGTTTTTAATAACCGAGGAATATTAATCTGCCGGTTTGCATGGTGGGGGTGGCCGTATGAAGGGGCTGAAAATGGTTAAAAATGGAAGAAAAAATTATGACATTGAAATACTCGAGCGCGTCAAATTAATATACAGACAGTTCAGCTTGATGTTCTTGTCGTGCTGACCCTTAATCTGACAATTATGTGCTGGGACTTCTTCAATCTGATGGTTTGAAAAATAAAATCCGCTGCCCTAGCCGCGCGGCCCTATATACAGGGCTCATATATGGTGGAGGTACAGTCAGCTACAAGAGTCGATTAACAATGTTACTTTTTTATATCATTTAAACAGACACTAAACACATAATGTACTGGCTTTCAGATTTTCAGGTAATAGCTAAGGGTCTATTATATCTTAATTTTGTATTCATTGCGTTTTACTGTTAATATTGTACTTAATAATTAGGATTTAAAAATCATAAATGTTAATCGACTTTTGTAGCTGACTGTACTTAACAGGGTGCTAGGTATCCCCCCTTATATTAATCTGCTGCGCTCGAGTAAATGCAAAAATCCCTTCCTGGCCTCCCCAACTATAATCAAAGACGTTCAAAATCAATCATTGTCAAAAATATATTATTTTTATTTTTTATTTTTATTTATTCATACTAATAAGTACAACATCTTACAAATTACTCCAAGACGATGCTAAACACACAAATTAAACTATATCATTAAATATACTTAAAATTCAACAAAAAAAATAAAAAACAATCGGTTATGCATTCGTATCCCACCTTCAATAGGTATACTAGAGGAATTCCAACAGATTTAGACTGAGATTGGATTGCGATCGTTCCTAAAAGTTAGTACAATTGCCCTCCCAGGTCTCTGTTGCCTCGACCCTCATAAAAGACGGTCCTTATTCTCCAGAAACCACACAAAAAGCGAATGAAATTTTCTGTTATTACAATGAGAACTAAATAAACTAGATGTTTCTCCTCATAGTTGATTACGATCGCAGTGGGGAGCTCAGATAAAACATCATTGTACGTCATTGTAGCCGCAGGAGAATTGAAGCGCATTGTATTAATACTGCACCCACCATAGTTATCTGCAAACGTTGTATTAGATTCTGTTCACGATTTTATTTAAGAACTAGCACTGTTCCCGCGACTTCGTTCGCGTGATTTTCCTCAGGGATCTCTAACTTTTTTCAAAATATATATAGCCTATGTCACCCGGGGATAGTGTAGCTTCCCAACAGTAAAAGAATTTTTCGAATCGGTTCATGATTTTTGAGTTTATTCAATACAAACATACATACACACACAAAAATACAAATATTTTCTCTTTATAATATTAGCGTAGATTGGTATTTCAAGATGGTGTTTAATAGGGCAGCCGCACTTTGGATTTGTTTTCGTACGAATGAACTCGCACAAACAGTCCTTTTTTCACTAGGAAGCCAAACTTGTTGAGTGGCATGTGTCCTGTCCTTAACGAACATGCTATCACAACATATTTTCTACGCATTGAACTGTTTTGTAACAAATACCCTTTTCTAACTCAAAAACAATTTGGCACGTATAAAGCCGCGAGCGCTGAAAATCTAGTACTCATACATATTTATTACTTTTCACGACGCTGAATACCTTAAGTCTGACTTCAAGGGGTTAAATCCCTACCAAAAAATTTATACCGCATTTACAAAATGTCTGGAATAAAAGCAGCTGTATCGGTACTCTCAGGAATAACAATAAACATAGACCGTACGCATTTGTGTTACACTAGTATTGTGTTATGGATTTCATTAAATTCTAGATGATACTATTTCTGCAATGCAAGCCTATAAATTCTTATAACGTGGTCAGAAATCGAATTGCGATGAGGAGTTCTGAGTAATCGAAATTATTTAATTTACTTATTAGTTGATTATGTTAAAATTGCATATAGTGAATATAGTGTAACAAAAAATTTTGATAACACCTAATGTAAGTATGTACACCCTATATTCTAGAAAATAAAGTTATCATTCACTCTGCTTTTTTTTTCGAGTTTCTTGATTTCAACTTAAAACAGTCGATGTGTTTTCAACGACCAATTGCAAATCTTATATGAAATATTAGAAATGGTTCTTTACTGTAAAACGAATGAAAAGAAAATGATTAGCTCTTTGAAACTCTAGTTCACTCTTGCAATTTAGTTTCCTTCTACAAACTAGCTGCCCTTGGCATTTCCTGTTGAGCTCAATGTGAAAAAATTGACGATGCAACCTCAAGATTATTATACACATATAGGTCACTTTTATTACAGTTCAAACAGAATTTTGTTCAGGTAACATAATGACCGACTTTCAGTTCAGCTATGAGTGTGATTTTAACCGATTATAATATTTTTTAGGCTAATAAAAAAAAGAATACATTTACTTTCATAGTAAAAAAGAATGTACCTACCTTATTGAGCTAATACAGCATTTGCTTAGATGTCGTCTGTACAGATGTCATGAATGATAAACGATAACTTTCAATCATTCAGTTCATTCTAATACAAGGAGTTTAAACGTAACTTAATAAAATACATCCATTTAAATATGATGAACCCCGAACTAGATGCATATTATACTTTATGTTGGGGATCGGATAAGCTTTGACAAAAATATTATTGCATGTGAATAAATACCTAACATAAATATCTTATGTATCTCTAATCTACTTTTTCTTTAAGCCAATCAGTGTGAAATCACTGGAAACCAAAGGGTCCTGCCGTAAGAACAGCCATAAGAAGATAGGGAAGTAATGTCGAGACCGCTTTGCAATCAGGAGCGTTACTTGCTGATCAGTAATTTACCCAAGTGGCCACTTTTAGTTTTTGCGATTCAGGGTTTTCTAGCGATTTTTGCGATTCGGTCTTCTAGGTGATTATTTTGCTGATAAGTAGCAGCCTACTTGTTATTAGTAACACATTAACTTGCTTAATTGAAATATTATAGTCGAGTTTGTTAATTAATAGATTTTAACTATTGAACCAATTTCAATAGACGAAGTATCTGTAAATTTGTCCTGACCCAGAACGATTTCTAGGCTAAACGGCACCTCAGGAAATTAAATATTGCGCTGAATGTCTTGACTACGATTTGCATAGATACGATTCAGGCAGTTTCAAAACATACGATGGAATGTTGTGCAGTCAGCCGCACCACGCATGTTGACTTTTGTACAGGGTGTAAATAGACTATTGCTGGGAAACACTCTTTTGCGTGTGTTACATAGTACCATAGAATCATGCATGCTGATGCAATGTAACACATAAACATTATTATGCTTATTGGTGCATACAAAAGTAAAGGGATTGCTGTATTAATAAGGGGTATTTAAGGTTTGGTTAGAATAATTTAAAACTTGTTTTCGTAGAAAAATGGTATAACTTTGACTTTCAATATCTTTGTATCCGAAAGGTTCCCAGGCATGGTCCGGTACAAAAATATGATCGCAATTTATTAGAACATGTAACTTTATGCTCCGTATTTTTTTTTACATCCGAAATGAGAGAAGGATTGTATTGAGGTTTACCGATTCTCTTATAAACTTACAATTTATCATCGATTATGAACCTACACAGTTTTGCTACGAATGTTGAAGCACGACGCCATCACTCCCTATTTATTACAGCACCAGGTAATAATTCCGCTTACTGGGTTTCTGTTACAAAATATGCAGGGCTGTCTCTTAAATATAGCTGTATTATAGTTGAATGACCTAACAGATTAGAATTGTGTGGATTTAAAACATTAAGTGATTATGAGTTCTTCACAGACAGAATAGATTCAAAGTTTTAATTGTCTAAAGCCGCGCTCACTAAGTAGGTACCTACTCACATTTCTACCTATCTTCTTACCTACAACTAAAGTGACGAAGAAGTTCTAACAAAAAGAATGATTTATTACCACGACAAAGAAGCAATTTAGAGAGTAAGGGACAAAGGACACAGCCTTCTGGCAGCCCTAGCGTTGAGGAATTCTTTTGATTTTTAATAAAATTCGCAATGTGCGGTGATATTAAATGTTGTGGTTCATACTTATGTAGGTACCCATGCAGAACTTGCACATATTTGCGCTGTACGCGATTTTGACTTAGGTAGAATATTAATGCTTATTTTGAACATAATATTCAAGTTGCAGTTTTCAATCCTTGTTATATTCCAGGAGATAACTATGTTAGTGACTGTGATTCTCTACACGAGCCAGTAATAAATTAAACGAGTATTTTTTTTATTAGTGATTTTTGTATTCGAATTAGCCATCTTGCCGCTGGGTTTAGGCAGGCCGTATAGTCAGGCAGGCAGGCAGGCAGGGTATAGTCGCCCGACACTGTCTACTGCATGCATACGCAGCAGGGCGATGCTGTTCTTTGAAAGAGGTGTATTCTGAAGTACAGTCAAACATAAACAATTAAAAAAAACAAGAAGTTGTTTTTTGATTTTCGAAAAAGAAATACATACGACTATCTTTTATCATTTTAGTTTAATTTTAAATTCGACACAATTAATGTCACCCAATAATAAAAATAAAGTCTTCAAAGTAAATAAAATATTATGTGCGGAACGGGTATTTCTAATTTAAAATCAGAGGAATTTACGTAACGTTTAGTACCCACGCTCGTGGCAAGCCCTCTCTTAGTCGCGTCGTAACCATTTTAGTACCCTTGTTATTTTCGTAAAATAAGGCCGTATCTGTAGCTCTGAAGTTGAACATGTTGTCAATTATTTAGGTATTACAGGAATATCCGTTACAAACAATGACTTCGCAAAATATCGCTGTAAACCTTGGCTTGAGTACGGGATCTAATACCTCGTTTTTTACCTCGAAAAAAAGAAGATCACAAAAAGGGAAAGGTTACTTCTTGGGCCATCTGTTTGTTTGGCAAGATACTTTTAATATTTTTATCTTTTGTCTACGATCCTTCAGAGCCGTAAAAAAATTCAAGTAAATGCAAAAAAAATAATTTGGCATATTATTATTTTACACTCACAGATAAATCAAAACCGATAGGGTACTCAATCAATTCCCTATGCTGGAGGACTCTATAACATATTATTATATGTACAAGTTTATACGGAACCCTCAGTGCAAACTTAACATTTGTCCTTGGCTGGATTTTTATTTGGCGTCGGTTAAAACTGTTGTTTATTTATTACGTAATCACGTAACAGTCATTAGAGTAATCGAATGTAATGCCATTATTATCGACCAACCGTTTCAGTAAATAATGAAAATGACAAGATTTCATGTTACGTATTGTAGGACACGAACTGCATTAACTTTATAGTTTTTTACCGGTCAATTATGAAAAAATGAGTGCTTGAATTAAGATTGTTGTCAATTGTTTCTTTTAAGATAAATTAGAACCATTTATATTTAAAAAAATAACATCTTACTAAACTTAAGTACTAACAAATAACTTACAAATGCGAATGTTTGTTACTCAATGACGCCATAACGGCTGTTTGGCAGATTTTAGTCTAGAATAGCATGGGATAATTTTTATCCCGGAAACATTGACGGTTCTTGTAGGATAAAATATCAACTTTGAAATGGACGAAGTGTGGGCAGAAGCTAGTTTCTTAAATTTCTGTAGTTTATCTTTTATTAATCATTAAAAAAATATTTCTTGTACATACATTATTTACTTTTGTCGTGGATATATTTATAAGAACAAATGTAAAGACGTTATTTTATATGGGAACCTATTTTCATAACTCTATTTCCTTAACAGAAAATACATTTTTGAACCAGATCAGCATAAATCCGTTGTATCAAAGTCACGTTTAAGCTATCAAAGGTAAATCTACATACAAAACTGTTGAACAGAACATTGCTCCGGTGCCTCAGAGAACAAACTATAAGCTCTCTTGGAGAATAGCTGAGAAAATAAAGCAAAGGTCGACGCCTTCGACATGGAAATACTTCTAGTACTTAGTATTCTTGTCTTGTTACGCTACGTCGATAGCAGATTATCTTGTAATGAGATTGAGTCAACATTTCTCGCACGTATTATAATAAATAATATGCTATCGGAAGATAATTATGATTGCCTGCCGTTTGTATCTGGAGCGCAAACATGCATTGAAGGTGGGAATAAGTTTATTAATACGTTATAAGTCTTACATGAAACAAAAACGCATGTGAGGTTATTGTTGGACTGACGCTGTTAGGTCGTGAGTTCGAACCCATTTTTAATGTAGGTTAATATGACTTCTATAAAAGTGGATGATAGATCTAAGTAGTCATATTTAACTCAAAACGAGAAGAGCGTTGACATATCGTATTGACATACACAGCATTCATTTATAGAAATTCCACAACGCGGTTTCTAAGTGTAACAAAAATAATGATTTCACTCCATCCTAAAATAGATTCAAATTGCCTATTCCCTAAATTCGGCATGATTAAGGCCGTCCTTAAAGCCACGTAATGAGGCCCTTCTAATTTGTGTTGGTATGATTGCCGTCTATTCTCTGTAGAAAGCTCTTAGCAAGGGCTCGTGTTGGTAAGAGCCTTTTGAATAGTCTCTGTCGCGGCAGAAATGTCCTGACTCATGGTTTTGAGTACCTGTATCTAAATGAATGACAAATTAACATGAAAACATCACGACTGTTTTCCCTGAAGGGTATGGCAGGGGTGTGCCGGCACAGTACATTGAAATATCGACGATAAAAAAGGGCAAACAAATAAACAGACAAATGAATAGCGTCATAAGTACAGCTTACTTTAGGTCTGCACAAATAGATTAATAATATACTTACCTAAGTGAACAGTTTTCATTCATTATTATTGATAACTAGCTTTTTCCCGTGACTTCGTTCGCGTCTAAGTTGATTATATTATCGCACGGGAACCGTACATTCACCCGGGATAAAAAGTAGCATATGTCCCATTTCTGACTGTAATCTATATTCGTATCAAATGTCATCCAGATCTGTTTTAGTGATTGAGTGGTAAACATCCATGCATACAAACACACAGTTATAATGAGTAGTAATATGACGTTCCTAGTAGTGTAACTGTTTGTAGTAAAATCCAACAAAAGTCTTTTATACTTCTTTCAGAAATGGCTCTCCGCTTGAGTATCGTATAATCATGCAAATTGTAAACTTCCAATTCGCTACAAAGTGTTAAAACAGGCTTTATACGAGCACTCGGCCAAAATGTTTACGGTCTACATATACATATTCCATAATGTTTTTGACACACAACCTTGAGCCACCATCTAAATTATTTATTACTAAGAGAGATCAGCCGCAGGACCAGCGGTTTTAAGGTCTTTACGAGGCACGAGGGTGTCACACTACCAACTTCCAAGCTCCGGGCTGTTATTGGAAAATTCGTCATAGATCTAGGCACATAGCGTCTACTTTAAAACAGACAATGATAAAATACTTGTATCTTGTTCCAGGTCTGCCCAACGATCTGTCAGTGTCATGGCACCAGTACCCCTACAGCCTGGGCATCGTGTTCTGCAAGCTGCGAGCCCTCATATCTGAAGCGTACGTATCAGTCTCACATTATTGTATTCTTTATACGAGTATTATTTTAGAAAATCTGGCCAAGTGCTAGTCGGATTCGCGCGCAAAGGGTTCCGTACCTCCGTACAATATTTACATACAAAAAAACATGCGTTTTTGTATGGGACTTGAATTTTTAAATTTATTTTATTTTTATTGTTTGTTTATATAGTTGCCATAGTAATATAAGCTCTGAGAAAATTTCATCGCTACCTATTACGATTTATGAAATATACGCCGCTGACGGACAGGCAGACAGGCGAACGGACAGCGGAGGCTTAGTTTCCGTTAGCACCCTTCGCGTACGGACACACCTTTTTGTTCAATGATGTAAAGATTTTCTTTTTGCAAAAATTATCGTTCGTAATTCTATCAGTTGTCGAAGCTGATACCTCACGCTCTGATCCACTTGGTAACTGTACCGTCTTTACTATACGATCTCAACTCAGGTCTGAGACTTATTAATTTATACCGGCATAATTCTTGGAACTGCCAAACTGCTTCCAACTTTAGAAGAACCATCATCAAGAACTTACAAAGTGAACAACTTACTTTTACTAACAACTATTCAGTTGTCGAGTTCTTCAAGACTTCAACTTCAGTTTTAGACTGATAGTTAAGACAAAACGTACTTTGTAAACTTGATGTAGTTAAAATTAACTTCTCTTTGGTGTTATAAGTTACAGATAAATTGATTGTTACACCTTGCGGACACCTTGCGGGCGCGTGCAACTAATAGCTTTTGTAATTTGGAGCTTTTATTACACCAACGCAGGCCAATGAACACTATTAAGTCACAGTAAAATTATTTGTTTTAATTAGGACAATAAAAGGCACTTTTTAACGACATATCCTACAAGATAAAAATAATTGAATTTATAATTACAATTTTTAAAATACAATATTTGTTGCATATTGCATGCAACAAGCATGAGGTCTTGGGTTCGAATTCCAGGTCAGTCAAAGTGTTGTTGAAGTTTTCTATCAGGAATTTCTCAGTAGCAGCCTCGGAGTCTGGATTTGTGCACAGTTGATGGCGTTAATAGGCACTCCTCCACATCTGACTTAAACATAACTGGCGAAATGTGGGTGTACTAATAAGTACTCTGCCTAACCCTTTGGGAATTATAGGCGTGATGGTATGTGTGTGTTGTTACATATAGAAAGACTGTAAACGCAATTCTAAAAAGAAAAATATAATCGAAAAATGCGAGTGTTCACGTCAATCACTTTCATTTCCACAGATCTTTTCAGAAGACGTCTTCAATAGTTATCAAAAGAAGCTCTTTATCCAATTTATACCAAACTAATTAGAAGTTCTATCGAAGCGAATTATTGAACCACGATGTAATTTGCTGAGTAAATTGAATGTATATTGTCTCGAAGACGTACCTGTGTGAACGTTTGCGGCGTCTGAGGTACGTAATAATGTACGTACTGTGTTTACGGTATACACTGATATAATATGTACTTATGTACTTACAATGTGTAATTATTGTGGGTGTATCCAGATTTGACTCGTTAGATAGTAAACAATGTGGTTGTAAGTTTAGTAAAAAAAATATATAAAAAATATGACTACCCTATTATTGTCTCACTGAAGGGCAACCTTTACTCATATAGAGAAGACACGAGCATTGATCATCATACTTGCTTTGCTTAAAGCTGATAGGCGATTTCAAACTTACGGTAATTATAAGTCCAAGTTACCTTCACCGTCACTCACGTCCGAATAAACTAGGAAAGCACACATGAAATAGAAAAATCTGATTGGGCCTCGTACCCGGTTGCGAACCAACAGCCTCGTGCTTGATAGGCAGGCGCTGTAACCACTAAGCCATGACGACATAATTAAGAATAACTTATGTAATTATTATAACATCAACTAATGTAATGAACACATAGAAGAAAATCGACTAATATTCTCGGTCAGTGAATGTATAGGTTATTAAAGAAAAATGCTCAAACACAGGTGCACTCCCTGTCCCCTTCCTCTCCCGATGGGACGGCAATCCGTCTCGACCGGGTAAAAACCAGGTGCAGGATCAAAGGCTTTAAGTGCTCTCCGAGACACGGGGGTGTAAAACCAACAATTTCAAAATCCGGGCTGCCACTGTGAAATACCTACGTAATGGAAAACTCAATAAAGGCGGAAACAGACTGATAAGACGCTACGCCATCCCACGCGTGCTTATTGGCCAAAACACAAAGAGTAGTTTCACGAGACGAAATGTGGCCAATGAGAACGCTTGAATGCCGTGGTGTGGCGTAGCGTGTTATAAGTCTGTTTCCGCCTTAACGCTGCCCCGCCTGGGAAATAGGACGATTATAACTATAATATAATTATCATAAGTAAAGGTTTCCTCACGATGTTTTAATTATTGATGTAGATGCATTATTTGTAAATAAAAAAATATATATTAAATTTTCGAATATAGCACAGCAATGTCTATGTTTTGACATGTCGTCACATCACATGCGGAGCACGTACCGGTTTCTTACTATAATAGAATGAAAACTGCTAGTCATTTTAGGTTGGTGAGTTTCGAGGGTAGTTGAATAACGTCTCGTATAAAGGTAGAAACAAACTTATAACACGCTACGCCACGCCACGGCATTCAAGCGTTCTCATTGGCCACATTTCATCTCGAGAAACTACTCTTTGTGTTTTGGCCAATAAGCACGCGTGGGATGGCGTAGCGTCTTATCAGTCTGTTTCCGCCTTTACTGTTCTAATTATCGGTTGAAATGTCGAATGGTAAGGGTTTTACCAACAAAAGTGGATATAAAACAAGTACGTACGTTGGTAAGCTCGAAGAAAAGCTCGCATTATTTTTCTTAGTAAATCTTCAGTATCTCATTGTCCCGAGACACAGTTTTTATCTTATTGTTTTTTATAGAATGTATACGGATTTTCTTGGCGTTTATAAACGGCTTAATAACTGTAGTGGTTCTTGGCATTTTCATGTAAACGGAGTGAGAGAGAAATAAAGACTGCTAGTTATGTATTAACTATAAATAATGCTGCAAGATCATGGCTAAAACTTTGAAAATAGTTAGGAGAACTCTGAACTGTTTTTCAAGTATCAGGTATAAAAGGTACATTTATCACTCTCATTCAAGTGCGACGGTTGGTTTAAAAATTTTAATAAAAAAAATAAAAAACTCCCGACGGCGGCCATTCGAAATCGACGTATTCATCTTACAGACAAAACAATTATATCAAAATCGGTTCATCCGTTCGGGAGCTACGATGCCACAGACAGACACACACACAAACACGTCAAATTTATAACACCCGTCGTTTTAGCGTCAGCTGAACTTATAGAGGTTATTAATTATAACGTTCAGAAATCCGCTTAAGATACGATGGTGCCTTCTATCGTAGGAAGAAATACAAATTAAGACTGATATTGTCACGTTAATACGTGGCATGTTTTGAACCAGCTTTAATTCCTAAGCGTCCCACACAAAATACAGAGTCCATTCACTTTCATCCGTCCGTAGCCGCACCTGTGCATACTCATACTGAACTTTCCACGTGACTGCAACGCTTACCTCTCTGTACTGCTGCAATATTTTTAACGTTTAAATTCGTGCGCCATCGAGTGTAAAACGACGTACTATCGCTCCTTTGCACACCTCGATCGTTCTGAAAACGTGCAAATAATAATAATTCAAATACCTGAGAACGTAGGTATGCGATAGGGCGTTCCGATTCGTATGAATGTTACTCGAATTTAAATTGTAATTTCTTTTTAAAGGTTTATTTTGGTGGGTCGTTATTTTGTAATAATTTATCGAATAAAATGGTTATTCGATAGTTTGGTGAGCTGAGCTTGTGCCAACATGAGTAGAAGGAACAATTTTCTTGCACGAATAACATTTTTATTACGTTTTCCGAACTGTTCTGTATACTAGGTAGTAGGTAGGTACCTCTCTAGCGTAAAATTCTTAAATTACGTCTGCCCGTGACTTCGTCCGCGTCAAAATTAATATATTATCTTACGGAGACCGTACATTTTTCTGGGATAAAAAGTAATTTAAATGCTATTCCTGACTATAATCTATCATTTATTTTAAAATTCATCAAGATCCATTCAGCCGTTCTGTCGTGACACACGTAACGTATAACAAACATCTATCCAACTTAACTGTAATTTGCATTTGTTTGTTGTGTTAGCATATCAATAATGTAAACGAGCGACTGTTATTAGAAGTCATTGTCTTATTATGAAGTGGGTAAGTTCTAATAAAGACATCGCTCGCCCTATCTGAATCGGGTCACTTTCGTTGTAAATTGTGTTGAGGTACAAAATGGGAACCTTTGGGGGAAAATTGGTCGTTTAAAAGTTTTTCGTTCAAATTGTTCTCTTGGAAAAGTTGGGCGCCTTCGATTCTATTAATGTCCGACCGACGGACAAAGAGCTCTTTTGTGAAATTTAATGTTTATTTCATTATTCATTGACGTCCAATGTAAATTGGCGATTTCAAATCATAAATTGCTTGATTCTAACTTTGCTATCCGTTCAATCTTGTGTTTTAACATAATTCTTTGTACAATGCTGATTTCTGGAGTAAATCTTACGACAACCCCATTTTTTTACTTACGCAAATAATAGATTTCTTTATTCAAGGAATTATTTTTAAGCTGTTTTCGTTTAAGAAGCGGCACTTTACCTTAAAACATTCTCGGAGACCTTCTAACGGCTACAGAGGCGACGTCTTATAATTACCTACTTCCAGTCATCTCGGCCGAGTTTCATACAATTAGGAAAACACAGAAAATATGGTCGGAGAATAATAATTGGAGACCTTACATAAAAACGGTGAAGTGTGGGTTGGGTCACTCTGGGAACTTGTGGTGAGCATGGTTTCTTCTAAAGTATACCAATTCAAAAGTTACAATACTTTAAGAAATGGTTTTAATTAATAATTAATAGACATTCGTGCTATTATTTTCACATTTTCATAAAGAGAATTAATTAGATAACAACAAGTGTACCCCCTAGATGGGTTTCTTTATTTCACTACGGATCTCTTAACCTAAATTCTTTGAAGCGCGTTTCAATTTAAAAACGTAGGCTGTTTTGTTGATTACTTTCAGATAAACGGCCGCAAGAGATAAGATAATATTGTACTGTAAACGACTCTATTTCTGTGTTTCTTAAACGATTTCAAAAGATCCATTAAGATTTCTGAGTAAATGCAAACATATTTTGTAGTTGGTTTTATTTTGAGATAAAATCATTTTGTGTAGGTAGCTACAGGTTGCCTTGACGGGTGAAGTCTTGAAACGGCAGGCAGTAGGCACGGAGTATTCAAAGTGCCAAGAATAAGAAAAAAGTTTGCAGAAAATCCATTAGAAACGTAAAAAATACTCTGAAAGATATACATGCGGGGGTCAGTAGCTAGTGTTTCCAAACTATACTAGTATCACATAAGAAATTAATCAGAAAGTCTAAAAATGAATACCTAAATAATAAAAATAAAAAGCGGGGACTTCTTTCTACAATAAATCACGGAAGAGGCGCCGTCATCATTTTCAGTCTAGCTACATCTACCCACCAACTTCTTGATATATGAAACAACAAAACAATTATTATCCTTGTGTAATAGTACAAATTTTAACCGTATACAATAAGACAAGGACTCAAAGCTTTTAACGAGTTGAACAGTTGGACTAGCGTGTAAAGAGACACGTGCATCTAATAATATGACGTGACATGTGCATAATTCTGTTTGAATGGCACTGGGGACATTACACAACACTTGGAACGGAGCTAACTTTACGGACTGAACAATTTGAAAGGACTTTTGTTCACTGCACGGGCTGTGCCTGACTTGTAGGTATGTGTCTGATGCTCGGTGAAGATTATATTGACTGATTGGTAGGGCTAATTAACATTATGTGCCGTGGACACAAAAGAACAAAATGCGATTTCCAACATCCCGAAGTAAAATGGATACCTTATTTCCTACCACACAATTAGAAAGATGATTTAAGCTGAGTCGTTTCTGAGCCCGCGTCACGTACTACACGGCGACACATTTTAAAAGTCATTTTGTAGATTCATTTATGTTCATCCAGCACGTCACAGACTAACTGAAATGTACGTAGGTTTTGCACTTCCGTGCTCCAGCTTTATTCACGACGCAGGACTACCTACGTCCTTTGTAATGAATTGGTTTTCGACACACTGCGTGGAGTCGAGCTACGGTCGATCGTGCCTCTACCCATAGTTGATTAAACGCTTTGTTTTAAAATCTGTGCAGGCCCGTAGTGAACAAAATCACAGACTATCTACTAATTAGATCTGTAATTACTAAAAAGAGGTATATAACAGGTATTAAGCCCGATCTAGATAGCTATAGCCTGAGCTAATTAGTGATGTGAAAATATCGATAATAACGATAAATGCTTAGATGTTCACTTTTGGATTTCAATTTGTTAGTATTAGGTAATTGAGAGATGTATTACCTAATAGAGGTATTCTAGACATCGTAGATCTATTCATTAGGATTACAAAGGACGACCTTGCTGTCAATACTGACTGATTAATAATTTGATAATGTGATATTATACATATTTTATATAAGTTTTTACAGATTATGCATAACAAAAGAGATATTATCAAATTATTTATGCATAATTATTAATTAATTAAATTAATAAGAGGTAAAGATTGTTAAATTTTGTTTGTAAGAGGCAATCTCGTAAAGTGCTGGTTCGATCACAAAAAATCTTTTACTGATAGAAAGCTACACTATTGTCGATTGCCATAGGATATATGATGGATACGATATAGATGTTTTATAGTATATAAGACTCCTAGAAGCTAGTAACACATAAATGTAATCTAAACTACCTGTCATCCAAACTAAGCAACGTTAGGCCGTTGAAGCTTAGTGTTAAATGGTTGCCATAAGCTGCAGTCGACATTTATAGCTTTTCTGTGAATTCCCGGCTCACTAAACCCAAGTCACGTTTTGCGTTTGCCACTCAACTGGCAGAGTACACTCGCGTCATAGCATAGCTGCCATCACAAGTTCCGGATATATGTAATGTTTGCTAGTCTATTGGCAAACCGGATATATTAACCGAGATATATCGCA
Source organism: Hoplodrina blanda (assembly GCA_949316365.1). Classification (NCBI taxonomy): domain Eukaryota; kingdom Metazoa; phylum Arthropoda; class Insecta; order Lepidoptera; family Noctuidae; genus Hoplodrina; species Hoplodrina blanda. The sequence continues at coordinate 391,836 of OX438564.1, read as the reverse complement.
CGCTTTGACGTCAACCTACCTATTCCACGATAGTGTAATATTGGCTTAGTGGTTAGCTAGCATGGATTCCTACTTAGAAGATATTGCGGTGGTATGCCCTATTGCTTGTATGTGCGTAACTATTACTAGTACGCCTGAAGCAATTATTATGTAACATTAATGAATAAATAATAAAAATAAAGTTTATCGTCTAAAAATAAATAAAATGTCGTGATGGCCCACCGGTTAAGGCATGCATGAGGTTGTGGGTTCGAATCCGTTCAAGAACCAATGTGACTTTTTCAATTCATATGAACTTTCTTAAGTTTATCTTGAAAATCACTGACATCGGTGAAGGAAAACATCTCAAGGAAACCTGGACTTATAATTAATATGAATCTGGAATCGACAATCCGCCTTGAGCAAGCGTGGTGATCAATGCTCGTGCCTTCTCTGTATGAGAAGAGACCTTTGCCTTGCAGTGGGACAACAATAGGCTGGTATTGTTAATTATTATAATTACGAAAACAAGTGTTTACATGTTATAGCTAAACTTTAAATTACACCCCCACGACCCCTGTTTTAAACGACCAACATTCCACGTTACCATAAACAGTAATTTTCTACATAAAAATAAAAACCATTTCCTAGCAATAACTTTTGCTTAATGTTACTTACTTTAGGCAGGCGTAGTTGATGAGTGTGATGCGTCTTATACCTCGGTGTTTTCAGCTGTAATAGCACCTATTACAGCTGTTTTAGCTATAATAGCACCTATTAACGCTTTGTTGAGCGGACCCGCCAGCACTTTCCTTGTACAACGCTATCTTTGACATGTGTCATGTGGAGTGAAAACCGCGCGTGTTTTCGCTTTTTGACATCTAAGGAACTTCACACACTGAGTGGGGTTCGCTGCGACCATTGTACCTACCTACATCGTCCTATGTTTTATTGTACTGTATTTCATAACAATTAAATCTATGTCTACTTGATAGCTGTTCCATACATTATGATTCTGTTGTAAAGCTTTTTAGTTTAAGCTTTGTAGCTTTTTAGTTTTTGGTAAAATTAACAATGGCCCTGCACTTAATAAAGCTGAAGTTTTTTTTTGTATACTTGTTTAAACGTGCTGATCTCTGGAACTACCAGTCGGATTGGAAAAAAATGTTTTTATATAATATGATAGCCACACTCATGAGGAGTAGTACTTATAGGCTATATAACATTACGCTATGACCCACGGTAGCAGAGCAGTTGCCAAAGGTGTAACTTAACGCGGGTGAAAAAAACCACGAGCATGAATTTGTAACAGCACCCGGGGAGGCTGCTCTTGAACACAAAACAAAAGCGAATCGACACTTAACCGCTCAGTGCCCAATTTGTGTCGATTTTTATAGGATATATAACACTACAACGCAAACGTTCGCACGCAATGAGCATTCGACTTTAAGCAGCCTACTAGAACTAAACACAGGGTTCCTTTAGTAGGTTTTCAGCTATTTAGTTTGCCTACAAATGATTACGCCGCATCGGAATTTTCACATCACCTAAGAAGCAAATCTTACGCTTTGGTAGATTCTTGTATAATATAATTTGATGATCAAATATCTCTGTGCTAACCTTCGCTTTTCTACGTGCGCATTATTATCATTGTTAACAGCGAAAACACGGGTTCTGTCAGTTAGGTATGCGGTCTTTCAGTGCTATTGTGCCGACAACAAAAGGATGGTTGAGTAGGATTGTTGTTGTCATGGCATACCACTAATGGTCGAGATTCTGTGCGACTCCGGCATCCACTAAACCTAAATAAATTTAATTATTCGTATCAGTTTGTTGGGGTGAGCCGTTTAAGCAAACGAGCGCATAATGGCGTAATTTGCGTCCCTCATAATGATAACATGCGTGTGATACTGTATTTTGTACTTTATTACAAACTAGCTGTGCGCCGCGGTTACACCCGCGTCTTTGGTTACTGCTCCGCTCCCGTAGGTCGTAGCGTGATGGTATATAGCCTATAGCCTTCCTCGATAACTAATCTATCTAACACTGAAAGAATTTTTCAAATCGGACCAGTAGTTCCAGAGATTAGCGCGTTCAAACAAACAAACAAACAAACAAACAAACAAACAAACAAACAAACAAACACTGCAGCTTTATAATATTAGTATAGACTAGACTATGTCCGGGGCTTTGTTTACGTGATTGTTGGTTATCGGCGAAGCTTTAGTTTTGTTTTCTGTGCGAAACTCAATTCTTTTTCTAAAATAGAAGTAACATATGCTATTCTTCATAATATCAGCCAAAAATACTGTCAGAATTGGTCCAGCCGTTTTGGAGATTAGACCGACAGACAAACAGACAAAAAATGTTAAAGCTTTTTGGTACCGTATAAACATTTATGTGCATTTATTATTAAGCTATTATTTTTATATTAGACAAACAGACAATTCAATATAATTATTATATTGATAGCTTTAAAATCGATCAAAGTGCCGCAATTGGTAAGCGTTGTAGACGTATCACTTAGTGTTTAATATTTTTTATTGCTTTATATAATGGTTGTTACGATCGTGATAACAGGCTGGAGTGACATTATTGCTCGTATTTATGGGCGCCGCTATAGGTACCTACGCTGTGTTGGGGTCAGCGCAAACAGACGGCCGCGCGCTGTAGGTACCTATGCTCGAGCAGTTTTAACTTACTTTTTTTTTTTTTTTAGGTGGTAAAAATCATCAAATGACTCCTTCCGTCCTGGGTGGGGCGGAAGGGACTGTCAGACTTTTACTGACTAAAAAACCACCCTGTTCCTTCTGTTGCCCTTTACGTTCCGGGGCCACGGTATCCTGTTAAGACGTCCCGCAACCCCGGAGTTTTAACTTACTTACTTAATAATTAAGTAACTGAAATGCTTCAAAAATAGTAGTACATAATTGTGTACTAAATATAATTTTACACATCATTTAATATCATGCATGCAATTGAGTATACTACCATAGAGGCCATCAATTAATTGGCAAGCTTTTTACATATAAGAGCTGTCAAAACGCATTCCCCCACATATTTTGTATGGCAATAGTAAATTGTGACGTCACTTGTTTCGCAACACAATTAACCAACTATTTATTAATGTCAAAGCAACTAAAATCTAATTCTACTGTTAATTGAAAATTAATCGAATTTTAATGGCTTAAAGAAAGTGGTTTTTTTTTAAGTTGTGTTTTGGAGTTATTGGTTAATGATGTCTACTAGACTACTAGTCAATAATGTAATTAGCAACTTTATTTTTTTTAGGTACCTGGTCTATATTTGAGTTCATTGCCTATCAGATAACCAACAACAACCACGCGATCATATTATTGTTGCTGTGCCTGCGCTGACCCTAAGATCTTTAATGTTTGTTCTGTGTCAAAGTATAATCACCATTATTTTAAGTTCTGTGATAATGGCCATTTATGTCACAACTGTAATCAACAATAACATTTTTCTTTACTTATTACTTACCTATAGTAGGTACACGGTGTGAACGTCGTAATGAAACTTTTTAATCATAGACCAGCTGCTGCCTGCGGCTTCGCTCACGTTGTTTTTTTCACCTACATTAAGTTACGTCTTTGGTTAATGCCCCGCTTCCTTGGGGGCGTGATTTTATGTATTTAGACCTGGGGTCTTCAATTAGCATTATTGATAATTCGTTTTTGAAAATTATGAGACCGATTATGACACGAGGTCCAGTTGGTGGTAGGTACCTAACATATAAAACAAAATTAAACCTGAATTATGAATACACATTTTTTATTAAAGATCGCGGGCTAAATTAAATTAGCACAAAACTTTATTTTGAAATTTATTTATTCTCATCATCCTAGCCTTTTCCCAACTATACACATCAAAAAAGTCTAGGGATCAACATCCCTAACAAATGTTAGGGATGTTGATCCCTAGACTTTTTTGATGTGTGTATGTTGGGGTCTGCTTCCAGTCTAACCGGATGCAGCTGAGTACCAGTATTTTACATGGAGCGACTGCCTATCTGACCTCCACAACCCAGCAACTGGGTAATATGATACCTCTTGGTCAGACTGGTTGTCAGACTTTTGGGCTTCTTCGACTCGTAACGACTGTCAAAGATCCACGTAGGACAGCCAGGACCAACGGCTTAACGTGCTTTCCGAGGCACGGATTGACGTCAGTAATGTCTAAGATAAACTTAGAAAGTACATATGAATTGAAAAAGTCACATTGGTACTTGCCCGGATTCGAACCCACAAACTCATGCATAAGAGGCGGGCGGCTTAACCGCTAGGCCATCACGACACTTGATATTCATTTGTTCTAACATACCATTTAAATAAAAGTTTTAGTTATGAACTTTACTGTTTTCCTAAGGTCCGTAGAAAATATGTTGGCGGCCCGGATTCGGACCGCGGTGTGCCATTTGCAGTGACCTAATATTGCTCATGAACCTGGCTATCACAATAAATAAATAAAAAAAATCCAGTTCGACTAGTAGTGCCAGAGATTAGCGCGTTTAAACAAACAAACAAAATATCTCATATGCTTTATTATAATACAGTTAGGATAGATTCTAGACCTTTCGAATATCTGTTGTTCCATATAGGTATTACAGTTTCATATTGAATAGAAGATTCTTTTTGGGTCTTCTATATCAATATTGTGTGTGCTGTGAGTTACTGTGTGCAGGTGGCGAGGATGGCTCGCTGGCAAACTGCCATGTGTTTGTTTTGTTCTCTATGTTTTTTGTTTCCGATATTAGCAGTGTGCATGGTTAGTTAAAAAAAGTAAAACTAAAGACAAAAAGATTTTAAAGCTCTTATGGTTAATTTGTTTTTATTTGACGACACAAGGCTGCTGCGCTGCGTGTCGCGTGTTCGATTCTCGCACGAAATAAATATTTATATAACCTACAGGTAGTTTTCCAGGCCTGATCATTTATGTATGTTTGTTAACCACCCACAAAACAGAAGAAATCTCATGTATAAAACTCTGCCCCGAAGTTTAAAAAAAGCAATAAATTGATTGACTGATGGTCAATTGAAAACTTTACGTACCTATGGTTTCAGTACGGTGGGTGTATGTGTTCTGTGCGCACTAGCCGGCCCATTGCCTCCCACTTCATGCTTGTTCGACAGGGTTGTCTATTAAATAAAAAGTTTATTATTTTGTGTATAGTACAAAAAAACATATTTACTACAAAAAAAGAAGGCAACTTATAGGGCAAAAAAAACATCGGTATCAATGTCAATTATTATTTATGTCACCTACTATAGTGCCTAAAATGCTAGAAGCTTTGCTAGAACTTGTATGGCAATACTGATTTTAATTTTAGATTCATTTTTAATGTCTTTAGTGATATTTTGACAGAATGACCTACTTTTACCTTGAGACCCTCTCTCCCCCTCTTACCTTTTACCTTTTTGATGAGAATGTTGAGATGGATGTGCGGAGTGTCCAGAATGGATAAGGTCAGGAATGAGTACATAAGAGGAAGTCTGAAAGTGGCGCCAGTGACAGACAAGTTGAAAGGGAATCGTTTGTCTTGGTATGGGCATGTGAAGAGGAGGGATGAAACGCATGTGACCAGGAGAGTTATGAATATGAATGTGGATGGATGGAGAGCAAGAGGAAGGCCAAAGAAAAGATGGATGGATTGTGTGAAGAATGATATGAATGAAAGGGGAATCAGTGATAGCATGACGGCTGACAGGACAGAGTGGAAGAAGAAAACATGTTGCGCCGACCCCAAGTAACATGGGACAAGGGCAGGAGGATGACCTACTTTTACCTTAAAAGGTTAACTTTCTAGCGTAGTAACTATACAATACAATACATACCGTATTGTATTATATACTTACTTCAGTAAATAATGAAAGGAAGTTTGATTACCTATGTAACAATGTAAGATTAATGAACACTAATGAGGCAGTTTTCTATATTACGGCCTGTTGCTATCCTAACGTAGTCAGTGCCATGTTTTTTACAATTACCTATAATTAAGTTTAAAGTATGTTTTGTATCTTCGTATTCGGCACAAAGTCTAGCTTCTAAGATAATTAATATTTAAATATAGAAAGATACATTACAAACACATAAAAACTTAATTTATTCAAAAGATCAGTCGTATACTATAGATTGATCTCTAGATTTATATAGATTCAAGTTATGCTTAGTTTGTGGATCACTGAATGTTATTGTTACTTTTGTTAGTAGAAGTAATAATAGAAAGTCCCTGTAGTTGATCCGACATCGCACAGAAAGGGTCTGTGTCCTTTCAGAGTAGTAGAGAACTTGTATTACAATGCTTGCTCACTTTTTTATACCACTAGCTTCCGCTCGCGACTTCGTCCACCTGGTATTTTCACCCGCGTTTAGCTACGTCTTTGACTACTGCTCTGCTAGTAGTTCGTATCGTGTAAATTAGATAGGCTATAACTTATAACGCATAAAGATTTTTTTAACTTGGACTAGTATTGGGTTATTATATTAGCGTTCTTTTTCTACAGCATGTAACAAAAACCCTGTCCGATCCTTAAGGGTATTGTTCGGCATCGTACTGCGTACACATATACGTAACCATTTAATGGATTTGAGATTACTATTTAATGAAAAAAAAAAGGAAGAAGAAGTAATTAAATAAAAATAAAACATAAAAACTGATCAACGGCAACACTGATCTGACAGGGTTTTTGTTACATAGTGTATATCTAAGGAACAGTACTTTTGCTGGATGAAAGATACCCCATGTCGTCTGCTAACTCCTGACAACGTGTTTGCAAATTGATGAACGGTTGACAAGTTAAGACATGAAAACATAACTAACAAACAAACTCACTTTCGCATTTATTATTAAATAGGGTTAGGAATTATCATTAAATAAAAAATAAATAAAATTAAGATCGTAACTTCACCCTTCGGAAGTGTCGTAAAAATAAAGAAAATTCTTTCAATTGTGACAACCCTAATAGCCAGAAGCCTCTCAATAGTGATTGAAGCCTGCAGTGTGCACTGTAAAGTGCTGCTATTACTCTGTGCTTGTTGTTTCGTGACGTCACTCGTCACCCTTTCACACTATACGCACACACAGTTTGACAGTAATTACACTTTACTACGCAAGATAAGTTTCTGAGATAGAATTGCAAAGTTAAAACCAAAACTTGAACAGATTAAAGTTTATGAGTCACGTGACTTATTTAACAAAAAATTGCGCTTAATTCTGACAAAACGAGCCAAAATCCACAATATCTCAATAATTAAATTAATTACGTCAAACTAATTGACTATGTTAAATGTGTTACATTATAATATACATAATTTACTATAATAAATATTTCGATATTTAAACATGATTTTAGCTGAAGTCGGTACAGGAAAGTAAATGATGTAACGTTGTAAAAGTCATTATTGATACTTTTCATTCTAATGCTCAGTCGGCCGCACTTCGTTAATCCTCTCGCCCTCCATCGTTACAGCGAAAGGGCTACGTAATAAGTAACACTAATAATTTAATTATTATTAAATCTTTATTTTACATAATATTTACTTATTTATATTCTAAGCTAATAACAGACCTATAATGCCGAGACGGAGAAAGAAGAACATTTATTTTACTGTATTTAAAAAATGGGTCATTATTTCTGAATATAATTATTTAAAAAATAATTAACAGTAGGTAGGTACGTAACGTGTCTGTACCTACCGAATTTTGTACAAGAAGACGTGCCTAAGATACCTAAATAACTAGACCTTACTAATAAATTCAGTAGGTAGGTCGTCTCTGAAATTAAATTAGACTGATTAGACTTGGTGTCTCATTAAAAACTATGCAGTCAACATAAAATATATATTTTTTAATATTCACAATTTCAAAAACGAAATGAGAAAATGGTGTGCGTGTGTGTGAAGCTGGCAATACTTTCAATTAGAAACTTGTTCGGACGACATTGCAATTTGAGTTGAGTACGAATTCCGGCGGTTTTCCCGGAATCGGAACGTAATTACTCGTATCCGCCGTACTGGATATTGTACGAGTTTTAATGAATAAAATAAACAAACGTTATATCATCGTACTTACTTTGAGATTTTCGTAACTTATTACCTATTTTAGATGTTTCATTTGGGATCAAGGTAATCAAGTCGAACCAACTAATTTATGTTGGATTAACATGAGGGTTCAGGTCTGATTTTCATGTCGGTTAAACTTATTAGAGCTTTATTAATAACACTTTTTCTTTTGTTCCAGAGCCTCGTACGTGTCCGTTTTGACGATAGTGGCATTCTCTCTGGAGCGCTACCTAGCCATCTGCCACCCGCTGCACCTGTACGCCATGGCGGGGCTGCGCCGGGCGCTGCGCATAGTGGCGGCCCTGTGGCTAGTGTCGCTGCTGGCTGCGTCGCCCTTCGCGTTGTATACCACCGTCAGCTACCATGACTATCCACCAGGTACGGTGTAATTTATCATAACATGAACACATAATCCAACAATATTAGTAAGTACGCAGCTACTAAAGTAGCTTTCACTATCTCACTGACAGATCAGTAAGAATCAAATCTCATACTTAGATAAATGACAGTGCAATCAGTTGGAAACTCGCAGCTTGTCTTGCAGTGTCATCCCGCCGCCCAAAGACCGAGGTCATCAACTCTAGCTGTTACATGATAACTATAGTATGAACAATTTTTCCAATTACTGCGTTTCCCTTCGCTCCCACTTTACCTCTTGATAGACTGAGTCGCTGCCGCTTTTGTCTGGAGCCTCACCCACATCGGCGCTATCATCTCGCCCATAGCCCTGTATTCTCTGTTTCTACACCATCCATCTAGGATAAGTGACTGGAAATTCCTGTCTCCGAGAATAAATTGGCATCTTATATTCCCATAACTTACCGAGTTTTTCTAGATAACAGTATCGGCTTGCTTGCTATAAGAACAAGACAGTAAAAACTTCCCCAGAGACACGCGGTTTCCTTTAACTCCACAGTTAGTTAGAGGAAAAATGTTGCGAAATATTGAATTACAAGATAAAGAAAATACCGATATATACGATGGCCAGTTGAAATCGGGAAGAGTTAGTAAAACAAGGTTTCGGTTTATAAAATTTCAAACAACAAAGTCTTCAACAGAAAAAACAGTAAACATCAACAAAAAATAACTGTAATTCAATATAGGAGGAACTCCACACCCCTTCACAACATCACCAACCGGCAATGACGAAACGTATGCTATTTTTTCCCAACTAAATAGATATTTTACAAAAAACTGTGCTACTACCCACTAAAAAGAATAATGAACATTCGAAGTTCCCATCGAAAGAAATGTTGGAACGTGAATCTTGAAAGGCGTTACTTCACCTCCTCTATATTTTCGATATCTGCAGTGACAATCGTAATGGATGACTCCCATTTGTCTTTTTTTTTGTTACAGTGACCTTGTAGATCGAAGGTCAAGGTTAAAACTAAAACATTCTTCTTTCGGTTCAGTTGAAGAGGGGTACTGGCTATCTTTAGAGTAGTTTAGGCTAAATTGTCTGTAGATCCGTCATGCAGTCAAGGAGATAGACGAATGATGCCAAATATAGAAACCTATTTCAGCGTTTGGGGACAAAACACTTTGTTCCAAAAATGTGGTGTATCAAATGTTATTTGTTACAATACTTGCGATAGTCCAACCCAGAAAAAGGCATTGGAAAACGTTTTCAGAGATAGAGCGTCTAACACAATAAAAAGTGAGTTCGAAAGCTAAAACCCGACTACTGAAAAATCACGCTCGGAAAAGTATGAAACAAGAAAATGTTCTCATGTGAAATTGTTCTTGTTAGTGATGTTCAGAGGATAGCCGTCGTCGTGTGATACTTTGCGCTAAAGCTTATGCTGGCTTACTACTGTAAGAATGTATTGTTTTGTACATACATACATACATACATACATACATACATAAACTCACGCCTTTTTCCCATGGGGGTAGGCAGAAACCACAGAACGCCACCTGCTACGATCCTTACATACTCCTTTCGCCTCATCTACGTTCATACATCTCGTCATACAAGCACGTCGGTTACGAGTACTCCGCACCTGACCTTTCTGAAGAACCTCACCAATAAGGTCAGTGTAGGTCTTCCTAGGGCGACCCCTCCCTGCGTTGCCACTCACCTCTGCCATATAAATACCTTTTGTTAATCGTCTTTCACTCATCCTCTCAACATGACCGAACCATCTAAGCATACCCTTTTCTATCTTTGTCACTACATCCTCTTTTAATCCGCAACGGTCCCGTATAACCTCATTCCTCACTCTATCGTTCAAAGTTACACCACACATACTCCGCAAGGAACGCATTTCCACAGCATTAATCCTACTCTCATGCCTCGTTTGCCATACCCAACATTCACTTCCATACATAAGCGTAGGCACCAGCACGCCGTTGTTTTGTAAGCCGCCATTTTAAATTTAACGTGACGTCACACAGCGGCCAGCGGACGATCAAGACGCTTCTAACGAAACTTCATTTTTGGAATTATGATAAGTAGTTTAGTTGCTATGAGGGAGCAGATGGACGTACGTCCAAAGGAGGGATATGATTTTGACCGGTATGTATGTACATACATACCGGTCAAAATCATATCCCTCCTTTTTGCTTCGCCGTAGTTGAGTACAACACTAAATATATTGCTTAAATAATTTTGTGCAACTTTGTTCCCTACCCACAGCTGTCTTCTATTGTTTTTCCTTGTACTGTATAGGTGCCGTAAAGTTATCTTTACCTGTCCCAAGGCTCCGGCAACGCGTCCCTGGAGTCAGCTTTCTGCGCCATGCTGGAGATGCCCTCCTGGTACCTGTGCGAGCTCAGCAGCCTGCTGTTCTTCATTCTGCCCGGCCTCATCATCCTGGGCCTGTACGTGCGCATGGGGCTCCGTATTAGGTACGTGTTGGGGTACGTATCATTTGTTTTATTTACAACCTGCTGTGGCCTTTGTGTTTATTGTATTTCAATGGGGTATTTTTTATTTGGTCAAAAAAACTAAAAGATCGAGGATACTCGTTTGTTACACTTTGGGTATTCAACGGTAAGAGCTATTCCATCGTGCTTTATAAACGTAGACTTCTCAAATGGAATCGTTTAAGTACTATTACTACCGAAATAAAACTCAGATACCAATATCAAGATACTAATTATCAGAATTCGTCCAGTTCCAGTCTAATCCTTATTCTATTTTTGAGCACTGAGAATATGAATAAAAGTATAATTGAGCTAATACAATTGAGTTTTATTGTATGCAATGCAATATAATCTAGGTGGATTTTCAGGGTCGTAGAGTGCAAAGTGCAATAATATTTATGTTAACGCAACATAAATATTATTGCACTTTATTGTGTGAGCACCATTATGTTTTTTATTTAGCTGTCACCTATTAAAATGAGGATGAATTAGGTCAAGCCAGCCAGAGAATCTACAAACTCACAGCCCTCAAAAGAAAAGAAGTCATATTCTATTCACCTCATACCTGTGTGACTATGTGATTTCATAAAATTATACAGCGTCTAACTCCAAACTCTGTTTTATATTAGGCTTACAGTTGTAAGTCGTCAAAGTAGAAGTTTAATAATTATTTACCTAGGTGCAGCCCTTTGTGAGAAATTAACACTTTGTGTGAAACTAAAGGCAGTTCAGAGGTACGCTTAAAATAACACTCACAGCTTTATTAAAGCTGAGTAATACTATTAACTTTTTTTTGTGGCTAACACGTCTAAAGGTTATCGCAGCTAATCGTGACATTGTCGGGACGAAGCGGGTTAACAGAACGGTTTAAAATTTTTGAAATGCTAGCGTCTTCGTTCGCGTCAAAGTTGATATATTATCCTACAGGAATAGTATATTTTTCCGGGCTAAATTTCATCCAGATCCATCAAAGTCAAAGTCAAAAACATTTATTTCAATTAGACCGTTTACAGGCACTTTTGAATTAAAGCCATTCAGCCGTTCTGGAGTGATATATTCATCCATCCAAACTTTCGCATTTTTAATAGTCTAAAGTAAAATTACAACCTACTTATTTTTCAACAAACTTTTTTTAAAAGTTTTCTAAGACAATCTCTCTATGTCCACGTAAGTTTGGAACATTCGATATTTTACGTTTTTAAAATATGGTTTATAGCTAAAAAATACTGCAGCGAATAGATCATACTTATCATCTCTTTTATCTGTCATACCTAGGTATATTATACAGATATAGAAGACATATTGCCGCCCCAAAATTAACCATTTACTAAAAAAAGGACATAGGGTTGATATGAATATGAAATATGTAATTTAGGCATCTGCGGGTAGTTCTCGAGAGCCACTCGATAATCCCTACTCAAGTGAAAGTGGTCCACTATTTAATATTTTAATAATGCACGGTCCTACCTCACCTCACACGAGTAACCACTTAAGATTAATATAATGGTTTTTATTAGTCGACCTACTCGAATTCTCGGGCTGTTTGAGGAGGGTTAACAGAAATAAGCATTTAATAATGTTGATTTTCGTGAGACGAAGATAAAAGATATCTATTTAAAGATATTTTTTGTTTCTTTCTTAAAAAAACATTGTCCCAGACTAGGAATTTCTCCCGTGTCATAGGTGCGTTTACAAGCAGCCAGACCCGGAACAACTATCGTAGGCTATAATATTACAAACACGCAGTAGCTCAGCCACTGCGCCACCCGAGTGATCAAAATAATTTGATAATTTAATATTTATAAAAATAATATACATAATATATAAAAAAACAGTAATGCGTACATAACCATTAGATAAACATGGTGTCGAAACTTAACCAACCGCAACAATACAAAGGCACACTTCCTTAATATTATTAATTGCGAAAATTGTCTTCGCCTTACTTTAAATTTTAGATAATTATGTTTGCTTGTTTGCGTTTCCTTGAAAATATTATGTTTCATGTTTAAATTTGGAGCGTGAAAATCTTAGAACACAAGAGAAAGCAAGCTATGTTCTATTTAAATCTGGCGTGATAATTAATTGTGTTAACGTTTAGCATGATTAATCATTTCGCCGGTTTCTCGCCATTATTTCATGTAGATTTTCGTTTATTCATTTATAATAAGTAGGTATATTAACTCGGAGACTTATTCCCTACAAAGCACTTCAGTTTCTCAATTCAATGTGTTTTAATTCGTTATTATATTCTCGACATAAAGTTTTGCGATTGTTTCTATTGTAAATTCAAATTGATTGCTCTTTTGTAATTTTAAAATTGAATTCTAACTTTAACTTACTGCGTATTTATGAATGAATGAATGAATGAATGAATGAATGAATGAATGATATATTTATTTGCAAGAATATAGGTAGCTAATAAGTTCTTAAGATCTATGGGTTTCGCTATAAACGACGCTTAAATACGACTTTATTTCAAGTCTTCGCCTTTAAAATGGTTGAGCTAAATGGTGTTGATCCACGTGTCATACTATACCTCTCTGCTAATTTACACGAATAAAAACAATTTTTGAAATATTGTCTGTCTTTCGTAATCTCCGAAACGGCTGGACCGATTTTGACAAGACTTTACTGATAAATAGCTGGAGGAGTAACTTACGCTACTTTTATTTTAGAAAAACAATTAAGGTTTCGCGCAAAAAAACCAAAACTGACAATCGACGTTCACGCAGAGAGAGTAAGAAGTACCTCATCTATCAATTATACCATTTTAGTATGACAGTACAGACACAAAAGTTACAAAAACGGTTCCCCCTCACTGAATCCACCCCACAAATACGTTGCGTTGCATCGGCGAAAGGTCAAAGGTTTACTCGGCGTGCATTTTACTCTAAACTTTTATTTAGCGTCCGTATAATCCTTTTCGAGCGTTCAGGGGCACGGGCACGCACGGGTTAGCTATAGCTGTGTTCAATGTCCAAGAGTAAAAAAAGAGTGAATGTATGCGCCGTTTATAAAGTTACTCGGCGAGGTTATTTGGTAACTGACTTTGTAGTACCTAACTGAATAACTTCGAGGTTCCCTAAATAAGTTGATCTATGTAATTGACTTGAGAAAAGCTAAACATAATTAAAACTTCCCCACTGTAAGTACTTGGAAAGTGTTCAGACAATCTGTTTAAAATAATAATCTGTGAGCTACAACTTTACGTAATCTGAAAGTTTTGAAACGAGATCACAAGATGAAACATTGTCTTTTATTATTAGTGTTAAATGCTTAACTTAGGTTTAACTTTACACAACGTTATAATTATTTATGAAAGTCATGTCCAATTACGGATTAATCCTACTGATTTTTGAAAGTAGCAGTAGTTTTTTCAGCAGTATTTTATTACTATTAACACAAAACTTTTGTGCAAACTTGCGTCAATTTGGATTGGTAAAAAGTGTGTGGCTGAACTATGTCAGGCCATCAATGAGACATGTCCTTTCTGGCAAGATTTTTAAGACATAATCACAGTGTAGGCAGTCATGTTTTGGTCAATTAGTAGCTAAACTCGATGAAAATTATTAGATTGAAATTGGTCAGTTATCCGTGAAATGACTTAATTTCAAAATGATACGCATGACTAAAAAGTCATATTTTATAACCACAAACCTAGACATTAGTGCCCCTATAGTATCTACAAAATTTCATGTAGTTAAATTACTTATTGACCAAAATAAACTACTACGTTTTATGGCAGCTATCCTTCGAAGTCGAAGTCAAGCTCAGAAAATCGATATCACCTGTAAGGGTTTTTCATTAGCACGATAAAGAATAACTCGATGTAAATTTAATTGAAAAAAAATAAAAGCTTTTAACAACAGTTTGAATTCAGTTCTTAGTGTTTTATTTGTTTTAACTTACACGTGTGAGTTCTTAGTGTAACAAATATCGCTATTAGAAAAGTATGTTTATTTAATGTTGGGTTAGAAGCATTTACTTCTAATTGGTGATTATAATTTGATGAATTTTGGGTGTATAGGTATATAATACACTCAGAATTCGATTTAATGACAATAATTAATTTTGCTCCAAAGATTTTAGAGATGAACTTTTAGGATGCTTACAGACTGTTCACAATTTATTGACTAAGTTTTCTATTGGTTACTGCTGACACCGACAGCTCTGCAATGAATACCGCTTTCGGTCAACTAGTATTTTGCCTGCGTAGCGCGGCACCGCCAAATACATCGCTACGCCCGCCGAAGCTGCCGTGCGGAACAAATGTCATTGTCTGAGCAGACGCGCGTCTGCAGGCCAAGCATTACCGCCGAACCGCCTCGGACGTAACCGAATTCTCTTACTAAAATACGTATCTTCTAACGTAGTAAATTAAGTTAATATTGTATCGTTATTTTAATAAGAGCACGCCTCATGGCGTCCCCTCGCGTCTCAGCATAAGCTGACATACAATAGTCGTCAGTAGATGGCGTAACTGCTAGCGTACATAAAATAATTAAATTCCAAAATTTATAAACGCTGAAGCAGGCAAAAGAATTCTCATCGTTCATTTAGATCGGAGAACATTAGGCCCGCACCGCGCTTGGTGTACGAGGCTCCTTAGCGGGTAAACCATCTCCGTGAACGAAACTCTAATTAAAACATGCTAAACCTTTCTTAACTTTATTGGACTCGAGTTGAATCAATTTCCTTAGTTATTCTAGTCAATAAAATAAAGCATTCTACTTATAATTATATACCTACTTTCAGATTAAATTGAAATATTCCAATAAGTTGGATAGAACCAGTTTCCAATTTAATTGAATATTCACGGTCCATTTGACTTGTAAGTTGTGGAGCGTTTGTTTCAAACAAATATCAAATCATTTGATTCAATTTAGCTTTTATGATAACCTGCAGGGTCGTTTGATCTGATGGAAGAGTTTTTCTTGGCCCTAGGTTCAATAAGGTCCAGTCGGGGGCGCGGATCATGCGTAATGCGAATACCGAGCTCCCGACTTATGGTAGCAGGAGGAACCGTGGGGTTTTAGTCGGTAAGAGTCCGACATACCCCTCCGTTATCCCCAAACGGAGGGCATCCATGAGGATTTCCCCACGAAAAAAGAAAAAAAGAAAAAAAAAAGGTTCAATATGGTATAGTTAGTTTCTTATTGTGCCTGATAAACGGTAACAGGCTTGCTCTAAACATAACCACTTAAGTAGGAGAGGTACTTTAGAGGCTATAGCTGGTTTACTCATGTTTAACTTTATTTTACTTTAGAGGCTATAGCTGGTTTACTCATGTTCAACCTTATTTTACTAGAACAGTTTATTCTTTCGACAGTAAATATGTTAAAATGTGAGGCAAAGATAAAGACATTAAAATATCAATACTTACGTAATTAGTAAAAACAATTTGTATACACTCACTTTGTATTTATAATAAGGTTTTCAAAACTAATTGAAACATTTAATTAATACGTAGATATGAGTCACAGTTAAACATTTGTACATCTTAGTCTGTGAGCTCACTCCTGCGGCGTCGCGTAAGACCTGTATGATAATACTCATAAACTTCCGTCAGGTGGCCCGTGTTGCTCTATGCTCATAAATAACGCGCTGCCTTCTTAATGTAACGTAAGTAAGTAAATGTACATGTTCTACGTTCTCATAGCTGCGGGGAGAGATAAGGCTAATTAGGTGTCTGCCATCAGTCTAGCATTTGTAATGCGTACGAGTGTGTATACGAAACTAATTACAGGTCTCACACCTTTAAGTAATGCGCATGTGGGGAGTTTAAATGTAACTTTATACTTCAACGTGGTGAGGGCAGGCAGACTTTATAATACCTACTAGAAAGCTTTCTCTGCCAGGCAGACCAAAAAATAAGTTGTTATGTTGTTGTAGTGTTGTTGTTGTTGTTATAGTCATTTTATTTCATTAGAACTTAATGATACGAAAAAATTAAAAGCTTTTCAGGCAAGTTAAGCTCCGGACATGACCAGCATTTCATATTTTCACTTTCTCAATGTCTAGAGGTGAAACCTTGATTCTTGCAAGGTCACAAAATTAATTATCGATAATAATTCATGCAATAAGCCGGCCTCCCGGATAAATACGAGACGTGCTATGAATTAGTTGTATGTACCTACACTCACGTCACGATCACTAGAGAATGTTTGCGTTCACGTCGTGAATTTAATAAGCCTTTGCCATTTGAGGCTTACTCTGGAAAAAGAGATTGATGGGTTAACACCCATAATTTTATTGACCTGTTCTACTTTCTGTGCACTATTAAACTGGGATCAGCAAACTGGCAATATTTATTTTCACAGCTGCTTGACTAAGCCTTCCTATTCATATCCATACTAATATTATAAAAGCGAAAGTGTGTCTGTCTGTCTGTTACCTCTTCACGCTTAAACCGCTGAACCGATTTAGGTGAAATTCTGTATAGAGATATCAAGAATCTCCATATCAAGAATGAACATGGGCTACTTTTTACAAGCTTTTATTAAGTACAAGTGAAGTGAAAAGTACATATGAATTACAAAAAGTCACACTGGTGCTTGGCGCTTGCCCATGCCCAGCCGTGCCATATCTTATTTTATAGTATATTTATGAGTAAGACAACTTCACTATAATTATTTGAACCATGCAGATAGTCCTAGTGACCTACATCGAGTCTCGTTCCTGATTCTCTAAACTAGTTTCTACTCCTTCCGCAATTCAAAGTAAATCCTACTTCCGAATCCAAAGGAATTTCCGCTTCCATAAACCAAGCAAACTCCGCCACTGGTAATAACTGACATCCGTGCTAAAATTAATTGAACAAGCCGAATAACAAAACATCTATTTAAATCAAACGACAATAAACACAACCATTACTCTTCAATTCTGGAGTTCCGTAGATCCGGAATTCCGCTCCGCCTATCACCGGAACCGCTCTAAATCACACGAAGCAATTCTGCGATTCATTTGACGCGATTACTTCTCACAGATATATTTGGCAGAAGGGTTGGGGCTTCGGGACATATTCCTATCGATTGTGATCATGCTGGCGTCAGGAAAGCTGACAATGTAATAAAGTATTTGAGGAGTTAATGGATTTTGAGAAATAACGTAGGCTCCAAAATTGTGGATAAGCTTATAGATATAACGCGGGGGATCGTTGAGGCTGCTAATGTTAATATAATCAATTATTGGCTAAATATTGGTAGAATTATTTTACTGCGTAAGTAATTGCCCGGGAATTTGTCCGCATACAAGTCAAAATCGTTTGCTACGTTTGCTACTATTTACCTGCCTAGCTTCATAGGTAAAAAATACTTTTCGAGATTTCTTGTTCAGTCAGTTTTTATAATTAAGAATGTACAATAATCATATCGTTGCCTAAGATTTTCTTATCGTTCAAGACTGTTTTTCCAGGGCTATTTGCATTGGAATTTCTTCAAAAAAATAACCCTTCGCTTGAAATAATTTTTATTTCAAGGTTCATTTGCGACCTTAGTCATTATTTTTTCTTTCGACGTAGGTATGATTTCTTATAATTAACTTTCTTGTTGTATCAAAACAAAATACCGAGTACTAATAACATAAAGAATAGAACCTACCTTTTTTATTAGTGTATAGAAAGACGTATTGCGAAGTTCGAAATAAATTAAAATGAAATAAATAATTAACAATAAATAAAGAATAAATAAATGATTGCATTGAAAGTACGACGACTTACTAAAATACCTAGAATGTGAATATAAAAAGCAAAACGATTAGAATTTATTCGATCTATCTTTATTGTCTTTTATTGACGCTATTTATTTTATTTTTCGACCTTTGCCTTCTATTTTCCACACTTAATGGCCCCGATTTGGTGGGCGAAGTTTTCCACAAAAGAGCAGAAACGTTCATATTGATTCCAATACAGATGAGCTCTGGCATTAGGTACTTACTTCTTAAAAATACGATCTCCAAACTCACTTTTTACTCGTTTATAAGTCAAAGTTAAATCATTTATTTTAATAAGACCATTAAATGGCACTTTTGAACGTCATTTATCAGAAAAAAGAAATTAATCTAGCTTCCAAAAGTTATTACAGTTTCGTATGAAAAAAATATAACTATAATTTTCTGATTAAATAATGGTACGACAAAGCTTGACTTTATTTTATAAGATGTTGGTCATAGAACTAGTAAAATTAGAAAAAAATAGGTATGCCCTATGTGAGGTGACCCTTATCACTGAGATTCTGCGAAAGTGAACGCGTGAACTTTCTCCCTTTGGAACATGATCCTTTTTCTTTAAACGTGTTCTCAAATGCCAATTACACACATTCGAAGTTACCTCATTATTACTTTAGATGTATGCCACAAAAGTTTAAAATTGCTTAAAATAAATCTAATATTCTGACTGAACGAAATATTTGGTCCTTTGTTGTGAAAAGACTTATGATTCCAGCCATAAGCTGTCGAAAAATATAAATAAGAACATAAGTGACTTCCAAACAAATAGGGCAGCTTCTCCGCTCTTGCTGCATCTCCCATTCTCTTATGTATCTGCCTACCCAAGTGTTATAAAGTACTTATTTGACGTTGTTTTAGGACGACCCACGCCAGCAAGCCCGGGAGCCCCGGCATCTTGAACGGCGTCAACGGTAGCGTACACGGAGAGGCGAGGCAGGCTCAGTCCAAGAAGACCATTATCAGGATGCTGGGTAAGAACTCCAATATGAATGAGCCTAAAAGTAGCAGTCCATTTTAGAAGTCATACTTGACTTCTGCGTTACGATATACGCCATTTTGTGTAGGCCTATAACCTAACCCGACATTTATTTAGGCCCCTATTCAGGAGCTAATCTCACAGTAATATATGTCCACGAATATGTCACACTCTGTCCATTCGAAGGGCTTATAAATGATTGGTAGAGAGGTCACCTACTGATATTTCACCTATATCTTTAAATAATATATCATAGAGGCGTGAAGCATGTTAGGTATTATTGAGGGATCGTTTTCAGCATACGTAAATATTGTACCAAACACCAATAAGTCTCCCTGTTATCGCTGTAACCATGGCAACGCTATAAGCACAATATTTAACTTCCGCTCCTATGAACCGCAACTTCTTTTCACCCACACATAATAATGTAGATCCAAATCTAAATCTAAACCGCTTTTGCATGTTAACACACAAAGGCCGAGTGTTTTGTTATTATCACGTTCACAAAGCTGAGTGACGATGTAAATTTAAATAATTCCTTCATTTATTTTACACTAAACTTGTATTTTTACCTAAGCGAAGTATGGAGATCAGCCGCTAAATCTAACCACACACGACAAAGAACACAAAACCAAATTGTCATAATTATTAGTATTCCATTACCTATATGTATAACTACAATAAAAAAAAAACAATACAAAAAACTAACCTACTAAATCTCACACAAGATTTAAAAAGGTGTGAAACTCATTTTTAGAGAACTGTTATTTAAGTTCATATGCGAATAAAATTCTTTAAACCTATCTTTGTCATCAAAGCGTAGTCTACATCATTTATCATAGAAGGTCCTTCCATTCCAAAAAGCTTTTGAAGATCTTCACAAAGCAAAAGCTGTCGATAATTTACCCGTTATAGTCCCGTGTATTCGGGTATACCTATATTGCGAGAGTAGGTTCAGAATGCTATCTGGACCTTATCCCCCACTACTGGTCCAGTAGAAGTAACGAAACAAAATAATGATGACGCATGATCTCACTGTATTTCTGTGGTCATTTCAGATAGGGAAAACTGCAAAGCACTAAATAAGAGTCGCACCGCGTCGCAAGTACTGTTTCATGCCATATTACGGTGCGACGCATGACAGTCTGCCTTGTACTTATCATTTTCCATTACCCACTGACTTCATGTGAGACAAAGGGTTTATTTAATAGTATTTCTGTCTTTCTGTCTAGCTATTTTGTGTTAACGCTGTTCTAATCAATGCAACTTCACAGTTCAGAGATTAATCTATGTACGGCGAATTTCAATTTGCCAAGGTCAGACCGCGTCTGGTTACATCTAGCTATGCATGTTCACCGGGATTAATAACGCCCGACAGACGCTGTTACGTGTGGGCCTGTGACGTAATCAAGTAGGCGCATAAATACAGTTCTGTGGTACTTACTGGAATTAGGATTGACAATATGTTGATGTTATTGAATTTAAAAACCACTCATGGCGCAACCAAGTGGGTAGAGAGTTCGTGTTACTGCTCCACAGGTGTGCGTTTCATCTACACACAAACAGATAAGTTTCCGCTTGTGAGTTTTGTGTGTTTAACGATACAGAAAGGTTTCTTTCTAAGAATTCTTTTTCGAGGATTTTACTTACCAGTTAAGCCTACATTATCGAAAGGTCCCAAGGACAATGGTTGTGTCCCAAAACTTTTCAAATATCCTTCAAAACTGTCACAAACTGTTTAGTGGTTGACAAGGGCCTGTTTATAAATACATAGCAATGTTACTCGTCTGATTTGGGTCAAACATGTCACAAATATTGGGGGATTAGTGCTCGTATGTTTGTATGTCAAGGTTTTATCAATATCTATGTAGGTAATTTTTTGCTGCTTTTTATCTTTTACGGGCTTACAGTTGGTCAATATTTCACTTGATTTAGTTGGGTTTGGCATAGCTTTATGCCGAAGTTAAAACCTAGAGCCTATTAAACTAAGGAGTTATTTCCTTCTTTGTTAAAAAACAACAAATAGCACTTCTGCTATGTAAGTGCTCTATTATAAAGCGCTTTTAACGTGAGTGCAATGAGCTAAAGTTATGGAAATTTCAGGAAACTATTCAGATGAAATGGTTTAGAGCGCGTTTCCATTGAGGCAGATACAAGCAGAGCGGACACGAAACGTGCAGAAATCGACCAATCACATTGGTTGACATCCATATCTGGTCTCCGCTTCGTTTTAATGAAAATAGTCATATTAGCAGAGACGAGAAAACATTAAAATTTGACGTCTGTAGTAGCGCGAAGCGAATCGCGGCGTGAAGGAGTGGGTATAGCTTTACATAATATGCTCGCTGCTTCAGTAAACTTCATCCACCCCTTTTTCCAACGCTCGCCTTCGATTGTCTCCGTGAAAACGCACCCTCAGTCCAGTTTCAATCAGCAGCAGACTAGACTAATGCGAATGTTATGTAATGTGCCTTAACTGACGGGAAAGTTTTGCAAGTACAATCTCTAGTAGTGGCAGAGATAGTTTTGAAACACTTGCTCGGAAAATATAAAAATAACAGTTGGAAGACTACCTATTAGAGGAACGCACTTGCAAACACTACACTCATTACGAGCCATATCCATTTATCTATGCTATTTGTTTCAGCGGCGGTGGTGGTAGCTTTCTTCGTCTGCTGGGCGCCCTTCCACTTCCAGCGACTGTTCTTCATCTACGGCACCTCGACGCGGCACTACCACACCATCAACGAGTACCTGTTCTACGTGGCCGGAGCCTTCTACTACATCTCCGCCACTGTCAACCCTATTCTGTATAATGTCATGAGCCACAGGTGAGTGATCTATCTTAACAATGTAGTATGTACAAGTGGTCCTTGCGAAATTGTTCTACTAAAGAATAATTACTAAGAGCTTCCAAATAGATAAAGGACAAGCAGAGTTTAACCAGAGTCCATAGTTTGTTTGAAAGCCTCTTTGATGCAGTTCTTGATTAAAAAATATCAGTAGGTACAGCTAAAGTTTTAGTAATGTTATCTTTATAATTTTTCCAACGTCACCTCAACTTATTAATTTTTAATAAATGATTAATAAAAATCAACCCCATAGGTATCGCATCGCCTTCACCGAAACCCTCTGCTGCGGGAAGGTGGGTAGCAAGAAGAGCAGATATCGTGAACACTCCAGCATCCGGGAAACGACGGTCAATCATACTTCCGAAGGGACCCACCTCGTCAGGGTCCGCTCTGAGGTCCAGGATAAGAGGAACCGGCTGGACAGGAGGAGCAGAAGATGCAGCTACTACGGGACTGAGACCACAAGTCTATGTAGCGAGAAGTGGAGGCAAGAGACACCGAAGAAAATGAATAGCATTCTAATTAATGACAGGAACAGTGTGACGTCGGCGTTGTGCAACAATAATGACAGTCAGCTGCTTTATGGTGATTTTAAGATAGATGGTGACGTTACTTAAGGAGGCAGGAGCAGACTGTTCAGCGGACATTGTGATTAATGTAGACACGTAATACTATTGTATATTCATTATGTAATGGTTTTCTAAAACCTAATCAAGTCTTTGGTAAGCTACTCTACGTCCCCAGTTTGCAACACTTGACACAAAAAATAATTATGATTGATTATGTTTATTTTAAACACCTAATTAACAAATACTATTTATGAATAAATTCAGTGACAAAGTGACACCAAGTGTTCTCTACCCAAAGAACCCAGTATTATTTTTATGTAGTCGGTGGACAGCACCTAACAGAATAGACACCGACCCCTTTTTCAGGTACCAGGTACGTACTCGTTATTCTCCCTGATTATGACGAACACCGAAAGAATTCTTTAAAGAATTCATTTATTTTGTTGGCATTTGCTCCCTTGAGGACTGAAAAATGTATTCTTCTATTGCTGGAAAAATAGAACTCTAGTGATGTAACTTATTCTATTATTATCCGAAATACAAATACCTACCCACTATTATGAGAATCATACTCCCACTTACCGTTCCAATTTACTAGCTCCTCTTGGGAATGAGGCTTAGATATAATATGGAGGAGTTCATCGATGTTTCGTATATATGTTTGTGTGATTGCTTACGGTTACATTAGAAAGGGAACAATTCTCTAAGGAGCGGACGAAACGAATTGAATTTCAACGAAATGGTCATTTTGGGTGTTTGGCTCAACATTGACCAAGTGTTTGACTTATTGACGATCGTGTCGGTTGTAACACTCTTATAAATATTATTGGAAGTTAGTAAGGTTTTTGTAGCTTTTAAGTTAAAATGATATATTTTTATTAAGTAATCGTTTGAATAACTTCAGCGTGATTCAACTTAATAAAGTCTTGTCCTATATTTAGTAATAGTACCTACCTATCAGTGCTAGTAGTATATGTTTTTCTTCATTCCAGAATATGCTTCCAGAAGTTTTGTGCGCATGTTTACAATCATTTTATTTTTAGCCGACTCGGTGCGCAATAGTTTCAGGTCAAATGGCCCGTGTTCCGTGAAAAACGCCAAACATCTCAGTTCGCAATATAGACCTGACGCATATATTTTACAATAAGTATATTCAGTGCAACTTTATCTATCGCGTTAGCCGGGTGTATTTTATCAATAACATTTTGTTATCATTTAAACATACAACAGGTGAGGTATTATTGTGTGGTAACCCGATCATCCGTTTCAACATTAAACATATAAGTACCCAGAGATATTTTAGTTATTTGAGCCGGATCCCATGACGTGTAATTTCATTAACTCGGAAAATCTTTGGGCGAGTTCTCATCTATCGTAACGATAAACAAGGAGTGTACATCGTGAGGTGGTCGGTGCTAACAATGGGGCAGCAGCAAAAACTGAGTAGACCGGAAGTCAAACTTCCCCAGTTACCGGTGGAATTAAAAACGGCTGATAACCAAAATAGCTCAACTGAAACCAGCAAGGCAGCACAACAGGGATCTAGAACACGGAATAACAATAAATATACAAGAAACATGACACCAGGTACGTTATGCTATGCGACCATGGCATTAATCCTTTTTACGTCATTTTATGGCGTGGTGAATTGCAACTATAAAATATTTCCATTGGATACTAACCAATCTTTCTACTTCGATCCGATAACCAATATCAGCCTTGTGAAATCCAGGTGGGCATTAGTTGTATTTTATAACATGTCTTCGTATTGGGAAGGTACACGGGTGTTTGAAAAAGTAACGACATATCTGGACAAAGCATGTAATACTGCGGGCAGTGAACTGTGTACAATGAGAGTACCACAGCTGATTCAAAACCTTAACAAACTTCAACACTACAATGAACGTCTGATGACGCGACATGACAGTAGACTGACCAAACTTACAGTTGGCTATATTGCGAATTCCCTCTCTGGAGTATTAGACGAACAATTAGCGGAAAAATACATCAAGGACATTCATACAATACAGCAAAATGGGACGCATTTGGCAGGTTTATGGGAAAATCGGACGTCGATTGTAGAAAATAAAAACGAATTACTTGCAGAATTAAGAAAACTCATAGCAGAACAACAAAATTTAATGATTGATCATTTAAAAACACTAAAAAACATCTCAAACAATATACAAGAGGAGATAAACAATGTATCCTTACTTCAAGAACTTACAATGATGGCCCTAAATGCCAGCGATTTGTTTAAAACCCTTAAAGTAACTCAATCTCTTTTACATGACATACTAATTGAAGTTCAACAAAGACTGTTTAGCATGAATGTACTTGCCCCTGGACAGCTACAAAACGAAGTCAACTTCATCTCTGGGCACTTATCTGATGATCTAACATTGCCTGTTGAACTGATCGATATTCGGAAACTATTTTCACTAGTAACCACTAAAGTAAGAATCACTGAAGAATATTTCCTCATACAAATGTCATTCCCACTTGTCACTAGAGATCGATACAAGTTGTACAAACTACATCCGGTACCACAGCAGACTAACAACACTGTGATAGAGTTCATCCCCTCATCGGAATACGTAGCAACGGATCTAAACAGAGACTCGTATATAAAATTTACGTCAGAAGAACTTTCCCTGTGTGAACAGGACGATGATATTATGCTGACGTGCGCTTGGAAGAAGCCTACAAGTCTTTACAATGAGATCAACTTGTGTCACCGAGAGAGTGACGCCGATGGGTGTGCGGTAAAGAGATCCAGATGCGAAAATAAATTGATCTCGCTAACAAACGCGTCAAGTTTTTTGTACTTTAGTTGTACCGTACATACCGTCAATGTGATCTGTGGTGATCAAATAAACATAACACAAGTTATCAAAGCAGGTGTCATTTACTTAGACACCGGCTGTCTGCTCCAGAAGCAGGATTTTAGTGACTTTACAATAGACATTCAAAGTAAAAATAAAAATTTAATTGAAAGATATAACAATCGAATGAATTTTATTCTTAACACAGCAAAGCAGAATTTCGAGAACTTCGTAAACATAACAGTATCAGACACGAAACACTTCTTAGATAATCTGGATAAACCCAATTTAACAATTAGCCTGCCGGCAGTGCCGGCACTACCCCAGCTCCCCGCCCGCCGCCTGCACGGGGTCCGAGGCGTGGTCCGTTACTTAATATTTGATCGTTCTGGGAAGGTCAGCGTCATCGGCGTAGTGGTGCTAGTGGTTGTGGTGGTGCTGGGCCTATGGCTACGATTGCGAGAGTGCCGCGCCCTTCTCCCGTCAGACTGTACTCCACTTACACTTACCACCAGTAATGGTGTTCCGAATGATCCTAACAGTATTAGTGAGCGGCAAAACATAGTTGAAATATAGTTGAATAACATAGCTAAAATTATGATGAGCTTTTTAAATCTCTTATTGTGTTGTTTTACGCTAGGACAATAATTTACAATGATTTGAACCTACCATGTTATCTCTTCAGCACCTAGTTGACTGTTAGAGAATGCCTTATTATAGGCATTAAGTCCGCCTTTGTGTTTTTTTTGCATACATAAATTAAATAGTTAAAATAACAATAGTATACAAAGTGTATCCACACGTACCGGGAAATCCTGTAGAGACAATAAGCTCTTAATGATATCTATTATTATTTTACCTTGTTCATCAAACTAACATTTTATTTTTAAAGAATTGTTTTCATGTTGTGAACATTGTTTATCATTATAATCATGTCATTATTTCACTAACAGCTTTTCACCAAACACCTTAGTTTGCAAAATCGACCCGACGCATTGACCTAATTCTGTTACTGATTTAAAGGTACAGTGCATTTTTGTCTATAGCGCTAGCCGGGTGTATTCCATGAAATTTTCATTAACATAATGTTGTATTATTTTAAAATATTTGACAGTTAAGGTGTTAAATACATTAATAAATAGTATTTAAACATTAATATTTGTCTCATATGAAAGAAACCGACACTTATTGTATAAAGGAACGTCGCAAGGCGCATGCATCTATTTTTAAGTAAACTGAAAGAAGATTGAGATCTTTGTTTAAGCTTTGCATTGAACTTAATTATATATCAAAGATACCTTATTATGTTATTGTGTACCTATAACTCGTTTGTAAAGTGGTCGCGAAGCGCTACTGCTGAGCATAAAGTCCTGGGTTCGATACTCAGGTCGGGCAGAGTATTATTGGGTTTATCCATCAGGAATATCTCAGTAGCAGCCTCGGTTTCTGGATTTGTGCCCGGTTGATAGCAATATAGGCTCGCCCCTATTACATGGGGCTTAAACATAACTGGCGAAATGTGTACTAATGGGTCCACCCCTGCCTAACCTTACGGGGATTACAGGCGTGATGTTATGTCATATTATTATGTTATTGTGTATCTAATTATTAAAAAATCATAAACATTTTATTTATCTTGTAAGATAAAGATGCTTAGAACGAGTTAATTATGAATTAAAATACATTTTGTACGTAGATATAACATAAAGATAATTAACTAAAAACATGTACAGTACTTAATTGTTTTATAATTATCATTGTATCTAATTCGACTTTGAACACTTTTGGTGGTAAATTGTATAAAATAATCTGAATAAATCCTAGAACAAACTACGTGTATTTTACTTCTACTAGGTACAGTCAGCAACAAAAGTCGATTAACATTTATAATTTTTAAATCCTAATTATTAAGTACAATATTAAAAGTAAAACGCAATGAATATAAAATTAAGATATTATAAACCCTTAGCTATTGCCTGAAATTCTGAAAGCCAGTACATTATGTGTTTAGTGTCTGTTTAAATAATATAAAAAAGTAACATTGTTAATCGACTTTTGTTGCTGACTGTACATGAATTTTAAAATAAAATAAAAGATATCATTTTAAGGCAAATGGTCCTTAAAGTTAACACTTTAATACAGTCAGTTGAATTTTAAGTGGTACTTCACTAGCCCTTGCCCTTCAATTGGATCAAAAAGTCTTAATCGTGTCGACTATAAATGAAAAAAAAAAACAGAATTATGCAATCAATTTGAATTGAATCAGAAAATAATATACATAGCTTTATCAAGCATAATTATAATTATTTAATACAAAAACCATTTTAAGGTTTTGAAAAATTGCCTCTATAAACGTCTGCTCTTCAATAGTTTTCAGCTGGTAAACTCTGGTTGCGAAAGTTACAATTTTAAATAAACTAATATATTCCAAAAACCAAAACACAAAATATGCAGTCCTAGAAACTTAACCTAATCCTTATATATAGGTACTTTAATCAGTAGTTTATTACTCTGAATTTTCTTGAAATGATGTCAACTGGATTTGAAACTCCTTCCAATTCATTGTTGTTTGTTTGTTTGTTTATCCAAAGACGTATTGTGTTTATCTGAAGCCGGGATGTCAGCTAAAAGTCAGTGGAATCAAACAAACCCATCCAAACCCCGAGGGACACACGGCAACAATGTGGTATCTTGTTTTGTGTGTATATTCGATAAACACATTGTGGCGGATAGAATGTTGATTTTGTACCAGACTTCGCATGTGATTCGACCACGTGGCGGTAAAGCCCTCATAATAGGTAGTTGGTGTGCTTTTTCGAATGAATATTATAACATATAATAATATCAATACTAAGGAGATAAAGCTAAAGAGCTTGTACGTTTATTTATTTAAACGCGCTAAGCTCAGGTAAAAACTTTTGCGTTATATGCTCAGTTTATAGAGGGAGGTTTTAGCTTATATAATATCACGCTACGGCTCACAGGAGCGGAGCAGTAACCAAAGACGTAACGCGATAAAAAAATAAGCATACTCAAATACCGACAGGCCTTCTTGATTGTAGGTACTCTATTGCTTAAGTTTATGATTGCTGTAGCTAATGTAGCTATGACGCAAATAGCCCAGCAGAACTATTTCTAGACTATATCATTACAGTAGGACCCACTCTACTCTACAACTTGATTGCCGTCAGCCGCCATGTACTACATACAAGAAACTAAATTACCCATACGATTTACGTCATGCCCCATCGGATGCATTGGCAGACAGAGCGAGATAAACCGGTATTAGGTACTTTATCAAAGTCAAGCACAACTATTTTCACAAAAACAATAAGGAATGAAGACATTGTTAAATGGTTTGGCTATATGCTGCGCTACGCTATTGTGTTGAAAAGAAAACTATCTTCTCTAGCGGCATTTGATGAATAGAAGCCGTAACAACTTTCAGGATACACAATAGAGGTTAGATAACGTTGAAAGTTTATAGCTTTGTATATTTTATCAAAATTGATAAAAACGAAAAGAATCTTTATCCCATTCATCACAATTTATTAACTTAATTGCATACATTTTAAAGCCTCTATTCCATTCAAATTCAAATAGGCTTGCCAACTTATAAATATTCACGCAATTTTCCATAAAATATGGTTCCCAAGTTTATATTTAACTTAAAGATTTAGCGGAAGACAATCCAGTGTTCTCTTATAAAAGTTTCGGTGTAAAGTGCAAATATTTAAGCTAAAATGTGCTTTTAGAGAAAGATGTACCTAGCGCAACTTACCGATCATTATTACCTACTTAAACCTACTACGAAACCACAAAAAAAGTCGCAGACAGTATTGACAGCTTTGTATTTTGTAGTTATCGCTAACAAGCAATCAATCAATTATATTGTAACAGTTCGTAGTTGAATGGGAATCGGTAATAACAAGATCGCTGGCCGCACAGCAAGAGAATTGGCCCCGTAACACAAACTATAGGCCTTGCACGAGCGCGCTGATTAACGATTATTTGAGACGATTTTCGAATAGGAAATATGACTATAAAGCATATTTGTTTAATTTTAGACGACAAACAGAATTATAGTATCACTCATTAATGAATAAATAATTCAAAGTTAGTAATTATTTTGAGTGATACGAGTATTATTTTCCAATTTCAATATCGATCGAAGTTACGTTACGTTCAGTCCTTAGCTCATGGTAGGAGCTCTCATGAATAGTGCAGATCAACCGAGAATAATTGTCTTAACTAGATTAGTACCGTGAAATTATGTTAGTGTTCTGCTCACCACAATGTCTCGACTGATTGGCTGCTGGCTGATTGCGTTCCTATTGCACACCAAGGTAGGTATTGATTTTTATTTATTTAGGAGTAAAATTATAACAAAAAGGAATTTACCTAACGTGGCTTAGAAGACTACACACTTTCGAAAATGCTTGTAAATTGTAATGTGCTATTTTCTATTTAAATAAGATAGGGACAACCAAATTAACATTACCCCTTTGAATACAAACTGGTAAAACTTTTTAGTTAACTTACAATATTCGTTAAAATGTCTCTGGAATGGACTTTCAAGAGTCGTGCAATTTATCCGTTTCTATGGTAAAACTGTATTTTGCAAAAAGACCCTTTTGTTTAGATTTTAGAAACTTGTAAGCTACTCAGTCCCTTAGAGACACGTCAATGTATTAAATAAGGAAGAAAAGCAGCTCTCAGCAGATCCCGGTCCAATCATATTATGTTTTCAGTTTAACAATCTTGTAGTCTCCAGACACGTTTTTGAGAAAATGAACAGCATTTCAAATTTTATTCACTACGTAAAAATAAGACCTCTATCTCTGCTTATGCCCTTTCAGACAATTTGGTGCGGCTGTGACGCCAGAGTGAGTAACTGTACTATCATCTAGACTGCCAAGAAGTTATTACAAAACTTTCCCTTTAAGTACTAACTTACGGAAAAAGATTAAGAAACTTGGTCAAAAAAAATATTGGAGTACCTATCTAATATATATTTTATTATTTGGCTTAAATTCCTGCCACCCATTTTATCGTACTGTATCTTAACCCTAAAATGCTGTCTAGTCATGCTATTATCAACGTGTCATTGTTATATTTGCAGTGTTCAGGTGACCCATGTACAGCAGGGGTAAGTCATCTATATCAGTGTATAATTTTTCCACTTCAAGGCCGGAGGCTCTTTTCACAACCGAAAGAACAGACACAAATAGCTTCATAACTTCTACATTTACTCGTGATATGTTCCTGTGGCCTCAGGCCGTGGTAATGCTTGCGCCTGTCGCACATGCTTGCACACGCAGTGGTCACCACAAGCCACGTGCAAAGAGTCAAAGTTAAGGTCAAATGATTTAGTTCAATCAGGCCATTAATAACAATTTGGAAATTAAACAAGACAAAAAATTTAATCTCATTGCCCCTTTCAAAAGGTAGTTTTGTATGAAGAAGAATGTTTAACAATAATTAAACACACGTTCTGTTTTCCTTGCAGTACAACGGAAATAAATGTGTAGCTACAGTAAGTAACAACAACATCTAACAACATTATAACATTTAACCAAAATTTCGGACATAAAGTTACCTTATAAAGGTTTTGTTTTTCTTTCTGAGGTACGCAAGCCCAAAACAAATTATACATTACCTACTTAGTAGACATCTCAAAAAAGGATGATGATGATTTTCTGTCCTACAGAAATAATTAACATTAGAGTACATCGTTTACAGTGCATGGGTACCTTGTGTTCCGCTGGAGTAAGTATGAAATAAGCATCTACTTATACAGTAGTTAAGTTAGTTGCAACCTTATCATCTACTCCGTGTCTATGATCTCGTTGTCGCAAACGCGACTGCTGAGCGTGGAGTCCTGGGCTCGATTCCCATCTTGGGCAAAAAATGTTTACGGATTTCTAAGTAGCAGCCCGGAGTTTAGAAGTTCGTAGTGTGACATCCTCGTGTCTCGGCTGTTGGTCCTCCGCCTGATCTCTCCCCAGTCATATCGGATTGAGGTCTCATCAGACTTTGAGAGTAAGGGAAGAGCAAGTGCACCTATGTTTGCCCACACACATCTGCACTTTTATATATTATCTCTACCGAGCTAATCTGCTGACCAAAATTTGGTCTAGAGAATATTGTTAAATAGAAGCCGAAAGCTTTTGACACACTTCTTGCTATAAGATCATAAGTATGAGTAGTTAACAACTGTAACGGTTCAAACGCATGACAACGACACCAAACCGAAAATATAAGTAAGTAATTGCTATTTCAAAATAACGTAACTGATGGCATAACATTGATTACTATAATATTGCCGTAATTATGACTTAATTTCGCGTAAAAATCCATTTGTAAGTTCATAATGACCCCATAACATGATTGATGGTTATAAATGGACTTTCAAAATAATTCATGGGGTCATGACTTTTGATTTAAGATACTTATACAAGCAGTAACAGGCTCAATAGTACCGCCAGCAAGGTAAGTGCGGTTGACGAAAGTAGTTGAGACAAGTCCGAAATTAATCAAGACTAGAGTCAAACGATACGAAACAGTGATTTTGTCTGATGTGGGATTAATAAGGTGAGTGAACACCACGCAATACTCCCAAAGTCAGTGACCTCAATGTCAAGGACATTGACTTTAAGGTCATTCGTCAAGTTAACAAGCACAGTTCAGTGACCTTTTATCATATTAAGGTTACTGACCTTGACCTCAATTTGTTGAGTGACCCTTTCTCACGGTTTCACTACCATGAAAAACAAGCAACGCATCCTAAACAAATTTGTCTCCATAAATATGAATTACACAATGAAATATCGCATCACATTACTGGAACATTTGCTACACGCCCAGCTAATAACATCTGCTTACCGCTGGGAAATAAGATGGCGCCTCATTTGGTTCATATGAGATCGTTGTGTATAACCTAGATTTCACTAGGGGTCTATTAGAAGATACTTTGCAAGTCCGATACTTAAGTACAGCAAGCGGATCTGACGCAGTAAGCCAATCTAGCAAACTTGTTTGATTAGTTCAGCGTTTTGTTCTAACTTGGGATAAATCTCTCTGATGAACTGCTACAGGTACAGCCTCTCTTAAACTACCTTTTCCTCTTGATCAACGACATTTTGACTTCGTTAAACAAGCATTTTTTACCTTATCTTACAGTGTATTTCAACTAATTGCACGTCGACAGTAAGTGAACATTTATTATTTTAGCATTTATTCAGTAGTAAATTCGTGCAAACATCCATGTTGCCAAGAATATGGAAAAGCTGGCATTACCTATTCAAACTTGTAAATAATACAGGCGCCGCCTGTGCGTGACTGTTCTTGCGCTTTTCAATTGAGGAGGTGAATAAAAATTCGACTAAATCTTTAAAAGTTTTTAATAAATGTAATATATGTACACGTTATACTTATTAAAATGGTTTAATTGATCGTAAAAAAAACATTAGTGATGTGTTTATATTGCAGTGCAAAGGGATTAGATGCTCAGCAGGGGTGAGTTGTACATATTTTCAACGTTACATAATTTAAAAGGCTTTAACTATGTATTTTTTTTTTTAATTTTAAATACGATGGAATTTCATCTTATTGAGATAATTAAAACAAGGAACAAACAAAAGTCAAGTAGCCTTATTAAACTAACTTTTCAAAATGGAGTAGATTCTTGAGCAACTTAACTACAAGTGAAGGAATCAAACCCATGACACGCACGCAGCAGCCAATCATTCAGCCACTGCGCCAATCGTGTAGTCAATTTAAATAAATAGCTGATGTAGTCTGGTTCTTAGCCACTTTATAAAACAACATAGTCTTCCAATTACACTATGTTCTCTTTTTCAGTCATATTAAAAGTCATACCTAATTGATGTCACCCTTCAAAACACACAGAGCTAAGTATGCTCGTTAGCCACATAATTAGTCTATTAAATTATAGAACCCCAAGCTAATTGGAACCTATTTTTCACAATGTTAATGAACGACCGTTAAAATTATTCTCACAGAGTCATCCTATTTAATGTACATAATGTTCGTACATTCATCAGCAAAATGTGACCAACGTGCAACATGGTGATGTTTTGTATCTGGTAGAGAGTCTATACACAGATTATTTTTATGTTTAAAAAAAACTTTTCTGCGTTATCGTGTTCTTTTCCCTCATCAATCGACTGCTAACGTCTGCAACAGGCAAATTCCTTATGAAAAATCTACTATCATAAGTTTGAGCAGTCGCTCGCAACCGTTTGGAGGATTGTATTGACATAGTTGTCAATACTTACTTCTTTAGGTTACTTGGGTCATGAACGAAGCTGCTGACACAGCTAATCAATCACATCAATAATATTAAGATCAAAATTAATGTGTAACGTCACAAACTTAAATGGATTTATTACCTATACATTTTTCACATCGCACAATATTCAGATATTTTGGTAAGCAGGAGGTGTTATTATTGTTTCATACTTGAGACTCTCCTCGTGATCTTTATAAATTACCAGGGTATTTGTGTAACACCTGCTACCGTAGTAATTGACAATTAACTCCGGAAAATTACAATTTTTAAACGAAGTAGAACAATAACGTCAAATAATAAGTCTAGATAAGATGGAATACTGTAGGCAGCAAAAAAAATATAAAGTTGTTCTGACAATGTAAAAAAAATATAAAACGTGTAAAAAATCAACTGTAAGTATCATTTTTTTTTTCTAAATACATAAATATCTAAAGTGATCAATATTTCCACTCGTGACATCAATGCAAAATCCATGAACTCCCGTTATTCTTTTACTCTCTAAACAAAGAGATCAACATACATCGTCGCCTGCCAGGTTTTGAACTTTTGACGCAGTTGGATAAAAAGTATGCACGTTTAAAGATGCTTCGAACTCGCAGCATGTAGCCTACACTGTAAGCCCGGAGCAAAACATAAATTACCTTGTTCCGACCCCAGTACTTTCAGCGGTTAACTTGAACACACAAAGAACAACTGTCTCTATCTGCTTGTACAAGCAATTTCCGTGCGTAGTGAAAAAAGTCTAAAAAAATAACAGAAAACTCTGAATACGTCACTTAGCTTTTTCAAAGTGGTTTATTTCTTAACAATCCATTTTAACAATTCATAATTTACTAAACTCCTCTTCTTCAAATTGAGTGGTTTTAAGTAGTCTTCGTATAATTTATTTATTTATTTATTGAAAATGGAAGACTTACAGCTAAAAAACACAGTCCAAAACCAGCAATAAAAAATATGTATTAATATGAACGAGGATAATATAAATATAATAATCTTATTTTGTTCATACGGTGAGTAATTCGTTACTAATTTCAGCATCTTCCATTATTTTGTGTTTGAAAACATACCTACGCAAATATTGTAAAGTGCTAGCTGCGCCCGAGGCATTGCCCGTGTGTAAAGAATTTATAGCGAAACGACACATATAAACAAAAATGTCCTTGTAATATAAAATACATTTTTTTTTTTCAGTGCACAGGAGACAACTGCTCTGCGAAGGTAAAACTCCTATTACATTACAAAAACTTGAGACACCTATTTAAAGGGTAGCGTCTGGGTAAAAGATATCTATCAATATGCAGAACTGAGTCTTCTTGAACCAACAGATTTAAGAAACTGGCAAGTCGAAGCGAAAGAATTTGAACAGTTATCAAGTTTAGTAACTCCCTTTATAGAAAAGATTTCAGTATTCAACTGTTTGTCGAGCGAATGTTGAGTTCCCAAACTGGCCTAAGCGTTATTACATTGCCCGACCGGTAAAGCGGTTAGCCAACTAGGTAGATCGGGGCGACACAATCGCCTTAAGGTAGGACCCTTCCCTTCTAACTCTTACTAACATTTCCCATTAAATCGTGTTAATGTAATAAGACTAAGTACCTACCTACCCTAAGTAGGTACTGTTTAAAAATACCCACAATACTACGCTACTTCTAATAACTTGGTACATGTTTACAAATAATATTTGACGAAAGTTGGAAAGTCTGAAGTAACAAATAAAGAACAACACATAATACCCTTAGGAGTTCTGTTATACGTTTATTAGTTATTATAAAACATGATAAAGTAAAATTATTTTGTAACAACAACGCTTGTTTGTTTTCTCCAGTGTTATGGACTATCCTGTAAATCATTTGTGAGTATTTTCGTCATCTATACCTACCTGCATTTGCTCTACTGTAGCCAAAAAACCTTTTTCTAGATTCCAAGCTGGCACACAATTTTTAATTCCCGTAAATCATTGGTTGCTTTGAAAGAAAACTTAAGATTTATTTGGAAAACAAGTAAAGGTTAACCATGAATTCGGGCTCATTCCGCATATTGTCGTAAGCCTTCAGGTAACCTCTGAGGTACTTCGCAACTACTTACTTGAGAATACGGTTTTGCACTACAAGACAACAGTTAGATACAATCTACAGATTTTTATGAATTTTATGTATTATTACTGTTCCTCTTCCATAGGTCGTATTGTGATGTTATAAAATCTATACTATTCCTTATGAATCTGTCTATCATTTACAAACAGAAACCAATCCGACTGGTATCTAGTTCCAAAGATTAGCACATTTAAATAAACTGACAATAAAACTCTCCAGCTTTACTATATTAGTATGGATGAGACATTAATGTGTTTCAGTGCGATGGCGAAAACTGCTCACACATGAAGAAATTGTGGATGTAATTAACTGACATAGGATAAAATGACGACCGTCTTTATTAACTTTTATGGTTTTAGATATATTTGCAATCTTACCTGTATCAACATATAAACATATTAATAAAAGAGCTATATGTACCTACATCTTTTGATTCTTTAACATAAACAACATCTCTTCGCGCTCTCACACCATCTGTCATTATACATAACTTTATTATAAAGATAAAAAATTAATGGTAAAAAAACTTTTTAAAAGAAGCTTTTTAAGTGTGATGTTATTAACTTTATCGTTTTGTACTCTTCAAGCCCTCTCATTTGATACCCATATCAAGGAGATTGAAATAAAATATGTGATCCGCCATCTTGGAACGGCGGCCATATTGAAATTATTACTTATATATATGTATATATATATAATACTAAGTATTGATCATTGTATTGTATTGTACCAGAACTAAAGGAGTACCTATGCAAAATTTCAGCTCAATCGGATGCCAACAAATGGTCGAAAAATGGTTTGCAAATGAAAGGACAACTTACATACGGACAGTGCAAGCTAAATAAAAGCTTGTAAAAAGGGAGTGCACCTGTGTTTGCGCACACACTTGTGCACTACAATATCTTCTGCGTTCTTGGCTAGTCTCCAATGAGATTGGCCACCGTGACCGAAATCGGTCTGTAGAATATTAAATATTGTACTTAAATTATTGAGTAAAATACAATAAATGATTCCCAAAGTTTAAATTTAGTTAAAATGAGTGTGCTACATGTATTACTAATCATTTAATCTATTATTAACGATTGGTCCTACATCACACACTGGAGGATTGAAAGGGCTTTTCAATATCGCTGTCATCCCTTCAGCAGAATGACCGCAGATAAGGGCGGGGTACATACGAGGGGGTAAGGGGGTGTGACATAAGGCCGTAATTACTTGTCTCCGATATTAGGTAAGTATCTGATAACGCTAAAATACCTTCACTACACTAATGGCAGCTCACATTGAGAACTATACTCATATTGAGTTTAGTTCTACAAACACGAACCAACTCATCGTCTCTCAATAATTAAATTAATTACGTCAAACTAATTAAATATCTATACCAAATCTTACTACAATTATAAATATGAAAGTTTGGATGGATGGATGTTTGATACTCAACCACGCGAGAACGGCTGAACGGATCTAGATGAAAAGCACTGAAATAGATTATAGTCTGGAATAGCACATAGGTTACTTTATATTTCATTTTTTTTTAGGATAATTTAGGATTTTGACCTTATTCTGAAATCTACGCAGATGAAGTTGCGGGCAGAAGCTAGTGTGTTATACCTCAATCCAGTTATTACAGTCCCCCGGCTGACTTACTGGTAAGTCAGAACAATAGAAAATCAATTGTGTCTCATTACGTGGGACTTGAGTAATTAAAATAGAATTTAAATAAATTAGTTTTCAAAATGAGTATAAATTCATTTCAATAACTTCAAATGGGAGATATTTTGACGTGGGTTGGCTTGATCGTTCATTTGGAAGAATTAACACCAATTGAGCTGCGTATAATTTACAGAAACTTGATGCAAGATATTCAACTCTAGATGCGTCCTAAAATAGAGTTTCTGTCGGTATGTCTGTAATTAGTATCTAATATGAAAGCCGCACTATCTACAGTAACTTTTCGGCTTGACATGTGACGCAAGTCGTGTTGGAGTAACAAACTTAGGTGCCGCTAAATCTCATCGTAGGTATTGCTTTGTACTTAGACAGTTATTTGAACAATACGCTATTAATAAGCACCTTCATTAAATACTATTGAGATGCTTTCAGTCATTATATACAGGGTAGGTACAGTTTTGCATTCTTGTCAAACAGGAGGTTGTCATAAAAGGTATAAATAATCAAAGAAAATTACGACAATAACGAATAGTTATTTATGTTTGACAGTATTTCAGAAACACCTCTTTCAAAGAACACAATCTCATCGATAGGCTGTGTCGCATGACTATAATCACTGGTGTGCATGTGGGTTCATCGCTCTGCCTGTCTAGCGACCTATCCTATTTATTTATTATTGACTCGTGTTGAGAATCACTAGCATATTTGCCTCCTTGAATTTGACGAGGACGCAAATGTATAATTGAGTCATATAGTATCTTCCCTTTTTCAAACGGTTAAAAAGAAACATATGAGTGTTATACTACTTTATAATTCTAGGGAACTTCTTCTTACAATTATTTCAGAGAATTTCATCTCGTAATTCACCTATTCACGTTTGTTAAATTGTTTTGTAGGACTAGCACGAGCGCGCTTACTAACCATTCCTTTAGCATTTTGGTTTAATTTTATATGACATGCTTAATTAATATCACCCATTGATATAAATAAAACCTTCAAACTTAATTATATTACGTGCGAAACAAATAAATATAAAAAAATCGATTGAATTACGTTACCAATGTTGACGCCGCACGCTCGTGCGCGGCCCTCTGGACGATCTCACCGGTAGGTACCATTAGCCAGAGAGTAAATAAACCAGTATTATTAAAACCTTCACAAGTGCAGTACAAACACACATCTCTTTGATGTTTATCTTACTGCATAAAATAATATACTTTCGTAGAGTAACCATGTTTCTTCTAAAAGCTACACGTTTTTACAAAACGAAAATATTGGACTAAATATAGGTACCTTTTTATTGATGAAAACGTAAGAATTTATAAACTAAGGTTTAGTAATCAAAATTGAGGTAGGTAGTAGGTATTCAATACGTATTTTCCTTAGGTAACACTTAGGTCCATCTGTCACCTTGAGGTGGCGTCAAGCAGCAATCCTGGACCGCGGGTCAAGATGGGGATTGATATAAGTAAGTTGACGTGTTTGTGGTTTGGCACTAATTCTGTAATGGATGAAGGATGTCACGGATCCTCCTTATAAAGTCGCCAAAATTAAATAAAAGGCGTTTCCAAAATGTACGAAATTCAACACAAAGCAGTTACTTATTAGAAGTAGACACCGCGGCTGATGCGACCGAGGGATTATGCCAGGCGCGCCTTTGTTCGCTCATTCCCTTTGACGTTACCGCCAACGTAAGAAAAATACTGCACTATTTATTAATTGGTGAAATTACAGTAATTAAGAAACATTTGTGTAATTGTAGGGGTAAAAAACTGTAAGGTTGTTCTTATGGGATAGGTAACATAATATTACACAGTATTAAATCGACCAATTAAAAAAATATTAACGCGGGATAGTATAAGTTATACCAAATCGCCAATTAGAATAATCCCTTACAAAATATTTGTATCAGATATATTTATATCTTATAATGGACTCATACCTTGCTATGCCGTATCCAATTTAATTAAAATGTAAATAAAATATATAAAATATTAAATATATTTCATTACTTGACAGTACCAGAATAAAAATTGTTTGTTATTTACGTAAGATCTTAATAAGTACGTATTATGTCGTGCCATGAATTAGATACATAAACACAATTATGTAATTATTTAAATAAACCAAACCAGTGTTGAAATTCAGTAAGTGAGCACATCGCTTAACAAGTTAACTTATTAATAAGTAGTCTGCACTGCTTTGCTTAGTTCCGGCTCCTAATTAAAAGTTGTGTGCATTCATACTGCCATGCCGGAGTTAGGAAACGCGTCTTATTAAAGCATTCATAGTAATGTGAAAGTTTGGATCTATTGTTCGTGCCTGAACTGGCTGTTGTGGCTACATGGATGTAGCTACAATTTGTTGCAGACGTAAACGGAATTATTACGGTTGAGGCCCTCGGTAAAAAACCCTTTGTATTTACATTTCAAAGGACCATTCCCAACGTTGCTGTATATTATTACCTACTATACACATTCTTTGATGTCGTGCCATTGAGAGAACTATCACTAATTGGCAGTAAACAACTACCATGGTTAATTAATTATACTTATCAATAAATAGTGTGATAAACCACGCCTGAGTTTTACAAAGGCACTAAATAATGTCTATAACAGCTTTTGATTAAAAGTGTTTTTCAATAAAAACGTAAATGAAAATAACAACACTCAATATCGATAGCAACAGAACAACAACAAAATGTGGAACTGTAGAAGTATTTGTATGAATTGTTAGTAGATCCAGTAATTATTGGAATACCACTTAAAATATTGTCATACATGTTTATTCTGGTAGCACTGCAATCATTTTAACGTAAGTACTAGGAAAGTTTTAAATACGAGGTTTCACATTCTTAATATAATAATATTATAATGTAAAATTATAGAACCTCAATAATTTTGTCAATAAATTACTAACATCTTATGATGGACACTCTCGTGACTCGTGTCTCTGTGACGGCGGCATCTACCTGTTTCCAATTTTGTAGAGTTACAATCATGTTGTTCCCATCATTGTGTTTGTTTTGTCCCGGCCCTTACCTAGGAACTTTCTGGTTGCGAACATATTGATGTTTCTTTCACGCCCCGTATCTATACAGCTGAAGAGTTTTAAGTTTGTTTGTTTGTTTAAACACGTTCATCTCTGGAACTACCTACCAGTAGGATAGGAAAAATCTTTTTGTATAAGATAGCCAGATCAATAAGGAATAGTAGTAAGAAGTGCCCCTGTTTACAAACAGGGGCACTTACCAAAGATATAACCTATAGTTTATGAATAAAGTTTTCCGCGAAAATTCAACTCGATATTGGCCCGTCCTGTCAGATTTTATACCGCCAGCAGCACGCCGCGTGCCTCTTAACCGTATAACTATCATTTATGACGCTCTAGTTACCTGATGCAAACTAGGGTAGGAGGAACGTAGGTGTAGAAGTTAATGTAGACATAAATACGACTTTTGTTATTGTTATTCACCAGTAGGTATAACTACTAACTGCTTAGTACGAGGTTCTGAATTCTATTACCAGATCGATAAAGTGTTAGCAGGCCAACTGGTGAAATGTTAGTGTAAGTACTTACTATTTTATGTAACTAGGTGTACACGTTTACCTAACCACTCGAAAAAACGGGCGTGGTGTAATTTACAAAAAAAAAATAGTGTCGTCTTTTGAAAAAAAGTATAAAAACGGTATCTACATGTCATAATTCT
The DNA here is from genome assembly GCA_949316365.1 of Hoplodrina blanda. Taxonomy (NCBI): domain Eukaryota; kingdom Metazoa; phylum Arthropoda; class Insecta; order Lepidoptera; family Noctuidae; genus Hoplodrina; species Hoplodrina blanda. The sequence continues at coordinate 350,167 of OX438564.1, read as the reverse complement.
ATAGGAATTATGTCTAGTGATTTTTAAATAAATCATTCATACAATCATGATTCATTTTTAACATTAAGTTTTTTGCTAAGAATCTTTTTGAAAGTAAATATAAGTAGGGAACTACAAGACGATTAATCAATCTATTAGCTTTGCGTAAAATTTGTGGTTCCACGAGAATAAAGTGAAGTCACGAGGCACTTTAGCGTGCCACAACATAAAAAGAAAGTATTATAACTTATCAAGGGGACGAGCAGCATCATAATTGTGTTTACCGTCTACCAAAATAAGGGTTGTAACAAGCATACAACGCCATCTGGTATTACTTATCCAAAGTACTATGATGAGCGGATCATTAACATAGAAGACAGCAAGTCTCATAGACAAGTGATGCCATCTACAATCTACGTGTGAATGTTGTCTGCACTACATCTACAGAGGACCACACGACTATATTATACACACATGTAAACCAAACCGCTTTATAAGCAGAGCTGTCTTCGAACAAATTGTCATTCACTAGCTAGAGGTTCTGAGCGCGGCAGCCACGCAGCCAGCTCTGATCCTAAGTAAGCCTAGTTCCTGATTCGGTAGCCTAGCAGTCTTTCAGGAACTAGACAGCTAGGGGAGGTCTGAATGGAGATAGCCACGCAGTCCCTTTCATCCCTCCACTTAGGGTTGCGATCTGATATTACACTGTTGTAACTGTTTTGTAAAATAATAATAAGCAAGTTGCCAATAAAATATCAACAAGTCAATGGGGCTCTAATTTCACCAACAGCAACCCTACATTGGCGCCCAACGAAATAATCTACGGATACCCACATAACTGGACGGCCAACCCTACATTGGCGCCCAACGAAATAATCTACGGATACCCACATAACTGGACGGCCAACCCTACATTGGCGCCCAACGAAATAATCTACGGATACCCACATAACTGGACGGCCAACCCTACATTGGCGCCCAACGAAATAATCTACGGATACCCACATAACTGGACGGCCAACTTTACATTGACGTTCATCAATCTACGGATACCCTACATTAGCCGCATATTTTGCTCGGCCTACCTTCAATATTGGAAAATAACCAAAAGCGAAATATTAACGCTACCCCCATATACCCCAAGTTGGCAGTGGAGTAGTGAACATCAAGAAGCTTTTAAAAACTTCAAAATATCGTTAACTACAGCCCCTGTACTTAAACAAGCAGAATGTGATACTCGATTTACAATCAAAACTGATGCAAGTCAATATGCAATTGGAGCGGCTTTAGTACAGGGGGAGGGCGAAAACGAACACCCAGTTGAATATGCAAACAGACTTCTTACACCAGCAGAATGCAATTATACTGTAACTGAAAAAGAAGCCTTAGCAATCGTTTGGGCTGTCTCAAAATTTCGTGGCTACATTGAAGGTTGCCTGGCCCGTTGGGCACTGCAAGGACTTAGCAAAAAGAGGAAGACCAAGGAAGATGGATGTTGATCCTGGTACTCTGTCGGGACGACTGTAGAGTACCAGAGGGGGAGAATGTAACAAGCATACAACGCCATCTGGTATTACTTATCCAAAGTACTATGATGAGCGGATCATTAACATAGAAGACAGCAAGTCTCATAGACAAGTGATGCCATCTACAATCTACGTGTGAATGTTGTCTGCACTACATCTACAGAGGACCACACGACTATATTATACACACATGTAAACCAAACCGCTTTATAAGCAGAGCTGTCTTCGAACAAATTGTCATTCACTAGCTAGAGGTTCTGAGCGCGGCAGCCACGCAGCCAGCTCTGATCCTAAGTAAGCCTAGTTCCTGATTCGGTAGCCTAGCAGTCTTTCAGGAACTAGACAGCTAGGGGAGGTCTGAATGGAGATAGCCACGCAGTCCCTTTCATCCCTCCACTTAGGGTTGCGATCTGATATTACACTGTTGTAACTGTTTTGTAAAATAATAATAAGCAAGTTGCCAATAAAATATCAACAAGTCAATGGGGCTCTAATTTCACCAACAGCAACCCTACAGGGTGTATTAAAATAGGCTTATAACGTCGTTCGCAGCTTTGGCAATACGCCTCACTAATAATATTCTATCGACCGAATTCCGGTCACTATCCTAACTCAATGGAGACTAAGTACGCAGGAGATATTATAGTGTAAGGGAATGTGCGCAAACACACCTGTGTTTTGTGGGAGTGCACCTGTAGCTGTAGTAGGCCCCCTCTTCCCTTATTCCCATAGTAAGATGGGCGTCATGGCATGGCACGACTTTTCATGTGTCGCATGAAAAGACAAACAAAATACTTACATACCGCATCCATTTTTATAACGAACTTATTCTCTCACATACATATACATAAATGAGCGCAAAGTTGTGACAAAGTGGCAGTATGTATGTAACTAGAACTACTCACTTAGCTCGTTAACGACTATACAGGTGGTCCAAATAGTGACGTCCCAAAAAACATTAGATTCCTCTTCCACGATTCTTGATAGATTATTATGAGTAATAACTTTTAATTTTTTATTTATTGAAATTTTATAAAAATCGCTTCAAAAAAGTCTGTCTTTATTTTTACATGTCTTTATAGCATATTATTTTTTTTTTGCAATTTTGATTGTTATGGAATATATTTTTAGACACAAAATAATCATCTTCCTATAATTATTTCAGATACAAAAGTAAGGACTGCAGGAGGAATGACGGCTAACTTAGTAGCAAAAAAGAGTTACAGAAACGGATCTTTCATAATTTTCTTTCGTAAGTGCAGAATAAAAAATTTCTCATAAATCGTAGCTTAAAGTTTATTAGTGTAATAAGTAGCAAAAGTTCACGGTAGACTTAGTCGTTTTGAACAAAATTATAAGTTTACTTAAAAGTTTTTAAATCCTGGTTTTACTTGTGAAGTTGTTGGTAGCAAAGTTATTAGGTACTTGATTTTATAACTAACTTCAGCCGCGACTCCGTTCGCTTGGATGTCGGGTATCGCAGCCGCATTCAAAGTCAGGAATTAAAAAAGAAACATTCTCGTACGTCCTTATTCAAATCCCAGAAAACCCTTTCATTACACCTTTGTAGATGGATTTTTGGGATTTGTCCCGACAATTACGAACACAACAGAAAAATGTCAGCCGAACCGATTAAGCGGTTATCTTTCACACAAACGCCAATCGATTTTTTTTTGACAGATGTTCTGTTTTAATGGATTGCAATCAGAAGTAACTCAAAGCCTCATAACTTAATATAAATATAATATAATCTATGCTTGCTTAAAAATATATATATTATAGACCAAGAACAGATACCTACATATTCAACGTTATTTACTCATATACACCCAAAATCGTAAAACATTTAATCCATGAAGTTCATTCACAGGACCGTTTGTTCCATTCAACTAACTTGACGCACCCCCCCCCCCTTTTAGTAAAATAACCAATCACGAAAAACTGGGGAGTGTACTGACTGCTACACTGATGTTGTTGATGTGTTCAAACATTCGCAAAAATAAATGAAGGCAAAAGAATACAACGCTCATTTCTCAAAGGATTTGCAACGAGACACATACCACGTTACCCACTCTTATCTGATTGTATTGGGATTTCACCAGTTATTGTTAGTTAGTTCCATTTCCATAATTTGGATAAAATATGAATATGGTTGCACAAAATTATAAAACACTCTCTAGTCTTTTTAAATCGTAAAAAATGCCTACAAGAATGTTATGTGTGTAAAATCAATAAGAAGATTGCGACAGTACTTAAAAGTGTGCCTATTGTTTGTTTATTATTCAGAAAGCTTACAGTTTAATATCTATAGTAAATAACGTATAATAAGCGCTAATTAATAGGTAAAGTTCATCTACAAATCATGATGCTAGAATTCCCTTGTTGCTAATCATCACAGCTCTTCAACCCAATCACGCTAAATCTTTGTGGGATGGCACAATAAATTAGAATGTTGAATTTTCCAGGCCGATAGTTTGCCAATACTTTGGTACAAAGGGGAAGCTGATATCTAGTTAGTATTCTGAACAACTTTAAGTTTATCGTGACCGGAACGACCCGGCCCTTTCTATTGACGCTAAGCCATCTTTTGTTACTGCTTTTTCAAAACACTTAAATGTCTGTGTTGAGGTTTTAGGGTGATGTTCACTCTGTATTTATGTTTTAATCAATAACGAAATAAAGTATATTGATTCCTCATTCCGAAAATAATGATTACAGAATAGGGATGGGCAAACTAAGGCAGAACTATAACAAGAGAAACTAATGCAAACCTATGGAATGAAGCACATATACACCTCCTGCATAATTTATAAGTTACCTAACCAACAAAAGTACAAAATATTGCTTTTGCTACATAACATAAACGTGGTAAATCTGTTCATAACATTAGTACGATAATTTAATATTCCGTGTGTCCTCGACCGCAAGCCTTTGACGTAATGATTGCCAACCAGAATCGCATTACAGACAGTGGTCCGTGGCAAATTAATAAATGACAATTTATCACTCGTATATTATTTCGAATATGACAGAATTGTTTACAGGAACACGCTGATCTACCTGTTTGTTCCTAGTAATTACATAGTAGGTAATGTCTAACTGTGTATTCATTAATACCGGTCGATAGTAAAAAATACACTTAATTTATGTAAATCGCAGATAAAATGAACAAAACAGCGTTGTAGACTTAGTGTAGAGCTCTTAAAAGTCGGGTGATAAAATACAAACTTTATCTAGGACAAAATATGCGACATCCTCTCTGTGTTGGTGCCTGTCCATCCAGCAGCACACAATATTAGGTGTCTTCCAGACATTGGCAGAGGACCTCGCAATATGCTGAGTGTACAATAATGTGACGCACATTATTGTTCTTTTCCGTCGTGAAGACTGACATTTAATGGAGAAGCATTCTAGGAAAAGGTATTTCCTTTATTCTACGTAAGACCAGCAAACTTAATGATACTTAAAATTACTCATTTACTATTGTATCATTGTATCGAATATCTTGACTACGATTCCAGCCTCAACAAAATTAACTGTACAGAATCTTTTACCGGACTTTAATTTGATTCCTAGAACGCGGTTTTTTCTCCGGCTGTGTTATTAATGTTGGGTGAGTTCCATCTAATTATACATATATCATAATTACCTTCCATCTATACAAAATCTCGACAGCACAAATTAACTTACAGACATGGGTTTTTAATCTAAATATAGACTGCAGAAACACGACATTGTGGGTCAAGTCATAATTTTAATTTGATCCACAAAAGATCTAATTAAAAGTTTCCGTACTCAGAGTTTTATTTATTTGTGTGCCCTATTTAAATGAAGATCTAATATTTTATGATACTATACTACTGTACTGTACTACTACTACTGTACTACTGTATTGTACCTACTTAATATCAATGTAAAGCTCAATAATAAAATATAAATGAGTCACACAATATGAGTCCGAAAACTTCTAGACAACCATAAAATACAAATAATTCCACAACATTTTTATTGCAATTTAGAGCTGTTTAATAAAATAGAGCGAACGTTTGTAGTAGTCTGTGCTCGGCACAATACCACTCCACGAGAGCTGTTCGCTCATGAACCTTTCTATGAATGAGCAAAATGTTTTAAGAATCCACTTGGAATTTTAATATGAATGTTTAGAATTGTAAAAATATTGTTTTGTTTGAAGTGGTCGGGCTTTATTTTTGTATTCTTGTCAAGAAATATCATTTTATTGATCATAAACTCTCTTGTTGCTACAAAAGAGCATTTTTATTCAGATATATCATCTCAATTTCTAAACAAAGAAAAAAATATCTGACATATCATAGCTTGCGAGACCCTTATCAAATATCAACCTTAATCTTTTATAAACGGTGATGGAAACACAAAAGGAGCACGGAATCCAATTAACGGGTACGGAACACTTTTGTACGAATATAATAAAAAAAATACAAATCGACAGCTCAAGCGCTCAATTCGAAATGATGATCTCATTTTAATAACAATTCTGAACTCGAAGTCAAAAAGAAAGATATGTTGGTAGGCACACATAGCTGCAGAACATCTAGGTTAAAGTAAAGACAGGAACCATTAACATCAGTTTACTATTTACGATGTTACTTTCAATAGGTGCTCTCGCATATTACTGTGTCCAATAACTTTCAGTCGTAAGGCGGGTTCTACACTGAGAGCGAAGTCTTTGAGTGTAGGACCCGCCCGCGAGCCAGTAGCTAAGCACTCTAAGTACTTTCTAAATCTTTTCACAAAGTCATAACTTCACTTATATCAGAAAATGTTATAATGATCGCAAATACAGATGAAAAGATATAGGTAATTTAGTGTAAGTAAATAAATGAGCGAGACTTTCAATAACAATGAGCATTATTTTGACCATTGCTAAAGAAAAGTGGTTGAGTCGGGGTCAAACAGTACCATTGTTTTCTTGATTGATATGACAGTTCAATGTCGATGAGATGCCGTGATGGCCCTGTCTTTAGATATCTGCCTCTCGTGCATGAGCTTGTGGGTTCAGAACAGGACAAGTACCAACGCGCTTTTTCAATTCATATCTATTTATGTACTTTCCAAAGTTACCTTAGACATCTCTGACATTGGTGAAAAAAAACCTGCAATTATAAAACTTTTGAAATCACCAAATCGCCTCGAGCAAGCACGGTGAGTAATGTTCGTGCCTTCTCCGTATGAGAAGAGATCTTTGCCCTGCAGTGGATGAGCTGGTATTATAATTTATTTTATGACTGTTTAATATGAAATTCTTAGGCTCTATTCGACACTATAACATGTTATTGTGTATGTGTCATTATACAAAACAATGTTTTCGATAGGTTTATATTAAGAAAGCAAAAAAAAAGGTACTTGTATACGCACACAGACACACCTGTACCTTGGTACTCACCACTCTAATACCTATTCAAAAGGTTTTTGAAGGCGCCACAATCAGCGACAGACACCAATTAATGCGATTTAGTGCTCCGTCAGTTATTCAATTAAGATTAGTGAAATTAAACGACGAGTTTTAGTTGCCGGCTATAAGAATAGCGGGAGCGAAAAATAACCTGATTTTTCTATTCAAACTTTACACAAAAATGGTAGTTCTATATACATTTATACATCCGACCATCACGTCGAAGGAGTGGTGTCCTAAAGGTTTAGGCTGTATTATTTGTTTATTATTTATTTATTTCTTAATTGACAACTGATACAATAAATAAATTTTGACAACGTAGTTATATAAATTCAATAAAATACGTGTAATTACACGAAACAAAGGTAGGTAAGAAGTATACATTTACATACCTTTTATGAAGTACAAAATTCTTTAAAATTGAGAAAAGAAAAGATTATGGTCCTATCGGTCACTCTCTCTGTCTCTAATTCTGGTGAAACGATGGTATTTAAAAGAAAACAGCTAAAGAAAAAGTAAGTAAAGAAGATTTTGTTTATTATAAAAATAACTTTTGTTTGGGCTTACTTATCCCGGATTTTAAGTACTCTGGCAAAATATTTAGCTACAATCATCCTCTAATACTTACGGTAAGAAAAATATTGTGAAAGAACTTACTTGAAATAAACAAAACGGTTTTAATGGCCCATCCCAAGTAATCAGGACGTCACTCGTGCACGTTAATGTTTGTAATGAACGTGGACGCCAACACCACACGCATTTTATTCGTTTTATATCAATTCGCACTCATTCGATACAGAGACAATTAATTATTGTACGTAGCGCTTAAGTGCCTAAGAATTAATTAATTTTAATTTTAAAATAGTGATAGGTAATTTTGTATTCATATTAAATTACATTACCTAAAGATGAAACTTGCAATATAAATATACGGGGTCTGAAAGGCAATTTACGCATTAACTACGCATGCTGACCATCAAACTAAGTAACATTGAGTAAAAATGATTGCTGAGAAACGGCTTTTATTTTATGTGTGAATATCTTTATGGTGTGCGCAATGTAACCCATGAAAAAAAATATGCTTCCGGGTACCTGCCAGGGTTGCGAATTTCGTTCGAAAGAGTTACCGCGGCCCTGAAACATAAAGGGCATTAGGAGGAACACGGATGGGTTTTAGTCAGTAAGAGTCTGACACTTGCTTTCGCTCTATTCAATGATATCCCATCCTCCCAAAAAAAACGCGTGCATACAACAGTATAGGGGTCGTGCAGATATTTTAAGTTTATCTATACATTAATCATTTATCTGTAATATCATCATAACCAGCAGGTTCCCGGGTATGGTCCACAGAAGAAAAAACATAAAATGAAATATGTAACTTTCGGTTTCCTTAAGTGTCTTTTTACACCCGCTACATCTTATTGCTATTTAAGGCTGTTGGGATGATATCGACCCGGATAACCAATGAATGTCAGTTTATGAATACGATTCTATATTTACGTGCGAGTGCCTAAATACACACGACCGCGTACATAAATAACCATTGGCGCAAAAACCAATATGAATCATATTTTTCCACAAGATCTCGTAACGGCCGGGTATAAGCTACGACGTAGCCGGCGTAGCGGCGAAATGAGCTACGTCGTAGCGACTACGCAGGAACTACGGCCTCTAAATAGTAATACTCCTTAGTAAGACGTGTAGTTTAGTGTAAGTAATGTAGAGACCCTGGCTGATTGAGCCATATACAACCTATTTGATATTATGAGATAAATATTACTTTTAAATATTTAGAATAGAAGAGAGACGGTGTGTCGACGGCTGTCAAGCCTGACACGAAAAACTAGTATTAAAATATAATATTAATTATATGATTTAAAGAGAATATAAGAAGTATTACAAATTAATACGCGTTTCAATCACAAGTAGATTGAATTATATCCCGGTACAGTAGCAACCCACGTCTGGGTGCTACAAAGTGGTGTCGGACGCCGGTCTGGATTTTTACTTTCTAGATAGAAGTACCTTAATATAAAGCGAGTCCCCCAATGTCTCGTTAATATTAAAGCGCGTAATACGCACACAAGGAGCGAGCGCATAGAAGTGCGCATAGAAGAATTTAGGCGTATGGACGACGCCTGAAGAAAAACAAAGCTAAGTATTGTTTGTCAATTTTATTATAAAAGGTGAAATGGAGCAATCCTCGCTGTTCACCATTCCTTTTTATTTTACTGGCAGCGAAGCTATGGGCTTCAACAATTTTTTAGAAGCATATCTGGAGATTGCAGCGGATAACGAATGGCGTGAAAGCGATTACGCATTAATTTTGGGTGCCTTCTTAAAAGGACATGCCTATTATTTTTATAAATACACATATCATGAGGATATGAATTTTTCCACGCTATGTGATGAGATGAGAGCAGAATTTCCTGGGCGCTACCGCACAACAAAGTGTGTAAAAAGCGTACAGCAAGAAACCACAGTTCCATTAGTGGAACATGAAGAAGAAAATTTAGTAAATATTGATAATAATGCTGATCTAATTTCTAGCAATAAAGAAGTAGATGAGCAAAGCTGCCAAGCAGACGATGATGAAGTTATTGAGGCCAGCTGCCTAGACTGCAGCCCTGACACAGAAGAGGAGGAGATGACGGTCGTGTTCCGGGAAGAACGCGAAGAAGAAGATAATAAATCGGGTCAGTCCGGTCCATTTATTTTATCTAATAGCGATGTTTCAGAGGACCAGGATATGTTATTGTCAAAAAGCAATGATGACAATCCTTACAATGATATTCAGATGACTAACATTGAAAATGATCGAAAAGAGGATGACTTTGTTATAACGTTATCTGAAGTTCAAGACATTTGTGAAATCACTATGTCATCAGATAGGGCAAATGACATAATGACAAAGATACAAGAGAAAGATCATGTCTTTCTGTCGGCAGATGAGGTCAAAGGTGGAACAGGTTACTCTGGTTTGGTTAAAGGTAGTGGAGCATTTATTTGTTTTCCAAAGGTTCAAAACATTATTCCGCGATGTGCTATAAAAAAATATAAGAAAACACAAACAAAGAAAAAGGACATAATATCTAATAAGAAGGTTACAATAAAAGGTTTTGTTCCCAGACGTTTAAGAATTATTCATTCATCAATTCATAACACCAGTGGAGGTTTTAATTTACAAAATAACTGTAAAAAATATTATAGTCATTGTATAAGAAAAAGTTTTAATTTTCAAAAGACATATTATAATAACACGTTTAATAGAGGAAAATTTAAAGATATATTTTTAAAAGTAAATGATTGGAAACTTTTTATTTGGAAAATTTTATAAATATAATTCACATTTATTTATTTTATATACATATATAATTACATTTTTAAATATTAATATAAAACAATAAAAACATTTAAAAATATAAAAAATAGTAAATATAAATATAAATATAATAATTATTATAATTTTTATTTATCATGTCACTGCATTATTTTTGTATGAATAGCAGGACATATCATATTAATTATTATTTTTGTTTCATATCCACTTCAATCGAGAGGAAGAAGGACAGAAGATCGTCGGCGACAACGACGATTCCTTATTATATTGTATTTTTATATGGTAGTCTATTAGTACGAACACGCTCCATGTATAGCGAAATCTTAAAAAGAGGGGAGAGAGGAGTTGTTCATTTTGTTCACTGATGAAACCAACTTTGCTAACGGGGCATAGCCTTTGCAAAGAGTGTTTGGTTGACACTGCTGGTTCATTTCGTGATCAGGAGTTAACATACTTTTTGTTTGATTAAGATTTTTTTAGATTTCGCTTTGGATCGAGTTCATAATATTGTGATGTAAATTTTTTATTTCAGACTACCATGACTTTTCCTTCTTCTTACTCAATGACTTACGATGACGTTAAAGCCATGGATGTTTAGTTTATGCGTCTGTGCATATTCTTTTTATATATCTAAGCTTATTATTGTTATAACCCTTAAGGTAGATATGGACTTGCCATATCATAGAGTATGGGAATGCGTAGCGGACTTTTAAGGAGTTTTGACGCTATAGGGTTTGAACATGGCAGCGTTATTGATTTGAATGAGTGCATGATGGCACATTAAAAGTAAATAAAAATTTATGATATTATAACGCATTATGTCATGTTAAGCCATCTCTCCAGAGACATTTCCCTAGGTTTCTCCTTATGAGGTAGGGACGTCTGTTAGTTTTAGGTAGGGTTTTGATATTTATCTCATAGATGATTAGTTCCATCACTACGTTCAAACTAATCCTTTGGAGGCGTAGCTGATGTAGAGACCCTGGCTGATTGAGCCATATACAACCTATTTGATATTATGAGATAAATATTACTTTTAAATATTTAGAATAGAAGAGAGACGGTGTGTCGACGGCTGTCAAGCCTGACACGAAAAACTAGTATTAAAATATAATATTAATTATACGATTTAAAGAGAATATAAGAAGTATAACAAATTAATACGCGTTTCAATCACAAGTAGATTGAATTATATCCCGGTACAGTAGCAACCCACGTCTGGGTGCTACAGTAATATAACGTTTACTTACACATGACTTATCTTACAACGCAGATTATTTACAGGTGGCTGAATTATAACTGACTGGGTTTTGTATTGTCACTAATTAAATTTTATTGTGTAACTAGAATATACATTTTGACAGTACAGTTAATCCTAAGATTCGTTCTTTGTGTCTTATTGTTTAACAATTGAGCTGTTGTTGACGGTGCTGATACATTTATTGTTCAAATTAACCAAGTACCCGGTTGAAACAAATTACAATATTATTATTAGGTATTTTATTACAGGCAGGTGTTACCCTAAAAAAATAATACATAAAACCGCCATTTCTAAAGTCTTTGTTAAGTAATAAGTACTTACAAGTTATTGAATACAAATATTTTGTCTCCATTAATATTTGAACGTCCTTAAAAGCTTGAATATTGTCAAGCGAGTTTCTGTTTTCATAAATACTTGAGAATTTGTTGTATGTTCTTGTACCTAATACTTTCTGTATGTTCTTGTGATACTGTTTGTGTTTTCAGGTAACTTTGTAGCGTGGATTTTGCGACAGGTTTTATAAATTCTGTGGTAACTGATTCATGTTAAAGGATCGAAACTTCGACGCCAAAGTATTTGAACAATCAATTTTTAAATGGACTGTCTGTCTGTACGGGCCGCCGCGCCGTCGTGAAGTCCCAGACGTGTTCAATAAACAGTGAAATAAAGCATTCGTGAAGATTTATTTGCAAATAAAACACTGAAATATTTGCATGAAGTTCTAAAAGTAAGAACCAAAAGTAACAAATGTATGAAACTCGTCACGCATGTAAGTCACCACAAACTACGATTACACCAATCTGTCTAGTAAGCGTGTTGATTATTTATTTTATCTTATCATGCCTTACCAGCAGCAGTGAAGTTGAAACAACTTTACTTTGTATTATCATAATAATCAACAAAGGTATAATTCCAGTTGCAGATGTCCGTTATAGCCAACTACACACTTCTTTGTCGTTATTAATTTTATTCCACGATTTACCTCTTTAATGAGAAGAATCGGTTCTATGCTAATTAACTGTAATTAATTACCATTAACTTTATGTAGTCTTTTAACTTGTAGCACCCCACTGCTGAGCAAATGTCTCCCCCATAGCCTTCCACTCTGAGCGTCTTCTCGCGCTATTGCTAATGTGTATAAGGACGCGGGTACGTTGTACGTAGTGACCGTCTCATATCTACTTATTTATTCACGATTCTCTTTGATTCAAACGTGAAGGTGAACATTCCAAACCACTCTTTTGGTTGTAAAAACATCTCAGGTTCCAGAAACTCTTTATTTTTTTAAATGTATTTTTTTCTGAAGATTTTCCGTCTATTTGCTCTGAAACGTCGGCATATAAACGAGTTGACTTATACTTGAACAAAAGCTCTCAGCGGATTTCGTGAGGAAACAAAAAGGTACGGAAATTAAGTGCTTGATTTTCTTTAATTACGATGGAAGAGTATTTGTACAGCGGATAGGCGTTAAAAGCTGACAAAAAGTGCGGCTGCACACTGGGCCACTGATGCAACAAGTACTCGGCCACAGCAAGTCAAAAGTAGTGTAGTAAACATTTTCTAAGGTATCGATCGCATGGCCACCCAACGCAGCTTCTTGAAGTCCAGTGTGCGTAGGCACTTACAAATAAATTTGACAAATAAATTTACATGGCTAAGCCAAGGCCGACAGCTGGTTCTTAGATGATGCTTATCAAAAGCAAGAGCAACGAAAAAGCAAGCATTTAACATTTCAACAACTTTTCTGTCGTACCCACGTTATTAATTAGCAAATGCACGCCCAAGTCCGCCTGAACTCGCCTCTTAGGCAAATGAAACGTGTTCACTTATAAGATTACGTAGGTTCGCATAAGTAATCCTTTCATATGAAGCCCAGAGGAATAGACAGTAAATGGTCATTGTGAGACCACTTATTTTAACTAGGTAGGAGTTGTGCAGCCGTTTTGGTTTGGTTTTCAATATCCTGGAGTGACTTGCGCATGTTTATACAAAACTTGTATTTTTTTTGCTCAAGATAAACTACATTTTGAAAGGGGTTTGATTTCATTACTTTTCGTGTAAATAAAGTTCAAACGTACCTTTTCATTGTCTAAATGACGTTAATGCTTGCTGTCTATAAGTGTGAAATCGGAAGTTTTAGTTACTTAGGATGAAACCCGAGACTGGAACCTGTGCATAAGCAAATATGGCCCTGCTTTGCATTTCTATTGGAAGTCGAAAATGTATCGTATTCACAATACCTACGCCGTCAGTGGTGGTAATAGAGAGCTCTGACTACACCCCTTGGGATTTAGTATGAGAATACGCTGTAGCCGCTGTTGCGATTTACCGCAAATCAAGGCCTTGAAATAAAAATAATAATATTACTGTATAAACACATAGATGGATGCTGGCAAACGTGCACTTATAAATATTATGACACCGAATACGATCTTGTTTTCTTTATTTTTAAGACGTAGCAATATAAATATTTAAGTACTCTATTTTTATTTGCGTTTTCCCATTTTTACACTTCAGAAAATACCCAACAGTCGGTGCTATAAATACTTATAAATATTTTTCGGAATCTTTCAGTTAATGAACGCAATTTATTTATACCATCTTACAAATACACTTCTTAAATCTTTTGTGAACTGTCGAAATGATATTTTTAATTTACATAGGTTGAAGTGGCGTTGTCAGCTCTGGATAAAGGGTATCAAAGGGTCCTAAGGGTTTCTGTGACACATAAAAGGCGCCAAAAGTAATATTTCAATAGTAGCACATAAGGGAAGGAATTCGATTGTGAAAGCGTTCCATTAAGGTAATGAAAGGTTTTTAGTGGTCAAATCGAGTGAATGAATGAACGAGATTGTGGCGGCTGCCTGAGAGATTGATTTATTTTCTATTTATTGAATTCATTGGATCCTTCCGATTAAAATCTTTGATTTTTCTTCTGTTTCCTTTCGAAAGGGGCTCTAGAACTGTTTTTGCTGAACCCTGGTATACATTTATTTGAATATGAAGGCTATTTAAAACCAAAAATTTACTAGTAACAAATATTTTCGTGTTCAAACCGTACTTTCTGATTGCACAAAAGCTATAGTGTATAAACTACTCTACCTATAATATCTTCATTTCAGCAAAACTTTTGACGACTTAATTTCTTAGTATCTTCACCGTACACTTCTCTTAATTATCTCATAAAAAGGGCTACACGTGCGGCCCACACAAATATAGGTATAGGTACCTGTCAAATGGGGCTGGAGTTGATATGTTTGCATACCTCGTTTGTACAAAAACTCATTAACATCATTCAGCACGGGCCTTGTGTACTCATTTAAAATTAAAGCTTATAAAGGATTGTGGATTTTTTCATGTGGATAAACTGTTAAAGCGGTGTGCGCGTGTGTGGTTGCTGATATCAATAAACTATACGCCAATCCCTGCCATGTTGGTGTCTGTCTAGTATTTTGGTTAGGATTTTTATTTGCCTTTGCCCGCGATTAGGTTGGAAATGGGAACAAATAAAAAGTGTCCTGTGTGCTGATCCAGGTCATGGTCTTCCTGTATGCCTTCATCTAAGCCGTTAAACCGTCATTTATCACAGCAGTAAGTTAAGATTTGCAGCTACGTACTTATAAGTTTGAATTTTATTATGTTTCTGAATGATAAGATTTTACTCCAGCGAAGCAATATTTTGAAATCATAATATACTTAATTATAATTTATACACTTTGCCGACTTTCAATGCTGTCTTAACACCCAAAGGACAACAAAGCCCTGGCAATAAATAAAGACATACAGAAAAAGTGTCAAATTATAATTTACCAATAAGTAGATTCTTGAATTTGTCAAGCTTACATAAAATTATTCATCCGTGGATGCGCGGGCGTAGAAATGATAAAATATATCTCTCCGTCCTGAGGGACATCGGAGAAAATACAAAAATAGCCGGTGAGTTGCCTAGTGACAGAACGAATCCTTTGTGCGGCCCTTTGGCACGTGTGTCATTTCTATTGAATATTTAACTGATGATTTATGAATTGTATCATATAGCTAAGTACGATTGTGCACACTTGGTTGAATATGACTAAAACCCCTACAAAATTATGCTTATCAACTATCAAGTTTGTTTACAACTACTTCGATTGAAACGCGTAAGTTACCAGGCTATCATTGCCACTCGTTCGTCGTGGCACAAGTTTTTGTCATGACGGCCAATAACCAGCCAAGTACTTAGGTACCTAGAAAATACATAATTATGTGCACTCTTCCCTCTCTCTTATAGTCCGATGGGATCGCAATCCGACACGACCGGAGCTAGATCAGGCAAAGGACCAACGGCTTTACGTGCTTTCCGAGCACACGGATATCACACCACTAACTTCCAAAGTCCAGGCTGACTAAGAAAATTCCGATATTTGTCCGACCTAGGAATCAAACTCCAAACCCCACCCTCGTCACTCGCGCAAGCAACCACGAGACCAATGGGGTCAGACAACACAATGGTCAATTTTGAAATAAATTACAGTTTCATCAGCCAATGATAAATATGGATTCGTAAGGATAGCATGTCCAAGAGTATCTAGATGTACACCAGGGAGCGTCGATTCGAAGGGCTAAATTGTTCAAATAAATATGGACAGAAAGACAGGCATGAAGCTCCCAATAGCCATTAAACCAATAATGTTACAACTGTCCAAAAGCGTTTCGAAAAAGGTATGGTTCCGTACTACACGCTAAACGTTTCAATTGACAGGCAGACTGGTGATCGCACTTTGCTGATATTGCACGGAAAAACTTCCTGTCCTCTGAGTCATATCCCTGAGATTATACACCCAGTAAATATAGAATGCTCTTTTTAATGACAAATACCATACATTAAATGTTTTTTTTAATAATCCACAACATTTCGTATTGTGTAGATAATAATCAACCTCGTGTAATTTCCAAAAAAAAAGACCTTCATTTATCTACCACCTACGGAACCCAAAACCAGCTAAAATACCTATATTTCTGAACATATTAAAATGCGATCCTCGTCTCTCATACATTTGCGCTATCTCCCGCGTGTAACCGCTCCTTCACCCTCACTTGCACCATTGGCTCTCCACTCACGGAGTCAACTACTTTCAGGGCCTTCAATATAATTATGTGGAAATTACTCGTGCATACATACTTTTATATTTAGGGAAGTGGGCGCTAAGGGTCACGGGTGGAATGATATAAAGCGTTAACCGCAAAGCGGCTTATGAAGGTGACGGTTGAAGAATTCGTAGTTGTTGTACGGCATGTCTATCACTATGGATAAAAACTATAGTTAGACTACCAGTTCGTTAGTTAGGAACCACATTTTTTGTATATAAAATCAGGTATGTCATAAAATCTGTCTTTATATATACAAGCAACATGTTCGGTAAACTTCGAAATTGAATTCGTTTAAAAGATTAGTCTTGACATCCCGGAGAGCTGGAGCTTCTTCTTCAAACCGTCTGAACTGTTAATAAAAACGGTCGAATATAAGTTCATAGCTGAGAGTCCTCTAGAAATAAATCTTACCGTTACAAGGTGTGAAGTGCGGTCAGCTGGCGGCGTCAGAGATACGAGCCATCCACCGCTGTGGCCGGGGACGACCCACACACATACATTACATCTAATTGAGGACCAAAAGGGACAAGGACTCAGCTTTCAGTTTCTTTATAATATAATATTATGACTGAAAAAAAGCGATACCTACTTGAGCTATTTCTATCATATAATCATATAAAATATTGTAAATGGGTTAAATGTGATTGAGGAGCAGTGTTGCCAACCCCAACCGAGACTAAAACTGCAAAGAAGCTTTCATAAAGCTGTAGAAAACTGTAAAATTCTATTTAAGAACTGTAAATCTACAGTTTTTCTTATTTTGAACTATATAATAACTTTATTATTTTGAATTATCAATAAAACCACATAATAAAGCAAAAAAATAATACTTTCCTTTATTTTACATTATTTCTATTGGTTTTCAGTTTAATTTTATTTTATTCAGGGCAATTTTTATTTGAAATTTTCAAGAATTTTACTTGACATTTCTGTGTATGTCTCTAGATTTTTGAAAAGTACTTACAACGTATCAAATTATCCACCGTGCCAAGAATAGGGTTAAAATCGTACATATTTTTATCAAATTAGCGTAGATTTTGCTAAAATCAAGTTGGTTTGGGATACGCAGCAAATAAAATAGAGGCGCTAGCATCATAAAGAAAAAAACTGTAGATTTGGAGGTCTAAACTAAAAACTGAGGAGATATCGAAAAAACTGTAGATCTACAGTTAAAACTGTAGGGTTGGCTACACTGTTGAGGAGCTTATGGATAAGTAACAACCATGATGGATTGATATTTGATAATATTACACAGAAAATACTATTTTCGTACCGCGCCCACTACTACACAAAACAAATTCTTGGTGCGTAACATTTTATGTAAAAAACAATATATTAAATTAAGGTATTGCCAGAACAAACTGACTGAAAAAAAACAATTACAATAAATCGCAATTCCAAACAATGAAACCAAAGGTATTTTAACGATGCTTTGAGACTAATAACGAAACAGAAAGTAAAGTTTACGGGTCCCACAGATATACATACATACACGCTACTGTTTGCCTTTTTCCAAATTCACATCTTTTACTTTTAATCAAAGATATGGTAGAGAAAAACATCGTAGGGCAGGCTGGACCTCATTATCTGATATCAGCGACACACAGGGACCATCGTTAACAACAGACAGTGCTTTCTTTGTACTAATGGAACCTTTTTTGTGTAACAATATCAGACACAGATATAAAAGGCATTATAATTAATGTTGGAGACCGCAGTCAGCCTGCTTTATACTGATAGTAGCTCTTGGTGCGACCAACAGGTCTACACAACCATTGTTCCACTTGAACATGTGGTAGGTAGGTAATGATCAAAATATTGCACAATTAGGGCGCTACTATAAATGTTTTTAAGAATCCAAAAAATTCTTTCAAATGATACCTGACGCATTATAACAATTAAAACCTTAATTTTTTCGTAGGATCAAAGAACTAAGTAAATTGATTTTTTTGTTTTAAACCGGCGATATATTATGTAAGTGCCAAAATTTTAATTCCTCCTTTATGATTAATTGTGACAGACGGCAAAAAGTGATCCTAACATGACATGTCAGTTAACGGTAGGTATACGGGTCTATAGGCAACAGAGAGAGCAAGCGTTTAATAAGATAGCTTTTTTTCGCAGTGATGGATCGTTTGGTTTCTTCGCTGCGGTTTACAGGTTCTATATTTACACCCACTCATGAATACAAGATATTGGTGTTTTTTTCTGAGCAGAATCATTTTATTTTCTTTAGTTTTGTTCCTAAAGATACTTTTGGAATCCTTTGCAAATATTTAAAGAGGGTACCAATATCTTTGTTAATATGTTGATAGTAGTTAAAAAGGCTCGAAAAAGCATCTTGCTTCGGGCCGTTTGTGCTCAGCAAATAAAATGGCGATCCGTCGCGGCACCATAATTCGTTTATTAATGAAAAACTGCTGGACTTCTTCATTTCTTACACAGATAAAGGGACGATATAATTGATAAGACGGTCGTCATTAAGGAGATTATTTAATTAACACCTGCACCGCCTCTAATCTACGGGTCGTTGAGTTTCTTTGACCGTAATTTCTATTGATGATGATTATGGAGAGGCAATGGAAGAAATAATAATATCAAATGATTTAATGGAATAGGAAAGACGCATTTTTCTGGGGATCGGTTTTTGTTTTGTTTTATGAAGTTTTTTTTCTATATTGTTTTTTATTTGTGTAAGCGTGGTTGCTATCGAATCATGCTTTTCTAACCATATAAGGTAGGTAATGTTAGTGTTTGTAAAAGAATCATATCGTAAAATTACGTACCTACTTAAACACAATAATAACTCCCTAACTCGTTATTATAAAAGTTAGGCGTAGGTAACAAAAAATTTACACCAATTCGTTTTGCAAACAATGTCCACAAACTTTTTGATCAAATTCCAAAACAGATAACAAATTAAAAAATATTTTATAAAAATAAACATCGCTGGTATGTGATCATTATACTTGTAGGTACATATTATTTGGAACTGAAGCCACCAACTTGTGCTTTATATATCTAAACCTTTGAGTTTTTCGCTTTCTTATTCGTTATTCATCATGAAATGTAGGTACACTTTTTGACAAGAATGATGAAGTTCAGTCTAATCTCAGTCCAAATCTGTCAAAAATATCTCTTATTTACAATACATTTATTTTACATTGATTGTCGCTGATATAAGAAAGTGACTAAATTTTGAACATTTTGAATTTGTTGCGTTCCTGCGGATGTCAAGGGGTAGTCACTAGGACTGTTATTAAACCTTCTAAAAAAAAACCTTTAAATGTTTAAAAGATAATAATAATTCGATTTGCCTTTTATTAATTCATGTGACAATGATTGATGACGTAGGTACCTCATTCATCAAATTGATGACACCGACTTCGATGCCTCCTGAGTTTAGCTTTCTGATCCTTTGGCGACTGGTAGCATCGATCGATGCGCCAGATTTTACAATATGGCTCATATTGTGACACTTGTTACTATATGTTGCTGTGCCCTAACAGGCCCATAACCTTAGCTTTAAGCCTTATGAAACATGTTTCATACACTGTATGGTATGCAAACAATGAAAATAATTAAACACGGAAATTATTGATTGTTGGTTTAATCTTCTAGTTCGAGCACGTTCCTGAGATTTGACCTAACTTACACGAAGGGCACCGCCCTACCACCGATCAACTCATTCTAAAGTCAAAAGTACTCGAACATTTTCGAAACGTGCCCGCAAGACTTTAGTTTCTGCGTAAACAAAAGATTTGTGTTCAGAGTAATAACTCATGCCAAATAATGTCACTTTCCCAAAATTAATAAACACCCGCTATTTGACATAATTTGAAAAACCAATAATTCGTGTGCAGGCTGGAAAAGACATCCTACAATGTCAATAAGAATTATGAACGCGGCCCTGCGTTTGACAGTAAGCTTTATAAATTATAAAATATAACGATAAAGCGACAAGGTGAACGCACCTTGTGCTGTGAAGGGACCTTTTGAAATTAAATCCGGTAATGGTTCTAATAAAAAAACAGCTGGATATAAATACTTAGCCCTTATCTAAAAATTAATGTTTCACGTTAGTAGGAGCACTCGCAAGTGGTCATACGTAGATTGTGATTCGCAAAGTCGTGACTCGTCCCATGTGATATGTAAAATGGTTGGCAGCAGGAGCAGCCAGACATAACAACTTTTCGAATTTATTATAATTGGGTAGGGATGTATTTGTATGCCTATACCTACATATACCTACCCAATTAGAATAAATTCTATTACGTACGGTCTACTTTATCTCCTTCAAAACTTTGCTAAACACAATAATCCCAAAGTTATTTCCATTTTAGCAATCTGCCTGCCAAACGTCAGTAATTAAAATGGTCGGCAGACTAGCTGTCTACACCTAATATTTCTTAATTTTTCCTACTTCAGCTGGTTTCTGCTTCAGTTGTCTAAAGCAGCAGGTTGTAGGTACACAACCGACGCCAAACAGGGAACATCCTGTTTGAAATAAGTTTCGCTAACTTCGTGTAACACGCGGAAACTTTAGACGACAACAAAATTAAGTTCCATAACCGAAACCGATACCAATTTTACATTCAATTATTATATACCATGGGTGGCCAAATTATTAGGGACAGCGCTCATAGAAATGTATTATCTAGTTGAAACATTATTTTTAAACAAAGTAATAGATTTATACGGGGTTTTTTTTTATTTGATGTTATTACTGATATTAATATTGTGTTTTGATGTGAAAAAATTGTAGAGCTGGTACCTTTTTTTTGAAAAGTGATGTGACTTTCTCATTTAGTTGATTTTTGTTGAAAATTACTCTTATTGTAGCAGTGTAAAAAAAAAATCAGATTGACATTGCAAGTTTATTTCAGCTAACCGTAGTCAGAACGTGAGTAATGTTTCGTATAGTGGTACTATTTTTAATCTTAATACTTGAATTTTAATGTTATTAAAGTTGTAACTTGAAAACCTCAAAATTACTTTTTTTCTAGTATGGGCAAGGTTTCAGACACGTCTTCAAGAAAAATAAGAGAAATAAAAACATTAATACTGCACTCTACATATGCCCAGGGAGGTATAGCAACAATTGCAAGTGTTTTAAGGTTTGTAGTTATTCTAATAAAAATGTAAACTGAGCAGAACAATACTCTGGAGGTAGGCCGTGTGAAAAAATGTAGAAGAAAAAGGATCACCACTCTTCGTACAGATCGAAAAATCAGAGATATCTGCCTTGAAAATCGTAAAACGGGTGTTGCCCGTTTGTCTACGATGATGAACGATGAAAGAAAAGGAGTTTTCGAAAGGACAGTACAAGCGCGGTTGGCCAAAGAGAACTTGATAGGTCGTCGGCCAATCAAGACACCACGCCTCACAGAGAACATGAAGAAGAGACGACTTCAATGGGCCAGACAACACCGAAATTTGTCTTTTGCAGGCTGGAGTCGGGTAAGAATATGTCTTTTAATAGAACAGCACGTGGTGTTTGTCACTGTATTGCGAATTTGTAATATTTTTTCAGGTATGCTTCCGATAAATCAATATTTCAGATTTTGCTCGTCAAAATTGATTTTGTACGACGACGCCCTGCGGTATAACTTCATACAGACTCTGCATGAACTGCCTTGTGGGGGGGTTAAACACCCAATAAGTACCATGGTGTGGTCTGTGACCTTTTCGAAAGGCATTTAAGGCGCCTATACATCGTTGTGACCGTCGAAGGGAACATGAGGCAGGACCAGTACCAACGACTTCTAGAAATCAAATAACGTATAATTTATTTTTCCAAAAATAAATAAATAGTTTTGCCTACAGACTTGATGTTTTTATTACCTGAATTAATAAATCCTTTAAATAAAAATACCCGTGGGGCCTAAAACAACCCATTTCCCTGAAAAATTTAAACAAACTAGAAATTATTAAAATCTCGGCGCTGTCCCTAATAATTTGGCCACCCACTGTAGTTCTGAAGTTCGTCCGGAACGAACTTTGAGGGTTCTTACACAAACTTATAATGACCTATAAAAAGGATCTTTAAATAAAAGCAATTGTTTTTAAAATTAACCTTACCTACTAAAAGAGATTATCTTATCAACATACGACTAATTATATAACTAAATGAAAGCTATAAGCCATCTGGCATCTACATACCTAGCACAACGTTTTCCGTGTCACCGACCCGCATGTTTCGTCGGCTCTTCCCAAGGGCTCCTGAGAACAAATTGATGTCATTACTCTTACTTGAACGAACTTCCTTTCATAAGATTGTCATATTTTAGGAACCACAATACTGTGATACTGAAGGTAATAGTCACGCAACACAATATTATGTAAGTAATAGTTAAGTATGCAAATAGTGAAATTTATAATGTGTACGTGGTCGCCGTGTCTTGTCTTCTAATATGATTTTTTCTGTATAAATTGCGCGTTAGGCAGGTACTTGTAATTTACACAGAAAAATCAAGCAGGTACTTTAACTTATTTTGTAGTTTCCCTCAGAGAACCTGCCGACGCGGTAGGGGACCCAATGTAAAGTAAAAAATGTATGATGAAGCTGATCGAAAATTCAATATATTATTTTGGGGATTCACTCAATAACGTCAGGTTATGTATTTAAGTCCCAGATGTACCCCTAATACCGGGAGAAAACCAATCCTAAATCTAATCTTAGATAGATACTTAAGTACCTACCTACGAGATAAAAACAGCAGTTTTTCTGGACTCTATAATTAACCTATTTATTAAATAAACTTTTCTGTTACTACAAATGAAAGTTAAGAGTTCCAATGAGTGCGCTCCAGTAGGTCAGCTTGCTAGCTCGTTAATTAGTAAAGTAACAGTCCCGCACAGATTATAAATACCTAATTTATATTATTTAGATACATAGTAGGTATGTCTGTACTTGGGAACTTATTACGTTTTCTGCAGCACTGGTGCGTTTGTCTTGATAACTCAATTAACTAACGAACCACTAAGCCGGCCTAATAATTACGAGATTTTACTCTAAGGAGACCACACAAGCAGTTTTAAGGCATTTGTGGGGGTGCCCTTAAAATGAAACTTGGATGGAAACGAATTTAATGCTTTTTATGAATTTCAAATACCTACCCATCTGCTCCGCTTGCGTGAATATTCATTAATTTTCCGAGACGAAAAATTCTTATGAATAAAACTTACATTAAAGCTTTTTTCCACCGGTTTTTTACATTTAAAACTCTACAACCAACGATGAACTAGATAGGTAGGACCTACACCTGATATCTACATGCGATTATAATTTTTGGTGGTTATCTGTCGAGGACACTGCATTAATAGATAGCAGCCTCCGAAGCCGAAAAGACGTTTCGAATGAAAATTATCTTCTCCTCTTTTAAGGGCAGATAATTTGCATTTGTTCAGATTCTGGTCGGTAAAAAGCTAACATGGTCTCTCCTACCTTGTTAGATAGCTTTTTACCGACCAGAATGTGACGATGGTAGATAGTAGCAACGAAATGATATCTATATCAGTGGCAAAGGTTCAATTTTCGTAAGATGGAAGACGAATCAAATATTGCTTATTGTATATACCTACAATTTTACTTTTCTGTATGTTACAGCTTCCACCGTTTGACTGACTATATAATCTATATTATTTGTTCCGAACTTCCAAAGGGGAGCCGATAGGAATCGAGTTGTATGGAGATCTCGCTACTGATCGACATACATACCACACTACATAAATGAATAGATTATAAACTGGTAGATATAATACAAAGGAAATTCGCTCCGATCATTAAACTGATTCTAGTTGGTTGGACCCCAAAATAGTTTAAGTTAAAGACTATTCAAGGCATGATGGTAATCATGCTAAGTCATGAAGATGCTATTGAATTTCAGGGTTCAGTACATACCCTAACCGTATGCACACAAAACATCAAGACAGTGACTAACTCCATTACATGGCAAATACCCAACTTCATACAAAACACACACACAATGCACAACCCCCCACGCACACATAGCCCCACCTAACAAGGTCCTAACTTTGTATTTGTGTTTGTTATCATCAAAATTGACGTTCCGAAAATTCCTATCAAGACGTACCGATAGGCCATTATGTTCAGTCTGTGGAAGAAAGATGCTAGGACGAGGTCCATATATGTTGCAAAAAAAAATTGTATAAGGTGTTGTTCAGTGCGGTTTTGTCTGTAATAGTTCAAAACCATAACCCTTTTAGCCTTTTCTTCCAACTACCGTTATAAAAGCGAAAGTTGGATGGATGAGTGTTTGTTACTCTTTTATGCTTAAACGGCTGAAAGGAATTAGCTGAAACTTGGCACATACCTATATCTGTAGATATTGATCTAGCTTAACATAGTGTGACAGTTTTATCCCATTTGTATATTCCCTAACGAAGGGCAATTTAAGATTTTACAGACGAATTTAAGTCGCGGAAAAAAACTAATGTAGCTGCTGATAATGTTCTAATTCATTATATAAGAACCTCTTTTTAAATTAAGGCATGTTATAATTAAGTTTTTCACAGATTTTCACAAATTGTTGGGTAAGTATACTTAAATAAAATTATGATAAGTATTATGAGGGTTTAAAAAGATGAGCGCTACCTACCCTCTATAAGCCCGCCTGCCCCCACTCAGTAGCAGCTGCGTCCCCACAATGTGATTGATTTAACGAGACGTGTAATGTAATGTACCTATGTAAAAACTTGATTGAAAAGAGTGTCGTGGAGATTTTCGCTCGTTCTTTTCCATAGAGACCTACCTACGTTATGAAAAGGGGAAATTACAAGCAGCAAACATTTATCGTCTACAACAGCCTATAAAGCAATTTAAATTAACTATTTGTAAGAAGATAAATAAATAAATAAATAAATAAATAATAACTTCAAATTACTGACTCCTTGAAAATTCAAGAGTCCCCCTACCAGTCTAGGTGTCTACCTTATTTTTGGTATGATTGGGATAAATCGAATAATGTGAACTAAACATTTAAATGAGTACATAGGTACCTATCTATTGTTTTTTTAGTGCAGTAGGTACTTAACTATAAAAAACCCCGCACCTGACAACCACACAGACCTACGCATGAATACTTATATATGGTAATACCTGTTACCCACTTTTTAAACTAGGTTTTGAATTTCTAATTGATATTTCAAAATTACGGGTACCATTATGAAATAGTAAAATGCAAAAAAGATATCTAAAAAGTTGTTTTAGTACCTACATTATTATAACGTCCATCATTTTTTATCTTGCAGCCTTGTAATGACAACTAACGCCATCTGTTAGTTACCAGTAGAACCAATTGCTCTCTACACTGTGCAATTAATATAGTTGCCATTATGAAAATATTTCTTGTCCGATTAATGTTATTATTATTATTAAACCTGATTGAATAACGGATATACTTGTATTGTAGCCTAATTAGCTTCCGTAGATTAGTTAGATAGTGAGTCAATTAAGGCTGTGGTTACCTATACTCCCGCCAAGCTCAAACAAGTTACCTAAATGTACCTAGTATCTGCACCTACTTGTATACTTAATTAGTCTGGCTGGTATATGCCTACTTAATGAGATGCGTCCCGAGTGCTACACGCTCCGGGCGGGGCAGTCCAGTCAGGGGAACGCGCCCTTTCAACGTAGGTACGCGTTAGTGTAATCATCTAAATA
The DNA here is from genome assembly GCA_949316365.1 of Hoplodrina blanda. Taxonomy (NCBI): domain Eukaryota; kingdom Metazoa; phylum Arthropoda; class Insecta; order Lepidoptera; family Noctuidae; genus Hoplodrina; species Hoplodrina blanda. The sequence continues at coordinate 323,815 of OX438564.1, read as the reverse complement.
ATTAGATAAATAGGTAGCGGCCGGTACACAAAAAATGGTTACAGGTGTCATATTACTAAATTTATTAAAATAATTAATAGGTACCTACTGAAAACTGAAAACCTCGAACCATTCAAAAGACTATGTCAATGTTTTACGTAGGTTATTATTCACTCAGAATAACTAGAAGCGAAGCTTTATCTGGACATAGACAATCTAAAGATAAGAACAATGCTGCACTTAGTTTTATTATGTACCTACCTACATATGTACGACGTTTTAGCAGTCTAAGGGTCAGCGCAAACAGAGCAGCGACATGGCCAAAAGATTTTCATATATTCATTAATTAAATAATGAATTATTAAAATATATCTGTACTACATAACAGTCGGAATGATTGTGCAAGATTGATAATTCCGAGTGGCATTTATTACCTTGAGTCACATCACATTACGTACCTATTCGTTTTAGATTTCATAGACTAGGTAGGTATGCTGATTGCTAACTCTACAATCATATTTTGTAACGTCATTGGTTTTCTTCTGCTCATTACCTATGCTGTGCAATGCTATGCGCGAGAAGGTCATTGACGTGGAACCCCAAACATACAACACAATAGTAGGTATATTTTGATGATATTTGTGAGCTAAGTAAGTCATTATTGTCGAGGCTGGATTGTATTAGAATGGACTTTATATACCGACTATAATCCTTTATTAATCAGACAATTACAGTCCATGGTGTTATTAACGAAGAAAAATTAAAAAACTATTATAAATGTCAATGTGTTGATTAGTTTACTACAACTACAAAATAATAGTAAATAGGTATGTATAATAAATATCGAGTCACCGACGCGCACCTGGAAACGGCCGAATAGGTACCTATCATTTTCAAGATGCCATTCGCGCCTACAGCTTGCGTAACACGCATTTCTTGCGCATATTGCTTAATATAAATCTTTTAATACCAGCGTCCGAGTCGCAACAGAGCCCTAAAAATGTTGCACTTGAGACATTGTAGGACATTCAGTGAGCTTGACCCATAGACTACTCGTTTATAAACTTTGTATTGTTTATCTAAACCAAAATCAACAATTTTATTGTTTTTTGTAAATACATGGAGTTCTATTTGTTCTATACAACATGTCTTTTAGTTCGTTGTAGGTACATCCATAAGGGGGTGAAACTACTCCTGAATAAAAACAAGTTTGAAACGGGACGTAAGTAGGTAGTACGAAATATGAAATAAAAGATCAGCCTTTCCATATAATTTGATCGTATTGTAGTGCATTTTTGTATGGAACAGCAGATATTTTTTTCCCGCTTTGCTATTGGTTTAAAAAAGCATTTTTTTTATGTTGTACCTAGTTATTTCATTAACTCCCGACTACGGCAACAAAGCCAAAGGAGGGTTATGATTTTAGCACTGTATTTACCTATGTAAGTACTTATATTCATCTGAGAGCGCATATCTCCCATCATTATGGGTCGTAGTCGTACCTAGGTATAATAACTAGGTATAATAAAGAGACCTCGATAAAATCCGATCCAAATCTGTCGAATAAACGTCTTACTCACTTAGGTATAGTTACTCTATATAGTTTTTACTGTTATACTTGTCTTGTTTTACTCTGTTGCGTTACCTATATTTCAATCAATTTTAATCTATTTATTACAACACTTGAATCAATTTTAAACACTATTGTTATAATGCATGCCATGAAACTTAATACTAATTTAATCAATCTAAATATATGTACTATTAAATTTAAATCAATTTTAAATACAATTTTTATACAATCTAATCCACTTATTATGAAAATGTGTATTTCAAAATTATACTTAAAATTAAAATTTAATCGTCCGAATATAATACCATGTAGCTCAAAATTATACACAAGCATTACCTAATGCTATCTTATTAATATATTTCACCAGCTATAAATGTACTGTCAGAATTAATTGGATTCCACAATGTATCAAGTTTTACAAAAGAACGCGAGACCTATATAAATTTGTTGTATTACATTCTGTTAATGGATAGCACTGATAATTTGTTAATTTACTACCAGAACTGTAGGGGAATTAGAACTAAGCTACACTCATTGTTCGTGAATATCGTGGCATCTTCATATGACATCATAATATTGACAGAGACTTGGCTGGTGCCAGAAATAGCAAATAGCGAGTTTATTGACCCTCGCTACGTTGTGTTCCGCTGTGATCGTGATCGTGATGCTACGGGGAAGCGAGATGGTGGTGGAGTACTCATTGCAATACTGCGTGAGCTTCATTCGGCCACATTAGATATCCCCAATAACCCACAGTATAAGCCCTCGGTATGTATTGAGCACCTCATGGTAGCGCTGCCTTCCAAAACCGATAAACGTAAGATACATGTTATCAGCGCTGTGTACATTCCGCCGGGTACTAGCTGTGATGTCTATACATCTCATTTTGACTTCCTACAGGACACCTTAAATGCACCTAATGTCATGAATATTTACATCGTTGGTGATTATAATCTCCCTAATATAACGTGGAGCGCGTTAACGGCGGGGCATAAGGCCTGTGTGGCATGTGTTTGTACACACCCTGTTTGCTCGGAACTGACGCATCTCATGTCTTCGCTCGATGCTCACCAATACAACAGTACGCCTAATAGTGGAGGAAAGACCTTGGATTTGTTTATCACGAACACTTGCTGTTCGACTGTCCATCTTAATGATCCGTTATTACCAGTCGACCCCCATCACCCCCCTTTTGTTATAACCGCACCTGTTAGCCTATCCATAAAAATGATGATGAGAAAACCAATTAATAAATATAATTTCCATAAAGCTAATTACGATCTCATCAACAAACATATGGACGAGATCAATTGGGCCGCCCTGTTCGATAATCTATCATCGGAAGAAGCCGTGGAGGCTTTCTATAGTATGTTGAGTGACATAATTAGCCCACTAGTCCCCCCTGCAAGAACTAGATCACTTGACTTCCCAATCTGGTTTACGCCGCAATTAATTAAAATATTTAAAAAGAAGCAACGTATATGGGTAAAGTGGAAAAAATACAGCAACGTCAAAGACTATAATAACTTCTCTGAATGTAGGTCTATCTTCAAAAATATGTGTAAAACCTGTTATTCCAATTATATTAACTCAGTTGAAGATAGTCTCTCTAGTAACATAAAGCATTTCTGGTCCTACATCTCTAATCGTAAGAGTAACTCAGGCATTCCGTCCATGATGCAGTACCAAAATGTCAAGTCAAGTGATCCTGATGTTGTCTGCAATATGTTTTCGGACTTCTTCTTGTCCGCATTTGAGCCCGTGTCACCAAAGCTCACCACGTGGGGTCCACCACAACAGTACGCAGAGAATGGTAACTTAATTAGTAATTTATATATCGATAAATCAAAAATTCTCAGCGAATTGAAACGGTTGGATCCCTCTAAGGGTGCTGGACCTGACGGTCTTCCGGCGGCCTTTTTTAAGGCTACGGCTGATAATATTTGTGAGCCGATCTATATCCTTTTTAATAGATGTCTGCATGAAGGTGTGTTCCCGGCGGTGTGGAAACAAGCTAACATTACTCCAGTGCATAAGGGTGGCTCAAGGCATGACGTAGAACAATATAGACCCATCTCGATACTGACGACCTTGTCAAAGCTATTTGAAAGACTTGTTCACAACGAGATTTACCCGCTTCTGCATAATATTATCATTCCTGAACAACATGGGTTTGTTAAGCGCCGTTCTACGACATCTAACCTGTTAATATTTGCTAATTACCTCTTTGAAAATGTTGATAGGCGGTTACAAATAGATGCGGTCTATACTGATTTCAAAAAAGCCTTTGACAAGGTCGATCACGAAATCCTATTGAATAAAATTGCTTACAATGGAATACGCGGAAATCTATTGCGTTGGTTTATGTCGTACCTCGAGAACCGATCTCAGAGGGTTGTTGTTAATGGTCACCAGTCTGTCTTTGTAAGGCGATTAACACACGGCACCGTACGCCGCTCCGGCATGCGGTAGCGGTGAAGCGGATTTCGATTTTCGAACACCGCTCGACCGCGCGGTCGTGCGGTGTTCGTGTGCAAGGTTCAAGCGGATTTCATAGAGGCTAGTGCGACGTGAGAACCGCATCACCGCATGCCGGAGCGGCGTACGGTGCCGTGTGTTAATCGCCTTAGTATTACTTCTGGAGTTCCACAGGGTTCTATTCTGGGACCGCTATTATTTATTATTTATATCAACGATATTAAGAAATGTTTTAAAAAGTCCAAATTTTTGATGTACGCTGATGACTTGAAGGCGTTTAAAGTGGTGCGTAACATGGACGATTGCCAGTCATTTCAGGAGGACCTGGACAGACTAACTGCCTACTGTATTGAAAATAAGCTGCATCTTAGTATTCCTAAGTGTAACTATATGCAGTTTACTAAGAATAATCTCATCCTAAATTTCAAATATAACCTTAACAGTATTCCTCTAAATAATATTTCTTTAGTGAAAGATCTAGGTGTTCTCTTTGATGGCAAACTCTCCCTCAACCAGCATGTTGAAGCCATAGTCAATAATGCCTTTAAAATGTATGGATTTGTGATGAGATCTTCAACTGAATTTAAGCGTACCTCAACCTATCTCTATTTGTATAAGACGCTCATTCGGTCTCAGTTAGAGTATGCGGTCCCTATCTGGAACCCCTTTTACCAAAAGTACGTAATTGGAATAGAAAGGGTTCAGCGCAAGTACCTCCGTGCTATGTACTACAGATGCCATGGGACTAAGTCTCATCTTTCATACTCTCAACTTCTACATAAGTACAAGCTACTGAGCTTGGAGAACCGCCGCATTTATCTGGAGGCCAACGTGCTTTATGATATTGTTCATAACCATTTTGATGCCATTGATCTAACGAGTGGGCTTTGTTATTCTGTCCCCCGAACTGTTCATGTACGTCAGGTTCGTGCTCGTACTCTGTTCGCGCTAAATTCTTGTCGTACGAACTCTGGATTACGCTGCCCTATTCATAGAATGTTGGAATCCTATAATTCAACCTTCATTGATATTGACATATTTGCATGCTCGAAAAATAAATTTAAATCTTATATTGTAAAAAAATTATCTCAATAAAATTGTAATCATATTATTATTGATTTAGTGCATAATTTTAGTTATTGAATTTGTTTATTATTTGATTTTGCTTGTTAGCTATAGTTTTATAGTGATTATTTCAAAATTGTTAATTGTGGTTATGCTCGTCTAGTGGCAACCACTGTTTTTTAAATATTATGTTATCTGCGGATAATGCAGTGGACTGCAACACTGTTACTTAAAGTTTTGTTATCCATATGTGTGATATATGTGTTGTAGTTGTTTATTATCCCTTAATAAATAAATAAATAAATAAATAAAATAAATAACGAATGAAGTTGTAAACGTCTTATCGTTCCGCTGGTAGGTATATGCCTAAGCTTTTAAGACGAAATTAAGTATTAATATTTAATTATAATGTGTAGTTCATAAATGTATACATAGTTAGTATGCATCAGTAATACCACAAAAAATATAATAAAAAAAGAAAAGTTATGTACAATAAGTAAGTATAATACTAATACCCGACTGCGACAAAAACTTTCACCAAAAAGTTGTACATAAACAATAACAAAACTTCAAGTTGATTAAATCTGTGTTAGGTATAATTTTATTACATCACAAAATATCGAAAAATAATATTAATTGTTTTATAAAGTCATTGTCATACATGATTATTTCGTAGGTACGATCTACCGGCCTACGATTTCTTTAATAAATAATAACGTGTGACCGTGTGACTAGGTACGAATTTTTGTAAAGTGGGTCCTTCAACATTCTAATTAAATTTACTATCCTAATAATTGGACCCTGTTAAGCAGAATAGATCCAACCAACATTTTTTATGAAATTGAGTTACCTACGTACATAACGAGAATCTACACATCGAGTTTTATATTTGCACAAAAGATCCTAGCAGTCTGATGACATTTCCCTAACAAAACTTTTATTGTGTCAGCATACCATCACCTATACCTACCGCGATTTCTGAATATTGCAAAAAGGTACCATGATGCCAAGGCGTGGAAAATGATTAAAAAAATGAATTTCAAAAGATCCAAGTTGCGTGGTTCAATATTTTTCACGGTAATTGTCAAACCAAGCAGATTGGATCCTTTTTGCAAAATGGATTTTCCCAATCTTTCCAATACCAAGGTAGAGTTTAAAGGTACCAAGCACTGAAACTTTATTGCTTATTAACTCAAACGTAAGCTTTAGTTTTGGGCTTGGCTGATGTGGTATCTACCTAGGGTTGCCAACATTTTTTTGTCTGAATATAGTATTTTTTTTAAAAAGCCATAAAAAATATAGTACGCTTCAAAAAAATATAGTATTTTAGTAGGGAAGACTAAAAAAAAAGACATAAATTATTTTTTTTTACATTTAACATTACATTTAACATTGTAAACGCTTTCGGCATCTTTAGTAACCCATTCATACACTCTTTCCCACTCAGGTATATATTTTTGAAGCCTTTTTTTGTATTTTCCTCTTTTTAGTGTGTGTCAGTGGGACACTTTCGCTATCGCTACAACTTTCCATTATTTTACTACGTAATTTAATGCAGGACTAAAACTACTAAAACCATATTAACTCCATTATCTCAATAAAATTAACGAAATCCAAAACAAACGAAAAAGGCAAGCAAGATTAGAATAAATAAACATTAGTTTGATGTTGTCAAGTTTGTCATTGACGTATCAATTAGGAGCGAAATATGACAGAGACGCGTTCGGTTACACGCACACGCACAATAGTGATACTCTCTGACGCACAATACTTCTGTCGAACGAAAGACGCGTTCGAAAATTGCAGGAAGTTTTTTTTATTTTACTAATTTTAGTATTGCAAAATATAAACATTGAGCTATTGTACTGAAATATAGTATTTTCGCGTACTATATATTTGTTCAACAGTATATAGTACGGAGACCCTAAATACAGTACAATACTATATATTATAGTACGGTTGGCAACCCTATATCTACCATGCTTGGATATTTATTAGTTTTTTATATTATTCAATAGATATTAATTTAGAAAAGATTCATATTTTTTTTTATTTTAAGAATTACTTCATGATTATATTTCTTAATTCCACAGAAACCTTAGAAATAATATTAAATACCTACCTAACTTTTATTAGCAGTACCTAATCTTTTTATTCACTTAGTAACACAGACCGACATAGGTTTTACGTCTGTGTTTTGTTTGAATTCGGTGATATTATTGGCTTGCAAAAAAAAAACGTTTGAAAGGTGGAGCACATAAACAGTGTTCTTAAAAGTGCTTCCCAAGCAAGTTATAACTTGGGTTATAACTTACCTTCTTGACTATCATTTTGACTGTTATAACGGTCAAAATTATAGCCAAGAAGGTAAGTTTTGTTATAAAGTATTTCTCACCTCAACCTCTTTGTTGTTTTGTATAAAAAATTGCTTAGGCCAAAACAATTTCGACGAATGCCAAGCATAGATCTCGTGTTAAGCATAGATGTAATGATTTGTCGAATCGAGTTTTATATCGCGTTTAAAGTTAATACCTAACTAACATAACACTACGCAATTACCTATAAATTCTTTTTGTACAGACAACATTATTACAAGATACCATTGAAAACACACCTGGAACCATTGGAACCAGCCCGATTCCATTCCCAGCATCATGTACCTCTTAAACTAACCACAAAAACATTACCTATACCCTCAAATTCGAAACGAGCCGCACAAAACCTAAGCAAAGTTTAAATAAGTAACTGGGCTTTATAGCCGTTTTTTGTTTTTGCTTTAAGCTTAATCATGTTTTTCGAAATCCTAACAAGCTTTTATTTATTTATTTTTTATTTTACAACAGTACCTAACAATATAGTCCAAACTGCAGATTTTCATTTAACTCACCCTGTCACAAAGATACCAAAAATAATTTATCTCTGTAAGCATTTTGCATAAAGGATCCACAGGTAGTTTTTCAAGAATTAGAAAAAAACTGTAAGTATGCTGAAATTAGATAAAACCACTTTCTAAATATTCAGATTTTTGTGTCCCTATAGTTATAGGTAACTTACCAAATGATTCTAACTTAGCCTGATATTTTTGTTTTCACTTCTAAACTTCAAATCGCATTTACTCAAAACTAACAAAACGTTGGTTGGATCTATTCTGCTTAACAGGGTCCAATTTATCAAAGTAATGATAATTAAATAATGCTAGTAACATTATTTTGCAACACTAACCGTATTCATATTTCGCAACATTCATGTTCCCGCTGTTTCTTATCAATGTTGACGGTAAAATAGAACACAAAGAAAAAATGAAGTTTCGATGAAGGCCATCCATCGTTTGCCGAGCTTGCCGCGCTTTGCAGCAGTTATACCAACATAACAAACATTTGGATGAAGAGCAAGCATTTGGATACGCAATACGAAATATAGATAATACCATAGACAAGATTTAATGTTTATTTATAAAAATATAAATTGTGAAATTAAAAGTATATTACTATTTAAAATAAAAATATGTAGATTTAATTTTCCTAATTACACTAGATGTTCAATTTATTTGATATCTGATATTCAAAAACTCATGTTTGGAAATCTGTTAAACAGTTGTAAAGCTGAATACCTACTAAAACGAGAGACGGTCCGGACCGCATGCATCGCACTAAGGGTGAAAACTGTCAATCGCTCACTTCACAATCAGATGTTATCAATTCAATGAATTTGATGGTTAACTTCTTTTAAACTTAATCAATTATGATCACTTTATTTACTTTATCACTTTATGTACCTAGCTGTTGACTACAAAAATACGGAACTCAAATATTTTCTAATAATTATATGGATAAAAACTGTGGGAAAAAGCTGTCCGAAGCATATCAAAAGGTGACTAAATGGACAGACCTAGTGGTATTTAAATCCTTGATAGTTTTGAAGAGAATTATAAAGGTAAAATTCATTTAAAATAAACTGTATGGCGCTCCACCCACTGCCCCGCGCCCCGTCGCAGATTTATTCAGGCAGATTTTACCGTTGTATGCAAGTATCTCAATTTATATAGAAATCACGCCTAGCACAACACACTGCCGACGCGGAAACGAGCGGGAAGGCGCACCGCGCGCAGATTCTGCCAATCTGCGCGGGAGCGCAGGGCGTGCCGCGGGATATGACACACCGGCTCTGCCGTCCCGGGCGTGATTTTATACTGTACAGACGTTTGCACGATGGATTTCGACGTAGACAAATTTATTTAGCGCGAGGCCGTCGTAATCTGCTTCACCGCGCGGGGGAGCAGATTTCACCGCTAAGTAAGGCAGATCTGCGCCTCCGTCGCCGCGCGCGTTATCTGTCGCTCTGCTCACCGCGGCGGGACGCATCTTCAGTGGGTGGAGCGCCTAAGTATAAAAATAATTACAATATTTTTTTAATTTAAAGATTTGCACAATGCTTAGATTTTTTTGTCAGAAACTATGCTTAGTATAATCTAGTGACGTTGTAACGTTACCGAGCTCCTTTGCCTGACATGTTTTGTTAAAACCTTTAAAATAACATACCGTTACTGAAGCAAATAATATCATAATCTATGTTTATTATAAAAATGTTTCCTTATTTGCTTATTTCCCTTGGTCATTTAGTTATCATCTTTATTTCTATTAATTGTTTTATATTGCTTTTTAACTATCTATATTGATAATACACACACATTATTATGGGATACGAATAACGTAACTATATGATATTATTGAAAACTTGTACGTAGAGTTTCTTGGTCATTCAGCCATTCTTCCCTTTATAGACCTATTCACGTTTTGGAACAGATGACTAACTTCAACTTTTTGACTAAACTAAGCGATTTTTTAACAATCTAAAAGTGCCTCTAAATAAGTAACCACTATTACCATTTTTTGGTGTCCTTTTTTATAATTAGACTAATTTAATTTTGCTGCGGGTTGACCACTATTTTAATGCATATTAAAACTGTTATTGTAACTTATTATATCAAACTTGTAAAAATATGTTGAAATAAAGATTATATTATATTATTTATTACTATCTCAAAAACCCTTATTTGATTTCTGCAAACATTCTGGCTGAATATTTTAAAAATATAACTTGACATAGACAACTCCTTGACGTCCGACGCCGTTCTTTTGATATCCGTCATGTTGGTAGCGCTGTTGCTAACGCCATTTTTGTTATACACTAGAAGCTTCATAAGGTGATTTTTTTTTACTCATAGCGGCTATCAACAAGTGCGAAAGAGAGAGTCGAATGAGACTGTAGTATGTAGCTTCGATTATTCCGAATATTTTCTTCCAAGCTTATTTACGACGTTTCTCATTGTCTATGCTGTAGATACGCATCCCGAGCGATACATACGGTGTAAAGCTTTTAGTGACAAATGTATAGTAAAAATGAAGGAAAACGCCGTACTTAAGTGGCAAAAAGTTTACAATCCTACCGGTCCGCAGCCACGACCTCGCCATGGCCATCGCGCGGTCGCCATAAAAGATTTGATGATAGTTTTCGGCGGCGGAAACGAAGGGATAGTACATGAACTTCACGTCTTCAACACCACCACAAACCAATGGTTCGTTCCTGTTACGAAGGGAGAAGTGCCCCCAGGATGCGCAGCGTACGGCTTCGTGGTCGACGGCACGCGTCTCCTCGTTTTTGGCGGCATGGTGGAGTACGGCAAGTATTCTAACGATCTCTACGAGCTGCAGGCCTCACGGTGGGAATGGAAGCGTCTGAAGCCCCTACCTCCCAAGCAGGGTCTTCCTCCGTGTCCCCGCCTCGGTCACAGCTTTACTCTTTTGAATGGCAAGGTATACCTATTTGGTGGATTGGCCAATGAGAGCGATGACCCCAAGAATAACATCCCGAGGTACCTCAATGATTTGTATACCTTAGAACTGTATCCGAATTCTTCAATGACAGTATGGGACATACCCCTGACCTACGGACAATCGCCACCGCCACGCGAATCTCACAGTGGTGTCTCCTACACGGACAGAAACAGTGGTAAATCATCCCTGATCATCTATGGAGGTATGAGTGGCTCGCGCCTGGGAGACCTGTGGGTGCTCGACGTGGACAGCATGTCATGGTCACGCCCTGAAGTAGGCGGCCCACCACCCTTGCCCCGCTCCCTACACACTGCCACAGTCATCGGCCATCACATGTATGTCTACGGTGGATGGGTACCGCTTGTGCCAGATGAATCTAAACTTGCCACTCATGAAAAGGAATGGAAATGTACCAACACACTTGCCTCACTCAACCTGGAGTCAATGACATGGGACAACATAGCCCTGGACAAGTTTGAAGAGTGCGTCCCTCGAGCTCGAGCAGGTCACAGCGCTGTCGCCATTCAAACTAGATTGTATATTTGGTCAGGAAGAGATGGCTACCGAAAAACTTGGAACAATCAGATTTGCTGTAAGGATCTGTGGTACCTGGAGGTCGGAGTGCCGCCCCAGGCGAACCGCGTGGCTCTTGTACGTGCCGGAACCACCTCTCTGGAACTATGCTGGCCCGCTATGAACACGGTAACAACTTTTTTGCTTCAAGTACAGAAATGCGGCAAAGTCACGCCAGCTCGCTTTCCAGCTGCTGCCGAGCCGTTGGTCGCCCCACCGCCGGCGTCGCCAGTGGCCAGCCAGCCTGACGCGAGCAAAGCCTTTGGCATTACTTCACCCATCGCCAGCGGACTACCGCCGGCTGCCGAGCCAGTGCGCGTAACCCCCACTATTGCGTCTCCAGCACCAGCGCCAGTCTCCACACCTCAGAAGATAGTTCCAACACCCATCAAGGTACCAGCGCAGGCCGCCGTTAAAATTACACCTAACACTCCTACATTAAAACAAACGACTTACCAGACAAAGACAGTAGTGAAGTCACCAGCAACAGCGACGGCTGGCTCCTCGCAGCAGATCAAGGTGGCCGCAGTGACGCCGCAGGGGGTCACCAGGATCGTGAGCGGCGTCGGGACTCAGGGCTCGGTGCGCGTCTCCACATCGCAATCCAACGCACAGATCGTGTTGACCTCGGCGACTGCGGGCGGTGGCTCCACACCGCGCTTCGTGCAAGTGAAGACTGGCTCGAGCGGCGCCATGCCAGTCAAGCTCAGTGCAGGCAACATGCCTGTCAAACTCGCCGGAAATACCTTAAAAATAGGCACTGCGAACCTCCAGGGCAAAATTACGAACAGCGTACAGAAGGTCGGGCAAGTGAGCGGCACTAACATGCCGTTAAAACTCGGCGCAGGTAATGTCAAAATCGGTACAAGTAATGTTCTTGTCAAGACAGCAGGCGGAGTCCCCATCCAGGCTGGTGTCAACCTACAGACTAAAGTGGCAGCGGGCGTGCCTGTGAAACTAGGCGCGGGCAACCTGCCCGTCATAGCGAGCAGCGGCGGTGCGATACAGATCGCAGGCAGCGCGCTCGGCGGCCAGCAGGTGAAGACGCCGGTGTACAAGATCGTGACCGCCAAGTCTAGCGACCAAACTGCGACGTCCACCACTAGCGCGGTGGCCGGCGGCGCAACCGTGCTGCGGCAAGCTGGCGGTAACGCCGGCATACCCGTCATCATCAAGAAGACGCCTGGCTCCAACGCGCAGTCTAGCAACCCACCCCAGTACGTCACTCTGGTGAAAACGTCTACTGGTATGACTGTGGCGACCATGCCTAAAGTGGCGATGATGCAGAACCGAGCGACGGCGCCGTCGTCCGCGCAGGCGCAGAGCATCGCACCTGGCGCCACCATCGTCAAGCTGGTGTCGACGAACACTGTCGGAGGCAACAAGATCATTACGCTGCCGTCCAACATGCTTCAGCTGGGTAAGTCCGGCGTGGGCGGCAAGCAGACTATCGTCATCACCAAGTCGTCGAGCCAGGCGGCGCAGTCCAACCAGCAGCAGTGAGCGTGAGCGGCGCTCCGCTGAACTGACGAGTATTCTCAGAGTGCCCTTAGCTAGCCGTGAGCGGAGTGAGCGGCGTGAGCGGAGCGGTGCGGCCGCGGGGCGCCGGTACTGCCAGTGTGTGACTGATGAGCATGCGGAGGTGTCTCTAGATTGTAAATTTCAATATTAAAAACACTGAGTGAGTTTCTCGGACTACCGTATATTCTAAATCATATTGAATATAGTATATGAGTCTTTTATATGTTAAATGGGTCTGTGTAGAAAATGTCCTCATAGAGTTTTTACTAAAAATATTTTATTTACTCTTATAAATTAATAATATTAATGTATGTGACTATGCACCAATTCCTAGACTATTTCTGATCTGTGCCCGTACACTAGTAGACTATGGATGAAGTACCATGAGTTCTCAATCAGGTTTTCATGGGCCCAATAGGAATTTACACTTAAGTGCCTGTTGTGCAGTTTTTGTGCTTAGATGTTGTACCGGACAAGGTGTTTGTGAAGTAGTTATTTTATGGAGACCTATGTCACATTAATAATATACAGAATAATTCATGTTATATTTTAAGACTTAAGTTTTAATACTTGTATTAGATTATTTTTGTATGTTATTGGATTTTGTTATACAACTATGTTTATTCAAATTATTTTCTAAAAATTCATGCTGGATTTGTTGTGTAAAATAATTATCCAGTACATTGGTTTATCTGAGAGCTACATGATTATAATAAACTGGACATGGCAAGTACAAGACATTAAATTTTGGTTTAATGATAACTGTCTTCCGCTTTATTAAGTTTCCAAAGAATTCTCCCTCAATTTATAAATGATTTCGGACACATTGTGTGTATGTAGCATGCTAGAAGATAATATAAATTTATATTATATCATTATTCCCCTGCTTTTAATGGCTGCAAACTTTAAATTGCATATTGTTCACAAAGTGAATGGTTATTTCGATGCGGCCATTAGGAACATGGCGAGACTTGTTTCTTAGTTTTAGTTAAATCACAACATAGTATGCACTATTTAAGTTTTTTTTACATGACCAGCTGTTGATTTGAATGGCATTTTCGTTGACATGAAGTGTTGGATCAATGGTGTATCTTTATGTACTTTCAATTCGCAAGTGCCGAGGCTATTTTCAGTATTTGAGACACCCTATTGATCTGCAGAAGACGGCTAATGATCTAAAATGCCTGTCCGACAGTGACACGCGGTGCAATTGTGCCTGGATGTAGAGTGGGGAATTCTCGACGTGTTCACGACTTTGGCACCTCCATTTAAACTATGACAATTTTCGTTAATAATGCTATCAATAACTGTTCCGAAAATAATATTATAGAATAAAAATGCAGAATGTTGTTTTGGCGCGAATTCGTTCCTAATCAAAGGGCTTTTACTACAGTTGTGACAAATTGCATGAGAATATTTTTTTTAATTGTGTTAAATATTATAATTTAACTGTTGATCTCGTGGTAAGAATGATGTTCTGCGTTTTTATATATTTTAGTGTAAGTGTCGTAGGTGTACGTACGTAGAATAATCATAAAATAATAAGGTAAGCGAGGTATGGAATGTAAATATCATTAAGTAGATAAATTTAATGTTATAGTTTGTTCATATTATGTTCATTTGCTTGAATAAACGATTTGGATAAGCGCAACTTTCATTTCCAAACCACTGGTGTCGATAACGGTATTGCGTAATTACAAATACACCAATTGCAAATACGTTATTATCTTTTGTTTAGTCAAGGGAATCCAAGTAGGTCATACAAAATAAGAAATCTCAGAAATAGACATTTTAATTTCTAGGAATTGAACCTGGGACCTGGAGTGCCCTGATGCGATCATGCGACTGACACGTCACGAATGAACCGTGGTGGCACTCGTACATTACACAAAGACTATCATGTTACTGCAAATCGATCGTTCAATGTAGTAGGTACAATATTTCTCAATAGTAAGAAATTATAATTATGGCGAAATTTTGAAATAATATTTTTCAGCGCCATCTATGAAAAGTATTTAGTACTAAAACTAGCTTGGTGTCGTAAATTCATTAACTAGCTTAGTGTGTCAAATCAGAACTAGGTGTATTAGTCTGCAATACACTTAATAAACAACAGTATTGCCGAACAAACTTTGCTTAGCTGTAATAAAATAACCAAATAAAATTGTGACTCGTTAATTTTATTTTATCTTCAATTTTCACCATTTTGTTTTAATCTCTTTTTCCCTTGTACCTGGTATTGATACAAGATGTCGCTACTAGTATCTGAGAACATGCAAGATTCATTATATTTTATTTGATTTTTCACTACGAAAAAGAAAATACAAACTAGTTTTATTTATTTGATTTTTATAGGAATCTCTAAAGAATTAATATATGCCATTGATATATCGAAACATGGAAGTAAAATTGTTTGTTTGTTTATAAGA
This sequence comes from Hoplodrina blanda, assembly GCA_949316365.1. Taxonomy (NCBI): domain Eukaryota; kingdom Metazoa; phylum Arthropoda; class Insecta; order Lepidoptera; family Noctuidae; genus Hoplodrina; species Hoplodrina blanda. Next base: position 308,363 of record OX438564.1, on the reverse strand, counting down.
GCACATAAAAGGTAATCTCTGGAAGTAGGTAAGTACCTACTCACTGATTCGATTACAATTACATTGATTAAAAAATACTTTCATTGATAGCTATTTACACCAATCCGTGTGTGAATATTTCCAGATTCTGGTCAAAACATGAAACAGAACTGGCGCATCAAACAATATAAAAATAAGAATAATTTATTAGTTCATTGTTACAAAACAAAATATAACATATTGAAAATTATATTATTATAATATGTAGGTACATTATAATTGACTTACAACATTCTTACCCCATGAATAATAAATAGTACCTACCTAGTGCTTAATTGAGAAGGTGGACATGTTGGTGTTACTAAGGTTATTTATTAGTAATTTGGTTCAGTAGATATTATTCTTATTTGTTTGGTGTATCCACTTAGAATTAATGATAGTGAGGGTACTAATGTATAGCACAGTAGGTAGGTCTTAAGTATCTAATTGTGTTTGTGCTTGTGCAATTTGGAACTTGCAGTACCTTTTTGTAACTAGACATATACTTATACACTATGTAACAAAAACCCTGTCAGATCAGTGTTGCCGTTGATCAGTTTTTATGTTTTATTTTAATTTAATTACTTCTTCTTTCTTCTTTATAATCTCAAATCCATTAAATGGTTACGTATATCTGTACGCAGTACGATGCCGAATAATACCCTTAAGGATCGGACAGGGTTTTTGTTACAGGCTGTAATTATCAATAAACCCAGAATATTTTTACCGTACCTAGTTAGAAAAGTCTCCTAGTGCTTTGAACTTGTGACTAACTTTCAAAGTTTACCGGATACCTTGGTAAGTTGATGGCAAGTGTGACATGCCGCCGTATCAGTGCTAAAGGACGCGCGGTGGACATCTGACACTGCTCGAGCACTCGGCACAAAGTTGCGGTTGTTGCGAAGAATTATTGTTGAGACAAGTATAGTTGAAGTGGGGCCGTTTAAAAATGTAAGGAGTCCGCAGGTGCTGCACTGCACGGCTGTCTGGGTGGCTTGTTATTGTCTCGTTTGTGTAGTTGTTGAGAGGTCACAGGTTGGATCCACTTAGGTTAAAGTTGCTGCTAGTAAAGTGCTGTAATAAAAGTCTACGAACCTTTGGTTGGAAGTGCCAAGCCAAGTACAAACCACAGTCGTTGCGCAAGTTGTACGTTTTGCCGTGACATAAGAAAACGTTTTCTGAAGTGAAAGCCCAAATGTTTCGAACGTCGCTCATTCCTTTATTCGATACAATACAACCCATTCAAGAGTCTGAATCAGATTCCTATCTCAGTGCAACATATTTGGAGGGTTAAGGGACTTGTGATTTCATTTCTGTTCCTCTATATATATTTATTTTTTCTGTAGTTGGAACGTTGTGGTTGTGATGGCCTAGTAGTTATGGCGCCTGTCTGTGTCCTGCCTGTCATTGGGTGGCAGGTTCGATACCAAGCAAGCATCAAAGTGACTTTTTCAATTCATATGTACGTTTTTAAGATTACCTACAATAGAATAAAGCTAAAAAGTTTTTGTGTTTATTTGTTTGTTTAAACATGCTAACCTCCGGAACTTCCAGTCGGATTAGAAACATGTTTTTTTTGTATAAGTATGTAAGCCAGATGCGTGCAAGGATTAGTTCTAGTATAGGCCATATAAAATCACGCTTCGACCCACGATAGCGGAGTAGTAACCGAGGACATAACTGAACCTGCGTGGAAAACATCCACGCGTACGAAGTCGAGGGCAGAAGCTAGTGATTGTCTGCCAATAGTGCCAATCCGCCTTGAGCAAGCGTGGTGATCAATGCTCATGCCGTCTCTGTATGAAAAGAGCCCTTTGCCCTGCAGCGAGACAATACTAGGTTGGTATTATGTCGTTGTCCACGGCCGCACGTAGGGGGACTGCGAGTTATTAACTCGTCCGGTGTCGCAGTGTCGAGCCAGCACAATACAATGACGTCAGACGTCAGCTGTTGCGAGCCACACTGCAGTACACTCCGCTGTCGGCTCACTTAACTGTTATTGTGCGATGTTTTAGCGCGTATTGTATAGAAGCTGGGTTATCTTAGTAGGTATGAGAATAGTTACGGTAACACGAACTTGACTCTGTTTTAGATGCATTTCTTAATTTCATATCCTTGATTGCATTCCACAATGTTTACAATTAAGTCATTAGGTTAGTTGAGGAAAGATGGCATAAAAGCACCTATAAAAGAGAAATTAGGGGCACTTACCTACTGATATTACAATATTGACCTCTGGTAGTTTAATTGGACAGAAAAAAACTTTACCTAGAATGTGATGCTTTAAGATAGATCTGAGTACCTAACTAAGCGAACATCTCAAACTGTTGGTCGTTCGTAGAAGAGTTTTATTGAACTGTGTTGCCGATAAAAAAACTGCATGCACATTTATCTACCTACGGCCGTTTAGGATTTTAACAAACTGACCAGCCGGTCCATTCTGAAAAAATCTCCCTTAAGTAGTGACTATAGGTGAAGTGAGTTTGTGGTGCGCTGTCGACCTGAGCATCAGGTGGGATCACAGCTCAAAGCACACTTCACCAAAATTCCAAAAGGTTTTTTTACGAAATATTCCGTAGCCGATTTGGCATAAGTTTAATTTAAAAAAAGTCGTTAATAGACGTTTAACAATGACGTTATTCAGTTGCTGTCAAACTTGTCATTGACCGGCCATTCTACACGCGACATGGGACGATTCAGTGTTATGTCAAAAGCGAGTGCTCCGCTGACGATCGCTTTTAGAATTAATCACTGGGACGTGACCCTGTCTGGACGGGCTTTAGTTTCAGTTAAGAGAGAATCTGAGACAGCATTATCTAGCTCAAATTCTAATAACTACGAAAATAGTTGCGAAATTGACTGCTCGCTTTATATAGGTTCTCCTACTATAATTTTGATAAAAGTCATACCTACTTATTTCTATTAATTTTAGATCGTCGGCTGCAGGCATGACCTACTTGCCGTGGTTTGAATATTTTACCTCACAAATATTTTTTTCAATTTGCCTGATTTAATTAAAAGTAGGCTAATAGGCTTTCAAAAGTCATAAGTTATTCTTAGTCGCAAAAACAATTCCGACGCGTGAGTTGTCAGCGTTGCCACACATCTCGTCACTGCCAGTGCCATCCCTCCCCCCCCCTCTCCCGCCTCATCGTATGAACGTCGCAATCAGTCGCCGCGGCTCGATGATAGATTTAAAACCTAATCATATTGGAAAATGATTTGAATTACGTCTCATTTGGGACGTGACGATGAAATACGTAGACCACGTAACTGGCTTATTGCAAGCTGTTATAGTGTCCATGTATCTACCTACTTGGCCATACTTACCGCCTTCATCTATCTGGCAAAGTTCAGGCATTTTTAGGACTATATTCTTCTGGTTTTTTTTTTATACTTTCTTTACCAACATGACAATCAAAATTATTAATTGAAAATAATAATATTTATTTTATTCGTAATAAAAACTTACAATAATTTTAATAAATAGATTTATAAAACAATTTATCTTAAGTCTAGGTAAAAAAGTAATTTATAATGCGGCAGTAAATGGTCCATTTTTTGTGAACAAAAATGTTTCAATTTTATGTTGAGAATATTTAAAGAAATCTTTTTCTAATCATGTCGCTAGTGTGGAGCAAAACTTATTTCTTACTAAAACTCCTCAATGTCGGGAAGTTCCAGAAAGCTACTGAAAGTTAAATTAATTTATACTTGCTTGGAGGACAAAGATTTTAACTTCTTCCGCGCAACATGTAGGTCTTTTGACTTGTGCACTGGTGTGTTGGAGCCCAATTTAGAAAAGCTTAACCCAGCATGGCATGAAATACACAGATCGAGTGACTGTTAGAAGCGAGGTATTTTATTATCCTATAGTAATCCTAAAGCTAGTCAGGGTAGTCTAGTGCGCGGTCAGCCGAGCAGGCCGCACGTGATGACTCCGAGGCAGCTCCTGCTGGTCGGCTTGTCGTCGGGCTTCGAGGCCACCACTCGCTTCTTCTTCTTCTTACCGTTGGCGTCGTAGCGTTTCTCTTCCTGGAAAATTAGAAAATATTTTCATGCTGTGTAAATAATGTAGAATTATGATTAGAAGGATTTGGTAAAGGCTGAGATGATAGCTCAAGGACTGTTTATTAGTGTGCCCTTGTTTTTGAAATAAAATGCTTTTAAGATATATTATGAGCTAGGTACCCTAGTGTTTTTGTAAAACAATTTACAAAACTTTGAAATCGTAGATTCCTTCCTTTAGAGAAAAGATAGTACTGAAGATACGAATAGACAATTTGAAACAACTAATCAAGCTAAAACAGGCGTCGGGCGTCTTATCGCTCACTCATTGTGCTTCGTTCACTCGCGAATGAACGATATTTGTCAATAGTCTTTATTGTGTAGGTCCTGTTGTACTGTTTCACTCCGCTTTCAGAGGTACAGACAGTAAATTGTATTTTATCTGATACAATCTTGACGGAGATGATTCACGAGAATTCTATTTCTACCTTCCTACCTTCGTATTGTTAATTGACTTTAGAATGGTATTTTTTATCAGATTAAAAAATCAAATCAAAATTCTGAATGAAAATACTTTGTGAATAAGAATAATTGAATTGTTGCATTTATCCGAGCACAGCGAGTGGGGCATGCCTTTCAAGACAAGTGTATGGTAGTCCGTAATATAGCCATTATAGCAGCACGTCGCTCTCCATTATAGCCCGCGACACTGCGCCGATACACCGAACTGTACTCGATATCCGAAAGCAAAACTTTGTCGTATTGCGCACATAACAATATGGAGATGTGATCCATTTTTATGAGTGTTGCGAGTTAGCAGAATTTTTCTATTTATTTGTATAAGATTATACGCCTTTATATTTGAATGAAGAGGAAGGAATAAACTGAACTTTGAACCGATTTGAGAAGAAGTTTGGTCTCTTGTCTAGTGTCTTGTGAGTCCTAATAGACCTAACTTGAAAATAATGTTGACTAAACTTTGCTTTGCTCTTTCTTTCCCTTTTTTGGCATTTTCCAAGTCATCCTGGGAGGTCGTCGGCTGCTAACAAACCGAACTTCTTTTCTTTTTTAGAACGTTTGGCTATTTTGAACAAGTGCATCTACGGTTGTCTTAAGTTTGGACACTGATTGACACAAAAGATTTTCGCGATTCGTCCTTATTTATTTAAGTACCCAACGGCGATACATTATAATACCTACGTTAGAATAGTGTATAACAGTATTGTATCTTCGGTCGAAAGCTCGCTGATTCGAAACCCTACCTATGTATTAAACTAATTGCTTTAATGGCGAAGGTAATCTAATTCTGCTCCTAGTATTAGAGTAGTCGCAGATAGCGGAATACACGTAGGTGATGGTTATCTATCGTGTTTACAATCATGTATTAACATGTACCATAGCATGATGCATGAGCATTTATTATAGGGAGACTACACCAGTCATTGAAGTTCATTATGTGCTCTCATCTCATGTTCTGTCATGTTAATATGAAAAGTTCACACTGATATTCTTCTGATCCTGTGGGGAACTAACCCCACCCAGTCAACCTGGCTGACACTCTACAATCCTTCTTATAATGTAATGTGTGTAATAGTTACCTCAACGATCTCTCCGATCTTGTACTTGACGAGCATGTAGTGTGCGTCGGACGAGTGGCACGCCTCGTCGAAGGCCTTCGTGCAGTCCTTGCCAGCTTCCTCTAGAATGCTGTCATAGCCGCCTGGATGCTGGAATATTTAACAAATTCGTTGGTGGAAAACAGTGATGTCTGCCTGACAATATTGTTTCTTTTGATTTATAACAAAGCTATGCTCAGTGTCGAAGGAAAATAACTCTTCTCTTGGTAGAAACCTTGTCTGTCTATGACATAAAAACTGAGGAGTAGCCGATTGTCGGAATAAACACTTATAATACAATATAATGGTTAATACGGAGGAATGGGAATTTCTGATTGAGACTTATATATCTCTAAAGAGATTTAAGACTTTGCTTGGCGACCACGGCGCCTGCTTACCTCGTCGATGTACTTGGTGCAGTCATACACGGTGTCCTTGTACACGATCCACAGCGGCTGGCCGTTGCTGCCGTCGCGGGTGGCCACCTCCGCGAATGTGTACCGCTTCACTTCGCTCATAGTTGAGTCTCTGTGGTTCACACCGGTTTGTCACTTTAAGATTTACATAAGGATTTAAATACCCAGCCTGTCCATATTCTCACCACGGCATGAGCTATTTTCATATATCTCGTGCCGGCAGGAGACAAAATGATCAGAAGTACTTACCTAGTCCCAATAATTTTCTGAGTAACCTTTATTTCAAAGTTTTCCTAATCGATTAATACTAATAATGCATCAATCACGCCCATGTATATGTATAAAGATAAGCAGCTCAGACATGTACTTACATACATTACTTTTAAAAGTAGTGTACAAACACAAAAATACTAACATTTTATAACCATTGGCGCCTGTGAGATATAAATCGTTATTCAATTAGAATTTAGCTCCGTAATCGAAATAAAAAGATTACAATAAATCAATTAAATAATTGACAGTCAAATGGATGATTAGATTGAATCAAGATCGTACCTATAAAAATTTTAAGCAGAAATTGTTTCATACATAATTTATTACACATCGTATCTTGATAAGTACTTACTTACAATATAACAAAACCCGGATTTTTATTAAATGCCACTCATAATAACAAGTACTACGGTCGTTTTAATAATACTCCTCCCTCACTTGAGATTTCCTATTTGGATGATGGTTCGACGTGTCCTTTTGAATTCTATATGCGCTTGAGTGATTTCTTAATTAAGGTAATGTTAATAATTCCGCCCATATATTAATAGCTGTTTTTGGAATTTTGCTCCCACGCACATTGATCATGTCATCTTAGGCTCTAGACAGACGGACTGCATTTCAACTGCAATCCAACTGCAAATTTGCAGTTCGGATGCAGTTTGAATGCAGTTGACACGACTGCAATAGAACTGCAAACCAACCGTGCGGTCCAATTGCAGTCGGCGTGCAGTCGTGTGAACTGCACACCGACTGCAATCGAACTGCATCCGAACTGCACCATACCCACCCGTCCGCACTACTTTAACGCTCCGCCCCCGCTCAGTTCGGATGCAGTTCGATTGCAGTCGGTGTGCAGTTCACACGACTGCACGCCGACTGCAATTGGACCGCACGGTTGGTTTGCAGTTCTATTGCAGTCGTGTCAACTGCATTCAAACTGCATTCAAACTGCATCCGAACTGCAAATTTGCAGTTGGATTGCAGTTGAAATGCAGTCCGTCTGTCTAGAGCCTTAGATAGGTTTTATCTCAAGTTATCAGTTTTACTATAAGATGCCAAGATGTTGGAAGTAAGCAAAATAAACAATTTAGTAGGTACTCGTACACTGCAGGAGCTCGATATCTTTAGGTGTTATCAACCAAATATGTAATAAGTCTCAGTATCATTGTGTTACGTTTATATCTGTGATTGCATGACGCAGACCAATTAGGCAATTATTATTATTATACCTACTATTTCCGCTATTATTACATTGATTCATTGCCATTCAGTTTTTTTAACCGACCGCGGTGGATCCTAAAAGAAGGGTTATGTTTTTGGTTGATAGTTGGTACCTATGTGTGATTAAACGAGTGAATGGTCTAAGAAATAAAGTATCGTTCACACGCTCAGTGTATCTTTTTGTATGTTTCTTTGAGACAATAAACTATTATTATTATTACTAACTTCATAGATTTAATAAAAGCACCGCGGTTGTCCGCCGCCATTAACAGAGGTATTTTTAGTTAAATGCTCATGTGGGGAGAGACGATTATTTCTAAGTTACACTTAAAATCTGTCGATGGTATAAAATCTGAGAGAGGACTATTATCAATAATCTACTATTTTTCATGGTTTATTTTATTATAAAGAAACTTATGCTAACAATGCATTTTTTTTGCCAGTTATATGTTTCACGCAAAATCATTAATGTTAATGAAAAAATAATGTTCTTTTTTAATCTTTCCAAACGTTTGTGCAACGTCGTCACGTTTTTACACGACTGCCCCAAGAAAAAGGATTGTTATATTAAAAGGCATTAGCACGATCCAGGAAGACGATGCAATTTACTTATATTTCTTAATGCCACAACCCATTTTCATAGCGAACGACACACAAATTAAGACTTTTATTATTTTGGAGTTACTTAGAAGTTAGCGGTCATTGTCGTCAGACAGGATTTATCTATTACTAATATTATAAAGAGGAAAGCTTTGATTGCTTGGTTGTTTGAAATGAATAGGATCCGAAACTACTGACAAACCGATTTGAAAAATTCTTTCACTGTTGGGAAGATACACTATCCCCGGGTGACATAGGCTATATTAAATTTTCAAAAAAGTTAGGGATCCGTATGGAAAATCACGCGAACGAAGTCGCGGGGAGAGTGCTAGTCTTAAAAATAAACAAGCTTCTCAAATACAATTATTAACTGGAGTTATTTGGCAAATAAAATAATAATGTGAGAATGTTCATAAAATTGCACAAATATATATGTATAAATTGTGCACCGCACTCGCTGACCTACCCGTGATAAAATTTTAATTTTGACTATTTAATTTGTATTATTTTGTAATTCTAAATTAAACCAGGAAATAAGATGCAGGTAGGTAGTGTAAGATGTACTTACATGTGAGCACGTCTGGCGGCCGGCGACTCTGCGTGATAACTATCGATAAGCAGATAGTTTCGGCAATGATACGCTATCAGCTATCAGCGGCCGCCAGATGCGCGCCGATACGCGCTGACGTCATAATGCATGCCTTCCAATTAATTGATTGATCGCACACCGCGCTCTGCACGTCTCGCCAGTGCACAAAGCTCTACATACATAGATAAAGCAATATTTATTGCACATCATAACAAATTACACGTAAATATAATTTGAAACAAATGTTTGTATGGCCCACAGATAGTTTTATGAGTTTATAATTATGTTTATAAACGCGCCCCTGATACAGGACCAATTCCTAGAGTGGGGCAACTCAAAAAAAATCCAGATCTACTTTAAATATGATTCAAGTTGTGAGTAAGAGTACTTAGGTTTCTGTTAAATTATAAATATTACGCCAACGGAAGACATTTTTGATAGCCTGCTGTGTATCTGGAGCGTAAAGATGCATTAAACAACATCGACACACATTAATAATTTAATAGAAAGGTATTTTTTTTTCTTTATGTCCGTATAACATCGTCTTGGAGTACCTAGTCTGTAAGATGTTATGCTTACTTATTGTTATGTATAAATCAATTTCCTGAACCCTGTTCCTGAAATTGGTAAACTGTCTGTCGGAGTGGCCGCCAAGTCTTTAAAAGCATGCAATGGATTTTAGTACAGCCTTTTTGATTTATTCCAGAAATCCCCACCAGTAGGGATTGTATATTAGTTTTTGATTTAAATATAGAACAGAAATCTGGATGAGGTCAGGATACCACATCCAGACCAAACATTTAACATAAAAAATGTCAGTAGACAGCACGTCACGACTCACGATAGCAGTTCTCTATTGAAGATTAGGTTGTCAGATATTATTATTTTGGTTTATTAGTGTCTGCATGGTTGACTGTCTAGTTAGTTTTCGCAAACGCGATTGTAGAATTGACGTGTGGTCCCACTTTCTGTATACAGGTCGGGCAGTGTAATTGGATTTTAAAATTCAGTAACAACCCGGAGACTGGACTATTGCTTGGTTGGTGGGTAAACTCCTTTTACCTACATGGATTTAAACATTGCTCCCCCTTGCCCCCTACTTCTGCCCCTTCATGGGAAAACGTTCAATGTTTTGTTTTTGTTATGAATATCTAACAGTTGATTGCAATAAGCTAGAGGGAACAAGAATCCTGCGCGGGCGCACATCTACGTAACACCATGAGAGCAGTCCGTTGACCGTGTCTATTATGTAAGCACTCTTATATGTTCTCACGGCCATTATACTATCTGTAATTACAGATAGTATTAGCATGATCACGCGCACGTATGTTAGATATCGTTTATTGACTATATTCACCCACTCACCAGTGCAAAGATTACACCTATAATCTTAAAATAGCGGCAATTTGTTATCGTTTATTACCGTTGTTACTCATGTTATACTCATTGTTTTAATGGCCGCGCACTCGGGCCGCTCACACCACAATAGTCATATAAGTGGCTTTCCTAGTAGTGCCAGTACTTATCGAAGTATTGTCATACTTAGCTGCCTCATTGGACTTGTGGTTGTCAGCGCTACTGCTGAGCGTGAGGTCCTGGGTTCGATTCCCAAGTTGAGCTAAGTGGTTTTGGGTTTCTCCATTAGAATCGCCGTCCCATCGCACTATAATATATCCTGCATGCTTCTTGGCTAGTCTCCATTGAGATTGGCCGCCTTGACCAAATTTCGGTCAAGGCGGCCAATGAAAAGAAAAAAAGATTTTTTTTATTTACAATTATAAATCAGTTTATTTATTTAAAAAGGAGAATATCGTAACTTCTTAGCGACAAACGTTCGGTCTAGCTGTGGACAATACTGGGAAGGCCATGTATAACGCATCGAGACAAAGAAGAAGTGCTGCCATCCCTGACATCGGCAAAGGAAAACATCCAGAGAAAACCTGGATCCAAATAATTAATATGAGTCTGAAATCGCCATTCCGCTTTGAGCAAGCGTGGTGATCAATGCTCGTGCCTTCTATGTATGAGAAGTCTTTGCCCAGCATTGGGACAATAATAGGCTGGTATCATTAGTATATGATATTAGAATTGTTCAAATAAAACTCAATATTTGCAGTGTTAACTAAGTTTATTTGTCCTCTTTTCTAATCATTAGTACTTAATAGCACCTTAAACCTTTCCAATTTAAAACTAAAACAGGGCTTTGTCCCGATTCTTCTTAAACCAAAGTAACACGGAATTATTCATTTTCAGTCCAGTGGTCGTATTGGTGTCTCTCTCAATGTTAACCTGCACAATAATTAGGTATTACTTAAAAGTACGCAAACTACTCGATTTCTCTCTAATTAGTGATTTAAACATTTGTTTTAACTAGATCATTAGGCGTGAGTGCTTAGACAAGTTTGTTAGAGATATAGAGATGAGGTCAGAACTCACAGAGGCCCAACAGTGAGGAGATCAAGCCACACGTGCGTGTTGTGGCTGGTGACCGAGTTGGTGTACTGACTGATGATGAGGCCCGTGGCGCTGCTGCCGGCACCTGTACATGTATCACAAAATGTAAATGTGTGATGTAGAAATAGTCGTTTGTATTTAGTTTAAAAGAAAATTTTCACATTTAGATGATAATACAATTGTAATAACTTTTATTACAGATCCCAGCCTAATCTAAGTCTTAATTCCTAATACTAATTTGAAACGTTCAAAATTATAGTGACAACTAAGATGTTGAACGTTTTTAATTAGTAGAATTGGCTTTCTGATCAGATGAAAAGTCTGGAAGTAAATTGGTTTAAAATGCACGACTTTCGTTGTTTTAATGACTCAGTTTATTTTTAGTTTCACCTCTCACATGAAAAGCATAAAGAAAACATGTTAGTAGAACTCACCAGCCTCCCCACGATGAACTTCTGGATGAAGACGTCGAACACGGCGGCGGGCATGCCGGCAGCGCGCATGGCGGCGGTCGCGTCCGTGCCACCGTGCTGCAGCAGTACGCCGGGGCCACCCGCGTGCTGTTATGTAAATATGTGAAAAGGCAAAGGTATCATCATCATCACATCAGTCAAATGACGTCCACTACTGGACAAAGGCCTACATAGAGATATAGCCACTTCTAGCCTCAAGACATCAATGATGTCTACTAAAAACAAAACACTCATAGGTATCTCAATGGTGATAGCGTGGCGGCTTACTTCCGACAGTCGACTGCTAAAAATGGCGATAAGATTGAAAAACACGAGAAAGTACAGTAAAATCTTATTTTTGGATACAACACTGCCACTAGTGCTCAATTTCACAATCACCATATTGTTCAACATCAATCAATGCAACTGTGCAAGTTACTGGAAAACTATAAATTACCAGCAAAACCACCTCGGTGCGGTGCAACCCACGCCAACTACAGTCCGCCCACGCTGCGCCTTTCAGCCGTAAATATTAAATGAACTGCATTTTTATATAATATCGCAGAATATGAAAATAATCTTTGCTTATTTATAACATCGAACCTGTAATCCCGTAAGAGTTAGGCATTGGTGTACTCGTTAGTACACCCACATTTCGCCAGTTATGTTTGTTTAAGTCCCATGTAATAGGTAGGAGGCGAGCCTAAATTGCCATCATTATTGTCATCATCATCTTTGGTTATTATTTATTAAATTTCACATATAAACAGCTAACGCTTGATGGAATCACAGTAGCCGTAAAACAACTAACAAAATAATTTAGACATGATCGAAATCATAACCGTCGTTGTAGTATACTACAAGTTTACATAAGTAGTCTGGAGCTACAAGTCGGTGCCACATGTTCATGCACTGGCTCCGACCGTCCCAATCTGATTAGCTTACAGTCGCAACACATTCACAATCCGAGCTCATAGACGCGTTGCTGTAAACGGTTTAATTAGTTCTGGCGTTGTGTTGAACAAAGCCCTTACGAATGGCACGAAGTCGGTGAGGTCCAGCACCAAGCCGTTGTACACCACGTACAGACAGCGGCCGCTCTGCCCGGTGCACTGCCGCACCTCCGCTAGCGTGAAGTTACGTTGTACCTGTAAATACGTATTATACTGTGAACAATGCGCAATGTCTCTGTTTCTTTAGGTGGCGAGATACGTAAGTTCCTATAGCCACTGATTTTAGAGTAAACTTATTATAACTTGCCCTAAAAATGGGTTATAATCTACGCCAGTCTGTTATTAGCACCCATTATCTATGGCCTTTTCTATGTATTACATGCATTAATATTACTAGGTACCGAATAAAAATTTAATTCTATATTTATTTGAGTTTTTTTTCGAACAACTTACAGCTATGTAAGTACAAAAGTAACATTAAGTGAGTCATGAAATTAATGATAGCTTAGTTCCAGTTAAAAACACAGACTTGTTGTGTATTCATAGTGAGAATGTTATTTATGAACCGATCAAGCAGGAATATTGGCGATGCCGCGCGTGTCAGCCGGATTGATGATAGCAGGTCGATCATATTGTTGCATGGGACGCTTACGACGCCTACGAGCCTATTTCTGAATTGGTTTAAATAGAGGTAGACATTCTTTCAAAATAAATCGTGTCAAGTTTAAAAACGTCATGTCATAATTATATAATTTAATATTGTGGTAGAACTAGTCAATTGAAACAGTTGAACAGTTCTCATGTGCTGGCATTACATCCCCGCCCCGTTGAACGTGGTCGCAAGCGCGACTCTTGAACGTGGTCATGGGTTTGTTTCGAATTCGGTTATTAGGGTTACACGGTCATTAGGTTTTATGTCGAATTGTCGACGCATCGGACTATGAGACTTAAGGACGAGAAAGTGCACCTGTGTTTGCACACACACTTATGCATTAAAATATCTACTTGGCTAGTCTCCATTGAAATTGAGATTGACCGCCATAACCAAAATTCGTTTGGAAGAATATATTATGCTTATAATCCGGTAGATTATTTCCCTTCCTACAGCCGTAATTACTTACTACTACAGGTACCTGTTTAGATTTGTCAGGGAACACGTTGAAGTCGTCAATGGACCGCGCGATCGTGCTGGTGAGCTGTCCCACTGTCTGCCCCACGTCGCCGATGAGCTGACTGACCGCGCGTGTCGCGGGGACCTCTGCTACTACTGCAGAGAAGAAGGCGAAACGATGATAAAGTAAATCGATACAGCTTCAAGTAAGTTTGACTTTAAGATTGTAATAATATATCGACATATGATTTTTGAATAATGTTGGACTCACACTCGTCTGCTTTCAATTATTGATCTATAAATGACGACCAACTCTACATGTCGTGTAAGCACCTACGGTACTATTTACTAACCCACAGGACTCATAATAAGATGTCTTCTATTGGTCTAGACTTGTTACAAGTCAATGCGTTTAATATTTATTTATTTATCTGAAGCTACTCACAAGAGACACATTAAAACATCTTGAGCAAAATATAAACTTTATAAGTCACATTATTCTATAATGCATACTCAATTTCAGGTAACCACAATTTACACCTAATCTTTAAAATACCTATATGCTCTAAAAATACGACTAATAAAAAAAAATACCAAAAAATAAACAATTGAAATACCTACTATTGTTAATTCCTAAATTGATACGAATACAATAAAATACGAATATTATTGCTGCAGGTAATATTGCTTAATAACCTACCTACTTGAATGTTGCAATTGTACTACCTACAGATTGCATTATAAATATTATATACCGCGGCACAGCACCAATCCTCTTCACGTTCGTCCGCCGAGTGGGACTCAATCTGCGGCCCCGACATGTCACTTAGCAATATGGAATTATAGTGTAAATCTTCTTGGTTTAGCAGTCATTACGCAGATGAGCGGACACTGAGACAACATACGTACCACGCTTTGTGTAGGTACGTCGTGTTGTCTAATCTGCTCTGTCAACACAATAACATGGTTTACTTGTTGTAACTAATCTATTGTAGTACACCGCTTGTGTACGTGCGTGTGTGTGTGCAGTGTCTTGACCAACTATCTACTAATAATCATGGTATTTCGCTACAATACACCTACGTTATCTCTGACTGTCTGTTTCCAAAAAAGTTGCCTATTTAATGTCGCTGATTGAGTTTTTAGAAGACTCTGTAAGCATAACCATGGCTCGAAAACTTCATGATATTGTCATAGTCGCCCGAAACATAGTGATTGGATGAGGACGTTTGTCGTTAGGTAAGTGTGTCCTTTAGCGGGATTATTATTGAGACAAATCGGTTCAAGCCATGGAACCCACCAATTGTACACTATTTTATAATCAAAATGAAATAAATATTTTCTTTTGAAATAACTGAAGAATGCAAAGTAAAACATTAATAAACAAAGCTAATTAAAATTATTCATGCATCTAACTATGAAACTAATTTTCATAAGAAAATATCAGAGATTTTTGCTTTTGACTTTGCAACAGCCAATTTATTACTTTTTACTAGATTCCTCGGGAATTCACTGAAATTCCATAAAGAGAACTTTAAATGTGAGCACAAAATGTTAAAATAAACATGGAATATTAATTTGACTGACAATTTGATTGACAATTAATATTGCAATAAAAGACATTAATTTTTACAATCCCCGCGCCCTAAGCAAATAGTATGACAATCCTCTCTTGCAAATTGAATTCCCCCCTATATCTGTTGATGGGCGCGCACCCTCTGAGCGACAATGGTCCACACAATGATGGCTCCGGCGTCCAGCCCTTATATACCGTCCAGCAGTAACCAAATAAAGTATTTAATCGTTTGCCCACAACTGAGTCAATTGCGTTTAACTGCCCGCTCTGAGCCAGCTAGCGAACAGGGCTGCCGACAGAACAATATTAATAAAAATCATGTTACAATTCATTGGTAAATAAGCACATTTTGTGAAGACTTTAAAAAAATAAAAGAAAACTATTATTAAAAAAATCAGGCTGAAGTAGCATTGCTATTCATGTACTAATTTTATTCAGCTTACAAAATACTACATTCAACAATTTTCAATTTCCATTAAGTAGATAAGACACGCGATAAAGTGGTAATTTCGTGTGCGCCCGTTCTTAAACTTTATTATCTCCTCCGCGGTACATAATGTATTGCTACTTGGTGTTTATTTTTTGTTAGTTTTTCTCGAGAATGGTTGTTGGGTGCTAGATGTCAGCCCTGAGTGTCGCGTAAACCAAAAGCGAAACAATCATAAAGTAAAGTGAAGTGCCGGCGGTGAGTGACGACAGTTTGTGACGATGTACGGACTTTATGTTTACTACTCATTGCCGCGGGTTTGTCTGTAGTGTTATTGTTATAACGGGTATAAAAAGTATACTTAACGAAGCGTAGAGTGTTCTTCCTATCATTGCGATATTTTTTTGTTCTGTGCTACACCTGCGGCCCTTTTGGTTACGGAAATATTGAAAGTCAAAGTTTTAAATATTCTAACTAAACTTCAAATACCTCCGCAACCCCTTTACTGTTGCATACTCGCATAACGTACAATGTTTTGCGTATTGCACATTGCATGCTACCATAAAAACTAAGCTTCACACCAATAATAAAAGTCGTTTCCCAGCAATGATTTTTCCTGGATGTTATGTCATAGGTCTAACTTCTTATTAAATCCCATATTTGTTAGACACACACAAACAATTATAGAACACAAGTTTCTTAATTTATAAATTAAAGGCAAATAATATTTTCATGCATAATGTTGTCTACCCGTTTAGAAATAATAATAGCATAATGAGCGCACCTCGTAGCCGTCGGCTACGGCCGCGTAGCGCGCGTAGCACCCAGCTACGAGAACTAGGAATGTTGGCTGTTCACTACGTTCTAGTGTTTATTTCGTTTTACTGTTTCAAATACTTTTCTACGTCGTTTTCTTTATGAAACAATACTTTTGTTCCTCAGTTTTCTATGAAAATTACTCAGTATCTACATTATGTTCTGTAGTTCTAATGCTACCTGTAGGTAATGGTATTTCAACAAACCTTTATGCTGATATATTAACATGTTTACCATAATAAAATGTGTACCTACTATTCAAACAGTTCAGTAATAAAGATTTGTGAAAAAAATGCATACAGAATGCGTGATGAGTGTTGTATATAGTTCCTTAATTGATTGTAACGAATGAAGCAATATTTTTCCAGTACAATAGTCATGAAACAAGCATGGCTGCCCGCCGTGGGATATTAATCAGCTGTTTACGAGCCGTTAACGGTTAGTTGTCGCGACACTAACTACACACTGTTATGTTTTATGAGCGATAACTGAGCCGCTCTCGTGGGGGAGGGCCTGTTAATTTTTTAGTTTACAACATAAAAAAAAGAAAATAAGCATGCGTAACCTTCTCCCAGTGTCCTGGTGGCCGGGTGTAGTAGTAGGTCGTACTCACTTAAATAACATTAAATAAATAAATAAAAATCTTTACTGATACAAATAACATTCAGATTCATCTTAGATGATAAGCTTTATAAATGGGTAGTAGACGCCATGAACCAATTATTTGAAGAAAACCCGCTTAACATTCAATTTACTGTTAAATTAGTTAGTTTGAATAGATTAATAGTTGATCAATTGAGTTGGGAAATAATGACGAAACAGTTCACTATTATTATACAAAATGTATAGATTGAATTGACTTACTTTTTATAAATAACTTATAAAAAGTAAGTCAATTGATTTGTGATGTCAGCTACACAATTGTAACAGGTTGACTGTTCGATTCCACACAATTCTGCCGAGCATTTCCATGGATCTGTTACTGCTCTATAAACTCACGACTTTACATAAATACTATATAATATCGATTGAATGACAACTTTACAACTTACAAACGTATGATCTTTCAAATCTCATCCAAAAGTGAGTGTGAACACCCGCGAACATGAAACAACATCTTGAGACAAGCGCAAGTGTTAGCGACCTTACAATAGACACCCTGCCGGTGGTTTGCTAAACCCGATACATCTGTACAAACATTCACGTGAACTGATATATTTTCAAAGGAGCCACAGCGCTACTAACTCTCTGTGTGCTGTGACTTGTGACCATGCTGGGGGTGTGTGGAGCTGCGGATGTTTCACATTATTTAAATATCCGTGATGTAACAAGATACATCACATAACTGTTATCTACGCATACTTACTACCCGATAAACTAAGTAACTTTGAGCTGAAATATTTCGGAAATGACATTGTGTTTTTGTTGTGAAACTCTTTATGGTAGTGCACAATGCAACGCACACAAAACATTGTACTTTCGGATGCATACAACAGTATAGTGGTCGTGGCAGTAATCAAAGTTTAGTATAATAACATTTAAAATTTGTTTTCGTAAAATAAAAGTGTCAAAAAGTTGGAACTTTCACCTACAATATTTCCGCAACCAGTAGCTTTCCAGGTATGGTCTAGAACAAAATAATGATCGCAATGATGCAAAAACAAGTCACTTGTGGGTTAAGCGAGTTTTTACACCCTGCATGTGGTATATTAATTACGTGTTTATTACCAACTTATGCATTTAGGTGCTGAAATGCCTTTTTTATGAGCAATACTTTGTTTGAGATTCTATATTAGAAAAAAACTTTCTTAAGTATTACAATGAAAGTGCCAACTTCCCTGATAGGTTGTCAATAAGTAAGTGATAGCAACTCTTGCGACCGACGTCGGAGGTATCTTGATTGGAATTCCACAAGTTTTAGCGTTACAAGTCACAGGAGAACACTTCGACTCCTTACGACAGGTGAACCTGATCATTACTTGCATATCATCTGTAAGCTTCGCGTGCTGCGAGCCTGCTATATCTCAATGGAAAGCACCGCAATACATCACTTACCGCTTCAGGGAGCACCTTCATGATATTTCAGGTTATGTGTTCACACATGTTTTCACTTTCTTTCCATGTTTTTTTTTAATTTTCATTAAGTCCTGTTAATGTGTGGATTTGACACCACCAGCTGGAGCTTTTCATATATTTCGGTTTCTGTTTCACGTATATTCCACTGAAATTCAGTGACGTCACAGGGTACGTCACCAGGTTGCTGTCAAAATGGGGAGGAGTTGTGTTCGGGAGTAGCGCGCGTTGGCCCCGCCCCTCGCCCCCGCACCGCGCACCACTATATAAGCCTGCAACCCTCGGAAGGCCGTCAGTCACCAACGCAGCTCACGGCAAGGTGCTCGTCCATCCAGCAGAAAAGTTTACGTCGAGTTCTCACGGTGAGTTCATATTGTAAGCCAACATTATTGTCCATTATTCACGGGTAGGGGGACCAGCCACATGCAACTATTGACGAAAAAAGAGGCACTTTTTGCTGAATTCTCAAAGTCGAATAGTAATTATGTGGCGTTATTAATAATTATTATAAAAATAAATTACAACATTATTAGTTTATTCTAATAAAGTTATTAGAACAGCGGACATAAGAAGTGGGTTACACGTTTATCTAGCCTTAAAAAATAATCCTGTCATACTTTATAATACGAGTATCTTTGTCTCAATAAAGTAAAATAAAAATACATTATTAGACACAATACAACAAGTTAAATTACACAAAAACACAATAAAATAAAACGTTATTTAATATCATCATCATCGTATTAACGTCGTCCACTGCTGGACATAGGCCTCCCTTAAAGATAGCCACAATGACCGGTCCTGTGGTATATTAATTAATATACCTATTGGAAAATATAATTTTAAATCCTTGTTTTATGAATTACTAAAACTGTGTAGGCATTGTTGTATGGGTACCCCGGAGGTATTATTTAGGAAATTAATACAGAGCTACATCGGCCGCTCACTTGAACTACTATCATTTGAACGTTCGTCCGGGGAGCTGTTCACGTTATTATACTAAACGCGGTTCACCCCTTATAACTAAACAATACATGGTTATAATGTTTTCCATTTTAGGAAAGCCTATTTAAAATGCTGCCTTAAAGTACAATTTACATTACTTTAATTACAATTGATGGAAATATCAATCAGTATTAAAACAACATTCAATTAACTCAATCGACCAACTTTGCCTGTCGCAATACATAAACTTTTAATAACCCAAAAATAACGTTTTTTATTGACGTAACTGGTTTTATTTAAAGTTAAAAAAATACAGCAACACAATCTAAAAATTTATTTACTTTAAAACTATTAAGTCTAGTACAAATGTATTTGCCTGCATGTGTTTCAATTCATTCAACACTAATTTCGAAACAATTTCATTTTACGAACCCATGTTTAAAACAAGCTACGAGGGAGCTACGGGAATGCTACGCGTCGTAGCAGGCGCTACGGCGGCGTAGCAACATCTTGCGTATTTACTGAGCCGTACTTACTTCACATTATGTTTTGGAAATTACCTTTCTTTGTTTGAAATGGAGAATATTATACGTGCGTTACGTTCCTTTCATAGAAAACTATAACAGTTAATGTTACTGACAATAACACATTTATAAAACAACTTTACTCAGTCAGTAACGAAACGTACAATATCGCAGAACCTTTTGAGTTTCCCAATTTTTTCTTAGAAATAATTGGATTTGACGTCGGACAGTTTGAATGTTAATTAAAGTCGATACTGTGACGGCTCCCAACTTCGGCGATAATCGATTTAATAAAATGTCATCAATACAGGCCGGTGTTAGCCGGTTATGTCACTGGAGATGACAAGCGGCATTTAAAATTAAAACTTTTAGAACCGAATATGAACTAATATAATTTGTATGTATATACAAGTTAGTATTTTAATAAAAGCTGTTCTCAGTTCGGTAGTTTCTACGTTTTCTCGTTGTTTCTGAGAATTCAGTCGGAACTTTCAGGATATTCATTTTATAGTGAACGACCTAATTTAATAAAGTTATAGTTTGTTTCTCAACAAGAAAATACAATAGTTCACTCACATTTTAACTCTTTAATGAAACCGAGCGCTTCGACATACACATTTCTATTTAATAACCCGCAAATTAATGTCGTCTGATAATTAAATGAGATTTAATCTAATGAAGCTCTGCTAATATAATTATCTCAAATGATGATAACCACGAGATAAGTCTTATCTTTGATAAGCAAATAGGTTCATGTTTCATCTATTGTTCTGAATACGTTATTAGTTTTGTTCACGGTTGAATAGATGTTTAATTATTATTTAAAATGAGATATTTGATTGAAATATTACATTTTATATTTCATAGATGAGTTAAATATGGCGATATCTAGAATCAATATCATCGTCCACCGACGGACGACGCCCACTAACTATATACGTAGTTTTTAAATATGTGTTAGGTTTCTGTCATTACAAACTTAAAATATATCGGAAAACAATGTCTAGAGAGTAGGCATCGTCGTTGGTTACATTATACAGTTTCTGATAAAAATGAGTGAAATCAATTGTATAACTTTATACAATGACAGCGCTGTTCGCTCACCGCTCATCAAATCACATTCATTAATTCAGTAATGTGCTAATTGAGTGAGGAGCATTAACGTTGGCACACCGGCACGGTTGGGCGCGCAATGTTCACAGCTCCGCTGGCATGTGTCACGGAACATAAACAAATGATGACACGTATTCACTTGTTTCAATGCTACCTCTCCCCACACAGGAACCAATGAGTACCGTGCATATTAATACTAACTTTCATATAAGTATTGTTTAATATTTGAGTATACTTCTAATGTATGATCTATCTTTAAAAAATAATTCTTGTGTCTTTAGCTAAAGTCTCATGTTCCGACGGAAACTGATGAGAGACTGGAATTCTTGACTGGAACTTTAAAATAAGAGTAATAATATATCAAAAACTTGTGAAATGATCAACGTCAAATCATTTATTTCAAAAATAAAATATTAAAAAGACACACTACTACATAACTTGTCCACGCTATCACTGTCGCTTTAGTGCAAGTACTTTTAAAATTAAAGATTCTACATTTTATAGTACGACAGAACTAAACCTACAAGTGTTTTACTATTCCAAGAAATGCTAGATAGGTACTTACTGCAACATTTCAATTTATTCAAGACGGCACTCTTACTTTAGAAGACAAACTGAACGGTTCCATTCAACCTACCATCGGGAGCATAAGAAAATAAATTTTGTATTTCTATTTCTAAATCATTCTCGAGTCGTACATAAGCATGTTACACTGACACTTCGTCTGAGATACACTATGATGCCTTAACCATAGAGCTTACCAGTGAAATATGGAAATCATTTTGTGCGTTTGTTTCATATCAAAACTTTAAAAACTGTACTGAATAATATCGTAACGAACCTTTATGTGCTAGAAGCAAAAATATCAAAATATGTCGTGTCGACACGTGGAGGCTTCCTACCTCTCACAGAGGAGGCCTGGGTCCCTGAGAGTGAAACCATTATCAAACCAAGCATGTATGTTGTTAGGGCAGTGACTCTGTATGGTATCGTAAGCGCTACACCCGCACCCGACCGCGTCATTAGTATTAATTGTCCGATGTGTAAAGTATCTTATATCTTCAGGTAACGAAGTTGTGTTCAAAACTAATTGTTCCCAATACGTGTTTAGACAGACTATAAATTGATTTATTTATAAAACAATAATCGCTTGAAAACAGTTATTTTTATTAACGACCTACGTTTACTACCCATTATAATATTAGAAAATTATTGCTTTACGATATTGAAGTATATTAGGCTTCAATATTTCAAGACAAACAACAAGCAATTTATATACTTTTTTAAATAACAATGTATTTATTTGACGGTTAGGTATGTCTATAATGCTAAGTAGATAATAGAAAAGTGATTAAATACAAAAATGAGTACATTTCCACCGTCGGATCGATGCGCGACCTCGGCGACCAACATCCGGCGGCAGGAACCCACGGGTACAACACTCTTTTCATAAGTATTTTGGAATATTGTCGACATAATAATAAGTACTTTCAAAAGTATTATAATTTGTAAATGGATCGCAGGCACGTTTACAGATTTTTCATGAGCCATCATTGACGTGTACTCGTGTAGTGGCACCTAGCACGAGCTCGACTATCAAACGTCTCAGCAAAGCTATTGAAACGCGAGCCAGCGTCACAAGTGTCGGTCTGCCGCGGCGCGCTACATTATTCATTACCTTTTCGTTTTGTATAATCCCGGTTTTAAATCAACACGGCTAAGCCCACCGACGAGTAGTTTGGTGTGTCGCGTGTCTGTGTTCACGTTGTGATTAATTTCGCCGCGGTTCTGATGCAGCTCAGTGAATTCCGCGACATTCGGGAAGTGTCGCTAGATCGTGTTTTGTTTTCACTGTATCCTAGCTTTCGAGGAATACCTGTAGGTGTTAGGTATAAGGATTGTATGGCAAGCTACCAACTAAGCATACATTTCGGCTACACTAATCTTTAGGATTTTAGGAAATATCTATTTATAAGACTTGTAGCGGTGTCTATACTCGCGTTAACCTTTTTTAGATTTTCAGCTTCAAAAGTATCTTGAAATATATTTACCCTCTGCATTTACTTGACTTAATATTATTCATATCCGTTAGGTGCTATCACAATATGCGCAATATACAAAAAGATTGTAAAATATGAGTGCTCAATGTTAGAATATATGTTATGTAGAGAGAACATTTACCTTAGCAGCAGTCTAAGTATAGCTTCAAATAAGATTTAATCAAAATTACTCAAGTTAAATAAAGTTATCGGAACAATTATGAAAGTTTCTGTTCGGATATAAATTGAACGAAGTGTGATTTACGAGTTTCTAAGGAATCAATCAAATTGAGGAACGCTAGGTGCGCGTCACACTGTCACAGACGCTCGGACGTGCGACTCAGACGCACGGACGCACGACTAAGTCGCGGCACCGACACGGCTGCTTAGTTACAATACAGTACGTATTAACAAATTACCGTAGTGACACTTGTTGGGTGATTAAGCGTTTATATCGTGTTTAGTTTCAATAATATGTTTATTGCAACGCAAGAGAAGCAGAGCTAAAACAAAGGTTAATTTCTTAAAAAGATGGACACATAAACAAAAAGGTTTGAAACAAGGCAATAGATTAGTTTCAATACATAGGTATATCATGTTACTATAACAAAATATGAAGCAAATTGTCTTTTTCTCGGGTTTAGATGATAATTATTGAAGTGCATCTAACCGTAAATTATTTGAAAGTGTATCTCCATGGTGCAAAAGATGTAGGAATAACTTGTCGCGCATGTAATGTATTCGTCCGTGAAAACTTTATTCAGCGCACACGTAAAGATAGTTAAACGCTTTGTGAAACAGTTTCTTTTGATAACATTACGTATGTTTGTGCGGGGACCAACCGACACATATTTCGTCGCGCGGGTGAGCAAGCGTCCTTAGCGAGCTCCTGCGTATCAATCAACTCAAAACATTTATTAGACATCAATCAATTGAACAAATTGTGGAACAATTCAATATGATTATGTGCAGTTAATAATACTTTATATAATCGATTATCATTCGTACGATCGTGGCTTAAGTATCGATTTTTCGTGATAGTATGATGGCTAGTCGACGTTACAGGTATATTTGCTTATGCATCTTAAGTGAGAGAGAATATACACATCAAAAGTGTCTAGGGATCAAGATGTATTTGGTAATAATAATATATTGATCCCTAGACACTTTTGATGTGTGTAGTACGATACAATGGGACAATAATAGACGCGTATTATTATTCTTTATAGGAATTTCAAAAAATGACTCACAAAATAAATTCGGTGTCCTTCCAATTCCGTCGGCTAGCGCTTACATCAGACTATAAGCGCCACAACTTGCTTCATAAAGAGACAAAAGATATAAACTGTTCTAGTACGTACTTCAGAATGATAGGCTCGTTAATTAAGCTTCTGTAATAGTATCGTTTAATTAGTTCTTCGTTATCGTTTTAAATTGATCATCCTTTCTTAACTCCAAAAAATTATAGCCTAAACTAAATGAAATCTTATAGTTCTATTAAGTAGATACAGGTAGATTTTACGCTGAACTACCTGAAATATACTGCAACCAGCGGAGCTCAACCTTTTGCAAACTTAAAGAGTTACCTTTTACAAATGGCCGCGACAATAATCAAAAGAATATGACACGTATACAATGCGTACAGTGGACGTATTCAAAAGCGTTACATGGCACTGTAATTTCAGTAATAACATAATGATCAGTGGTACGATTGGCAGGTTAGGTTGAGGCGATATTCAGAAGGGTTATTTCGACACATTAATTATAGTACACCGGACAGCTGAATTAGACAGGTACCATTACTTCTACATGAGTTTATTATATCGGGTATTAGTTTGACATTTACATTACTTAATAATTACCTATGGGTTTTTTTTTCTGAATAATGAAGTAGTTTTTTAAAGATTAATAGTAACTTTGACTGTAATATGTACCTATAACACTAACCTGTGTGTAACTATGCTAGGAATGGAAAAGTGGAAAAGTCAACAGTGGCATAGCTTGCCTTAGACGGTCTCTATATCAAAATTAGTTGCGAGTCCTTCTACCTAACTGCGGCGAAGCCAAAGTAGAAACAAGTTTAAAAAAAGAAACAATTTTTTTTGGAAGTTTAGCCTACAGCCTACGAGTTTGAGTCGGAAAGTGAATAATTTTTGCTTACACGAGATTGGAGCCGCTGTGGTTTGTAGCTATGAAAGGCAACGTAGTGTCTGTGAGACCTCGCTACAGTCGTCTCCTGTTCCATTGCTGTTTGGTAGTTAGAACATTTATAAAATTGAGCACAGATACTATTTCATGATTAGGTCCAAGCTCGCTCCAAGCTTGACGCTAAACATAACTTCAGAGTAATATCAGCTTTATATTCAAATCAAAGTTCTGACGATGCATTTCACACGTTCCTTGATAAACAGGGGCTCGACTGTATGCCATCAACACGTCCGGAGCTGACCGAAACTAACCGAAGTTTAGTAACACTCGCGGATTTCATTACTGATACGTGACTAATTACATAGCAAACACGAGGTGTGTTTATATCGTTGAATGACACGAGAGTGTCCCATCTATGTTTGAGCTATGCTTACAAATTAGGGTCCGTTCACACAGACCGGCTGCTTTTGTCATTTGTCTTATTGACAAAAGCAGTGCACGTGCAAAAATAAACCTTACTACAAATACTAAAAACTCTGTTTTCAACGTGATAAGAATCTGATCTCCTCTCCGAGCCGGTCTGTGTGAACGGACCCTTACTGTATACATCATAGCGGGATACACCGACTGACTTTTTTATGTATATATTGTAAAAAAATATATATATATTTAAGAGAATTATTTAATAAAAATAAAAATTAATATTTGAAGTTGTAAATAGGGAGTATGAAATGTATTCATCAACATTTACATGAGACCCCGGCCGCCCTCCACTACACGAAAAATATTACGCAAACGAGAACACACAACAATACGTACACAATTTAAGAGAACCGCGACGAGTACACTAAACAATACGCACTTTGTAAGGAACACATTATTTTAGACAAAAGGTGACTAACGTCTGGAACACTCCGTTTATAACGCAACCGGCGGTTTATTCGCAAAATTACGTATAGTTTGAACCACGTGGCTATTGTGTGCCAGTCTTTGTTTGCTGTAAACGCGCAATGGATTCGAAACAATTGAAAAACAACGGTGTTTTGGAAGTGACACGTATTATCGCGGTAAAAGGATATATTTTGTGTTTAATTAAACGCGAGTGTTTAGAACAATCTGAGACTATTCATCAACCACAAGTACCTGTTTAGGTAAAGAAGTATGTCGCGACTATGAATAGTAAACAAACATATAAAGCGTCTTCATTATCTTAGCGTAGAACGGGCTCATAGCTTTGTTGTCCTCACTAATTCAGCATTTTATAAAACTTTATTTCAATTAAATCAATTAAATTTTGAGCAGACGTTAAGTATTGTTATAAATATGCAACTACACAATAATATGAGTATCTAAAGCTTCACCGAAGTACAGCACATACACAGACGCGCATGGCTGGAGCGACTACAGCTAACCGGATCAAGTATTGACAGGCGATCGAGACATAATCCTCGCCGCGCCGTGTCCGTGGCTCCTTGCACTGCTGCACTGCTGCACGCTTGGGCTACTAGCGCATTATAGTCAGAGAATTTCTCCGCCGGAGTTAGAATGTATTTCTCTTAAGTTTCTAAATAGAACCATTGATCTATAAGATCTTGGATCATTGAGTTCGGAACTATGTCAAATTCAAATGGACCCAACGGCACCAAGAGGCGTCGCTACCGCCGTATCAGCTGTATCAAAGATACGGGCCCCCCAGCTGCAGGGGCTCCGATCCCAAGCCCGCAGAACTTAGGTATAGGCCCCCCAACGAATGATGCAAAGCCCGTACAAGCAAGCTACACCACTGCACGGCACGTAGGTACATCAATACGTCTGTATTTCAAGGGGTAGGGCTTAAACCTTTAAACCATAGCGACAAATAAGAAGTGACAGCTAATTGACCGGCCGGGGGTTCGAGTCCAAGCAAGTAACGAGGCTCATTTTGAATTTCAGATTAAATGAATTTAATTCATTAATCACTGCTGTTGGTGGGCGTGCCTCTTCTACATTCAGCTGGACGATTTCTTTTTCTTCCATTTTAATTGCTCAATTAACTGAATTGGAATGAAAAGTTCTGCATTTTATCGCGTTATTTGCTATGAGTAGGTCAAAATTATACAATGTATTCAATAAAGTAGGTGCCTTAATGCATCTTTTGTTCGTTCTTCTCCGTAGAGGCCTACCTACGTTTTGGAACTTTCTGACTAACTGACCAACTTCTTGACAATTAAAAAGTGTCTCATAAAAATGGTTTAATTGAAATAAATGCTTTGACTTTGACTTTGTTTAATGATGTTTTCATGTCAACGCGTGGCAGTAGTAACTACCTATAACTACATCGTATAATAAATGCCGAACTTCAAACTAGAGTCATACAAAAGTATCGTATCGTATTCGTAGTTCAGCAAGTGTGCGCGGCGTAGTCTGGTGGTATCGACGGCTCTCGATGGGAACACGGAACAGCACTATCGCTCATTGTCCGCCGCAGCCGCGCATTGTGACTCGCGACACCAGCTAATAGATTTACACGACTTTGCAACTAGCCTCAATGGATGCCTCGCGACTCGGGAACTGAATGCGAGGAAATTTAATTCATTGCTGTTTGTGGCTAACAACGGTGTGGATAGGCGACCACCTGCCTGCCTCTTTCCTGCTTTCTTCTCACAAAAATATTCAATTTAAGAAAAAATACCAGCCTATTCGCGTCCCATACAGAGTAGGCTTTGACTTATTAATTATAAGTCCAGGTTTCGTCACGATATTTTCCGTCACCGAAGTCAGAGATGTCCATGATAAACTTAGAAAGTACATAGGAAGTAGAAAAAATTCAATGGCTACTTACCCGCGCCCGGTTACGAACCACCTTAACCACAGGAAACATTTAGGAATGGTCGATATCTTTGTCACTCGGTCAAGTAACAACGAAACAAGAACTCGGTCATTGAAATGATTGTACTTATAACTTAGACAGGCATTGTTTTCTATCAACAAGCGTTCCCGATGATGCTCGAGAGCCGTTTGAACACAAAAACAAAGACAGTTTTTTCTCTTGTTTCCAAAGTCAAATCATTTATTTCTTTTGACCCATTAAACGTCATAAACAAGGAAAATCAATTGAATCTAGTTGAATCTAGCCCCTTCTAAAAGGTAGTTTCTTATGGAAAACACATTAATTCAATAATACATGAATGTGAAGACATTCATATATATTATTGAATTAATATATTAAGACCCCACTACAGCGTAGCAAGACTTCCCGACTACGGCGTAGCAAACGAATGCGTGCCTACGGCGTAGCACATGAAGACACTAATTCACAAACAAAACATAGATTATGAATGTTCGGTCGTAACTCGACACCTACTGATTCTGTGGTAACATGATAGCGATTGGTTCGTTTCTAATGTTAGAAATGCATTTCTATTGGCTTGTTTTTTCACTAATTAAACTAACATGGAGTCTGTAACGTAAATAAATGTTAACATAATCAGTAACAATTCAATCCTTAGTAGTGTTTTAAACTGCTTTGATGAGTAGATATCGTTATGATTGTTTGATACATTTTACTTTCAAAAGCAATTTACAACAATTCTTGACAGTCTAAAAGGTCGATTGTAAGTAGTTACTATAGTATTAACATATTCAAGTTGGTGTATACTAAGCAAACACCAACAAATCAAAATGAATCATTCGGTTATGAATAATTTTTCAATGTGCTGAACGCGGGCCGCCTGCTCCTGCGACCCGAGCTCGTAATAAATGATGTCCGCCGGCTGTTTGCCGACAGTCAGACCTTTTGCTGACTATTTGACGATATTTCGTATTAGAACATGAAATATAATTTATTTGTGTTCCCAATATATCTGCGCTTAGATCTTTTAATGACGCTTCACGACATATTGAATACGAGTACATGTTTTCAATTTAAATATAACCCATCGAGACGCGTGTACACGGACACTAACAAAGAGTTATTAAATATTGATAACAATGAACTCTCTTTTATTTTATTGCTAAATACGGGTTGTAACAGGTGATACACATCACGTACGCGCTAACGACGCATTAAACTAAGTACCATTGAGCAGAAATTATATATTTTGGAAAACGTTAAAGAACATGTAACTGTCGGCTTTATTAAGCCCTCGGTGGTAAACCCCACACCATGTTTAAGTTTAAAATGTTGAACAAAATATTAATAATAAATATTTATCGAAAAATCACATTTATTTCAAGTGTGCTCTTAAGAGCTGTAGCAGGGAAAACCTTTTGAAGGGCTCTTATGTTAAGTTCAGGTACCTCGGGGAGCACAAAGTGCTTCCAAGGGTTGCGGACCAAAGGGGTGCGTGTGTCTCACGACAAAGATCTACAGTAAACAAATATAAAACAAACTCAGAAATTGATTCAAACTCGTGCGATCCTGTGGCGGGTAACTTAGTTAGAGGTTACGCGTTGTTTACCTAAATAACCGCTTTTTGTTACGATCTCACAAATAGTTTTACAAAACATCTTAAAAAGGTTTTAACGCGCGATTGCGTCATAAACTCCCACCCATCTCAGAAATTTCATTAAGAACGACCTTCAAAGGCTTTAGAAAATATTCGAGTACGAAAAGGTAATGTGGTCGAGAACAACTGTCTCAACTCTTGTCTTAGTTAAGCGCACAAACGAAAGGCTTCGCGAAGCTCCGCGCCGGCCGCGCGCTAATGAGACGACATCATGACCGACCGCACCGCGACATTTGCACCACTTTTACATCCAAATACTGCTCTTAGTTCAAAAAGTTTTTAAGTCCACGAAGTAAAGTAGCAATGCACGCTGAGCTACGTTTCGCTAATGAAGTGGCGCGATTCATTAGCAGGCCGCGGCTAACAATTCCACGAGTATTTTTCTTATTTCCTGCGGTGACTATTAACATTTCTATGGAGCGCAGCACCGCGATGTCTTACTTATTCTCTCACAAAAAAATCTGTTATCTAGCGCGCGGTGTCGGCGGAGTAATGAGAAACGCCCGCTTATTTTTTGTATTTAAAGCAGTAACCTGGAATTTTAAAAACGGATTTTAGTTTACTTTTAATGCAAGATTTTAAATCTCTTCGTGTTTCGTGTTAAGTATCACCTATCTCTGTCATAGTTGTTTGATCCTCACTCTTTACATTCATTGCTGAGCATATCTTAATGTAATGTGCACCCAAAATTAATTTGTCAGTCATATTTTAAAGATGCGCGGGCCGATACCCTCCGTCTGTTAATTCCTAAGTAGGTACCTATGTACCGGCAATCATACATAAATCTACATCGACTGCGTAAGTAAGACGAAATCCATCGCCATATAGAACAAAGAGACTGTTTAATAAAAGATAATGTAATCCATCGATGACAGCTGAACAGTGGGCAGCCATCTTCTCTTAATGGTGGAACAATTTACACTTCAAATTAATTCGGGGGCACGCGTTATTATACGGAACCCATCCGCTACCCCCCGGGGCTCGCGGATAGTTGCAGGATATTAAATAACGTCCACGAAAAATTACGTATTCAGAATATCAGTGATGTGATGATACGGTGACGCTTTAACAAGAAGTAATTATGCAGCGGTTTTACATATTAATAACTGCTGACGCGGGACTTCATTATGGTTGTTTTTGTGTTAATTATACGAGTACAATAATTAAATGTTCAATATGAGATGGATGTTTAAAAAATCTTCTTTTTGTTCAGACACATACTTGTTGGTCTTCCCTGCATTCGCGGCAGCCTTGGATAATCTTGCAGGCTACATGTCATGACTATCATACAAGACACTACAGTAGCTGTTGCTTTTCTGGAGGTGGTCACTGTAGATTCATGCTTCCATGACTTGCAGCGGTTGCGAAGAGCTTGTCAGGCTTATCCCAAAGACATGGCATGTTTACTTCCACTAATAATTCATTAAGCCTTTACTTAAACTTCACAATTTTACCCAAATCATCTGTGTATAATAATCAGGATAAAGCTTTCACACGTATACTGTTAATATGAATATTATGTTATAACTTGGTTGACCGCTACACGAGGTCGTTAGTTCCTCAGCTGCCTGTGCGCCCGGTACTACGTGACGGAGTTGCTAACGACTGATCGTGGGCAAACCCGACTAATTTACTTAGTGTGAAACTAATATGTGCTGTAACTTGGTTTGTTTTAATCGAACCAGCTGTGCGACAGTATTTTTAGGGGATAAATCTCCTAAACTTTGTAGACGAGAATGTTATGGTTCGGAGAACCTCCCGTTTTATCTCGATCGGCTACGATATCGAAATTGCCACATGGTCGGTGACGATTGGTCAAAGCTTGAGTTATTGGTCCGTGGTACAAGCTAGGAACGATGTCGGTGAACTGTGAACACGAGGACTTTGAAACACACCTCGAGCTCGAGATATTCTAACAAAAGTGCTACAGAAAATAGGACTAGCTGTTGAAAAAGCCAGGCCGACATAATTACATCTAACATCAAATGATAAATGATC
Organism: Hoplodrina blanda; assembly: GCA_949316365.1. NCBI lineage: Eukaryota > Metazoa > Arthropoda > Insecta > Lepidoptera > Noctuidae > Hoplodrina > Hoplodrina blanda. Next base: position 276,506 of record OX438564.1, on the reverse strand, counting down.
ACGTAATTTGTTGAACAAAGCGTGTCACTCGAAACTCGACGCCCTCCCGCAGTTGATACAAACTAATCCTTCACAGATTTCCTTCTGCCGAGGATTTCCATGACGATGTCTGCATCAAAACACAATGTCGCGTGTATCAGGTGCTTACGGATAGGGGTGGGAACAGTGCGCGGGTTTGTGTCCACAGCTTGGCAATCTGTCTTTATTTGCAACACTTTTGATGGGTTAGCATGAAGTATGGGAAAACATAAAAACAAAATTTTAGTTTTGAACTAGCGGCTCATGTTTCGACGCAAAATATTAAAAAGTCAATTTAAAAATCAAAGATTCAACTGAATAAAACATGAAGTTTAAATAAAAACTGAGAAGAAAGTAAAAGTTCAGTGGGCTAGAATTCTGTTAAGCAACAACAGTCAAGATCCATTAAAAACGTAGAGCGGCCGGCCGGTGCCCAATAATGGGTCCCGACTATTACTTCACAGTTTTCTAGACTACAAAACCTGTTAATTTTGTAGTTTTTATTTAAAGTTCCTGTTTTAAGCTATCAGGATTTTTTTATTTTTCTTTTTTTTCACTCTTTAGTGAGAATGGTTCAAGCTATCAAGCTAAAATCTATCAAGTCGTTTAGGCTACAGAATGTGATAAAATAATATAGATACATTCATACACACACTCGAGAAACATAGCCCTCCTGGCGCAGCCGGGTAATCAAAGAATAAGATTGAAGCTTTCGTGCACCTCTTATAGCAAATGTCCGATTACTATTCAAAGCCCGTTTTATCTGAAATCTCCCAAACATAAGCTAAGCACGAGCTCATCGTACCCGTCGCCACAGAGGATATGAAGTCAGTCGCCGCCCGCCACGTCGTCGCTGTGTTTGTGGATCATAACTGATACCCCGCGTATCAGCGCGGCTGTTTGCTCGCCATCAATCTCGCCGGTTTCGTCGATGACCCACATCGCGCACAAAGATCCTCCCTACACATATATCATTAGGTATAATTTGTAACATGTTATGTTTTGTACAGAAGGACCACACATTTATATTTTTTGCCACAAGTCTTTTTGTAACAACGGTCGTTTATCTGATTGTTATTTTAAATGCTTATTGTGCAACTCTTTACTTTCCGTATATTTTTATTCTTAAATGATTTGTTGCTCCTTTGTTTGTAATTTATAACATGTAATGAACTTAATCAATTGTAAAAAAGGACCAGTCTCTAAAGATTATAACCGGACAGTGTTCGGTCAGTTGCATCCCGCGAGTTGAACAAAGTATGCCTTCTGGATGTACCTGTGTTATAACATTAGAGTTGCCAGCATGAATAATATCCCACAGAGAGTGGATTTATTCATAGATGTCTAGTTCCTTAATCTGTCGTGGGAAAAATGCAGTGTTACGGATCACAGCGGTGGTACTCGGGATTATTACCACGTCTACAGACACAGTTTGCTGGATAGCACGAAGACCTTTCTAGTTGCGTTCTACGAATAATGACAATTGAACGTTATTTCGATTAACCTGAAGAACAGAAAGAAAAGACCTGATCTATTTATTTATTTTTTTCGTTAGGCCGCTATCACACGGACTGCACCACAACAACCGCACGCAGTCTCTATATTTAACTGCATGCAGTTGTACGTTCGACTTCGTGCAGTCATGATACCAACTGCACGCGGTCGGCTGCAGTCGTGCCTTCAACTTCATGCGGTCGGCTACAACTTCACGCGGTCGGCTACAACTGCAGCCGATCGCGTGAAGTTGAAGGCACGACTGCATGCAGTTGATATTGACTTCTCTCGACTGCAAGCCGACCGCGTGAAGTTGAAGGCTCGACTGCATACAGTTGATATTGACTTTTCTCGACTGCAGCCGACCGCGTGCAGTTGGTATCATGACTGCACGAAGTCGAACGTACAACTGCATGCAGTTGAATATAGAGACTGCGTGCGGTTGTTGTGGTGCAGTCCGTGTGATAGCGGCCTTAGAGTCGAAATACTATTACGCTTAAGGAATGATGTAGCTATTATATGAACATGGTTTGATCGAAAATAAAGAACACACATAAATCAATTTATTTTATACAACTTACACATACTTAATTGATATAAATACTTGCGAACCACAAGTGACCAAGAAACATTAAAATGTTCTTTTAAAACAATTACAGAACATCGTCTATTACAGTAGCTATGATTTATAACAAGAGAGCCCTCTAAACTCAACCCAGCGGCTGGTGACGCGCGTAGCTCCGCTTGTTCGTCTGTACCGAACTTGGCCCATTTTTCACATTTATTGTTTCTGGTAAGATTTTTGTACAAATGTATCAGTCGTAACTTATGATTTGTCCTCTGGCTAGTTACATACTATTACAGTAGGTACCATGTAACCCGTCTGCTTCCCCTCACACGTATAAGTAATGCTCGAGGGATTTCCCACACATGGTCATACCAAGTACGTCTGTTTGTTGTTTACCGGTTTTCTGGGAACCAGGTTCTGTTTTCTACTGAAAACGTTAGCAAAAACTGGGAATTTTCTCAATACTTCGTGGACATCGGCGACGACGACCAGTGACGACGTTACATTCATTAAATGGCCAGTACCTACGGCTGCTACATACATACATATAAGCAACCAATCTGGCCTTTCTACATAACAATATAATATTTGCTATTTAATATCGCTAAAGTCACGTTTTGCACAACATTGAATAGCGATTCTTTCATTTTTCCCAAATAGCGCAATGTTTTTTTACAATCAAAGTTAAAATTCAATTTTCCAATTGGGATTGAATTGTTATTGGTTCCATTTACTGTAACGCGCCTAAAATATGCATCTCGTTAAAAGATATTGTTAAACAGTCGCTCGTTTATTCGATAATCAGTTATTGTGCATGTGGTGCGAGCAGCCCGTCGTGTGCCTGACCACTTCATTATTTCATTCCAGTCGTCGCACAAAAGTATAAATCAAACAAGAACCACTCGATTTCACCCATTATTATTTAATGACGGAGCTCGCGATTGGACCTGTCGCTACCCAATAGACCATAATATTGATAACCGCTGCTCTTTAATTAAAAAGTACCCACAATAATAATAAAAGAGCGAGCAGTAACATTTTAGGTAACCTCAATCAATTAACAATAAAAACGCAAAACAAACTAAAGCTGTGTTCACAACTATGCCGCGAGCGATTACCATACAAATTGCACTGACATCGCTCGTGCCGTTATACACAACAGATTTTTAATATCGCGATATGCGCACAGTACAAAATTTTAACGAAAAACTTTACGAATCGGTTAATAGAACAGAATTTTAATTGAAATTATTTCGGGAGGTGTGCCATAGACAATGGGTCGCGGTGCACGGCTCGTTCCGATTACAATTTATAATTGCTTGGCGCTGGAGTGGTTCCGAGCTAGTTGTTGGTGTGATGGGGGACGGGAGCGTGGCCTAGCGGCTAGGTGTAATAACAATATGATACGTATGACTGAGACGTCGGAACGTTTCACAAGGGAAATAACGCGGTGTTGCGCAATGCAGACGTGATTATAATTCTATTACATCTTGTAGCTTCGGGAATATTTTTCTTTTAATGGATTTACAATATATACCTATCTAGTTTTAACGTCTAAAATACGACTCTGTAGAATGCCATGATCTCATTCTTTGTTCTGTTTCAGACTTAATTTACCGGGATGTCACATAAATAACCATAATAATACGTAAACCAATTGCAACTCCTCCGCACCGTCATGTGAACGGTTGCTCTACTTAGAGAGTAAAGCACAGCTTCAGAAATGATGTATTGAAATTAAATGAACGCGGCACATTCATCTAAATGAAAGTTACAATTAGGAACGCTAATAAAATAGCAGCTCGAAAACGTGTGTTCGTAATAATGCTATAAATAATAATACAAATTCGTCGTCACCTGCGCCGCGCGGGCCGGGAGCGCCGCGGCCGCGGGGCGTCGCGCGTCTGGTAAACACATTTAAATAAGCACTTCCACAGCTGTACGCGGCAACACTCCGCGACACCTGAACGTTACGAATTTAACCAATATTTAGTTAACGTCTATCAGCATCGCTTTCAATTAATTTGATGTTTCGATTTTTTATCGCTCCCGCTTTTATTTGGGTTATATTATTGACTCTAAAGCTGAAAATGTCAAGAATTATAAGTTTTAATTAATAAAGTACCTTCGGGTACCAAAGTAAGTTGATATTTCTATAATAAAATACAGACCTTACTTTTACTACGATAACTTTTAGGTAAGTAGTTGCTTTTTAAAAGTATTTAATTATAAATAAAATAAGTAAAATTTTAATTATTAAAACTAAAGCGGGATAAAAACAACAATTTCGACTTGTAGTATAAACGTGGCGAGCGATTAAGTTAATATTATAACAAGCCATTGTTATCTTGAGCACTACTAACGTTTATAAAGCTTTACTCTTCAGATAAAAGGGCTATAAACACACGATCTGTCGGATAACTGACACGCCGTTCATAAAAGCAGTAACATCACACAGTACTCGTCGCACACGCGGGACACGCTCGTAAACGGTATCAGCGCTCGCCGCGCGTGTGTCGCCAGCCTTACTTTTATAGCGATTTTTGTAGTGTTACAACTCACCCAGTACTTTAATGCTGCCGCGATAATGTTCAAATGTAATGTGATGCGCTGATATTATCTATTTTGCTCCATTTTAGTGATATTTTTTATCTCTATGTCTTAATACCTACATTTTAAAAGCAGCTTATTTTTATATTTTTCAATACCAGACCGAATTTGTTATTTAGGATTAGGGAATTCCGATTCCCCTTTCACAACGTGTGCCCGATGGTTAAAATAAATTCTGAATTTCTAGGCAAAATTGTGTTACTCAAATCGATTTAGAAATAGGATTTAACAAGCGTGTACAATTATCTTGAGAGCACCACCCGCAGGTGTTGCCAATGTGAATAAATGATGCCAACAACAACGACTATGAAACGAGCTACTCTATTAATGATGTCGTGTTATCAAAACAAAACAGGACACAAATATAATTTAAAATGTGTGCATTAAAAATGTGGCTTTGGTTTTAATAAATTAAAGCGCGGTTAAAAAACGCCTGAACTTAAATAAATAACAAATATCTACAAAAAGAATGAACAGTAACGACTCGTTTATCTCCGCAGCGGACATCTCGCAGAATGACATCAATTAACGTCCTAACCGAAAAGTGTCATTCTATAAATTCTCGCTCAAACTCAAACTTGCTAACACCAAAAAGTCAGCATTCAATTTAGCGCGCGGCTATATTTCATAGCCGCTGGCAACACCGAGGATAACTCTGGAATGGGTGTAAATTATTGCGTTTACCTATCAAATAATTTGGCCCTGATTGAAAAAATGCGAAGCATGAGCGTTTAATTCGCACGTACAGCCTGGCAGATACCTACCGCCTTTAAAATGATATACGTATGAGTAGGTAGGCTCTAAATGTGCTACCGTAAATGTTTTATTACTTTGTTTATGAGAGCTTCTTTTACCAAGATTTACCGTATATTTCATTACAAATTATATTCTTTTGTTTCATTGCCTTTAACTTTTTTTTATTCAGTTCTCTTATCCATGTTTCCTGAAAGTTATACCGTACCGTACCTAGTTCATTTCACGTCTCAGACCGTCCGAGTCATTGATTCTGTTAAGTTGGCGGAGTTTACTATACTATGCCGCAAGGGATGACATAAGCCGAAAATATTAAAATCTTTCTTTTCAAAGCTCGCGAGCGGAACCCGTAAATAGCTGGCTGAACTTACTGACCATCCGCTAGAAAATTCACCGAAAATTGCATAGTGTGGACTATAGATAGTGCCGCACATTTTTGAAAATTTTCGTTTAAATCATTGTTCCGCACTAAAATGGAAATTTCACTTCTTTCATAGGTCATGGTTGACAAACATATAAAAACATATACACGACCACAAAGGGCCGCACAAGTAACTGTTGGCCGTACAAGTATTTTTTGCGTGTAACAGTCGAACCCGCGATAAGCAGGCCGCAACCAATCGTCCAGCCACTGTGCCCACCGTATCGCGTATACACATTAATAAGTTGTAAGTTATGTACCTATGTTCATGAAATCATGAACAAAAACAGACATATCCGGTACATGTCGGCCGCGTCCGACACGCTGCGGTGGCGGCGCGTGCCGCCCGGCGCCGGCCGCGGCTTCAGATGATCATCATTAAGCCGTATTGAACAAACAGCCGCTCTTTTTGGTCGTTACACGAGTGACGGTGCGTGCAGGTATCGATGAACTGTTTGTTTGAACAGAGTTAATTCCAATCGTTGTATTTTGCGATATAAAAGATAGAGCGTGTGTCACTACGCTATGAAACCATTTTCCAGATCCGCTGTCTAGGCTCGTGTTTCGTCACAACGCTAGCGACCGCGGTACTAATCATCTTATAAGTTAATCTAAATGCAATCGTGCGCCTGTTGTCGGCTCCCTTCCCCACTCTCCCCGCAGACGTAGTTCCAGTCCCAATTTTAACTTCCATTCTTTAATATCGCCGCCGCGTACGAGGATCGTTCATATCTCAAGTTTTATTACTCCAAGTGCACACTGCAGCCGAGATGATAAAGACGTTTATTAAACATATTTGTCGTACAGTCACCTGCGTCATATAACTCGTGTGGACAGTTCCCCACACATACTGAGACCGACCTGTTCTCTTTTTCAGTCACGCCTAAAGTTCCTGAAAGGCTGCTAGGGGTTTATAACGCTAAACCTGACACAGACTCGTAATTAGAAATTATTTAAACGCAGCAAAATCCCATAATACTTTTAATTATTCCCTTCGATAATGTTACTTATTCCTATCATTCTTTTACATCATGTGATACTGTTCTGAATAAAAGTACATTTTGTTTCTCAAGACGTCTCTGAACATACGGGCGCAGGACACCTCACATATCTAACTACGATTGATCATATGAATATTATTCACATTTGTGACTCAACAATAATCCGCAATCAATAGCCACAGGTACATGCATGAGTGGTGTAAGTACGTAGGCGCGTGACGTCACTGTCAGGTTGAGGCTGCACTGCCGGGGTTTCGCTGCAGCGCACAAATAGTATAATCCTAATCCACTACACGTTAGCTGCTCGATTCAATGTAGTCTGACGTGTTATATGCAAGTATTCACTGTGTTATGTAGCTACTGGAGTAAAGTAAAAGCGTAAAAGAGTAAAGTAAAAGGGTTGCGTCAGATTAGAACTGTTGCCCTATTTACTTAAGAGGAATAGATTGAGGACGATAGAATGTACGGCTTATGGTGAGGACGTCGTTGGCAAAGAAAATTAATTTGAACTGTAAAAGTTAGCTGGTCCTTCGATACGCAAATTTAAAAAAAAAGGTATTAAGTATATAAATAAATAATCCTGATTTTCATGAGGAAATACAGGGTTATTTTTAAAACACCAGAAACCTGGAAAGGAGTTATTATACTCATCAGTTTGTGTTGTATAGCATTTTTGTAGGGAACAGCTGTTTTTTTTTGAGCACAATGACCCCTTTTCAGGTTTCTGGTGGTTTAACAATAACCCTGTATAATATTAAAATGTAGAATGCATATTCCCTGCATTCTAGGAATAGACTCGATAGCGCCACTGACCAGGTCACAGACTTGTGATGTTGGTGCACTAACAAGTGAGCATCGCGATGACTACACAAATATACAGTGGGGTGTTGGCTGCCGGCCGCAAACGTGAACTATGACTTGACATTGGCAACTATGAACCTACGTGAACAATTTTATTAAAGTGATAAATTAATGTAATCAACTCTATTTACTTTCAAGATTTAGGGTTATCGTTTTTCGATCGTGTATTTTTGAACCAAATCTTCTTCTTCTTAGTGTATCGATGCTTATATAGATCTATATTTATCTACTTAATAATATTGAGATAATATTGAGAATAATATTGATTAAGAATAATTATCTCAGAAATCATCGTAGGGTGCCAAGATAAAAATAATCACCTGTGCAGGCCAGACATTTATTTATCCGTGTCACCTAACGTGTTGTCTTGGTATAACATTATTTCAACAAAAAGTAGTATCGTTAAATAAATTGGATACATAAAAGTATTTCGAGTCCCAAAGCAAGTAGACACACGACAATAAACGTTGTACATAAACCATAAAAAAGTCATCTCTGTCATAAACATGAATCATGCGCGCCCTCTGGCGGCGCGACAACGTGCTCAATGAAACTGAGCAATCTGTGTGTGAATAACGTTGAGTTATGATGACTGTCGAAGCGGTCTGCTGTTAAATATCGCGGAACAAGCGGATACGGCGGACAGCTGAATGTGACACATGCGCAGACGCCCGGGATTGTGTCCGGTGACGCTATCTCGACACCTTTCTGTTTGACAGTACACCCAATTACAAAGGGTGTTTATGATCCACGTTTTTTGCTCAATCTTCTCCATACGAAACTACCTTTTGAAAAGGGCAATCAGTGCAATACTATTTTGTTTTCTTGTTAATGACTTTCAAGGTGCCTTTTAATGGCCTAATTGAAATAAGTGATTTGACTTTGACTTTGACTTGGAATGTATTAGCGGTGTAAGCTAATTTGTCGTTTCTGTAAATTTCCATCCTCATCAGATCGGGACTAACAAGTTGCATAGGTATCTACAATCCTTAATTTCCTGTCACCTGTGGCTGTGCCGCTGTGATTGCTCGTACCTTAATGTGCCGCACCGCACCGCGCCTCGCCGCACGGCGTCGTGACATTAAGACTTCATTAGCCTCGCCCGGCGCGCTGCATCGCTAACTGGCGTATATTTGTCCGTCTAGCACTTAGGTGTGAAAGACTTCGTTTTTATTATAGTTAATGTGTCGCTGTCGTACGGTAACAGTGAGCGCGATACATACGTCATTATTATATGTTGTGCGTTGTTCCATGCTGTCACATTTGGATAATTTTAATTATGACTTTCTGTTATTTTTCAAAATGAGAAGAGGATCCTTTGAACGACATCGGCATTCTATTAATAATATAATGAACTGCGCTAATTAATGACCACTCAAATATAATTACAGAAATGTTGCTCTCAGGTAGGGAATGCAATCTCGTTCTCGCGAGATCTCGTTCTCGCGAGATCTCGGCCTTTTTTAGCGAGATTGATCTCGGACGAAAAAAAGACGAGATCTCGCGAGTTTAACGAGATTGCACTCGAGCATAAAAACGTCTTATATTCGAAGCGCGGACTGACACGGACGGAGTTGCGATCTGTCGGTTTCGTTCGGTCGCGGGGCGAGGTGTCTCTTAGGTTCGTTCGTGCCTGCGATTGGTCGAAAACTGAGCCGGCGTGCAGCGTCATCAGCGCGCATTTGTTACGTTACTAATAGTTGTGGCTAGCTAACGTAATTGAGTTTAATTACATTCGAGTATTTTTTTTGGTTATTTATGCAAAAAAAAGTTTCTTATGTAATTTACGATTGGAATAACGAACGATGTCGGCGAATATAGTTTATGAAGACTATGAGAGTGTGTCGGAAGTATGGAAACAAAATAGGTACGTCGAAGTTTACTACTTAGAAGTTTATTAAAAAATTATAGACAGATACGTCAAACATTGTTTGATGCATAAAAGTCTATTGAAAAAATTCGTGAAAATAAATGTTTATCTTTACTTACTTATAATTTTTTTCCTAATTTATTTAAATATTGTGATTATTTGCAAAAAAAACACATAAAACTAATAATCTCGCGAGATCTCGAAATTGGCGAGATCTCGCGGTATTGTTATTCATAAACTCGCGAGATCTCGCTTGAGCCTCAATCTCGCGAGATTTGCATTCCCTACTCTCAGGTTCGTTTTATACAACACTAGCACTTTTCCCGACCCACATCGTTCGCGTGATTTTTCTTACGGATCCCTATTTTTTTCTAAAATAAAATATAGCATGTTACTCGCAGATAATGTAGCTTTCTAATGGTGAAAGAATTTTAAAATCGGTCCAGTAGTTTTTGAGTTTATCCATTACAAACAAACAAAAATACAAAGTTTTCCTCTTTATAATATTAGTGTAGATACCAATTACGGTTGACACCGCATAAACACTAAAATCACGAAATTCAACACTAAACCAATAGGAAATGGCATTTATATTAATTGCTCACGGATCAGAACATAATTATTTCTATGTAATTACCTTTATTACTGCACCTGCCTAATTAGTGTAGTGTCAAGTGTCCGCTACACTTGTGTGAAGGTAGTAGCTAGTGAAGGTATGTAGATATGACAGAGTGAGGCTCGCGAGGCAAGCTGTCGCGTAGCATCGTCCATCTCGCCGATACACCGGCAGCTATCGACACCACCCGACATAAACATATCAGCTACTCTAAACCGTTTTAATTTAAATAAGTCATCTTTACAGAATTTTTCGTTGTAGTAAAAGTGGGCAGAGCTGTCGTCAGTTGTGGGCGCGTACAGTTCCGATAGTATCACCAACTCAAGTGTCATTAATCACTGATACTGAACTGCCAGTCATGATGAATGTCCGACAGCTTTGTGAATAACAAGTATTGACGCTACTTATTTCTATTAATAACTGTTACGATGATTAATGAGTAGCGCCCAATAACTTCCAGTTTACTAAATACTTTCTACTTATTACAATCATTAATTTTCTATCAAACAAACAGTGTATTCAATAGGATACATTACGGCACCGCTCTAAACTGGAGCTGGAAAATTGCTTTTTTTTTGACTGCATACTTTAATAAAAATAGATTTTATTTAAACCAGCCAATTCTAATAACTGATTGCGGGATGGCTGCCCTATTTAAAAACGGAAAAAAATAAAAAAAACTCTCATAAGTACTTAAGAAATTCTATCAAATTATGAAAGCACTCTGCGTTAAAATCTTTTTCACAACGAAGATTTAGATATGGTTGAACATAGTTAGTGTACAACGTAATATATAACGATCATCAAATCCTCTAGTTAGTCAGTTTGACCATTTCAAAAGCTGCGCGCTCCTGGATTACAAGCGCTTACTAAGTTTTGATACGGGCAGTCGTAGAGATACACACGCAAAAACTTACACAGAGTAATAAAAGATGCGACGTAAAGCGCCGTATCTCGGTGGTGTTATAAAGCGTCTGGCAGTGGGTGGCCGGCGCAGGGGCCCGGCCCCGCAGCGCCCCCGGCCCCTGCAGCGTGACAGCTCAATCACGGCAACGATAGACAACCTGCTTTATTAACCCGTAACCGCTTGTATACACGACCTTATGCCGCGTCTTGAGAGCAGAGAGAGAACTCATCGATGTTTGAAGGGTTTATTAAACGACCGAGCCTCTCCGGCGACTCTCGCACTGTATACGGTTTTATATGGCTTGGTTTTACGTAAAAGTTTTAAAAGTAGGTATAATTAACAATAATTACATGATGATATCAATGCTTATTTTTTATGTGAAGATGGTTTGAAGACTCTAATTTTATTCAATGTCAGTGTGTTTTTACCCGACTGCGCGACGCAAAGGAGGGTAATGTGTTTATTATCAGTCTATGTATGTATGTATGTTTGTTTCTATGTGTCGTTCTAGAGACCAAATGCGTAGGCCGATTTTGATAATTCTTACGTCAATCGATTCGTCTTAACCTTGCGAGTGTCACTAAAGACATGACAGTAATCAAATTCAATATTGTCAAAATGAAAAAAAAAGTCGATGAACTATGTCAAGTGGCCAAGTTATTTTCTTAGATTATTTTATTTTTTATTTTATTTAGTATTACTTAACAGAATTCTAAACTACTGGGCTTGTTTCTTTCTTTTTAGTTTTTATTTAAGTTAATTAGTTTTTACGCAGTCGGGTTTTTTGTTTTTCTTTAAATTATTTTTTTGATCATAAATCAGTAGGTACAGTGATTACTGTACCTACTGATTAGTAGGTACTTTTAGAATATTCGTTATTCTCCCTTGTTCCCGACAATTTAAACAGCAAACATTGTTCAAGCTGTCTTTCTTCGATTAAATAATTCAGACATTATGTATAAGAGACTCCAATTACTGAGAACCGTCATGAATTCATGAATGATTCAAATCAAACTCAATACGCTTAATATTTATTCCAAACTGAATCTGAACATAGAAATTCATTAGCGGATGTGTCTCAAAATAATAGGTGGCCTTTATAATCCGGCCGCCGGACGACCGGCAGGGCGGCCGGCCGGGCGGGACCGCAAACGATCCGGAAAATTTGAATACTTCACCCGACGACTAACAGATTTGCATCCGTCCACTAATATTAGTATAATCGCTTTTATAATATCTGTCTGTTTTAGTAGTTTGTCACGGTTTGCGGCGCGCGGCTCAATGGATGGTTTTATAATTATTATTACTGGCGCCCAACAGGAAAATTGTTGCGCGTTTTCGTTTTCACGGATTTAAATACCTAATTGACTTGATTGGCGATGTAGCTATTTATGTAAAAATGTACAGTTCAAATGAATTCGTTACTTTGTAAAATAAATTAATATTTAAAAATGCTTGTTTCTCGAAAACAAGTATAATGTGTAAAGGGCTGCAATCTCCGCAGCTAAGTGCTTCACTTAGCAGGCAATCGACGGCAGGCGGCAGCTCGTCAGCCGTCGTCTTAGTGTCCGCGCTGCTGTCACTCTTCCATCGCCGAATTATGAACATGACATCATTGTCGTCGTGATGACGTGTGAACGATTTTATGACGAATGAGCAAAGGGTTCAGGAAAAGTAGAGCAAAGGGATTTAAGATTCGACATAAACATACGTACCTAAGTATATCATATGGAAAGCTTTATGATTTACAACCGAATCGCTTGTGTTTTTCGTTGTTATTCTGTCAAATTCAGTATTAAACTTAGAGTTTCGTCTAGTTATAAAAAAATCTGTGGCGCAGATTTTCAAACTTGACATGGTTATTTATTTACGAATGTCGGATTTTTGAGTGTCAATTTGAGAGCCAAGATTATAAGACAAAATGGCGGACCACGATGAAAAAAAATATCATTAGTTGCATCGCCTTCAAAGAATTATATCAATTCAGTTTCAAGTGAGGTTAACTACGACAATGAACTGACAAAAATAAAGACTCTTTTAATTATATACGTTTACATTTTATGTCAAAGACGTTTGAATTAATAAAACATCGATCGATAAGAAAACATCTATGCCTGCCCTGCTGGTCCTCCGTGATCGCAAGTGGTACATTCTAAATAATGTCTTAATAAAAAACAATGATTCTCATTAACAGTAGGCATACTCACATGTCACGCAGACGATGAGCATCGTTACTGGCACCATACTTATGGAACTTCCACTTAGGATATCGTCCTGTACTAATACGTCTCCTCTCTTTCCGATTCTTGACTATTCCAATAACTTTTTATTTATGAAATGTATATTCTGAAACACAAAACCAAATAAATACATTGAGTTAAAATAAAGATAGTTACAGAAAGACTCTTAACAGGATATCGTATGAACCTAGCTTTATTATAATGACCCATATTAAACTAAATACCGTTTAAGGCTACACTCCGTGCACTACACAATACCCTCCGTAGTTCCGCCGATATCCGCCGTAAGCAGCAACTCAAACAAACTAGCGAGCCCAACGTGATCCGAGTTATCAGCTCCATCGACCACAGACACTCGTGGAGCACAAAGGACTAACTTGATCCAACTGATAAATACGGCTGGTAATCTCATCCTGGAGTAATTGAAACTTGCGACTGATAGAAGAGTAAATAGGACCAAGCTCGACATAGAACCGAGCTGAAAGGACCAAACCACCGACGAATGATATTAAGACGTTATACTTAGTTATGAAACGTAGTATCATATTATCTGTGGTTATGAAGGATGTACAACCTCCATGAAATTATTTAACTGCATTATAAAACATTGTAATTATGTGCATGAACGAACTAGAAATCCCGAACATTGGGGGCTAAAGGCGAAGGGAATTTACTGTAATTTAAATGTTTGTAACATTTTTGGCCGACATTTGTCTAACTTGTCTCACAGTATAATTGTGTTTGGAAGGATCGGAGCCTCGGCTTACCGACCTCATTATTTACATCTACTAAACTATGTACCTATTAACTTTATCGATTCGGTTTGCGGTCCCTACTGCAACTATTCTATCATTACTTTAATTCACAAAATAAGCTGAATAATCACCTGCTGAATACAGCTGTGGAGTCCGGTCCTCACTCACTAACTGTTGGTCCATTGATACCGTCGAGACAGACTCGCATGTTGACCTACTGTCTGTGTTTGTCCTACATAGCCATTTAGTTAAACACCTGAACACATAGAATTGCCGGTTATGTCTCTAGAAAATTATAAATATTTATTAAAGAAGACAAATGTCTGTGTAAGTAAGTAAGTATTAAATAAAAAGAATTATTGATACAGAGAAATATAAAAAAAAACCAAAGAAATTAACTTTTAATTCAAATAAGTTGCTTGTTGTTTTAAATTGGAATATCAAGTACGAGTCTATGTTATAAACCACTGATTAAATGTAATATTATTTACATTCATTTATTTGTGTTTACGTATCTTAAACTGAAGACAAACATTTAATTCCATTGATTATATTTCCAAAGTATAAGTTAGGATTAGTTCAGCAGCTTTAAAAACTTTAGTTGAAAACTCAAACTACGTGAGCGGATACGCGGTAAAAACTAGTATACATTAGAAATACCATTAATATTAAACAGACATCTAAATTAATTTCGTGTCACACAATATTGACAACAATTATATTAGGAACTAACATCAATACAGCGATGTTACTTGAATACCCCCCACCTGTAATCAAATCTGTTTAACGCTGAATATTAGCCCCCCTCGTAGTTAGGATGTGATCAAAATCAAATCAAATAGTTTAGTCCATTATGCATAATTAATTATAAGATAGATATTAGATGTTCATGTTGATATTGTCATATTGACCAAAACCGGAACGTAGATTGACGAACGCAATGTATTGCTCTAACTCTGTCAGATTTTTTCAGCCATAACCCTATATAGTTCTTCGCTCGGCTCTTAGGACCAAAATTTAATTAGGAGCATCCCTTGTCCACCTGTCACCATACATACAGAAATACGTATTTCAGCGATAAATTCATTTTGTTCTAACGATTACTTTAATTGTTCCACAACAATCAGCGTGTGACCGACGTACATTATGGCAAATTGACGACTTAATTACGCTTAACCTATTAATTATTCATCATTCGTTTCCAAACTTACAAATTGTGGGCAGTGGGAACCTCAAGCGTGGGAATGGACAATTACAGGGCGCATGTGTGTAGGTATAGCTTGAACGAGAAAAGACTTTATTTAGTGAGTACTTAGTAACTGTTTTCAAAAGAGTTATTCCGACGAAATACTTCAGATATCTCCATCACCGAGCAAGCTGAGGTTTGGTGTTCAATTACAGGCACATGACTTTAACTTTATTCCTAAGTCCGGCCACTTTCCGTTTAGATATACTCGTACTTATACCATTGTTCTGTATATTGCCCTCACTCTGCTCGCTGTGTATTCAGTAAGTACATCAAACAGTCGTACACGTTTCTAAGGGGAACTTAAAGACACATACTAATAAATATTCATGGATTACATCAGTTCGCAATAAAACGCTGCCACGTCCTAAATAGATATCAGATTGAGACATATTTAACGACCGTACCTCTATCCGTATCTGTGGAACTGAGCTGGAATTCATTGAGATAATAAGTACATCTTATAATAGGTACTGTGTAATTCGAACAATTCGATGATATTGACATACTTACCTACTTATTCAGGACCAATTGTGTCAACTGATGAAATATTGTATGTTTTGTATGTTCACTAGTGCTCATTATAGAATAGAATATCCATTGCTTCTTAGTATATATTAGCAACAATATTAGCATACAATTATGTTAGTATTGTTAGTACATATCTTTATGACTACTAAGCTATATACAACCATTCACTACCCTCACCCAGTGTGTGTGTTATTATGAAACTAATTTTCACTTATAAAACTGGTCTTTATAATTTTAAATAAATCTAGAACAAAATAATGGGTCTCTGCGAACTAGAAACTTCGACACTTCGTCAATAATCGAGCCTATTAAAACTATTATTTTAGGTTTGTTCATACCATTCGGTATTTATAGCGAGCTCCAATTAGTCCATGAGCCGCCACTACTTCAACTCAACAACTAAATACGTGAAGTGGGCTGCTATCAAGTAACTGGCGCCGGAGCCGGAGCTTATCCACAGGTACACAAGTAGATCGTAGAGTTATCGAAACTAGTTATGTACGACTTACTTACTTTTTTACCGGCGTGCTTGTATGACGATATGTATAAACGTAGATGAGGCGAAAGACCTATGTAAGGATCGTAGCAGGTGGCGTTCTGTGGTTTCTGCCTACCCCCATGGGAAAAAGGCGTGAGTTTATGTATGTATGTTACTTACATACTTTGACATTTTATGCAATTTCGAGTTATAACACTGTAAACTCGTAAATAGAAGTAATCGTAGACAATGCACATTCACACTTTTGAAGATAACATGATATACCTACCAAACCATTTTGATTCCCCTAATATAGGCAGGGTAACAGTTGTCGAGTATTATCTAAGTAAAGTTTGTGAAGGGCACGTCTCGCGCGTCGCCACCAGACCGACAAGCGATCAACTGATACTGAAGTTGAGTTTTGGAAGAGATGGACATATTATGTATTTGATGTCTTATCATGTGTATCTGTACATGACGCACGAACATTGCAAGTTGTTATATGTAAAATTAATCATTCTAATCTAAGTAAAGAAAGGTTCTCCACCTCTGCGTCTAGTCTGTTTTTCTAAGCCTTTCTGCCGACGCCTGTAAGGAACGCCACTATGTGATAACATAAACGAGCAAGAAACAAACGTGTATCGACCAGTTGGACCTATTTTCGCTAAATATAAAATTAAACACCTACATAGATACCTACGTAAGCAAAGATGGCCGAGGCCGTAGCCAAAAGACACTGACATAACGTCACGACGACGTGACTCAGGTATTTTGGTATTCTGCCTTTAAAGAAGCGGCTGTTAATATAGACGTAAATAATGTTTACGGTTCATGACGTGTCCGGGCCGTGGGCCGCGCAGGGACGGCACTTACCTGCCGCAAGGCGATCGATGTGCTCAATGAATTACTGAACAAGTCGCATCGATTGTCACTTTGCTAATAAATACTAAGCGGAAACCCTCGCACGTCGCTGACAAGTGTATCTAATACGTTTAGACACAGACACGCGAACACCCACGCGAGTAAGATTTCCTAATCTCGTGGTGAATCTGAACCAGATTTTAATAAAAGTTACAAATGGTGCGGCGCAATCAGTTTATCCAAACAAGGCGCTAATATTTTCGCAACGCTTCGCTTTCAAAAGTGTTATTAAAACACTGTTCATGAATATTTAAAGAATGCGCTGCTTTCACTTTAATTCTTTAGGTTTCCGTTAAGTAAACCGGCTGCCGAGTGACACTGCAAGTATTCCAAGTATTTACATAATTGATTGATACAAAACAAACTATCGTAGCGTTACAAGTTGCTGCAAGTTCCTGAGAGTTGCACCTCACACTTTTAATAATGAACAAAATGAAGCCGTTTTTAAATAAACTAAGTTTGATTAGTTTAGCTGAACGGAGTTGTAATCTGACATTTACTTAAGTAATCACCCGCGTGATCACAAGTGAGTTCTACACAGTGTTACTGCTTGCTAGTACACTGTCTTGTACGATGATTATACGTGAGTGTCATTGAATAGGAGCTCTCCGAATCGCAACGTATTTGTAACATTTTTCTTTTGAAAACATTTCTAAAACTCCATACCAAAATGAACCTTGACATAAATGTTTATTAAAGTTACTAACTGTGAAACTAAACTACCAGTAGGTATACCCACTTACTTAGGTACTTAGTAATAGTAAGTCGCGCACCGTTCAAACTTTACCGTCAACACATAATAATTATGCCTACAGTTATTGAAATCTTTCTCCTATTTCCAAAAGTTAAGTAAAATATTTGTTTTGTTTCTCGAGAATATTGTATCAAGCATATTTTGTATAATTAAATTATTTCGTTAAAAGTTCCTGTGTAAGTAGTAAGTTATGCCTCCGCTACCGAGATGTAATAGCAAACTGTATCGTTCAGTTCTTAGTATTTTCTTTAAACTATTTAATGGCATATTTGTACAATATTTAATAAATAAAATAACCTATAACGCACAACCGCACAAGTAATAATAAAGAATTAAATCAAAACTGAATGGCATCAAAAAATTCCTTCGCATCGCCGTCAACTGGAAATATGCCCAAGAGACTGGCGGCACTGCCACGATGCATGGCAATGCTTAGCTAAGGTAACAGCCAGTCCTTGGGTTACGGATACTGTCAAGTTATTTTCTTGTATTGACTACATAAACTTTGATCTATAATATACTACTTACAGGACGCGGTCTACGAAAAGTATAACAGAAGAACTATGTTTTTGTCAAATCGTTAATTGATTAATTAAATCAATTGATTAATATTACTAATACTTACTTAAAATATATTTTTGTTAACAACTACAGAATCTAAAAAATATGACCGGTTTTCTGACTAACTAGTGCAGACCTGTGCTAGTTCTTAACTGGTGACAGCCGAACAACGACATGTCTGTACTATGTCCGTAGGTATTCTACTTCCGTATCGCAGTTATTTTTAACAAAACTGTTCTCTTTATATTTCAGGTAAGCCATTCGTCCCCCGCCTCCGCCGCGAGTCACGGTAAGTGCCGACTCCACCTCAGCCGACACTGTCGCATACCAGCCGCGACTACAACCAAACTTGTTTTAATTAATTTTGTTTGCGCGGATCGATTACTAATCGCAGTGAGCCGATAATCGACTCGATTCGATTATAATCGAGTCTATTCGATTATCGCTATTAACGTGCTATTAGTGACGGGGTTCTTCTCAAGCCTACGCAGGGTTATCACAATAATTGATCCTCACCGCAACTCGGACGGCCCTTCATGAATTTAATAAACCAGCTACACTTTAGAAAGCTTCTCCAACCGACGTTGGATATTATCCAAACAGAAGTCACTAATGATTTATAAATAACGTCAATTTGTGAAATGATTAAGCAATAACATGAATAACTAATACTTTAACATTTGACTTACCTTTGATTCTCAATCAAACCAAACCCTCAAAAGAGAATGTAAAGGCCCACTGGCCAAAGGCAACTTCCCTGGCAACCGCTAAGCCCCCGCAAGCCACGTGCTGGCCGCCCGCCCGCGCCGCTCAGACGCTCACAAGACGGTCAAGTGGCAGTGTGGCAGCCCTAGCCGAGCCTAGCCGAGGATTACGCTTGTGTTACACGAACACAAATAGTTAGTTGGTGCGATTTCAGTTCAGCGCACTTATAGCTCCGCTAAGCTCCGCGCGGTGCTGTGGCTCCAGGTGAAGTGACGACTCTTTCATAACCAGATTAAAGCTCTCATTATAATAAGGATTTAATAAACTTTGCAGACTTCATTAATAAATTGTGATTATTCATATCCCTCCGCTCCTAATTCTTAACTGACTTTACGAATACTCCTTTGTTAAGGGTTTCTTTATCTTTCAATATAGATTTTGATATTATTTGTCTACAATCTACAAGATAGTCTTTTAAACCTGCGATTAAACGTTCAAAGCGAATACTCTGCTTTGCTATGGTCGTTTAATAAGCATTAACTTATGTACTTAGTACGAGCAGATGTCAGACACCCGAGAGCGGAGACGCAGGTGTCACGACATCACTTGCGAATGTGTCACGCGATGACACGCGACACGCACAACATGACATCGGTCTCGAGGGACGCGTTTCGCTGTCACATTGTAACACTACGCCAACTTCTTAGATGGTTGGCAGCACTAATATCTACGTATCAATTTGTTTAGAAGGATGTAGGTAATCTTTAGCTAACTTTTCTTACTTTGATAACTTTAAAAATCAATTGACAAGCATAAAACCAGAAAAAATTGCTGTTGTCGCTTAGTTACTGCCTGAAAAGTGGTTTTAGAGCTACGGACGAACATACATCCATGGACTGTTAAAGAAACTCACCACCCTTCCTTTTACGTAGTCAAGTAAAAAGATTTTTAACAATGTAGTCTGAAAGGGTTTCATTATTGTTACATCGCCAGTCCCGCAAATTACATTATTATTATTGACGTATTTCGTCGATTCCAAGAAGTTTTTAGGTAGAGACCTAAGTATCAATTAAGTTACGTTTAAGTTACAAGCCAAGGCTAGGTTACAACACTTAAAAAATAAATTGAAATTTCACCATCAATGACAACAAAAGCCCAACGTAATGAGTTTGTAATCAACAAGTACCCGACATAACGCTCAACTTTGACGTACACTTTGGAAGTCGACGCCGACTTTTGTTTTTGAGTCGGCAACTTTGGAAGCCGTCATTGTAAGCAGATTTTTGGCGGGTGTCAATTAAAGGCACAATGGAGTGTAAGTGTGGAGGCACATAATAGACTTCAGTTATATAACGCGCTTTACGAGCTACGGTTCACTTCTGGTGAAAGGCGTCGATCATTCGCGTTTTACTGCTTATTGTTATGTGTGGGAGTGCGTTTGTGTATTGAAGAAAATAAGAAAGGTCCAGAACAGGAAAACTAGCGGGTAGGCGATGACACGCAGTCACTGGACCGCTGCGCCACGATTCTCGAGTATAACATCACCCGTCGTAACCGAAACGTTTGAATGTTAAACGTATAACCTCCACGACATCCGATAACAGATCACCCAGAGTTACTTCTCAGCGAGCTATTTCCCTAATGTGACTGTTTCCTCAAATTCCATCATTCTTCATGAAAATTCATAATTTTTTATTATTTTTTTGTTCCATTTCGCATTAAGTCATAAGTCATTTGTTTGGATACCACTTAAACTTTCAAATACAAATTATGAAACGACTTTTACCTAATAATCATAGGAAAACATAGATCAAGCCACCACTAAGGGGACTCACACACAATAAAAAGAACTCTTGTGTAGCATGTCAGTCAATCTGTTATGGAAAAAGAGAAAGCAAAACATTTGCGGTAGCACAAAGTAACAATGCGCGCGCACTCTACGGACCGCTGACGATTTCAAAAGAGCCTGAAATTACCTCTGACGTACTGACAACTGAATTATTTCGTGACAATATTAAGTCATGTTCATCGTCATAGGATCAGCCATGAACATCCTGTGCTAAATGAAGGCCCAACGACAAAATACAGACAACGATACATTCTAAAGAATCTTTGTATCATACGACTCCCAGTAAAAGTAGCCTTGCATCGAACCTAGAATAGAACAACATTTCGTGATGCACTCCTCAGTAACACAGTTACATTAAGCAGTCCGTAAGTAACAGCTCCATTACCGTCCGCTGCTATAGCGCGCCATGTGTCGGCGTAATGTGCGCACTGCACACATGCCGCGCGCTAATGGAACCTTCCGTATCGATGCTCGTTTATACTAATCACTGTTACGAGTTCTGCTTTTACCATAAACAAAAGGAACATTACAGTAATGTTACCATTAGCCCGTGTTATAGTATTTAGAAAAAGATTTATGAGTGGAATTATGTTAACAAATTAATTAATTAATGATAACAAAATCTGCGGTGCCGAAGGTCCGGGCCTAAAAGATCTAACGAACTACTTACCTGTACCTAATACATGTATAGTACGCGTGTAGTATAAACTGTATAAATCCTCGGTTTAACTTCGCCCACTCGAGTATCGACTCAGTCAAGTTGCCATCAATAATTACGTCCAGGAAAGTAATTTGTGAGAGAATCAATATGAACGAATGTCAGAGTTGGAGTGCGGAGCGCGGAGTGTGGAGTGCCACACTCACACTCATTCGGTATCGATATCACTCGATTAATACTTACTTCATCATTTTAAATTCAATTATCAATAGAGCCAGTCAATACATACAAGCCCCTTTCCCTTGGAGATGGACAATGTATGAAGTACAATTCTACCTATTCTGATATGAAGTACTGTAGAATGCTTCCTTTTGAAATGTTTGATGGTGACACTCATTTAGATATAGACCGTCGTAGCAACAACTTAGGGTACAATACAGAAGGATCACCGGAGGCTCTCACGTAATGGCGGGTGCTCGATACAAACGAAGCAATTGTAGTCAATTGTCTCAATCTCACTTATGTGTACTCGTAGCATGCGTACGTACAGGTGCAGCGTTCACACACAAGGAGATCAGTAAGTGGATCCACTACTTATCCACTGACGCGAATCGAAAAGTTCAATGCGATACGACACAAGTACTCGCAATCAATACTAAACAGTTGAGTATCTTGTGAACAAACAGTGAGGTACGTACCACAAACAACAAACCTGAAATTAATTCATGAGGAAAAACAAAAAGAAGACGTTTTCCAAAACCAGTGACACAGCGCAGACACTGTCACACTGTTGATTATAAGCCTGCGTGCCACATGAGCACGACTGTTAACTAAACGTCGATGAAGTATTACTTTTTTTTATCACTAATTATAAAACAACACACGATGACGCAAATTATCCCTACTTGGAATGAAATCTTACGTGATGACCAACCTAACATGAGCTGCCAGACTGACACAGTTTGTATGATTCTATTCAATGTTAAATTGAGTGGAGGGTACAAGGGGGGTCTAGTGTCGTCGGTGGAGGTACAGGGTACAGGTCATCGCATCGATATCCTATTTATACTGCAGTATCGATCGGCCGCGCGTCACTCGATCGAAATCGAACGCCTCGCCTACTGCTCGCGATAACTTGGCTGGTTGGACCTCGAACTGAATAGAGTATCTATTGTAGTCAGTACTGCGTGCACTAATCAACGCAGAACTTAAACATTCAGTGAAAAGTTGATGAAGACAAGCGAGCAAGTTTTATTTACCCTACTGTGAACTTTGACGTACAATAAATCGATATTGAACCACAAAATGGATAAACTTTTCCCGAATAACTTTTAAACATTCACGTCTTAACGTTTAAACAGGTTTAAACTAAACAATTAAATAGAAGAACTTTCGAAAGCCTCGGATTACGTAGGCAGCTATACGGAGTAATGTGTAACCTTTCATGAAAGTGAGCCAAGTAGCGATTACAAAAAAGCAATTTCTGAGACACCGAAACTGTGATTTAACAAAAATAGATTCCGCCATCTTCATTCGACTAACAGAAAGAACCAAATGTTTCATAAACAACGCGCCTCGCGAGGAGCTCGGGCAGAGCGGCTGCTCGGAATGAGTGGAGATCAAGAAGACTGATCTGTTGACAGTAATGTGATGATCCGACGGCTCTCAAAGTCGTGGAATCCATATTGAGTCTCAGCGGCTTACTGAAACAGTCTATTCAAAAGTGCCTGTAAAAGATTGGTCTAATTGAAATAAATGTTTTGACTTTGACTTTGAAAATTGCTTGGTTTTTTATTCAAAACCTTTCAATTTAAATAAATTAAAACGCTCTTCACTTGCCTCTCAAAAACATCTATAGGCCGTATTCGGCGATCCCTGAAACATACTGATACATATTCAACAAAAGGCGCATATTCCTTACAGTTGTTAACGCATGCTTGCTGTCAGCTCTACAAACAAATTGTTCCACAGTGACTAGACTCGTGTCCGTCACAAGAACATGTAACCTTTACTGAAACATGCCTTAACGTGTCCTGCGCTGCTCCTACAAGTATAATACATAGGTTTTTAATTTATCAAAATAGGTATTTAGTCAAATTACCTCCTATAGCTTTCCTTTGTACATAGAAACAATGAGTACCTGCATGTGGTACATGGCTTAGTTCCAGAACGGACGGACTTTGTTCCAAAGTTTTTATTCATCAAAGATAAAGTTGTCTCCAACATTTTGGTGTATTCTTCCACATCTCCCCTTAAAACGTCGACTAAACTTATAAACACAACTCGACTTAAGCTCTCAGCAGTTGGTCAAAGGTCTCATTAAGTTGCACTGCGGTGAGGGGCGCGGGGGTGGGGGGGCAGCCCTTTGTTCTAAACGGAGCTAATGAGCCACAAACACTTAGCACATAATGAGACGCTAAACTTCATTTGTAAGTAGAGTTTAAGTCAGTCCACTTCGTACTACAATAATGGGTAAAGCCCCGGTGGGACGAGTGGGACAGAGGCCGCGCCACGCGATTTACCTGAATAATTGTGATTGTAAAATGTATCTACAAAATCATATTGTTCAGAGTGTTTGTTACAAATTCAATACTTACACATTTCAATTGAATGGTATGTTGAGGTAATATCAAATGCCGTTAGCATTTGATATTAGTGCACTTACATTAACGACAATTCCCTCTGATCGTCTATATATTACCATTTTATTATCCTTTCATAAAACTTGATTACACGATGTAGACATGTAGGGAGCTATGTTATCGTGTGGTGTAGCTAATAGTGTTCCAGCGGCGGCGGGAGCAGGCCACTCAGCGCTGACCCGCAGTCCCGCGCTGGCGGAGGGCTCTCCACGTCTCCTTATGAAACGATTGACTCCTAATCACGCGGAGCATTTGTTGGCGAAATTGAGGTAGCTGCGCAGTGTACCACCGATTACCTACATCAATATAGTTCGGATAGTGATCATTCTACTTTCTGTGTTAGATACTATAAGACCCACTTGTGCCTAACGCTTAAACTCAAAGTCAAACTTAACGGATCCATGTTAGCAATCAACTAGGAGTTAAAAGATAACCCTGGTTGCTGCAAGCGGGCCGGAATAGATTGGTTTGGATAACTAAAATACTAGTAATAAAATACAACACAGTCTTTTGGTCCAAACAGTTAGTGGCACGGTGCACCGCTGTAATTTTAGCTATAGTATGTTTTAAATTTCAGAGACTGATTTAACGGCTTATATGTCAAACTTGAAAAAGGTGTGCTTTATGTTAATATTCCTAAAGCACGTTATTGTTATGTTTGACGTATGAAACTGTCCATTTAGCTGATATTAAAAACAAACACCACTATAATGTAGATTTCAAATTGAGAAGACAATTTAAGTGAGGCGTGAAATGATATATTGCCATTCTTTTGTTTCTCATCGTACTAATATATTCACGCGGTACAAGCGTAGTTTTTTCTGATGTAGACGATATCGTTGTCGGCCATTGAAGCGTTCCGACGGGACGCTGTACCGATAGTGCTGACTCAGCTCGTGTGGCGTGTCGTAGTGCGCTACTACACGTCGGACAAACTGACACCTTCCTAGCACAATACAGTTGTTACAGTCTCAAACGATGTCAACATCTACATAAATATCTACGTATCAGTACAATACGAAAAGTATTAGTACTTAGTCACAAAAACACAATCAGCCTTACCACAATCTGCTTTAAAGGGTGACTGGTCTAAGGTCCGTCATTCGCCCGGCCTACAACATTTTAGCGTGGCTGACATCTTGAGAGTCGTTAAGAAGGTACTTATTAACTTCAATGCTGAGCCCTTTTTCAGGTACTCATCAGGTATAAAAGGTACCTTGCTCACTTACGTTCAAGTATAATGGCTGGTTTTGTGCATGTTTCACAGAATATTGTTCAAAATGATTGTGACTACGAAAATATCCCAATCGTTTGGAGTTAATCAGTTGGCTTGTTCGATAGGTGAACTTCATTTCATTTCATACAAGCAATCAGAAAGATGTGAGTATTCCCGAGACGCGCGCGACACGTCGCGTGACAGCCGTCATGTGACGCGAGTGCTGACGCGTGAGTGACGCGGATTTACATCGACGTGGCAACCCTAACGCGACAGATTGTTCAGTGTTCAATCTTTTTCAATCCGTCGGAGGACGTAAACTGAGCTATTGGAATCTGACTTGTTGATCGTTTGAGAGTCAGCATTTAACATGTCTGCCAGAGGACTGACAAGCCTGATCCATCGACGCATTGTCTTGAAAAATCATTTTGTACAACCTCTACATTTCTGAACAATATTCTATGTATCCTGGCGGACTAAGTTCATAGCACCTACTGTGGACAATGGGCAGGAACATTTTATTATTATTATTGTATTCTGTAAGCACTTATTCGCTCTGTAGGTAACCGAATGTTCGTTGTTATTATACACAGGTTCCTAAATAACGCTATAGCCAGTATTCACCTGATTATTAATGTACAGTTTAATTCAAATGTCCTTTGGTCCATTGTGCTGAGTAGTGTCCTAACGAGCTTACCGAGCTCATTGAGCTCAGCGAACACTGCGAGCCACACGGACTCGCAACTCACCGGCCGCGCATCTAGTTTATTGGTGAACACAACACAACAAGTTATTGTTTGCTAACTACAAATGAAAGTTCCCGCAGTCGGAGGAAGCTTTTAACATAATCGCACGATTTATTATTCACACTGATTTGCGTTAAAGTTTGCAAAATGGGGCTCACTACTCTATTTTAATTTGTGTGCCAATTAAAACTAAGTAACCCTATTAAAGCCTGTGGGCGGACTTAGACAGAGCGGCGAGGACACCGCGGACTAGACAATACACATTATGTAAAGTAAAGCTCTGCAAAACATAGTGCCCCACTACCCAAGTCTGTGGGGATTTTGTTTACGGCTTAGACACTACTTGTCTATGAAAGCTTGCATTATATTCCGCGATGTAAGCAACGTTTACAGTTAAGTTGTATGTGAAAAGTTTCAAATGACGGTGGATTTGAATGAATAAGTCAATGCAAAATGATGTTTCACTTTATTTTCTGCCGTCACCTCGCCGCCGCATCGCGCGCTGTAGGACGCGGCTGCACAATAGCGCTCTTTGTTTTAACGTCAAGAATGCCACCGATTCATTTAATTTCCTGAGTAGTTATACTTCTATTGTTACGTGCACTTGTACACCTACGTGCACACTAACTTTTTACGTAGGCGACACATATTTGTTGGAAGTTTATTCATAATTATTTATCTTTCTATCCCAATGACTGCAGTGAAAGGGTTAAGAAGTCAGTACCACCACGCTGTGCAGGCAGGCCGGTGGTCGCAGTCAGTCGTTGTAAGGCAGACCGAGGTATGATATACCTATTAATGTACTTGACTTGTGGGGGGACTTGTCGGTATATTAAGAAGCTCATTATGTATTTAGGGCACGTCTAATGAATATTGTTTACGGTTGTTTTTCTTAAAAAAATCCGATGATGGTTGTCCTCCATAATTGAATATCGGCTGGTTTAAGATCTCGCTAAAATAATCTCATTGTTTTTATCAATATACCTAGTCATTCTATTTGTATGTAGTTCAGCCCTAATACTATGTATATACTAGTGAGTAAGCTAAACAAATAATGCTAGAAGTTAAACAGCTTGTGAGAGGAAACACATTCGTTTAAGTAAGTTGTCCGAACACGCAGCCGCCGGACGCCGGACCTCGGACACCGGACGCCGGACACCGACACTGTTTTATGTTCAACTTAGATCGAGTTGACCTTTATTATTCAATGAAGTTTAAGCTTTTGAATGTCAGCGACCGAAGATTGTGTTGCTGTTGATACGTGTGGCGCTAGGCGCCGATTGGAAGACTTTATTACTTCTTATTCAATTAACTACTATTATCTTAAATATTTATTTATTTATTTATTAAGGTTAGCCAACAATTGTTTACACAATACATTTACAATAATATCTTAATAGTTTTACATTTATAAGTGCAACAATTACTTACAGGCTAACACAACATGCGCCATTTATGGTTTTACATAGTGTCTATCGTAATTGTACTATAATAATTTATTAGTATTAATTAATAATGGTTGGTTAATACTTATACATAGACAATAATAGTTCCAGCGTAACTGAACGCAGCGATAATAACAATAATTTCATTTCAGTAATTCAAATAAACATGGCACGATCTGTCAGCCCTCGTTTATTTTAAACAGCATAGGCATGAAGCAAATATTTAAAGTTGTATATAGTTTAGCCAGCCAGAGCCTCTACAATACGTAGCAACTATTAATTTTCATATTTGTAATGTTATGTTTTAACAACACGAGACACTCGGCAATCACAATGTTTACAAATACCTCCAGGCAAACTTGTGATCTGTTACACCGCAAACTATTCAGATAACTAAGTGCTGGAGCAACTCCGCGACGAGTTGCGGTGCGGGGCGACAGGGGCGCGCGGGGCGGGCGCCGTCAGCAGACACATGCACGAGTCACACTCCACACGATGCCTACTACTATGCTGAAGTCAACTCACGCATGACTCAAGTGTGCTCAAGTCTTTATTTACCTGAAATTGAAACACCTAGTAACACCCCCAATAATCGACACTTTAACGTGCGCAAACAAGCCTTTTTTTAAATATTTTCTTACTTTATGATATTATAAGGTATTTTGAAGCATTGGGTAACGCTTCAGACTTCGTTGCGTAATATTTGAAAGCAAACATAAGTTTCACATAAATAAATAAAGTAATAATATATCGAAATAAATTAACGTTTTTTGGTTTAGTGATCGACAGCAGAAATCTATTTTTCGACACCCGGTAATCGACTTGTTCCAGTAATCGACATCCAATAATCGACATATTCCTAACACTTCTAAACAATAAATCCCAATAGAAAAGCCGAGATAATCTAGAATTATATGTGACGAAATAAAAACTTAGTCTTAATCAGTATTTTGATCATTTTAATCAACAAACAATCTTATAATAAACAAATAGTGGCTAGTAATTCGTAGGTTTCTAAAAAAATACACTTTTGCAATATAATACATCTCTTAAATGTTAAACAATAAATGTAGAAGATGTGTCATTTGGTGTCGGTTTAGTATCCGCCTTTTCTTGTTTTTTTATTGTTTTTATCTGTTATTTTTTTCTGTTTTTTGTTTTTCTATCTTTCTCAATTTTAATCGTTTTCTTTTTTCTCTTTCCTTGGATTTAATTTCTAATTTTTTCACCTTTCTGACAACTTCTATTGCCTGTATTATTTGAAAAAGTGTGGAATTTTTTTTTGGTGCCATATAAAACATTTATGTCGATTATAGGAACATGCGGAAAAAAAAACTCCAGTTATCGACAAGCGTGTTTTCATATTATATTATAAACTTACAATTGCAAAGACATTACTAAAAACTAAAGAATTTGGTTTCTAACTTAATAAATAATTGACATGCTCGGTCAAGCAAAACAATTAAAAGTTATGGGCATTATATCTTGCTCACCTCCTTAGCGATTTCGCTAATGAAACGGGAATTTATTTAGAGATCTCTGCCGATTGGTATGTTCAGCTACGCCATTTTCTTTAAAACAGCCGAATCTATGAAATATCTTTCGCAATGATAGCTAGATAATCCTCAAGTATGTTTATGGTTCAAATACGTTCCGAAGCGAGACTCAACTCTTGTTTTTTTTCGTTAACTTTTTAAGTGTCGAACACTGGGGCTCTGTCGAACACTGGGTGTTTTACCTTACAAAAGTCTTTTGAGAAAATGAAATAAGCAATTTCCAATTACACCGTGTCATCCGAGACTGCAGATAAACGCAGGATTATCCGGAATACAAAGAGCAAGCTTGTGCTCTCAGTAATGTGCCATCACTACACACACACACACCCCCCCACACACACACACGCGCGCACGGGTTTCTGAAGCTACATCAAACGGAGGGTCGCTTTCACGTTCTGTTTAATCTGAAAATCAATCAAAACACACTGATCAGTTCCAAATGTTCACTAAAGTTTTGAAATAAAATTCCTGTTCGGAGTTCTGCTCGTGTCGCAAGCTTAGAATGGAGAGATGTGACCACAACTTTAGTAATCATAGAAGACTAGTGTAATTATATTCTTTAATTTCTTCTTTTTTTTTCTTTAATTTTTCTTTCTTTTTTTATTATCTTTGTATCAGTGTATTCAATTGTTGGTGAGCCAAATATATAAAATAAAATAAAATAAATTAACATATTCTGTGCCTACGCCTAGATAGACACAAGTCCGGAGAACAATACACATTTCTCGAATAGTGGTTGCATTACGCCTCTATTAGCAACGGGATTACCAAAACCCCGGACGGAACATATGTAACAATACATCCGATAGTCGTGCCAACGCTCAGGAGTCGAGCATGACACATTGCGGGTCAGCGCGGGTCGTATTGGCCGCCCCATTTATGGGACAAATGGCCCCTCATTCAGCGCGGGTCCTAATCTGTCGCTACAAATGTTCACGCCATTTCAAATGGTTAATGTTGGCCGCCCACGGTGCGCCATTACGCGCCACTTCCAGCAGGTAGCGATGGATATCATTAGAGGTTCGATTCATTATGTTGTTCAAAACATTTTCATCTGTCTACATGTCACTTAACTAAGTGAGTAAGTGAGAGTATTGCGATGCTGTTACCTAAAAGATAAAGTTATAAATCTTCCCCTTTTAAAGTCTTTGGAAACACCTATCTCTTCAGCCTGCAAAACGATATTTTTACATTGGTCGGTTTCATTGGTGAAAACCTTCCATCTGGTAGTTCTTGAATGGAACAAAAATAAAGGAGACATCATGACTCAAACTCATATTCCTGTGAAAAAACATTTTATCCATAATAATGTTTGAGTGCTTACATAAAACTGAAATAGCTTTTTTATGAAACAAGAGTCTACTTACAAACACAAAGTGGTTCCCGAGTTATCTCAAACGCGCGGTGAATGCGTCTCTCGCGGTGCACTAACTTACCGCGACTTCAGCACTACGGGCGGCGCTTTGTGTACACTGGAGCGTGCCTGTTGCTTGTCTCGAATGAAACAAATAAAAGTTCTTCAGTGTTGCAGCTCTCCTTTGAAACTCTCAGGATTTCATTATGTTAAGCGGAAAGATGATATAATAATCAGCAAGATAAGGTTAACACAGCTATATTAAAATCATGTTGAATCCACGTGTGTTAAACAAAATGTCAGTGACTTCAAAACAACAACATAACGTAAAGAGTTCTGGCGCGTGGCTCCGCCAGAGTCACTACCGCTACGTGTGAGCCCGAGCTTCTAAGTCGATGCTATTTCCATCAAAGTGCGCGTAAATAGGCACTTGTGTCGGCCGGTCGCACTGACCTATCGCAGCCCGCGGTGACATTTGCACGCCCGTCGCGTTTGCACACACCTTTGTTCCCACAGTTTAAACGTCGCAGCTGCATGACGTCGTATAATAACAGACCCTTTAATGTTACTGCGTGTGTCTGTATCGATGTATAATTAGAATATGGCGTCACGTAGAAATATGTTACAAATACTTAGGTATGTCAAATGTGAGTGTCAATCAGTTGGAAACTTGAATAAGTAATGATGGATTAGTTCGATGATTAGTTGATTAGTTCGGTAATCGATTAGTTGTCACACAATTGTACAAGTATGTACGTTCTCCATTGTTTCTCTCACTAGCTACACTGCACACGGTGTCATAACATGCTCCGGCATCAAAATACGTCGCATCAAATTCAACGACAATTTAATTAAATCCAAACCCATTCCCCGCTTACTTGTAGACATTTCACTTACAAACAACTCTGTGTTATTTTTTAAACAAAGATTAATCTCCGCGAAGCTGCGGCTGCCGCCTCAATCCGCAGCGCCGTGCTGCCTGTTTAACGACAGCGGTGCATTCATCTCAGACAACACTTGTTGAGTCTTTCATTTTTTACTGTCGAGGCGAGGACACAGAGCTGCGTGTCTGTGGCCGGAGGGCCGGCGGCACACCACGAGCTTAGTTCTGACTGCCAAATTGTAGTCGACGAAACCAACATGTGCATGTTAAATGTTTTATATAGTTGTGTATTCTATTATCACTACAATAATGTTATTTTGTCTCTTTTGTAACATGGTCCAAGTGAAACTAATCGATCATTGTAAGCACTAACCTACGACTACGACATTTTAATGATCAACTAAACATTTATTACAAATAGTGTTGATGCAGTGTGTTTGTCCCCAGATGCGTTACTGCGTGGCCGCTCTGTGGCTCTCTGCGCTGACCACCATCGCGGTGGCGGCCGCCGACGAAGCCCACCAGGACGCCGCGCCGCCACAGGTCAGCACCACACCACCACACCACCGACATAAACATTCATACTCATCAAGATCGTCAAAAGACGACACAAAATAATATAACAACATCATCATCTGCTTAGCCTTTTTCCCAACTATGTTGGGGTCGGCTTCCAGTCTAAACGGATGCAGCTCAATACCAGTATTTTACATGGAGCGACTGCCTATCTGACCTCCACAACCCAGCAACTGGGTAATACGGTACCCCTAGGTAACACTGGTTGTCAGACTTTCAAGCTTCTGACGACCCGTAACGACTGTCAAAGATCCACGTATGACAGCCGGGACCAACAGCTTAATGTGCTTTCCGAGGCACGGAATGATGTCAGTAATGTCTAAGATAAACTTTAGAAAGTACATATAAATTGAATAAGTCACATTGGTACTTGCCCGGATTTGAACCCACAACCTCATGCATGAGAGGCGGGGCCTTAACCGCTAGGCCATCACGAAAAAAAAAATATAACAACGTGATACAGAAATACATCATTTGCTTCAAAAGCAAAGTACAAACAAATATATTAAGATTCTTAATTTAAAATGTCCGGAGACAGTTAAGGCTACTAACAATGATGGACAACATGAGGTATATTCGCGGGTAAGTATATTGCTGTTTTAGATTGTTTCTTGTTACCGAAGAAGCATAAAGAGTGAGGCCAAGTGCTGCATCAAATAAATTAAATTGCACCTATTCTGTGAGTAGTTAATGTTTACCGCCTAACGACACAATCTATGTAATTGGACTTGATCACGACGTAATGGATCTGTCATTTGTTATCCAAAGTTTACGTCTCCGACCAAAATAGAAACGTTTGAAATTAAAGTAACGTGGGTGTATCGACGGCAGACGCAAGATAAGGAAAATCTTTTCTGATAACAATATAGAGGAACGTTATACTTAAATTGCCTTTCAGAAACTTTCATACATTTGGCATTTAATAAGTCTTCGGGAAATGTTGATAGAATCACATTTATATGTACACATATATTACGAGTGCAAAAATAACTGAAAGCAACCGTAATATTCAAGAGGGCGCTCGCTAAATTCCGAATCAGCAACAAGCATACAATAGTACTATCTAAATAATAAATAAAGCACCTTCAATTGACTTACATATTTGACACGCCACCATCCAGTAAGCATTACAAACTTATCTTCTTTTTACAACATTTTTATGTCGCCACAACACGTCGAGCCCCTAATAGCCGGGCAAAGTCGAGCAATCTCGAGCCAGCGCCCGACGCGACCACCGAGCAGTAGTTACCGAGCTCGCTGTAAAAAGCGGAACAAACGCAAACTCAACTATTTTAAACGACGCGAGGGAAAACTTACAACATACCTTTTGGCAGCCACTGTATCGTGTGGAGCCATGCAACGCGCTTTATTAAAATACTTAGCTCTGAATAAAAAAATAAAAATTTTGTTAACAAACGAGCCTTTATGAAGAGCTTTGTGAGATTAATTTATTGTTTTCCAATACTCTTAAAATAGCACATTGTGGAAACAATGTGCTGTTTCAGGAGAGGAATTACGTTCGAGTGTGAATGTAGCTTTGCAATTACAAATTAAAATGAATTGTTAAACAACGCCGTGTCCCCTTTGGTCGCAGAGGGCTGGACTCGTGGCACACATCACAAATGAAGTAAAATGTTCCAGACGTAGCTTGTCGTAACACATCTATTCGGGGAATTACAACAATGTTTTCTCAGTAAAAAAGTAGGGCATAAAAAGCACGTCTGTCGTTTGATCTGAACAACACAATTAACATTCCGTGAGGCGACAAACGCCTCTTAATAGAATAATAAAACAACTTGTGGCTCAGTGACGCGTCCGTAATGTTGTGGACAAGTTTTTTCTCCGAACAATTCCCCCGAGCGAGCTTTGTGCCAGCCAATTGTACCGATACCAAACGAGAATGTTCCGTGAATAAACAAAGAGCTAATACAATTGCTTACCTCATTGTACATTTGAAATCTTTCAACGAGCGCTCTTTGCGCTAAAAAGAAAACTGCTCAAAGCAATTTCCTTTGATAACAAGCGGCCGCGGTGCACTGATTTAAAATAAATGTGCTCGTTCACAGAACGACAACGAACTAGAGTTAACTGAGGAGGAGAAGCGCGCGTGGTCCAGCCTGCACGGCGGCGGCGGCTGGGGCAAGCGCGGCTGGCAGGACATGAGCTCGGCCTGGGGCAAGCGCGCCTGGCAGGACCTCAACTCCGCCTGGGGCAAGCGCGGCTGGAACGACATGAGCTCGGCCTGGGGCAAGCGCGCCTGGCAGGACCTCAACTCCGCCTGGGGCAAGAGGGGCTGGCAGGATCTGAACTCCGCCTGGGGCAAGCGCGCCTGGAGGGACATGTCCCAGTCTCCTTGGGGCAAGCGCGCCTGGCAAGACATGAGCTCCGCCTGGGGCAAGCGTGGTTGGAATGACATGAGCTCGGCCTGGGGCAAGCGAGGCTGGAACGACATGAGCTCGGCTTGGGGCAAGCGAGGCTGGAACGACATGAGCTCCGCCTGGGGCAAGCGAGCACCTGTAAGTACATGATTCTACCATAATTAACATTATCCAAACGTGGATTACTTTCATGTAACATCAGTCTACGTCCTCCTCATCTTTGGCATTAATTGTATTATTTATTTGGTATTATTTGTGGTCAGGAAAAGTGGGCCAACTTCCACGGATCGTGGGGCAAGCGCGCCGCGGAGCCTGACTACGAAGAGATCGACGCGGCCATCGAACAACTGATCCCCATCCAACAGGTACGTTCACAGCTGCGCCCCGCACGCCGCGCCACTCGCCGCCAGCCTCTTGCACCGGCCTACACTCACATTATGTATTCTTGTTCCCCCTTGTTCATAGCTTATACTTACTCGTATATAAATATTTTAACATTACTTCCCTAAAAAATTTTTCAAGAAAATCCTTAAAGTAAAAGAACTTCTGAATATTAGCATATTTTCACCGAATTTTTCAAACTTGAGATGTAAATTGTATGCAAGAATTATTTCACCTGTCCAGTCCTGTCAGAAATTATATAATGGTAACAGAGACAGTAGAGTCGTCCGCCATTTTTATGTGTCATACTCGTATAATAACGTTTTGATGTCGCGCAGCAGCTATCGGACAACGAGCGAATGGAAGCGCCCGAGAAGAAGGCATGGTCGGCGCTACACGGCGCGTGGGGCAAGCGGCCCGTGAAGCAAGCCCAGTACAACAGCGGTACGTGCGCCTTCACAAGTAGCAAGTGCTAGTAGAGTAGTACTATGTCTGCTCCTATTTGAACATATCTATGACACGAAACTTTTTCGACAAAGTTCTTTTGTTCATTTACTCGACTCTATAGATTTTATTGTTAACGTAGTCATAAGTGGTTACATTATCTTGTTTAGTTTTGCTTTGATAAAGCTCGTGTGCTGAATCGATGATAATAATATGACGCGCTCAACATCACGCCTGATTAGTAAACACTCAGTAACTGTACTGAAACAATGTAGCCCAATGATTACTGGACATCTGTGTGAAGGCCGCGACAATCAATCAGCAGAGTATTTCGAGACGCGAAATTACGACAGCTCATAAAAGTTTAATAATAAATAGTCGTCGTATATAAGTCAACGTTCGTAGTTAAATTCGTTGGTGTAACAATAACAGAAGGAGGTAATTATCTCCGCGTCGCTCTGATTGATGGCTCGCGTTAAATTGATTGATTAACATTAACAATTGCGCTGCTCGCTGTCCTGCTGGGCGTTGTTCGCTTATCGGCGAGCGGACAGCGCCATCAGCGCCATCAGCGCCGAACATTGATAGCTAAAGTTTAGTTAAAAGATAACACTCCACTTTATTGATTATCATTATGCGATGGAGTTAGAAATAAGCTCGTGTTAAACTTTGGGGAGCGCGTTCGTGTGTAAGTCCTGTGCGGCCCCGGCACGCTGCAGCGCGAGCCTCCCCGCGGGCGCCACGCCACGAGCCCCGGCGACCGCACTGGGCTCGCCATCAGTGCCGCGGTAATAAACTGCTCCTTCATTCCGTGTGTAATTTAAACTGCGCCCCATAAGCCCCTAATAAATTTGTAGCCAAGTTGGAATTTGTGCGAGCCGCCGACAGAATTAGATAATAATCCTGGCTCGCCTTTTTAAATTAAATAGCATCCGAGTCAATATGGCCGCCGAGCGCGACGCCCCGACACCTCGCAGAGCTTTTCACGCGTTTCATAATTTCACATTAACGATGAACGATTTAATGAAAAATGTTATCCATTCAAATTCAAATACATATTTATGAATCGTGTCAAATTACTTGCTCTGGATTACACTTGACTCAATAACACGTTACAGTATTAAGAAATGGCAATAAAATCGTAGCAATATATGTCACACGCACTCGATAGAACTCTTTTTTTAAGAATGTACATGGATGTATGATATGCACCAACAGGATCGTATTACTGGAAGCGAGAGCCCGCCTGGACTAACTTAAGAGGAATGTGGGGCAAGCGCTCAGCGCAAATGGACGCGGACGCGGTAGACGATGATCATGGTAACCACGCTCCAGACGCTTCCGCAACACATGCACCTGTGTTGTACAAAGTTCCACGGATATAGTGTCACAGTAGCTGTATCTCACTCGCACTAGTCTGCCGTAGCACCCTGTCTCTCTTCTGTCTCTCCTAGCCTCCTTCGTCCTGTATGTTCTGTGTAGTCGTTAGAGCTTGTTCTTCTCTCTTCTACCTTACTCTGTATATTTCTTCTTCTCTGTAGTTGATGTTAGCTCATAGTGGGGAGTATGGATGTGTAACTAGTTCACTTGATTATGTGTTTTAGATAGATAGCTGTAGAAACTAAACATTGATCATTATCTTTTGTTCCTGAAACTCGGCTTTGACTCATGTTTAACAACAAAAGAAAAATCTATGTAAGTAACTAACAACCTGGTACCTACAAATAACCAATTATGTCACCAAATTATTTCTTAACATAGATTACGTAAAGAAGGAACGTGCGTCGTTTACATTACAGTCCAAAGACGAGGAAAATCTGAATTGGAACGACCAAAAATATAAGTGATACTAAAAATAAGTGTTTATTGTACGTGATTCCAAAGATTCAGTGAGTCTGTGCGGTGGAGTTTAGCGACGGTCACAGAATACACGAGTTTGTGCGAGTTGTGCGAGTGTGGTCGCGCGGCAAAACTTACGAGTCCGGAACAGTGGCTAACATTGTGACCTACTGTTTACAAGCATTTATTGAAATGTTACGTACGAGAAGCCGAGTGTGTGGAAAAATTAGAACTCTCACACTGGCGTCCGTCAGACCATCGCTCGACTCATTGGTCAGCCAAATTAAACCTGTCTGACTCAATAACCTTCCTAATCTCAGCATTATGTAATAAATAATTACAAAGTATAATTTGTAAAGCAATCTCGGTGAAATGAATCGCACAAAGCGGCCACTCAGTGAAGCGGACGCGAATTAAAAAGTTAAAACCCAAACTGTTCGCTAAGTAAATCAAACGATTACCGACAAGTATCGAGATCGTAATAAGTGTTCATTACATTAGAGCTGCGGCCTTCCAGCTCGCAGCCCGCGACGAGCTACACACAGCCGCGCGGAACGAGTTGGTTTCCTATTTTATGAAACTAATTTAATTTGATGAGAAAAAGACCAAATAAATTCTTTAAAACCCCCTATATATATTAACTTCCTAAATAACCTCAGTCCTCATTAACCTGCTAGATACTTTGATGCACTACTTTCTGTAGCGTATCTGTAGCGTAGCGTGTCAATGTGTAGGTACACATTACTGTTTTAATTCGTGTTCGCCTAACAGGAATTTCTTTGGAAATATCTTTAAATATCTGTAGGCATTGACATATATTACTAGCGTATCTGTAGGTGTCATCAGTGTAGAGCACATACCAATCGTATCTGTACATCGTCATGTCTATTCTATCCACACTTTGTATACAACTTTATGTAAAATATTTCAGAATCTGTATCTCTACTTCTTCCTCTAATATGTTGATTTTGTGTCCGCAGAGAGCAGCGCGAGGGACGAGGCCTAGACTACTGGAAACTGTGTAAAATATTATAACTAATAAAACTAAATATTGTATAACAACTGTCATATCTTAGGTACATCTGTCTGTCTGTCCACGCCACTATGTTTAGCGACTCTTCATACACCAAAGCTCGATGATCATTATGCTATAGAATACTCTAAAATGACGCGACCTCCTAATTGTACATCTGAACTTATCGTCCCGTGGTGAAAATAATACTTTCTTCACAATTCGTTCATTCAATTATTTGTTAAACATAGATTCTTGTTTTATTGTACCTGTACTGGCACACGACTATTAAGTTTTCACAAACATTTCGATGAAACTCTGGAAAACGATTTTGATTTCGCGTCATTTCATTTGACAGCTTAAATAGTTTTAATTTGTTATGCCACAGAGTATTAAGTAGCGTGTAATTCGTT
This sequence comes from Hoplodrina blanda, assembly GCA_949316365.1. NCBI lineage: Eukaryota > Metazoa > Arthropoda > Insecta > Lepidoptera > Noctuidae > Hoplodrina > Hoplodrina blanda. The sequence goes on along the minus strand of OX438564.1, from coordinate 237,804 downwards.
TCACTACCAACCAGTGAAGCGCATTAACCATTGGCGGTCGAGTTCCTATTGCGTTCCGTTTTACTCATCGTTTACTTCACACACTATTATGAGTCACGGGACGTTTATTATTTTATATAATTAATTAATTATTTAATTGTGCTGAACTTAATTCTGTGTTTATTGTTCATTAGCTGTTCGACAGTCACGCGCTCCGCTTTCCAAATGATTGTAATACTCGTACAAAATGTAGTTCTTACTATGTCACCTTCTAGTATAAACGAGATTTTTATCAAATATATTATATTAACATTAAGTCATAGCGTTTATTTTTACGACATTTGATATTAAGCGTGTTAGGCAGGCCGCGCACGCGCAGGCGGGCGACGGTGTGACTTAGTCGTAACTGTAAGTGTCATCATGATAATGTATGTACTGCTAGTTAGTTAATTAATTGTATTTTACTAGTCAAGTTGATGTACATTGTACTATACGGCTTCGCGAGAAGTTCACGTTTGTCCAATAAAAGTTTATTCGGAAGCCGAATCTAGTTTTATTTATTAACTCCCACCGCTGTGCATCTGTGCACGTCTCATGAACACATACATTAAAGATATCAGCAGGAACCACACTTTGTTGTTAGCTCTAGACACAGCTACCACAGCACATAATTATGTACAGATCCCGCAACAAGTCACACAAGCTCCACAGTGACTCAAATAAACAATACAAAACCATTGATTTTTCTTTCGCCGACACATAACGTAGCCTGTGGTCCGCACAGCACGCGCCGCCGCCGACTGAAACAGTTCTAATACCATCACATAAATACATACTCGTACAATCAGACAGAGTTATCGAACAAACATGTCCATCGTGTTGTTTCCACATTACATTGAATCATGTGGGCGTGTTGCTTGCCCAAACCTCTGTGTGAAACGACCAACGTACACAACACATATCGATAACTGCGGCCCACTGATAGCGGTGTAAACATTAATGTAAGGGCGTGTGGTACTGAGTGATTGATGGCGACGGACTTGTCTAGATCAGCTCGGGATTATAAGTGGTGTGTAGGCGCTGGCTCGGCCATACAACAACTTGCCGGCGCGAGCCGTACACTTGCTGCTGCGATTAGATATTATAACTCGCGCCATTAAAGAAACGAAATAAAAATGAATCGTTACTTCATTTTACCGGGTTACAGTAGAAGGCTCTCTATCGGCAAGTTTTAAGTAGATGTATCATGGCTTAGCTAAATTACTTGAAATATTGTCAAAGGCTTTGACAATATTTCAAGTAATTTAGCTGCATTTAGCGGGCATGAGCCCGGTACAGGATCATATTAGCGATTAGCAGTGGTATTGACTGTTATACAGTCACGAATGATTGTTAAAGCTCATCATAAACTTAAGCTAAGAAACCCTTCCCATCCCTATAATGATTTGCAAAATCATCAAAAATGATCGACTGTAGTACACTGAGTTTGGACATAGCAGTACCTGATTAGCTATATCATACAAACAGAAGTTTCTTTAGTTTCCCTCATTTCATAGAAGATGTGTAAGTACAATGGCGAGAACAAGACCATCGAAAGTCCCTCTTCTAACTACCGGAAGCAATTCATTCTCTGTTTGTGCTAACCACTCCTAACTGAAGTGTACTATATCATAATATGGGGATGTCGGTATCGTAACAAATCTCCCTGAGTAGAGTGTGAGACGCGAGCCGCCACGCTCGCGCGCGCGTCACGGACGCCCGCCACCACTCCGCGTGATTGTGTGTACTCGCCGCACGCGGGGCGCGGGGAGCACGCACTGACGCGCCGCCCGGATTGGATTGCTGTTTGTTATAACATTTGAGGTACTGTGCTAGTGCCACGAGTGGTAAGTAATTGTGGCCGCCACTGTTTTATTGTGATCGTGCACCGCCAGGGCCGGACTGGGCCCACGCAGTTTCGGGGACAGACTCAACTTCTATTGAAGTAAGTTAGACAACTCTTATTTATTATGAAAAACTTACAAAATTATAGTGAAACTGTTATATACACTACTGGGCTACGCTGCCACCACGTGCTACGTAGTACTTAGAAATGAAGAGAACAAAGTAAGAGCAAATGGATACCAACCGCAGCCACTTCCACATAGTTCTACAATCTTTAATGTACAATATTATAAGAGAATCGGTTTAATAAATTATTATTAATGAATAGTTAATATTTAGATCTCATTAACTATTTAAAGTATTACTTACAGCCAAGAATAGGACACACACTAATGTAAAATGTAGATTTTACTTATTAATTTGGTTCTGCTTCTGCATGTATGCGAGTTAGTTTTACTTAGCGAGTCCGTAAGTATAACTAACTTGCAAACAGAGATGTGCACTTAGCGTGTACACGGCGTAAGAGATACCGTAACGATACGGCACACGACGGACAAGAAGCCGCACTAGCGTGTCCGCGCGGCCGCGGTACCCGACAGCTGACTACCTCACTATCTAGGTATATTCCAGGATTAGCTGTAATGAGTAACAGATATGAGTGGTAATTCATTTTTATATTAGTGATATTTCTGGTTCTAAAAATTCAGAAAAAATGTATGGTTAAACCGAACTTTAATTCTGGTTTATGAATTACAATATTAAAATTGAATAAATTCCACATTTACGTTATTGTTAGTGTTCACATATTTCCTTTACCATTGTGATAGCATGACATGCTCTGAGCCCCGGCTTCACTTAGTATTATCGGTTCCTAGAACTATATATTTGCCGCGCGGCCGACCATGTCCCCACAACTGTTGATCATACCGGTTGATGAGGAAGCTCGTGGACGACTAGGCACAAACACGTCATCAAGTCATTGTCTGTATTCGACACAAACCGAGGTGGCGATGGATTAAACAATCACGAATGTAGTTCAAATGAAATACGAGTACTTACTTTGCAAATCCTTCTGTCAACAACACTATTATTATCAATTTAGCAATAACTGTAACGAGTGCGATCATCAGTATTGACTCCATTATCTAATCTGCAAGCTTGCTCATCTGTACCGCGACTGATTCGCGCCGAATCACCGCATTGCTGGGTGCCGCGTCAGCGTGTTCCGCGGCCTACGCGCTGGCTCGAGGCGCTCGCGTCGCTCCTCCCGCGCCGCTCCGCTCGCTCAGCACTGTGCGTGTTATCGCGCAGGGCTGCTCGCCAGTGAGGCGGACAGGCGGCGCGCCGGCTCGTGCGGGGAACTAACAATTCTTTTATCGCTGTACGTGTCCCTGAATAAAATTGGCCTAATTATGATAAGTTTAATGTTTCCTTTTGCAGAATTATGATCAATCACTTTATTTTTGGTAGCGTAGGATATAACACGGATTTCAAATGAGTTACTAACTCTTACTGAATCAAAACAAATCTCACGCGAGTGTGGGAGGCCATTCAATCAAAGCAACAGGCTCGCCCCTGTTTGCTCTTGGCACTGTTGCTACGAGTCTACGACGTAGCCGAGAAGCTGGCGGACGGCGTAGCAGCGCGGCTACGCCTGCTACGCTTTCGTAGCATTACTCCGACACGCTACGGAATACACAATATATTATTTTGTGCTTCAAATTATTGAAATGTAAATTTTATTAATGTACTTAGTAGATTTATTTCAAGCAATAGTGTTGTCGCTTCGAAAATGGACGAACATTTTTAGATATAGATATAATTAGTTTAATGTCAGTGGAATTATGGTTTTAGTAATAGTAGATTTATTTGCTTAAACAAACTTGTCTGAATTTAAATACGCTATTTATTTTGGTTGGCAACACTGGTGTCGCGCTACCATTGGTCCGTTGCAAACTTCCGGAGCAGTGGTGGGGTGACACTAGCCTGTGCGTAATATTAAACTGTCGAGAGATCGGGCACTTTGGTGGCGAATACAGTGTGAGCAACATCTCCGTATAAAGTTCGAATGTTGTGATTATGTTTTGAGGTTAGAATATCGTTACACGTGCTTACTTAAATTTATGTAAAATATTTGATTAAATGTATATTGGCAGTTAATCAGTGTTTCTTTGTACAAGTTCTTTATAATAATAGTGAACATTTGATGTCTTGTTTAATGAACTAACATTACATACATATCTAAGTTTTCGTGGTTCTATATCATCACACTTTCTCACCTATTTTAAAAATCATTACATTCATAATAAAATGTTTTATACATCACACATGTTTGTTGGAACGTTTGATAATATATTAGCTTTTTGCTCTCAAACAAAATAATGAATATTGTCAAAAAGCTGTGACACGAACAATGTTGAGCTGAGGTTTGTTCACTATTGTGATACGGAATAAAATGCTTTTTTACAAAAAAAGATAACCGCCTTCAAAAACTACAAAATAAAAATAACATTAGTTTTGGAAGTCGGCGGCTTTGGTTTTGTTTTTTGTTATGTAGGTAAGTATTGCCACCGACTTCCAAAACTAAAGTTATTTTTATTTTGTAGTTTTTGAAGGCGGTTATCTTTTTTTGTAAAAAAGCTTTTTATTTTTCACTTTTTAGTGCTTGTGTATTAATGTTTGAAATCCTTACAAAAAGCCCTTTCAAACAATACCTCACACGATATATTTAATTTTGGAAACTGGTAGGAGGGGGGTACCCCCCCACTTTTCCTTCAGTCAGTCATTGACTACACGTATAAACAAAGCAATTTCACTTGTTACGATATTGCTGCTGTGATTCTGTGAGGAGTTCCATTCCATATCTCCGAAGTTCATCATCAGATATTGAAATGGTGACAATGGGACCACACGGGAAGCACCAGCTTTCAAATAAAAAAATAATCATGAAAATCGGTTCACCCAGTCGTAAGTTAGGAGCTAACAAATATAAAAAAAAATACAGTCGAATTGATAACCTCCTCCTTTTTTTGAAGTCGGTTAAAAAAAAATTGGCGCAAAATTGTGTGTTCCCATATTTTATGGAAATGATTCTACATTTTATTTATAGGAATGTTAATAAATGTGCCGCGGACTTTCATCAAATTGTTTATTTGCGGTAGTTGTTGATATTCAGTGTGCAATCATGCGCCAGCGACACACGCTGCGCACTGCGTGTGCTGAAGCACAACTATTTATGACCTTCACACGAAGCACCCACACATTGGCTCTCGCGGTGTAGTCGCGGTATGGTCGCGGTGTGGTCGCGGCGTGGTGGCTGTGTGGTGGCGGTATGGTCGCGGTGTGGTCCTTGTGTGCCATCTGTTTACAGCGACGTGTAACGTTCGTCAAGTAGTGATCTCGGCGGAGTGGTGTGAAGCGACCTGTAGTATGAACATGTTAGTGTGGCGAGTGCAGCTCAGATAAATGCATTAAGCATAAATGGGATACTTAATCAAAACGGTATTTTTTCTAATTGAGTAAGTAGCACGTCAGGCACAGGGAGCGTGCGCGCTGCGTGTGCACATAAAGCCGAGTGCACATTACAGTCGCACTACACCGATACGACGTCATATCGACTATATCGATATCACGTATCGTTCAGTAATGGCGCGTTGAGTGCGCTCTCTTGTACTGTGCCGCGACCAGAGACCTTACTTATTACTCTATATACTTCTAGTACATAGAGGTACTTACCTATATTGAAACAAAAGCTCGATATCTAGCTGTTATTTTATATGAATTTCTTAATTGTTTATAAAAAAATGTTCCTAATCTTTGAAGCAATAGGCTTGCTCCATATTGTAAGTTGCGTCCGTGTCACGTGACCGCCGTTCTCTCGTCCGGCTGCACGTGCGGCCAATTTTATTTATCAAGTCATAAACCAAAATATGCAAATATTGAGATAACGAATTAGTCAACGCCGCTGGCGCTCTTCGATGACAGTAACATTAAATAATAGGTATATTGGTTACGACAATACACAGAAAAGTTGATTATGAGCTGTGTAGCGGTACAGTAACCTGTTACGTGTAACGCTTGTGTGCAGTCCCACTGTGGATGTGTGCGTATGGTTTGTGTGTAACTAATTAAGCTCACACAATATCAGCAGTTTTACAAAGGAGTTCGATTTAATAACTGTTGAGCGGCGGCGCTCACACACGCTGCACACCTCGGGCGACACGCTTTATATTACATGTTTGTAAATATTGCGAGCGCTTGTTGACAATTAATATTTAAACAAAATCATAGACAGACGCTTGTCTTGCCCAGATACGATGTTAGGAGGTTTCACGTTATGCAAGCTGTGCTCCTATACACATGGTGGTGTCAAATGAAAAAGCTGATTGTTTACAAGAAATGTTCAACTGACAGAAAGCTAGACTATTACTGAAGACCATACGCGAAGTCGCTAAAGCTAGTTAAAAATAAACATCACTTTAGTACCTGCTTTACAAACAAATAAATGTAAACAACCGTTTAGCTTTCAGTTTTAATTTAAAACGTACCAATAATACAACGTACGAGGAAAGAAAAACAAGAGATTGTGCAGATTCTGTGTCGCGAAAGCTTCAGGTAAGCCCTCGCCGACCCTTACTTACCGCGGGTCACAAACACGAAATATTCTTACATTAAATATATGTACCGCTGAACAAACCACGTATTCATTGTATGGAGCACAAGTTAGCGAGCTGTTGTTGTTGTCGTGTGGGATCAGGATCGTGATCACTGAGATAGCGCTTTGCTAATTGTTTAATGTACTTATTTCGTAACAAACGCATGATATAGATCTTCGTAAGGCTAAGTAGCTAATGTTTATCTCAATACACTTGTACGATAATTAATTAATCTTCTTCGTAAATTAATAACGTGTTTTGTGAGGCTTAAATTGTATTCACTCATATTTACTGAACACTGTCTTGCGGACAGTGGCGGCTGTACCTTAAGTGCGCTCGTGCGCTGAACCACCAATTCAAAAATCTAAAATTACAAAATATTAAGTACTTACTTACTTCATCTTTATTTTTAAATTACCATTTTAATAGTTATTTTTAAACATACAAAAACGTATAAAAAAATTAAATCTCCAATTATGGTGAAACAGTTTGACCGCTTTACTAAACTATTAAGACTTATTTTCCTGTAAAGACAAATTCTCGTGCGCTTCGGCGAGTGCACGAGGACTGCTAATATAACTTGTAGGAGATACGAGTTAATACGCCTGACGCGTGAAACAGAAGATAGTTCATAGAAATGTACCGAGTAATGAGTGGGTTGTCGAGCGCCGCACGTGCGAACCGAGGATTGCCGAGAGCACCCGATGTTTGACGAATTGGCCGCCGGCCGGCATGGGCGCGAGCCTAGACGCGACAGCAGCCATGATTGACATCTCTTTAACAGACTACCAGAATAGTTTCACTGTATGTGTGACGCGTAATTATTGTTTATTTATATTACCGTAATTGTTTTTAGTTTTTGTTTCGATTTTTTTCGAGAACTTTTATTCTATACTGTGTATGGTGTTAATACCCGATTTTAATAAAATGGTGATTGAACATTTCGCTTCAGAAAAATGTCGTCGCATTGATTTAATGTATAAAAAATAAACATAATTATATTATGTCAATTTTTGTTTTGTTGCATTTTCTAATTTTAATATTTTAGTAAAGTGCACCACCAGTTCGATAACCCACCAGCCGCCACTGCTTGCGGATATAAAGATCCACATATCAAGCACAACGCCGTAGAGATCGCGCCAACGGTCAGAATAAGATAATTAATTCTGCATTAATACATATATGAATGTTAATGTTATAACCGCTGCACGCTGTTCTCGTGCGCATATTCCGGATCACGCGTGCGTCGGCGCTCGCAAGTGTTGCAACACGCGACCGACACACTGTGTCTGAGTAACTGAGCACAGTGTTTAGTTAGTGTCCGTGTTGTGAGCGTCGCCGCCGTGTGAGCACGTTGTGTGTTATAAAGCTTAGAACTTGTTGTAAGACAAACTGGAGGCGGGTCGCGAGTCCCCCTCAGCACCCTGTACGACTGCAGTGAGGACGATCGAGTAGAGCTCACTGAGAAGGTCCACAGCACAGTGGTCCAGCTGGACGGGACCACTGACGTGACTGAAAGATGTCCTCTGTTGGTCATAGGCCGCAGAACCGTAGCGCCGTAGTAGCGTAGCACGGTAGTAACGTAGCACCCTGCGTAGTAGCGTAGCACGTTAGTACGCAGCACCATAGTACAGTAGCACCGTAGTACCGTAGCGCCGTAGTAGCGTAGCACGGTAGTAACGTAGCACCCTGCGTAGTAGCGTAGCACGGTAGTACGCAGCACCATAGTACAGTAGCACCATAGTACCGTAGCACCGTAGTAGCGTAGCACGGTAGTAACGTAACACCCGGCGTAGTAGCGTAGCACGGTAGTACGCAGCACCATAGTACAGTAGCACCGTAGTACCGTAGCACCGTAGTAGCGTAGCACGGTAGTAACGTAGCACCCTGCGTAGTAGCGTAGCACGTTAGTACGCAGCACCATAGTACAGTAGCACCGTAGTACCGTAGCGCCGTAGTAGCGTAGCACGGTAGTAACGTAGCACCCTGCGTAGTAGCGTAGCACGGTAGTACGCAGCACCATAGTACAGTAGCACCATAGTACCGTAGCACCGTAGTAGCGTAGCACGGTAGTAACGTAACACCCGGCGTAGTAGCGTAGCACGGTAGTACGCAGCACCATAGTACAGTAGTACCGTAGCACCGTAGTAGCGTAGCACGATAGTACGCAGCACCATAGTACAGTAGCACCGAAGTACCGTAGCGCCGTAGTAGCCTAGCATGGTAGCAACGTAGCACGCTGCGTAGTAGCGTAGCACGGTAGTACGTAGCACCATAGTACAGTACCAACGTAGTACCATAGCAACGTAGAACCATAGCAACGTAGCACCGTAGTAGCGTAGCACGGTAGTACGTAGCACCATAGTACAGTAGCACCATAGTAAAGTAGCAACGTAGAACCGTAGCACGGTAGCTACGTAGCGCCGTGGTACCGTAGCACAGAAACAAGTAGCACTATGGTATCGTAGCAGTATAGGACTATAGCACCGTAGTAACAGCACAGTAGTTCCGTACTACTACGGTAGTATGTGTTGACAATCATCAAAAGTCCAATTAACCGGCGAAAAGGTTTTTTATTTATAAAAAACGTTGCCCCACTCCTCCATACAGGAGAAATGTCTCCTGTATCGTGAGTGCATTTTTACAAACATATAAATTCACATACACAAACACCTGAACTCGGAACTACCTGTAGGCCATACAAATACTTCCAAGAACTAATCGGCAACATACATACAATTATCACAATGAATAATTCCCAGGAATCGCATCTGCATACTTCTATATGTTTCAGTATCCTTATAACCTATGGTAAGCGTGGTGATCAATGCTCGTGCCTTCTCTGTGTGAGGAGAGGACTTTGCCCAGCAGTGGGACAATAATAGGCTGGTATTATTATTATTATAACCTGTGGGTACTTGACCGTCGCGCATTGTGGCCCGAAGGACGACATTAATTGTAGGCCAGGAATTGAAACGCACATTTTTGTGTTTCTGTTCATTACTTATGATTGGTTGACGATCAGTAGTCCTGTTCTGTTCAGTGAGCACAGCGGGTGTCGGCGGTGCTGCTGCTCCCGCGACACATCGCCTGCTGCAGATCACTCATTGAACGAGCTGCAGTCTGTTCATGAATACTGGATATGTCAAAATTATAAATACATTTAGGTTCTTATTTCCCTTCTCATTCCCTTTGTGCTGATTTTCTCTCTGAGATAATACAATAAGACAACATTAATATTATACGGCTCTTAAACAGCAGCGTTTAAAATACTTTGTGTTTGTAAACAACATAAATAACGTGAGCCCTTTGCTCAGCTGCGCCGCGCTGTTTGCTGCGTCCGTCCACAGCGCTGCAGCGCGCATTGTGCTACAATTACTAAACAAACACTACTTTACCATAAGTACATTGTTTTATTGGTTTAACGAAAAACGCGCGAAGCGTCTGTACATACTGCGGCTATGTCCACATTTATTTTGTAGGGAACATTAACAGGTTCAGTTCGGAGTTACACCGGCAGCGGCTGAATACGATTGCAGTGCATGTCGCACGGCATATCTGATCTGCACATTGACTATTTAATATAAATGCAAGCGCCGCTGTGTGCCGGCGGGTGTGGGCGCGAGCTCGTCGTGTGCTCGTCGACCAATCAACTGCCGTAACTTATTGCTTCTATTATTTATTTATTTATTTATTTATTTTTTACAACAACACCACTACCATTACAGGTTACCCTAAATCGGCAGCGTGGCCTTAACAATATTTTACAATATTAAAAACATATAATATGCAAGGTAATTTTTGTGAACTTATTCAGAGAACAGGAAAACAAATCTAACCTCTCCGCAATTTCGTTTAGAGTATGCAAGGCGCGCGTCATTATCCATGTAAACTAGACACAGTTCGCTAAATGTACTACTAATTAACGACCCGCAGAATCAGAATCAGAATCAGAATAACATTTATTTGCCTACTTTGTGTATTTACAAAATGTCTCTGCGGCCGGTGGGCCATACAGAGGTGAGTCAGCTAACTTATGTCCTAATGGATCTATGTTTGCTGTGTTCTATTTATTCGCAATATGTGAGACTATACAAACAGATTACGTGTTTTAATTATTTATTTTAGTGTGGTATTATTGTTATATTTTTTTTTTTTTTTTTTTACTTTATTTTAAGGGGACGAGGAGTCTGCGTTTTGTCGGTAGGCCACCGCTTGTATCCTTTTTTATAAGGGTCATACAACATATCGCCTAGTCTGCGATTAATCCTGAGGGGGTTAAATTCGCCGTGTGCTTGGTAAGCGTCTCCAGGGGATTCAAGATCTTCTATTTCTAATTTTGCGATGTTTTCTAACATTTTTTTATTAAGGTCCGCGGCGCGTAGGTGCCAGGCTTCTATGTCAGCCATCTCCCAGAGCACGTCTGTGGGTGTTCGTCTTGGTAATTGTGCGGCATTTTTTAGTGCCAGTCTGTATTGGCGTTCGATTTTACATAGGCTCGTTGCGCTATACCTTGAGAGTAGTTGCACCACTCCGTAGTCCATCAGCGGCAAAATGCAGGCCTGAATGATGGCCAGTTTCGTGCTTAGTTCTGTCTTCGCATTGTATCCTATTATTGGACCGAGGGCTCCTCTGACTTGTTTAATTTTTTTAACGACCCTTTCGGTATGCTGGGTCATCTTCATGTGTTTGTCGAAGATGACACCGAGGTATCTGATCTGCTTTTGATAGTGCAACGTTTGTTGTTTCAGTTTTACCGTTGGCCGATATTTTTTCTTTTTCGAGAACATGATGCATTCTGTTTTCTCTATGTTACACTTTAACCCCCATCTCGTGTAGTAGTCAACGATGGTTTCTGCTGCCCATTCAGCACGCATAGTCGCATGTTCTGGGTTTGTGGCTCTGTTGAGTATACAAAGATCATCCGCGTACTGTGAGAGTTTAAGACCTCCGATGTGGTCTTGTCTATTCCAAATATCGTGGACATACAAGTTGAAGATTATCGGTCCCAGGATCGAGCCTTGGGGCACGCCGTGAGGTATCGGTTTGTCTTTGGTTATAGTAGTTCTGAATCTACCTCTCAAGTGTCTGCCATCGAGATAATTCTCAATAATTTTAATGATGTTGTTGGGGACGTCCTGATTTTGAAGTTTCTTGATCAGGCCCTTGTGGTTGATCGAATCAAAGGCCTTCGATAGGTCCGTAGATATCATAGAGACGCTGTCTTGCGCGGCTAGTGCATCGGTTATTATTTTTCCAGTACGTAGAATCTGGGTTGCTGTGCCTCTTGCCCTTGTGAAGCCGTGCTGGAACGTTGGTTGCAGCCGGTTGATCGTAGCGGTAAGTCTTCTCAGGATCAGTCGCTCACACAGCTTGCCCATGATGTTGAGCAGTGTGATCGGGCGGTACGATGATGCCTGATGATGGTCTTTGCCGGCCTTGTGCAGGAATATGCACACGCCAGTTTTCCATCGCTTAGGGAAGTAACCTGTGGACAATGCAAAGTTAGCAAGAGGCACAAATGCCTCGATGAAGACTTCTCCCCCAAGTTTGAGGGCGTCTGCTTTTATTCCATCTGGCCCCGGTGCCTTTTTGTTTTTGAATCTACTCAGTGCGAGTTGTACTTCTCTTTTTGATGTTAGGTCGAGCGGTTGGAATGGTGTTGTCTTTTCAGTTCCCTCGTCATCCTTCGCTATTTTAGCTTCTTTAATTATAGCTGTATCGGTGAGCTTGTCGATCGTTTCTATTTCTGCACTGCATCCCGTGATATTTGGTAGTTTAACGATAGGTTTCTTCATGTTTCGTTGGATGCGCCACATTTGTGACCTATTGTCCCGTGGATCTTGGAGTTTGTCGAGCCAGCCTTTTTCGGAGTATTCTTTCAGGACTTTTTCAGCTTCTCTCTTAGCGCGGTGGTAAAGCGTGCGTGTTTCGCGTTGAAGGCTAAGACTGCAGTGTCTCGCTTGCCATACAATTTGTTTTAGTTTGTTTCGAAAGTCTATCTTATCGTTTATTTCCTTAGGTAGTCGTTCCTGCCTTGTTGAATTTTTCAAGGGTGCGTGAGTGTCGAGAGCTGCGACAACGGCATTTTCCAATGTTTCGACATAATTCTCGCAATCGGTTTCTGTTGTGATTTCTTTGTTAAGGTCGCAGAGACCTTCCCACATAGTCTGTTGGTATGCCGCTCTCAGTTTCTCGTCCTCATAGATTTTCTTTGTATTACGGAATAGGTGTTCCTCTATGTTATGTTCAATCTTCATCGTTAGCAACCAAGGGAGGTGATCCGAACCAACGCTTTCTACCTGTTTGGCCTGAGCTTCTAGTTGTTGGTGTGTTATTATAGCCAGGTCCAGGATCGTATTACCTTGGCTGAAAGGTCTAGATGGTGCATTTGCGTGTTTCAGCGAGCAGATTCCGTCTTTCGTTGCTTTTTTTATAATGTTGCCGAGGCCGGAGTTCCTGCTATGGCCAAGGGTTTGCATACGTAAGTTCATATCGCCGATGATGATGGATGGTTCGTCGGCTAGGGTCTCCTCCAGTTCTTCTCTAGCATGGTGCTGGTTTGGAATTTGTATATATATTCCTTTGATTCTTATATATTGCCCAGTTGCGTGGTTAGTGAAAAGTTTGATGCCTACGCCTTCAATCTTCTTGTTTTCATCGTGCCAGCCTGGGGTGACTTCTGTTTCGGTCCACCGTAGCCCTCTCTGTATATACATGGCAGTGGCTAAGTGTTTTTCTAATGTGTGGGTGAGTTTATCGTACCCTTTTATATTATATTGTTGTGTCTCGAAATCGATCTTGCACTCGTTTAATATAATTATAGCCGGTCTATATTTCTCGACTAGTGCTTTTATTTCTTTGAATTTGTTTCTAACTCCTTGAGTGTTCAAGTGTAAGATTTTAAGGTTTTGTATTTTCTTATGGTCGTGGCAAGCCATTGAGGTGCGAGTGTATCATATTTATAGTGTCCATCAGCATCATCAGCGTCTGTTGCATTTGTGTCTGCATCTGAAAGAGGCCCTCTAGTGTTAGACTGCCCATTGTCGGTGGTACGTGTTCTGTTTGTGGCTGTGTTGGTTCTTTTTGTTGCAGTGTTGGGAATTGCCTTGTGTTTGTGACATCTGCGTATTTAACGCCCAGTCTTACCACTGAGCGTTTAATTCTCTCCTCTTTCTTAGTTTGCTTAGCTTCTGCTTGTTCCATTTGCCTTGCTATCACTTTTTTGAATATAGGGCACTTGGCGTTGTTCGCGCCGTGGTCTTCACCTTTACAATTTCTGCAGACTTTCGTCGTGTTACCCTCTAGCGTGGTAATAACTATCTGTGGTTCCTCTTGTTTGCCGTAGCATGATTGTTTCGAGTGATCAAATGCGTAGCATTTCTTGCACTGTACAATGTGCTTCGGGTTTTCTCTGAATGGTTCGACCTTGATGGAGGGTGCGCAGAAGAATTTCCTTTCCGAGGTTTTGAAGTTCTCCAGGAGACCTCTTGATTCGTATTTGCCATCAAAAATAAGTAGGTGTATTTTCCCTGCTGTACCGAGTGGCTTAATTGCTATTGGTTTAATGCCGATGCAGTCTGCTATCTCGTTAGCAATTGCGTCGGTGGATTCTCCATAGGTCTCGTTTTTGAGCACGATCTTGGTCGCTGATTGTCTATCAGCTTTCGGTTTTGGTGCAATTACTCTGGTTATCCCGCAAGCTTCAATTGTAGTGAGTAAGTTAACGCGCGCTGTCGCATTATCAGGATTAATTTTTATTTGGCCTCTCATAACGTTGAGCGTTGAGCTGTTCTTCGCTACTGATTCTCTGATTTTCTTTAGTGTGTCTTGATTCTTAATTGCATTTTCATCCCTGATAATTATATTAGGGATATGGCTGTTTCTCCGTGTCGGGGTCGTACAATTTGATGCGCTTGTACGCTGTCTTTTGGCTCCTCTAGTTACCAGTTGATATGTCGCTTGGTTACCTTGTATAGTGCGGTTGTTGTGGCTGATTGATTTTTGTGATTGAGACTTGTCTACGGTAGGCGGCGGTTGAACGGGTAGTGGGATTTTCCACGCGTCCAGCGTGGTCTGTACTTTGCCTACAATCTGGGAGCTTGTTTGAGTAGTTGGGCCTCGGGTGTAGTCCTCAACCTTATTTGAAGCGGGCACATATGCGCGCTCGCTGTCTCTTACTCGTACCGCTCGAGTGGGCGGAGCTTGTTGGATGGTGTCGGGGGCCGGCGCGCCGCCGCTCATTTCTGACCTCACACCGTGCACCTGCAGCGGCGCTTGCGGGAGTTGCTGGCCCATATTTACATAGGTACTTGGGGCAGAAAGCGTTCTAGAAGCTTCGATGTTTTTAATCGTTTTGTTTCCGCGCTTATTCTTTTTTCTTGATCGTCTGGCAGCCAAAGGCAGTTGCTCGCTTTGTGGAGTGAATTCAATGAGTGCGCACTGGTTTTTGCCGCACTTACAGATGAACCACTCCTCGGATGTGAAGGTCTCGATCGGTATGGTAGTCAATTCCTTCTTTATTTTACAGCTGACACACGGGCGGATGTTTCTCACGCCGGTCTCTAGTCCTGCCGTGTAAATTGTCACTGAGGACTCAATTTTTAGTGTGCCGTTATCATATTTAGGCTCTGTTTTAAGCGCAGCTTTGATTAAAAAGAATTTCAAACATACCTTGCACTGAATCTTTTTAGTGTTCATTTGATTTATACCCCACAGTGGAGTGTCCATTTGGAAGGTACTTTCGCATTCCCAGCACTGCACTATGTTTTTATTAAAGTCAGATAAATTAACTTTCACTAATTTCACTTTGTCTTTAACTGTTTCGCTGTCTGATCCCGAATTAACCGAGGCCGTGTCCATATCACTGTTATTTACCGAAATTACATTATTGTTCTCCGAAAACATTTTTCACTGTTTTTGATTCTATAATTACACTTACACTAATTGTCACACTATTTCTAACGTTTCCCAGGGGTTACGAGCCCCCCGGGGCCTTCACAGTCCACAATTTACTATAAAAAGTTCACTTTATAGCTCGCGTTCGTATGGAATATTCCGTTACGTACATTTAAAATGTCGGTGGCTTATCAGTCGTGCGCGTGAGTCACTCTAATGAGCGCTCGCTTCGTAGGCACGTCCGCTCGCTACCGCGGTCAGCGAGCCCCCGCACACCCCTCGCCCGCGCCCGCGTCCCGCTCTGCCGGCTAAGCTCTATTATCCTGAATTAGTAGTGAGTACGTACTCATTTGTTGAACATATCAAATAGCTCTTTAATAGTTTTGGATTATTTATTTATTTAACCTTTATGCAAAACGAGTACAAATTCGGACTTAATGCCTTATGCATTCTCTACCAGTCATCCAATTATTTGTATTAAATTTATTTGTTGATATCTGAATGGACAAACTTTATTGTCTGCCAGTCAACGACAGAATGATGTAGAGCTAGCAGGCAGGTGCAACTACATATATTGACGTTCAAAAGTGCCTTGTAAAGGCCTAATAGAAATACATAAATGATTTGACTTGACTTGACTATAGTGTCGATGGATCTATTATAGATTCATATGAAATAAGTTCGGAATGAAACAATAACTGATCAACACACTGATCGCTTTATGTGGTTTCGACTTTCGTCTACATTCATTACCGTGCACCAGTAGGTACCTGTACGTACACGTGGTCGCACTTCAGATATGACTGTGATCGTATATTGTGGTCTGGTACATCCGTTTTACTAAACGATCATTGATAACCAACCGCCACGGTAAATCAGCGCCCAAAGCAGTTCTTATGCTCTAGGGCATAGCGTACAAGTTGCTCTGGTAGTGTGTGGTGTGGGTCGCTTTGTTTGGAGGCAAAATAATTGTTTAATAGTGGAACATAAATCGTGGTAGCGCTAGTGAGTCCCGCATTGGACACTAGTTTATAGGGACAGCCGGCAGCCGGTCTATTCTGAAAAAAAGTCGCTCGGTGAACAGAGGTGAAGCGAGCTCGAGGTGAGCTGCCGCCTGCAGTGCTATTGTGTAGCGATCACCCTCGGTGAGCTGCCGGCGAGGTGAGCTGCCATGCGAGCCGACGCATTTTCATTGATTAAAACTAAACAAAATACGGTAACGAACACAAATCCTTCACATCAGCCCCCTCCCCCCACTGTCGCGAAATTTCCGACAGCCCGTCACATAAAGAATCAATTAATAAATAAACGTGAAATGAATAAGGTAGCAGTAACCCAACGAGGCTCCTCGCTAAGTTCTCAGAAGCAGCCGGATAGGAGTATTACCGTCCGTAATCGTGCATAATCACTATTAATCCTTAATTAAGTCACGTCCCCCCCCCGGCACGTCTGTCTGGCTCACATCGGAAACGAGTCAAGCTACAGAAGGAATATATTGCTAATGTCTCTTACTCCGCATTTGGAAGGTACATTATTAATTGTTCATAATTATGATTGTCGCCGGGTAGTCCGCGTGCGTCCGCAACTTGTACCGCGCGGCGCCCGCTGCGACGCGCCGTCGGTCGCCTGGAGCGGAGCACGTGTAGCAGCCACCGACTACTTATAATTGACGTCTCGCAGGTGACACGCCCAAATAATCGCCGCACGCGTTATCTATCATTCCTTGCTGTCTACTTTAATATTAAAATTCCTCCTCCCTGTAAGCTATCCCATACATATACAGGAACATTAATTGTGACGGGTGCCCATCGTCACACGGGGCAGGACACATCGCAAGACGCGCGACCGTCATTAATGACCTATTGCAACCTATGTGTTAATATGAAGGTCACTACTAAGTAATCGCTCGTGGGTATTGCGGATATATCAAGCTTATAAGGTAAAAGTACCTATTCCCGTTAGTGTCCCAGTACCCGTTAACATTGCAGATTTTTTATCATTACACTTTTCTACAAATAATAAGTTAAAGTTAGCGAATGGCAACACATTCTTGGTAATATGTTGCACAATTTAAATGACAACATTGACCAAAAAGTTTAATGGTGTCAAAACTACTCGATCACAAAAGTTTCTTATAAGAAAAATTATGTGAAGTCGTAAGTTCTGACAGTGAACTAGCAAACCACCACGTCGCGTTTAACACCTAGCCCCACTGCGACGGGAAAAGTAAAGGTAAGAGTGTTAATTTTCTAAAATATTTGAGTATATTCTTTAGCGATAGAACCTATAAATTGGGGTGAATCTTATTGTAAAATAAATATTTTTGCACATCACATCTACTGGTACTCAAAAACCCCTAGTTGACCCAATACCCGTTAAAATCGTATTTTTTTTCTACCGAATATTGGTACACGATCAACCCGATTATTCAATTGTACCGAAACCCGTTATTGTACACTTATTGCCTTGAAATAGGGCACATAATTTTCCTTGCCGGATATTAGGATATAAATTAACAGTTTCATTTAAACCCGGCATCGTTCTTATTACCTTGAGTTAAGTCTTATTTTCCTTCACTTAACTTTTTTCGTTTTTTCTATATGATTTTCATATTTTGCACTTTTCGCTTAACTAATCTGCTGTTCTGAAACCAGGCTTTTCTATGCGCATCGTATGGCGAGCTTCTGATTTCGGCAACCGTCAGAGCGACAAACTTTCATGATCTGGGGGCACTTGTTCTTGTCATAAAGCTGACCTATCTGTTTCTTTTATTGAGTTAGCACATACATACATAAACTCACACCTTTTTCCCATGGGGAAAGGCAGAAACCACAGAACGCCACCTGCTACGATCCTTACTTACATACTCCTTTCGCCTCATCTACGTTCATGCATCTCGTCATACAAGCACGCTGTATGTGCTACGGTGCACCTGTTTGGGCCGATAGGGCCACCATAGGGGCGGTACGACGTAAATTGCTTCAAAGTCAACGGTTAGCTTTAATATTTTTATGTAAAGCGTATAGGACCGTTAGTACTGAAGCCCTGCCAGTACTTGCAGGTGTACTTCCAGTCGATCTCGAGGTGCAGCGACGTGCTGCAATGTACTATTCCACACGAGAGACCATGGACGCAAACTTTCTAACACAACGTGACCGTGCTAAGATCTCTAGATTATTTAAACCGCAGGTTGACGTCTGGGAGGAACTTTTAACAGAATGGCAATGTAGGTGGGATAATTCTATCAAGGGCCGGCACCTGCATCAGTTCTTTCCATCCGTTCGTGAGCGGCTGGCCAGAACATGGCTGGAGGTGGACCACTGTGTTGCCCAATTTCTCACAGGTCATGGCAACTTTAAGAGTAAATTATTTTCTTTCAAGCTTGTTGCTTCTCCTTTGTGTCAATGTTCTACATCTGACTGTGAATATGAACAATCTGCTCATCACATCTTATGGGAGTGTATTCTTTGGCAGAATGAACGCAATATTATGCTAGATAGTGTGCAGGTTACATCCGGTGTTGTTTATTATGCGGACCTTGTAGAAACTAGAACTAATTTCCGTGCGTTCAAGCGTTTTTGCCATACCTATTACTGGAATCAAAAGTAACAGCTCACATTAGGACCCATTAATTTAATAATAATTGCAATCCGTGGTGCTTGGCAATCTGGGCTTCTCCCAGTTGCAAACGTCCCTTTGTGCCTTTTGGCCTAGTTCTGTTCTGTCTCCTGCTTGTTTGGAGGGAAGTGGAAATTATATTTTTTTTCTTACTCCTCCGCTATTCTTTTCTGATTAATTTCGTTGCGGGACCCAAGACAGTTAATCGTTTCTCTGGGACTCGTCGAGCTTCATTGCCTCGGCGCTTTTCTGGTGGCCTCCACTGTTGATTCTGGCTTTCAGGAGTTGCAGTGGGTGGGAACAGTGTGGCGGGCTTGTCCCAAATATATATACAAGCACGCTGGTTACGAGTACTCCGCACCTGACCTTTCTGAAGAACCTCACCAATAAGGTCAGTGTAGGTCTTCCAAGGGCGACCCCTCCCTGCGTTGCCAAAATGTTAAGAGCAAAGCAAGTATAATGTCTCTTTTTTTAATAAAAGATTAAAAAATGCATAACAGCAGTTTGTATGTACGTAAACATATTAATATGTAGATTTGAGGTAATAATTACAGCTTCCTGCATCTTGCTGGTGCATTTGTGAGAATAACGTGCAAACATGCAGCGAGCTGGTTGAAAATGTGAGTTTGCAGAATGTGAACAAAGTGTAATGCTATGTTTGAAATAAAAATACGTAAACAAAAGTAGAGTACTTAGGTAACTACATATATTTACACTTGTTATTCTGTTTAAGTATTTTAATGTTGAACTGGAATGATTGCCGCACAAACTACGAAACGTGTTCCTGCGCATGCATGCAGAATCCGGAAATTAGTTAATTTTACATAATCCTTAGCTGGATATTCTAGCAAGCTGTTCGCGTATCCCCCATGTTCAAAAAGCTTTAAAAAGATTAGTTTTCCGAAATGAAAAGTAACAAAACGATATACCTACTTACTAGTCAGATTCGAGTTCGACTCAAATCATTTATTATCAATAAAACCATTTGCAGGCACTTTTTTAGTTCTCCTTCATATATATACCTACCTACGTTTTGAAACGAGCAACTAGCTTTAACTTTCTGACCAACTGACCGACTCCTTGACTATTCAAAAGTGCCTGTAAATGGTTTAGTTGAAGTCAATGCTTTGAATTTGACTTTTAAATAATAATTGTCAGGGAGTCAGTAGTCCCTAGTTAATTCCATGTCAAACCTATGAACGAGGGTGACTTACAAATGGACCTACTTACGCAAAATGGAACCAACCGACACAATGAAAATTTTGAGAAAAAGCCATTTTTCTCAATAAATTCTAAATAATTTTATTACACAAAAATGGCTTTTTGCATAAGTAGGTCCAAATGATGCTACCATACGAGCTCTTGCATTAGCTTTGTTGCGAACGTGTGGTGTCCTCGCACCTGAGTACAATTGACTCTATAAAGTGGCGCAACTCGTGTAGTCTGGCAACACTGTACACATCAATGGCCGACGAGGCTATAGCAGCTCCCCACAGGCCGATTTATTATACATTCAGAATCATTTGAATTAAATCACCCCTCAGCTTTGCTCCTCGTAAAATATTATATTTTATAATTGTAACACCGCACTGATACCTGTTGAAGTATACATATAAAATATGTCTGTTTTCGTGAATATTGATCATTGAAATAAAATAACTCCTTTTCTGCTTTCATAATGTTTGCTAACTAATATGGAATGCAAATAAAAACTTGAACTTGAACTTAACTCTAGTAGTAGACGAGCAATCAAATGACTTTCATTCCGCTCACTGCTGTTCTTACACAACTCATGCCTTCATCCTCTGAAGTCGTTTGTTCGGTGGAGTCGTCTGAAAGAAGTTCGTATATGTGAACATTACAATGTAGTTCTGTAAGTCACGTATTAACCGATAACGGGCTCAGGAACAGTGTTTGTGGTTCACGAATGAGTACCGTTTGAGTGGCAACACTGGTGGAAATCGTAAACTTGCGATAACGTATTATGTATTATTATTGTATATTTGACTCTGTTTCCCCGCACCGCACCGCGCCGCACCGGCCCACCGTCGACGAACGTTAAGACATATATATTTACTTTTTATGGTCCATTACGTTTATAACAACATCAACAAATTGATAAAGACAGTAAAAGAAAACGTTAACTGATCCACTTCCATTATTGATAACTGGGAATATATGACCGCGTACGATCGACGGAGGAGGATAAGGCCCCTAGCTCAACTGGTCGCACTCCAGAGCTGGGTACAGCCACGAACTCTCTGCGCTTCAGTCGACACAGCCTGCTCCAGTCCAGGGTGAGGTGACGCGCGCACATAGCACTCCACACGGATGTACACTCAACCGCACGTCCTTAGAGTAGCAATGAGACTTGTACTTTCAGTGTATTTCGCAGCAGTAATGGAGGGTTTCGTAGTTCAGTACTGACGTGATGCGGTTGACCGTACGATGTTATCCAGCGCTCAGCCGGTGACAGCGGCCTGAGCAGACGAGCAGGCGGCGAGCGGCGGCGAGCTAGGGCGCTGATAACGACTGATAACGTCAAGCCACACAAATGGAGCGGCTTATGTTAACTAGCAAGAACAACACAACACGGCGCTTAGCTATCTCTTGATTGTGTCAATACTGTTTTTTTTTTATATAAAATCTACGATGTGAAATATAATTTACAAAACTCATCGTATAGATTACAATTATTAAGTTTACTAGAGGCACCCAGGCGGCTAGCAGACTGCTGATTTTACGCCATGACTGTCCTACGACTCAACCCTGAATGAAATCTGATAACAGAATCTGTTTGAGAAAGTGAATAATAGCATGTTAAACTGCTATATTATATGGCCTGTCCATACATAAGCTCTCCCGCAGCGAGACGGGTTAAGCAAAAGAGGATAACAAAAACATAAGTGAATCGACATCGCCTCGATGTCTGTATTATGGGCAGGCTCCCGCTTCCTCGGAGCGGCTCATCCGGACGCTACTGTAGAGACCCTGGCTGATTGAGCCATATACAACCTATTTGTTATTATGAGATAAATATTACTTTTAAATAATTTAGAATAGGAGAGACGGTGTGTCGACGGCTGTCAAGCCTGACACGAAAAACTAGTATTAAAATATAATATTAATATGATTTAAAGAGAATATAAGAAGTATAACAAATTAATACGCGTTTCAATCACAAGTAGATTGAATTATATCCCGGTACAGTAGCAACCCACGTCTGGGTGCTACAAAGTGGTGTCGGGCGCCGGTCTGGAATTTTACTTTCCAGATAGAAATACCTTAATGTAAAGCGAGTCCCCCAATGTCTCGTATATATTTAAGCGCATAGAAGAGCGCATAGAAGAATTTAGGCGTATGGACGACGCCTGAAGAAAAACAAAGCTAAGTATTATTTGTCAATTTTATTACAAAAGGGTGAAATGGAGCAATCCTCACTGTTCACCATTCCTTTCTATTTTACTGGAAGCGAAGCTATGGGCTTCGACAATTTTTTAGAAGCATATCTGGAGATTGCAGCAGATAATGAATGGCGTGAAAGCGATTACGCATTGATTTTGGGTGCCTTCTTAAAAGGACATGCCTATTATTTTTATAAATACACATATCATGAGGATATGAATTTTTCCACGCTATGTGATGAGATGAGAGCAGAATTTCCTGGACGCTACCGCTCAGTAAGGAGTGTAAAAAGCGTGCAGCGGGAAGTCACAGTTCCATTGGTGGAACATGTTGAAGTAAATGTTGTGAATATTGATAATAATGCTGATCTAATTTCTAGCAATAAAGAAGTAGATGAGCAAAGCTGCCAAGCAGACGATGATGATGACGTTATTGAGGCCAGCTGCCTAGACTGCAGCCCTGACACAGAAGAGGAGGAGATGACGGTCGTGTTCCAGGGAGAACTCGAAGAAGAAGATGATAAATCGGGTCAGTCCGGTCCATTTATTTTAATTAGTAGTGATTTTTCAGAACATGATGATGACTTTTCATCAAAAGAGGACAATAATTATAACAATAGTATCGAAGTTGATGGAAAATTTGAAGATGATTTTACCATAATATTGACCGAACCAAAAGAAGATGCTAAGATATCGTTGACGAATGAAATGAAGGAGTCACATGTAGGTGGTCAAATCATTTTACCATCAAATGAGGTCAAAGGTGGTATATTTACCGCTAGTTTGGTTAAAGATGATAGAGCAGTTAATTGTTATTCAAATATTTATAATATTATTTCGCGACGTGCTATAAAAAATAATAAGAAAGCACAAATGAAGAAAAAGGTACAAATATATACCAAAAGGGTTAAAATAAAAAGTTTTGTTCATCAACATTTAGGAATTTACCATTTATTGTGTCACAAAACCAAGAAATATTTACGGTTACAAAAAAAATATAAATTTTATTATTGTCATTTGATAAAAAACAGATTATTTTTAAAAAATAGGTTTCATACATTTAATAGAGTAAAATTTAAAGATATATTTTTAAAAGTAAATGATTGGAAACTTTTTATTTGGAGAATTTTATAAATATAATTTTTATTTATCATGTCACTGCATTATTTTTGTATGAACAGCAGGACATGTCATATTAATTATTATTTTTGTTTCATATCCACTTCAATCGAGAGGAAGAAGGACAGAAGATCGTCGGCGACAACGACGATTTCATATATTGTATTTTTATATGGTAGTCTATTAGTACGAACACGCTCCATGTATAGCGAAATTTTAAAAAGAGGGGAGAGAAGAGTTGTTCACTTTGTTCACTGATGAAACCAACTTTGCTAACGGGGCATAGCCTTTGCAAAGAGTGTTTGGTTGACACTGCTGGTTCATTTCGTGATCAAGAGTTAACATACATTTTGTTTGATTAAGATTTTTTTTAGATTTCGCTTTGGATCGAGTTCATAATTTATTGTGATGTAAATTGTTTATTTCAGACTACCATGACTTTTCCTTCTTCTTACTAAATGACTTACAATGACGTTAAAGCCATGGATGTTAAGTTTATTTAGCATGCATCTGTGCATGTTCTTTTTATATATTTAAGCTTATTATTGTTATAACCCTTAAGGTAGATGTGGACTTGCCATATCATAGGGTATGGGAATGCGTAGCGGACTTTTAAGGAGTTTTGACGCTACAGGGTTTAAACCATGACTATGTGTATGTTTCGAAGGGATAACATTTTAACCTAATATCATTTTAGTAAAAGATCTAAATTTCTCATACCTATGTCATGAGTTAAGCCATCTCTCCAGAGACATTTCCCTAGGTTTCTCCTTATGAGGTAGGGACGTCTGTTAGTTTTAGGTAGGGTTTTGATATTTATCTCATAGATGATTAGTTCCATCACTACGTTCAAACTAATCCTTTGGAGGCGTAGCTGATGTAGAGACCCTGGCTGATTGAGCCATATACAACCTATTTGTTATTATGAGATAAATATTACTTTTAAATAATTTAGAATAGGAGAGACGGTGTGTCGACGGCTGTCAAGCCTGACACGAAAAACTAGTATTAAAATATAATATTAATATGATTTAAAGAGAATATAAGAAGTATAACAAATTAATACGCGTTTCAATCACAAGTAGATTGAATTATATCCCGGTACAGTAGCAACCCACGTCTGGGTGCTACACTACACACGATCCCCTGTGCCCAGCGCACCCTGCAGGCAGCCCACAGAAGGCCCACTACAGCTCCCACACAATGAAAGAAAAAGGAAATTAAACAAAGCCCACGAGTCTCCGGCCCGACTCCACTTTCCAAATAAATTACCTATGATAACTTAAAAGATCAATAAATAGATATAACGCGACAGATCCACAGCTAACGCGCCTACTTCGGCAACTCGTTCCCCTGTAAGCGGGCGCCTCATCTGATAACAGCCTGAACATCCTGTGCTCCACAACAGTTACATTACAGATACAACACAAGCGCGCCACTGTACTCACTAATGTAATTTTATTTGATTTAAGTTTCAGTACCTACCTACACCTATTGTTTGCCAAGGCTTATTGTAAATATTTTTAAGTAAGTACATATTTTAAGAGTGGTTGTTCTGTGTTTTGGTGCAGTTCGCAGCGCCTCGCCGTAGCGCGCCTCGCCTCTTCGCGCTGATTTTTCAATATCCGGCCACGTTCGAGTCCGCCGGGCGACTCACCTCCGCACAAAGTGGCGACACTTCAAATTGCTTATTGAGTTGAGACATCGTCACGGATATTCTTATATTTAAAAAATTCATTCTCTGTCCGATAAAGCTAACTTTTACGTGCATATTTTTTAATAACTTTGAACCGTAATCGTCAGGGGAGAAACGGGCGTCAATATTTTGTGTTATTTCTGCAACAAAGCAACTTGTTACTAACTGTCCTATAAGGATTCACTAGCATATCACGATGTGTACTTAATAACTTGCGTTGTAGGGAACTAATGTTACGGAACCCTTTCCATTTAAAAGATCCGACTCAATGCGGAGGCTCAAAGGCGACATTATTGGCTATTTATTAGTATTATACTGCGGTTCGGCTCTAGCCTGCTATCGGGTAAGACGCAGAAATCCGCTCACAAAATGTACAATGAATGTAAATAACAAAATCCGAGGACCCTTTTGTCGTTCACCAACAATAAACTTATCCGTAATGTGCCTCGCAAACACCTAGCGCCATCTCTTGTGTGCTCGTTGTATTCATATTCTGTGAAGTAGGTACTTAACAGTTGACGGAGAACTGAAAATATAACTCTTTTGATCTGAAGCGTTTCGTAACGAAGCCTGAAATATGTAACGTTCAAATCGTGACATTTTGAAAAATGAAAGTGATTTGTTTAGGTGTTGTTCCTCAATTTATTGCGGCCTTTTTGAATTGTGTTCATGTCGTGTGATGTTCTAAGGATTCACATGTTGCGGGATTTTGAATAAAAAGCTAAGCTTAGAGGCCGGCAACAAGCTTCTCTAGATCGACTACACCACATACCACACCCTGTAAATACGTCAATGCAATGTTGCATATTATCCAGGTATCTGCGTAGTCTTTTGAAATATTCTACAGGTATAAGTAACAAGATTACAGATATAGTAAGTAACTGATCTATTCTACGTACTCGTCTCTTATGTAGGTACTTAATTCCTCTGTATTAAGTAGGTATCTAAATCCAAAACATCCGCTCTGCTAATTTAATTTTCCGCCCTCAGTCCATCAAAAGGTGACAATAGTGATCGCTCGGTGAGTGGCGAACACGCCGCGCGCCGCCGACCACACACGGCGCAGCACGCAGCCGACGCAACTCAACGGGTTTCTTAAAAACCGATGAGTTACAGTACAGCAGCTGCCCGCAGCGGGGCAGGACACGCGAGATAGTGTGTCTGGTCAAATGTGGTGTTATGAAAAATGGATAGTTGATAGAATGTTTTTACTTTTTACCATAATTACCTGAAAAGAGATGGCGATTTCTGGGCCTCAGTTGTAGGTAATAAATTGAGATATGGTTTAAAAAAAGCGTTATATTTTTCTATTTCAAAGTATAAAAAATAACTCTAAGTATTCACAATTCGGAAGACGAGAAAACTACTAAAATATTTTTTCGTCATGAATTTAAAATAGGTTTTCGAATACAATAATCGATAAACGTGAATAAAAATAGTTTATATCTATATTTAAAAATATTGAAGTCTGTGAATACTTCTTTATTTACTATCTATTATCTATAATCACTCATCTCGTCGGGGGCCTGACACCGATTGCGGATCGTCCAAGGATATAAGATTTGTGTCTCCTAATATTCACCCACTCTACAAATATAGTAAAATACTGTCTTTAACTAAATATGAATCAATTACAAATAACTGCCTCGTTCGTTTAGTCGTCGCAAAGCGCGAGTTCGATTCCCAGGTTAGGAAAGTGTTATTTCGTTTTTCAGGAATTTCTCAGTAGCAGCCTCAGCAGCTTCGTAGTCTGGACTTGTGCCCGGTTAATGGCAATAGCCTCGCTGCCTATTATATAAGACTCATATCTGGCGAAATGTAGGTGTACTATGGGGTACACTTCTGGCTAACCCTTCGGGGAGTACAGGCGTAATTTTATGTAGGTATGTTATTTCAAATAAACGATCAGCTGTTTAGTACAAGTTGTTGCCAACTTCTTGCATAACATACTCACACTTACTTATAACTCTGTTCTCAGATTGACCAAATCCTCAAAATTTTCAGCGAAAGTTTGGTACGGAGCTACTTATAACTTATCAAGGCGTATTGTCAGGGTCTGGACGCGGGAGGTCTATGGATCAGCTACACCGAAAGCTCGCTAGATGTCCTGCACGTCCAGTATAACAATAAAGTCTGTAGTGCGTCAGAGATGTTTGCACAGAATCGTACCGACGACGGCTTCCATACAATCATGCGAAAGGAAATAGCGTCTCTGGCAGCTAGAACCAGAGCCAGCAGCAAAAGCGTCCTAAAAACAGTGGCCGAGATTGTGTTTCCCCTTTTCAGAGACAATTCATGAAGCAGTTCAATACAAAGTACATATTTAAGCTGATTATGTTCAAACTGAAAGAAAGACAAAGTTTATTAAATTCAGAACCTTTGTATCGTTTTACCAAACGATCGAGTATTCTAGCGCAAAAACGAAAATCATCCTCATCGTCAAGTGTGTGCTCCGAGCTAATCTTAGTATAATGTGTAATATTCATAACGCGCAGAGGCACTCGCAACCAGCCAATGACAGACTGCCGTCTTCCTGAAAATTACTATATTCCTATATTTACCGCCAAGCATTAGTTTACAGACTAAAATGACATAGCAGATAATCTGCAGTTAGTCCGCAGGTAAGTAGGTAGAGGTGACAGCGCGCCGCCGCAGCCGAGCCGCGGGCTTCAGCGACGAGTTCGCGCCACCGCAGCCGCCACCACGCGAGACGCTGAGTTACGAGTACAATAGAATATAATCATTGTTATTATCTAATATTCTTAACTTCTGAGTGCACAAGGGAAGAGGATTAAGTAATATAATCACCAAGATTTATAGTAAGTATTATACTTACTAGTATAATTTACCTACATATAGCAACAGAATATATAATTTTATTTGGTGTAACGATCAGAAGACTTAATAAACGATTGATATAATTTTAATAGAATTTACAATGTGTATAATAATTTCTCCGAAGTGAACGTATAATACAGCGCGTCAAGTTCATCAACTAACGCCATTCATTACTTATAACATTAATTAAACACGTGTTATCTGATTCGCACTGTAAGAACTTCCTCACCAGTCGGCACGTATTTAGTATTGCTGCCTTCTGTATTATTATTATTATTATAACTAACACAAAACAAGATATCACAATTTTTTTTATAAAATTGTGTCTACTTCCCAGCTAGCTTGACTTGACTGCCTCGTTGGTCTAGTGGTCGCAAAGCGCGACTGCTGAGCATGTGGTCTTGGGTTCGATTCCCAGGTCGGGCAAAGTGTTATTGGGTTTTTCCATCAGGAATTTCTAGTAGCAGCCTCGAAGTCTGGATTTGTGCCCGGTTGATGGCAATAGGCTCGCCCCCTATTACATGGGACTTAAACATAACGAGCGAAATGTGGGTGTGCTATGGTCACACCTCTGCCTAACCCTTCGGGGATAACAGGCGTGATATTATGTATGTATGTTCCCAGCTAGCTTCAACCAACACTGAATGGTTCTGACGCGAAAAAAAAATCAGCTCTTGAACATGTGTCGGAAATATTTATGTTTAATAAAGGTTTATAGTAGGGTCCGGCCTGTTTCAAGTTATGAAGCCGCTATTAAATACTTACAAAGCTTTTTAGCGTTATAGAACGTTTATGAATAATGCTTTTCGGGATTCTTATTATAACAAGCTAATAAACCTATTTTAACTTTTTATGAATAAGACTGTTAATCTTGACAAACGGCCTCATAACGGAGACAAATTCATTTGAAACATTTCACAAATAGAAAATAACTTTGGAAATATTAAATCACAAAGTTGACGGCTTCGTGCTAAATTCAAGTTTTTTTAGAATCAACAGTGATACTGTTTCGCTGGCAGGTCGGCCGTGTGGCGCCCGCGTGCCCCTGTGTGCCCGGGTGGGACCGTGTGCCCGTGAGCGCTGGACTGCACTTGGTTAGTTTGTTATTTGAACATGTCGCGAACACCTCACTCTGGGCAACTTGCGGAAAGTATTATTATTTTTCTTTATTTAATAATTTTTGGAAAACTAGGCTATTAACAAACTAGCTTTTATAAACAATGCTGAATATTGTAGGTATTGTTATGTAGCTATATTACAGTATTTTATACTATTACAGTATACGTATATGTATCTAATAGAGAATAATATTCATAACGTTTTAAACATTGCCTGTACGCCCCAGGTATTTTATATATTGCCTAGGTATTGTATAGAATACCTGAATTATACAGATTGCCGGTAACATACATTATGAAGTTACCTCCAAAGTATCTACAGAAACAGACGAATTAGAGCGGATAAAAACATATTCGTGTGGTCCCTAGTCATGTTGAGTGTGCGCTACGTTCAGGTAGTGCCTGCGACGCGCACGGCCGGGCGCAGCGGAGCGCGCCTGCGACACGCGGCACTCACTACGACTAACTTTGGAGTAACATAGTTATTGCGACGTGCATCGAATTTATTTGAATGCAGTCACGAATAAAGTAACTACTTTTCATAACAGAATACACTTAAAATAAACTGAAAAATCAGTTCGAAACAAGCAGTCACTTCTCAGGCAGCCTGCTGCAGTTGGTAGCAGTCAGCTTCGTTCAGTCGCTGATTGGATACCATCAGACTGCTTGGAAAATGATCTGTTTTTTTTAACTTTTTAGTTGGTTTTTACACTCAGGGCTTTTTTTTAAAAAAAAAAAAAAAATGGTAGGTGGTCTTAAAATACATTTTAATACTAATTAGCATTTTCTTATAAGCAGTTTCTCAAAGTCTTTGAAGAAGCCGACGAAGGTTGATTAATGTCCGGCTAAACAACTTACTTCAACTATGTTACGTTTCAGAGTGGAGCCATGAAGCTGCGGAGTCAAACGCCGCGCTGCCGGCGGAGCGCACCAACGTGCTGCATGCACTGGCGCGGTCTGAATATCCAGGCATCGAATGCGAATAAACAAAGAAGAGAAGATGCGAAAGGCGTGTGATAAAATAGAGTACCTAAGACTTAACTTCTTATCGACTTAAAATAACTAGGTACATATATTATGTGGACTGCGAAATTTCATTGATTAATATTCTATTCTATTCTGTTCTATTCTACTTACACAACTACATTAGACATTTACATAATACTAGCTGACCCGCCGCGACTTCGTTCGCGCGGTATCCTACACTACCAATACCCCTACCCTAACTCTGCCTTACCCTACCCCCTTCCCTACCCTACTCTACCCCTATCTTACCCTACCCCTACCCCTACCCTACCCTACCCTACCCCACCCCAACCCCACCCCTACCAGAAGCACTGAGGACTCCCTCTACACGATGATACAACATATCAAGGAAAAGCTAAGCCAGAAAAAGCTGATCACTGTTGTATCACTCGACATAGAGGGAGCCTTCGATAGCGCATGGTGGCCGGCGATCAGAACCAGACTGGCTGAGGAAAAGTGCCCGGTCAACACTCGCAGAATGCTGGACAGCTACCTGGCGGACCGAAGGGTCCGGGTTAGGTACGCGGGAGAGGAAGTCGAAAGGAGCACCAGCAAAGGGTGTGTCCAGGGATCGATTGGCGGTCCGATCCTATGAAACCTCCTCCTTGATCCCCTGCTGGGGGGGCTTGAAGCACGGGGAGACTACTGCCAGGCGTTCGCGGATGATGTGGTCCTCATCTTCGATGCGGACACAGCACTGCAAGTGCAAAGACAGGCAAATGCCGCCCTTGAATATGTTCGGGGGTGGGGCATCAGAAACAAGCTGAAGTTTGCGCCGCACAAAACTTGCGCAATGGTAATAACCAAGAAGCTGAAGTATGATGTCCCGCTCCTGAGCATGGGCGGGGTCAACATTTGCATGTCTAAAGAAATGAAGATACTGGGGCTAACAATCGATAACCAGCTGACCTTTAATACACACGCTGCGAACGTATGTAAAAAAGCTATCAACATCTACAAGCAGCTTTCCAGAGCAGCGAAGGTCAGCTGGGGTCTGCACCCAGACATCATACGCACTATATACGTCGCGGCAGTCGAGCCAATCATAACCTACGCCGCTAGTGCCTGGGCGCCAGCCTCAAAAAAGGTCGGAGTGCAGAAGTTGCTGAACTCGGTGCAGCGTGGTTTCGCGCAAAAGCTCTGTCGAGCCTACCGCACGGTCTCCCTAAACTCAGCGCTGATACTGGCAGGTATCCTCCCCCTCGACCTCCGCATTCGCGAGATGGCCTCGCTATACGAAGCCAAGAGGGGCGTGCCCTTGCCAGCGCTGGGAGATCGAGAGATCGAGCGGATGGCTCCATTCTCACGGCTTCTCCACCCCGCGGAGCAAACGACCTTGCAGTTTGACAGCCTGATAGACGAGGAACAGTACAAGAACCACAGCAGCCTCGCTGTGCGTATTTTCACAGACGGCAGCAAGATTGAGGGTAAGGTTGGAGCAGCGCTATCCCTGTGGAATAGCGCCTCGGAAACCAAAGCCCTCAAACTTGCCCTGCCGTCTTATTGCACCGTCTATCAGGCGGAACTCCTGGCTCTTTGCAGAGCAATGGGAGAAGTCCTGAAGCGAAGCGAGACCACGTTCGGCATCTTCAGCGACTCGAGGGCGGCCCTCCAGACCATCGCCAACCCTAATTCCCCTCACCCCCTGGCCGTGGAAACCAGAGACACCTTCAGACGCTGCAACCTCCAGAACAAGAGTGTCTCCTTGTTCTGGATTAAAGCCCACGCAGGCCTAGAGGGGAACGAAAGGGCCGACCACCTAGCGAAAGAGGCCGCCCTGCGGTCAAAAACGCGACCCGCCTACGACCAGTGCCCTGTCTCGTTTGTCAAGCGTACTATTCGCCTAGGGACGCTTGACGAATGGAACAGTAGGTACAGAATAAGTGAGACTGCCTCCACCACAAAGCTCTTCTTCCCCGATGCAGTGGCAGCGTACAGTGTGGTTAGAAAGATGGAGCACTCAAACGTGACCACACAAATCTTCACGGGGCACGGCGGGTTTTCCTCGTACCTGAAACGTTTCAGGTGTAAGGAGAACCCGTCGTGTGCCTGCGAGCCCGGAGTGGAGGAAGATGTGCCACACATCCTGCTGAAATGCCCGATGTTCAGTAGGCACCGGCTAGAAGTCGAGCAGCAGCTGGAAACCGAACTTACGGCTGAAAACCTGGCCAGACTGGTCGAAAGCCGGAAAACCAGAAAAAAGCTTTTAGAGTACTGCGTATTATTAGCGGAAAAAGTAATAAGTCGAAATAAATAGCCTAAGAAAAATTTTTGATGCCTTTATAAAAATATATTTATAAAGACCATCATAACCTAAAACTAAGAACAAAATACTAATTAGACAAAACGCAACCAATAATAAAAATAGTTTGTAAATCACTCTAGCTTCCGTATTCTTCTTAAAGAAATAAAAATTATCGACAAACTCGTTTTAACGCGCCGAAACCAAAATTAAATTATAAGAAAATATAAATTCCAATAAGGGACGAAAAGGTCCCTGACAATGTCAGGGGACACGAGCAGGGCAGGAGTGTGGTTTTAGCCGGTAAGAGTCCGGCACTGCCCAGACCGGCCCAGAAATGGGACGGTTTGGGCGTCCATGAGGATTTCCCACTCCTGCCAAAAAAAAAAAAAAACCCCACCCCTACCCTACCCTACTCCTACCCTACCCTTACCCTACCCCTACTCTACCCCTACCCTACCCTACCCCTACCCTACACCTACCCTACCCCTACCCTTGACACCGACTTCCCGACTTCATATTAAAAGGGCTGTTTTTAGGGACTTCGTTCGCGTGGTATCCTGCCCCCACCCTACCCCAATCCTACCCTTACCCCATATTTTCTCACCGTTTAAACCTTCCCTAGACCTCCATGAACATTTCAAAACCAAAATCAGCTAAATCGGCCCAACCGTTCTCGAGTAAGTTTTAGCGAGACTAACAAACAGCAATTGATTTTTATATATAGAGATAGAGATTGATTTCGCCATAACTTTCAAACCAAACGTCCAATTTTAATGAATTAAAGACTAAATATTATCTACATAAACAGTAAAAAATGGTTGTTGTGTTTAACTCAAAATAGATAGGTATAACGCGAGCGGGCATGCATGTATTTCTCTGCGTCAGTCAACCATTGCAGTAACCAATATACTACCTATTTATACAGTCCACTAGTTTCATTGAAGAAGACCATCTCCAACATTATAGTGTGTCGCGGACTTTTTTGTAGATATTTTTAAGGTCTTTAATTCATTGGAACATTTTTTGGTTCTATCTTTTATAGTTTAGGCGGCGTACGCCAAATAAGGAAATTTTTTGGATGATTTTTTACACCTTGGGTCCGAAAAACCCAAATATCTTACGGACCCCTATTTTTTTTT
Source organism: Hoplodrina blanda (assembly GCA_949316365.1). NCBI lineage: Eukaryota > Metazoa > Arthropoda > Insecta > Lepidoptera > Noctuidae > Hoplodrina > Hoplodrina blanda. Next base: position 204,185 of record OX438564.1, on the reverse strand, counting down.
TAATAAAATATCAGCCCATAGCACTTAGTGATAACGTAGCTTCCAATTTTCGAAAGAATTTTCAAAATCGGTTCAGTAGATCCGGAGATTACCCCCTACATACAAACTTACAAACAAATTTTACCTCTTTATAATATTAGTATAGATTATGAGAATGGATAAATCATTAACTATTCCGTATGGAGCGTGCATTACTTAGGTACATAGGCACGTATATTAACTATACAAATGTGTTTACAAAGCAAACCATTTACAAAACTATACGTTAGTACAATTCGCTAGACGACCGCTGAATTCGTGGCCCGCCGGTGGCTACGGTCCGTCGCTACGCTCTACTAGAGGCTCACTCTTTGAGAGCCGCCGCCCGCTGCTGATGAGGTCACGGCGCATTTCAAATTAAATGAGTATCTCTGGCGAACTAACACGAATTCATACAACATCCAACTGTGTGGAGCATAAAATGTCAAGAAATTACAGCGGAACGAAAAGATTTAATTATTAATGTATTTAAAAGATGAATCACAAAACAACGACAGACGTGATGTATGAGCGACGTACATCTAATGTTTAAGTATGTTCCACCTAAACCTAACGCCTGGTAGAGCAGCTGCAGGCGCCTCAGCAGCATCTGCTACATGTGCTACAATCATAGTCAAAAAGTTGCGAAGCGTGAACAATGAGTGTGATGGGCGCGGCAGTCCCGCGCGCTCGTCACGTGCCCGCGCCGCCCGTGTCGGTGCCGTCACGTCGCGAGCGCTGATTGACTCCTCGGAGACCCCGCACGTGACACGATACGACCACTGGAACATCCTGAACAGACTCTGAAATACTTTTTAATTTCCTTCTGGCTTAGGTACTTAGGAACTAGGAAGTGGTAGATAGGTGGTAAGCCTCTTTTGTTCATAAACATTGTCATCAAAATACTGCGGCCTTCATCCAAATACAAATGGGCTCATAACTCTAGAAAGCAAACATATTCCCCGGGGGAGTGTCCGGTCGCTGTACCTCCTACGTCTTAAAGCGATCATAAATTCCAGTTAATTTCGGTTTGCGGACCAGGTGCGTAATAAATTGACTAAGAAATATGAAGTGGAGCGAGTAGCAGTAGGTGGCATCGGATTACGGCGGGAGGCGAGCGGGCGAGCTGAGAGCTCCGCATTAGTTGAACTTCAATATCCGCGGATCAGCGCAGCGCCCGCCATTCAATAGGACGCACACTAGCACACAGGCGCGCTGCTGCCACTACGGAACTTGTGCGGGGAGTATTCAAAGTGAAGCGTAAAGTTCCGCAGAGGTGAGCTACTTGTAGCCACGGGCTGCTACGATCTATTGCATTATACAATAGAACCACCCACATGAATAGCGCAGTATGAAGTGAGGTAGTTAGTAGCAGTAGTAGTGTAGTAGTTAGTGAAGTAATTAAAGCAAGAAAATTAAAACCTCATACCGTCGGTGCGCTTGCCAAACCTGATATGTGCATTTTTTTGATTATTCGTTTTTCGCCAGATTGCATTGATTTTTATCGACACATCGATGGCAAAATTTGCAAACAAAATTTGCAATAGACTAAATTAGATATTTTTTGCCATATTCTGTTGTATTTTTATAATATTCAGAAGATAATAAATTACGAAAAAACAGTTTTTTTGCTGTCCTGAAAAGTCCTTCAAATGCACATATCAAATTTGGCAAGCGCACCGACGATACTCAGGTCTACAGTCTCTTGAAGCTGTGAAAAAATCAAACTTCTAAGTTACCGTAAAAAAAAGATATGGCCGTTTATGCCGCAAAAAAAAACTATATTTCGACACTCTCAAGGATATCAATTTTTTTTTACTTTTTTTAAAATAAATATTGTATGGTGGTACGGAACCTTCCGTGTGCGAATCCGACTCGTACTTGGCCGTTTTTTTTACTCCGCCTGTAGCCTCCGTATTGAAAAACATCGTAGAAACGCGTGTGCATCTGATCATTACACTCTCGGTTAGATAACACCATCGCCTTCGGTTCGGGCTGCAATCCAGCCTCGACCGTAATGACAAACTTACTTCTCTAGTATCATAATATAACATTTTGACACTATGTTAAGATTGTTGTATGTTTAATGAATAAAAAAAAATAAAAGGTGTCGGACGAAAAGAACTAGTATTACTTAGTTGAGGAGCCACACCGCGCGTGACATGGGATGGGGTGAAGACGCAACAAAACATGATTTGGAACTCTTAAGTTTAATCAATATGTCTATTATGTACAAAAGTAACTAACACAATGTTATCATTACCTCGCCAGCATCACTTTACAATTACTCCAAATAATTACTTGTAGCCTTACGTCAAGTGAACATGAACACATCCCACACACGCCACGCACACATACACTTATTCGTTTACAAGTCTAGAGTCTTGAACATATCATTGATTCGCGTACAAACATGTGACGAGTGAATTACAAAAATATATTATTATCATCCATTACTAAGTACTGGCATGCTGCCGACTCGACTGGTCGGCGTCGTGCGCACGCGCACCCTACTGTCGTGTGCTGACTCGCGTGACGCTAGAGGGCACACTTTATATTTATAATGATACTAACTCTCTACGTCGTCTGCGCCTTGCCCTTGATAACTTTCGAACATAATATTATGAAGTTATTGAACATGTTATTCATTTGCTTCGGTACACACAAAACTCGATTTAATTTCACAATTCATAAAAAAATATAAATAATATTATGTACATTCCATAAATCTTGATGTTATTAAAATTAAGTAATGAAGTGTAGTACAGTAGGCGAGGAGCCGCGCGCCACCGACACACAGTTTCTGACAACTCCCACTTGTACAATTACAGATTGTTGGCAAACCCAGTGTTGCTTCCTAAATATTAGCCGTCGTCAGATTCATTCTATACACTTGAAAAATTGATAAATAGAAAGAAAAAATGTTTGTGTATTGCATACTGACTACTGTTTCTTTGTAAAATCATTTGCGGTTAAACCACTCCAATGCGGGGCACGGGACGCTCTGACGAACTGTGGGGCGGCGACCGTTCACTTCATTTGTAATAATCGGAAGACAAATACATTTGAAGTAGCTTTTAGAAAAATATATAAACTTTTATACAGACAGATGCAAATCGATCGAAGCGGGCCGTCCGTGCGCCACAGCCCGTCCGCGCGCGTCGCCACACCCCGCGCCCGCCCGCATCGCCACACTCCGCGTCCGCGCGCGTCGCCACACCGCGCGCCCGCCCGCATCGCCACACTTCGCGTCCGCCCGCGTCGCCACACCGCGCGCCCGCCCGGTCACTCGCAGTACGTGGCGGCCAGCACGTAGAAGTGACGGCGCGGCGTCAGCGACAGGCGGCTCACGTACTTAGTGAAGGACGCCGCGCCCGCGTCGCAGTACACCAGCGACAGCGCGTTGTGCCCCGGCGGCACCGACACCAGCGCCGCGTCCGCGCCCGCGCCGCCCGCCTCCTCGGGCGCCACGAACAGCGTGGCGCCCCCGGCGCCCCCCGCGCCGCCCAGGTGCAGGCGCGCCTCCAGGCGGGCGCGCGCGTAGGCGGCGCGCGGGGGCAGCAGCGAGTAGTCGCCGGGCGCCCAGCGCTGCAGCTCGGCGGGCGCGCGGGGCGCCAGCGCCAGGTCGGTGCAGTCGCCCAGCAGGCGCACGAAGGCGGCGCACGAGAACAGCGCCAGCGCGCCGCGCACGGCGTGCGTCGCGGGCGCGCGCTCCAGCCACGCGCGGCGCACGCGCAGGTAGCGGCGCTGGTCGGCCGGGCCCGCCGGTTCCCACGGAAGCTCTGCGCGCAGGGAAACGGCGAGTTTATATTCAGGTCGTTCACTTTGAGAGAGCGATCGTGTGCGACGTCGCCGTACCTGGGTCCTCCAGCGCCTCCATGAGCTGACTGAGCTTGTCCGGCAGCAGCAGGTCCGTGAGGCACACCTCGCTCTCGCGCTCCATCTGGCTCTGTATCTGCAGGCGCGAGCGCGGCGACATGTACGTGGCCTCCACCCACTGGCTCAGCACCACCTGCACGACACGACACTTATCACACTACCGCATACACTGTACTGTATGCCACAGTATGAAATGAATCCGACATATTATAATATTAATATTTTTGAAGAAATCTGGATGAATTTGAAGATATTCTTTTGAATCCAAAATAAATTAATGAAATTCCATACTATATCTGAGTGAAGCTTGATGGGCTCGGGCTCAGGCTCGGGCTCGGGCTCGGGCCGCGGCTCGTCGGGCTGCGGCTCGTCGGGAGCCGGTCCGTGGAACCAGCCGTTGATAGACAGCCGCGGCAGCTCCAGCGACAGTACCTCCTCCACCTGCGACACACACACCATTTACGTACACTTTGCCCGACCTGGCAATCGAACCCAAGACCTCATGCTCAGCAGTCGAAAACAGTGTTAATAATATCAAATGTTGTTTTTTATTACAATAATGAATAATACCATTTTGAAATCGACTATAAGTAAATAATCTTATAAAATTATTAGTCACTTGTGTTTCGATACTTTTTTTTAAGCTACGGACGCTTAAACTTTGTTAGAAAAAAAAATAATAACAATTTTTTCACAAGAACATAATTTAAGTAGTTTTTTTAAACCATGCAATAGAAGTCTTACCTTTTGTTTACTTATCTATGAGCTTAGTTAACATACATTACTTAAACAATAAAATACCGATGGAATTCATTAATTCGGGGTCGTGGTGTAAAACAAAAAAAAATTGCGAATGTAAAATAAGGTTACTTTATAAAAACATAGATTATATTAAATGAATCATATCTTTGGTACTACTTGTTTTTTTTTTATTTATTTTTTCTGAATGGTCATTAGTTTTACCATGATCCATTTCAAGGTTATCCATTCATTACCGGACACCCTGTATATACAAGCCCATATAATACTGGGGTACAGGCCCATAAAAATCTTGAAACCTCATCTCTTTTCATTTTTTTAAAGAATATTTGAAGAGTTAAGTGGGGAAGTGTATTATTGTATTGTTTAACGAATTACGAAGTAAACTAAATAATGTTTGTATTTGTATTATTTTCTTAGATTATCCTTATTATAACACATCTCATTTCTGCCTCCGGCTCCGCGTCCGCCCCCGATTCTGGGTTCAGTTCCGGTAAAACCACTTCCCTAATACGCAGTCACGCACGACCATTATTAGAGACCAGTTAGCTCGACAACGCTCTTTAGTAAGTACTAGAGTGCTCACCTGGTGGTAGGAGTCGACGCCGACCTTGAAGAACGCCAGCATGTTGTTCTGCGGGCACACGTCGCGCTCCACGTGCGCGGGGCGCCCGGCCGCGTCGCGCGCCAGCAGCTGCAGCGCGCCCCCCAGCGCGCGCGCCCAGCCGCCCCACGCCGCCTGCGCAGGAGAGCGTGAGCAGCCTGAGCGGGGCACTAGGCACACGGGCAGCCCGAGGCTGACGAGCTCACCTCGAGATGGTCGCCGGAGCCGTTCTCGAGCGGCTTGCAGGGCGCGGCGCGCGGCGGGCGCGGCCTCCAGGGCGCCAGGTACAGGATGAAGGCCACGCGCCGGTCGGCCAGCAGGTCGTCGTGCACCAGCAGGTGGTCGCCGGGCCCGTACAGCGAGCACGACGCCGACACCGAGCGCAGCGTCAGGCCCGTCACCATAGACACCTGGACGACACGTTTGATAACATCAGGTATTACTTCTCAATAGAGGAGGTAAAATTAAGAGAAATATATTGTGTGGAGCTTACCCAACTCATGACTTCAGTCTTCAGCAGCTCATATATGCCTCTTATACTTCGCTGCCACGTGAGGCTGGCCAGGTCAGCCGTCTGGTGGAACTCATACAAGTCCATCTTCTTGCGGGACCAGTCCAATGTGTTCATGTCGTCCACAATGTTGTTAATCATCTCAGGATTGGCCAGGAAGTCGTGCAGCAGGCACAGTCTGAATGGCTCACACGTCAGAGTCGCTTCAGGAGCCTTCATATCTTTTTGTTCCTTCCAGTGTGTTTGTAGTCTCTCTATTAATTCTTGTGACTGTGCAGGAAATGTTAGGTTAGTGTTGTGTAACATACAAATTTCACAATGAGGCTTTGCATGTTTGAGCATTTCAGAACACATTGCTTCTCTAAAACATTAAAAAAACAATAAAGGCAGTATAGCATTTTCAAATTACCTTAATCCTAGGGTTAAACTGTGGGTCATCCATCCTGTTGGCTCGCGGGTTGAGCTGTGCCTTCACTGCCTTCACATTACTCTTGTCATCCTCCACCAGGATGGAGTCATCCTCCCAGGAGGCATCCGAGTCTGAGCTGTAGTCTGACGATGAGGAGGATGAAGAGTAGTCCTCTGCAAAAAAAAATCATTGATTAAACACTCAAAACAATAATATTTTGGTCTCTATAAAAATAATACAACTCATTACAAATCATTCACACTCACAGCTGTTAAAAAATGGTGCTGTAAAGGCACTTCAACACTCTGGTTGTTATACAAAAGCTAATAACTACAAATCAAATAAGAATTTGTAAAATATGAAATAGTGGACCCTGATAATTTAAGAATGATTGAAAATAAACATGTGATGGAATGCTACATCGACAGTGTATTATTAATATTTAATTACTACAAAACCATGATTTTACAGTAGGCAATTCTTTTTTTCATTTCTACAATTTTTAACATTTGAATCAAAAAGTTATAGTTATATTAAAAAACATTGTTGTTTGTTGTTTTTGGAACGAAGTTCCTTATTGCGCGTTGCGAAAGGGGGCTAGACGGAAAAAATTAAGACCAAAAGTTGTAACAACACTTTTTGCTATAGTTGTAAGCCGTGCGGCGTGCGCGTGTTTCTCTGTCTGTCTCTCTCTCTGTCTCATAATGACTTCGTAGTTCGTTCCATCCGGATGTCCCTTGACACCACTCAAGTTTTTTATTAGTTAAAAAATTAGCTGGAAATGCTTGATGGTGACAATAATTTCAATCAAATATTTTGGTTAAGGATATAAATGTACAATAACATCCCTATAAAGTTTACAAATATAAACCACATCGGTATTCACATGCGCCACATTCCTATTCAGAGTTCATATTTCCCGCGCAAACTGGTGCAAACTAATAATGTTTGAGACTGACCTCCGCGGATTCTCTTGACCTCGTCTGCTGAGGCTTGGTAGGAGTTCACGGCGCACACGTCGGAATCATCGCTTTCCGTGTCTGAGATCTCGATCACTGTGCTGGAGAGCCTGCGCTTGGCGGGCGGCCGGGCTGCGGCCGAGTCGCCGCCGCCACTCGCAGCCGGGCCCTCCTTCGCCGGCGCCGTGCTCGACGACGCTTCCTCGTTATCTCTACTAGGTGAACTCATTTTGCACCACCAGCACTACATAATACGTGAAAGGAAAACAAAACGAAACCAATATGATGCGACGCCTAACCTAAATTTTTGTTGACGTCCAAACCATTACAATGGCCATATTGAAAAATAAAAATAAAAAGTAGTCATAAAGTCGATAAATTTTTGTTTATTAATGATTTCAGTTCGCTATTAATTTTTTTTTTGTTGATTTCAGTTCGCTATTAATTTTTTTTTGTTGGATTTTAAAATATCCACCAGTTTTTTTTTACTAAACTGATACCGATCTAAGAGGCCGGATTTGACGTTTCTCCTACGTAATAATTTGAAAAATCCAATTCACAATCCTGAATAATTACTATGTTACCCATACACTATAACAACGAGTATCACTTGTAAACATTAAGTTTAACTTAATTTTGAAAAAATACACTCACAAACACGAATTAATTGCCGATTTATATTTTGACAAGACGTTTTGACAACACTACACAAAGCATTTTGATAGCTGTCAAATCCGGCTTGTTACAATGTTAGTTGTATAATTTTGCTGTGTCTGTGTCATCGTCATCAAAACAACAGTGATTATTTGCATTCGAGATTTTTATTTAGGTTGGTTATATAAAGACCCGTTGCAGCATTTATAACTGCATAAATTCATATCAATTCGCATTCATTCCCTTAGATGAATATACTGTTGTCGCGCCCGCCATCCAAAGAGTACAATATATAATCTGATAGTCTACCCCGGGTCTACCCGTCTCTATCTCCAGTTATTTAGTATAAGTCAATGATATTTTAGTATTGTATAAGTCTATCTAATGCTGCGTACACACCGGCCCAACGAATGCCAACGAAGGCTGCATTCGTTGGGCCGGTGGCTGTGCCTACCGTTATTATTAATATACTCTTTGGCTGTGCCTCTGCCTACCTTCGTTGCCTATGGCTGTAAGTCATGCATGAAGTTATCGTTCATAAGTCGTGTGTCGTGAATCTGGCAATGTTTGCATCGTTATGTCATGTCAGTCAATAAACGTCATTGCCTTGGCAATGGCAATAGGTATAGTCCTCCATATAGTATATACCTATGTTCTGTGGTATAGTCAGTGGGCTAATCAACTATACAATGTGATAGGGGTGAGACTTCTAACCCGTTAAGGCTGAGTACTACATCTAATTTTATCGACAAAAAAAATAATATGGGGGGTTGAACCCCCTCCCCCTAAAAATTATGGCTATTTTAATATTTTTTTTAATGTACTACGGCGCGCTTGATATCAAAGGTTGTATGCGTCGTAGAAACAAAAAAAAAAACGACAAACGGTAGCTAATAACCTTGGCTAACTAATTCATTACTTTTTTCATATGTTTGATAATGTTTTGGTGAGAAAAAAATCATTTCTGAATTATTTTGACCGAAAAAATCGCTATTTTTCAATATTTTCACGAATTACTCAACCCCCCGTATTATTTTTTTTGTCGATAAAATTAGACTTAGATGTAGTACTCAGCCTTAACGGGTTAGAAGTCCCACCCCTATCACATTGTATTATGCATAGAGCAACAGAGCCACCTGACGGAAGATATTATGTATTATTAAAATTTATAGCAAACTTATCTGGCCCGGTGGCTATAATTGGTTTGGAACTATCGAAATCGCTATGAAATCTGAAGTACTAAATTTTATTTTTTACTAGCTCTCCCGGCAAACGTTGTTTTGCCATATACATTTAGGGGTATGAAAAATAGATGTTGGCCGATTGTCAGACCTACCCGTTATGCACACAAAATTTCATAAAAAATCGGTCCAACCGTTTCGGAGGAGTTTGGTAACAAACACTGCGACACGAGAATTCTATATATTATTAGATTTTCTGAACAAAAACCATTTGATATCATTTCGACCCTACCCATGAGACCGACTTTTAATACCTACCCGAATAAATACCCTCGATTTTATGACACCCTAGTACTATTTTTTTTCCTTAGGTAATCGTAACTTTGTTGTAATCGTAAAAACCCCGAATTGTCAATAATCGATTTTCCCTACCCTACCAATACTCTACACCTACCCTATCTTACCGTACCCTACCCCTACCCTACCTCTACCCTACCCCTACCCATGAGACTGACATTTCCGATGAGTAAATTGATTTGTACCCTTGATTTTCTGACACCCAAGTACTTTTTTTTATAAAAGCGTTGACCTTTCCAGTCTCGAGTAAAATTGCTTATTTCTACTGCCATAGGCATAGAGCAACACGGGTACCTGACGGAAGGGGAGACGCCATAGCGTATTTTTTCAATACAGAAAAGTCTGTCATTTTTTGCGGGGGGAAATACACACACATACACACTTTTCAATGCCCCACACAAAAACAATCGTCTGTCGCTACGAAACTCACACATAGAAATAATAACAATACACTAACAATTTCGTACACACATAGATACATTTTGTGTCATAACAGTGTAACGACATGATGCAACTACATTGACAAACATTGCTGTAACAGCTGTCGATACGCATTATCGATAAATTAAAGAACTCTGTTAGGGAAATCAGGTTTTTTACTTTATTTATGTTATTTATTACTTTTTCAACAGTTGTCAATTAAAAAATAATTAAAAGCATGTAGGTATAATTTAAAGTCAAAGTCAAAACATTTATTTCAATTAGACCATTTACAGGCACTTTTGAATGGGGATCCACACGCAAAGCTCAACGCAGATGTCGCCAGCGGCAGTATGTCTGCTGTCAAATCGTTTTCGCTTTGTTTACACTTTGATTCTTGCTATTATTATGTGTTTAAACCGGTCCACTATCGTTATTGGCAAGATGTATTTGTACCTGGAAGATTAAAGACCTGAAAGAGGAACTAAAAAAACGAGGAGGTCGGATAACTGGAAAGAAAGCCGATCTTAATGAGACGTAGATTTTTATCTAATAAAATATTATTTAACAGTGATACGCTCTAGATTTGGATATTTTTTCAGTTGTTACGTGTTAATTGTTACTTGACTAATGGTAGGAAAATGTACGAATAATGAGAAAACATTACTTTAATTGATAAATGGTATTGTTTATTTTGTTGGTTAGAAGCTTATGACCGTAATTTAATTTCGGTAATCAAAGCCCTCAAGCTTCTAAAAGCCAAGCAATTGACGTTCCTGCTGCAGAACTTTATCACGACGTTAATAACTCCACCGTATTGCCGATGATTACCAAACAACATATTCAAAATATAATCTAGCCTTTTCCCACTTCTTTTTTATATAGTATCTTTGGGAAATAAATGTACACCGGGGTTAGTACATCCTGGTACAGCACACAGAGGCATATTCCGAGAAAATTAAAATTTACTGAATGTTAGGTTATAAAATGTATTGAATTGACAGCTTTCAATGGCCATTTCGACGATGCGCCACCTATCGTGATAAAATGGCAGTGAAGATCCCCATTGTCAAGGAGTCGGTCAGTTAGTCCGAAAGCTGAAACTAGTTGCTCGTTCCAAAACGGAGGTAGGCCTCTATGGAGAACGAGCAAGAATCTCCACGGCACTCTTTTAAATTAGGTTTCTACAAAATCCTGATTACATTATTCTTGTTGATTCTACATGTGAAAACAATGAAGATGAATATAAAACAGTAGTAAAAAATAATAAAAATAAATATGTAAGCCATAGCAGATAAGAGATGACCAATCCTTTTGCAGGATAAAGATAGAATTTATATCTGCAGCCAGTCCCGAAATCAAAAAAATCAAATTCTTGTATCAGCATAATTTTCCATTAACATACTACATAACTACAACTTAGTCTTTAGTTTCTGCAAATGCAAATGTCACACATCGACTGATGGTAAGTAAATATTTTTATCGATAACAAACAAACAATTTACAAAATTACAACACTATCGCACTTGGTGACAGTGACTTAACAGTGGACCATTTGGTCATATGTTTCGACAGAGGGGAACGCCTGCCTATGGCGTCTCCCCTTCCGTCAGGTACCCGTGTTGCTCTATGGCCATAGGTCCCGGGATAAAAACAAAAAAAAAGATAACAAGCTACTATAAATTAAAAAAAAATAAAAAACACGACTGCAAAAATTGCACATATTTGTACTTTGTTTACTCGTCATTTTTTTTTACGACGTTTTTTATGTATGTACAGTGTTATATATTTTTTAAATCTACTTGTCAAATTCTAGACGATAAACATAGACACGACCAGATTCATTAAAAAAATAAATTGAGGCTGGTATTAATTTACGTTTTAAAGTGACCACACCCACCGGTTTCTTTTTATTTTGTACCTACTAGCCCTAGCCTATGTTACTCGGAATTATGCAAGGATTGTAACGATACCCCATACATCTAAATCGGTTCAGGCGTTTAAAAATTATGGTGGAATAAAGAAACTCACATACATACATACATACATACATTAACCCTGAACACATAATCACTCCTTTTTTGGAACAGTCGTGTAAAAAGTATCCTATGTCCTTCTCCTGGTTCTAAGCTACCTCCCTACCAATTTTCAGCCAAATCGATTCAGCCGTTCTTGAGTTATAAATAGTGTAACTAACACGACTTTCTTTTTTAACACGCTTTTTTTTTATTATTAGCTTCACTTGTAACTATGTATGTAAGAAAATCTTGGAATCTTAATTTGACCCACTTCCCGGAGTTCCCGGTCTTCGATAAGCATGAAATTTTGCACACGCTCTGAGTTCTGATGACAATGCATGACTAGCTAAGAAACGTCATTACAAATCCAATATGGCGGCCTCCCATTACTTTACTCTATGGGCCTCCCTAAGATGGCGGACTAGAGCTGTTCGAAATCCACTCCCATGATATGGGTATCAAATGAAAGGGTTTGCTGTCAGGAATACGAATAAAATAGTCACGTGACTTAAATTCAACATGGCGGACATCCAAGATGGCGGATTGGCTATTTGAAATGCACCTCCATGATATGGGTTTTAAATGAAAGGGTTTGCTGAATGGGATACGAAAAAAATTAGTGCGTGCTAAAAGCGTGTTTTTTAGTTTTTAAAACTATTAAATTATATATATATAGATTACTTTTAAGTACCTAAAAGTGAACATCTAATCCTGTATTCGCAAACTATTGATTCAAAATAATGATATATTTTTCACGTGAACATCACTACATTAAATAAGTTGACAGACTGTCATCAACCTACTGTCAATGACAGTAGGTTGATGACAGATGACTGATGAGTTTGAGTTGACACTGGCAGGGGCAGCAGTGAGTGGCAGCCCGCAGCCATCTGGCAATGTATGTGGCAATGCCATCTGCACAGAACAAAAGCGTTTAATAAAAACATTATTATGTCTTATTAATTTCTCAAGGTGTCTAAATCTACGTGTGGTTTTAGATTTAGATACATTGTTAACAACTTAAGCGTATATTATACCTATCCTTCATCTAAGGTTTAGTTATTTACAAAATAAAATGACGGATAAACTCTCACAACAGCCTTTAAATGGCACAATAATTGAGCCTCAATGCCAACACTTTGTGTTGAGGAAAAAGCGGCTGTGCCGGATGACAGTTCGACCAGGCCGCCAGTATTGCGGCGAACATGAACCGCAGCCCAAGACCACTGATGGCCAGGTAGGTATGACCACTAATACCTCGTCATGGCTCGTCCACACGAGCCTCACCAGTGTCCGCATGCTACAACCACTTTTAATTTTATAGACCGTGTGTATGTAGGATTACATACACACGGTCTATAAAATTAAAAGTGAAACATACATACTTTGAAAATTTTAATCACATTAGATTCATTTTGTAAATCAATTGGACTTAGAGTACCTATCTATCATCATTTAATTTATCTGTTGTTGTTTTAGGACGACACACGAATACCATGCCCCAATGATCCCAAACAGTGAGTAATATGAACTTTATGGCATGTAATTATCGATCACTAATAAAAAATTAGATACACAATCAGCGACAAAAAATGTCCTCACCGAATAACTACCAAACTGAATGTTTGGGTAGTTATTTCATTTAGTAACATTCGAACTCTCCGAAGGTAAACACGCCTCAGTGCTCGTTTAAAAACTGCAAAAATCACGCATTTAAGATGCTAAACAATAATATGGAGTTTCTTATTTTCGCTAAGTATTAATATTATCATTATATAATTATTATCACTGTATTTAAAGTACTAGTATTTAATCAAGAATCATCATAAAATCATTTTTTAAGGTTGGTTATAAAATAGTGTTATAAAGCATCTCAATTGTGAATACTCTTACTGAACATATTAATCATATTATCGCATGCCCACTTAAATCTTTCGGGTTATCGTTGCTTGTTCTGTAGGAGTCGTTGGAGACGCTATTGTTCCTTAATTTTTTATTAAACTATTATTGTTTTTTTTGTTTAATGAGACTTCTTTTCTGATTGTATAAATACGATAGTAACTTTATACAGATTTAATTTTGACTTACAGTGTTGAGTGTGAGCTGAGTGAGTAGAAAGTATATGTATTTACATTCAGGTAAATTACAATCATTACACATATACTCCAAAGTATAGAATATGCTTTATTACATTACATTAAACTTAACAAATTAAAAAATAATACCATTTATAATTTCCGTATGAAAAAGAATGGTACAGTTCGACTCAATCGTACCTTGTCCTAGCAGCGAGCCTGGGTCATAAAATTTTATTGCTTTTTTTGATTTTTTGTAATTAAGACTTTAAAATATACAAGTAAGATTGAATTTGTTTTGAAGTATGTTGACCAGCTAGTTTAGGTTGTAAAAAGTCGTAAGTTTTTGAACATAGTTTTGTGAATACAACTTTAAACATTGCGTTTAAGGTTGAATTTTCATTAATGTATATTTCATTTCAACTAGGATTAGGTAAATACAATTGGCGACAGTTTTAAGAGAACTTTTGCATGAGATTGTGTTTCTAGTTTTTTATTAGTGATCGATGTATGTAATGGCTGATTCATTTATAACATCTTAAAAATAATAATCAATAAATCAGGTTATTAGGTTTACTATCATACAAAGAACCATTATTTCCATTTATTTTTGAAAGCTAATTTGCTATATCTTTTAAATGTTGTCTGTGGCTGTGGTTTAAATGGTTCATTTAGAATAATACAGTACAAAATAAAATCTTTAAAAAATAAATGTAAGGAATGGTTGGTTTGTATAATAATCAAGCAAGCAAGCAATAAACCATTTTGTATTTGTTTAAAGAAAACCTGTTTTGTTTTTTATTTTTAACTACCTTTATATGAATCAGGGTAATAATAGTTATTTTAAATAAATAAAGCCAACATAACATTTGGCTGTGATGTGTTGTAGCACTGTTTATGTGAGTAAACTGAAGAAGCACCTGTTGATCTGCAACGCCCGGGCCACAGAGCTGCCCCCATACATTGTACCAAACATGAATGCACCCACAGAAGTCGACAAGAGTGTTCGGAAGCCACTTGGTCAATTTTCTCGAGAAACAATCATGCAAGTCATAAACAAAGTTAACTTTTTATATGATAGTAAGTAAAAGTAAGTAAATTACTTGGAAAGTGTCATTTAATTATTATTGAATTTTAAAAATCATAATAATATGAAACAGATCTTTTTAAGTTTAAACATGAAGAACATGGTGAATCAGATATATTATATATAGATTTTATGACACAGAGCATGTGAAGGACAACATAACGACGGCCCCTGAGTACCCCATCCACAGCACAGTAATGGAGGAATTCTCAGAGTGTGACCGTGCCGAGAGCTCCTTGCGCCACCTGCGCCAGGTATCCAGTCTGCTATGGCTGGCCCAGGAGGAAGGACTGGTCAGCACCAACACCTGCTATGTGGAGCTGGGAGCTGGGAAGGGTAGTGCACTGATGTTACATGTTCTTTCTATCATTATAATAATCTTCTGGTTATGGAGCTTTTGAAGCTGCCAACATTTAAGCCTAAAACATGCACACACACCCCGAACGGGACGGCAGTACGGGGCGGGCTGAATTCCTTTTATTAATATGGATGTCAACACACAGAACGCGTGCGCGTGTCTGGCCCACCACCGCAAACAGTGGCAGTGCGCGGAACAAGCGGCCGTAGCGTCACACAGCCCGCCGCGCTCCCGTATTATAAATACTAGGAATTCAACCCGCCATACTGCCATCCCGACCCCGCCGCTCCCACCTGTGTGTTGGGTTAAAAACAATTAAATGTTGTAACTGAACTTTAAGTACCGCCTGACCTCTGCATTGTCATGAACATCTGTACACGCGCCAGGAAATTCAATGTTTTGCGTACGGTACATTGTGCGCTACTAGAAACAGTGATTCTATGAAAGTAAAAGTTGCTATATTTTTTTTTGCTAAATGTTACTAGTTACATATTAAGTAGTTCGAGGAGTAGTATGATTTATGAATAAAAGGTTTGGACACCTCGCAAAACACTTGCCCGACTTGCCTCGTATTAATGCAATATTCCCCGCTCAGGCCACCTGTCGTACTACGTGTGCCACGCGTGGTGCGGCGCGGGCGCAAGCTCGGCGCTGCTGGTGGACCGCGCGGCGCTGCGCCACAAGCGCGACAACAAGCTGCGCGCGCGCACCGCCCGCGTGCGCGCCGACCTGGCGCACCTGGCGCTGCAGCGCGTGCCGCTGGTGGCGGGCGCGGGCGCCGTGCTGGGGCTCGCCAAGCACCTGTGCGGCGTGGCCACCGGTAATTATTACGATTGTTCTGCCCCCGGGGCCCGAATGCACCACGTGACCGGCTGATGATGACGGGCGTGTTCAGATTACGCGCTGCGCTGCCTGACGGCGGAGGGCGTGCTGCACAAGACGCGCGGCGCGGTGCTGGCCACGTGCTGCCACCACCGCTGCGAGCGCGCCGCCTTCTTCGCTAACCGCCATCTGCAGGTGACACCTCTTATTCTAACTACGAATTTAGTATTAAGTACTTAAGATAATTATAAATCGTAACTCTTAAGGCGGCAGCAGACTAATAACACGCTACGCCACGCCACGTCTGTAAAGCGTACTCATTGGCCACATTTCACATTTCTTTGTCTTTTGGCCAATTAGCACGGGTGGGATGGCGTAGCGTGTTATAAGTCTGTCTCGCCCTTTAATAATAATAATAATAATTGATAAAACAGTTTACCTAATAGACATAGCAATACCTAATTCACACAACTTACAAACTACGATATCAGAAAAACTAAGTAAATATCCTCCTTCAAGACCTCGCCATCGCCTCGCCAACAGTTCACATCGTACCTGTAGTACTCTCCTCCACCGGTATTGTACCGAAAACTCTAACACAAAGCCTTAACACTCTACACATGCCAACACACACACTATACATGCTTCAAAAAGCCACTATACTCAACACTTGCCGCATCACCCGAAAGTTCCTGACTTCTTCTACAATCTCATCCACATTTTCAATCTAAATTACCCCTTACACACTTGGCTCCGGCCCGTGTGTAAGGACTTTAACTCTCTTAAAAGAGAAGAAAAACAAAGAATAAAAATAATATAATAATAATAATAATAATCATTTATTTTCAGACTATGTCCATAATTACACATTCACAAGCCAAACAACAACAAACAATTAAAAACTACAGTCAATTCTAAATTACAAATAGCTAAATAATTACAATCACAGATCATTAAATTAAAATACGTAAAAGTCCAATTAAAATCCAAAAATTATACATAAAAAGAAATAAAATAAGATAAAATAAAATAAAAATAATAAAACAAAATTCATCACTCAGTTCATAAACCTTTCCATACGATCTGGCCCGCAGCTATGTCTACGGGACCAGTGAAACAGAAAAGGGCAGTCTGGCTTGTTCACAATAACCTTCAGGATGCTGTTGGAGCTTCCACGAATCCTATGCATCAGGGATGCCTATACCTTTTACGCATGACAGCTTCAAAACTGTCTATGCGAGCCTCGGCAAACATGCCCGACGCACTACAGAACCGCGGAAGACCCAGCAACGCCCTAAAAGCATTGTTGTACTGAACACGGAGGGCGTTGTAGGCCATCTGCGTATATCTGACCCACAGGCTGCAGGTGTAAAACGTCTGGCAATATGCCTTGAACAGCGTTACCTTTAGAACACCTTGCAAACCGACGGGCCAGCATATTACATCGAACCGACAACGCCCTTCGCTCCCTTTCAATGTCCTCGTCATCCGATAGATTCTCGGTCAGAATGTGCCCCAGATATTTGAAGCGAGACACTCTTTTAAGTGCCACACCGTACAGGTAGACAGGAGGAACTGTCGCTGGTTTCCTGGACCCAACACGAAACACCATAACCTCACTTTTTCAGACATTATACAGAAGACCATGGGCCGTGGCGTAACGTTCACACACTCCAAGCAACTGTCTGAGACCATCAATCGAGGGACTCAGCAGCACCATGTCATCCGCATAGCTTATGCTATTGACCATCTTACCATCAATAGAACATCCGACACCAGTGCTACCAAGCTCCTCCACCAGCTGATCGACGTATAGACTGAAGAGCGCCGGAGAAGTCAATCCCCCCTGCCTCACACCACACTCCAGTCCATACTCACCAGACAGTGCACCCGCCCATCTGACCTGGTTAATTTGGTGGTCATACCAATACTCGAGAATGCCAACTAGCTCCTGAGGTACGGCTTTCTCCCGCAATTTTGCCCATAAGATGTTATAATTAACCAGGTCAAATGCCTTGGAGAGGTCCAGAAAAGCAGCATGCATACACCGGTGTATTTCTGTCGGTATAGTACCTGACCGTGTGCTTGAGCGCCAGAATAGCAGTTTCCGTGGACAATCCAGCTCTGAAGTCAAACTGAGCATCATGTGGACAGAGCTGTTCGGCCACTCTACGCTCAAGCACACCGTCAAGAACCTTAGCCGTTATAGTTGCCAGAGAAATAGGCCTAAAATTGTCTGTGTCCGACGTATCCCCAGTCTTATTCTTGGCGATAGGCACCACAATCGTCCTCATTAGCTCCTTAGGTAGATACGAGTGTCGCACACAAAAGTTGAAAAGCATGGATAAGACCCTAGGGAGGTGCGGGCCCGCATACTGGAAGTGTTCAATGCTTAGGCCATCGTGTCCAGGAGATTTGCCTCTGGTCATACCTGTAATAATGCGTCTTATCTCCTTCGAAGAAACATTCACAGGCTCACCGGACACGATGCCCCCAGCAACAGGAAACTGCTTCTCCACATGACGCGAAGTTACAGCAAAGTGCCCCCTAAAGTTGTCCGCAATCTCTCCCGGATCAATAGCGCCATCAATGCTCAACGGAACCGCAGGTTTGGGTTTTAACCTATGGGTCAATTTCCAGAAACTCTGAAAATGCTTGCGCCTGTGCTCAGTCGCCAGCATGTCCATCTTTATTCGATCCTCGTTATCCTGACAATATTTTAATCTTTGTTTAAAAACTTTTCGCGTCTTATTCATTTCCTCAAACAGCAACCCGGTGCGAGGTTTATTGTGCCACACCCAATTCAGAAAAGCTCTCCTGGCGTTTCCGTGAGCATCTTTGACATACCTATTCCATCCAGTCACCGGACGCCGTCTCCTACCCTCTCCCACAAGTCCAGAACTGCCCTCTGCCGCCTCCTTAAGGACGCGTTTACAAAATAGACAACACAACATCGCAACACTACATTGACACAGTGTATACACACATACACATACGCAAGAATACTGCGGAAATAATGAGTAACTAAACTGATTTTGATATTTAAGAATTTTGAATATTTTTTCTGAAATATTTAAAATTCTTAAGTATCTCTCAGATTTTTTATGAAATAAACCTAATCTATGTGTTGCAAGCATTAGTTGCGTTTGATTTGGTTTAATTTTATCCAAAATATCTCCCGAAAAAACAGCTTATTTTGACAGATTTGCAAACGCGTCCTTAAACTTATACTCTATTCTTATACTGTATTCATGACCTTTTGTCATCGAATAACATGTAAAAGCAACAAATTAAAAATGTCGTTCGAAATTCAAGTCATTTTCAAGTAAGTAACTAAAATATTTGTTCTAAAACACAATTTCAAAGCAATAGAGTTGAAAATAAAATGTCGACATTTGGTTTATTATTTTATTTTTAAACCAAAGAGTTCTTATAAGTACACATGGTAGAACTTTTTAACCTCATCTGGAGAGAAAGTACTCTAAATACTGGAAAAAAATTATCTAAAAAAAACATTCCTTTATGTTTGAAAAGAAATAAATCTGCATTCAAAGATTTTCGAAAATTCCCTTACTACACTCGGGAATCGAACTGACTAAAATCCGAAAGAAAACACCTGTACTTTTATGGTATCAATGTATAGGGTCAATCATAAGGATTTAATCTCTTTATCAAACATGATAAATTAAATGAAAGGAAAACTAAAAATCTTAACTTATAAATTGAATGGGACAAGATAAAGCACTTTTATTCAAAAGTCCATCAGATTACTTAGGTGTGTTAATACCTAAAAATACCAGCCAGCCAAAATACCAGCACTGACAACCAAAATTGTTTTGTAGAGATGGGAATATAATTATCGACAAAGATTGCCAATAATTATATTTTTCCTTTTGTTATGAAGCAGTTAACCAAGTTCATATTTTACAGACCTCAAATTGTTTTAGATATTAATATTTATAAATATTTCAACGGGTGAAATCGAACAGTGATAAGTTTCGCGTCACATCACTGACCAACTATGTAATTATGTATAGAGCGTCTTTGGCGTTTAAAAATAAAAAAAACAGAGCACAAAATTATTTATAATATTATTTGTCGGCTTGTTTCAGGCGCTTATCGGTAATCTAGTACGAGTACATTGTTGATCGAAGGTTGTCGATTCCTTGATATTTACAGGAGCTAGGCATTAGTGGCGATGAGTTCAACGTGATGCTGGGCATCGTGTCGTGGGCGACGTGCGGCGACGGACGCAGCCGCGACGTGCGCAAACTGAACGGCGACCAGCAGACTGAAGATGTGACCAACCACAACACTGTGCCGCAGAGAGCAGAACAAGCAGACCGTCAAGTGTTACCGCAAGCAGATCGCGAGCGCGTTGGCCGGCGCGCTAAGCAGCTGCTGGACTGGGCGCGCGTGCTGCGCCTGCGCAGCCAGGGGTTCGATGCCCGTCTGTGCTACTACGTGCCCACCGCTGTGTCATTAGAGAACGTGTGTATCGTCGCTAAGAAACTCGGCTGATGATGACGTACCGACTTGTACCTATGGACAAGCCATATTTACAAAGAAAGCTGCCGTTAAAATGTCATGTGACACAAAATGGCTGCCGAATAATACGAATGTAACCTTATTTCGAACATATTTCCACATCTGAAAATGGCGTACATTCAAAAACTTGGCATGTTCAAACTGGTATTTATTTCCCTGATGTTTTGGTGTTCTCAGTTAAGCGATTAAAATTATTTCTGTTATTTATTGAAACATTTCTTTTTTTGTGGGCCCAAAGATTTTACTCGTTTACAGTACACGGGAGGTGTATGGAAATAAAATAAAACGGTAGCAAATATAATTTTGTATATTTATATCAATAATTATTATCTAAAAACAAAATTCTATAACTATACAAATCTTCAATGAACGTACAAGCGACTGCGTGGCCGCGTCGCTCTCAGTCCCAAACGGAATATCAACATTGCATACCACACGAGCCAGCGAGCGACTCGCGCGGCGACAAGTGACCACTGTTCCACACAGAGGGTCGCCACTAGTCAATACGTCATGTGAAACAAAACTGTCTCTGGTCATTTAGTATGGAACTTCACAAAACATATCGTTATACTTAGGCTTGTATGTTCACGGTTATCTTGAATGTAATTCGCAACAAACTTACGTGTCGATGATAAAAATAGGCTCTAAAAAAATAAACAGGCTTACATACACTTAAGCTCATCGCACACTAGAGCACGGGAGCAGTAAAGTGTTTCTTATAACAAGTAGTACGATGGTAGAGAGTCACACGGCGGGATGCGGACCCGCGCGCTCTACGGCTGTTTGGGGCGACAACGACCGCCTCTAGTTTCGTACTAACATCAACTTAACCAAGTAACTATAAAAATAAAAATTATCTATCACCAAAAACGTTTACATAAAAATAAATAAATGATAAATGCTCCGTTACCGGCAGACTACTCCGCGTGCTCGGTCAGATTGCGCTCACCACATACTACAATCTCATAATTATCTGCGAATGGAGTTTGAACAAGTAATAAAGTAGGTGTCGGCGTCTGACCGAGCACTAGTATCGATGGTTCAAACCAATAGTAAAAAAAAAAAAACAGATTCAATTATTTAAATAAATTGGGAATGCGATAGCGAAGTTACAATGTTCCGTCAAAGTTACAGTCCAATAAGGCCGCGTCCGTTTGCGCTAACCGAGCGGACCGTGCTTTTATACATGCGAGCAAGCGACTTTGCGCTGACTGGAGCGAGTAGGAAGAATGCAATGCGCAGGCGTCAACTGCAGCCTAAAAATGTTTATTAAGGGTATGTGGCAATACAAAAGCTCAAAATACTTTTCATTATTGTAAATGAAGCGGGCAGAATAAGTGAGAATACCATCGATTTGAATATAAATACTTTCATATAAAACGTTCTACTGCGGCGTGAGGCAAATAGCGCCAAGCGTCTATATGCTGCTAGGTGGCTACTGTATGAATCTGTACGAAGAGTGGGGCCTCCGCCGCTATACACTATACAATTCACTATAATTATATTACAATATTTACATGCACGAATGTCTGTGCAGCTAGTGCGTGCACGAGCAGGAGCACACCTTAGCGCCGGCCTAGTGCCACTGCAACCATTGTTTACTTCACATAAATGAAAGAGATTCACATACGTAGCCAGAGAGGAAGCTCGCAAGTGGCGCTGGAACTACGCCGACACAACAGTGCTCTCCAGCTTGTAGTCTACTATAATGATGAGTGTCGTATTGTAATGATCGTTGTACAACAGATGACGTGCACGTGAACGAACGAGTGTTGCCCGCACGCATGCGCGCTGCCCACGACGCGAGCGCGCCTGCGCTTCTATTAACATACAAGTCAAGATATGCTCACATACATCAACCATACAATTTATCTAATAGGTCACGAAATAATAACAATATTTTTATTAAGATTTGCTTCATACAATTTGATATCACCTTGTATCGGAGTCTTGTAACAAAAAAACTTTATAATATGCGTCACAACATTCAGTTGTGTATCAGGAATACTGGCTCATGGTGAACGTCGCCGCTATCACTGCGCAAGAGTTCACCGCGCACATGTTACACTAGTGTCAACATGGAATGATGACAATATCAAGAAAACAAGTTAACAGTGTGGTGGCCTCTGTCCATTTCCTGCAGGAATAACATTATTTGCATAATGTTTGTTGGGCACATTGGTGTACGATGTAATTCGTTACAAGATTATAATTTCATATAATTAATTAATATAATATTAATAATTAATTAATTATAATAATTACAGATTTAGATACCGACGAACTCGTAGAAGTCATCAGTGCACATAGTGGTCCTGCGCCACGGGGCTGCGGGCGACGGTACTTAGTAATGATAGCTTAATGCTGACCAAACATGAAATACTGACCGAAAACATATTAAATTTGTAAGGGTTTAGAAAACGTAACATTTTCGACAATCTGACATTTTTATTATTGTCAAGCCACTAGCGAGATCGCCACATGCGCAGTGGCGACCTGTTAAAAATAATATGTTTGTTTTTAGGCGATGAGCCACGTTATAATAGGAGTAGTGTAGTGGCGCGGCGTGTGCGTGGCGTGGCCATCAGTACCCGTAGCGCTCCTGGATGGAGGACACGACGCCGTTGGCCAGCGACGACAGGCGCCCCGCCACGCGCGTCACGCCCGCGCGCACCGACTCGCGCACCTGCACAACACAATCCTATGAAAAGCGCAGGTTCATTCTAGAAGGTTGTCAGGTGTAGATGATGCGTCGTCGCCTTACTTCGTCGAGGTCGGGCGCGGACACGCTGAAGGCGGAGTTGCGCGGCAGGCGCGGCGCGTCGCCCCCGAAGTACTCGGCCGACGAGATGCTCGTGCTGCCCTGGAAGCGCGACAGGTTGCCGTCGCGCTCCCACCGCGACTCCTGCCACACGTACCAATATAACGTATGTTACATAATTACGTTTTCTGTGCAACTGATTGCTGACCGGGTATTGAAAATGAACTGACCTGTTCTCCAAAGAACTGCGCGGAGCTAATAGCCTTAGCGGAGCCGAACTTCTTGACGGCCGAGTCGTCGTCGTCGCTCCCGGCGCGGCGCGGGCGCGGGCGAGCGGGCGGGCGCGCCTGCTCGGGCCGCGCCGGCTCCGCGCTGAACATGCTGTGCACGGGCCGCGCTGGCTCCGGAGAGATGCGCGCCACGCCCATGCCGGCGATGTTGTCGAACGAGGAGGACTTGCGGTCGCTGTCGCCGAACAACTTGTCGAGGTTGCGACTGTTGCCGTACGGCTCGTTTCTGATCAGACGCGTTTACTTATTAGTTTTGAAAGATATTTATTCCAGATGGAGCTAAGGCGAGTGCACGCCTGCGCACGCGCAGGATCAGTGCGGTTTGCGTGCATCTTGCAAACATAGTATGGGCACCTTTGGAGATGTTAGCGAGTGGTTCGCGTGCAAGTTATTCATAAACGTTCGAGGCGCGTAGTGTGCACGATCCGTGCGCGTGCGCTGGTGTGGACTAGCCTTAGAGGTGAGTTCATAATATTTAAAGGTGAATTTCAATCGATATAAGTCTGGAATCGCCAAAGCGTAAGTGTGGTGATCATTGCGTATGCTTTCTCTGCATGAGAAGAGGTCTTTGCCCAGCAGTGGGAAAATAATATAATTAGTTTGCCGAATGATTGCACCGATGCTCGTTGTACGATGATGTATGACCATCCAACATTATAAACTCTTGAAAAACTCACACTGCATGCGGGGTATTACTTTTTACTGTCAATTCCTTATTTGTAATATAAATTCTTTTTGTGTGTTATGATATAGTAGTTTTTATAATAGGTACATTGCATTCACATGTAATTAATAATTAATAAACGTATGACTTTTGTATGCAAATATTGTAAAACATTGATTTTAAAAGAGTGCGTATGGAGTCTCTTGCCCATTCTTTCCATACAAAACTACCTTTTGGAAAGGGAAACTAGATTCAACTCAATCTTTTTTTTCAAGTAATGACATTCAACAGTGCCTTATAATGGCCTAATTGAAATAAATGATTTGACTTTACTGTGGCGCCTTGCGTACTCTTTACCATCAAATACTAGTCGGCTATGGTTGACGATAGCGTCCAAAATGTTATAGGTATCAAGATTGAAATGCGTGAATATTACGATGTTGTTTAAAATAAACCTGATCATGGTGAAGGAGGAGCTGAAGTCGTCGATGTCATCGAGCTGCGCGCGCGTCGCCGGCGCGTCCTCCTGCTCGATCACCGTCATGTCCGACGTCGCCGAGTGCGACACGCCGCTACAACATAAAAACACGCTTTAGCATTTACGACTACTTTTAAATTGTCAAGATATCGGTCATTAACTAAGTCTGGTGGTCGAAGGTAGTTTCTTTTGGTTGGCGTAGCTGGCCTGCGCGAGGCGCAGCGACGCCACCTCGGCCTCCACGTGCTGCAGCGTGGTGCAGTAGGGTACTCACGAGCGGTTGGCGGAGCTGGCCTGCGCGATGCCCAGGCGGTCGGCGTGCGGGCGCGAGGCGCGCGGCTCGCGGTAGGCGAGGCGCAGCGACGCCACCTCGGCCTCCGCGTGCTGCAGCGTGGTGCAGTAGGGTACTCACGAGCGGTTGGCGGAGCTGGCCTGCGCGATGCCCAGGCGGTCGGCGTGCGGGCGCGAGGCGCGCGGCTCGCGGTAGGCGAGGCGCAGCGACGCCACCTCGGCCTCCGCGTGCTGCAGCGTGGTGCAGTAGGGTACTCACGAGCGGTTGGCGGAGCTGGCCTGCGCGATGCCCAGGCGGTCGGCGTGCGGGCGCGAGGCGCGCGGCTCGCGGTAGGCGAGGCGCAGCGACGCCACCTCGGCCTCCGCGTGCTGCAGCGTGGTGCAGTAGGGTACTCACGAGCGGTTGGCGGAGCTGGCCTGCGCGATGCCCAGGCGGTCGGCGTGCGGGCGCGAGGCGCGCGGCTCGCGGTAGGCGAGGCGCAGCGACGCCACCTCGGCCTCCGCGTGCTGCAGCGTGGTGCAGTAGGGTACTCACGAGCGGTTGGCGGAGCTGGCCTGCGCGATGCCCAGGCGGTCGGCGTGCGGGCGCGAGGCGCGCGGCTCGCGGTAGGCGAGGCGCAGCGACGCCACCTCGGCCTCCGCGTGCTGCAGCGTGGTGCAGTAGGGTACTCACGAGCGGTTGGCGGAGCTGGCCTGCGCGATGCCCAGGCGGTCGGCGTGCGGGCGCGAGGCGCGCGGCTCGCGGTAGGCGAGGCGCAGCGACGCCACCTCGGCCTCCGCGTGCTGCAGCGTGGTGCAGTAGGGTACTCACGAGCGGTTGGCGGAGCTGGCCTGCGCGATGCCCAGGCGGTCGGCGTGCGGGCGCGAGGCGCGCGGCTCGCGGTAGGCGAGGCGCAGCGACGCCACCTCGGCCTCCACGTGCTGCAGCGTGGTGCAGTAGGGTACTCACGAGCGGTTGGCGGAGCTGGCCTGCGCGATGCCCAGGCGGTCGGCGTGCGGGCGCGAGGCGCGCGGCTCGCGGTAGGCGAGGCGCAGCGACGCCACCTCGGCCTCCACGTGCTCCAGCGTGGCCGAGCTCTCGGGAGCTGCCGCCGTCTCCAGCTTCAGCTTCTCGGCCAGCATGGCTTCGCGTTCGATGTCCTCGAAGTTGGCGGCTACTTTTGTCGCGCCCAGACCTCCTTTGCGCGCGCCCAGCTGTACACCAACACGTTTACTTTCACTACTTCCAACTCATTACTACGAATCGTTTGTCTCAATACGAGAAGCATAGACAAGTGTTACGGCATCTTCGTCTACTCTTTCGGAAACCAAATCGATTGGCGGAGGTGAATATTTTCATTAAAATAAATTAAGAGCCTGTTTCACAATCTTCGAATAAGTTCCGACTAAATTATTTGGCAGATTATTTCATACAAATTCTGTTCTGTTTTTGAAAGTATCTGGTGAATAGCGTTTAATCAAAGGTCGTGAAACAGGCCCTATGTCTTTCTAGTTATCTATATGAATAGCTTCTATAAACATCAGCTTTTAATATATATTTTTTTTTTGTTTAATTTTAATATTATATTATTTGTTGTGCCACTTAACACGGTTTGTGTTAAGCTTTACAGTAAAATTGGCATACAATATGTATGTCGTAGGTTTTTCAAAAAATTAGGTTTTTGATCAAAAACCTAGGTTTTTGATGAAAAACCGGAAGATGACACATTTTAAACTCAATTTAATCATAAACCTGTAACAATCCAGATTTTTGATCAAAAACCTCAACTAGTTAGGGTTTATGATAAAGTTCTTGACAAAATCACGGTTCCTCCAGCCTTTCTCCTCGCTAGAGAGGCTTGGCGGGGCTCCTACTTCTGGGTGGTTTACAAGAAAAATAACCACGAAGGTGATGGAAGGGTCTGTTTGTTCGCTTCGCTCGCTCACTGGACCCTGCCATCCCCTTCTAACCTAACCTGTCGGAGTCGGGGAGCCCCAAGTCCCGAGGTCGCTTTGCTCGCTCTTGCGCACAATAAAACAACCGGTTATATGTTTGAGACCACTTAATATTCCGTAAAATCTTGTTTCGGCGTGGTGAAAATAGGTCTAATGAAATAAGTTTATATCAGATTGATCATAAACCCAAACTAGTTGAGGTTTTTGATCAAAAATCTGGATTGTTACAGGTTTATGATTAAATTGAGTTTAAAATGTGTCATCTTCCGGTTTTTCATCAAGAGCCTAGATTTTTGATCAAAAACCTGCGACATGTACACACACAACTTTAGACAATCTAAAATATAATGAACCATTTTTTCTTCATTTCTGGGGGCCTACCACAACCTCTTAAAACAATATTATTTTAATATTACTTTGCCTTCCACCCTGTTGGATTTTTAACGCTCAGATCAGCGCCGAGAGTTGAAAATGCAACAACAGAAATTACAAAGTAATATTAAAATAATATTGTTATAAGAGATGGCGGTAGACGCCCTGGTATTAAACTTAAATCTATCACTTACATTATTAAAAAGATGTAGGTTTTTCTAACGTGCATAATATTGTCATAAATAAATTGGCGAGGCAGTCATAATATTATTAATCTTATTAAATAGATATTTACGCGGACGATGTCGCTGGCAAAATCTAGTTTTGAATACTTTGTACATACGGTAATGTAGTGGTTGTTATGCAAAAATTATAAATCATGTATATGTCACGGCTAATAGCCGAAGTGCGGTTGCACCTAGTTTTAGCCAGCTACAACTAGGTGCAGCCGACCACATGCGGTTAAACTTAGATGTATCCTACTTATCTTCGGTTAGAACTAGGTTTAGCCTTCATTATAGCGGTTAGAACTAGGTGCAGCCGTTTTTCCCGCCGGAAATGCTCGACGGAGCCCCGCAGTGGGGCTCCTACTTCTGGGTGGATTACAAAAAAAATAACCACGAAGGTGATGGCAGGGTCTGTTCGCTAGCTTCGCTCGCTCACTGGACCCTGCCATCCCCTTCTAACCTAACCTGTCCTAGTCGGGGTGCCCCAAGTCCCGAATTAACCGAAGATAAGTAGGATACATCTAAGTTTAACCGCATGGTCTTTGTGGCACTTCGGCTATTAGCCGTGACATATACAAAACATTGTAAAACGGCCACTTTAGTGTGAAGGAAGCCTGCAGCAATTTTCCATCATTATGGGAAGATGCTCTGGAGACCCTGAAGGTAGGTCCGGAGATATTATTTCACCAAACACGTCTGTAACAACTCTGATGGAAATTTCATAATCATGATTTATTGCATTTTTATGTTGTTTACAAGATGTTACTGTACTACTGGTAGACGAGTGCCACCACCGTGCTGGGCACGGCTATTTATATAGTCTCAAAACATTGCGGGCAACTTATTTTGTATATGGAACATTGTCGCGCCAGCGACGCTGCCCAGCAACACGCTGAAGGGTTGATGCGCAGCTTTGTTTCCAAATGTATGCATTGGGAAACAAAGCGTTTCGTTGAGTGAGCAATAAAGAGTAATCTGTGAGGAGTATTACCCCGGCCCTCTTGGCGGGCGCCTTGCGCGCGCCGATGGTGCTGGCGCGAGCGTCGGGCGCCGCCAGCATGTCGCCGCCCGCCACGCCCGCGTCCCACAGCCGCGCCGCAGACGTCAGCGTCGCGTCCTTCGCGCCGCCCTGCCGACAGTGGCACAGGTTCAAACATTACATTTACAAAAGAACAAACATTCAGCAACTTTTATGTAGTTTATGGATAAAAAATAACTATGTTTAATTATGTTTTCATGAAATAAGTTAAATGAAAAAGAGACGATAATAAACATAGCTTTAAAAAAAGGATTATAAACGCAACAAATATGTATGAAGTATAAACGAAATAATTCACATTTTATCATTAGGTGTTAATGTGTGAGCCAATTACGATAAAGTTTCAATGTCGCGATGTAGTTAACATAGTTACAGAACGCTAATTCTAGCTTTAAAAAAGTGAAGTTTATAATTAGTAATGTAATCGGCTTGGTGTTGCTACGCGCACGCGCTGCTCCTCGGGCACGCGGCACGAGCGCCACATCACGACTACAGTAACACTGTGTCCCACACTTCTTGCTCTTCTTCTCAATATGCCTTATTACCGGTTGGGTGCATCCACGCTTGTGTCCGCACGCGACTCTTACTGTCACGTTTACATATACGCGGTGTAAAAAGATATAAAACTTATGTATCATATTATCTTTATTATATCTTTATATGAAACTTATGTATTTGTATCTCTATATAATACCTACTTATGTATTATATCTTTGGGCGGTATGCGTAGTTAACGGTTATCCGTATTGTGTTAAAATTTTGTAAATCACAAACAATCAAAAAATAATTTTATACAATAAGATTGTTTTGTTTTTAAAGCCGCGGTTCTTTGTTTCATGACTTTTCGTTTTTTTTTTTAATTCGTTATATGTATTCATTTATTCAACTATATTGCGTTTGAGTTTAAGCAAATTTCCGGTAAAAAAAAGGGAATAAGATAATAACAGCTTTTTATCAATTTGTTTATGTTGTAGATCGAGGCGATTTTCAAGACTAAGAGATTTGCATGGAAAGGACATTTAACTTGTACCTATGTGACGCGGTGTTTGACTCACTGATAGAAAGCACACACTCAATTATTTACGTGCACTGTATGTACAGGTATGTAAAGTACTTTCGAACACTTGATGTACCAGTGGCGTAGCTTGGGGGGGGCCGGGGGGGCCATGGCCCCGGGCGGCACATGTCAGGGGGCGGCAAGTGCCACGATTTTTTTAAATTTTAAATAAAAAAAAAACTAAAGCTCGCTCGCAATATTACGGGTCAAGCAATTTCAACAACAGAAATTACAAAGTAATATTAAAATGGTACTGTTTTAAGAGATGGCGGTGGGCCCCCATTTCTTCCCATAGATCTATACAGGGCCCGATCTAGCTATTTAGCCGCTCCGGGAAAATAATATTCGCTGCCCTCTACACTAACACCATTATATGTCATGAGCTTGCTATTCCAAAGATGGGATGATATAATTATATTATGCGATATTGTTTTATCGTATAATATTCAAATACGTTAGTCTACTATGGTTTCTGAACAAGTTTACAAAAATTCATGAGAGGTTGGACTTCGTGCAACCGCCCGGCACACTTACTTTTGCCGCCCCTTATTTTTGCCGCTCTGGGCATTTGCCCGGCCGCCCCCCCCCTTTTTTTAACGTGGTAAAAATCATCAAACGAGTCAGTCAGACAGTCCCTTCCGCCCCACCCAGGGCGGAAGGGACTGTCAGACTTTTACTGACTAAAAAACCACCCTGTTCCTTCTGTTAATTGCCCTTTACGTTCCGGGGCCACGGTATCCCGTTAAGTAAAAACCGGCAGGCGTTTGGCCCTGTTGGGGCCCCGTCCCTGTGCTGACAGCTCTTTGAGGCGCGCGTGAAACAGAACGCGCCGTCCTTGATCGGACGGCGAGCTACCCATTACTCGCCGTCCGCAAGCCCGCGCCTACGGTAGCCGGATGTCGCCGCGCGGTCGCGACGTCTGACGCCCTAAGGCGTCTCCCGCGGCGGCTGGGTCGTGAGGTGGAAGATGTTCTCTGCCTCACGCGGCCCGCCTCCGCCTTCGCTAGCATTACTGCTTCGCAGAAGGAGGTGACTGCATCCCATTCCTTCTCGCCCCGGAACCAGGCTGAACCAGGTTCGGACGCGAGAGGTCGCCGCTGCCTATTGCCTCCTTGAGAACACGGCGGTGCTCTGCCCAAGCGGGCAGACCTGCACCGTATGCTCCACCGTGTCCTCTGGGGTGGTCCACACAGTGGTGACACCCGGGCGTTTCCTTCCGCTGAATCCGGCACAGGAACCTCCCGAAACAACCGTGTCCGGTGAGGACCTGCGTCAGGCGGAAAGTGAGGGCGCCGTAGCGCCTCTCGCCGCACAGGGGCCCCGTAGAGGGCCATGGACCGCACGACTCCCGCGTAGAGCCTCCGGCAGGAGGCGCCTGGTCCCCCGAGGTTGGGCAGGAGCCGCCAGAAAGCAGCCCCAGTCCGGTCCAATCGCGGAGCCAGACGTCGGAAGTGCTCCTTGAAGCTCCACCGGCTGTCACGGACGAGTCCTAGGTACTTCATCGTCGACTCGACGCCGATGTGAACTCCTCCCACCGTTATTTGGGACCCGGCGGTGGCGCGTTCCGAAGACCATGAAAGCACATGGCCTCGGACTTATGCAATGCCACTTCGAGTCCCAATTGCCGAATCCTTTCGACGACTGTCGCAACCCCACGTGTCGCTAGGTCGGCCTCCGCCTGGTGCGACTCTCCAGCCGGCCCCCCCTTAGATCGGGCCCTGACTGATAGATGTATGTTCCTTTCGAAGCAGTAGTAAATTTTCTCCTGACTTGCAATAAGTTATATAGCCCGTTGAATAGGATATTTAAACTAATCATTACGGGGGGGGAGGGCGGCAAAATTTCGGCCGGCCCCGGGCGGCAAAGACCCACGCTACGCCACTGTGATGTACATAGGGCCAAGAGCTCCAACATTATTCTTAATATCTTCTGATACACATATAAAGCCAAACACTAGTCATATCACACAATTAACATTTAGGATACATCAACAATGTTAATTTATTTATAAAACCATTCAAGATGTTTGTAGTCTAAAAATGTAATGCATAGACAGGCAAACTTGCCCCACTGAACAATATGTGTGGGGGTGCTTGTAACGTGATGGTGGTACAGTAACAAGTTTCAAACAAAGCACGCCAAAGGAAATAGCTGTTAGCATGAGACATACCTGAGAGCAGAACATATACGTATAGTGCAATGTATCCGGTAAGTATAGCCTGAGTATCGGCGGTGTCGGTGAGCACACGCGCTGTGCCACTCACATTCACTTTTACGTCATACTGTGAATGTCATATTCATATTTATTAATCAATTGAATTATCTCAGTGTTACAAAAGATAGGACAAATATGATCCAAGCGTCGCCAAGGATCGCCGTCGTATATACCCGACGAAAGGGTACAATGCAGTCTTCGCAGAGGTGTACACCCACATTTCGCCAGTTAGGCTAAGTTCAGATGAACGCGCGACGACGCGCGCTGCCGCGGGTCAACATATGGCGTGCGGTGCGCGCGGGCACGCGCGGTGACGCGCGGTCATGTACACAACAACATTGATTTGTTACAATCTTAAACCGCGCGCCGAGCCAACCGCGCGTCGTCGCGCGTTCATCTGAACTTAGCCTTATGCTTCGCTGTCGAATAATTACATAATGATAATAAAACTTTTCTTTCGTAGTGTAGCTGGTGACCTTCACATCGTTTTATAATTATCAATTTAAATCGATCATGTTAATGGTTTCAAAGAAAATAAAAAAAGTTTTTTATTTTTTTTATTTATTAAAATACGTATATTATGTGTGCACAGCAAGCTAACGTGCTGTTAGCCTGTTATCGACTCTGCATGAGCAATAACAAATACAGTCCTACGCAGTGGCGGCTGTACCTTAAGTGCGCTCGTGCGCTGAACCACCAATTCAAAAATCAAAAATTACAAAATATTAAGTACTTCATCTTTATTTTTAAATTACCATTTTAATAGTTATTTTTAAACATACAAAAACGTATAAAAAATTAAATCTCCAATTATTATGGTGAAACAGTTTGAGCGCTTTACTAAACTATTAAGACTTATTTTCCTGTAAAGACAAATTCTCG
The DNA here is from genome assembly GCA_949316365.1 of Hoplodrina blanda. Lineage (NCBI taxonomy): Eukaryota > Metazoa > Arthropoda > Insecta > Lepidoptera > Noctuidae > Hoplodrina > Hoplodrina blanda. The sequence goes on along the minus strand of OX438564.1, from coordinate 171,315 downwards.
TGCGCTTCGGCGAGTGCACGAGGACTGCTAATATAACTTGTAGGAGATACCGAGTTAATACGCCTGACGCGTGAAACAGAAGATAGTTCATAGAAATGTACCGAGTATGAGTGGGTTCTCGAGCGCCGCACGAGCGATCCGAGGATTGCCGAGAGCACCCGATGTTTGACGAATTGACGAACGACGACGCGATGGCAGCCATGATTGACATCTCGTTATCAGACTACTAGTATAGTTTCACTGTATGTGTGACGCGTTAATTATTGTTTATTTACATACATTTATATTACATACCGTAATTGTTTTTAGTTTTTGTTTCGATTTTTTCGAAAACTTTTATTCTATACTGTGTAAGTATGGTGTTAATACCCGATTTTAATAAAAAGGTGATTGAACATTTCGCTTCAGAAAAATGTCGTCGCATTGATTAATGTATAAAAAATAAACATAATAATATATACAATGTGTCGTTTTGCATCCTCGTCAAATTCAAGGAGGTAACTATGCTAGTGATTCTAGACCCGAATCAATAATAAAATAGGTAGGTGTTTTTTTTTTAATGTTTTCTTATTTACGGAAATCAGTAAACCACCCCGGTGAAAATGCGGCCCATCTTAAGACTAGGTTTAGGATCGCTGACCGCGCGCACACACACAAAGAATCGCAAACGATAAAACCACAACACAATAGACGCCGCGCGCGCACCCCTTACCCCTGAGGCGCCCCACTCCCGCGCCCGGGCGCCCGGCGCACCGCGCAAAGCAAAAAAAATATTAAATTAGTTCAAGTGATTTCGCCGCCGGCCGTGAGTGTATCGCAAATTTCGCTCCATAAGTGTGCTTCGGTCGTATACGTGAATTATGTGATTGTGATGCCATCAGTGGAGACAGCCTACGTGGCTGTCAGCCATCCGGATGTTCGCAGAACGGTTTCCCAATAGGGAACCGCCAACGCAGAGTGTTATGCTGTCTGTCTGCTACACAGAGACTGCGGGATTTTCGGCAGTTTGACGTACCCCGACATGCTCAAGCTCGCGGCAGTGAAGGTCTGCCTGTCGCCTTGCAGGAAGATATCCTGGAGTACTTCCAGCGAGAGCCACAGGCAAGCACACAAAAATACCTACTAAGGTAGGTATTTTTGTCGGTCCTCAGCCCGTTAAAGTAGGAAGGGAAATTTAAAATCAACCAATTTAATCTACAAATAAAAACAAAATCATTACTAATAATTAGGTACTCATAAATCATGAATTTACCTACAATGCGCCAAGAGCGTCATAGCAAAACGTCTCAGGTTGTACCTAAATCCTAGTAGTTATGTATTCTTAGCAAAATCGGTAGATTTGCAATAAAACAGAATAAAGCAAAATGGCAAAACTAACATTTTATCAATCAGCTGATAACGTAGGTAAGTACATAAATCCTAGTACGTATTCTTAGATCTTAATAATAAAAACATGTATTATTAAGACCTAAGGTTAACAAAATCTGTAGATTTGCAATAAAACGTAATAATAATAATTCAAAACTAACAGCTGATAACGTAGACCCAGGTAGATAAATCGTAGTACGTATTTTTAGATCTTAATAATAAAAACAAGTGTTATTAATTAACAAATCTAAGGTTAACAAAATTTGCAATTTGCAATAAAACGTAATAAGCAAAACTAACGTTTTATTAATCAGCTGACCGTAGATACTCACGACAATCTAAGCACCGTGAACTTTTCTTGGACGCGCATAGCATACCTACGCATGTGATACACTCACGCACACAGAGACAATTGGCGCTAAAGCGCAGAGAGTGATTCTCCAATTTCAAGTTATGGATTATTCTGAAATACGATTAAATTTTAACAACTAATAAAAAAGGGTGTTATTATTATTGTTCAGGTCTCGTAATTTTAATTGATTATTTATGACTTTTATGACAACCTCCTGAATTTTGACGAGGATGCAAAACGACATATTGTATATTATGTCAATTTTTGTTTCTAATTTTAATATTTTAGTAAAGTGCACCACCAGTTCGATAACCCACCAGCCGCCACTGGTCCTACGTATTTGCTATTTACTACTTCATATGAATAATATCCGTGTTTGTGCATAATTATGTCGATTTATTTTCCCTGTTAGGAGCCATAAACCCTTTCTATACAGCCTAAATCCTTTCGGCAGAAGACAACAATAGTTTTTTCAAAATATAATCGCTGATTGGCCACTGTTACAATCTTTCCCGATGTTGACAGAGGGCACCGGGTCCGGTGTTTATTCAATACAAAACAAGCACTCCAGATAACTCTATAATAACTATGAATGCAAATAAAAGTATTATTACTCGAATTTAGGATACTTTCTACGAAGCCCTTCTGCTTGTTTGAAAACTACATTGTACCCTTTCGTTTGGTATACAATCCAGCCTTGGCGACGTTTGGACCAACTCCCATCCCATACATTCTCGTCCACTGTCTTTTATTATTCTTCATAATTATATGGAAGACAATTATGCATATTTTTATGGATTCAAGTGTAGCGTGGACTACATTATACTCCGAAAGATTCTGAAGTGGTTCTTTCTTACACATACAGTGAAACATTTGTGAGCGCTATGTAAGGAGCCGACAAGCTACTAGCACTTAGTGTGTGCCGACAACAGCGCGCCACAGACGGGGGTGTGGTGATGTTTGTGTTACCTGTGCAGTGAAGGCAAGCTCGCTAGTGTTAGTGGGGGCGGAGTCGCCGTGCTCCGCAAACCAGTCTACCTCGCGCTCCTTGGCCTCCTTGGGCTCGGCCGCCGCCGGCTCCAGGTGCAGCTGCACACAACAACACATTTGTTTATACTCATCCACCGCTACACATCATAGGTACTTGTTCAGGGCGAAAACGAAATAAACGATCCTAGGAATCATGGAATTCATTTTGAGAGAAGCTGATGGAGCATTTTAGTAATTGGGAAACGAAAGTTCCAGATGTTCAACCAGGACTTGGAAACCTACTGATTTATGCAAAATCAAAACACTCTGGATTAGAAAATAATTGTCAGATTATGGGTCAACACGGCAAGGTTTTTTTTTTTTTGCATTTTCAAAAACCGGCCATGAGTTTTGGTCGCGTCCAAATCGTCAGTGCTTTGAGTAGGAGCTGCTTTAGGGTTTACTCACACGTACAATGGTCCACTTCAAGGACTAAGTGCGGAAACCAACACCGAATAGAATAGAATAGGGTTTACTCAACATCCTTTCTGATTATATGACGTTTTCAACCCCTTCGTACGGCCACCCCCACCATGCAAACCAGCAAATTAATATTCCTCCGTTATCAAAAACCCGTGGGGCGCATACACTATTTATGTCTGAAACGCCCAAGTATTTCTTTGCGACTATATATATACTTTTAAATCTGTACACGCTCCCGCCACCACTGAAAAGGCATTCATCATTTAACCTTCTTTTTTCTTTTTAGCATCTAATCTTCACAATCCAAAAGGGGCCCAGGACTTCCGAGTAAATCCCCATTTAGCCTCTTGGACTCCCCTACTATACCTAACTCCCAATGAAGAATTACAACAAAATTCTGATTACATATCTGTATCAATATATTCTCACCAATGCAATTGCTGTTCAATTAAATATTCAACATTACTCCTATATTTCTTGACGTTAGCAATTCTAATAGGCTAGTTGACACCACCATCAGTTGACGTAGGTACTTTTTATGACCTGTCAAAACGCGATTCTTTCATAGATTTTGTATGGTAATAGCACGCTTTGACGTCACTTATTTGCCAACTCAATTGTCTAACTATTTATTGATTTAGAAGCCACAAAATTATCACGCTGACTTGAGGACACACTAACTCTCACATAAACAAATATACTCAACAGATACCTAAAATTAGAAAAATATCCTAATAAGACATTTAAATTGATAATTTACAATAAGTACCTACTTACCCAAAACTGTAAAAAAAATAAAACAATTAAAGTTATTTGCAACCTTTAGATCATCAGGCTGTGCCTAATAGAGCAACAGAAGAACCTGTTGAGCTTGCTACTGTCATAGTTTACATTCATTCAATAAACATTGCTTCACCAAACCTGCATTATTGATAATCTCTCACAATTCCGGAAAGCATGTTAGTCATTAAAGTAATGAATTATAATGAGCTCAGCCATAAAATGACACAATATTTTAGTTCTGTGTACAAAAAGTGAACTGACCTTGGTCCCATAAGTCTTCATGGCCTGCTCGGACATGGTACTCAGCTTGTCACGGTACATCTGGGCCACACGAGAGCTGTACTTTTGTCGGGCATCCTCTGTTGATAGACCATGCGTGCGGAAGAACTGGGTCTACCATGTGGACAAACAATGTTACCTATATCTACTCCTTTGTCATTTGAATGTACTTGTTAATCATACATTAATAATTTCTGTTAAGACATCATTCTGTTCAGGACTGTTTTAACACAATAAAAACGGCCTTGAAGTTCAGACACAATTTTTTCTTTAGCAATAAGTTGGCATGAAACAGTAAGAACCAAGAGAATTATGGCGCAAGTGATCAACATACAGCGTTCGAGTTCCCGCCAAGCTGCATGTTTCTGAGCTGCTTCCATGTCCAGTTGGTGTCGAGCTGCGTGGAACGCACGAACGTGAGGTGCACGCCGAGGCTGCGGTGAACCGCCGAGCAGTCGAGGCAGATGAACACTCCGTACGTCACCGACGACCACGTAGGGTTCTTCGCGTTGCAGTCGAAACATACCTGCACACCAAACCACATACATTATTATCACTGAACTTTAATTCTTTAACTACGTACCTATCGAAATGTACACACTTTATTCGACGAAATAGAGCGTAATCTTTGGAAAACTGCTTCAATATCGGTTTTACTTGGCCCAGAGTCAGCCATTTTCGACGTGTTGTCACTATTATTATCTCCTGTCCTGTCACACTGTCACGTAACGTCACGTAAATCAGTAAATGTTATGCACAGTGTTGCCACCTCGATTTTTGAAAGGGGGCCAGAGGGCGCCCAAGAAGGGCTAGATTTTAAACATTTTTAGTCTTAAAAAAAGGGGCTAGAAAAAGCTAAAAAACCTTTTGTTTGAAATAAAATTTTAATCCTTTGTCCAAATCCATAACAATAACTGGTACCTAATTGAACCGCACTGATTTCTGCTTTCAAAGACAAACCTAAATCAACTGACAGTTAAATAAATGAGAAAAAAAATGACAAAAATAATTTCCATGCGCTGTTTCAATGATTCGTTCGATGTTAAGCGCATGACGGGACAATAACGTTTAAAAATCGGAATCTTCCTCAGAATCTTCAAAGATTACATCTACTGATGTAGAAGTTGATGGCTGATTAAAATCATTTCTGGTCAATTTAAATGTATAGGTATTTGCTGTTACCGGTAGCCTTTTTCATAATCACCAATGGTACCATTAACCGACACGATTAAATGGGTTTCGGCAGTTGACGCACTAAATAAAATAGCAGTGAAAACGTTATGAATGAGACTGTGCAAAAAATCTCTCAATTTGACCTGTTGTTCAACCATTACATTATTTTGAATTACTCGGTATATACTGACGTATACACTTTTGGGGTATTCTCTGATAAATACCATAGTAAAAACTGAAAACCTACTATAAAAATTAAAAAACATAAATTTGCAAAAAGGGCTAGATTGTCCTTTTATTATTCAGTCATAAAAAGAGCTAGATCTAGCTTCAAAAGGACTAAGGTGGCAACACTGGACATGCATTGTCAGAAGCTTTAGGCGATTAACACACGGCTGAAAGGGTTCAGCGGATATCATAGAGGCCAATGCGACACAACCATGAGATCCACTTCACCGCCTACCGCGGCGGTAAAGGCTACGAAGGCTCCGCATTCGTTGGGCCGGTGTGTACGCAGCAAAACCGTCCAGACAGGACCAACGAAGGCCAGTGAAACCCAATCGTTGGCATTCCTTGGGGCGGTGTGTACGCAGCATAACTTGCGCGTCTGTGTAATCTGTGGTGCCTATACTATCTGTGATTATCTGTCTATGTATGAATTATCTATGGTGCCATAGGGTTGACGAGTGGACAGGAGTGGACGCACAGAGTACATTGTGGACGCATGTTAAGAATTTCTGTTAATAGATGTATTTTGTTGATAAACTTATATATTACTCGGTAGCAAAAAAGAAGACCTACACGGGCTTCAAATTTGAAATAGTGCATCGCAAATAATTGTCGCAATTAGTTTGAGTGGAAGGACGCTGTTGTGCGGCGGCATCTCGCAATCGCAGTGCTCAATTAGCTATGAGTACGTGCCAGTGTCCCCGGGCTGGCGAGTGAAAGTGCGACGAGCTAGCGAGTTATCATGTCGGGGCGGCTGGTGAAATGAGTGACAAGTGCACGGAACAAGCAGTGGAATGGAAAACGTAAACTTTCAGCCGAGCGGGGAGGAAATCGAGCGGGCCTTGATGGACCTGGGCCCCTTGCTCGGCGTCACCATTAAGGAAGAGGTGCAGGATGAGCTGGTGGACGCCAGCGCTGCGCCCGCTGCCGCACTCAATGTACGCACTGCACACACTTCACCACAACATGTATAACTATTTGTAAATAATGCAACCTTTCCAACTGGCTTCAGCACCTTGTTCAGTACCTACCTCATACAAATAAGTTGGTGGCATTTCATAGTTTATTCAAGAATGTTGCATACATTTATCATATACCTGTGTAGTATTGACACTGCAAGCATTTGTTTTAGCTGTGTGTTTTCTTACATTTACTTTAAACCGGCTTAATCTAGCAAATCACTTTGGGTGTGCATATAGTTTATTAATATATATAATAGTTTAATATAGTATGACCTAAAAGTGCACATAATCAAAAATGTACATAATGCCTTTAATATATTTTGTATCAAGTTAACATGTCATACCCAAATTTGATGGTGAGCTATGGAGTTGCAGACACCAGCTTAATATACAAGTTATTAGTTATTACTTTAAGTTGATAAGACACACACTGTCATTTAGAAAGTCTAAATTTTTTATTATTTTAAATACAAGAAAACCTTTTGTACAGAATGTAAATATGTGTGTGTCTGGGAGGCTGGGTCAGAGGCAAATGTGGTTCATTTAATAGATGTTAGCTTTAATCATGGTCAGTTTATGAATGTTTAATTTCTGCTGTATTGTGATGCATTTTCATACACAAACCTCCAGACAAGAAACAAGTGCCTGTAGGGCAAACAAATATTTTGTTCCATGTGAGGATCAAATCTACAACATACAATAAATTGATCCCACAGTTGGAGCACCAACAACATGGTTTTTATTTATTGTGTGCATATGATCACCATCTCACATTACAGACTGTATAGGAGGAAGTGTAGGCAATGTAGTCCACATGCAATATGGGTCTGTTGGTCAGATCTCGTGTCACATAATAGTTCATCAAGAGTTTGGTGAAATTGAGCCTTAGACTTACTGTAAACTGAATCACTGAATGTAAGGGCCACTTATACAAAAAGATAACTCTTACAGAGGAATAAATTAAAAGTAGTTTTTTAAAACAGACTAATTTTTTAAATGTGCTAAAAATATTAAAATAATCTTTTCTTTTAAAACTTTTACTATCAACTTATAACATCATTTCAGCAAAATTGGTTAATTTATCTTCTTCAAAATTAAGTTGCAAGATGCCACCCGAACAAACATAGTTACTTACATATATTGCAAGTTGAATAAAAGCTTTTAGTAAATGTAGTAGTTTGGCAGCTTTTGTAAAAATCTAGTTTAACAAAATCAGGTTATTTATAACTCAAGAATGGCTGGACCGATTTTAACAATCTATGATTTGTTAGATTTGTCTAATCTGATAATAGCAGGACAACTACTAAAACTAACAAAAAAAAGTTAGCCAGAGCAGCTAGTAATATCATTAAATGAAAATTGTCTTAGACATTATCTGTGACAGATATACAAACAAGAATAATTATAAAATTATTTTTTTTTATTGTAAATATTATTGCCACCAACGTAAACCCTTTTAGTAATCTGTATTAGTCATGGCCACCATTGTAATAATAAATAAATCTATGGAAATGGGCACAATGATTGATGTGCATGTAATGTATGAGTTACAGGTAAGCAGCACTCCTGATGGCGGTCTCGGGGGTGTGGACGGAGGGGGCGGCCCAAGCGAGGCGGGCGGAAGCGCGGGCTCGCCGGGCGACGCGGCTGACGCGGGAAAGGGCTCGGCCGACTCGTTGGCGTCGCCCGGCGCAGCTCGGGCCGCTCTGTCCGGCACCCGCTGCGTACTGTGTCACACGGCGCTGGCGCTGGCCGATGGCACACCTAAGCTCATGGAGTGCCTTCATTCCGCCTGCGAGCCTTGCATCAGGGCCAAGCTCGAGGAAAGACAAGCTAGTTCAAGAGACTTTTTGGGTATGTATCTCGTGAGAAAAACATGTAGGAGTAGGTCCTACAGTAAGTACACTACTTTCTTTACTAGCTATCGCCCGCGGCTTCGCTCGCGTTAATTTAGAATTTGCCATTCAATTAGGGTGGTACTCTGCTTGTAGTAATGAGTGAAGTTATTTTTGTTTGAACAGGTACTTTTTTTTGTAAACCCAGAATGTTGACCTGTCCCCTCCAAGACCTAAACAAGGCTACAAACTTTCTGTCTTGTATAGTCATAATCTTGTTGATTTCTACATCAGTAAAATTGGCGTTCATTAGCGGGCATACAATGCGTTACGTGTCCAGTACAACAACGCGTTTAGGATTCTGTTGGGGCGGCCGCGGTTTTGTAGCGCCTCAGCAATGTTTGCTGAGGCTGGAACCGATGATTTTGACGGCATAATTAGAAAAAGGAGTGCGTCGCTTCTACGTCGCGGCCGCGGCAGCTCGAACGGGATCCTTAGTGTGTTGTCCGAGCGGTGGGATTCGCCTTTTTTACGAAGATGGCTGCGGCTGCACTCCAGCGCCTGTGCCTATTATATTCTTTAATGTGTGTGTTGTTATAATTAATCTTTTATGTTTGATTTCATTTTATTATTATTATTATTTAAGCAATTGACATTTACATTTATTTTATATTATTCTATTATTTTTATTATTTTATTTTTATTTTTTATTCTTTGTATTAATTAATTTACCTATGGATTTTTATCCGAAATAAACGATTTGATTGATTGATTAATTGATTAAAATTAATTAATGTTTGAATTTCACTGGGTTTGTCACCTCGAAGCTGAATGAATAGTAAGAGTTATTGACGCCTTAAATAAAACGGGGATGTGACCAGTATGTGTTGCGCAGGCGCAGAGCGTGTCACGGTGACGTGCCCGGCGTGCCGCCTGCAGTGCCAGGTGGCCAACATGATCGACCAGCGCTTCGTGCTGGAGAAGATGGCGCTCGAGCAGGCTGGCTCCAACGGTCAGTGTAACAGTGTTAGTTAGTGCACGTGTGCGCGTGTGCAGTGGGCGACAGTAACCCCTGGCGTTGACTCGGCAGGCGGGCTGGGCGGCGAGCAGCAGTGCAACAGCTGCGAGGACACGGAGCCCGCCACCAGCTACTGCGTGGACTGCGCCGAGTTCATCTGCGACAACTGCGTGCACGCGCACCAGAGGTAACCCAGCGGCTCCCCGCTCCCTGCTCACAACCCGAAATAACCACTTCCCTCGTAATCAATCATTATGTGATAGAAATAAGGCGTGCGCACGCCAGTTGTGTACATATTGGGCTGATGTTACGTCGCGTTGTGGCGTAGCGTAACATCGGCCTGCGTCTTGTATTTAGAACCTATTGAAGTACTGAAGAGTTGCGTGTTGTCAGGCTGAAGATAACGAAGGAGCACACCATCAAGTCCAAGGAGGAGGCGGTGGCGGAGCTGCAGGCGCAGTCCGGCGCGCGCAACGCGCACGACATGTTCTGCAGCGAGCACGTGCAGGTACTCACGCTGGCTACACACAACATATAGCCACCGTAGCTCGGTGTGCCCTTACCGTTGTAAACAATATACTTACTGAGTTGAAAGGTAGAAGAAAGTATGGTTAGAGGCTCTATCTACTATCTAGTACTAATAAAGAGGGATATTAGTTTTTCAGTTAGTAGACGATTCAAAAGACGTCAATGAGATCGAGTTCGAGGTGAAGTCATTTAGCGAGTTTTGATTTTGGAAAACTTGCGCCACTACATCGAACGTGAGGGAAAACACTCACACTTAGCACCCTGTTCTCATACTTACCAAATATGCATGAAAAAATTCATAAAAATCCGTTGAGCCGTTTCGGAAGAGTGCGACCACAAACACTGTGACACGAGATTTTTATATAGATATAGATTAACTATTGTAAGTACCTAGCGTGCCTAGCAATAGGTTCCTCAAAAATTGTAATAAATAGATACAGGCGTGACGTTTGTGCCCCAGGAGCGACTGTCGCTGTTCTGCGAGACGTGCGACCGGTTGACGTGTCGCGACTGCCAGCTGCAGCACCACCGCGACCACAAGTACCAGTTCAGCACCGAGATGGCCGCACAGGTACCCGACATGCACTGACACGTACGCGCCCGAGTGCCAGGCGGACTCGCACACCGAGCGAGTACACCGTAACGACTGCCAAAGATCCACGTATGACACGGGACCGATGGTTTAACGTGCGCACCGAGGCACGGAGGACTTTACTACTTAGTTTTATGAGTTTATTACCTACTTAGTTACTGGGTTGTGGAGGTCAGATAGGTAGTCGCTCCATGTAAAATACTGGTATTCAGCTGCATCCGATTACACTGGAAGCCGACCACAACATAGTTGGGAAAAGGCTAGGCAGATGATGATGACGATGCGTTATGAACCAAAAAGCAATGCAATAAGAGTCACTTTATGAGGAAGTGTTGAAAAGATTTTTATTTTATAGACATCGGGAAAAACTGCTCTTTTATACAGTAGTACAGCGCCCCAACTGACCGCTACACCACTTAATGAAGTGCTCGCCTGCGGGGTACAGGGGCGCGGGGGTAGCACGAGAACGGGGACCGGGAGACGTGCGGGCGGCGGGCGTGAGTATGCACTAGTGACGAAACGTGCGCTGGACATGTTAAGATATTATGTGATGTCACAGTGCTGAACGGTGAACAATGTCAATGGGTGAGGAATCAATTAGGCGGTTCAGCTATAGTAACACCACTTTAAAATGTCAACCCCATTTCAGCTCCTGCTGTTGTGAACTATTTTCAAACAACGTTTTAATAGCTTACACTATTTTTTTAAACTGCTTTATTTTGATAGATGCGTTTGTGCGAATTTTATCATCAATGTCGATGCACTCCGTCATATTAGTGGAACTGATGAACTCGTGAAACATGTTTTCAGAGACTTGACTGGTATTTTTGGTAGAGATACGATAAACAGCAATTCATTAAAAAATGAACGCGCCACTGGCATGAGTGTGGCGGTGGCGTGACGTGTACGTGCGTGTGTGTGCAGGCGCGCGCCAACATCAGCTCGCTGCTGTCGGAGGTGAGCTACAAGCGGGTGCTGCTGGGCTCGGCCATGAAGGTCATCCGCGACCGCCAGCAGCTCATCGCCGACAAGAAGAAGGCGCTCGTGCACGAGATCACGCAGACCGTCGTCAAGTTAGTGCCACACTTGTTCTAACGTGCTGCCATTACACCTACATTTCACTACGGTTCTTCAAAGTATATGTTGTTGACTGATCGCTGATATGTGTATTTGTTAAAATGAATCAGATTAACGAACGCCATCAACACGCGCGGCAAGCAGCTGGTGCTGCGACTGAACGAGGTGTGCGACGCCAAGCAGCGCACGCTCAACGAGAAGAAAGAGGCGCTGGAGCAGCTGGCGGCCATCACCGACCACTGCGTGGGCTTCGTGAACCAGGCGCTGGAGGGCTCGGACACGGCCGTGCTGCACGCCAAGCACGCCGTGTGCGCGCACCTGCAGCGCATCAAGTCGCGGCGCGCCGACATCCCCAACCCCGAGATCCCCGTGCGCATCTCGCTGGCGCTGGACAAGCTGCCCGAGCTCGTGCGCGTGCTCGCCTCCATCGGCGCCATCGTGGTGGACGGCAAGGTGGACGGCGGCGCGCCCGCCGCGCAGGGCCCCTACCACCCGCCGCAGCCGCCGCACGCGCAGCTCGCGCAGCACGCGCAGCACGCGCAGCACGCGCAGCCGCAGCACTCCGCCGTGGTGGCGCTGCAGCACGTCGCTATGCATCAGGTAAGCCACGTTTACCATAAAAGCTACTAAAATGGAAGTCATTTGTCGTAAGCACTGTAAATTCAAGTTTTAAAGAAATAACTGACCGTACGCAAGTAGCGAGGTGCAGTTTGTGTGGATTGTTAACGCTCATTTGATAACGATAGTTTGACTGTACCCTGGCAACATTGAGAGTCCAGGATGTCGCTCGACACGTTGGATGTATAACTCACGTCTCACTCGTGCCTCGACCACCGTCGGACGTCTGTCTTCAGACACGAAGCACAATGACGACAACCGATATGTAACTGCAACAACATGCAATTTTGGGTTATGGTTAATCTTTTGCAACTGTTTTTCCCGAAAAGTGAAGGTTTTGAATGCCACAAAAATAAATGTACAAGCAATGAATCTCCTGTATAACATTTGTTAGCGTCAGGAGCACCACCGTCACTGCTCTGACGTGCTCTAACCGAGCAACGCTTGTGACCGCACATGTCGTCACATCTCAATGGTCATTGCTGACAAGTTCCACAACCCAGTGCACTTTCAAACGGGTATTGGTAATGCGACGCGACGGGCTATGTGGCATATTCGCACTAATTCTGCCTCGAGAACATTGGCGAGGCGCATGACTTGTTCGTGCTTGTACACCTGATACTGATGTGCGACGTTGTTCCATGTCTCAGACGTTGGCTCGCTACCAGGTCAGTGCGCTCATTGTGTGTATGTTGTCGCGTCCATCGCCGAGCGAGCTCCCCGCATCGCTGTTCTTATCCTCTGCTGTTTAAGTGTTGCCAGCTTTACTGACAATTGCAAATCTTGTTTTGCATTTGCTTGTTAGCTTCTTTATGTTCCCTTGATGTTGATGACGTGCATGAATCATTTATTACGTTGTATGTAGAGGCACAGTGTAACTATACTTACAGTGGCAGTACATTTATATGTCAAAACTTATGACCAACCGAAATTACTAGCAATGTGTTTGAAATAATAAAATACCATGTTCCATGACGGATTTTTTATACAAAATTACACCCCTATTTTACCTCTAGGGGTAGATTTTCCAAAATCTTTTCTTCGAATTCACCTACATCATGAGAAAAAGCCAACATAATGTAGTACAGTACAAAATGTTACGGTCCTAGTTCCAGTGGCTACGGCTGTGACACGACAGTCAGTCAGTCGGCTCCTCCTTCTAGAAGAATAATTGTTAATTCTACACTCTGTGATTACTCTGATGTTAGGAGTGTTCGGTCGCCTACGGTTTCACTATTTGTAAATAAGTGAGCACCATGTTTCTATTTAAACATGATTAACTTAGCTCTCATTTCTTAATTTTTAATAATTTATATCTCAAAATAAAATCATTTATTTCTAGGAGACCATTATAACGCACCTTTGAGCGTCATTTACAAGAAAATAAAAAAACTAAATATATTGAATATAGGTAGTTGCCCATTCCAAAAAGTAGTTTCGTATGGAAAAGAACCTTTGTACTAAGTAGTGATATTATTGATGGTATATCGATCGTATTCGTATGTAATCACAACTAACTACAAATGTTTACACGTGAACGCTGTGTATCTGTGAACATATTTTAACTGTCTATTTTTAATTTGCAATACTTTTTGCGTATTTAATACATACATAAAGTCACGGCTTTTTCCCATGGGTGTAGGCAGACACCACAGAACGACACCTGCTACGATCCTTACATACTCCTTTCGCCTCGTCCACGTTCATACAGCTCGTCATACAAGCACGCCGGTTACGAGTACTGACCTGATCTTTCTGAAGAACCTCACCGATAAGGTCACTGTAGGTCTTCCTAGGGCGTCCCCTCCCTGCGTTGCCATTCACATCGGCCATATAATTTCCCTTTGTTAACCGCCTTTTCAATCTTTGTCACTACATCCTCTTTTAATCCGCAATAGTCTCGTATAACCTCATTCCTCACTGTATCGTTCAAAGTTGCACCACACATTCGCAAGGAACGCATTTTCACAGCATAATAATTCCACACACAACATTCACTTCCCTACATCTATACTATTAATATTATAAAGAGGTAACATTTGTTTGTAAGTTTGTAAGTTTGTATGTAGGGGGTAATCTCCGGATCTACTGAACCGATTTTGAAAATTCTTTCGGGAATTGGAAGCTACGTTATCACTGAGTGCTATAGGCTATATTTTATTTCAGAAAAAATAGGGGTCCGTAAGATATTTGGGATTTTCGGACCCAAGGTGTAAAAAATCATTCAAAAAAGTTCCTTATTTGGCGTACGCCTCCTAAACTATAAAAGATAGAACCATAAAATGTTCTAATTAATTAAAGACCTTAAAAATATCTACAAAAAAGTCCGCGACACACTATACCTTTCTATTTCGAGTTAAGCACAACAACCAATTTTTTATTTAAAAATCTTGAATTTTTTTAGGACTTCATTTAAGCGCATTTATTTCACACATGTCATTACTCCTTATCAAAATAAACTATTTTGTCACAAAGTACTGTTTATGTAGACAATATTTAGTCTTTTATTCATTAAAATTGGACGTTTGGTTCGAAAGTTTTGGCGAAATCAATCTCTTCTCTATTATATGTATACAAATCAATTGCTGTTTGTTAGTCTCGCTAAAACTCGAGAACGGCTGGGCCGATTTAGCTGATTTTGGTTTTGAAATGTTCGTGGAGGTCTAGGGAAGGTTTAAACGGTGAGAAAATATGGGGTAGGGGTAGGGTAGGGGCAGGATACCACGTGAACGAAGTCCCTAAAACGGGCCTTTTAATATGAAGTCGGGAAGTCGGTCTCAAGGGTATAGGTAGGGTAGGGTAGAGGTGGGGTAGGGGTAGGGGTATTTGTAGGGGTAGGGGTAGGGTAGGGTAGGGGTTGGTATTGGTAGGGGTAGTGTAGGGTTTGGGTAGGGTATCGGTAGTGTAGAGGTGGGGGGATACCACGCGAACGAAGTCCCTAAAACAGCCCTTTTAATATGAAGTCAGGAAGTCGGTCTCAAGGGTAGGGGTAGGGTACGTTAGGGGCAGGGTAGGGGTAGGGTAGGGGCAGGGGTAGGGTAGGCGTAGGGTAGGGGTAGGGTAGGGGAAGTGTAGGGGTAGGTTAGAGTAGGGGGTAGGGTAAGGCAGGATTAGGGTAGGGGTAGGGTAGGGTAGGGGGTAGGGTAAGGCAGGGTTAGGGTAGGGGTATTGGTAGTGTAGGATACCACGCGAACGAAGTCGCGGCGGGTCAGCTAGTATATAATATAGTAGTTAGCGTATATACGTATAATCTATACTTACATATAATAAAATCGTAGCGAAGTCAAAACTGTACATTTAATATTTTTGAAAAAGAGTAATTGCTATGAGGTCGGGGAGTGATTCTAATGCCGAAAATATTTTTTTTAGAATTTTTGTCTGTTTGTCTGTTTGTCTGTATGTTTGTTAGAGCATCACGCGAATACTGCCGGATAGATTCTGTTCAAATTTTGTATGAATATTCCACATTGACCAAATTAGTCCATAGGCTATAAATTATTACGCTATTTGCTTTGGGGGGTGAGCATTGTTGCATTATGTTCATATTTTGAATACAAATCTCAGTGACAAAACGTTACAATATTATAGATAGATGCGAATTGAAGTTCTAAAATAATTATAATCACGCTATACCTTCTAGGAGTTAAGCAGTCAATTATGGAAAACTAGAAAGGCTATTTCAGAACAATTGCCATCGAAGTAAATTGCCTATCGGTTCGACGACTGCCTTGCAAACCGATGTGCGTAAGTTCGGTCCCCAATGTCAGCATTATTTTTTGTATTTTTTCTAATATTTTTTTGAATGTTTTTTTATTGACTAATGAGTTTTCCTTACAATAAAAAATAAAATAAAAGTAGGAGTGCATGTTTCTACCACAACTTTGATTTGTTTACGTATTTTTTTAAATATTAATGCAGAAAATAATATCTATGCATAGTTACACATAAATTAGCAGCTAAAGAACTTTTGTCTGTTTGCGCGACTGCTAAGCTTGAGGTCTTGGGTTAGATTCCCAGGTCGGGCAAAGTGTTATTGGGTTTTTTCATGTCACAATAGCGGCCTCGGAGTCTGGATTTGTGCCCGGTTGATGGCAATAGGCTCGCTCCCTATTACATGGAATTAAACATAAATAATGTGTGTAGGTAAGGGACATCGCATTATGGCTATTATTCTTAAACATTTTACTGCTGGATTGCTATAAAACGACACCGACGTTACATACAATACTGCAGTTAGGTATTAGTTGTAATTTATCCTCTGAAATCAAAATTATTACGCCATAACTACAAGGAGCTACTCAACACTCAACAAGTGACGGACGGCTTATTGGCAAACATTTTAAGTATACAATATTTTATTGCCTGGGCTTAGCTAAGTCAATCATGGCACAACAATACTGCCAAATATACGGAGAATAAGTATAAGGAATGGCGAGCGTAATTTTTTTACGTAGTAATAATTAGTATTCCTTTCGTTGCGCTTCCGAATTATTTTATAAAAAGATCTCAGTGTAAGATGAATGATTGCTTAGGTACCAAAACGAATACTTCTATTTCAATGGCTAAATAGGAAGAGTTTGGCAACAACCGGAAGTGCGCCAAAATCAATTAAATCAATTAAAAAATCTGCTGCAGTAATTCTTCTGTCGGAGAATGTCTCCAAACTTCAAGCTTTCAGGGTACTTGGTTTGATAAAGCGACTGTGATCGCAGGCAGAGTTTTATTTCATAGGCACCGTACATAGAACATACTTTTTCCACATGCTTTAAAATCAATTAAGGTTACTTATTACCGCGGCTGTGCTGCAAGAGATGAATCTATCCATCTTCGCAATATATTCGCAAACAGGACACTTAGTATTTCGTGGCGAATAAGTTACGTAGAGTATTAGAATCTAATAACCCTAAGTACCCTGGTGTTGCATTGGACAGAGCACTAACTTTTGATGTACTACCTGCATTGCCACAACACCAATCAAAACCTGAAGTAATCTGCTACGACCTTATTTTTACCAACTGGGGAGCAGCACCCGATGCTTTTCGCACAACTGTTACGTCTCTATGCTCCTACTGCTGGTGACTTGGCGTGTTCAGAGTGTCATTGACCAAAAAGCAATATCACCCTTAACGAGACGTGTAGAATTATATCGGGGCTGCCTGAAACCGACTCTACTCAATAAGCTCTTCCCATTGGCTGGAATTGAACCACCTGTCATTCGTAGCTATGTATGTCGCATGCATAGATGGAACAAAATCAAGAATCCGCTTCCTTACATTCCCTCTGTCAATATGCAGTAGCTCTGGCTAGATTGAAGAGTCGGAAGAGTTTTCTTCGATGCACACAGGCCATCCAGAACCAGGTCGCCACCCACCATCACACAACTTCCACCAAAAAGAGTTCAACCCCAGGAATACATGCCACTCTGTTGTGATCTTTAGTGGCCTATATGGAAAGCGCTCAATAGACTGCGCACTCATGTAAGCCGCTGCAAACGTAACCTAGCCAAATGAGGAGTTATAGATACCGTAGATACTCAGTGCCAGTGTGGTGTTCCTTTCATTTGATGGCCCACTTACTACAGAGCCCATGAAGTCCTTATGCCGCGATTAATGTGGCCACCTACTGGGCCCAAAAAAGGTTGCAGACCTAAGTTTTTTAGTGGGGTGGTAAAAATCATCAAATGAGTCCTTCCGCCCTGGGTAGGGCGGAAGGGACTGTCAAACTTTTACTGACTAAAAAACCACCCTGTTCCTTCTGTTACCCTTTGCGTTCCGTGACCACGGTATCCTGTAAAGACGTCCGGCGATCCCAGAAGGCTTTTGGCCCTGTTGGGGCCCCGTCTCTGAGCTGATAGCTCTTTGCTGACGGCGAGCTACCCATCACTCGCTGTCCGCAAGCCCGCGCCTACGGTGGCCAAATGTCTCCTCCTTCGCTAGCATTACTGCTTCGCAAATGGAGGTGACTGCTTCCCATTCCCTCTCGCTCCGGAGCATGGCCTGAACCAGGGCCGGACGCGAGAGGGCGAGAGACACGGCGGTGCTCTGCCCAGGCGGGGCAGACCGTATGCTTCACCGTGTCCTCCGGGCGATCCACACCCTGGCGTTTCCTTCCACTGAATCCGACACAGGAACCTCCCAAAACAACCGTGTCCGGTGAGGACCTGCGTCAGGCGGAAGGTGAGGACGCCGCCGCCGTGGCGCCTCTCCAACCACTCCTCAAAGAGGGGTCTTACCGCCGCGATTGCGGCGTGCCCGAGACTTGAGTATTTGATTTTAATTTCAGCTTGAAACCTCCACGCGTTCCTTAGAAATGGGTCTTTACAGACAGACAGACGGACAACAAAGTGATCCTATAAGGCTTCCTTATTTACCGACTGAGGTACGGAACCCTAAAAAAGAAATTAGCTAAAATCATCGAAAAAAAAGAAGCGATGATCCTGATTTGTGAGGTAAAACTTTGCTTAGACTTTTAATAAGTCTATGTTTACAGGGTTTTGCTCATACTTTCTTCCAAAAACATAACATTCATTTGGTTATTTATAACACGAAGGTCAGATTCGGATTTTAGTTGCTCTGATTACAACCTGATCGGTCTTGATACTAGATAAATCGAAGCTACTATGTGAGGTACAATATCAAAACAGTAGCTATTGAACTTGCGTTTTAATGGCTTGGGATCGAAAAATAAGTGAATTTTTATACCACTTCTTAATAATTTGGAAAAAGGTAATCAATTATACCATAATACAATTATATACAAAAGCGAAAGGTCACTCACTCATCAAGAAATATCGAAAATTTCGCGGAGAGGTACTTTATAGTTAGTAGACGCTAGACGTCCGCTAAGTAACGATTTTTCAAAATACATTACCAATTCCCAAAGAGTGTTTAAACGGGGGTTTAAAGTTTGTATAGAGAAATCAACTTTGAGGCGGACGAAGTCGCGGGCAGAAGCTAGTATGGTAGTATTTTTGCAAGGTACGATCAAATATTGTAAAACATTTATTTTAAAAGTGTGTATGGAGTTTCTTGCCCGTTTTTCTCCATACGAAACTACCCTTTGAAAGGGGCAACCAGATATAATTCTTTTTTATTGTTGTAAATTTTGTCGTTCGAAGCACATCAGGTACAGTCTGTTGGCAGCATTAGCTGACCCACTTTGATCTTATAACACTTAACGTTAAGGGTCAGCTAATGCTGCCAACAGACTGTACGCTCCGCCCACAGTGCACGGTGCACCGTGCGTCGGCGACTGTAAGGTAGCTACACTGTGACTGTGCTATTGATAGTAGTTGAAGTAATAAGTTGAAAGGTAAACGTTTCAGTGTCAGTAGATGTTTTACAATTCATGTGTAGCGAAACATAATAACGTGTATGTTTGATGGACATGACGGAAAACTTATACCGATAATAAGTCGCGCGTCACTCGGCTCGTAGTCAATGGTGACGGCGTCGTGACGCGCGGCTAGGGCTTATTTATTGAATTGTTGCAAGGGCGGCGTAGTACAAGAGTTAGCAGTGACGCGCATTTTACCTAATATGTTGGCACTAACAGAATGATTGTGTGGTGCAGTCGTACGTGCAGGGCGGCGCGGGCGGCGCGGGGGGCTTCCTGCCGCTGCAGCACGGGCTGCGCGCGCGCGCCACGCCGCTGCGCCACCCGCACGTCACCTCCACCACGCACCCGCACCATCTGCACGGTACGCACACTCTCACCTACAGCTGGCTTCACGTGCCGAGGCTGGAAAGGAATTAACCAATCCGAAGCCGTCTAAAAAAAAAATACAAATTTTGTCATCTGACAAGGATGCAACTAAAGAAATTACGGTGGATTGAGCAAGACAAAACATTTGTATTAAGATGTTATAATGTGTGTATAATATGCCAGGTATTGTATTCGTTCCCCTGAACTGTGCGTCGCTGTTATATCAAATTCAACTTAATTTTAAAAGGCCATGTTGATCGGCCGTTCCTTAAAACAACTCCATCGAGTGAATCTTTCAGGCCCGAGCCCGGGTAGTGTGGTCCACTCGATCGGTTGTTGACTCAACTACAATACTGTGAAAAATATATAATTATGCGTGAACGGCTGTTTCAAAACAATTTATAAGAAAAAATGACCGCTCGCGTCGAGCAGGTGTGAACGAGATGAACCTGCGCGGCCTCCTCAACGCGCAGGCGCAGCGCGGCGCGACGCGCGCCCTGCCCCCCGCGCACCCGCAGCACCCCGCGCAGCTCGCCATGCACCACGCCTACCACCAGAGTGAGTGCAGGAACTAGATCCTTCTCCCGTACGGCAGCTTTCGGCCATCTCGCCGCTCGAGGCCGTCCGACATATGTTTTCTTTGACAATATGAATCAAATATATTGCACGACGTCGATAACGAACGGCCCGCAGTGATAGGCGCGTACGCGTCCAACGCGTACAGCGGCAGCGCCGCGCCCACCGGGCGGCGCAGCGGCGGGCCGCGCACGCCCTCGCCCGCGCCCCCCGCGCCCCCCGCGCCCCCCGCCTACCACCAGCCGGCGCCGCAGCAGCCTCAGCACCAGCAGCACCAGCCCGCCGCCGCCAAGTGGCACATCCCGCAGCAGGGCCTGGCCAACGGTGAGCAGCCAGCGGGCTCTGTATGTCCCGAACAAGTTATTATACAGTTAGACAGGTCACTGACTCATTTGCTCGTCACGACATTTCGAAAACCGCTTGACGTATAAAAATGAAATTTGGCCTCGTCTGCTAAGAAAGGATTTTCCAGAATTCACCCTCTAAGGGGTTGAAACAAGAGTCCAAAGTTTGTATGAAGAAATAAGTATGGATAGAGTTTCCGCGCGTGACACAGTCGCGTGCAGGAGCTACTATCTTATATTTCATTAGCTACCCGCCCCGGCTTCGCACGGGTGCAATGCTGATACTAAATATTCTATAAAATTTCTTTATATACAACGTTCACAGCTTTTTTTCATTAGACAATACAAACATGTTTTCTTTCGAGGTTACTCTTAAAAGAGCGACATTATAATTGGCCGTGCGAAAAACACTCAACGCTCAAATCTAAGCCTGCAACGTTGAAAGTTTATAGGCAAGCGCCACCGGCCGGCTCGGGGAGCCGGTACCCCCCGCCGCCGCAGACGCTATGTACCTGCATTTTAAATCTGTAATATCTTCGAAAATATTCATTTAAATTACATGCTGTAAAGGGCCATAATGATGTATATGAAATACACAATGTTTTTAAGGTACTTAATTGGATAAGGATTAATGCTGTATTGCCTAAAATTGCTTCTTAAATAGGCCATTATTTGTCGTAAAAAGTTAAGGATAAAAAATGGTTATTGTGGGTTATCCTTAAGAGATAGACATAATATACCATAGCGGACTTTTCTGTAGACCTTTTTGGTGTACAATACTGTAGTACATTATTTTGATCTATCTCGAAGGGTTCAGCCAGCGTTTACAAAGTAAGCGCAAAAAAATGTGTTTATTTACGACATCACATTAGAAACCTCTAAAATTATCAGTGTTTCTCTACTATATTATGCATTTATTATACATATAAACCTTTCTCTTGAATCACTCTATCTATTTAAAAAAAACCACATCAAAATCCGTTGCGTAGTTTTAAAGATCTAAGCATATATAGGGACAGACAGACAGAAAAAGCGACTTTGTTTTATACTATGTAGTGATAGTGATTATTTTGTTTAATTCGGAGGGATCGCACTCGAGAAAGCAAGCGTGTGCTATAAGTTCAGTGTATCTAATAAACGAGTATATAAAATCTAATGTCAGTGTTTGTGGTCGCACTCCTCCGAGTCGACTCGACCGATTTTTATGAAATCTTAATTTTGATAGGTCCTAAAGTATATTTCATACTGTTATACACTGAGAAATACACTTGTATTAATTAAACTATTTATTTCAAGTAACAGCGTCACAAACCGTGGAAAGGGTTTTTCTGTAAAACGTTGTATAATTGGGCGTCGAACCACTGTAAGCTACTCTGTGGTAAGTTGGTGTGTCACGTGCTGTGCAGGCGTGCTGGAGGCCAGCAGCGTGTCCGCGGGCGCGGGCGGCGCGGGGGCGGACTTCAAGATCACGCTCGGGCGCGCGCCGCCCCGCCCCGCGCCCCCGCCCGCCCCCGCCGCTGTCACCTCCACCAACCCCAAGACGCCCAGCCCCAGCCTCAACGTGAGTACTGACATCATCTATTATGGCGACTGATTTGATCACTGACATGACTTAATGTTATATCGTGCATCGCTTGCATTATATTCCTATGTCACCCCCAAACTTCAAATACTAAAAATGTTGTAAAATTCGATTACTTTCTTGGATCAAAATCTATTGCCTTCGTCCCGCGTCCCGCAAGGACGCCGATGTCATATGATGACATTGGGCGAGCGCTCGTCATGCTCGCCGTCGGACGTCGGCTAGCGGCGTGGTGTCGCGCAAGGAGCCGGTCGAACTCTAGAGGCAGCCGTGACGTCGTCTGTCGTAGGGCGGCGTGCCCACGGAGCTGGACAAGGTGTGCGCGGCGTCGGTGCAGGACCTCATGGCCACCATCGCCAAGCTGGACTCCAACGGCGTGCAGGTGGTGGCGGAGGCCGGCGAGCCCGCGCCCTCGCCCGCGCCGCACGTGCACTCCTCCACGGACGAGAAGCCCGGCGACCCCAACGAGGACTGGTGCGCCGTGTGCATGGACGGCGGCGAGCTCATGTGCTGCGACAAGTGCCCCAAGGTGTTCCACCAGTACTGCCACATCCCCACCATCGAGAAGCTGCCCGAGTGAGTACGCACGTTGAACGACGTCATCCAACCGCACGCCGAGTTTGTAGTTGTATCGTTATGAAGTTCAAACCTTGAATTAGTAGCCAGCCTATACGAAGCCAGACAGAGTATCCATGAGCATATACCCACGAAAAAAAATGGTCTAATACAAGGTGCCGTTTTGTATCCTCCCTTAACAAATATCGAATTGAAAATCCTAAAATCTCCTAATAGGAATGCTGATACCCAGGTTAGAGCTGGTTGGCCGCGGTCGCATCATGCCTTTCCTACCCTACCAAATAATCATTTAAAACATATTATTATTATTATCGCTTAAAACAATGACATATCTACTAAATGTTACTTTATTGAAGTTAACCAATCGTGAAGAGAAAAATTGGCATACGATGGGATACCGGTAGACTGGTCGCACACGGTAGAGCCTGGTTGCAGCGAGACGGAGACGTGGCAGTGCCTGCTGTGCGTGAACTTCGCGGAGCTGCCGCAGCTGGCGGGCGACGAGCTGGCTCCGCCGGGCGCGCTGTCGCCGCGCGCGCAGAAGCTGGTGGAGCGCGTCACGCTGGAGCTGTACTGCCAGTACGAGGCCAGCCTGCCCTTCCGCGAGCCCGTGCCCGCCGACAACCTGCACTACCACTCCAAGGTACGCCTGCGCCGCCGTTGCCCGCCCCGCGCGAGTACCGAGCGAGCCTGCAACATGTCGGCGTGTTGCAGATCGCGCGGCCGATGTGCCTGGACACCATCCGCATGAAGCTGCAGCCGCGCAGCCCGCAGCGCTACGCGCACGTGGCGCAGTTCGTGGCGGACGTGCGGCTGCTGTTCCGCAACGCCTACCGCTACAACCCGGTGAGCGCCGACTCTGTTCACTCCGCTCCTTACTCATTCGCTATACATAACAACACATTTTATTTCTGTTGGTTTTACGCCCAGCTCCCGTACAAAAATATCCGGGATCCTTTAGTGACGTTTTGGGTGGCATTTAGTGCCACGTCAAAGGAGCTCGCTCTATGTTATTACTTTATGGTACTAATGTGTTTTTCTTTCAGTCTAGTAGGTCGGTCTGAAAAAAGCAGTCACACAGACCACGATCCAATAAACACCCATACAGATGACTTTAAATTGTAAACGACGATGATTTGTAATTTTTGTTCACCTTCTGCCGTAACGTGCGGTGCGTGCAGCCCGACAGCGTCATCTACAAGGACGCCAAGCGGCTGGAGGAGTTCTTCGACGCGCAGCTGCTGAAGTGGCTGCCCGAGCACGCCGACGACGCGGGCGCCAAGCGCGCGCGGCTCGACTGACCACCGCTGGCCGGCTGTTCACAGAGAACTGAACTCGTTATGTTTCAACCTCAGAGATAACTGTGTAGTATTAAGACTTGACGTCGCGACTGACGCGGCTGCGAAATGTAAATATTTTATTGATATTATTAGATACATTGATTTTTACGTTGAAAGTTCCTTTTTAGTGTTGTTACACTTGAGCCACAAGGTTGACGCCCGGGTTGCGTATGGAGAAACCATTGTGGGGCTCACGATCTGCAGCTCGCATTACTTTATAGTCTTATCTATCCCGAAACCATTGCGTGGTACAGAGCTGCGACAGTTCTGTAAACACAATCGTTTTGGGCTTAAATCATCAATAATGAGGTTTGAATAAGTTGCAATAGCATGTGTTGTGGACAGAGCACGTGTGCTGTTTCAACTAGCTTTTACCCGCGACTTCACCCGCGTGGAATTCTGTAGAGCAAAAATTATCATTGCATTGTCATGCATGCATATGTAAATACAACAAGGGGTTACCTACCTTACGGTTAAAAAGTACAAAAACATGCCTCTATTGAAAATGCTCTTTGCTATCTTCCTAAGAAAGTAGCTAAAGATGAAGGGGTCAGTTTTAGGAAAATAATTACTTGTTTTTTTAACTGGAGTACAAACGAATTGAAATGAAAAGAAAATTGAAATGTTCGAATTGAAAAGTCTGTTTAG
Organism: Hoplodrina blanda; assembly: GCA_949316365.1. Taxonomy (NCBI): domain Eukaryota; kingdom Metazoa; phylum Arthropoda; class Insecta; order Lepidoptera; family Noctuidae; genus Hoplodrina; species Hoplodrina blanda. The sequence goes on along the minus strand of OX438564.1, from coordinate 146,280 downwards.
TAATTGTTTCCCAATATAAACTCTATGACCCTATTTCCACCTCCTATAATAGAGTTTCAATTTCATGTCTGCCATTTTTGGTACCACCGTTATAGAAAAACTGTCAATAACCAACCGATATCGTATAAGAATTATCAATCATAATTATCGATGTTTAGATTTATTTAATCCATTTCACCCCTTAAGAGTCCGTTCACACAGACCGGCTCGGAGAGGAGATCAGATTCTTATCACGTTGAAAACAGAGTTTTTAGTATTTGTAGTAAGGTTTATTTTTGCATGTGCACTGCTTTTGTCATTAAGACAAATGACAAAAGCAGTGCACATGCAATAATAAACCTTACTTAACTGAACTTTAACCTTACTTTTCTGAACTTTTTGAATCTGATCTCTCCGGGCCGGTCTGTGTGAACGGACCCTAATACATTGCTTTTTGAAAAATTACGAAACATGTTCGCTTATTCATTTTAGAAGTAATCCCATCATGGCAATAGGCTCGCCCCCTATTACATGGGACTTAAACATAACTGGCGAAATGTGTGTGTACTCACGGGTACAACTCTGCCTAACCCTTCGGGGATTACAGGCGCGATGTTATGTGTGTGAGAAGTAATCCCACGAAGTTTCAAGTCGACATGTCTATTGAATATTATTTTTCCATAGCCAATTTATACCCCAATTTTACCCCTTTAGAATTTCAAAATATCCTTTCTTCATTTTATACATCATGTAAGGAACATCAGTGCGAAATTTCAGCTTTCTAGGTCCAAGGTAGTTGATGAGTTAGTGACTAACTAGCTGACCCAGCGAACTTCGTACCGCCCATTTTTTTTGTTTCTTTCTTGAACCTACTTACAATAACAAACACAACAAAAGAATAATTAGTTCACTCGTGACGCCGTGACCAAGGGAAATAGGGATTGAATACATACAAGTTATGCATGTATGTGATTCCCAGGTCGGGCAGTGTTAATGGGATTTTTCATCAGGAATTTCTCAGTAGCAGCGTCGGAATCTGGATTTGTGGCCGGTTGATGGCAACAGACTCGCCCCCTATTACATGGGACTTAAACATAGTAGCACATAGCGTTTACATACGGAACCCTAAGCGAGAGCAGCGATGCCTCGCGCGGGACCTCGCTGGATGGAGAGGGACCCAGCGGGACCTCGATAGCCACTGTGACATTTGTGTATCCATTTTGCAAAGTATTAAATACTCTATTCATGCAGCAATATTGTTTAATATTGTACGATCCAATAATTCAATTCACGCCTCGCACATACTCGCGCATACATTTAAAATTGTAATTCTCGTGTATCCAATCCAGTCTTCGCCCCGCCGCGCGCCGGTGTAGAACCACCTCAAGACTGGGCTCTAATCTATTAAATTATCAGACCTGATAATTTAATAGTCTATTTCCGCTAAAACTATCGTGCATTACAAGCGGAGCTTCCTGTACCATGCAATGATTATAATAATGGCAAACTAAATTATGAAACATTGCGAGCTGCAGATCATCAGTGTTCTTGGTGCCACAATGGTCTGTTAGTACGCACCCGGGTTGGAGCGTTGACTTGACTTGTTTATTGTATAAGTTAACAACATTTGTTCCGAGGCGCCTGACTCGACTGAACTATTATAATTATATGTTATTGTCTACAGGAGTAGTTATTTACGTTGTGATGCGGTCCTTACACACCGGATCTGTTTTTATTTTATCGTAGGCTATATTATATAATATCACAATATCTTAAATGAAGCAGTTGTAAAAAAATGAGGATTGATTCTATTATGTTATGTACTTTACGAATAAAATACATTTAGCGCATTGTTCTGACTTTGAACATGTTCCGACATCGTGTGAAAGTCCTCTGTTCTTTATTTGATAGTGATTTTACAAATTGATCCTAAGTGGACAGACCCGCGTGGTTTTAATGTATTGTATATCTTGCATCAACCCGACACGTTGTATAGATAACTATAAGGTACCATAATATAGGTGTTTATAATTACAACAACATAGATATTTTTATAATTAAATACAATATTTTAATAAAATATTGTAACAATTTATCACATAAAATAGGCTTAGGGCTTTCAATGATTTCAACTTTGTCGAGGTGTTCATTATTAAATATATTGAACTAGGCAATAGTTCGATATATTTAATTTGTGACCTCGAATATGGAATGGTAACTTTATTGTGTGGCTACAGTACCTACTTGCATGTTTTAACATAAATTGTTTATTTGGTGTACTTATTGCGCAGTAAGCTCTCTGAATGTGATTTATATTTTTATAATATTAGCTCATTTTAAAAAACTTGTTACCGTTTATAAATATATTATTTTTGTTGTTGTAAAAGGTAGAAGTTTTGCTCTCAAAAGTATCACTTGCAAAAAGGTAGGAAGTATTTCTGTTGACCGCGGCATAACGCGCCTTACTCAGACACACAGACGAAGCAGTCCTAGGCATCTTCACGTTGGTACAGTTGTAACTTGTAACACCTAGTTGATACGGCGGGGACTTGAGAGTCTCTAACTTATTGATAATCTCCAGATAAGTATTATTGTACTAGAAATAAAACACATTTTAATGGAACCAGGGTTGTATATTTCTCCCGAACTGCTATATTTTTCTTAGGTAACAACACTGGTCGCCGATTGTCAGCTGTCAGCTGAGCGGTGTGACGTTGACACACATGTGAGTGAATGCGTGTGCATTATCATCGTTATCACTTGCTGGCAGCGTCCTAAACAAGCCAGGCGTGTTTTGTTATTGTTAGTACACACGCTGCACATCTAATAAAACAATATAATAATCAGAGAGAGAGCGAGTGCCACGCAGAGGGCGACCTGTGACCTTCACGCGCTAGAGGTAAGTGACCCGCTAAAGGTTGTTGACACTTTTCGCATTGTGTTTAATATATAATCAATTATATACCGCAATAGTACAAACACTAGGTTCATCACAATTAGTTTTAGTTCGGTTATCTAGTGATCAGAAGCCCATAGTTTAGGTTTAATCAATAAAACAACACCCAAATATAGTGTTGTCGCAAATATAATACCTAACCTTATCTAACAACTATAAATAGTATTAAATAAAGTCGCTTTACGAGTCCGTCTGTGTCCGCTCAGTTCTAAACTGCATTTGGATGTAGATACTTATTTCACCATTATTCAGCGAATTTAACATTCAACTTTGATATAGCGTAGAAATCTGGGTGATTTAACATGTCGCTTCATCAGAAGCTCGCACTCTAAGCATGGGCGGCTCGTTACATGTTTGTACTCGTCTCTGAATGCTTTGTTCTTTTCTAGGCATACCAGTTGAACTGTGCCAGGACGCTCATTTCGCGTGGCCTATTTGTACGTGAGCTTTTTTGTTGCATATGTACTGATGTGGATTTCACTAATGTGAATGACCTAAAGGTTGCCTACTCTGTAGTTTATACACTGATGTTGCTCATATTCGTACATTTACTTGCAATCGATTATTGTGCAGCTTTTTTTTTGTTTATCTATTTTGCAAATAAACATGTAAGGTTCAATCAACCGTCGCCGCAATAATGTCGAAGTAGATAACATGCAGTAGGTAGTTATTCGTACGATCACCGGCCGCCGGCTCTCGTCGCCGCGCCTGTGCCCGACTGTTGTTTTTATTGATATTTAGGACGACGACACCTTATCTGTTGTGCCAATACTTCAACAGTTTAATAAATAGTCTTGACACTTAAAATGATACAACAACTGTGCCTGACATTGAGGCACTTCATATTCTTAAATTCACATTACATTACTATCATTACCTATAAATTGTAATTTGTTGAGAAGTGTTTCTGTTTGAACTTAACAGTCAATATTTTATTCCGTTAAAAGATACAGCGCAGACAAATGTGCTGCCTTTGAATTGTGAAGAGTGGCGAGCTACTGTCTAGCAGCGGCACAGCACGGCATTAAAGCGCTAAATATAATGAACGTTTCAGAGCGTCAACAATCATGCGACTGATAATCTTAGAGGACGCTCACGTGGTGGCGGACTGGGCGGCGCGCTTCGTGCTGCAGCGCATCACGCAGTTCGCGCCGGGCCCGGCCCGCCACTTCGTGCTGGGCCTGCCCACCGGCGGCACGCCGCTCGGCATGTACCGCCGCCTCATCGACTTCTACAAAGAGGGCAGGCTCTCCTTCAAGTACGTCACCACCTTCAACATGGACGAGTATGTCGGTTAGTATTGAGATAATATCAGCTGCCTCTCGGCTGCCCCGTCATCGGCTACACTTCTGGATTATTTACATTGCCGAGATAGAGGGCAGGGTACACTCCGTGCCTGTGTGTAACACTTATGGAATTCGGTCAAGATATCAGTTTCATCTCGTTGTTAGCGTAAAAAGCAACTGGGCAAAAAGGATTGTTGGGAAACAACATGCTCTAAACATACGACTATCGAATGGATGCGGCAGTACAGGGATCGTGGGGAAGCTTAAAGTTTATTTATTACATTTAAAACTAGCTATAATAAAAAAGTTGGAATTTTGACCTTCGATATTCCTTCTTTGATTCTTCGATTCGATTCCAGGTATAGTATGTATGTACAGTAAGCAGTCATAAGGACAGTAGCATGCTAAGGTTTGAATTGCTGTGAAAACGCGGTACAGGCCGTACCTACATATTCTGTGTGTATAAGTGATTATGATTGTATTAACACAGTACCTACAAACACCTCAGAATTTGCACACGTTGTCGAAAGGTCGTAAGTTAACAAGCTACTATAATTAAAATATTTAAAAACACGACTGCAAAAATTGCACATATTTGTACTTTGTTCACTCGTCAGTTTTTTTTACGACGTTTTTTATTTACAGTGTTATATATTTTTCAAATCTACTTGTCAAATTCTAGACGTTATGTAAACATAGACACGACCAGATTCATTAAAAAAATAAATTGAGGCTGGTATTAATTTACTTTTTAAAGTGGCCACACTGCTTTCTTTTTATTTTTTAACCTATGTTTTTGCCTATGTTACTCGGAACGATGGGTTACATATTAAAAAATCAAAACATTCTCCAGCAAATTTCAAAAGAACAATAAACGAAATACCAAAGTTTAAAATAAAAATGGTCATTTGATCAAAAGTTCAGCTGACCAAAGTCTGGAATATCAATGTTTATATTATTTATTACACTACTGACCAAATCGTTTAATGGTCAAATGGATTACTGGATAAATTATTAATTATCAAATGGATTAACTGAAAAAGATAAAAATAATATTAATATATTAGCGAATAGCGCCTGTCTGATACAGATAGCCTTTGCAACAACATGATCGGTTTGCTAATACAAAATATCGAAAATCGTCACGTTTTGTAAGCGAGCGAAGCGAGCTCGGGACTTAGGGCACCCCGACATGGACAGGTCAGGTTCGAAGGGGATGGCGGGGTCTGAAAGACCCCGCCATCCCCTTCGTGCTAGGTTACTTTAAACCTTGAACGCAGAAGTAGGAGCCCCGCGCAGCGGGGCTCCGTAGACCGAGTATTGTCTACCTGCCCGCACGTCATCTCTTCTGCTTGCGTCTTTTACACACATTACGGGCTGTAGTCGACGGAACCCCGGTCTACGGAGCCCCGCTGCGCGGGGCTCCTACTTCTGCGTGCGCTTCGCTCGCTTACAAAACGTGACGATTTTCTATATTTTGTATTAGCAAACCGATCATGTTGTGCAAAGGCTTTCTGTATCAGACAGGCGCTATTCGCTAATATTAATATTATTTTTACCTTTTTCAAATTACTTCATGTTTGTATGTATACTATTTTGAGGCACTGTTATTTAATCATAATTTTTGGACAAATTAATGTGTTAAATTTAAACATTTAAATAATTTGTGATTATAAAATTTGATTAGTTATGGTTTGATATTTTAAAATTATATCTAGCAACTTTTGATCAGTCGTTCATTTGATGTCACATACATTGGGATTTTAAAATTTTTCTAAATAAATCATTTGGTCATTTAAATTTTGGTATTTCGTTTATTGTTCTTTTGAAATTTGCTCGAGAATATTTTGATTTTTTGATATGTAACCGAACGATGCAAGGATAGTAACGATACCCCATACATCTAAATCGGTTCAGGCGTTTAAAAGTTATGGTGGAATAAAGAAACTCACATACATACATACATACATTAACCCTGAACACATAACACTCCTTTTTTGGGGCAGTCGTGTAAAAATGACAATCGATTGCTTTGTGAGATTGCTACTCCACTTATGGCCGCTACTGTACAAGAAAAAAATTACAATAATGGGTAGAATTAGGTAAGTTTTGGCTTCGTGTATATTTACACCCGTTATATGTAAGTATGATGTTAAATTGACATCGACAGGGTTTTGTAGAACAAGATTAGCTATTTTTTTGTATTTTTTGTTTATTCCCAAGTATAACATTTTGAAGTTGATTTTGTCCAGTAAACCACAAACGGTTTGAATATGGGTACTCACATTCGTTACAAATACAGTTATGAGCAGATTAATAATATTGACACCTAATTAATTTAAACCGAAATCGTCTATACGTACGAGAGCTGTCGATTGAGCGCCTTCGTTGTTGTAACCGATCCTAGAAAACTGGTTCCACAAGTCAACATAAATCTATATCTAATCTATTATACACCGTGAATTTTAAGTCGTTGTAAATCTTTCAGGGGGTGATTGTACTCATGAATATGAACAACTTTTATTAAGGGACATAGTACGAAATGTGAAAATAAAAACAGCTGATCCATACAATTTGATCGTAATGTAGTACATTATTGTATGGATCAGCTGTTTTTTTTTTGTTGTATAAAAGCGAAAGGTCACTCACTCACTCACTCATCACGAAATATCGAAAACTGCAACTGCTCGAAGTAAAAAAAAGAAATTTGGCAGGGAGGTAGTTTATAGATGTCCGCTAAGAAAAGATTTTTCAAAATTTACCCCCTAAGGCAATGAAACGGGGGTACAGTTTGTATGGAGAAATAAAAATGTGACGCTGGCAGAAGCTAGTTCTTGATACAGGTCGTTTGATTTATTTTCTGTATCTCAGTTGACATTTTTTAAGTTTATTTCCTTTGATAAGAGATTTTGTTCACATTATTATGGTAAGCAGACATTCTACTAACGTGCGGTTGAGTGCACGTAGGAGGTACTTACTCCCTATTAATAAAAGTTATTATTATAACCCATATTATATCGGTACAATAAGGGTTCAGAATAACGTAGATGACAGAATAGGTGCCTTTGTACAGCAAATGCTTGATCGGTGGCAGGTCTGCCGCGCGACCACCCCGAGTCCTACCACTACTACATGTGGAACGAGTTCTTCAAGCACGTGGACATCGAGCCGGGCAACGCGCACGTGCTGGACGGCAACGCGCCCGACCTGGTGGCCGAGTGCAAGCGCTTCGAGGACCTCATCGCCGCCGCCGGGGGCGTGCACCTCTTCATCGGAGGTAACCACACTAGACAGTTGCACCGCACGTTCCTTCTACACTTTCCGTCTAGTATACATCTGGGCATCTCCCAACGTTTCTCATATTTTCACTCAAAAAGGGACGATGTGTAGGGACAATGTAGGCAGTGGGCGTCAAGTGACGTGCGGTGTGTGTGCAGGCATCGGGCCGGACGGCCACATCGCGTTCAACGAGCCGGGCTCGTCGCTGGTGTCGCGCACGCGCGTCAAGACGCTGGCGTACGACACGCTGGAGGCCAACAAGCGCTTCTTCGGCAACGACATCAGCAAGGTGCCGCGCCAGGCGCTCACCGTCGGCGTCGGCACCGTCATGGACGCTAACGAGGTACCACCATCCGATGTCTGTTGTTCTATTAAAGCTTCAACTCACCAGAACAGGACGGCCGTTTAAGCGACACGTGCAATTTTAGACAAAGTCCGGTTTCGTAGAGCATCTTCTCAGATCTAACACTTTCGGGTACTGTATGTCGCGTGCACTAGTGACACTGACGTGGGTGCAGGTGATGATCCTGATCACGGGCGTGCACAAGTCGCTAGCGTTGGCCAAGGCGGTGGAGGAGGGCGTGAACCACATGTGGACGGTGTCGGCCTTCCAGCAGCACGCGCAGGCCCTGTTCGTGTGCGACGAGGACGCCACGCTCGAGCTGCGCGTCAAGACCGTCAAATACTTCAAGGTGAGTAACAAACACTAAAGCCGCGTTTACACGAAGAGCTTCTCGAATGTGGCCTACACTTGTAGACGAGTTGCCATACGACACTGGTATACCTACACGAGGTGCCATATGAGACTCGTGTAAGCGAGGTATAACACTGTATACAATTTCAACATTCCATGCCTTCGCTTAATCTTTTGGGATGTCGGTGACTATTGTAATATTTTAAACTAACCTGCTGTACTCAAGAAACTTCAATTAACTCGGCTATCTGATCATATCGCATCTAAAGCGATCCACAAATAAAGCGCGACGCATGGGCGCATGTACACTGGGGTGCTCCGTGTGATCTGTGGTGGCTGGCCGGAGCCGCGTGGCCCGAGTGTATGTGTGTGTGCACTTGTGCAGGCACTGAGCGAGGAGCACCAGCGGATGATCGCCGGCGTGCCCGTCGCCGAGCAGCGCGTCTTACACTGAGCCGCGTGACGTCACGCACCGCCCGCGTGTCTCCACCGCTGCACCGGCTAGATAATGATATCCGCTATACTACGTGCCGCGACGGTCATTTCATGAAACTATACAATAAAAAAGAATTCATCCTCTACAAAAAATCCCATATTCTAGGAAATAAAGTCACCATAAAAAAAACTAAATGTCGGTATAGGTATAATGAACGGCGCGTCTGGCACTCGGTATATTTATTCAATGTTCGATATTACTGGCTGTGTTGTTACGTTAGTAAGTGGTCTGACCACTATGTGCCCGTGATTGATGTTGCAGAGCCTCATGGTGGAGCACAACAAACTGCTCGAGATCATCGCGCGGTGACTCACATTCCAGAGCTTAGCTTGGGGCGCGCGATCTGATCGAACGCGCCCTTATTTTTATACATTTAAGAATTCATTTTATATTAATGAGTAATCTGATTGAGAAATACATTTTTATATCACACGAATTGGTTTTATTTCATTTATTAGTTCTGTATACATCACTTATTTTACAGATTTCTTACATTCCAAACGAACTAGAAATAGACGAGTGCAAGTAGTTTTTACCTGCAACGATGTTTATTGTGGACGGTGAGGTGAGAGAGAAACCGGCCAAGTGCGAGGCGTGAAGTGTAATAGTATTGTACGATAGTAGGGACCATCGTACAATATTCAACATTACATACAAAAAATATGATACTTGTATAAATAGTGAGCACTTAAGTTGTGGTTGTTTTGCACATTTGTCGCTAATTCCCGTTCCAGGAGCTGGGCATAACCGTGAAGATTATCTTAAAAACCCACATTGTTTCAACGTTCCACCAAGCCATAATAACTTTATAAATAATTGAAGATGCATGATAAATGTTTACAACAGTGAGTATCACTGAGAATAAGCCGTTACCGGTGTTGATTTGGGGCGCAAAGACCCAGCTTTGTAGACCACGATATTAATTATTATGACATGTAAAACTCCATACTGACAGCCGGCGCGGCGTCGCCTCGAGCTCGACCAGTGTAGCCAGCTGAGAAATCAAGAAATGGCCGCATAAACGGCCGATATTTTGCGCGGGCGAAAATAATAATTCTACTTGTTTTATCTAAATATATAAAAGCGACAGGTCAATCACTCGCTCTTCACGAAATATCGAAAACCGCTATGTATAAAGATGAAAATTGGCAGGGGATTTTCCAAAATTCACCCCCTAAAGAGATGAAACGAGGGTCCAAAGCTAGTATGGAGAAATCAACTTTGACGCGAACGCAGTCGCGTGCAAAAGCTAATTTTCTGCATTGGCTTTTTTGACAAAAATCGGCCCTTCACAGCAAACCCCTTGGTCATTTAAAAAAAACGGGTTGCACTCCGGGAGTGCCGGCAGAAGTGAAAACTTGATTATTAACGTTTACGTTTACGTTTAACATACACGAACATTCGCGCAAGCGCCCTGCGCTGTCTAAACGAAACAGTAGGCCCAGGCATACATTTTCGCCGCGCCGTAGAGAGGGGATAGCTGTCTACTCTCCATCCGTCTTACGCTTTTTCGATCAGGTCACGTGTCCTGACGCGAGTTTAAGATTTTATACCCATTACAGAAAAAGTGCTCAACGCCGCTAAAGAAGTTTTCACTTCAAAAAAACCTTAAGATTTACAAGGTGAATGCTAGTAAAACGAGTCCGACATTAGCATGTTTAAAATCTTTCACATTTATTCTTTTCCTTGATAGTTCTGTATTTAACAGACAATGCTGAGCGAGCCCATCAGTTACGTTCTAAGGTCATGTTGACGCCTGCGCGACGACGAGTCGGTGAGGCGAGGTGATATGATATGTCTCCTAATGCAATAATTACTCTCTAGGCTCCAAGTAAAGTGTTCTAATGCTAACAATTTTCAATTGCTATTGACTACAACGTTTCTAGTCTCTGTGACATCATCTCACGCGCATCATTCACCACTACGTGTTGGAACGTGTGCTCAGCTAGAACTGCGGTTATGATGTCGTTGTCTAACTTACAAAACACTTCTAGAACGGTAGGACCCAAGTTCGCGAAACGAATGAATATGATGAACTAATGAATAACTAATGAGTTATGAATATGAAGCTAAAATAGGCAATACGATGTCTGATAGGCCGTAAATCTGCTCAGAACTCCCAGAACAATCCGTCCACTATAAACTTCGCACTTGCACTTTGCACTCGACTGAAAGGCACATTTTACTGGAAAAGTTACTCATAATACGTAAATTAGACATTTAAATCATGTTTTATCAATTTAGAGAGAGTGCAAAGAGCTACTCTAAAACTTAGTTATACTACCAGCCTATTAGTATCTCACTGCAGGGCAAAGGTTTCTTCTCATACAGAGAAAGCACGAGCATCACGCTTGCTCAAGCCGGGTTGGCGATTTCAGACTTAACTGTCCAGGTTTCCTCACGATGTTTTCCGTCACCAATGTCAGTGATGTTCAATTTACTTTCTCTCAATTCTTTATCTATAATTCTTAGCAACACTACCAAGTGCTAACGGTCCGGCAGTTGATCATTGTCACAGCAGTAACATAATTCACACGGAACTTCTTCCTCATAGATCACAATTTCCCAATACAAAATAAAAGATCATCACTTGTCTGTTCAATCATCCGTTACAGCACTAGTTCCTCTCAAAACATCTACAAAATATCTACATATTTACACACATACTGTCAGTGGGCGGCGGCGCGGCAGCAGCGCGCCAGCAGCCCCGCCAGCTGCAGCGCGGAGCCCAGCCCGTCCGCCACGCGCATGTGCGTCAGCCCCGCCTCGCGCACCAGCGCCAGCCGCGTGCTCTCGTCCGCGTCCAGCGTCTTGCTCACCCGGAAGATGTTGCTCACGATGTCCTCCGCCGCGTAGCCCAGCTTGCACAGCTTCGCGATCACCTGCCGAGCACGACATCATCACCACTGTTCGCGTAACGACACCCGAACGGTGTGTACAACTGCAAAACCACTAAACCGATTGCAATGAAGCTTAGGACCTAGATAAAGAGAAGATCCATACTTTTTATTCGCTTTCTTTATCACTGAACAATCACCTCGGAATCCACAACTTTATAATCAAAGAAGATCACGCGCCTGTATAGAACGACAATATTTCTTGCAGTGTTTTGTTTTTGCTGTTTGGCCAGATTTTTCAAAGGTCGCCTCAATAAATGCAGAAGATGTTTAAGTGCCGTACGGGTGTACCTTGTACGCCTCGTGTATGTCCTGGCGGATGCACGCCTCTAGCATGGCGCGCACGAGCATGGGGTGCGGCTCGTCGCACACCTTGAACACGTGCTCGGCCGACACGTGCGCGAAGCCCTGCGCCGTGGACTGCAGGTTGTTGAGCGCGGCGCGCAGGTCGCCCTGCGCCGTGAACACCACCGCGCTCACGCCCTCCGACGTGTACGACAGCTGCTCCTTTTCGCACACCTCCAGCACCTGCTCAAAACGTCGCAGCGAGCTGATAATAAAGTCAAGCTCAACTATTCCACATGATCGCCTAAAAACATATTATCCATACTATTATTATAAATGCGAAAGTAACTCTGCAGTCTGTCTGTTACGCTTTCACGACACAACTGAACTGATTTTGATGAAATTTGGTACAGGGTAAGTCTGAATCCCAAACAAAGGACATAGGCTACCTTTATTACAACACGACTTCGACGTCGTCTGCATCCTCGATAGCGGCGTTTACGCGGACGAAGTCACGGGCTTTATTTATTTAATTCAGGTAACAAAGACCCATAACAAGTCCGCCTTTGTACTTTTGTTGCATAAAGTTTAAATGAATAAATAACGTAAAGACTATCTTACATATTTATAAAAACCAAAATTATTGCATACGAAGTGACGGTGTCGTGTTGCGCTGCGTGGAGTCGCGTAACCAAAAGCAAAAGGTAGGTAGTATACCACAATCAGGCTACCACTGCGCTGGAATATGCTGGATCCTGGATTGGCCTGAATGCTCAATGTCATCCACTGTCATTAATCAAATGCAATCAGGTTGCACCCAAATTGTAAAGTGCGAGCAATAATAAGACACTGTGCATTACCTTGGAGAGTATCTGCGCGTCAGTGAGGCGCGAATATCTCAGCACAGCACAGCGTGACTGGATGGGCTCTATGATTTTCTCAGAGTTGTTGGCGGCGAGCGCGAAGCGCGTGGTGTGCGAGTACAGCTCCATAGTACGGCGCAAGGCTTGTTGAGCACCCTCCGTCATGCTGTCTGCCTCATCCAGGATCACCATTTTGTGCCGCCCTGCCGGGAGCGTCACCTGGGACACACATACTGCTAGCTCTCAGTGTAAACACAACCTTATAACACTTGTGTCACATTTGGACTTGGCATGAAAGTCATAAATTAATTTTGGCAAAACACGGGTACACCTGTCTATCTCATCAAGGAAAACAGGCATGATGTTGTGTTATATTTAATACAATAATTTTTCAAGTATTATGACACTCACTCACCTAACAGACATCACATCAGTTGCATCACAACCTAACTTAACCAAAGCATTATTTCAATATGTAAAATTGTATTTTTTTTAAGAATTTGGAATACTACAACCGGCAATTGAATAGATAATTTTAAACATGCTAATTTAAATAAATTATTATTATTTTTATACTTGATGTATCTCGGGACCTAGAGGTCCCAGGCCTTTGTAAGGCGTACGAGGAGCCGAAGTCAACTCACAGAGGCCCCTTAGGTAGCTTTATATGAAATAGGACACCAACCAACGATTATCCCTATATGCACTATGCAAGTGCACCCAAGGACAACCCCAGGTTGGTGCAGGACTATTACAGGACATGGAAACTAATAGTACTGGACTATGGGTATGGGTTGCTAAAGTGACTTGGTTACCTGAAACTATGAAGTGACTATGGCCCCTGCCGGACCAATGTTTGTCTACATGGATAAAATGGCAGGGGGTGACTTGCACACTCACTAAATGGGCCCCCTGAAACAGTCGCTAGCACGAAGTGACGTAGCGACAAGGGGGCAACATATCTTGAGGTGCTAGAGGATTGGAGACGTATTCCACGGCTATCAGGACAATCCCGGAAGTACGGTCAAGATCCCTACCAGCGTCTTACTGGAATACTTCCTTACCCCGAGCACGTATGCTCTTGCGGCTTTCCGCTCTAACCGGCCAATTAAGGCAAGATAGAGGTGGGAGCTCCGTTCCTCATCTCTGGCTTGCCTTTATTGAAAGGCAAGCCAGAGATGAGGAACAAGACTTCTCCCGGGAGATTAGGTCTGTGGGGTTGCTACTGTTATTATTATTATTTTTTATTATTATCTTCCTAGCTGCCCTTGTACCATGTTACTTAAAGTTAGCGTGTCATGTTTCCCCCTTCCATTCCCTCTTGCCAACAGTCATCACTACTTTTCTTTTACATAATTCTTCACACTATCCATCCATCTTTCTTTAGCCAACTTTTGTCACTGGTGCCACTAATAAGTATACACTATAACACCTTCGGGTTGGGTTTGAGGTTACGTCGGGTTGGGTTTACAATTACGTCGCCTGAATTTGAGGATTCTGACACTATGGGGGGGTCAAGGGGACTCATCTTAAGCACCCCCAAGCAATTTTAGCTGCCGGAGTTAAATTATTTAAAACAATTTTCAAAAAGATCGATAAATCACTAACAGACTATTGCTTGAAACGAAACGTAAATTTCACTAAATTCTTACGTTTTTGAAAGTTGCGTCTGTCAAAATGCGTAAAAAGAATCGCAAAGCCGCCATTTTGCTGCCATTTACAGTGACAGATAAACACGATTTTGTTGTTTGTTTTACTGTGCGTAAGAGCGAGCGAAGCGAGCTCAGGACTTGGGGCACCCCGATTAGGACAGGTTAGGTTAGAAGGGGATGGCAGGGTCCAGTGAGCGAGCGAAGCGAGCGAACAGACCCTGCCATCCCCTTCGTGGTTATTTTTTTTTTTAAACCACCCAGACGTAGGAGCCCCGCGAAGCGGGGCTCCGTCGAGCCTCTCTGGCGGGGGGAAGTCTGGAGGGACTCTACCCCTCTTCCCGCCTTCCCCGTCCGCCATACGACCCTATTAAGTGACTTGATACAAAGCCCTAGTGGGGCTCCGTCGAGCATCTCCGGCGGGGAAAAATGGTGGGGGGCGACTCCACTAATCAGCGAGCGAAGCGAGCTCAAGACTTTTGGGCACTCCGACTCGGACAGGTTAAGTTAGAAGGGGATGGCAGGGTCCAGTGAGCGAGCGCAGCGAGCGAACAGATCCTGCCATCCCCTTCGTGGTTATTTTTTTTTAAACCACCCAGATGTAGGAGCCCCACGCAGCGGGGCTCCGTCGAGCCCCTCTGGCGGGGGGAAAGGCTGGAGGGTGACTCTACCCCTCTTCCCGACCCCCTTACGACCCTATTAAGGTGACTCGGTAGAAATCCCTAGTAGGGCTCCGGCGAGTATCTCCGGCGGGCAAAAATGGTGGGGGGCTACTCTATTACTCCCCCCACCCCCCCACACCCCCTATCAAGAAGACGTAACGGCAAAGGCAAATCTTACCCGGCGACTTAATTATTAGTTTAAAAACCTGTTACCGGCACGTAACTTGGCAAGAGATTTTCGTAGTGGGGGAAGTTCGCGCATATAAAAATGTATGAAATTGTGCGTGCGCGCAAACTTCCCCCACTACAAAAACTCTTGCCAACTTAAGCAGCGATTACACGACACGATTCATCGGGCCGATGAGCAGGCCTCGATAGATTGGGCGTTCTGATCACACTACACGATATCGCCACCCTAACTCACTTGGCAGCCAAACGTCGAGTAGTGAAGATGGCGCCTACGCTTTATTTAATTATGTACATAAGTACCACCTGCCTACCTATTTATTTATTTAATCATAATACATACCCACTATTATTATCTTAATCTTCTTAAATCTTAAAATATAGAAGTAAATTAAATTTTTAGCAGTTATAAAATTGGTGAGCCACAAAAAAACAGTGTTGTTTGCAATTCAAAAAATCAGGCAGCAATCCTTGTTCCGCAAATAATTTTGTTAATGGTCAAAAATTAGGGGTAGGGGTTCCAAAAAAAATGGCGGTACCTATCACTACATAGTATAAAACAAAGTCGCTTTCCGCTGTCTGTCAATAGCCCGGTTAAGTAGCCGACAACCTCATAGGTTGACCTGCGAGATGCCAATCCAAAAAAAAAAAAGCTGTCTGTCCCTAATATGCTTCTATCCTTTCGCGTTGCGTAGGCATTTTTACTTCACACGTCGTTTCACGTCGAACGCCACGCCGCCATTGAGCGCCCTAAGTCCCTAACCGCGATCACACGACACGATTTATCGGGACTTAGGGACTTAGGGCGGTCGGGCACTCTCGATCGCCCGATTTAGGGACACTAACAGCCTAACAGCGATCACACTACCCAATCCATCGGGACTTAGGGACTTAGGGCACGATGAATCGTGTCGTGTAATCGCTGCTTTACTTACGTGCCGGCCATTTATACCCATTGTTGGTATTGTAACAGCACATGAACATTTAATTAGCTTCAACTACCTATGTAAACATACCTTTTGCTGAGCGAACATCTTGATCTTGTTGCGTACGACATCGATGCCGCGATCGTTGGATGCGTTGAGCTCGAGCACGGCGTCCTTGAAGGCGGCGCCCAGCAGCGCTCGCGCCAGGCACAGGATCGTGGTGGTCTTGCCCACGCCGGGAGGGCCCGCAATTATAATGTTAGGAGCGTTGCCCGTACGCGCAAATACCGCAAGGCGCGATACTGTATCATCGTTGCCCACGATATCGCTGAATGTTACCGGCCGATACTTCTCAATCCATGGTAAATGAGAAGTAGCTTTAGACCCGCTTGTGCTGGCTTGTGATTTTGTCGGTTTCGGCGGAACTTCATCTATTTCCATAATTGTAACATCGTTATCACTCATTTTGAATAAGGATACAGAGAAATGCCAAGTAAAATTAAGGCACATAAAGTTGGGCGCGCTTGATATTTATTAAAATATGAGGGCTGTATTTATTTATTGTATTTTAAGTTTAATAAATTAGTAAACAGTACTTTTTAAGGGAGTCAGCCAACCCACAGAACATATCCATATCCAACCACAGAACGTAACCAACCAGTAACCAACCACAGAACATATATCAGCCAACCGTCAGGAGGACAGATTAACGTTTGCACTTTTGCAGTGTTGCCAACTTTCGAAAATGTTTGCCCCTAAAGCGTAGTCGAAAACCCCTAAATTCCCCATAATAAAATAAAAATAAATAAAAAAATATATAAACAATAAATAGAGCCAAGATCCATGCCTTAGTTTCTAAATGAATATTTTGAACTATCTGATATTGCAGCTAAAATATTGTTTGTATTTTTTTTAAATAAATGTTGTTTAAAATTTGAATATCTATCAAAATAATGTATAATTTCTAAAATAATGTTGTTCAAAATTGAATTATTAGTATATCAAAAATTTGACGCCTTAATTATTATTAACTTTTGAAGTTGCGACAAAAATCCTAGCCCTAATAATAAATTAATAAAGAATATGGAGTATTAATAATACATACATAACATCGCGCCTGTAATCCAAAAGGGTTAAGCACAGGCAGTGGTCGGGTTACCCATTAGTACACCCACATTTCACCAGTTATACTTATGTCTAGCTAGGGAGCGAGCCTATTGCCATAAACAGGTCACAAATCCTAGACTCCTCTCTGAGAAATCCTTGAATCAAAAATCATTAAAGAGACAAAGAGTATATAGATTCCATAGTTACTAAACTGCTAACGTTCTAAGAGGCCGGATTTGACGTTTCTCCTACGTAATAATTTGAAAAATCCAATTCACAATCCTGAATAATTACTATGTTACCCATACACTATAACAACGAGTATCACTTGCAAACATTAAGTTTAACTTAATTTTGAAAAAATACACTCACAAACACGAATTAATTGCCGATTTATATTTTGACAAGACGTTTTGACAACACTACACAAAGGATTTTGATAGCTGTCAAATCCGGCTTGTTACAATAATAGCTGTATAATATACATGTCTTAATGGTTATGTTTATGGTAAACACTATGATGGCCTTTGTGTTATTCATTCAACTCAGAATTCTGAGTAATATGAATTGGTACTAGATGTCGCTAAGCCAGTCAACAAATTAAAAAATAAGAAAAAAATATAAACCGAAAACCCCTAAAAATTAAAAATACCCCTCAACATTAACGCCCCTAAAAAAATCCCACCGACCGCATATGTTTACCCCCTAAGTTGGCAACCCTGAACATTTGCACACTTAGCACAGATTAACACCAGTCCTTCTATTATCTATGGCACAGCTATTGCTAATCAGTCTAATCAGTCGGCCACATGAAGGTATAGATAAAACTGGAGCCCAGACTTTGAATTGAATACCTACTTGAAGTTCAAAAAATGTATCGCTATCTCGCTCTCTGTGGTCTCACTCTCTCTTTTTAACTTAGGATAACCTCCTAAGTTAGAAAGAGAGAGTGAGACCACAGAGAGCGAGAAGTTTTGTAGGTATTTGACTCAAACTTTTGTTCGAAGTCTTGACTCCAGTTTTATCTATAACTTCTAGATTGGTTATGTATGACATTGATTAAAATGTGACGTTTGTAGATAAAATATAAAAATATATTAGTTGGGAAATCTCGTTTCATTGTGTAAACAAATGTTTTTTTGAAGTTATTCTCCTAAACAATTATTTTCTAAATTAAGTTCTTATCATTTAGAAAAATCTGCATTAGAATAAGTTTGATCGCTTTGTAGAAACACGGTTCCATTCGGTGACCTCAACACGGGGATGGTGAATCATCACTGCAAATATCTGGTCGTTGATGTAGTATAGTTAAAGACCTCTCTTTTGTCAGGTAATTTACCTCTAAGTATTTATTACGCTACAGCTGGTCGCTGGATAACAAGCAAAGCATCGACTATCACTTTATAAACTTGGATATCATAATCAATTTTATTAAAGAAAAATTACAATATTTCTTTAAAAATTAATGCTAGTTTTATTACAAATTAAGATTTGTAATAGAACTAGTGACTCACCCCGTCTTCGCACGACAGTGCGAACCCCCATCACATCATACGTGATGGGGTTTGTATTTATAACATGTCTATCAATTTTAGAGCTGTTTTTTCATTAGGTTTTGGTTGGTTAGGTCACTCGAACTATGTTGCCCATGGGAGAAATTCTCAATACTTAAATCTAAGGTCATTTCACCAAAAAATAATTTACTTACTTGACAAGCAACCACGTAATGGTATAATGAGTTTCATTTAAAATTTAAAAAGTATGTAATTGGTAGATTGCACAGGGTTTCATTTGCAAAAAGTCTGATCTTGGGTCTAATCAACTTGGCTACCCCTGGCGGCCTGGCCTATACAAAACATGAATCTGGCTATTATATAGGTAACTTTTTTTTCCAATCAACTGTTCCGAAGATTAACCTGTTTCATCAAACAAATAAAAGAAAACTCTTTAGCTTTATAATATTAGTTATTAATACTAAGTAATAGTGTCAATCAATAAACCAATTTTCTGTAAAATGATGGGGTTTTGCAAGCAATGACACAATTGTTTTTATCTTTCCGAGCAAGTAGGATGTACTGACTGGGTTGCGGGATGTCTTAACAGGATACCGTGGCCCCGGAACGCAAAGGGCAACAGAAGGAACAGGGTGGTTTTTTAGTCAGTAAAAGTCTGACAGTCCCTTCATCATTTGATGATTTTTACCACCTAAAAAAAAAAAAAAAAAAGGATGTACTGACTGACATGAAGCTATACACTGTACAAATCTGTTTCATAGCATTATTAAAGGCCAAAACAAGTAATGTCCTCATTGAGTAGCCAAGTAACATGACGTTGTAATGTCAGCAGTGAGCGCACTGTGTCAGCATGGAGTGGCTGTTCGGGCACAGGATGACGCCGGAGGAGATGCTGCGCAAGAACCAGCGCGCGCTCAACAAGGCGATGCGGGACCTCGACAGGGAGCGGATGAAGATGGAGCAACAGGAGAAGAAAGTCATCAATGACATCAAAAAGCTAGCCAAGGAAGGACAGATGGTCAGTTCATTGTTCAATCTGTGAGAATGATCCCCACCTACTGTCTTTTGTAGGATGTCACCATTTTGGTAAGGTACTCACTATAATTTTGTTTAAATGGCTAAGGACATAGGTTACTTTCTAATCCACATGGTCGTTTGCATTAGCGATAGGGTTTTCTACCCGGGTACCCAGATCCGGGTATACCCTAGTACCTACTAAAATTTTTAGTACCCGGGTACTGTTTTATTGTCAGAGCCGGGGACTTTGATCAAAAAATTCATCAAAATTATTACTGAATATGAATAGATATTAGCTGCACTACAAACAATAATTATATTAACTTTAAATAAGGTGTTAGTTTTTTTTTAATAATGCAGTTTTGAGGTTAGGTTTTGTTATGTTGCCGTGATTTGTTTGTTTGTTATTACGAGTTTGATTAAAGTTTTATTTCTTACGAGTGTAGAAAATATTTGATTGGCAATTTTTTCAACCATATCTGAGAAGAAAGTTTATTTTTGTTATTTTATAACGGAATTTACTATAGTAAAACGTCATTTTAGTTTCTAATTAGTTAATGAGAACAAGACTTTCATGAGGGTGTGGGTTCGAATCCGGGCAAGTACCAATGTGACTTTTTCATTTTCAAGTCATATGTACTTTCTAAAGTTTATCTTATGCCGGCCATCCACGATCCTTCCTATCGTCCAATCAGCATGACGCTACCGATTGGATCAGTTAGAATTGACCGTGTGTGGGAGCAGTGCCGGTTTTAGCACTACTAGCGCCCTGGGCGAGATTTCTAAGGCGCCCCCCCCCCCCATCTGCCATTCAAACCTATACCTACTGCCTTTACGAAAGAAAAAAAAGGGAGAGAATGAAAAAACATTTTGTAGAAAAAATCTAAAAAAAAAACTTTTCTAGAGTGTTGTCCCCTTGTTTCGCAGAAAGATATTTCATACAATTTTATTTCGCAGATAATGTTTCATAGAATATTCGGTTCTTGTATCTTTATTTCGAATATTATTGTTTCAAAGACTATTAATTATAGGTATCGCCAATCTTCTAGATCGCTCTGAAGTTGTCTCGAATAGAATCGCAGTAACAACAAAACAGGCGTCACCGGAACACGCGGGGAAGCGGGGGCGGCGCTGTGCGGCGCAAACACGCGGCTATTGCAACTTCAGAGCGAACTAGAAGTTTGGCGATACCTATACTTATATTAAACATTAAAATAAAAACAATCCCCTCCTCCCCCCCCCCCCAAACCCAAAATTTGAATAGTGGTGCTGCTCTCATGGGGCCTTCTAGGGGGAGTGAAATTTCGGTTATTTTTCGCCTAAGACGCACCGTTTTCGAGAAAAAATACATAGAAGCCTCCGCTGTCCTAGACAGTTCAAACTTTCACAGATGATGTATTCCTGCTGCCGCTTTAAGAACAAATACTAAAAAACAGAATACACGAATCGAACGAGCTCAAACTCGACGGGGTTGTGTCGTTCTATTACGCAGTTCCTATGGCCACCTTCCAGCTCCATCATCAGACCCTGGTTACCATCTAGGATCAAAGTACTCGTCAAGTCGAATCAAACGAGCCCAAACTCGACGGGGTTGTGTAGTTCTATTACGCAGTTCCTATGGCTACCTTCCAGCTCCATCATCAGACCCTGGTTACCATCTAAGATCAAAGTACTCGTCAAGTCGAATCAAACGAGCCCAAACTCGACGGGGTTGTGTAGTTCTATTACGCAGTTCCTATGGCCACCTTCCAGCTCCATCATCAGACCCTGGTTACCATCTAGGATCAAAGTACTCGTCAAGTCGAATCAAACGAGCCCAAACTCGACGGGGTTGTGTAGTTCTATTACGCAGTTCCTATGGCCACCTTCCAGCTCCATCATCAGACCCTGGTTACCATCTAGGATCAAAGTACTCGTCAAGTCGAATCAAACGAGCCCAAACTCGACGGGGTTGTGTAGTTCTATTACGCAGTTCCTATGGCCACCTTCCAGCTCCATCATCAGACCCTGGGAGGACAGGGAGCCAGACGCCCGGTGCCACCACTGCGTGGACGCGTCGTCGCTTCGATGGTCGGCAGCGAAGGGTCCTGGGACGCGGTTTTCTACTTCTGCGAAACGCATCTCGCAGGACTCGCTGCGGAAAAGGAAAGAGATATTACGACCTCTCTCCCGGCCCGCAGCAGGCGCCCCAGGCGTCGGCGGCGCCCTCTTCCGGCCCCCCTAAATGGGCTAGAGGCGGCGAACTTGGGGACTCCATCAACCGAACCCAAGGTGGTGGTGCGTAGTGTTCCACGCGCGCCCCTCTCTACCGTCGCGGGGCGAGTTAAACACCTCCCTCCCCTCCAGACCCGAGGTGGCCCGCGGAGGAGGGCCAGCACCAGTCGGGAATCGCGGAAGGAACGTGAACACGGCCTAAGTGTGGGAGGGGAACACCGGGGTCGCTTTCAAGCTGTAAGAGTCTGACAGACCCCTTCGACATCCAAGAGGATTTTCCACCCCGGGAACAAAAAAAAAGTCGCATGGTTTCGGCGATAAGATTTGTCAAGTAATTCCTTATAGTACGTTCGGGTTCAATGGGGTCATGTTATTCGGTGATACACTTTTCGAAATCACGAAGCCTGAGCTAAGCGTGTTCCACTTCGTCAAAAACAAGCTATTATAATTAAAAAATTAAAAAACACGACTGCAAAAATTGCACATAATTATTTGTACTTTGTTTACTCATCATTTTTTTTTACGACGTTTCTTATTAACAGTGTTATATATTTTTCAAATCTACTTGTCAAATTCTAGACGATAAACATAGACACGACCAGATTCATTAAAAAAATAAATTGAGGCTGGTATTTATTTGCGTTTTAAAGTGACCACATCGGTTTCTTTTTATTTTTTACTAGCCTATGTTACTCGGAACGATGCAAGGATTGTAACGATACCCCATACATCTAAATCGGTTCAGGCGTTTAAAAGTTATGGTGGAATAAAGAAACTCACATACATACATACATACATACATACATACATTAACCCTGAACACATAACACTCCTTTTTTTGGGGCAGTCGTGTAAAACACTCCTTTTTTTGGGGCAGTCGTGTAAATAAAGCCAACTCTTTTTATATTAAATTTTAAAAAGAGATAGATAATGTAACGTGTCTTTGTTTGTGGCCGCTTCCCGGTAAAACGAACAACAGTGTTAGTGTTCCGGCCGAACGCTGAGTTCCACTCTAGTGTTGTCACCATAGCGATTTTGTCGCTAGGCTTTGAGAATTTACAAGTACTGACTCAACGAGCGAGCGGCCCTAAAGGGGCGCCAGCGGCGCCCCTTTAGGTCCGGCGCCCGGGGCGGTCGCCCTACCTCGCCCTACCCTAACGCCGGCACTGTGTGGGAGTGGATTGGCATGACAGTTATAATTGACGGCATAATCGAATTTCGATTCTTTTGGCATGATCATTCCGATTGGATCATGCCGATTGGATAGGGATGCAAACGATACATCGAGGTTTGTAAAACATCGAGGTATCGGTCATAAACATCGATGTTATCATCGATGTTTTGAAGAGCGATATATCGTCGATACATCGTTTGCTACATTCACAAACATCGACATCGTTCTTCAGTCTGTTCGGGTTCTCGGAATCACTGTGACGTTCGCTCGCATCGCATTGCTTTCTTGTGTTGACACGTTAAGTGTATGGTTGGTTTGGATGAATTTGATTCAATATAATTCGATTCGAAAGAAATAGACTGTTAGGGTCTAGATTATCTAAGCTTCTTTTCCTTAACTCTGTGTCAAGACTATTAAATTCTAAATAAACAATGTAATGTAATAATATGTTATCTACATTTTATTACATGATAAACGACAAAGATGATTCTGCTGCTGAAGCAGCTTTCTAAGTTTGTTTTCTTTAACTCTGTCTCAGGATTGTTATATTATTCAAAATAAATAGATAACGTTTGTGTAATAAAACGTGTTTTTTAATGTAATAAAATGTGTTAATGCTCGTGTTAATGAAGCATCCTATTAAAAAGGAAAACATCGTCAAAAACATCGATATATCGCCCATATCAACGATACTTTTGCACATCGATGTTTTTAATGCTAACATCGATGATTTAAAATATCGATGTTTTCCAGAACGATGTTGCATCCCTACGATTGGACCGTGGATGGCGGCCTGCGCGATCGTAGATAATCTTGAGGCGCAGCTAGGGTTGCCAACTCTTTTTCGGTCAAATATAGTAGTTCTAAAATTATTACCCATAAAAATATAGGGAGTAAGGAAAATATAAAAAAAAATGTAGTAGGTTCCAAAATAGGTACTTTATTTCTTAATTAAAAGATTTTTTTTGCTACCTTTAGCCTTTATTAATACATTTTTAGTTTTAAGAAACGCCTCAAAGCTGTAAATGCAATTTAAATTTAATTCATGCCATTCTCCTTCTTGTGCATTTTCCATTATCGCGAGCTATCCAATCGTATTTGGACTCCCACAGCCACTTTGCTTTTTTTCGTAGAGGCGTAATAGAGCCAACGTCCATAATTTCACCATCATAATTATTAATTACCATTGTTATTCATTTTGGAAATAGAAAATATTCAACTTCAAATCTTCAAAAATGGCTTTTGTGGAAGAGACACCATACAAAATATTGACTAATAAAAAAGAAAATTTGAATTTCGCGGGCTACCGTGGAGCTTCCACCTTACCAAAGTAGGTAGTTACAAAAACACGAAGTCGAGAGCCCGAAAATCGAAATTGCCAATCTGTCAAACTTTCTATTGAACGTAACTGTCAACTTGACATTCCAGAGAAATAAATATTGACGTTTCGTTTTACGCTTAGACATTTTGAAACGAATTTTATTGCTTAAGAATTTGATGCCTTCAAAATATAGTAGTTTCGCCTACTATATCTTTTTTCCAAAAATATAGTAGGCGGGGGCTCTAATATAGTAGGATACTATATTATATAGTAGGGTTGGCAACCCTAGGCGCAGCCCTCAATTCTTTTAATAAATTTGTATGAGAAAACTTTTTTTTTCATTAGCCACTGTTTGCACCACTCTGCTGGAACTTTTCTTTTTTTTTTGTTTTATTTTTATGAGTAAAATGCCCAAAACGGCTAAAACATCGTCGTCTGTCACCGGTCACGCCATGGCTTCAACTGAACGTCGCTGCCGATTGGACAATTTAAACTGATCGTGGGTGGTGTATATAGACGAACTGCAGATTGGATCATGCCTGCAGCGTCATGCCGATTGGACGATAGGAAATCCTTCCTATCGTCCAATCGGCATGACGCTGTATGGCCAGCATTAGACATTACTGACATCATTCCGTGCCTCGGAAAGCACGTTAAGCTGTTGGTCCCGGCTGTCATACGTGGATCTTTGACAGTCGTTACGAGTCGTCAGAAGCTTGAAAGTCTGACAACCAGTCTTACCTAGGGGTATCGTATTACCCAGTTACTGGGTTGTGGAGGTCAGATAGGCAGTCGCTCCATGTAAAATACTGGTACTCAGCTGCATCCGGTTAGACTGGTAGCCGACCCCAACATAGTTGGGAAAAGGCTAGGCAGATGATGATAATGAGAACAAGACTATTTAACGTGTGAATAATGACATACTTCCCTTGTTCGTACTAAAATAAAACACAATTATAAGAAAATTTTCTCTTTTTCTGGAAAATTGCAAATACCCGGGTAAGTATATGAAAATATAATTCCTGATATCCAGGTAGGTATTAAAAAAGTCGGGTACGCGAATACCCACCCTATCAGCGATATCCTACAATCACGCCGATGAAGTCGCGCGGGTAAAAGCTAATACCAAACATAAGTAAATGTTCCATTTTCAGTCCTAAAGCTTGGTTAGTAGGCACCCTCTCACAGCTGAAATGAAGAATCGAGGTACATGTGTAAAATTGGGAACACTCAACTGACGGCGCGTTCACATAGAACGTCCGTTTTACTGGTCCGTTTAAACGTATATGTTATAAGCGTATGTAGTTGTATGAGCGAGTTCACACAGAATACAGTATTGCGGATCCAGTACAAAATATGGATCCGACATCCAGTAGCGACGAATCAGTTAAAATCGGTCCTATAAATGCTGTGTGAATATTACCTCCAGTAGCGACGGATCAGTTAAAACGGATCCTGTAAAATCGGACGTTCTATGTGAACGCGCCCTTATCCATATAATTGCTAATATTTCATGTTCTATCATTGACCAGGATGCTGTCAAAATAATGGCTAAAGACCTAGTGCGCACCCGGCGATACGTGCGCAAGTTCATGCTGATGAAGGCAAACATCCAGGCCGTGTCGCTCAAGATCCAGACTCTGAAGTCACAGAACACCATGGCGCAGGCAATGCGCGGCGTCACGCGCGCCATGGCCACCATGAACCGCCAGCTCAACATGCCACAAATACAAAAAATATTACAGGTACGTACAACGTGGCGCGGTACATGCACATACCTACTTGATAAGCTCATCTTTCTCGACTTTCTCACGTCATGCGGAACTGTTGTGCGTTATCAGCGCCAGCATGATTACGCTGAATGAGACAGCATCCGAACACTGTACGCGATCAGACCCGACGCGAGGTATTTGCCAAGTCAGCTCCAGGGTTAACCTAACACTGAACACGTACTACTCGTATGTGCGTCATGCTCGTGAACGAGTGCTGTCAGTTGGGATTAGTCATCTCTTACTTGCAATGGCTTACATCTTTATTTTTATTATTTTACTACTGTTTTATATTTATCTTCATTGTTTTCACATGTAGAATCAACAAGAATAATGTAACAAGGATTTTGTAAAAACCTAATTTAAAAGAGTGCCGTGGAGTTTCTTGCTCGTTCTTCTCCATAGAGGCCTACCTCCGTTTTGGAACGAGCAACTAGCTTCATCTTTCGGACTTCATCAACAACATGGATTTGTTAAAAAACGCTCAACTACAACCAACCTGGCAGCCTTTGTAGATTATTTATTTAATAACATGGATTCTCGCACTCAAATGGATGCCATATATACTGATTTTCGGAAAGCATTCGACAAAGTAGACCATAATTTACTTTTAATAAAATCTCCTATAACGGAATACGTGGCGATCTATTACGTTGGTTCTCCTCCTATGTAAATAACAGAACACAGAGAGCAGTTATAAACGGTTTCCATTCTTCTTCAATCTATGTCACCTCTGGGGTGCCTCAGGGCTCAATTCTAGGGCCCCTTTTGTTTATTATTTTCATAAACGATATTGTAACGTGTTTTAAAAACTCAAAAGTATTGCTCTATGCAGATGATTCTAAAGATTTATAGGCCAATAAAACATATGCAAGACTGTAAATTAATGCAGGAAGATTTGGATCGCTTCACTGATTATTGCTCTAGTAATTAACTACAACTTAGCATATCCAAGTGTTGCTGTGTCAGCTTCACAAAAAATAAAAATGTCGTGAAATACTCATATTCACTGGACAGTGCTACATTATCGAGGGTGCGCCTGGTTCGAGATCTCGGGGTTATTCTGGATGAAAAACTTCACCTTACTGCTCATGTAGATCACATCGTAAATAACGCCTTCCGCATGTACGGTTTCGTAATGAGGTCTACTAAAGACTTTTTGCGGCCCCTTACTTGTACGATCTGTATAAGTCATTGATAAGATCACAGTTAGAATCAGTGTGTGTGTGGAATCCCTACTACAATAAATACTCAGAGTGTATTGAAAACGTGCAAAGGAAATTTTTAAAAGCCATGCATTTCCGGTGCTTTCGTACTTATATACCTTATGATAATTTGCTGAAGAAATATAATCTGCCGGATTTAAAATCTAGACGTACACTACTAGAGACAGTATTCGTGTTCGATCTTTGTAGCAACGTATATGACTGTATTGAAATACGGAATAAAATAAATTACATAGTGCCTAGAACCACAGTATGTCGTGGCGTGCGCATGCGTCCTGTGTTTGCCATTACTTCCTGCCGCACTAATGCAGGACTACGTGCGCCTCTGCGCAGACTAACTAACTAACAACGAGTATTTTAACCACATTGATACCTATGTTTGTCCTCACCGCTGTTCAATTTAAAAGAAATATTGTAGAAACTCTCTCCAAATAATCCATATTGTTGATTATTTCTTTTGTAAGTAAATAAATTGTTGTTGTTCATTTGTTTTATTTATATGTACCTATTTTTGTTTTTTCTTTTTTATTACTTTTTAGTAGGTAGGTATTATTAAATTCACTGCATGACGTTTTTAAAAAAATATTTTTTATCTATATTCTGTGGAAAATGCTACTTAATTAACCATTTTCTGTAATTATTTAAATACTATGTACCTAATATGTAATGTGTAATTGTTTATTTTCCCAAATAAATAAAATAAAACTGACCAACTCCTTGACAATTCAAAAGTGCCTGTAAATGGTCTAATTGATTGACTTTGACTTATTATTATCATAAGCTGTAAGTTATGATGATCGCAGGAATTTGAGAAGCAGTCGGAGATCATGGACATGAAGGAGGAGATGATGAGCGACTCCATCGACGAAGCCATGGCAGCCGACGACGACGAAGAGGAAAGGTCAGTACCATGCTCCTGCTACTGCCCGCAGAAAGACTTTGTAGTGCGCCTGTGCGCCAAAACAGTGGTGGCAATCAAGTGACGTCGTTTGTAAATAAACACTAACCAATGGTATTTCGTGCGTATTGCAGCGACCAGGTGGTGTCGCAGATCCTTGACGAGCTGGGTCTGCAGCTCAACGACACGCTGTCGGGCCTGCCGCAGGCGACGGGCTCGCTCTCCGTGTCCGGTGTGTACCCAACATTATTATTATTGTGTGAAAACGTTTAAAACCGTTAGGGCGCCCGCACACTTACAATTTCAAGCCGGCCGACTATCGAACAACTAATTCTGTACTGTCACAATTTTATTGGCCATCTTTACTTTGTTGGTTGGACGCCACAGACCTTATGTTTAGTTGGTGACAGTGTTTCTAGCGCAGTGATGCTGATGTGTGGTCGAAAATGCGAAAAAAGAACGTTCTACTTGCTATATTAATAAAGTCAGGAGAAATAAAGGTGTAATAGGCCTTTGCCACACTAGACGGAAATTCCGTCGCCGAACTTCCGCGGCGGTCAATCCGTTCTATACGGTACCAGCCACACTGAGTATTCAGTGGCAGATCATCAGTCGGCTGCCTGCGCTTATACGGTGTGGTCGTGAATTTTATTCGTGATGGATCCGTTAGAAGTGATAGCTATTTATGAGGCATTAGAAGAAGAAAGAAGAAGAAAGCGTAAATATTGAGTTCACCCCTTAAATACGTTACTCTTCGACTACAAATTGGGCAATTTCATACCCTGTATATGAATATTATCGTATGTCCATACAATCATTTGATGTATATTGCTGAATTTAACTAAGGACTATATTACTTCGATAATAAATCGTTCAGTGTCAAACATCCTGTGCGTGCGTCGTCACTGCGAGTTATCCGCTGAATGTGGCGCGATGCATACAAATACCTGTAATGCGACGTGGCCGATCTTACGCTGACGGAAGATCGGTGCGCGGACGACCGAGCAGACGCGAGCGAGTGAGCGGTCCGCTCCGGGCGACGGATCGTCCGCGACGGAACGACCGATCTTCCGCGTAGTGTGCCCGCTATTTGTATTTTTTATGCAATAACATGTATTGGCGTTCCGCCGCGGAAGTTCGGCGACGGAATTTCCGTCTAGTGTGGCAAAGGCCACATATATAAGTACATATATTTATGAGTTAATAGAAGCTTTGTTTTTAAAAACTAATTTAAGAACTTTTACTTCCCTTGATTAATTATATTATTAATTCAAATCCCTTTGATAAAAAAATCGTTACATATTCTAGTTAGCTTTGTAGTCTTTGAAGACGGTTGTCGTTTTTGTGAAAAAAAAATACATTATTTTTTACTTTTTAGTACGTAACGTATGTACGTACTATGTATCATCCATTACAGTAACACTACATAACTAAAAAATATGTTTCTTCTTCTGCACGATAAACCATTCACTGTTTGTGTTGCTCGTCCATGAGAAGTTCCGTTGTTTATTTTCGAAGGTCTACCTTAAATATCATATAAATCACGGAGATATAATATCCCATGCTGAGCAAAAGCCTCCCCGCGAGTCTGAGAGTCGAGAGTGCGCGTGTAGGTCATCTCGCCACCTTCAACCTCCACTCTCGCTCTTGGCGTCGCCGACCAAAGTCAAAGTCAAAAAGTCGAGACCATCCTAGTGCAGACTTAATAAAACTCATTGTAATGCCGATGTCGGTTTTACTAAGTGTTCGAAAGGCACTGAATGTTGTAGTGAAAGTTATCGGCGCTAACGATGTGTGGTGCTCCTATACAGCGAAGACCCCGGCGGCGGCGGCGGCGGTGGCGGTGCCGGGCGGCTCGGGGGGCGGGGGGGGCGCGCCGCTCAGCGACGCGGACGCCGAGCTGCAGGCGCGCCTCGACAACCTGCGCCGCGAGTAGCCCGCGGCACCACTCGTCGCTTGCGTTGCCCGACGACTCGCTTTCGTTTCATCGCCACGGTTCGCGCCTCTGCATAGATAGGCCTCGACCTCCACTCTACTGTTATTCAAATACGATTTGAAGTGATAATCTCACGACATATGAGTGGCGACGCTTTACGTCGATCACGGAGCATTTACTGATATATAACAGATAAAAGGTAGCACGAGTGGTTGTTAAGTTCATATATTTTTACAAAGCAACAAGTGCGTCTTACAGGTCTAACAACTTAATAATCACTTGTCACTGCTCTAAGACACACATAACACGTGAGCAGCGCTGTGCCGACGACTGTATATCCTATACGAGCGTCGCCGCGCCGGTCGACACCGACTTGTACACATTGTTGTTAAGTTATACAAATTAAGTTTATTTAAGAATATTATAATAAATATTTTTGTAAAATAAAAAGACTATCATTTTAAAACACGTTGTTTCTTTCGTTGCGGCGCAGAATGTCCAATAACGTTGTCACCCCATCAATTAGGTACAAATTGAATCAAGAGTTAGGTTATAAACAAGAACGTTAATTACAGAAAAGTTATTGTTTACGTACTGTGTCTGTTTACTATAGCGGATACTTACTAACAAACCGCCAGCAAATCGCGAGCGCACTTCCTCGGTCAGCTGTTGTTTATCGACACAAGCTTTGCGAGCAAAGCGAACTCGGGTCTTGGGGGCGCCCCGACTGGGACAGGTTGGGTCAGAATGGTTATTTTTTTTAAACCGTTGAGACCCGCTAATCGGGCTCTGAATAGGTACGCCTTATAAATAAAAAGTGTTTTGAGGTTAGGTTGCACAAAAATATTTTTCTCAAGAACTGTAGGATGGGGCGAACAACTTTATACTTCGAACTGGACATTCTGCGCCTAAACGGTTCTTTTTTATCACAGCGAACAATATATTGGCAACTGGATAGACACAATTACTTTTTTGTTTTAGTGTCAGTGCCAGGGACTGAATACCGATATAATTTTCGTATCGATACCAAAATATCGATATAAGTACTGATATTTGGGTATACATTTATCGATATTGATACCGGTATTTTTATTCAGTACAATAATATCGATACTTTTATACACCTTTATCGGTATCGATACCGATACTAAAATACCGATATATTACTGGTAAAAATTTTAACAACGGCGGCC
Organism: Hoplodrina blanda; assembly: GCA_949316365.1. Taxonomy (NCBI): domain Eukaryota; kingdom Metazoa; phylum Arthropoda; class Insecta; order Lepidoptera; family Noctuidae; genus Hoplodrina; species Hoplodrina blanda. The sequence continues at coordinate 114,753 of OX438564.1, read as the reverse complement.
GCGTCATCTTTGTTATTCACGCCATCCGCCTCCCGGCCCCCGCACCCCTCAGTAACGGACGCGCGTGTGATAATACGTGAATCTAAGTTTATTGTGAATTTGTGATTGGTGTATCAAGATGGCTGATTTGTATTTCATACCTTTACTGCCTTATTACAAGACTATGTTTAAGTTTAGACCAAGTTTAAATCACCGAGGCAATTTTTGTATTACAAACTTTATCTTTATCGATATACAGTTCGAAATTCGAAAACGGCTCGAAGATTTAAACCTGGTTTAAGCGGAGACTTTGTTTTATAATAAGCCCTTTAAGGTGGAAGAAGCTCCACGGTAGCCCGCGAAATTCAAATTTTCTTACGTTTTTTGCAATTTGCAAGTAGGTATTAGGTTTAATGTTGATTCAAGTATGATTCGCGGACGTAAGAAGTGTGTATTTTCAGAATTATAACCTACCGTGGAGCTTCCACCTTAATATTGTTTGCAAGATTTCAAAAGACTATAAAAGTAGAAAATAAAGTTACAAAATAGTTTTTTAAAAAGCTTTTTTTATTTTGTAGTTTTTTTTTAATGAGTCTACTAATACTACTACTATCTATGTATTTAATACTAGCTGCTAACACAACAGACGTGTCCTGCCCTATCTCGATCGCAGCGCCACCTACCAGGTCCAATTGTGAATCTAAGCCACCTAAATATTAAGACGAAAAATCGAAAAAAAAATAGTTTCTAGTTTTTTCGAGACTAACGCACAGCAAAATTCCTAACTGGTCAAAAGTAGTTTGACCGGTCAGAAGTAGGTACTTTGATTCGCTGGCGGTCGTAACTACTTTGACCGCTTCTCTAGTTAAAAGTACTTTTGACTTGTTAAGAGTTTTGACTGCAACATAATTACGTATACATACTACCAGAGAAATCACATTTCCTGTTACTAAAGTAGATGGGTAGGTACTGTTTTCTGCCTGTAGTTCTAACAGAATCTTAAAGTAGTAGGTACCTACGATTCAAAGTTATTAAGCGGCTCGTAACATCGTAGGTACCTACGTACCGATGCGCAGAACGCAATATTATAGGTACAGTACCTACGATAATATAATTTATTTAAATATAATTTAATATAATTATAATTTAATTATAAATGTAATTTATTTTATATTTAATAAACCTAGAAGTTGTATTTTATGTAGTTACCAAACGATGTGTAACCTAAAACTTTAATAATGTTTGCATGCCATTTTTATGGCGAAATGTGTTTGAACTTTTATTTATATTTACCATCTTTGTACATACCACATTTAACGCAAATAAATAATTTTGACTTTGACTTTGATTAAAACTCAAGTTATCTGCGCGTATAAGTATGCACTCGTAGGTACTTAACGTGCGAGCCGCCATTAAGTTTGAATACCTACTGTACTTATGAAATAATTAAGCATACAAGTTACATTTAATTTCAAATCCTGTTGTACACCATTCATAAAAGAATGGAATCTAAAATGACGGCATGACTTGCGTTGGCAGATAGTACAGTCAGCATATAAAATTTCAAGTTAAAGTTTTTTTATACTTGGACCGATTTACATAATTTAAACGAATAAAATGGTTGTAGACCTATACCTTTCATTTGACACCAAAATCGTTAAGATATCTCAACAAACAAAAAATCACATTTTCAAGTTCCTGTCGTACCTAATTAAATTAAACGACATAATTATATTGTTTGAACGCGTAACATTTCTTTTAAAAACTATAATATCTTTATCAAACTTAAACGTTATACAACATCATAAAAGGAACGTTAAATTTAAAAAATGAGACATTATAAGTACCTACCTACCTAAAAAGGAAGCAAATCAAGACTATTTTTTTTTTCTGCTTACGCGAGCGAGAGAACATGATAGGCGCCGCCATTTAAGATTCCATTCTTTAATGAACCGGGTTATACAATACGGCCGACGTAACTTGGCGGTCCTGAAGTTAGCCGATTGCTGCGCAGTAGACAATTTCGTTCCTAAAAGATCCATTGCGCAGCCAAACAGCTAACTTCAGACCCGCCAAGATACGTCGGCCGTACTATACCTATAAATATTATTTTGCTTATTACGCCCCATTACATCAATCACAGTACAGAAAAACTAAATTAAAAAAAGTACAAAGAACAATAAGCAGGCACGGGCCACGCACGGCGCACGCGCTGCTTTCGATTAACCTTTCTATACTCGCGCATTGGTCTGTGAGACCGACAAAACCCATTTTCGTAATTATTTTTATGCACGAAAATCCTAAGAAGTCGAGTCTCTTGCTAGCTGCCGGATTTGTTGCTAACTTCATTTTAGTGCTCGCCGCACGTTCGTGCGGAATGCACATGTCGTAGCATTTGGCGCTAATCGGTCCGTGAGACCGACGCGAGTATAGGTGCAACTTGCACCTATACTCCCATGATTGTTATGGTGAGGGTCAAAACTAGGCTAAACATAAATAAATATGTTCTTTGATATGTTGTTTATTACTATTTAGAAGTTTATTTTGTTTTTAAAAAGAAGTACAGATTTTTGGCTTTGTTTTCCTAGTACTTAGAAAAAAATCTCAGATTCGAAGACTGATTTGTGATAGACTGAAATTCAATAAAATAAATAACAAATTAAGTATTATTCATACTATTTTGTTTCATTATACCCTAAACTTTAAAATATTAATAATGTTTTTTTGATTTCATAGTAAAACAATATGTTGTAGGGGTGCAAACTATCGGTCTGTGACACCGTGCGCGAGTATATGTGTTACGAAAATTGGCGCGAGTATAGGAAGGTTAAATGCAAAGAGCAGTAGGTATATCAAAGAAATGTCCGCAGCTCACTGCACTGTTGCCGTTCCGATTCGCGCACCGTCCGCCACTGCGGCGCGGGGCGCCCGGAGGTAGCGGTGGCGAATCGCCACCGCTACCTATGATATGCGAACTGGCAACGTCGGTCGCGACGTTGCGAGTACTTGCGAGTCACGTTGCGGCCTGATATCAGTACTGAGTATCGATATAAGTATCGATATTTTTTTACCGATATTCAAAGAACTGATACAAAATACCGATATTTATCCCTGTTATCGATACCATTATCGGTATTTTCTCAAAAATATCGATATTTTTGAAGTATCGATATCGGTCCCTGGACTCAGTGCTTACTAACGTAGACCTAAGTTTTACTAACAGTTTGGTGTGTTGAGTCTTGGTTACTTGAATAAATAAATATTCTATTCTATAATACACTGTACATACCTTGTTTTTTAAGGTGGTTAAAATCATCAAATGAGTCCTTCCGCCCTGGGTGGGGCGGAAGAGACTGTCAGATTTCTACTGACTAAAAACCACCCTGTTCCTTCTGTTGCCCTTTACGTTCCGGGGCCACCGCGGTATCCTGTTAAGACGTCCCCAGTGCCGGCGTTAGGGTAGGGCGACCGCCCCGGGCGCCGGACATAAAGGGGCGCCGCAGGCGCCCCTTTAGGGACGCTCGCTTGTTGAGTCAGTACTTACTTGTAAATTCTCATAGCCTAGCGACACAAAATCGCTATGGTGACAACACTAGAGTGGAATTTAGTGTTCGGCCGGAACACTAACACTGTTGTTCATTTTACCGGGAAGCGGCCACAAACAAGACACGTTACATTATCTATCTCTTTTTACCCGACTACGGCAAAGCCAAAAGGAGGTTTTGACCGGTATGTATGTATGTATGTTTGTATGTATGTATGTTTGTTTGTTCCCTCGTAACTTCTAAACTACTTATCATTACATGACAAATGAGGTGTCGTTAGAAGCGTCTCAATTGTCCGCTGGTTATAGGATAGGTGACGTGTCACAAAATCCAATATGGCGCCCTCCAGGGGATGTGAAGTCGTTATCGAAAAAAAATAATTTTTTGCACAGTTTCGACATGGGTATCAAATTAAAGGGCTTGATGAGCACATTTGAAATATATACATTACATAGCTTATTTACTAGCTACTTTTTAAAATTTAATTTAAAAAGAGTTGGCTTTATTTTTGACGAAGTGGAACACGCTTAGCTCAGGCTTCGTGATTTCGAAAAGTATATCACCGAATAACATGGCCCCATTGAACCCGAACGTACTATAAGGAATTACTTGACAAATCTTATCGCCGAAACTATTGCTTGAAAGCGACCCCGGTGTTTCCCTCCCACACTTAGGCCGGGTTCACGTTCCTTCCGCGATTCCCGACTGGTGCTGGCCCTCCTCCGCGGGCCACCTCGGGTCTGGAGGGGAGAGAGGTGTTTAACTCGCCCCGCGACGGCAGAGAGGGGCGCGCGTGGAACACTACGCACCACCACCTTGGGTTCGGTTGATCCCAAGGTGGACCCCGGACCCAAGTCCGCCGCCTCTAGCCCATTTAGGGGGGCCGGAAGAGGGCGCCGCCGACGCCTGGGGCGCCTGCTGCGGGCCGGGAGAGAGGTCGTAATATCTCTTTCCTTTTCCGCAGCGAGTCCTGCGAGATAAGCGTTTCGCAGAAGTAGGCCACCGCGTCCCAGGACCCTTCGCTGCCGACCATCGAAGCGACGACGGCCGGCAGCGACAGGTCACTGCCTACTTCAGAGATGAGGACACGACGCGGCTCCTCCCAGGCCATACATTCTGACAGCGTATGCCGCGCCGTGCCCTCCAGGCAGTCCACGCAGTGGTGGCACCGGGCGTCTGGCTCCCTGTTTATGAGACACAGGTCCTTCCCGAAGCCATGCCCCGAGAGCATCTGCGTCACCCGAAACGTCAGGGAGCCGTACCTTCTTCCGAGCCAGTCCGCCAGCACCGGCCGGATCGCCTCGATGGTGATAATAGGCGTGAGAGCCTGTCCGGACTAGCGTAATTGAAAATGCTAAAAAAAAACAATTTGTGGTTTTTTTTCCGTTTTTTCACATGTTACATTGAAAAATTCGCAGACAGAATCCATTGGGAAAAAACGGGAATCTTTCGAATTTTTCTCAAAATGTCTTGAAATTTTTTTTCAAATATTTTTCTGTTCAAACCTTAGATTATATAATGTAAGGTTCAAACATAACATAGGGTAGCATGGCTCGTTTGATTCGTCTTGACGAGTACTGTGATCCTAGATGGTAACCAGGGTCTGATGATGGAGCTGGAAGGTGGCCATAGGAACTGCGTACTAGTACTACACAACCCCGTCGAGTTTGGGCTCGTTTGATTCGACTTGACGAGTACTTTGATCCTAGATGGTAACCAGGGTCTGATGATGGAGCTGGAAGGTGGCCATAGGAACTGCGTACTAGTACTACACAACCCCGTCGAGTTTGGGCTCGTTTGATTCGACTTGACGAGTACTTTGATCCTAGATGGTAACCAGGGTCTAATGATGGAGCTGGAAGGTGGCCATAGGAACTGCATAATAGAACTACACAACCCCGTCGAGTTTGGGCTCGTTTGATTCGACTTGACGAGTACTTTGATCCTAGATGGTAACCAGGGTCTGATGATGGAGCTGGAAGGTGGCCATAGGAACTGCGTAATAGAACGACACAACCCGATTCGTGTATTCTGTTTTTTAGTATTAAATTTGTTCTTATAGCGGCAGCAGGAATACATCATCTGTGAAAGTTTGAATTGTCTAGGACAGCGGAGGCTTCTATGTATTTTTTCTCGAAAACGGTGCGTCTTAGGCGAAAAATAACCGAAATTTCACTCCCCCCTAGAAGGCCCCATGAGAGCAACACCACTATTAAAATTTTGGGTTTGGGGGGGGGAGGAGGGGATTGTTTTTATTTTAATGTTTAATATAAGTAAATAGTCTTTGAAACAATAATATTCGAAATGAAGATACAAGAACCGAATACTCTATGAAACATTATCTGCGAAATAAAATTGTATGAAAATATCTTTCTGCAAAACAAGGGGACAACACTCTAGAAAAGTTTTTTTTTTAGATTTTTTCTACAAAATGTTTTTTCATTCTCTCCCTTTTTTTTCTTTCGTAAAGGCAGTAGGTATAGGTTTGAATGGCAGATGGGGGGGCGCCTTAGAAATCTCGCCCAGGGCGCTAGTAGTGCTAAAACCGGCACTGGACGTCCCGCAACCCAGGCAGGCGTTTGGCCCTGTTGGGGCCCCGTCCCTGTGCTGACAGCTCTTTGAGGTGCGCGTGAAAGAACGCGCCGTCGACCCGGCCTGGTCCTTGATCGGACGGCGAGCTACCCATCACTCGCCGTCCGCAAGCCCGCGCCTACGGTGGCCGGATGTCGTCTCGCGACGTCAATACACTGTACCTACGCTTCATTGTAACTAATCACTAGTTTTTATGTACATAAAAATAGTCTGAAATAAATGAATTAATTTGTCATTACTAAGCGGGCCTAAGTCATTACTAAGTTTTGGAGCTTAAAGGAAATTCTTAAAAGCCAAATGCCCATGATAATTAAGACAAAGGTCATGATCATGAACTCATGTCTGTTACCTTCACTAACCTAGATGCATGTCAAACATGGAAGTTTACTCACAGAGTTAAAAGTAAAATTACGTCCTGCCAGCGAAGTATGGAGAGAAGTATCGCCGAAATCAGAAAAATTCAAAATATTCGGCACTCTGACATTAGACAAAAAAACAAAAGCAACAGACGCCCTTACCTACGCCCTAAAGCTTAAATGGAGGTGGGCAAGACACGTAGCGAGAATGAGTGACGACCGATAGACTATTCGCATGACGTCAGGGCCTGGCCCAACAGGCGTTAGGAAACGAGGTAGACCGGTAACAAGATGGGCAGATGACGTTACACGAGTCGCAGGGAAAAACTGGATGTCAGATGCCACTGACCGAGACCACTGCTGGTCATCTCTGGAGGAGGCCTTCACTCTCACCTAGTGAGAGGTTCATGCATGCCATTTAATAGATTTTAATATTTTCTAATTATTTATAAAATTAAATTAAATTATTAAATTATATATTTTTAATAACTCAATAAATTGTAATATCCATATAATGATATTATCATTAGTTGCTACTATATATTATCTTTATGGGTGCGTCAGTCGATCGCACAAATCAAATTATTAAAACAATGAATTAACGCAGTATTTGTAGTAAATAAACTACCTATCATATTTTTAGCAACTATTTTAGATACTTGTATACATCTATTTTGTATTATTCTTATAGGAAATTAATTAATTTATTTGTTGCATATACTGTATGTAACAAAAACCCTGTCCGATCCTTAAGGGTATTATTCGGCATCGTACTGCGTACACATATACGTAACCATATAATGGATTCGAGATTATTATTTTTCCCCAGTGAAAAAAAAAAGAAGAAAGAAGAAGTAATTAAATTAAAATAAAACATAAAAACTGATCAACGGCAACACTGATCTGACAGGGTTTTTGTTACATAATGTATATAAAAATGTGATAATAATTTTAAACAATTTAATCAACATGTCTACAATTTAATCTATAGGTATATACTTATAAAAGAAAGTCGAGTTTGTTACAACACTTATAACTCGAGAGCGGCTGGACCGATTGCCATGGTTTTTGATTTGTTGGATTTGTTTCCGTCCCGAATAGCAGAATACAAAAAAAAAAAACAATGAAAATAAGGTAGGGTAGGGGTAGGGTAAGGTAGGGGTAGGGTAAGGTAGGGGTAGGGTAAGGTAGGGGTAGGGTAAGGCAGGGGTAGGGTAGGGGTATTGGTAGTGTAGGATACCACGTGAACGAAGTCGCGGCGGGTCAGCTAGTGTAATATAAATCAATGATTTTTTTCTATAAATGTATCAATTTATTATTTACTTTTAAAATACAAAAATTATTTTTTTACAAAAATATAATTATACCTACAACCAATTATTTATACAATTTAATTTTATACATTTATAGGATGGAATGATAGTGAGCTTTTAAAATAATATGAGATTTTGTAAGGTGCCCCGGGGCTAAAGCAACTACGGGGTTATTGTAACTAAATTAAATAACTCCCATAATATTACATTTTTAAATATAACGCCATCTCTAGATTACTGAGCATACCATTGTCGTTACATAAAAATAACAGGTGGCAGTACTGCAGCTAAAATGAAGGTAAAACAGGTTGATTTGTCAAACCGCCATTTTGAAACAATTTTGTTCGAACGCACGTGGTGATTAAAATTTAAAAAAAAAATGTTTTAGAGTGTTTTATTGCTGGTATTTCAAGTGGAGTGTATTGTTGACAGGCGTAAGTAGCTATGATTGTTTTTTGCTTAAAGATTCGTTAAAGCATCAACAAGATATGTGTTTAGTTACATTTTCCCCTGATAATAACCTAAAATGGGGTAATTGTAACTTTGAGGTTAGTTGCATTTCCCCCGTTTTGGTTTGTATGAAACCATGAAACAATAGTGATGGGCCATATCGATGTTTTAATTCTGTGAAATATTTATTTTTATTGATATTGTGTAGTTGTGTACATTACTGGATTAGGTATTGATAATGATGATGTGATAAAGACTGGCCAATTTAGCGCATTCGCTTCATAAATAAATTTAATCTATTGTTTTAGATGGTCCGGAATTATAAACGAAAAACAGAAAACAAATATACCCAGGAAAACTTGTTAAAATCACTAGAAGATGTTAGAAGCAATAAATTAAACACCTATCAGGCGGCTGACGTCTACGGAGTTCCGAGGTCTAATGTTTAATGTTCCTTGGGAACAAGAAATTCCTATGTTTGTGTGATTTTTTACTGTGATTGTTAAAATGTTACTTCTCAAATTATAAAGACTGACAACTCGTAAGTTTCTTTCTTTTCCTATTAAAACACTGTGCCATATATCCTGCTGTTATTTTTATTTTCCTCGTATCAAACATTCAATAAAATTCGATTATCGACAAAAGTGAAAAGTAAATTCACAACACTAACTATTAACGAAATAGTTGCAATTGCCCCTGAAGTTAGGAAATATTTATTTTACTCCAAACTGAGCTTAGGTACGTGAACTTACGTTTCAAAATCGCCTACGTTATCAAATTGCGTTGAATAACTTTGTTATGTCATAATTTTAAGACCAACAGAAACACTATGATTGTCATTAGTTGCATTTGCCCCTTATCGGGGTAATTGCAACTTTTTCTACCTTTACGAGAAAATCGTTTAATTATATTAATTCCTAAGGGACTTTCTTTTCAGAACTAGGTTAAATATAATATTAATGAAATTGTTAATCGTGTAGAATAATCAAATAAAGTAAATTTATAATAAAAATGAAACTGCACAAAATCAAAGTTGGAACCTAATTTTTTCTAGTTGCATTTGCCTCGGGGCACCTTAATTATTATTTTTTTAACCATCCATTTATCCACTTTGATAAATTGTTGTAACACTGTGTAATTGCATGGAATAATAAAGGCTTTTTTATTTTAAGCGGGCCTAGGCAATCATACATCAATATCATTCATGAATATAATCTGGATCCTAGATAGACAAAATACTCTTTATTGTATCACAACCATCGCACTAAGAAGTGGGGCATCCCGGCTATGATGCACAAATAGGAGCATCACGCATCAGGGAACCTATGCTAGGTCAACATTTCGTTTTTAATTTTATTGGAATGTATCTGTAGGTAGATCGATCTTTGCTCGCAAGCTTGAGTTCGCAAGCTAAGATCGCAAACTTAGGTATCTGCAGCTCATGAGGCAAACATCGATCCACAGAACATTTAAAGGAAAAAATGGTTGGTTATTAAGAAATACCTATCGACAATCAATATTATAATAGTTAATCATTTTGGCTGCAACAAATGATATATAAAGAAACAAGAGTGTCAAAGGTCAATTCCAATCGTTTATTAGGTTCGGTCTGCACACATGGTTGACGTCGTTATTATGTAAACGCACTATGACAACGATATAACGTTTAATAAAATATTGATTTACATAAAAATCACATTCAATTACATATCACATCTAATATAGATAATAGGTAGGTACTGTAGAGGTTGCTTGCTAAAGCAAACAGGCTGGAAGACTCTTGTTCTAAACTCTATGACAAACTACTATTCATATTTAGAATTAGTAGAAATCTTTTATACGATGACAATTGTTTGGTCTTTCGCCCGGCTGGGTGCACTAGAGTCACAAGATACGATTCCAATATAAGTTTAAAGCTGACCAGTCGTTTTACTAGTCTTTGCGCCCTGCAAAGCACCCCTAACGTCCCAAAGGTGCATCTCGGTACCTCGGTCACGTCCTAGTGACCACATATGGTGGAGGCACGGTGCCTTTGCTGTATGTTTGTTTTAGATTCTTGCGGGGGCGCGATTGCAGCGAATTGGAAGTTTTAGCGAGTTTCCCATGTCTTGTGAGTTTTAAAGCGTATAAAACGCAAATAAGGAGCGAGCGCACAGAGGAATTATGCGTAAGGAAGACGCATGAAGAAACAATAAAGATAAGTATTGTGTGTCAATTTTATTATTATAACATAGCGAAATGGAGCCATCTTCGCTATATACTATTCCCTTTTATTTCACGGGAAGCGAAGGCATAAGCTTCGATGATTTTTTACCAAAATATTTGGAAATAGCCGTCCATAATGAATGGCGTGAAAGCGACTACGCTTTAATATTGGGTGCCTTTCTGAAAGGACACGCATATTATTTTTATAGATACATGTATCATGACGATATGTGTTTCTCGACACTATGTGACGAGATGAGGACAGAGTTTCCTGGGCGCTACCGCTCAGCAAAGAATATTAAAAGCGTCCAGCAGGAAGCCGCAGTTTTACCGGTGGAAAGCTTAGAAGAAAATGTTTTAATATTAAATAATAATGCTGATTCAATTTCTAGTATTAAAGAAAAAGATGAGCAAAGCTGCCAAGCAGACAACAATGATGACGTTGATGAGGCCAGCTGCCTAGACAGCAGCCCTGGCGATAAAGAGGAGGAGATGCCCATCATGTTCCAAGAAGAAGAAGAAGAAGAAGATGAAAATATTAAATCGGGTCAGTCCGGTCCATTTATTTTATTAGATAGCGGTTTTTCAGAGCATGTTAATGAGTTTTCGTTAAAGGAGGATGACAATCTGTTCGATGAAATACAAACAAATAACATCGAAAATGATCATTTTAAGGATGATTTTACCCCAAAATTGACCGACATAAAAGAGGATCCTCAGATATCGTTGACATCTGGAGTAAAGGTGTCACTTGGAGATGGTCAAATTATTACACCATCAGTTGATTTCAAAGGTCGTATTCTTAATTCTAATTTAGTTAAAGATGATGGAGCATTTAATTATCCAAAGATTCAAAATGTTATTTCACGAGGTGCTATAAAAAATAATAAGAAAGCACAAGTGAAGAAAAAGGTCATAATAGGTAGAAGAAAGGTTAACATAAAAAGGTTTTTTCCTAAACAATTCGAGATTGTTTATACATCAAGGCGAAGAATTATTAAAAAATTACAATTACACAAAATTTATAAATGTTCTTATGGTCATTTTGTAAAAAACAGTTCTTTTCTACAAAATAGGTTTTATGTATTTAATAGAGTTAAATTGAAAGATATTTTTTTCAAAATAATTGATTGGAAACTTTTTATTTGGAAAATTTTATAAATTTAATTGTCATTGTCATTTTTACTTATCATGTCACTGCATTATTTTTGTATGAATAGCAGGACATGTCATATTAATTATTCTTGTTTTTTTTCATATCAATGGCGAGCTACGACGTGTGACTTTGGCTTAAACTGGTTGGAAGAAAGAATAACGTATAATCATAGTTGTTTTATATCATATAGTGTAAACATTAAAATGACCAATAAGATGAACACACTCCATGATGATAGCGACATTTTTTTAAAAGGGGGGGAAGACTTGTTCACTGAAGAAATCAACTTTGCTGACAGGGCATAGCCTTTGCAAAGAGTGCTTGATAAGTACTGGTGATTTAGTTGGTGATTTTAAGTCTCATTATTTATTATTATGATTTCTTTTTATCTCATGAAGTTGTCGCTTAAGAGTGAGTTCGTAATACGGTCATTATACCACTATGACTTTTGCTTTCTTCTAACTAAATAATATTCGATAAAGCCAAAGACATAGATATTGATTTCGTTTATTTATATTTATGTATATAACTTTATTTCGTTTTTTTGTTTTTAGCTTGTATAACCCACAAGGGTAGATGTGGACTTGCCATATCATAGGGTAGGGGAATGCGTAGTGGCTTTTTAAGAAGTTTTGCCACTATAGGGTTTAAACCATGACTATGTGTATGTTTCGAAGGGATAACATTTTAACCTAATATCATTTTAGTAAAAGATCTAAATTTCTCATACCTATGTCATGAGTTAAGCCATCTCTCCAGAGACATATCCCTAGGATGTCTTCTTATGAGGTAGGGACCTCGTGATAGGTTTAGGTAGGCACATATTGTCATAGAGTTGTAGATAGGTATGAATAAAAGTCTTTCATGTTGCAGAACTTATTCAAGCCGTTTATTCAAGGGCGGGCGTAGCTCATGTAGAGGTTGCTTGCTAAAGCAAACAGGCTGGAAGACTCTTGTTCTAAACTCTATGACAAACTACTATTCATATTTAGAATTAGTAGAAATCTTTTATACGATGACAATTGTTTGGTCTTTCGCCCGGCTGGGTGCACTAGAGTCACAAGATACGATTCCAATATAAGTTTAAAGCTGACCAGTCGTTTTACTAGTCTTTGCGCCCTGCAAAGCACCCCTAACGTCCCAAAGGTGCATCTCGGTACCTCGGTCACGTCCTAGTGACCACAGTACCTACTTATGGACACGGCCGATTTGACCGCGCCCATAAGTAGGTATTCATACAGGCTTAATAGCCACCAGCTACTAAACTGCAATTAGATTTAAAAAGTTGGAGCGAAATGTCATGATATCTAAAGTAGTCGGTTACAGTATCAACTTGCTTTGAGATTGACTCGTACAGATCTATCGTACTACCTACCTTGTAACGAGTAGCTTAGCTGCGCGTGCGCGACGACACATGCGAGCGGCACACAGGATCCCCTCCATGCTGGTGCTACTGAGCACTCGGCACTCGGTGACTCGGCAGTCACATCGTGGGCTCTGTGGAGATATGTCTGGGTGCTAGGTACCTACCTGCCTCAGTAGCGCTCGGAGTCCCGGGCAGTCGCTCACAACGTGCCGCGGTCTACTGCGAGTCGTACATCAGAGGCACTATCCTATTGCTTTACCTACGTACTATTGAACTAATTAAGTATGATGCATAATAATCCGCATCTAGGCGAGTGGGTACCAGATCGTATTGGCTCCGACCATGTTATGTTTATCAACGTATCATCTACTGCTACTGCTAGTCCCTATTACTACTGATGAGCTTATAGGTACCTACAAATAGTATCGGAATGTGTGTCCATAACATTACAGCAGGGTAGACTTGCGAGGACGCCGTACTCCGGCCGAGTGAACAGCTCCGCCAGCTTTTCATTGCACATAGATACAACAACATGAGGAAAATATACAGGTAGGTACCTACATAAACAGGAAGTACTTAAAACATCAGTCTTGATACTAACGAACACTTGATTGTACCAGTTAATAATAATGTACCTACTCTGTGTCACACAGAATCACACAGTCAGACTGTGTGATTGTTGAAGACAAGCGGAGCGAGTGCACCCTCCCTCGCGCCCCGCACCGCACCCATGACCAGGGCCTTCCAGGCGGCACACTAGAATCTTAGCTTCAATTCAGGAAATTATACCAATACATATAGGTAAAATAAGTTTCATAATGTAGGTACTTGCATAACCTACATTATATACAACACGTTAACTGTCCCCATACATAATTTTTCGATAACCCCAAATGTCCAAATCATTTTGTGTAATATTCTGTCTCAAATCAATACACAATAACTAGTTTGAGATAAATATGCCTAATTAATAACAAATCACTCGGTTTATCACACGTTTTACCCGTGCACCGTACTCGGTACACGGACTTGTCGAGTTAATCGAATGAAAAATGAAAAATAAATGAAAAAAGTGAAAACTCACATTCAAAGTTTTTTGCCCGTTTGACGACGAAGATATCAGGATTATCAGGAGAGTGTTGGAGGAGTCTGATGGTGAAGATACACTGTTCAATGTGTATGACCATGAGGAGAAAAAAAAAACTTATTGATCGGGGAAGTCTTCCAAAGGATGCGAGAGAAGCTAAAAAAAAGTGACAACGCACTGTAATAAATGTAAAAAGACGTAGGTACCTACTGTCTTCAATGTTATTCTGAACTTCCTTTGCATAAATAAAGCCTTTTTATTAATAAACAATTGTTTTTTTTTTCCACTACCCACATTTATAAAAAAAAAAAATATTAGACATTAATCTTAGACTTATATCATGTTTTCCGTTTTTTCTATTCATTGGTATCCTGTTGACAAGTCCTGATAAATAGAGCAACATAGCTCACAAGTCCATGAAGTTAGAGCGCATAAAAAGAGACAGGGGCGAGTGTACAAAGGAAGGCAGACCGCACACCAGGCGTACACTTGTATCACGATAATTGTGGCGCCACATTCGAAGCGCGACACATTTATCGCCCCCGTATCGCCCCGCGCTACATGAATTCAACATCGAACACGTTCGTTTTTTGTGTCGCTTTGCAGGCCATCCACGATCCTTCCTATCGTCCAATCGGCAGGACGCTGCAGGCATGATCCAATCTGCAGTTCGTCTATATACACCACCCACGATCAGTTTAATTGTCCAATCGGCAGCGACGTTTAGTTGAAAAGTTCCAGCAGAGTGGTGCAAACAGTGGCTAATGAAAAAAAAACAGTTTTCTCATACTAATTTATTAAAAGAATTGAGGGCTGCGCCTCAAGATTATCTACGATCGCGCAGACCGCCATCCACGGTCCAATCGGCATGATCCAATCGGAAGGATCATGCCAAAAGAATCGAAATTCGATTATGCCGTCCATTATAACTGTCATGCCAATCCACTCCCATCCACGGTCCAATCGGCATGATCCAATCGGTAGCGTCCTGCCGATTGGACGATAGGAAGGATCGTGGATGGCCGGCATTAGTTTGCAAAAATGAAAGACAACATTGAATTTTACGTTGAGTTTATTGCAGAGGTTGAAAAAAACCCTATATTATAACCATACGCTCTCGCTCTCTGATTATAGCAACAGACGGATTATGTACAGAAATTATTTGGACTAAGATAGGTGAGAAATTTAATCAAAATTGTAATTTTTTCAAACGGATGCACCCAATAACGTCTTTTTTTCTCATTTATAGCCACATCAAGAAATCGTCGTCGTCAGATGATGATGTCGGCATTCTCAAAGCGGTGGCATGTGACAACTGTGCTTCCGATGTGCACATACCTATACGAAACATTTGTTAATAAGCTGAATTGTAGCGCAATAACTGTGGCGATGTAAATGTACGATGCATGTGGCGCTGGTGTGCGGCCTGCCTTAAGGTACACGGACGTGATGGACCCTCGCGGCGTGTACTGTATTCGGTACATTGGACAGCTAACGGCTAACGTGTACATTACAAAATGTTATTTACCCCCGGGTTCTCTAACGAAAAATAGATGCAACAAATTGTGAAGAGCGCGCGTGTACTACCTACTGTGATCGAGTGTTGTGTTGATTGATAGTTCAACAACTACTCACGGCAGGCAGCTTACGCGCGCTTGTACTTATGTACCTGCTGTTGACCTTACTATTCAAACTATGTAAGAAGTATACTGTATTACTTACTGGACCTGGACAATTCATACTTTTAGATATCGTCGTTCATAATGCTGACTGATTCCTAACTACCACTTTGGCACACACCTATAACACCCATTTTATTGACCAATCCAATAAACACATTAATGCAGCCGATGACGTTAAATTAAAATCATAATAAATGTTCACTTAGAAAAATAGTAAGATTAAGAGATACATAGTTGTAAAGCTTTTTAAGAAGACAGTAATCGATCACAGATTGATTGCATCCAACGTCGTCGTTGGATGTTTGTGCGGCGCGGCGCGGCCGGGACGCGCGGCTCTTGTAAACGCTCATATAAAATATAAACTATCTATACGTTTAACAAAATATCTCCTATAACTACAGGATCAATATCCCAAATATATCAGTTTACGAAATAAAGGAAGAATTATTCGAGACGCTCGGCCTCGGAGCTTATGGATACCCTAAAACCTAGGTGCGTAAACTACACTGATAAATGCGCACTACGGAAGGTACAAGGATCGAATTGAGTACGCGCGACGAGAAGTGTCCGAACTGGCCCGCAGGCCCTCACGGGCGCGGCTCGGCCGCCGGCCGCAGCGCGCTCAGCGCGATGCCCAGCTGCGCCAGGTAGTACGTGGACATCACCAGCACCTGCTTGTAGGGCACGGGGCCTCCGAACAGGCTGTAGCCGAGGATGGCGTCCGACACCAGGAACAGCAGCGCGCCCCGCGCCGCCGCGCCGCCGCGCGCCGCGCCGCGCCACGCCATGGTGGCCAGCAGCAGCGCGTACGCCGGCACCAGCGCGCGCAGCCCGGGCGGCGGCGCCACGCTCGCCAGGAAGGCGGCCGTGGCCGCGTACAGCGCGGCGCCGCGCCCGGCCGCGCGCGGCGTCCAGCCCAGCGCCGCGATGTAGGCCACGTGCGCGGCCGCGAACGCCGCCATGCCGGCCACGAAGTGCTGCGGCCACAGCAGCAGCGCGTCGCCCAGCGCCGACAGCGCCAGCCCGGCCGCCACGCGCCGCGCGTACCCTCCCCTGCGGACGCCGCTCTTATCAACTCCGTGCCGGTAAAACGCAATGTCTTTGACAACTGGGCCGACTTTGATGATTGGGCAAATGAATATGTTTTTCTATAACGAACTCTACAGACTCTGTCAGTCTGTAACTGTAATCAGACAAAATACCTACTTATATCTTTTTTTAATAACTAGCTGACCCGCCGCGACTTCGTTCGCGTGGTATCCTACACTACCAATACCCCTTTTTTTTTTTTTTCGTGGGGAAATCCTCATGGACTGCCTCCACCTCGGGGAAGGCGGAGGGGTGTGTCGGACTCTTACCGACTAAAACCCCACGGTGTTCCTGCAATTACCTTTTGCCGGGGCACGGGGGCGCTCAGAGCATTCTTCCGCACCCCGGCAGGTATTGACCCGCCACCGCCACAAGGCGGGTCCCGTCACCCGGTGCGGCCGTCGCTCACTGGCCGCACTGACTCCAACAAGGCGCGCCGGGAACACCACGCGCGCCTTACTCTCGGGCCTGTCTCTGTTCGGGCCACGGACTGCCCCCAAGTCCGTCGCCCGCAGGCCCCATCTCAAGGTCCTGCCTCCCATCTCGGCGCCTGGTGCGTCTAATGCGGGTAGGATGGGAGGAGGAAGCCTCCCTCTCCCGTTCCGCCGCCTCCTTAGCGGACATCACCTCCTCGCAGAAGGAGGCGACGGCGTCCCAAGCACTCTCGCTCCCGACAATGGACAGAACCACGTCCGGGAGCGAGAGGCCACCCGCAGTTGTCGCTGCAACGAGATCACGGCGCTGCGCTGCTCAGGCTGGGCACTCCTCCAGCGTATGCTGCGCCGTGTCCTCGGGGCAGCTCCGACAATGATGGCACCTAGGCACCGTCTCCCGGCCTATGCGACACAGGTACTTCCCGAAGCATCCATGTCCAGAAAGCACCTGCGTCATCCGGAAGGTGAGGGCACCATGACGCCTCTCCAGCCACTCCTTCAACACTGGACTTACCGCCGCTATAGCGGCGTGCCCTGCACTGGGTCGCGCAAGTCGATCCTCCCATTCCGCCACCAGGATCTGGCGGAGCTCTGCCCTATGCGCCTCATACTCCCGAGGCACTGGAGGGCGATCGCTCCGCTCAAGCACCTCCTTGCGCCACCGATATTGTGACGCAAGGAGTTTAGCTTCAAGATCCCAAGGCGGTGATCCGGCAAGGAGGGTAGCCGCCTCGTAGGAGATCGTACGGTATCCCCTAATCACTCTGACGGCCATCGCCCGCTGCGGCCTTCGCAGCACAGCGATATTTTTGGCCGTCAGAATGTCCGCCCAACTACCAATACCCCTACCCTACCCCTACCTTACCCTACCCTACCCCTACCCTACTCTACCCTACCCCTACACCTACCCTACCCTACCCCTACCCCATATTTTCTCACCGTTTAAACCTTCCCTAGACCTCCACGAACATTTCAAAACCAAAATCAGCTAAATCGGCCCAGCCGTTCTCGAGTTTTAGCGAGACTAACAAACAGCAATTGATTTTTATACACTATGTAACAAAAACCCTGTCAGATTAGTGTTGCCGTTGATCAGTTTTTACCCGACTACGGCAAAGCCAAAAGGAGGGTTATGATTTTGACGGTATGTATGTATGTATGTATGTATGTATGTTTTTATGTTTTATTTTAATTTAATTACTTCTACTTTCTTCTTTTTTTTTTTCACTGGGGAAAAATAATAATCTCAAATCCATTAAATGGTTACGTATATGAGTACGCAGTACGATGCCGAATAATACCCTTAAGGATCGGACAGGGTTTTTGTTACAGGCTGTATATACGAGTACATACACTATGTAACAAAAACCCTGTCAGATCAGTGTTGCCGTTGATCAGTTTTTATGTTTTATTTTAATTTAATTACTTCTTCTTTCACTGGGGAAAAATAATAATCTCAAATCCATTAAATGGTTAGGTGCGTATATGTGTACGCAGTACGATGCCGAATAATACCCTTAAGGATCGGATAGGGTTTTTGTTACATGCTGTATAGTAGATATATGTATAGAGAACTGATAACAAAGTAATGTAATGCTAATGACCTACGACAAAAACAAAGAATGATAGTTCTATATCGATATGATTTGAAATCGCGTGCTTATCTAATCGGTCTGTGTCAGTGAACTGTTTATCACTGTTATGTACCTACTTGTGGTAGGGCAACGCGGCGTGGTGCAGCAGCACGACGAGCAGCAGGCACAGCACGGGCGCGCACTTGGCGGCCACGGCCCCCGGGGACGGCCCCGCACCGCCCGCGCCCGCGCCCAGCGCCACGAAGTACACGCACACGCACTTGAAGAACGGCACCAGCTGCCCGCCCACGCCCATGCGCTTCACCTGCGACACGTGCCATCATCAATCGTCGTTGAGAGCATTTTTTGTTTTCACAATTTTCAACTGTATATGACCGTACATAAATAATTCGGAAGCTAGACGGGAGACATTTTTCACGACTTTATAGGCAAAACACAAAATTGCGATTCGACGCAATGCGAAATCTGCCAGACGTCCTGCGACCTCGCAAGAATCTGCGTTGCGATCCGACATCGCTTCGCAATGTTGTACTTCGACCTTTACAAACTCTCTTCATTTTTCGGGTTCCATTTCAAAAATTCAAAATGCATAAAAACCGGCAAAGAGCGAACGGTTTGTGCTAACGTCAAAAGAAAACTAAGATATGCGGTTCCCTGCCGGGGTCGCGGCCTCGCGGGACGTCTTAACATGCATGATACCGTGGTGGCCCAGGAACGCAAAGTGCAACAGAAGGAACAAGGTGGTTTTTTTGTCAGTAAAAGTCTGACACTCGCTTCCGCCCCACCCAGGGCGGAAGGACTCATTCGATGATTATTACCACCTAAAAAGATATACGGTTCAAAAAATTACACAATTTAAACACATAAACATAACATCACGCCGATTCACGCCTATAATCCCCGAAGGGTTAGGCAGAGGCTTACCACTTGGTATGCCCACATTTCGCCAGTGTAATAGCGGGCGAGCCTAATTATTTGGATTTAAATATAAAAATATTTTTCCTAGCATTACACCGAACCCTCCGTGCGAAGTCCAACTCGCCCTTTGCCACTTTTTTTATTCATTAAAAAAGACAAGCCGTGATCTTTTGAACAAGTATTGGAAAGTCCGTCGTGTTTGTTCGCAACCAGTTGCGAATCAAGAGGATTTTTTCCTTAACCGCAACTTGATTGCGAACAAAGAATAAAACCTTCGCAAACTTACATAATTGCGATGGGAGAAAATCATTTCTTAATTCGCAACCAGTACCTACCTAGCTAAGATAATGATTAAAAATTGTTCTAAAAAATGAGGCTCCGAAGAAGCTCCGCCACGCGGGGCTCGTATTTCCGAGTAGTTTAAGTCAGCAACAAAAAGAAAAAGGAAAACGAAGAAATAGACGCAGAAATCGAATCAGCAATAAAGAACCTGAAATCCGGAATAATTAGCGTGGGGCACTGCATACAAGTTATTTGCCCAATATGCAATATGAATGCGAGCAAAGAAGGGTGGAACAGGCCCTTAATAGTTATTTGTTATACAAGAGTGCAAAGTTGCTTTTTAACCGCGTGTTCAATTTTGATGACCGAGCAAGCGAAGGATTCTAAAATTGAATCACGAGCGCAGCGAGTGATTCAAAATTAGAATCCTGAGCGTTAGCGAGGGAATCAAAAGAGCACGAGGTGAAAAATCTTTGCACTCGAGTGCAACACGTAACTTTTCATTCCACCTCAGCGAGGAAATGACTAAATGCAAAAAAAAAACGTTTACAATCACAAGATAGGTACACTTTTATTTCAGTTTAATGCCGCGTAAAGAACCGCGTACAAAGCAAATTGAAAAAAGAACACCAAGAAGGTTCAGAGTCTGAGTTTTTAACAAATTAAAAAAAAGTTGTATGATATATTCGGCACCATAGAGGTAGCAGTAAATAGGTTTAATGTTTTTTTTTAATTCACAAACTTAGTGCACACGATGTTCTAAATTCAATTTACTTTATCCTCTAGAGAATAAAAACGGCTTTTCCACTCAGATATTGAAGATTAAAAATACTCTTTCCGAGATGGTGGGATGAAAAATATATAATTTTATTTATAGACAAAAAAAAAGAAATTATTTTTGTTTTATAAAGTTCAGTTTGTTAAGTTTTTATGTTTTTTTTAAATTAAATATATGTTTTACTCTCGTTTTACCGCTAAACCGTTTTTTTTCAACGTTTAATAACTTGGCGTATTGAAAGTCAGTCTACTTGCAGGTGATTGACCAAGACTTAGCCTAGTGATTCAAGCCAAGTTATTTTTCTTCTTGAACTTAGGATTCTTGAAATACGAGCCCCGCGTGGCGGAGCTTCGTCGACCGGGCCTCATTTTTTTAGAACAATTTTTAATCACTACCTATCTTACTGGTTGCGAATTGAGAAATGATTTTCTCCCATCGCAACTATTAAGTTTGCGAAGGTTTTATTCTTTGTTCGCAACCAAGTTGCGGTTAAGAAAAAAATCCTCCTGATTCGCAACTGGTTGCAAACAAACACTAAAAATTCCTGATTCGCAACTGGTTACGAAACGCAGTTGCGAAAACGGCCGGAGGGGCTGGACTGCTGGAGCGCCTGGAGCGTCGTCGCGGTGGACGAGGATCTTGCTTCTTGGGCGCTGCTGTCTAACATTTTCCAAGACTACTGGCAACGGCATGCGATGGGCTTCGTCATGAAATGCTAATTAAAGTCTATCGTAAGCGTAAGTTGTTGTTATGACCGCAACGTCCGCAACGAGTCGTAATAATTGAAGAAATAATATGAGAAAATATTGCAATCTTTGTTGTTTCACCATGGTTTCACCAAACACTCCTTTTGAAAACGAATAGCAATAATTCACTATTTACATTAGGTACAATAATGAATCATACCATTTATTTTGAAATCGGCTTTAGTACCTACCTACATAATCTTATAAAATTATTGGCCACTTGTGTTTCTTTCCATATATATGTGAGTGGTTGACCAAAAAGGGACCTCAAGGGAAAATAATTAATTTCGAGTAAATCGCGTTTGAAATTTCGTGTAGAAACAAGTTTCGGCTCGGCCTCGGCTCACAAAAAAAATCATAAAAAAAACACTACGGCACCAGACGGCACCTAAAAATATTCTGGTTAGACCAAAACAAAGCTAAAAGACCACAGATTAAATAATTCAAAAAAAAAAAAATAACGGTTTCCAATCCCTCCAGGTCCCTTTTTGGTCAACCACTCACATATTATACATTTTTTTAAAACTACGGACGCTTAAAAATCAATAAGAAAATTTTTCACGAATTTTTTCAAAAGAACATAGGCAAGTTTTCAAGTTGATTTTTTATTAAAAACCGTGTAATAGGTAGCAGTCTTGCTTTTGATTGCTTATCTATCAGTTTAGTTAACGTAAGTACCTACTACATTACGTTAACAATAAAAAAACCGATGGAATTCATTTTCGTGGTCGTGGTTTTATTTTACATTCTTGTACCTACGAATGTAAAATAAGGTACCTAGGTACCAAAACATCGATTATTATTAATTATCTCATATATTTGGTACTACCTACTTGGATTTTTTTTTATTTGTAGGTACCTACTTATTTTTTTTTTACCGGACACCCGATAAATAAGCACGGCCATTTAGCATAAATTTTATTAACACTAGAGATATTGGAAGCAGCCGTTGTGTACCTACTATTTAGTGATAAATCGGTCAGACGGTCCGGTCGTTTTACTAGTAGTTAAATATAATGTAGGTACATCGTTTTACTAGTAGTTAATTAAATGTAATGTAGTTACAAAACGCATGGCAACTCGCACAATGGACAAGAACAGTATTGATCGATGTCAGGGAAATACTCTATGTACAAAAAGCAATAAAACGTACCAGGTCCACAGGAGATATCATAGCGAAAGAGAGTATTGTGTTCCTTGTACCATAATAATGCGTAGCGCGCTTCCTATAAACACATAAACAAACTGCGCAAGTGAAGCACCACCACTGGAGAGGAGACTAGATGAGACGTAGATACAGAAGAATATACAGAGAGATTATCTAACTAAACGAACGGTAATAACAAGCGACGCGCGTGACGTTTAACTTCCCGCGATGCCCGCGACATTTATCATAATAAAATGAATCAATCAATGTTTGTTTTGTATGAATAAGATAAAGCATGTAGCGGACAATTGCGCAGCTGTAATAACAAAAATAAATAAAAATGCTATTGTAACGTTACAAAAATAAAAACAGAGATGTTCTACCTAAATTGGAAGTATAATAATTATTCGTTTGGGAATCAGATTATTATTGTATTATTCAGTTCCCAAACGAATAATTATTATACTTTGGTTATCAAAAAGACAAAAGCAATAATAATGCCTAAACACAATAATTAATTTCCATCTAGTAGAGTGCAACAACAAGGGATCCCGATTACAGTAGGTAGGAATTAAAATTAAAAACTGAAAATCGCTAACTTCAGTCAAATTCCAAGAATTTGCGACTGGCAGCGTACATTTAGCCGAGCCATATATTTTTTGTAAACAAGCGACTACTTTATTGCATTATTATAATAAAATAAAGGACCATTTTAATTTAATTATGTACGGCGCGCGGCGTTGAATACGACATTTTAAAGATTTTTTATTTTTATATGTCCCAAAAGTAATAAAATAGTAAAATACTAAAATTGAGGGCAGAATGCCTTCTGGTGAAGAAGTAGGTATAACAAATAGTGATCACTGATCACATATGTGGAGCTATAAAACACAAAATAAACACAGGAAACGCAGTTAATCCCAGTATTCACACGTTTTGCTGGGTTTTAAAATGTATGAAAAGACATAAGAAAATGATGGTTAAGTATAAATGTGTTGGATGGAAGTCTATAATCATGCATGTTTGTATTGTTAATTTTATTTGTGACGAAGAAGACAAGCGTATGAAGAAGCTTTTGTGAATTTGTAACCCATCATTGATACCTACGCTATGTTTGTAACCATAGACTACATAGTAGCACTTTAAAGTTGGCACCACACATGAAGGTATAGATAAAACTGGAGTCAAGACTTCGAACAAAAGTTTGAGTCAAATACCTACAAAACTTCTCGCTCTCTGTGGTCTCACTCTCTCTTTCTAACTTAGGAGGTTATCCTAAGTTAAAAAGAGAGAGTGAGACCACAGAGAGCGAGATAGCGATACATTTTTTGAGCTTCAAGTAGGTATTCAAATTTCAAAGTCTGGGCTCCAGTTTTATCTATACCTTGGCACCACACTCCCACACTGACAGTGACTGACACTACTGACAGTACCTAATACTTAAACATGATGACACATTGACACTGTCAATTTGTAATTTTTGCCAACCACGGAACACGGAATCAAAGTACCTACATTAATAATCAAACTAACAAATGAATGAATGAAATGTTCATTGTTAAAGTCAAATCAGCTGATATTTCTAGTTATAAGTAACTCAATATCAATATCAGTTGTAATTTAATTACAATGCCAAAAAAGAAGACGGGTCAGCGCAAGAAAGCCGAGAAACAGAAGCTACGGCAGAAAGAGATCCGCAATGCCCGAGAGAACGTGGACCTGGCGGCGCATCCGTGCAACGTGCCCATGGAGTGCGACAAATGCCAGAAGTACCTGTTCCTACTGTATTCTCTATACACACGAGCACTGCCTCCCAACGTTACCAGACGAAGCTGGCTTCCTCCGTGTTCGTCTGGGAACAGCTCTTATTACGTTGCTATTGCCACGTAAATCTGTTGATTTCGACTTGTTGAGTTGCCAGGTTACCGACGCCTTCAAGTTAAGCAATATTGCAATTCATAGTAATGAAATAAACAATTGTTATTGTCATAGAAAGCAGAAGAACCGTGCATTCTGCTACTTCTGCCAGGCGGTGCAGCGGCTGCCGACTTGCGCGCACTGCGGCAAGGTGAAGTGTATGCTTAAATCCGGGGACTGCGTGGTGCGTCACCCCGGCGTCTACACCACAGGGCTCGCTATGGTGGTGAGTCCCTTACATGCTTGTACCATTCCACACTACATTCGGCAGTGGATAGGTTTCGGATGGATATTTATAAACCTGTAGACACATATCATTCACATAATGGATATAATTATGTTATCATAAAAGCCTGAACTATGGTAAATCCTAAGATATTTCAGTAAAACCTAAGATTTATCAATTTAATTGTAAAAGTGCGAACCATTCTATGATAATTGTTTTTTTCGAACTTTCACCACGTTTCACTTGATAAATCTTAGGATTTGCCTTAAAGACATGGTAAATGTTTAAATAAACATGTCAGAACTAGAGCATGAATCTCGAAATCTCGAAATATCGAAATCTCGAAACGCTAGTTCCGGTATTACAATTCCAATATTGAGTCCTCTAATACTGAAATCAGACAAACTTGTCTATTTCTGTTTTATACTAAACCTATATTTTAGCTTCTTGTGTAGCGCCGAACAGGATAACACGCTTAACCGTATTCTAGTTGCCAGATTGCTAAGCATGCAATGTACTTGCTTGTACTTTAGTACTTTAAAAAGTAATATTTGCTTGTTTGCAATGCACGTTATTCATATAGTGCATTTCCATACTCCTGAGCTAGAGCCCGATGATGGCAATGAACCTGATAAAGAGCTTTACAGCTGAATGCATAGCTGGTTCCAAATCTGACCTATCTGCAGACCTACCCATCACTACTCCATACAAAAGCCAGGCCAATCAAAATACTTAATGGCAAACTTAATTTACAATTATTCTGGAATTGAGAAGAGATCCTTGCCCTGGCAAACTTGCATGGTAATATTAAGCTTTGGGATAATAAATTTTATGTAATTTCTGTGTAATTCTAACCTAAAGTTCTTTTGTTTCAAGGCAAGATGACACTTAACAAAATATGACCTTGTGATTGTGATAGTATTCAATAAAGCTGTGTGCTCTTATTCAGGGTGCTATCTGTGACTTCTGCGAGGCGTGGGTATGCCACGGACGCAAGTGTCTGACGGCACACGCGTGCACCTGCCCGCTCATGGACGCCATCTGCCTGGAGTGCGAGAGAGGTATCTACACACAGTACTGTATGTATAGTGGAAAACTATTGTCAGGCACTTCTTAAAGTAGCCATGGCAGCTAAGAGATGGCCAGTCCCAACTGGTGGCGCCAGTTCACGAACATGACGCATGCTCAGCCAAATTAAAGGGAACATAAACCAACACATGCACCACCATCAGCAAATCATTTGAGTGAGCATGACTGACATGCATGGTGTGCTACGTTATAAATAACTAGATGCCCCCACCATGCGTTGCTGTAGCTCAAATTTGCAATAAAAATATTGTAGTCAATAATCGGAATTTATCTTTTAAGTTTAACCAGTAAGCCAAATTTCATAAAAATTGGTTAAGAAGTTCTGGAGATTATCCCGAGCAAACTGTGTGACACCAGGTTTTTATATAAAGAAGATTATATAATTATGTTCACACGCATATTGATGCTTTCAGCCTTGTCACGACTGGTGATACTGGCATAGTGTCGTGGTTACAGTGTGCTTCCCCGCAGGCGTGTGGGAGCACGGTGGCCGCGTGTTCCGCTGCTGCTTCTGCCAGGGCTTCCTGTGCGAGGACGACCAGTTCGAGCACCAGGCGTCCTGCCAGGTCCTCGAGTCCGAGACCTACAAGTGTAAGTATCGGCACACTCCCGCGTGTGCTCTTCACTGAAACCATTGCCCAGTAGCAACATGCCAACAGTTGCCAGCGGTGCTATATGTAGATATTACATTTCTGGCAATGTATTCTAGCTACACATTGCTCGGAAAATATGGGTTTAGGAGCGCCACGTTTACGAACGTCCCAACACTTGTCTCCACACTTAGCACGATTGTTTTAATCATCAAAGGTTTTTGTAATTAATTGTCATAGTTTTTTATAATTTAGCTATTGTATAAAGCAATGATTGTGAAAACCGTTAGTTGTTACCTTTGAACAAGTAAACAAAAAAGCGGCCAAGTGCGAGTCGGACTCGCACATGAAGGGTTCCGTAGCAGCAAGTAAAAGATAAATTGCGGTTTACGATTTATGACGTACTAGCTTTTGCCCGCAACTACGTCCGCGTGGAACTTGTTTATATCGTACTTGCATACAAACTTCCACCCCCCTTTTTACCGCCTTAGTAGGGGGTGATTTCCGGAATAGAAACTATCCTATGTCCTTCCTCAGATTTTAAACTATCTCTATGCCAAATTTCATCAAAATCGGTTCAGCGGTTTAAGCGTGAAGAGGTGACAGACAGACAGACACTTTCGCATTTATAATATTAGTATGGATTAAAAATAAAAAGCTTTTTTTACAAAAAAAGATAACCGCCTTCAAAATCTACAAAATAAAAATAACTTTGGTTTTGGAAGTCGGCGGCTTTGGTTTTGTTTTTTGTTATGTAGGTAAGTATTGCCACCGACTTCCAAAACTAAAGTTATTTTTATTTTGTAGATTTTGAAGCCGGTTATCTTTTTTGTAAAAATGCTTTTTATTATTCACTTTTTAGTGCTTGTGTATTAATGTTTGAAATCCTTACAAAAAGCCCTTTCAAACAATACCTCACACGATATATTTGATTTTGGAAACTGGTAGGAGGGGGGTTGAAGTACCCCCCCCCTCCCTTTTCCTTCAGTCAGTCATCGACTACCCATATAAACAAAGCAATTTCACTTGTTTAGATATTGCTGCTGTGATTCTGTGAGGAGTTCCATTCCATATCTCCGAAGTTCATCGTCAGATATTGAAATGGTGACAATGGGACCACACGGGAAGCACCAGCTTTCAAATAAAAAAAGAATCATGAAAATCGGTTCACCCAGTCGCAAGTTAGGAGCTAACAAACATTAAAAAAAAAATACATTCGAATTGATAACCTCCTCCTTTTTTTGAAGTCGGTTAAAAAATATATGACCAAAATGTACTCACTCTACCTGCACTTTTGAATTCTCACCAGCACTCAGTTGGACAGCTTACAAGTGACGGCATAGTGCTGAATCTTATTATTTTATGCTCTTATATCGTCCTATACACTATGTAACAAAAACCCTGTCAGATCAGTGTTGCCGTTGATCAGTTTTTATGTTTTATTTTAATTTAATTACTTCTTCTTTCTTCTTTTTTTTTTTCACTGGGGAAAAATAATAATCTCAAATCCATTAAATGGTTACGTATATGTGTACGCAGTACGATGCCGAATAATACCCTTAAGGATCGGACAGGGTTTTTGTTACATGCTGTATACGTCACCTGGTGGTTCATATGACCCACCATTTTTGGACATGGGCCTGTAGTCTAATCTCGTTCACACCAATTTTCGGTGGAAGTTTACATGGTAATGTACAGTCAACAAAACAGATAGGTATGCAGGGTCGTCAGACATGGTGAAGTTTTCTTAGAAACCGATGGATGGTTTCAAATGTAATTTTATTTAAAAATTAGAAAATAAACAGTTCATTACATAAGTTAAGTTTCAATCAAAGACATCGACAATCGGTTCCTAAGAAAATTTCAACTATATCTGACGACCCTGTATACCTATCTGTTTTGCTGTGTGTACATCATAATTTTTTTTTAGTATATTTTATTACCGCGGTTTTATTATTCTCTTATTTTAAAAGTTACATTTTACCACTTTGGAAGTGTCTCTCGCGCAAACAATTCAGTTTAGAAAAAAATGATATTAAAAACCTCAATATCATTTTTGAAGACCTATTCATAGATACCCCACACGTACTTATGGGTTTGATGAAAAAAAAAAATTTGAGTTTCAGTTCAAAGTATGGGGACCCCCAAAATTTATTGTTTTTTTTTTCTATTATTGTGTGAAATCTTAATGCGGTTCACACAATGATATTTTAGTAAACAGATATGTTATAAGCGCGCAAAACGTGAAGACCAGAAACCGTCCTAATTAGGACGCATTGCCTTTAGTCTGTGTCTGGCACTACTACGAGTGATACGTTGCGCGCTGCTACGTAATTACCATCCAAAATGCCATCGTGTGTGTTTAGAAAGTGTACCAATTACGATACCAAAGTTAATAAAACACAAGGGATCTCATACCACACGTAAGTACGCAATATACTTCGATTTATTAATATATTTCAATTATTTTCCTAATATTCTGATATTTTGAGGTTAGAAAAAAGAAAGAGATGGAAAATACATTTTTTGTCGTGAGAACGACAAGGATGCGTGCACTCAGGACATAGAATAAAAGTACAGATGCGAATATTAGGCAGTAAAGTCATCTTTACTCCAGAGTTCTAGTTTCCCTTTTAATAACTTTTCATTATAATTTAATACATAATAGGTACTTAAAATCAATTACATAATCATAAAATACAGTCTGACAAAAACCCTAGAACATTGAAGTGTAAAAATTGTTCTTTTAACATTTTCACTTTGAACAATCGACTATAACTTTTACAATACTTACGAGATTTTTACAATTCCTTTTGTAAACCTTGTTTCTATGTGATCTTACCAAAATATGATAGAAATATTTAATATTCCTCCATAAACAAAAAACCTCATTTTCAAGACGTAATTATTCCTTATCATACAATTTTTCGTCAAAAACCTTTCAAATTACTATCCTACTAGACTTTTCTAATTGGATTACGCTAACATCGTTCCAATAAGACATAATACACCAATTTTGCACAAATTCCCCTACGTTATGTTTTCTAACCAGACAAGTTTTCCTAATATCCTTATCAGTAAATTAAAGTTTCTGCCTACCTAATAAGCACAATAAAACATAAGACAACAACTTTAAAATCCTTTCAAAAAAAACAAATTATAGAATCCTTTCAAAAATTAAACTTAACTATAAAGTCCTTACAAAATATCACTAACTGTACTTGCGTTATAGTACGTACGTGCATGGGGTCTTCGTCGCCGACATCGTAAACAAAGAATTAATGAATCGTTTATATTACTTTACTATGTGACAACAGCAAGAGAGAGTTTATTCGTTGCATAGGCACAAATCCCGGCTACAAATTCTGTACACACGGTTTGTACCTTCTGCCTAGTTAATTTGTTAGTCTATGATGCCAACGTGCGGTGATTGGTCACATTGGTGGCTCGAATAATGTCTGTTTACATTCACGCGCAATTGACAACATCTAGCTGTCACTTTTTTTCTTATTGATTTTATCAAGCTATCCTTTTTACTCCTTTTCCTTTTGTAGTAAAATGTAAAATGAATGAAAAGTGTGTATGTGTGCTGCCTCTCGGCGCGGAACACTTTTTTCTGTTGCTTTGTAAGGGTATAACATATCTGTTTATTAGAATATCATTGGGTTCACAGAATACATCTACTTACCAAGTTTCAACAGTAGTTATAGTTCTTATAGTTTTGGAAAAAAGTGACTGTGACATACGGATGGACGGACAGACATACAGACAGACATGGCGAATCTATAAGGGTTCCGTTTTTGTCATTTGGCTACGGAACCCTAATAAAAATGAAACATTCTTCATCGAATTGCTTTCCTGCTATGCCATCAAACTTTACTGTTTGTCACTACTTAATATACTTCTTTTTCTAATTGTCTACAAAATGGCAGAACAGATTTTCATGAAACGGCTAAGCTACCTTAAATTTACTTTCTAATAAAAATAATACTTCTTTAATATCTGTCCAGTCGTTTGAGGGCCAGTGGTATAAAATGATATGATACAGACAGACTCACAGATAATCAGAACGACTTATCTGTCAAAATAACACCCCTCTCCATACTTCGGCCGTTGACAGTGGATAAGAAAGGAAGAACACTAAAAAATAGTAAATGCTCTGACATAACCATTGCAAGATGGTGATCGAGTCGAAGCCTATTGTTATTGCTTTCTTATCGTTCTTCTGTCCGAACCGAGTGATTGCTAACTCACACGCCCTCCGCCACGCAGGTCAGTCGTGCAACCGGCTGGGCCAGTACTCGTGCCTGCGCTGCAAGACGTGCTTCTGCGAGGAGCACGTGCGGCGGCGCGGCGTGCGCTGCGACCGGCGCGCCGCGCCCCCCTGCCCGCGCTGCGCCTACCCCACGCACGTCACCGCCGACCTCAGCATGTCCACGCGCTCGCACCGCTACGGCCGCCAGGGGGCCGCGCTCGCCGACGACGACGACGACGCCGCCGACGGCTACGCGCCCGACGGCTACGCGCCGGCCGACGGCGGCGACTACTCCTCCTACGACGAGTCGGACGACGACGACGACGACGACGACTCCGACGAGGAGGAGGAGGAGGAGGAGGGCGCCGCCCCCGCCGCCCCCGCCACCGCCTCCGCCGCCAAGGACTCGTGACCGGCGCGCCTGTTCGCTCGCCCTCGAATACTGTTTACTCACGTGTTCACAATATATTTTACTCTTTACTAAACCCTTACATCTTATTTCATTTACGTTACGAGTGAGGATATACATCATCATCATCTGCCTAGCCTTTTCCCAACTATGTAGGGGTCGGTCCAGTCTAACCGAATGCAGCTGAATACCAGTATTTTACATGGAGCGAGTGCCTATCTGACCTCCACAACCCAGTAACTGGGTAATACGATACCCCTTGGTAAGACTGGTTGTCAGACTTTCGGGCTTCTGACGACCCGTAACGACTGCCCAAGATCCACGTATGACAGCCGGGACCAGCCAGCAGCTTAACGTGCTTTCCGAGGCACGGAACGGTGTCAGTGACGTCTATAATTCTATAATAGAAAGTACATATGAATTGAAAAAGTCACATTGGTCTGTTATGCAGAGGTTCGTAAATGAAACCTACGCTACTGAACAATTGTTCGCTAAGAACACTGTCTGGTGGTGTCGATAAAAATCTGCATGGTGACACGAGTCGCCGGCCCCACCCGATTCCTTTTTGTCGTGACCCGTACTGCATCTGCATCCGCATGAAGATCTGCTTTGATTGTTAAGGATGCGGTTGCGAATATGCGCTTTCTGAATCAAGCCAGATCCAACCGCTAAACGACAGCCGTCTCAAGTTTTACTCTTGGCTAATTATGCCATTGGCTATCGGCAAGAATTACTGTTGCACTCACATTCAACATGCTGAAAACATCGCAAGCCAAATCAAGATACTCAATTTGCTTTCACAAAGTTCTCTTGGCAATAGGCTCGCCCCCTATAAGGAAAAGTGGGTGTAGGTACTAATGGGTACACCTTTGCCTAACGCTTCGGGGATTACAGGCGTGATGTTATGGCTTTGGCTCTCTTCATGTGTAACCGCCAATCAGCAATCTTTCCGCGACGCTCCAATCGATCTATCATCACTACTATGTCAGGTTTATTGGCAACTCTGGTAGGTACCGGTAAAATCCTTATCAGAGGAAACTTGTAATTTTTTTTTAATTTTGTATTTTTCACAAGCACTGTTTGAAAAAAAGCCAGTGAGCCCAGTGATGATAGATCGATCCCAATACCGCGTGATATTGCCATTGCAACTGTGTCGGCAGTGGCGTAGTAGGTCTTCGCCGCCCGGGGCCGGCCGGAATCTTGCCCCAACCTACTGTACCTAATTATTAGTTTGAAGTATAAATATTCTATTTAATCGACCTAATCTTCATCGTACAACTTATTTAAAGTCAAGGTAAACTACCACTCCTTCGGAAGGAACATAGGTTGGTTGATCTATGGGAAGAAATGGGAGCCCACCGCCATCTCTTAATAAAACAGTACCATTTTAATGTTATTTTGTAATTTCTGTTGTTGGATTTGCTTGACACGTAACATTGCAGGTCGCGATTTAGTTATTTCCAGTTAAAAAAATCGTGGTACTTGCCGCCGCCCCCTGTCATATGCCGCCCGGGGCCATGTATAATAATAACATTCGGACTGACCACATTACAAAATTAGAAAGAGATACTGTTTATTGATGAGATGAGATAATTAGCATTCCCTGCCAGGGCCAAATATTTTTTTGTTTCTGTTGGTATGACTATGATTGGACAGAAAACAAACAAACATGTTCTGCTGTTATACGCTTACAAAGAAATTAGTGTCGTATGGAACCCGAAGGATTTATTTCCCGTTACATTTGATGAATCCACCATCTCACCAAGATGCAGAATAAAGTCATGAGCTAACGTATTTAAATAATAACAAGGTTGGTGTCTCATTTTATCTAAAGCTACCTAAGCGGCCTCTGCGAGTTCACTTCTGGTCCCTCGTATGCCTTACAAATGGCGCAGCAATGATAGATTTACATCAATCATTGCTGCGCATTTGTCATGCTAGCGTAGCGATCATGCTAAGGACGCTGTTCTCCACGTAGGTGTACTCTCTACGCACCAGCGATGCGCATCATCTTTTACGTATCGTAGCGTTTTAAAAGCAGTCTACCCAATATTCAGCATATTTGAAGCAGTTCGAAATAAACTGCTGTAATACCAGTGTAACTATCATCAATTGTTTTAGAAGCATCAGTAATAAAAAGCTTTTTTACAAAAAATGATAACCGCCTTCAGAAACTACAAAATAAAAATAACTTTAGTTTTGGAAGTCGGCGGCTTTGGTTTTGTTTTTTGTTATGTAGGTATAAGTATTGCCACCGACTTCCAAAACTAAAGTTATTTTTATTTTGTAGTTTCTGAAGGCGGTTAGCATTTTTTGTAAAAAAGCTTTTTATTTTTCACTTTTTAGTGCTTATGTATTAATGTTTGAAATCCTTACAAAAAGCTCTTTCAAACAATACCTCACACGATATATTTAATTTTGGAAACTGGTAGGAGGGGTGTTGACGTACCCCCCCCCCCTTTTCCTTCAGTCAGTCATCGACTACACGTATAAACAAAGCAATTTCACTTGTTACGATATTGCTGCTGTGATTCTGTGAGGAGTTCCATTCCATATCTCCGAAGTTCAGCATCAGATATTGAAATGGTGACAATGGGACCACACGGGAAGCACCAGCTTTCAAATAAAAAAAGAATCATGAAAATCGGTTCACCCAGTCGCAAGTTAGGAGCTAACAAACATAAAAAAAATACAGACGAATTGATAACCTCCTTCTTTTTTTGAAGTCGGTTAAAAATATTTAAACCCATTCCATCTCTCGCTTCCCACCGCATCGAGACAGAGCTCATCGGTGAAGATATTCTTGGATTTGTATTTTTTTTCTCCTATTTAACCTGACGTATATGTCCTACGGCTGGGCAAACGTCTCGCACATAGCGTTTTACACTTTTCTGTGTTCTTTGGCCAATCTCATAGAAACATCTCAAAATAATCACGCCAGCGTTTCTTAGAGCTCCTTCGGCAACGACACCCGTTTACCGGTAGCGGAACCCACAGCGCAGTGTGACGATTCTGGCCGATCCCGCCCATCTGTCATACATATCTACAATATGGCCCGCCCAAGGCGCCCAATCCCGTCGTCGGCCTCGAACTCACTTAATTTTGCCATGAGAGGATGGGAAGTTCTACAAATTAATCAGAAAACAGAAGGCCAGATTCTGCCGCCTTAGGCCGGGGGGAAGGCTCAACTTGCAATATGTTAACTGGAGTTGACGACCGCACTGACTCCAGAAACTGATTCTCCGTATGTAAGTAGGCCCCTATTATACGGCAAAGGTAGATGGGCACCCTACGTTGTCTGGTCGCCGCATGAAGCCAAATATAAATTAATGTTAGAACGTATCCAGAACAAAATGAGATAGCAGTATGGTGTATATCCAGGGTATTAGGGTACTGTTGTATACAACTCTTTTTGTGCTGGGCATGGTAGGCTATACCAAACTGGAAGTAAGAAGGGAAGTTGCTCTCGCCACTTATTTATTTAAGACTAGCACTCTCCCCGCGACTTCGTTCGCGTGATTTTTCTTACGGATCCCTAATTTTTTATAATAAAATATAGCCTATAGCACTCAGTGATAACGTAGCTTCCAATTTATGAAAGAATTTTCAAAATCGGTTTAGTAGATCCAGAGATTACCCCCTACATACAAACTTACAAACAAATGTTACCTCTTTATAATATTAGTAGATATAGATTACGCGTGGTAAAATACACAACCCAGGCGTTCTACGCACAGTTAGGTTGTACAGGACCTATGTACCTGACGGGCATGTGGGGCGGCGCCCGGCGGAGGCACCCGCCGCTGCTACGGGTGCCGCCCGCTCGCACCAATCTGCTGCAGCACGCGCCGCTGACGCGCGCGTTGCGTACACTCAATATGATCTCACAACAGATTGACTGCTTCAATTTATTGTACTCTGAGCGAATTCACACGGGCCGCAATTTGTATCATTACCAAGACTTTGATGACTTTTAAGATTTGTTATCTCGTATACTACACTATTGTATTAGGTAAGTAGGTAAGCCTGTGATGATAGTGTATGTGTGTTATAAATAAAATAAAAAATGATACAAGAGTGATGCCTCCGTGATGCAACGCGTTGGCGATGTCTACCGAACCGACAAGACGACGAGTATAATATAAAACTACTTACCTACTTGCTTATGAATACATTGGCCTGTAACAAGTTGATATCTTATTTATTACTTTAGTTTATTAATAATTACTTAATATTAAGATTAACTAATAATATTATAGAAGAAAGATTTGTATTTTGTAACGAATTAACTCTAACTACTGGGGCGATTTAATTTTCAACCGACTTCAAAAAGGAGGAGGTTCTCAATTCGGCGCGCATGTTTTTTTTTTGTATGTATGTTTTATTTTACCTGAATATACCTGGTATGTTACCTGATTTCTCAGCCATTATTGTTCAGTTCGTTGTTACTCGTCAGCGGAGACAGTATCGTTGCGCGTGAGTGAAATTTACGTTCCCTGTTCCCATGTTCCGATAGCGATGGCGGCGCCGGTGTGGACAAGCAACATCGAGTTATAAGTACTAAGTATGTTAGTACTTATATCTCGATGACAAGCAATGAGGTTTTACAATTCATAGAATTGTATCGACATGGAGGAATAATTTGGAATCCACGGCATGAACTACATAAATAATTATACGCATTATACGCATAATTAAACGCAATGTATAAATAAATTGCCGCGGCTGCAAGAACTTCTACGTCCATCTTTGAAGCGCCAATGCAGAATGAAGCCAATGTGTGAACAGCAATCTTGGTTATCCATCATTTTTGCCCAACACGTTGGCCCAACACCTTGGCCCCATGTGTACAGCCGGCTTTACATAGGCTATATTTATTACTAGAAAAAGTTAGAGAACCCTACCATTTAATAATGTAACCCAAGGTGAAAAAAATAGCTATAAAATGTCTTTTATCGCATGCGCTGTAGAAACTATTGATGATAGAACAATAGAATAAAAAAATGTTCTGCAATATTGAATGAGTTGTCCAAACACATAGTTGATACTTCTCGTGACCCAAGGGCTGGCTTTTACCTTGGCCAGAGGCTAAGCATTGCCATCCAACGTGGCAATGCGGCCAATCTTGTGGGCACATTTCCAGTTGACGACGACGCGGATGAATGAATTTTTTGATGTCATTTAGTTTTAGTTTTTTTTTATCCTTATTGTTTTTTTGATGATTAAATCTGTAAATTATATTGTACAATGACATAATATTATTTACATAAACTACATAAAAAATACCTATTAATATATTTTTTTAGTGTTTTTTTTTGGAAATGGCAACATTGCAGTTTATTCTGACAAATTGACAATTTGACAGCTACGCAGCAATCATCAGTCTCGGGGATTTTAATCTTCGTTTTTACTCGTTTTGTAAAATATTGTATTGTTAAACAGTAGTGATCAGCGGGTCAGGTCGCTCTGATCGCAAGCGTATCCGTCCAGTGGTAGCTAGTGTGGGGCGGATGGCCGCGATGCTGGCGCCGAAGCGCGCTCGGTGAAAGTGCATGGTGTTGTGACCGTGAGTGAGCGAAGCGCGAGCGCGAGTAGGTGACGATGGGCGTGGGCCTGCAGCCACTCGAGTTCACTGAGTGCCTCGCGGACAGCCCTCAGTTCCGGGAGAACCTGCAGCGGCACGAGAAGGAATTGGAGCGCACCAGCCAGCAGATCAAACGGCTCATCAAAGAAGTCAAGGATGTGGTGCAAGCCGCTAAGCGTAAGTGTACCTCTCGGAGCTAGTCTGCAAGCATGCGCTCACTCTCACTGCTCAGAGTATGTCAACGGGATGGTGGCCAGGAGGTCGTCTATGATACGAGCACCGTCATGTTGAAGTGCTTTCTACTCAGTTCTGTACCATGGTGTGTCGAGTGTCACCGTCGCTGCACCTTGTTCTCTTATTGTTAGCACTCAAATGTGTGTAGCTGATAACAATCCATCAGTCCTTAGTGTGCAGTATGTGACACATTAAACACACACAAGTGCGCAAGAGCCCTCTGTGCATCATATATTTATGTCACTAAGTAAACTTCTGCGTATGTTAAGTTTACACTGAGATGCCAATGTATGTGTAATGACAGTAGGTATTTCATTTTATTCTTTGTAGTTGAAATCATAATGTGTACTTAAAACTTTATCATAGGTAGGTAGTATCAAATATGAAATAATCAATATTGAAACTGTTTTTCCATAATCTCTTACCCTCTTACTTATACCTAATCATGGAATAATGTTTTGGATACACTAAACACCAAAACTGCATGATTGAACTAAGTTGACTCCAATGTCCAATGCTTTGGTACCTATCTATTGTTACCTACAAGCTATTACAACATGACAATGTTATCATAGCAGGGTGCATGCTAGTCACCACCAGTCACCAGTACATCACCACCCCACACCACACCGCTGCTGTGACTCATGTCTGTGTCGTATGTGTGTCAATGACTTTGTTGATTAGTGTGACTGCTCACTCTCACATGCGACACTGCACCTGCACACAGCCAGATGCTGCTATACATATTCATGTAGTGGACATATTGATGCTCTCATTAGTTTCCAGTTGCATATAGCTTGTGTATTGGTTGATGTTTTGTTTGTATATTGTGGTCATTAAAGTTTTAGCTATCAGAACCACTTGACTCATGGAAAACTGCTATGTGTGATGAAGTACAGTGCATGGATTCAAACACAACTTTGCTGTTTATTAAGATATTTGTTTTAAAAGCAAGGACCATGCCGGACTGTTTGGATTCTGATGGTGATTGGCCTGGCTTAGGCAATGATGTGCTACAGCAATTTGCAATAACTTGACTTTAAATTTTATTTTGAATTAATATATCTGTACTTTGTCCCATTAAACTATAAATAAATATCTGTACTTTGTAGTTATACCTGTAGTTATTGTAAATCATATATTTTTTTACAAGAGTTGGTATATGGAGGTTCTTGCCCATTTTTCTCCATACAAAACTACCTTTTGAGATGAGCAACTAGATTCAATAATTATTATTATTTATTTATTTACATAAACCTTACATGGTATATCCTTACACCTTCTTTCATGTAATTGTAAATGATATTCAAAAGTCCTTTTAGTGGTCTTATTTAAATAAATGATTTGAGTTTGACTTTGTCTTAGTGTATCTAGGGTGTGCGTTATCAACTAGCTGTAATTCCTCATCGTCTTCTGCCCATATTTGTCACGAATGTTACTTAGGGTTGGCCAATATGTTTTCTTCTCTCAATCCAACTGTCTTGTTATAACAGTTTGTATTTCATTTGGAATCATCTCTTCAAATTATTTTTCATATTTTTGCTTTGCAAACTTCGGGGATAAAGAACTTAGTATATTTTATTTTAATTATAATTAATATAAAAAAATATATATACTATATATTTAATCTAATATTATACGGATTATTTATTTTTATTCTGATTTTTCATCCAAAGTGCAAACCTATGTGGTAGGTATTAATAAAAATACTATAATGTGCAATGCGGGCAGCATTGCACAATATAGTATTTTATTATGTATATATAATTATATATATAATAATAAATATGAAATATATTAATATATTCATATTTTTGATACCCTAATATATCAACCCCCATTTTGCTCTTTTGTTACTAAGGATTTGAAGTCAATAGCTGAGTACGTAGTTGCTGAAATAACTGGCTGTGGCAAAGTACCCAAAAAAAGAAGAGTTAAAATACCTATATGCAGGCTATTTAATTTCTACAAATTCAAATTCGATGTGGATCATAGGTTCATAGGATGGATTAGGTATCTAATCCATCCTACGAACCTATGATCCACAATAAACTAGGTATGTAATAACTGTATAGTTATTGCATAGGTCAGCTATGTCCCACCATTGAGGCATACAAAATTTCCAAAATAACAGAGTTGGTACAATTTTGACTTATACGCAAATAGCCGATGGTGAGCGAGACCCTAGACAGTGTAAAGCTACCAAATAATGTGTAACATCGCCCTTAATTAATGCGTGTAGCGGGGGGTGCTTGTTCACTAAATATGTACGTAGTGAGCGCGGAGTCGCGTGCACTCAGTCGCTCATATTATATTATACATATTAGTCTATGCTCAGTCGCGCTCGGCACAATGGCGCGTGAGTCAGGCGCGCGCTTCCCACTTGTCCAGCGCCTTATCGGCCTCGCCCACATCCACCGCTCGATTGTCAGATGAGCCTTGCTTGCCGCCCCCTATTGGGCTGTGCCAGTCTGCCGGAGCGCCGGCTGCGGAACTGGAACAATACGTCGAGCGAGCTCAATAAATTTACAAAGTAACGGTTGGAGCGTAGCTATTTGCCTATTTGTATGTGTACCTAGT
This sequence comes from Hoplodrina blanda, assembly GCA_949316365.1. NCBI lineage: Eukaryota > Metazoa > Arthropoda > Insecta > Lepidoptera > Noctuidae > Hoplodrina > Hoplodrina blanda. Next base: position 75,149 of record OX438564.1, on the reverse strand, counting down.
TTGAAGTTCGGTAGTCGCGCAGAGTCGCGCTCGATAAGAAGCGGACGACATGCGACAGCCAGTAATCGCTGCTATCTACACACATCGAGATATTGGCCAACTTACACTCATTATCTGCACGTTTCTTAATCTCGTCCTTGAGCAGGCGGGCGCTGCACACGCGCGCTCGCCGCTCGCCGCGCGCCTCCCAATCACCCAGCTCGGCGAGATAACCACGTATTGTAATTGACATTAATATAGGTAGTTACGAAATGAACGCATGTGGGTTTCTTAACACTATTCGATAAGTCAGGGAAAGTAATACCTTTGGTGTTGTCATCATGTACCAGAAAAAGTGATCGTCGTTGAGTCACTGCCTATAGAAGACCTTTACTGCCCTTGGGAGAGGTGTGTTTACGTTGCAGGATAATTGGAAAAATCGTACCTATCTTTGCAGATTTTCTAGGACTATTGCAGACAACTGGATTATTGGAATCATATTGGAATCAAAGATGTTCGTAATTATTCGAGCTAATTCTAGGATTTTTTCTGATGTAATGATGTTCGCTATTCTAAGAGACCATTTATAAAATAAACATTTACTTGTCATTTCACTTATAATTGCAGAGGTGAACAACATCTCTTGATTGACACTACGTGGTCTTCTTTTCAAATGGTTACGAAAACTTTTAGTTAGGTAGGCAGGTACTAATTTATTGTAGCCTTCCGCGGAATCGCCGATACACGACACCCTTCGCCCATAACTCGTCCTTGAGGAAGGTCTTAATAATACTCCCAATATACAACGAGTCGGAACTCGCACCACGAACTACTTGAAATTCGTGTTATGGCTCGACTCGCAACTTCTCGACCTTGATGGCCCAACAGGTCTTCGCTCGGACGCAGAACATTGGGTCCTGCCATCGCGGTCCCGCACTGGTTCCGACTAGGAGGCTTCTTCCTCTTCACCTTCACGAAGCCATCCTTGTTACACGTGCCTGAAACTGGGCCTAGGTACGAGCCCCTGTCGGCAGGTTCACTGCAGCTCTGCTTGTCACCCTTCCTGGTCTGCGACACAGGTTTGTGCGAGGCGACGATATCAGCGCGGGCACTAGGCACGTTTGGGGGTTTTACTAATATGTAATGTAATCCTGTCTCTTGCAGTCGTTCTTGGAATTTCGCAAAGTTACGATTTTTCCAATTATTAATAATCCTTCGACATTTAGACGCTAAATACAACGAGCGCGACACGAAAAGTGACCTTAAGTTAATGAATATGATCACACAATGCTGTAAATATGCGGCGAACGCGACCGCAGCGCCACTTCTATTCTCCGTAGCAGCATTGGTGACTCAGTGACTGCTACAACAACTATGTCATGTATTACTTTGTTCAGAGCTGCTAATCGCTCGTCGACTGCATTTGTACCTCTGTGTTTACTTGGTACTCGGCTATATCTTTCATTGTTACGAGACCTACTAAGTTGCGTCACTATGCGGTTGCTGTTGCACTTATTTTTTGTACCACCAAACAAAGATAGCAACAAGGGTTGCGTGTCCAAACAATCTATACTCTATATTAAGTTGTCGGTTTGTAATGTCAAAATAACAGCTGTTTACAAAATAATTATGAATATACACGGTTCTATACTACCTACTTTACGAAAATACCGGCCAAGTGCGAGTCGAAGGAACACACGACACGAAGGATTCTGTACCACCATTCAATATTTAACACAACATACAAAACAAGTAAGTTTATAATCGCAAAAAAGTAATCCCACCAAAAACATTTCATGTAAAATGTTGCCGAGACGACCACATAAGGTTTGCCCTGTGAAAAAGATATCAGATCTCATGTAGAGCCAAGCTTCTGAATCTACACGGCCTAACTCTACCGACCCAAACTTCACAAATTCTATATATCAGTAAAAATGTATGGCTTGGCTGTTTTGTGGGATTTCAGTTCTTTTTGTAAGTTGCTAGGCAGTCTTTTTAGTGTTTATTTTTTTATTTATTTATTTAAACTTTATGCACAAGTAACAAAAATACATTGTACAAAGGCGGACTTAATGCTTTGGGCATTTTTTTTCTTTTTCTTTTCTTTTTTTTCTTCTTTTTTAGGGTGTATTTCTTGCACATCAGCAGTGCTGGTTTTCATAGCCCATTCTCTTGTTTACATACCAAATTTCAGCTTTCTGCACTTCAGGAAGTAGCCAAACATTTTGATGATCATCAGTGTGTCAGTGTGTCAGTGACGAAATCGGTGTATTTTAGATATCAATAAAATCTAAAGTATTAGAGCTATTCAATTGAGACTTTGTATGTTTAATTAGTCTATTATTGACATCATATTCTGAGAATATGAACTATCTGGTACATCGGAAACCAACTCAATGAGGGTTCAAAAAAACGACGAAACACTTCGAGAAAAGGTAGGTAGTGCCCTTGCGCTTCGCTTGGCTCGTCTTGTAGGTATTTTGTGATGTAAAGACTTTTTACGGTTTTCAAATTTCTTCCTTTACTTTCTTTTCTTTCCTTGTCATGGCATTGCTTCTTTGCAAATTTCATGATTCTAAGTCAACGGGAAGGAAGTCCCCTGTAGGCTTGATTCCTTAGCGAGCGTCAAAATATGCGCCACAGGCCCATAGCCGTAAACGATCTTATCTTTAGATTGCGCTGACTTACGAGTTTGATTTTTTATTTATTTATTTAACCGCTCAGCGTGGTGAACGCGGTGTGGTGAACGCTGTACCCGCGACCCGCGATGAGTAACGACTCGTCGCGTGTGCGTACAGTTCATTGATGGTGACGCGATAGAACCACAGACTATTGTTTAGTATTAACTCGATCGGACAACAACAATGTTAGCTTTGCGCGCTCCTCGCCCATCTATAAAGTAAACAGGTATATTACTTATACATATAATAGCCAATATATTTCACACGATAGTTTTAGTTAGCGCATAGTTTGGCTTACCTACTTTTACTAATAACAACAGTTTATTCTATCAACATACAATATTCCTTATGAGCCACAACACAAAGCTCCTCTACCGAGCTCACTCAACTCACAGTTCCTCGAGCCCTCCACTCGTGTGCGTGGCTGTGTGAGATGAGATGCCACCAACGAACGTCTGTTGCTTTGCACGAGTTCCCGTATTGATGTGTGCGTTGTGTGCAGGCCTGGGCGCGGCGCAGCAGGCGCTGGCGACCAGCATGGAGCAGTTCGAGTTCGCGTGCATCGGCGCCTCCATGACGGAGGACGAGCGCGTCATCAGCCGCTCGCTGCACCACTTCGCGACGCTCATCCGCACCATCGAGGACGAGCGGGACCGCATGGTCAGTATCACTCCCGGTCCGATTGGATCGGCACAACAACAGCTGAGTTTGTATCCCACATGGCGACAAACTCACACCCATGCTGTAGTAATAGCTATTATTTAGAGGCTTCTCCGGCTCCAAGCGGTCTGCCGCACCCTTGTTTACTTGCAACATATAGGTACATCTCATGCATACTTTGAGATCTTGTTTAAAATTCTCTATAAACAACCTGAGCACGATGTGCTTAATACCTGTCTGTCTGTGTGGCGGATGCTCGCGTGGCCTTCGTGTAGGTAAGTCGTGAAGCATTTTGTGAGATCAACGGACAGCCGATAATATACTACTCAAAACAAAATAGGGCCCACCACTACTTATTTTCAATTTTTGTCTTAGAATTATTCAAGAGATACTGATTAGCAAAATGAAGCATTAGATTATGTAGTTGACTTGTTTGTGAGTCTTTATCAATGTTTCGAGCGAAAACTTGAGGGTTTAATTCAAGTGGGAAGTCAGAAAAAGTAAAGTGCTTGAAAGAACGTAAATTGCACAAATTCTTTTACTTGTGTTCTCAATGTGACTGTAGTTGTTGTTGTAAATCGTTGCTTTCTTGGACAGTTTTATTTGAATTTTATGTTAATAATGATTATTATGGCTGGTTCTGGACGTCATAAGGACATGGAAACCGCAGCGAGAGCAGTTGTCCTGCTTCAGGGGAAAAATCTCAGAGGTCTGTAGCAATACATGTTGGTGTGTCGCAAAGAGCTATCCGAAACATGTAGGAGTGGTACCAAAAAATCGGGAGTGTAGCTAGGAGTCTTAAAAAAGGAAATCCTAAAACTACAACTGCTCCTGAAGATCGCTATATCAGGTTAACTGCACGTCGGGAGAATATTTTAACCGCCTGGGCTTTACAAACCCGATTGTGGCAATCAAATGGTATACAAATCAGTGATTAAATCATTCGTAATCAACTCCACGAAGATGGCCAATGTTTCAGAATATGTGCTGTTTCACTTAAACTGACAAGGGCTCATCATGCAGAGCGTTTAAGATACGCTCGCCAACATTTGTACTGGACCAAGGCTAACTTTGGTGCGCTACTCTTTATAGACGAATGTAAGGTCAAGTTTTATAGTGATGACAAACAAATACAAGTGTGGAGAAAACAAAGCGAACGTTTTACGGAACCATACATCCATAGAACAGACAGTTTCTGGGGTTCAAGTGTTACAGTGTGGGCGGAAATTCGCTTGGCGTGCAAAACAGAGTTGGTAATTCTGAATGAGGGTGCTGTAACTGCTACCAGTTATGGTGAGCGAGGAGTCTGACTTCATATTATTCCATTTTCACAAAGAGTGGGTTCTGGTTTTGGATTTATGCAAGATAAGGCTTGTCCACATACGGCCCGTATTCCACAAAGAGCTCTTTCTGACACCAGTATCCCGGTTTTGCCATGGCCTGCGTCAGTCCCAACCTCAATCCCATTGCATATTAATGGGATCAACTGAATAGAAGCCTCGAAGAGAACAACAGTCGAGTGAATAGTCTACAGGAGCTCATAAACGCGCGTAAAAGTCCGTTGTAACGAATACTGGAACAAAACGTTACCCATCTGATTAAAAGTGTACCTGATAGACTCAGCGAGTGCATACGGAGTAGAGAAGGCCCCACTCTCTTCTAAACATAACATCGCTCAAGCCACAGGCACCAAAAAAATAGTGAAAAGTGAAATTTACTTTTCTCATTATTTTGCTACAATTTCCCTAAAAAGTGTTTTTGTGTTTGATTTAGAGAAAAATTAACAACTTTAGTTATTGATTACGTTTAAACACTTTCTTAAAACCTAGCCTAACCACGTCTGTCCATAAAAACATGATAAACATTAATACTTTTTAATTTCACTCTAAAAACAAGGTGGGCCCTATTTTGTTTTGAGTAGTATATGTTTAAGCTAATTTTATTACTTTTGACCGAGCTCGTTCAATGTCAATGACAACTTAAGTAGTGCGTGTACCGGCGAGGTCCGTGCGATCGTATGTGCATGTGCTGTGGGCAGTGGGAGTGACGTCCGCGCGACCTTGTTGGTAAACAAGCTGGCCGGCCTTCAGGAATCACTTTCGATTCTGCGAGTGATCACGTTCATTGGTCGCGCGCTCGCTCCGCGGGACGCATGCTGATGAGGGCGTTGACATAATTAGTGCACCATTATGTGCGGCGACGTAACGCGCCGGACGCGACGTTACGCCGCCGCACACATCGTAATGCGCCTATGACGAGCTGCGCGCGTGGCATGTCGGTGGTCGGTGATACCGACGCCGTAGGTTAATAGATAATTTTAGGGCGATTGCAAGCAATGGACACGAATACGCGATAATACCTGAGTGGTCAGATTTTTGTAATGATCCGATCTATTTTTTCCCAGGATCCGAGGTAAGTCGCGAATAATCGCTAACGTTATGAGCGCCTATTGGCTGATCTGATAAGAAAGTTATGCACTGATGATTCACTAATTGCCTAACAGCCAAGTCCTTTTTCGCTTTGCTGTGTTTATAGAGAAGAGAGCCATACTCCAGCGCAACCGCTCGAATATGGTGCAATCGTCTTAGCATTATCTGCAACTTTTAATTGTTTTATTAATCTTTTTTATTTATTTATTTATTATACACTAGCTGACCCGCCACATCTTCGTTCGCGTGGTATCCTACCCCTATCCTACCCCTACCCTACCCCTACCCTACCCTAACCCTACCCTACCCCTACCCTACCCCTACCCTACCCCTACCCTACCCCTACCCCTGCCCCTACCCCTACCCTACCCCTACCCTACCCCTACCCTACCCCTACCCCTACCCCTGCCCCTACCCTACCCCTACCCTACCCCTACCCTACCCCTACCCTACCCCTACCCTACCCTACCCCTACCCTACCCTACACCTACCCTACCCCTACCCTACCCCTACCCTACCCCTACCCTACCCCTACCCTACCCCTACCCTACCCTACCCCTACCCTACCCCTACCCTACCCTTCCCTTCCCTTCCCCTTCCCTTCCCCTACCCTTCCCCTACCCTACCCTACCCTACCCTACCCCTACCCTACCCTACCCCTAGCCTACCCCTACCCTACCCCTACCATACCCCTACCATACCCCTACCCTACCCCTACCATACCCCTACCATACCCCTACCCTACCCCTACCCTACCCTTTTCTCATGCGGATATACTTTGGAAAGTATTTTTTTTAATATATTATATCTATACTAATATTATAAAGCTGCAGAGTTTGTTTGTTTGTTTGTTTGTTTGTTTGTTTGTTTGTTTGTTTGTTTGAACGCGCTAATCTCTGGAACTACTGGTCCGATTTGAAAAATTCTTTCAGTGTTAGATAGATTAGTTATCGAGGAAGGCTATAGGCTATATACCATCACGCTACGACCTACGGGAGCGGAGCAGTAACCAAAGACGCGGGTGTAACCGCGGCGGACAGCTAGTTGTAAATAATTATGTGGACTATGTGGGTTGTTGCATTTTTTCTGATTAGATTTCATGGTTGTCTGACAGTTTGAGTACTCGATGCGGCCTACCCAAATGTCCCTTCTGTGGTATTGTTCGTCGTGTCGTTGAGCTCCTTAAGTTCTGAGTCGAGCTTGACGATTTCTGACAAATGCGTGCACTGACTGGACAGGCCGACTCAAAGGGGTTTGCGTAAAAGTGGCGTCATTTTGAAGTTGGGTGGCCAGTAATGAAACTTAGATATTTTAAAAGATCAGAATAATGCGATCAAAAGCTAATATGGACACATTTCTCTAAACCATATCGGAACAGAGATATTTGGTTTTGATAGCTCATTAAACACGAAGAAGTTATTATATATTCTTATAAACTCTTTTAAGGTTCTGCATTGAGTTATAATGTACTACGTACTAGAGAAGACACCTCAGCTCGATTGTTTGTAACACAAGTTAGAGCGCGTGCACTCCAACTCACTTAGTCTATGCCGAGCGTTTGCTGCAACGTGACACATTTGAGTGAAGTTTTGTTTTTTATATATGCCTTCGTGCTTAATGAGGCTGTACAAATAACTCCAGAAACATAAATAAAAGTCAAGGAATGACTTTTCACCAGTAAGTTCATTAATTATGTTTAAAACACGCTTAATTTTTAATTATAATTTTTCAATTGCAACGCGTCACCGCGGCGGCGCGGCGGCCATGTTTACGTGAATGTCAAAGAGTAAAACATTTGTATGCGCAGACTTGACACTATCGACGTATAAGTTTACTTAATTAAGGGCAGTAAAATATTAATTTTAAATCACGATAATAATGTTAATGCAATAACATTAATATTTTTTTATTATTATTTGGATTTAAAGGTTTCCTCGGCGGTGTCATGAAACAAAAGAATCATGGATGTTCAGAATAATCGCAGCGAAGAAACGTCGTTACCTTCAGATTATTCACAAAACGGCAGAAACTAACTAAACTTATATTACTTAAAGGAAATTAAAATATTATTACAGCATAAATACTTTTTTATTTATTCTTTGAGTCAGTACACAAGTAGGCAGAATAATAAAATTATGTCGCATCTGCACGCATTGATTGTTATCTATGAGAACATAACACCCCCCCGCTTGTCCCGCGCATACCCCGCCGTCATCAAGTGCGCCCTATCTTTTCTTTGAGATAGCTTCTCTAGTACGTAGTACATTATAACTCAATGAGGTTCTGCGATTTTTTTTAGTAACTACCTACTTACCGCAACCTAAAGATAAACTACTATAACATGGCGTGCCCCTCCACAAAATTATTCAAAACGTTTGAAAGTATTTGTGAAAGTATCAACGTGTGCGTACAAACAAACTCACAATGTGTGCGTACTGAGACGGCTCTCGAAACAAAAACAAAACAGCGATTTGTTGCTCGACTAGCGGCGTCATTAATACTCATTATTATTAGTATGGCGCTGCACTGACATACTCTATGAAAATGACACGTGCGTTGTCTTGTGCAGTCTTGCTAGTTATGATTAGTTGATCAACAAATCTGCCGGCCTGGTACTGAAGACTACAACTACATAGAAACCCTTTCATATCGATATGACTACACACATTGAAATAGTAATATGAAGAGGCGCCCATGCTATAGTAGTTTTTTTTTGTAACTATCAGTGTTAATGTGTTATTTCGAATTAAAAAAACAAAAAGTCTCTAAAACACTATTATCTCGAAACTACCTTTTGCACTTAATGACTTCTTGCTCTACAACGAGGTAATGTGTTTTTATTATTTCCCAAGACCCAAAAGTAACGTAACATTGACACATGGTCGTAAAACAGTAAAGTCAATCTCTAAAAACAACTTTCTAAAAACATATCTAAGATTTCTGTACGCAGGACAGTAATTGAAGTTTTTATATTGACGACATTTTTAAAATCTTTAAATGCAATTAACTCAACTTCGCTAAAACTTAGGATAAAAATAATTGAACGTAAATGTATGTGTACTTAACACAACACAACAAAGTAACATGATAATTATTAGTGGCCACTGAAAAAAAACATGACGCCGCTAGTCCATACTAAGTTAATCAATGCCTTCTCTTCTCAAGAGACCACCTCGGACATTAACCTACTTGGTTCGCATATGATTTGACCATCACAAGTAATTGTATGGACTTTAAAAGAAACTTTGACCTCTGAGTTTGTTTCGGTGTTTCTTCTCAGAGCAGTCGGGTAGGAAACACTGGACTCATCTAGTTAAAAAAAACAAATGTGACGTGTAAAAGTGTTATTTATAACCAATTTACTTATTAAACATCATTTCATTTCCCCTACCCTACCCTACCCGTACCCTACCCCTACCCTACCCCTAACCTACCCCTACCCTACCCCTACCCTACCCCTAACCTACCCCTAACCTACCCCTACCCTACCCTAGTCGTGCGACACTGCCTACCGCATACGCAACAGGGCGATTCTGTTTTTTGAAAGAGGTGTATTCTAAAATACTGTCAAACATAAACATCTAAAAAACAAGTATTCATTAATTATTGAGCAGGTAATTTTATTTGATCATTTACGACATATGACGAGGATGCAAAACTGCACGTCGCCGCGTCGTGTGAGTTTCGCGCGGTCCGTCACTCACGAGCTTCGTTTGCGTTGCAGCTGGGGCGCGCGCACGAGCAGATCATCCAGCCGCTGGAGCGCTTCCGCAAGGAGCACATCGGCGCCGTCAAGGTACCAGCACTACCTACTGTTGAACACACCGCCTGCACACCGCCTGCACACCGCCTGCACACCACTGCACACGAGCCTAGCACTGGCCTTATACTTCTACTTTACATTATAATAAGCAAACTGGTTACCTGCGAAACTTATTTTAGTTTTTGACGATCTTTGATTGTGGCTGCCTCATTGGTTTACTGGTCGCAAAGCGCGACTGCTGACCATGAGGTCTTGGGTTCGATTCCCAGATCGGCCAGAGTGGTATTGGGTTTTTCCATTAGGAATTTCTCAGTAGCAGCCTCGGAGTCGGGATTTGTGCCCTATTACATGGGACTTACAGAGGGTGGCCATGTTATTGGGGACAGTACCGTGATTTTAATAATTTTTAGTACCTAGATTAAATTATTCAGGGAAATGGGTTGTTGAATAGGTATCCAACACGCAAAAATAATATGGATAGGTCTTCAAAAATGATCAATGAGATGAAAAATCAAATTTTGTTAATTTAATGGTAGTCATGGTTACGCAAAATATTTTACTACAAACAACCAAACTCGAAATAAGTACCGGTAGGCTATACGAATATTTGTTCTGTGCGGGAATCGAACCCGCGACACGCAGCGCAGCAGCCAATCGCTCAGCCACAGCGCCAACCGTGTCTAGCTCACCACCACCAGCAGCACCCTACTGTTATACAGCGCTTCATGTTGCAGGAGGGGAAGAAGAAATTCGACAAAAAGACTGCCAAGTTCTGCCAGAGTCAGGAGCGCACGCTCTCACTCTCCACCAAGAAACCAGAGGCCGTATTCCAAGAGGTACGATCATTGAGCTGCGCGTGTCCACGGTGGCACGTACCACGCATAACATACAACCATCAGTCGTTTGTGTTTATTGAGTGGGCATGCGTGGTGTACCTATAAAGTTCCTGATGAAATAATATACCATAACAATCCCTAGCCGCAAAATATTTGAAACAACTAATAAAATTTACAACCCGTCTACGACAAAAATCAAACCGAAAATATTCCGATCAGATAACTTGAAATTATCCTTTAGACTTGAGCCAATGTTGTAATAGTTTTGGGGACAAGCAGGGTGTAGCCGGGTGTCACGCCGCCCTCGCTAGCCGGCGCAGCCCGGACGTCACCGCGACTATACGACGTCGTTAATGGGTTTCAGTTTGTGTAGCATGTAAGAAGGCGCTAGTCGCGCTGCACGAACTTAGTAAGTTGTTAGTGTTACCATGTAACATCAATAAGGCTGTGTAGTGTATGCGCCGGAGAGCGCGCTCCGACCCATTAACGTAATCATGTCACTTTAGCGCTGCATGCGTCTTAGTGGACCCTCCACACTCTATACTTGTTGCCAAATAGCAAAACATACCGGTCATTGACCCACTCTAATATTGCATCAACGATAAGTCGCTATATATATAAAAATATTAGTTCTTTTGAAGCATAAACCAACTTTCCTCTGCTTTTTTGATGCGTTAAGCTTTTTTCGTCAACCGGCCCGAGCAAACGATTGACAGGGTCTGTGCGCTCGCTACGCTCGCTCACTGGACCCTGCCATCCCCTTCTAACCTAACCGAGTCCCGTCCGAGTCGGGGTGCCACAAGTCCCTGCCATCCCCTTCGTGGTTATTTTTTTTTAACCACCCTGAAGTAGGAGACCCGCACAGCGGGGCTCCGTCGAGCCCTTCTGGCGGGGGAAAGGCTGAAGGGTGACTCCACCCCTCTTCATGTTGTCAAAAAATACCACAGAAAAGTTATTTTTGTCATTTCACTGAACCAATTTTGGGATTTGTTCAAACCACTAGATTTCTTTAGTGAGACTTGTCAAATCACCAGATTTGCTTAGGGAAATGATAAAATCGTGATTGTTATTTTAACATCCTTCGTGATTTGACCAAATCACAGTTTTTATCATATCCCTGCGACATATACATAACGGATAAAAGGGGCCATCGTAACGAAAACTTTTGGGATGGTTCAGTACACGATTATGTTACTCTCCCCGTACAAGGTTGTTATTCCGATCCGTGCGAAGAGATGTTAGAGAGAGGCTAATGAGCGGTATGGTCACGTTATTTGGCATCAACATCAATACAAGTGCGTACACTGTGTGGGCTCGTGGGTGGCACGAGCTGAGCGCGAGCGGTTCATGTGTGTTAAGGCGGACGCGGCGATGGACATGGCGGAGCGCGACTTCTGCCAAGCGTCGCTGGAGTACGTGTTCCAGCTGCAGGCGGTGCAGGAGCGCAAGAAGTTCGAGCTGGTGGAGACGCTGCTGGGCTTCGTGTTCGGCTGGTGGACGTTCCACCACACGGCGCACGACGTGCACGCAGACGCCGAGCCGCGCGTCAAGGACCTGCAGCTGCGCATCCAGCGGGTGAGTAGCGACAGCAGCGCCGGCCGGCCTCTGTACTAACGAAACAGCACTAACGACGTTTTGCTTCCAATGAGTTTGACTGATCTGCGTGTCACACTTTACATTCATCAGCCTCGCCTCATCTCATGTTTGTGTAAATATAGTTGACATGATAAGACCGTGCTGTCGTCCCGAATATTCCTTGCATGTTCCGCACCGTGTGCGCGCGCGTGTGTCGAGGCCGGAGCCATGCTCACACACGTCGCATACTGCCTAATGACGTTTCTACTTCTGTCAGCCGCGTGGTAGTTTGTACGGTTTAGCATTGCCATAGCGATCGACTATTAGCACAGAACTTTGTAGGTTCTGAGTGAAGCTCTGTCGAGTAGAGTGCGCGTGCGCGGCGCATGTGGCGTTTGTTGTGCGTGTGTGGCTTCACTAACATGTGCGCGCTTGCAGACGCGGAGTAACTTCGAGGAGATGAGCAAGCAGACCGAGTCGCTCATGAAGAAGATGATGGAGGTCCGCCAGATGGTAAGTGTGAGCCCGGGTGCCGATGTGCCGTGACGCCGTCCCAGGATGTGTGTGTGTAACCCGTGTGTCGTGTGCGCAGAACAAGGAGGAGCAGGCGGCCGCCGAGGAGGCGGGGGGCGGGGTGTCGCGCGCCGGCTACCTATTCCTTATGGAGAAAAGTGAGTAACTGCGAGACTTTTTACTAACATGCCTGTAAATATATATTTCATTAATTAGTAATCTTTATAAAGAAAATCAAATCATGCGTTAGTTAATAAGTGCCATTATTTTCATAAACTGATATTAGTCGTCGCGTCGGTGAATATTGTTAACCGTGCCAGCTGATTCACGGCATCACGTTGCGCATCGCTTCATTAGGTAACATTTATACGTTTATAATATATTATAAACTAGCTGACCCGCCACGACTTCGTTCGCGTGGTATCCTACCCCTATCCTACCGATACCCCTATCCTACCCCTACCCTACACCTACCCTACCCCACCCCTACCATACCCCTACCATACCCCTACCCTACCCCTACCCTACTCCTACCCTACCCCTACCCTACCCCTACCCTACCCCTACCCTACCCCTACCCTACCCCTACCCTACCCCTACCCTACCCCTACCCTACCCTACCTCTACCCCTACCCTAGCCCTACCCTACCCCTACCCTACCCTACCCTACCGTACCCCTACCCTACCCCTACCATACCACTACCCTACCCCTATCCTACCCCTATCCTACCCTACCCTAACCCTACATTTCCGACTTTTTTTTTCTTCATAAGAACCTCCTGACAATAACAAACACAACAAAAAAAGAATTATCGAAATTGGTCCAGCCGTTCACGCGTGATGCCGTGACCAAGGAAAACTGGTTTCATTTTTATATATATAAATCATATTATCGATCTATCATCACTGACAGGACTATTGTTGCCAATAAGCCTGACATAGTGGTGATAGATCGATTAGAGCGTCGCGCAGTGATTTGTGGATTAACGGTTCCGCATGACGAGAACCTCGTGAAGGCTGAGAAAGAAAAGCGAATGAAATATGTTGACTTGGCTCGCGAGATTGTCGGCATGTGGGATGTGGCTGATGGCTTTCTCACTTTCAACGTCGACTGACCTGTCTGCAAAATCTATGGGAGAAATGCGTTTTGACAGGTCATCAAATTATAGCTATGTATGCGTTCATCTGTAATTTTATATTGTATTATATAATATCATATTAGTACTCAATTATATAACAATGAATTGCTGTTCGTTAGTCTCGCTGAAACGAAAAAACGGCTTGACCGATTTGATTGATTTCTTTATTGTTTGGTTCGCTTCAATACTCTGGGGAAGTTTAAAACAAAAACCAAATGGGGAGTATCATAAAGAAAAACTGAAATTGGTATGGAAAATCGTGTAAGTGACGTGCGATAGCCGATACCATACTGGCATTTGTTCCATCACCACTTCGGATCATTTTAGTGTTTAATAAATAGTGATCGGGATCTCCCCGACACGGTTATTTTAAACCCCGCGGAGAGACGCCGTTAACTCTGCTCAAGCCAACGCTTTTTTTCAATCGACTTCAGCCGTCCAAGAGCTTGAGAACATGGCTTCTTTGCAGACAGCCGCACACGCAGCGGGGCTCCGTCGTCTCCGCTTTAGAAACAAACAAGCTCACGACATGTCCATGATTCTTGTTCATGTCCTCGCCCCTTTCCGTTACGCGGGGTGGGCTTTCTTAATCTTTCGGCGCCATTCGCTGGCAAGCATCGTCATCTGTAAGGCCAAGCTTTTGCATGTCCTTCCGCACATTTGTCATTCAGGTAGATTGCGATTTACCTCTCTCTCTATTTTTTGTAACCACGGAAAGGTACTTTTTCACGATATGGCCATCGAGCCTGCGCATAACATGTCCGTAGCACCTTAGTCTGGACTCTGGTGTTCTCAGTAATAGGCGTTACTTTAAAACTCCCCCTTACTTAGACTGAGAGTGACTCCGCCCGTCGAACGTAACATACGCATTTCAGTGGGATTAGAAAAATACACCCCCTAAATGATGGTGAATTTACGAAACGGGGGTCCGAAATTTACGCGGACGAAGTCATGGGAAAGAGCTAGTGTATTATAAATTCAAATTGTACAAGTATATAATAATACCAGCGCATTATTGTCCCGCTCAGGGCATGGGTCTCTTGTCATACACGAGCATTGATCACCACGTTTGCTCAAAGTGGATTGACAATTTCAGGTTTATATTAAATAAATAAATAAACTATAAACAAATATTGATGTTATGTTCATCGATGTGTGTACAGAGGCGTTCGGCACTACGACGTGGAGCAAGCACTACTGCACGTACGAGAAGAGTTCGCGCCAGCTCGCGCTCACGCCCTACAACCAGATCAACGTGAAGACGGTGAGTAAGTCACGCGCGGGTGCGGCGCGGCGGCCCCGGCCCGTGCGTGACCGAGTGCGTGTGCGCAGGCGAGCGGCACGGAGGTGCTGTGCGTGTGCGGCGCGCGCGCCTGCTCCGAGCCCGTGGAGCGGCGCTTCTGCTGGGAGTGCGTGCCGGCGGAGCGCGAGCGCGCGCCGCTGACGCTGCAGGCGCTGGGCGAGCGCGACTGCGCCGCCTGGCTGCGCGCCGTGGACGCGGCGCCCGCGCCGCCCGCGCCCCCCGCGCCGCGCCCCGGCTCGGCGCCCGAGTGCGCGCTGGACGACGCGGGCTTCCAGTTCGTGCGGCGCGTGGTGGGCGCCATTGAGGCGCGCGGCCTGGAGGAGCAGGGGCTGTACCGCGTGGCGGGCGTGGCCAGCAAGGTGGCGCGCCTGGTGGCGTGCGCGGCGCCGGGCCGCCGCCTGCCGTCGCTGGCGGACCCGCTGGACTGGGAGACCAAGACGCTGACGTCGGCGCTCAAGAGCTACCTGCGCGCGCTGCCCGACCCGCTGCTCACGCGCGCCTTGCACGCGCAGTTCATCGCCGTCGCCAGTACGTGCGCCGCCGCGTGCGGCCGGAAGGGACATCGCAGCCGAAACTTTTGCATGGGTTCAGTACATCAGTACCCGATTCTACGTTAACTTACAAACTAGTCGGTTAGTTAAAAAAAGAGCAGCTATTCCAAAACGTTGACTTCGTAATAACGGACGAACAATTTCATCTCTGGGGTCTATATGATATACTGAATGCATGGTAAAAGGTGTGTTCACGATGTCCCTCCCGGCCGCTGACGTGCGCTCAGTCGCAGCGCGTTCACTGTGTCCGTCTGTCGCAGAGTGCGAGCGGCGCTCGGAGCGCGCGGCGGGCGTGGCGGCGCTGGTGCGCGCGCTGCCGCCGCCCAACCGCGAGATGCTCGGCCTCGTCGTCACGCACCTGCGCAAGTGAGTGTCCGCCCGAGCGCGAGAGCCGCGCGCGCGCCGCAGCGCTAACGTGTGTGTGTGTGTGCAGCGTGGCGGCGCGCAGCGACAAGAACCTGATGTCGACGTCGAACCTGGCGGTGTGCTTCGGCCCGACGCTGCTGCGGCCCGAGCGCGAGACCGTGGCGTCCATCCTGGAGTTGAAGTTTTACAACGTGCTGGTGGAGACGCTGCTGGAGCACTACGACCTGGTGTTCGACGCCGCGCCCCTCGCGCCCCCGGCGCCCCCCGCGCCCCCGCACAACGGCGCACTCAGGTACGTCCGCCTGCACACCACTGACTTCTAACAGCACCAATCACGATTACTTCCTATCTACATGACGTAACAAAAAATAATAAATGATCTCTATCTACCCGCAGTACGCTGCAGTCATTCATTATCAAACAAAATATCATCAAATATCAAGAACACAAATAGTTCACTTACAATATGAGATTATAAATAGATCATGTTTGTTGGTGCCATATGATGACGATTGAGTGTGATGGGTTTCGGCTGATTTCTGAGGTGCTACTCGTAGTTACAGACATCTATGAACTCACATGTCAACATTAAGGGCGCTGGTACATTTTGCTGCGTGCATCAAGGTTTTTCAAGACCTAAAAACCTTGCATTAACAT
Source organism: Hoplodrina blanda (assembly GCA_949316365.1). NCBI lineage: Eukaryota > Metazoa > Arthropoda > Insecta > Lepidoptera > Noctuidae > Hoplodrina > Hoplodrina blanda. Next base: position 58,697 of record OX438564.1, on the reverse strand, counting down.
GTGTTAATGCATCAGGATTTACATTTGTGTATCAAATTAAAGTTGCATAATTAGTTCATTTCCAGAGCTGCTGCATTAAAATTATACAGTCCCGTACAAAATGTTCACTCAAATACGTTTTGGCACTTGCAATTATCGCAGAAAATTGCGAAATATTATGAAAATTGTATTATTATCTCTGTTACCTCTGACCTAGACTAAGGTCAAGAGCAAACCGATTCCAAATAAAAAATATGGGGTCTGAAGAAGTGCGGGGGTCACACTGACAGTTTTTAAAATAGGTCAGTAAGAAAAGCACCCGATGAATTAATATTTTTTTAAATTTCTAATTGGGAACTCTTTGGGAATCTGTAAATGTGTAATAAATTCATGTCATTTGTGTTTACAATTGGCGGTAATTTATATATTATACAATGCCATGAATGCCGTTGCCAGTTGTTGTGGAAAATGTTAGACAGCAGCGCCCAAGAAGCAGGATCCTCGTCCACCGCGACAACGCTCCAGCTCACTCCGCCAGGCGGACTATCCAATACCTGTGTATTGAGTGAGTCGTCCTCCTTACAGCCCCGGCGCGTGGCACTTGCCTTTGACGTTCATTAACCCCACACGCAAAAACGACGGGGTGTTATAAGTTTGACGTGACTGGGGGTGTGTCTCTGTGGCATCGTAGCTCCCGAACGGATGAACCGATTGTTATTGTTTTTTTTTTGTTTGAAAGGAGAATTAGGTGGGAGTGTTTTTAGCTATGTTTGATGAATATCGGTCCATGATGGCCGCCGCCACAAAATGGCAGATAACATATTTTTTCACAACTTCTTCAATATGGGTATCAGATGAAAGGGCTTGACTAGTACAATACAATACAGAATACACTATGACAAATTTCAAATTCTAGATGGCCGCCACCACAAAATGGCGAACTACATTTCTTCTTCCACAACTCCCTCAATATGGGTACCAAATGAAAGGGCTTGGTTAGTAAAATTATGTACACTAGGTATATTGAATGGGAATGAGGAAATGAAAACCAAAAACGTTTTTTTGTCTCAAAAATAATTTAACCGCGCCTCGGCCGGCTTGCGTTGTTTAGGGTTTCATGTAAATTCATACTAAGCAATGAGTCGCGGTCGAATCTCGCGGTCGCCAACATCGGAGTGCTACCTTAACACCTATATTTTTTAAATAAAGAATTTTGATTCCGAAAAAAAATTTTCACAATACAAACATTTGGACTCAATATTGAACACAACACAAAGGCAGAATGTCAAATTGATAATTTTGTTCAATTTTTATTGGTTGCTATAGCGAATAAACTTAAGTTTTAGAACCTAATTTAATAGGGTATATAATATTGTATGTGTGTAGTTACGTGACTACAATATTACTTGATGTGCTTGTAACTAATTTGCATGCTTTACACAGCCAACATATGAATTGTAGACAAACCAACAACTGTTATATATCTGGGAATACTTGTATTTTTTTGCAAATAAATAGTTTCTGACTAAATGGTTATTCTTGATTGTAGTGTCATTATCCAAGGAGAAAATAGAGGTCTACGTTTGTATGTACTGTACTGTTGACCTAGTCCTAGACAATCTTATTAGTTTTGCCGCAAACGCTACAAACTACAATAATAAGTATTAAGGACGTGTTTGCAAATCTGTCAAAATAAGCTGTTTTTTCGGGAGATATTTTGGATAAATTAAACCAAATCAAACGCAACTAATGCTTGCAACACATAGATTACTTCTTTATCTCCATACCGTGGATATTTAACATTGAAATGTTTGTTTTTACCCGACTACGGCAAAGCCAAAAGGAGGGTTATGATTTTGACCGGTATGTATGTATGTTTGTTTGTTCTCTCGTAACTTCTAAACTACTTATCATTACATGACAAATGAGGTGTCGTTAGAAGCGTCTCAGTTGTCCGCTGGTTATAGGGTAGGTGACGTGTCACAAAATCCGATATGGCGCCCTCAAGGGGATGTGAAGTCAATAAGTACCGAAAAAAAAATTTTTTTGCACAGTATCGACATGGGTATCAAATTAAAGGGCTTGATGAGCACATTTGAAATATTTATATACATTATATAGCTTTTACTAGCTACTTTGCCTGTTTTTAACAGTGTCAACATGGGTATCAAATGAAAAGGCTTAATGAGTACATTTGAAATTCACTCGCTACTTTGCTTTTATTATTATATCAAATAATTAAATAGAGTTATTCCTTCAAATAATATAACCCCCAAAATAGTGTAAATAAAAAATAAGTTAAAAATAACTAAAACCCGACTACGACAAAATCGCGCACTGAAAAGTATAAAACAAGAACAATATTCATTTGACCGATATTTTCGAAATTTTTAAGTAATAGCCGTGGTCGTATGCCACCTAGACCTAGTCAATAAAGATTGTGTGAAACAACCGCAGGTGGCATACGACCACGGCTATTACTTAAAAATTTCGAAAATATCGGTCAAATGAATATTGTTCTTGTTTTATACTTTTCAGTGCGCGATTTTGTCGTAGTCGGGTTTTAGTTATTTTTAACTTATTTTTTTTTAATTATGTAAAAGCGATTTTCGAAAGCCTCTTGACACAAAATTGACGATTCGAGGCTTAGTTTAGGTACATTTTTTATACTATTATGTACATCATTTTGTTTCCCAAAAATTCCCAAGGGGAGCAGATATAGTCATCTCAAAATGGTAGATAAAATACTTATGAAAATATTATAAATAGTTTTAGAAAGAAAGAAAACGTTACGTCAAGTTTTTTACAAATTTTGCTGTAACACATGAACCTTAATGGGTGGCATGGTGGCACCGAATAAAATAACCCTTTTATTTTATTCGGTCACTGTCTAGATTTATTTCATAAAAAATCTGAGAGATACTTAAGAATTTTGAATATTTCAGTAAAAATACTCAAAATTCTTATACCTCATTTACATTCAGCCCCTGCCGCTGCCCCTCGCGCTGCCGGCAATAATTCCCTAAATACTGCCGCAGCAGGATCGAGAGAAGTGTGTGTTTACATACTGCCCTACCACTCACTTCGCTTTCAAGTTTCGACAATGGCAGACGTCGAAATAATTACAGCGGCCGCGCTGTCTCTTTTTGCGATACTTATTAAAGGTTACGAATACAAAAAAAGAATGTTCGTCGTAGACGAAGGTGGATGATATCTATACATCGAAATTAAAAAAAAAATTCTACGCGTCGTGAACCTTACGTTTCTGTTTATATTGTTTATCCGTAACATCCCAAATTACTTTTTCCGTTTCCAGTAGTTCTAAGAATTTTATTGTAATCTCATTGCTCCATTCGGAGGGCATTTTCGAAATTCGATGATCTAAACGAACGTCTTTCTCCTCCAGGCGCTCGGCAAGTACTGAGCGTCGGAGCAGAATGTAAACACGCACTGCCGCTCGCGCTGCCGTTCCTTTGACTTCCGCACAAAAAACCGCCATTTTGGGGAGCGCCGGGCAGCGCGAGTGGCAATGGCAGTGGCATGAGAAGTATTGCGTTTACACACTCGTCCTGCCCACTTCCCTGCTCACTACGGCTGAATGAAAACGCGGTATTAAGTATAAAATCAGTTTAGTTACTCATTATTTCCGCAGTACTCTTGCGTATGTGTATGTGTGTATACACTGTGTCAATGTAGTTTTGCGATTTTGTAAACGCGTCCTTAAACAAACAGGTGCGCGAGGCGTGAAGTCACGCGAGTTTGCAGGTAATGTTCTCTGGTCGGTACCACCGGCTGGCAACTGACTGCAGTGCGCAGCCGGTGGTAAGGCGAATCGGCGTCTGTAGAGCGTCGTCTCTGTCACTCCTACCGGCAAGCAGTGTGCCAATCTCTTGCGTGCGGTAATTCAACGACATTTGTAGTCGTGAAGCCCAACTAGCCCAGTCGGGCTGCACAGGTAGGCCCCTTAACGCATTATAATAATATGAGCGGGTAGGCCTGCCACAAACGCGCTAACATCCGCCTGCGAGCCGTCACCTCTTTTATTTTGTCTTTATCTACACTTCTACACTAATATTATAAAGAGGAAAACTTTGTATTTTTGTTTGTTATGATTGTATTCTAGTCGATTTTAAATCGAACATACAATGGATGTCAACAGTATCTGCCCACATTAGTACGGAAGGTACACTTAGTGACATAAAATACACTAGATTACACTAAATAATATTGCACTCATAAATTATTTATACACTATGTAACAAAAACCCTGTCAGATCAGTGTTGCCGTTGATCAATTTTTATGTTTTATTTTAATTTAATTACTTCTTCTTTCTTCTTTTTTTTCTTCACTGGGGAAATATAATAATCTCAAATCCATTAAATGGTTACTTAAATGTGTACGCAGTACGATGCCGAATAATACCCTTAAGGATCGGACAGGGTTTTTGTTACATGCTGTATAGTTGCCCGGGGAAGAGAATAAAATAACTTTTAATCGTAATAAAAAGCACGATTTTTTGGCATTCTAGTAAATAAGCACTTTACTTAAAAAAACAACTGTCAAGTTGACAGCTGTCAGATTCAGCCACTGTGGTTTCACGTTTGTTTCATAATTCGTTTCGATTAATTATGTTTAATACTTATTAATTCAATAATAACGTTTTCTGCACATGTCAGGCAATGTTATGTACTTAAAAGTAGGTGAATACAAGCTGTGAATGTTGATGAACGGTAAAATGTACGGAATGACATGTGTGAAGTGTCAACAAAAGCAAAACAAAATGACATTTACGAAATGTCAACCCGAGTGACAACCAAATAAAACGCAATCGTACATGCAAAGTTGCCACATGTTTTAATTGTATTACAGGTTATTAGGTTAATTTGAATAATTTATTAATTAAAAATGATATATGAATAAAAGTAAAATTATTTTTGAATTCCTCTATTTTTTCTCTACGATTTGGTGCACGCGATTTTGTTGACCTTTTTGTATTTATTTCAACTTTATGCAACAAAAGTAGCTCATTCTTAGAAATTAACAGTATCCAATTTAAATAAATAATTAGCATCTTATAGGCCATACCAGCGGATACAGGGGCAGGGGGGGTACTAAATTTTAAATTAAATTAATCGCCATACTAGAGAGGCGCGCAGTGATTGTTGACTTGGCCCGCGAGGTTGTCGACATGTGGGATGTAGATTCCTGGCTGAATTTGGACATAGCTGTCATAAAATGAATTGAAGTACATTTTATAAGATTTTAAACATGGGTTTCATAATTGCTGGGCAATTTTGATAAATGGACCCAAAGTTCATACAATAATGCCCATGATGACCCTTTAAAAATCTATAAACCAGCTGCGACCGGTATGGCGTACTGATGTAGAACAAATTCTCTATGATGGCAATCCTCATGTTTAATTTTAAAGAACTAATAGGACAAACAGACAGACACGACAAGCGCCGGCGCCGCCGCCGCACGCTGTTAGTCTCATGGGGTTTTTAAGCGTCAAGCGTGGGGTCCTAGGTTCGATGCCCAGATGGGGCAGTGTTATTGGGATATAAAAGAAAGGCTTTTTTTTCCAGTTACGCAATCACAAAACTTAATAGCAACTTATTTTAGATTAGTAGTAGTAATGTGTTTCATTTTACTGTGTATCTTGTCATCGTGTACCGAGTTCACGTGGACACTGCAACGGATGGGGACGTTGTCGTTACCATGTCCATAGGTTCCAACGTTCTTGTACGTTTTTTTACGAAAATAAGTTGTAAATGTTCTACGTTAACTTAGAATACCATCACCCCAGTAATGTTGCACACATCCGTGTACAATGGTCGGGCTGCGTTTTATTGCGCGCGAACATAAACTGGTTTTCCACACCAAAAATAAAAGTTGTTTTCCAGCAATAATATTTGGTCAATGTTACGTATTTTGATTTGCAGAATACGAAGGAAACGGATATAATATGTGATGTGTCTTGTTACACCCCGTATTTAATAACATTGAGCAATGAGCGCTCGGCTAATGAAAGGCACCGCGCCGCGCGCGCGTGGAGCCAGGGAGAGGGTAGGGGCCTCATGGCACGCGGAGGCTGCGCGCGCGCGACAGCTGTTCGCGGCAAAAAGAAACCTCGCCTCATTATCCTCCGCGCCCCCCGCGCCCCCCGCCCGCACCGCACCGCGCGCATCACCTGTGCCTTTGAGCCTGTGCACTCCGACGGCGGGTGCACTGCACGCCTTTTGTATTCGTTTGTATTGACGACTTGTTTGATTTATATTTCGAAGATGTTTATTTGTTTAGTTGTACAATACCTATGCAAAGCGCGCGTAGTGTGTAACTGTGTACCTACAATGACGTACCTAGATAGTAGTATCATCAAGTACATAGTATGTGTACTTGTATTATAGATCTATTCTCACTGTGATTTATTTAAGCGTAGGTACTCTAGTGCGACGAAAGGTTTTTAGTACCTACCTAAATGAATAACCTATTCATTGATATTTATTAATTTGCAAAATAATTGATATTACGAAATCAGTTAAATGCCTTTTCAGGGTTCTGTAACCGAATACTAACCAAACTGAATAAAGTACAGTACCTATGTAGCGCGTGGTGCATGCGCGTGTTGTGTAGTTTAAGTATAGTACTACCACAGTACTACACTCGGCGGGTACCTACTTAATAAAGGATTTGTCATAACTATTGTAAGTTATATCGCGCTTTGTGTGGAGTAGCTTCCTTCTAAGATTGTATTGCCAGTAGAGCCCTTTCATTGGCCGTTCTTTTTTCGATGTTCCTTATATTGTAATCGCGCTGGCAGATGTTGAGGGCGCACAAAAAATAAATACAGCTGGCACACAATCCGCACCGCTTCTCGTATTGTAGAAGTGGCTTTGAATCTTAAACTTTTTGAATTAATCCCATACTTCAAAAGCTCTTTGGCACGCCCTAGACAGATTTGGAAACGTGAACGTTGGGCTGTGTCCTGTGTCCCCAATTTATTTGCACTAAGTCATAAGATGGACTCGTGTGGAGTACTCGCGGGCGGGCGCGGGACGGGGCGGGGGCGAGGTAGCGCCGGGTGTCCGAAACCTTACGAGAGATAAGAATGCAGGGCGGCAGCTGCGCGTGCGCGGAATGTTCACCTGCCACCTGCGTGTCGCTAGCCCTGTGCGCTGCACTGTTGCACTGCACATCACGTACACTCACACAGCTCGCTTACGCGCGGCTCCAGGGCAACGCCAGAACAGCACTCACTTCGTAATGTTGATAAGTGTGTGTAAAGGAACGTTGCGCACGTGTCCCTGTGGCCGGCGCGGGTGCTGGCAGCTTGGCAGAACATGTCACCACCATTACCATTGCACATAATATTGTAATGCGTAGCGCTCTGCCGCCTCCCACCGCGCCCGCTGACACTACGCCGGACACTACCAGCTATTGATTCAATGCGAAACACGTACTCTCACTTTTATTTGTTTATTTTAAGTTTCCATTTATAACCTGCAATACATGCAATGTGAATAAGTGATTGAGGATGTACAGCATTTGCTAATGCTGTTGCCGATCGTGTCAACAACTAGAACTAAAGGGCAATATTTATCAATTTATTTTAATTAAATATAATAAACGTAGGTTTAATTCCACGATTTTAGCTCAACCAAAATCAGATTTTTTGAGTTGGGGTAGGTACTTTATTGGTTAAGCATTTGTTTGTTGTAGTTTGAACAAGGCATTACCCATAACCGTATCCATGGGGGTTTAAACCCCAAGTACCTAAATAACAACTATAAGCCTGTACGGTAAATACTAAGGTTTTCCAGAGACCCTAAGATTACCGACTCTTAATGGCAAAAGTCCGAAATGTTTTGTGATTATCGTACATTTCGGACCACCGTTCACTAGGTAATTCTTAGGTTTTACCGCAGAGTGATGGTAAATGTATTTAGACATACCTATTCGGCGCATTTTGCTAGTCTGTACTAGTATTATAAACAGGTAAAGTTTGTTTGTTTCATATTTTTTTGTTTTCAAGAGTTGAAACTTGAAACTACCTACCTACTACTTGGTCCGATTTTAAAAACTGTTTTATATAGTGATAGAAAGCAAACACTGTAGCCGAGTGCCGTAGGATCTGTTTTTAACCGACTTCAAAAAAAGGAGGAGGTTATCAATTCGTCTGTATTTTTTTTTATGTTTGTTAGCTCCTAACTTGCGACTGGGTGAACCGATTTTCATGATTCTTTTTTTATTTAAAAGCTGGTGCTTTTCGTGTGGTCCCATTGTCACTATTTCAATATCTGATGATGAACTTCGGAGATATGGAATGGAACTCCTCATAGAATCACAGCAGCAATATCGTAACAAGTGAAATTGCTGTGTTTATACGTGTAGTCGATGACTGAATAAAGGAAAAGGGGGGGGGGGGTACGTCAACCCCCCTCCTACCAGTTTCCAAAATTGAATATATCGTGTGAGGTATTGTTTGAAAGGGCTTTTTGTAAGGATTTCAAACATTAATACACAAGCACTAAAAAGTGAAAAATAAAAAGCTATTTTACGCTAGCTATTTTATTGCTATTTTTTTATTTTAGGTGGCAATACTTACCTACATAACAAAAAACAAAACCAAAGCCGCCGACTTCCAAAACTAAAGTAATTTTTATTTTGTAGTTTTTGAAGGCGGTTATCTTTTTTTGTAAAATAGCTTTTTATATACGACTTGAGTTCCACGCGCGCGGCGTCGGGCAGAAGCTACTTACTTGAAAAACTTATCAAATGATAATTATTTAAACTATGACTATATACTTATTATACTTACTTATATTATAATATTATAAAGAGGTAACATTTGTTTGTAAGTTTGTATGTAGGGGGTAATCTCCGAATCTACCGAACCGATTTTGAAAATTCTTTCGGAAATTGGAAGCTACGTTATCACTGAGTGCTGTAGGCTATATTTTATTTTAGAAAAAATAGGGGTCCGTAAGATATTTGGGTTTTTCGGACCCAAGGTATAAAAAATCATCCAAAAAAGTTCCTTATTTAATTTGGCGTACGCCGCCTAAACTATAAAAGATAGAACCATAAAATGTTCTAATTAATTACTCAAGTCCCTCATAATGAGACACAATTGGTTTTCTATTGACTTACTGGTAAGTCGGCCGGGGCTTGACAGGAAAGACCTTAAAAATATCTACAAAAAAGTCCGCGACACACTATACCTATCTATTTCGAGTTAAACACAACAACCATTTTTTTATTTAAAAATCTTGAATTTTTTAGGACTTCATTTAATAGTAGATTATTAACCAAGGGGATAAAGCAGTGTCTTCTGTGAGGTGGTCGAGGCATGCGGCAGGTGTGCGAGTGCGCGCGCATCTGCCGCCGCGCCGCGTATATAGCGCGCGCGCAGCCACGGAGCCTCACTGCAGGGTCCGCAGCCGATCTGTCCGCACTGTGTTCTACTTACTATAGCGTACTCGTGTTTGTGCTGTGTGGTTACCATATTGTCGGAGCAAAATGATCATCTGCCTGTCCGGTTTCGTGATTGCCGGGTTAGTCTCTTCCCTATTGGTTCTGTGATATGGCAGTCGCGGGCTGCTGGTCGAGCGCTGGCCGAGTGCTGGCCGAGCGGCTCCTCAGCTGTGTGGCTGCCACGTGCGGGACTCATTGAGGATGCTCTGACACTATCCTCGTTACATAATTGTTTTGAATTTATGTTGACTGTTTATTCCGTTAATTGCGCGTTCATTTCCTTTAGTTTTGGCTTTCAAAGGCGCCTATTTTAATGATTTAATTGATATTAACCTACATAATAACTCGTTCATTAATTTAAAACTCTGTGTAAGGATATCATTGTTACACGCTTTAACAATAGGTGACTGCCAATCGTAGTATCGTAATAACGTAGGCTTGTGTTGTAAATGTTGTAATGTTCACTAATAGGTGTTGTTTGTTGCAGAACATCGCCGACGTCGGTGCCAATTTCTGCGCGCAATGATATTGTAAGTTCTTGTTTTATTCAAAAGTGCTAACAAAAGCCTGACGCGGGCCGATATACGCTACAGTTAGTTTCATGTCATGGTGGTATTAGAAAACATCTAATGTCGATGTGAACGAACAAAGGAATAATGTACTTTTATTGAGCGTAAACTAAGGCACGCAACGTTGTACTTGTGCCAATAAATAATGGTATTATCTGCCTGGCTCCACTGGCTCATCTGGGGCAAGCAGGCAGAGTAGTTCAGCGAAAACGATTCGAGATGAATCTTGTGTTTGACCAGCATCCTTTATTGGAATATTCATTATTGTACTCTTTCTAGCCAACCGTGATAACTTTCATTTTTCTTTTGCAAAAACCGGGTAGTTAGTTCAATTAAATTAAGAAACACTTGTTTTTATTAGCTGTTTATGTATTTCAAAAATACACCTTTTTTAAAGAACATAATCGCCCGTTACGTATGCGCTAGGCAGTGTCGCGCGACGATTATACCACTGTATGCGTGCGGGTTCATCGCTCATCGCCTAAGGCTTCGTTCACACGGCATTGTCCTGCACGTTTTTTTGTAATCGTTTTTTTAACGTATAGTCAACCGGGTGTTCACATGGTAAATTTTCATTCGTGTAAAAACGAATAGCCGCAGTTTTCACAAGGAGACAAAGCTATACCATATGTTACTGCGAACCGAATACGTCAAAGTTCATTCGATTTGCTTGACAAGTCCGTTGAGTATGCGTTTAAACGTATAAGCGGTACACGTTTTTTTGCAGTACAATCGTCGTGTGAATGGATCTATGTAAGTTGTTTGGTCACTATTTATACGTTAAGACGTATACTGCAAAAAAACGTGCAGGACAATGCCGTGTGAACGAAGCCTAACCCAGCAAGGGCAGCAAGATGGCTATAGATCGAATTCAAAAATCACCTATAAAAAAAAATATTCTACCTACTTATACTTTCTTCTTTTTTAAAACGTTGCCCCACACTAGGAATTTCTCCTGTATCGTGGGTGCGTTAACAAACATATAAACTCACATACACAAACGGCCAAACCCGGAACAACTATCTGTAGGCCATACAAATATTTGTTCCGTGCGGGAATCGAACCCGCGACACGCAGCGCAGCAGCCAATCGCTCAGCCACTGCGCCAACCGTGTCGTATTTTATTGTACATTCGTGTTGAGAACACTAGCGCAGTTACCTCCTTGAACTTGACGACAATGCGAAACTGTACCTCGTGTAATACATAATATTTTATTATCAATAAAATGTACAGACATTTTCATGACAGATCTGCAGAGATCTCAATGTATCTGATCTGTAAATAGACAGATGCATCGGTCATTGTTGATTTCGGGTGGTCGTCTTAAAGCATGAACATGTTCAGTTAATTGTCACATTGCAAATGTTTGCTTTTTTTATTATAAGCCTAATGTGACGTGTCTCTCATTACTGTTCTGTGTGTGTAGGGCGTGGTGGAGCGCATAGGCGTGAGCGTGGGCGGCTGCGAGCGCATGGTGGGCGTGGGCAGCGTGGGCGGCGGGGGCGCGCGCTACTCGCCGCACCACCACCAGCTGCTGCAGCATTTCGCGGCGCCGCTGGTGGCGCGCGGCGGGGGCGCGGTGGGGGGCGCGGCCCGCTCCAGCAGCTCGTCGGCCGAGTCGGTTTCGTCGCACAGCGCGTCGCCGCCGCCGCGCGGCGCGGGGGGCGTGGGGGGCGCGGGGGTCGCGGTGCGCTGCACGCGCGTGCGCACGCTGTACGCGTGCCTGGGCGAGAGCGACGGTGAGCTGTCGTTCGAGCCCAACCAGATCATCACCAACGTGGCGGCGTCGGGCGAGCCGGGCTGGCTGCGCGGCACGCTCAACGGCAAGACCGGCCTCGTGCCCGAGAACTACGTCGAGCCGCTGCCCTGACCGACCTGATCGCCATGACCGGCCTGATCGCCATGACCGGCCTGACCTATCGCCTGCGCCCTCCCACACACACCAAATATCATATCGTAGTCTTATGTTGTTGATTCTTTTGTACGTATTTGTATATTTTGTACATTGTAAATAAGAGTTTGTTGATATTTTAACTATTTATATTATACTTTGTTGTGAATTTTGTACCAAATATACTATGTATGACGTATTATTATGCGATGTCCGTTCGTGGATTTTAATGATAAAGATAAAGACTAATTTAAACCAGTCTGTTTTATTTATTACCAGTAAACGTTACATCTAGATACAAGATAATCATAGTCATAGTTGAGAACATTGAAAACAAAATATGACAAGCGTTACATCTGTATGCGATAGAAATATAACGAGTTCAAACTACCTTCAAGCGAGGTGCGTCACTCCCGAGTCCCCGAGCGATACCACCTGCAGCGCTACATTTGTAGCAGGCGAACGTTCGCTTTGCACAGACGAGATAATGATAAGTGGGTATGTTCTGTCTAAAATACCCTACTCTCGCACAAGTTCAATTTGCAGATATTTTATTTCATCATTGCTCGTATAAATGAAGTCTGCGAAAGTTCTCGGTTAACTCCCGAACAATCACGACACCTTACTGTCGTCAGCGAGTCCCGCGAGGGCGCGCCCCCCGCACTCCCCGCACACGATTAGCTGCGCGCGTCACCGGCCAGGCCCGCGCCCCCGGCCCCCGCGCCCCCGGACCTCGCGCCGGCGCTCCCGGCCCCCGCGGCCCCGGACCTCGCGCCGGCGCTCCCGGCCCCCGCGCCCCCGGACCTCGCGCCAGCGCTCCCGGCCCCCGCGCCCCCGGACCTCGCGCCGGCGCTACCGGCCCCCGCACCCCCCGGGCCCGCCGCCGCCAGGCGCTCCAGCTGGCGCGCCTCTCCCGCGCGCACCACGCGCAACAGCGCCGCGTACTTGTCGCTCTGGGCACGCAGCCGCGCCGCGCCCTCTTCGGCCGCGTGGCGCGTGGCCCGCTTCAGCTCCGCCACCGTGGCCTCGCGCGCCGCCAGCGCCGCCTCCAGCTCGTGCGCGCGTGCCTGCGCGGCCTCTGCGCGCGCCGCGCTGGCTTCCGCCTCCGCTTCCGCGCGCGCTTGCGCGGCCCGCAGTGCGCGCTCGTCCGTGCTCGGCGCCGGCCGCGCCGCGGGCGCCCGCGCCGCCGCGCCCAGTCGCGCCTCGCGCTCCGCCAGCACCAGCAGCTCGCGCCGCAGCCGCCGCACGTGCTCGGCGCGCCGCTCGGCCGCCAGCGCCGCGCGTGCCAGCGCCTCCACGTGGCGCGCTGCCTCGAAAGACTCGCCGCGCGTGCGCTGCAGCTCGGCCGCGTCCAGCGCCCGCTGCGCCTCCGCCTCGCGCAGCGCGGCCTCAGCGCGCAGGCGGGCGGCGCGCTCCGCGGCCAGCTCGGCCTCGAGCCCGGCGCTGGCGTCGGGCGCGGGCGCGGGCGGCGCGGGTGGCGGCTGCAGCAGGCGCGCGCGCAGCTCGTCGCGCTCGCGCGCGGCTGCGCGCAGGCGCTCGTGCAGCGCGGCGTTCTGCAGCTCGAGCGCACGCATGTGGCGACAGCGGCCGAGCAGGCGGCGGTTGCGCTCGGCGTGCGCGTCGCGGCGCCAGCGCTCGTACATGAGCTGCGCGTGCGCGAGCGCGAGCTGCTCGGCGAGGTCGGCGCTGGTGCCGCGCGTGACGCGTCCGGCGTACAGCTCCGCCATGTAAGCGTCCAGTCTCTCGCACGGCTGACTCGACTCGCCACACTACAAAAGATTAATCATATAATAATGTATGTACGGTTACCGGCACGTAACTTGGCAAGAGATTTTCGTAGTGGGGGAAGTTCGCGCATATAAAAATGTATAAAATTGTGCGTGCGCAAACTTCCCCCACTACAAAAACTCTTGCCAACTTACGTGCCGTTATCTGTACCTATATAACTAACGGTACGGTTAGCGACGAACGTCGGTTAACACTTGTGAACGTGAACACAACGTGATGTTATATGTTTGTAACTATGGGTAGATACTAAAAAGTAGTGAAGTATTTAATAATTTTGTAAAAGTCGCGATGTATGTCGACTGTCGTTGCTGACGGTACTTGATTAAAAACTTGAAATGATAAAATGAGTTTTATTTGCCTACCTCGACGGATCTCTTCGATTGATTTCTTATTCGCATCCTAATATTAGTTTACAGTAGTAAGGAAACTGTATCTCACGAAGGTGGGTCGGTTTCCATTATGATTTGATAGGAGATTGTAAATGAAAGTAGCTCAATGTAAAGTAGTTGACACTTAAAAAAAAGAAAGAAATGTAATGTCATACTATTACTTTGGAGATTTTTATAACAGTTATATTAGCAATACTTTAGTGAATTGGAAGTGTATCGATGCATGGTGGGAGGAACGAAGGGGTTCTGGATAAGAATAAGACTTACTTACAATTTACTTGAGGTTATACAGCTGGCCGCGCACAATGTCGATGCTTATACCTAACTCCTACCGTAAGTCGCGATGAGGAACTACGTTTAGCACAGTGCCAGCACCAGTACATAATGAACAAGATAACTTACTTGGCGACGACTGTCGTCCGGCAGAGAACGAAAGAAGTCTGCGATGACGAACTCGTAGGGCTCCGGCCACGTGTCCACCGTCTGCACCGCGACCGAGGCACGCGCCGCGCTCGGCAGCCGCGGGCCGCACGACGCCGAGCGCAGCGGGCCCGCCGCGACCCGCCGCGCGCCCAGCGCGGGCGAGCGGCGCGGGTCCAGCAGGCGCGCGCGCTCCCGCCCACCCAGCGCGCCCGCCGCCTCCGCCCACTCCTCGTCGGCGCACGCGCGTGTCGTCAGTTCTAGCACCTCGCGGTCCTCCACGTTGAGCGGCTCCAGCGACAGCGCGTCCGAGGGAGGCACGGGTCGGCTCGGTTCCGGACGGGCCACCGCGCCGGCCGGCGGGGGCACGCCGGCGAACGGCACCGGCGAGTCAGCCGCGCGTCTCTCTAACGCGACGCGCGTCAGTCGCGACGAGTACGCGTCGCCCGGCGCCGCCGACGGAGAGGTCTCCTTGCGCGGCGGCGAGGCGGTTCGGAAGCGCCGCCCGATGGCTCGCACCGCGCCCGACTCCGCCGGGAAACGGAACTGAGCGCGCGTCTCCCGCGCCGGGGTGTTCTCCGGGGTCGCTTCCACGGCGGCCTCCGGTGGCTCGGCGGCATCCGCGTCCGACGGCAGCGGCGTGTGAGGCGCGGAGTCGGCACCACAGCGGTCGCCCAGCGCGAACCACGGCTCTGCGCCGGGACGCAGGCTGGACGCGCAGCGAGCCGCGTGCGCGCCCGAGCCCGGCGCCGGCGACGAGCGCGCGGGCGCTGGCGCCGGCAGCGCGGCACTCGCGGCCGCGGGCAGCGGCGACGGCGCAGAGTCTTCGGCGCGCGAGTGTAGGGACAGGCGGCGGCACTCGGCCAGCACGTCGTGGTGCTCCAGGCGCGTCCAGCGGTTGGGGTCTGCCTCGCGCAGCCGGCTGCCCGTCACGAGCGCGGGGTGCAGGCGCACGGACTCGGCCAGCGCGCCCACGCCGCGCTCCCAGTTGTCGCGCGCGGCGCTGGCGGGCAGCTCGGCGCCCTGCGCGCGCAGCGCCTCCAGCAGCGTGCACGGGTGCGTGGCATACAGCGCGTGGAACAGCGCCAGCTGCGCCAGGTGCAGGTGGGCGCGCGTGGCGGGCGCGGGCGCCGGCTCCAGCGCGGCGGGCCGCAGCAGCGCGTCCGACAGCTCGGCGGGATGCGTGGCGGCCAGCGCGGGCGCCGCGGGCAGCAGCGCCGCCAGCGCCAGCAGCGCGTTGAGCAGCGGCAGCGGGTCGCGCTCGTGCCTCGCGGCGCGCAGCAGCTCGCGCGCCAGCGGGTGGCCGGGCAGGATGTGCAGCCAGGGCGGGCGGCGCGCCACGAGCGGCGCGAAGGCGGCGAGCGCGTGGTGCCTGTGCGCCCGCTCGCCGCGCAGCTGCTCCTGCAGCGCGTCCAGCAGGTGGCGCGCGTGCAGGTCGGGCGCGCGCGCCAGCAGGTCGAGCGCGCGCGCGCTGCCGGTGCGCGCGTGGTAGGCGAGCAGGGCGCGCGTCAGCCAGGGCTCGCGCACGCCGCAGTAAAGCGCGACGAGCGCGTCGGCGGCGTCGCGCGCTCCCGCCGCGCCGCCCTCCAACAGCGCGAACACCTCGCCCGCCTCGCACGCCGCCAACATCTCCAACCGCCTGACACAAAATAAAATGTTGATCATGATTCAAATCATCATTATGATGGTTTAATGCATGTAAATGAATCTCTTTCGTTCGTCATTAAATTTAAATTGCCCGCGCATTAACTTCGACTACATATTATCTGTGCAGATTATCTGGCAGCAGACACTATGTTTGGTCTATTAAAAAGATTATCTGTGGATGGATAGAATAAGAGCTTAACGAATTTGTGAATTATTTTCAGACTATAAAAAAATATTATTTGAAGCAATAGCTTTTAATGTTGTTTCTCTTTACAGGTTAGTAATTTGTATTTTAGCATGGAAATAAGTTGTTTGTTAAAGTAGTACGGTACACAATTTGTGAATTATTTTGGTAAAAAAATAAATATATTTCTCTTTACAGAGCAACAATTTTGGCCTTTGTTTCAACAAAACCTAACAACATATTACAAAACAACATTAAATATAGCTGTCGTAAACAATGGAAAAGTTAAAGTTTGAATTTGTTGTGAAACCGGGTGAAGATCCGAAAACAAACGTCTTGTGCATAACCTCAATTATGGATGCCGAAAACAAAACTTTCTTAATTCCGGAGCAATTACAACCGGTGAAACTACATGACACGGTAATAAAAACGCAAACTTTTCAAAAAGTAAGAACCACACTGCAAAGAAGACATGAAAAACGACACGTGTGGATTTCCGTAACACCCGAGTTGCGTGATACCTATGTGGATGAAGATGGAAATATGCAGTTCAAAGGATATTTACTGGAAGAAATTACGACAAAATCGCAACCGCAGATTTCTACAGATGAAAAGTCAACAGAAGCTTTTTCAAGAATGCTGGATAATTTTGCTGAATTGAAGAAGGAATCTAAACAGTTTAATTTAAAAAAAATATCAGAAAAGCTTGTAATGGAAAAATTCACACAAAAAACCTCAAGTGTAACACAGTGGATGGCCACCTTCGAAGCTGAATGTACACGTGCAGGTTTAGATGAAGATGTGCACAAAATTCAAGTGTTTCGATTATTTTTGGACGACTCTTGTCAAGATTGGTATAGTTCTATGATTATTAAATATACAATTAATTCAGAATGGAGCATTTGGAAAAAGAACTTTTGTCAAACATATATGAACAAGGGTTGGACACCAATAAGATACGCTATTCTATTTAAATATAGGCAGGGCTCACTACTCGAATATGCCTTAAAAAAAGAGAGGCTTTTATTAGAGGTAAACAAACTAATAGATAAACCTACTTTAATTGATTTAATTGTAACCGGGCTACCTAATTATATAGCTGATGAAATTGAAAGAAATGACTTAAAAGAAACTGAAGATTTATTTAATAGTATTCGTGGCTTAGAACATTTAAATAAAAAGTTAGTAGGGAAAAAGGAAGTATATTCAGAAAGTAAAATTAAAGAAAATAATTTAAGAGACCGACCATGCAAAATCTGTGAAAAAGAGAAGAAAGGAATTCGATATCATGCAGAATCCGTATGTTGGTTCAAAAATAAAGACAGTGATCGCTCCAAAAAAGAGCCAATTAGAAGTGTTAATAATTCAGAATTAGAAATGAGTTTAAAAGAAATAGATCCAAAAAACTAATAATTCCACCATTAATCAAACTTAAATTAAAAATAAATGATTACATAGAAGTTTTGGGAGTTTATGATTCAGGGTCAAATGTAAGTTTAATTAACTCAAGATTATTATCCTTAAAAAAAGACCAAACCCACAATAACAGTAATATACAAGCAAATTTAAAAACGATTAATGGTGTAAAAAAATCTATAGGGATAGTAACATTAAAGATTAAAATTTTTCAAATGGAGAAAAATATAAATGTTTTTGTTGTAGATGAACAAAATTTTGATTATGATTTTTTAATTGGACTGGATTGCATAAAATCTTTCCAACTAATCCAAAATGAAAACCTAGAAATAATACAAAATCTAAACAAAGAGATAAAACAAAACAATAAGAATATTCCTGGCTTTACAGGTGAAAAAAAACAAAACATACAACATTTAATCGATGAAAATGATGATAAATGTAAAGTGAACTTTAATGAACACATAGAGATTACAAACTTCAACATTTCAGTAAATCATTTAAATATTCAACAACAGTCAAAAATAGATAAATTAATTAACAAATACAACACACTATTTGCAAAAGATAAATATGATGTAGGTTCAGTGAACGGCTATGAAGCACACATAGATTTACTAGTAGATACATATTGTAGCAAACGACCCTACAGATGTAATTTTGAGGATAAGAAAGAAATAGAACAACAAGTTTCAAAATTATTAGAAAAAAAATTAATTGAAGAGTCTTATAGTCCTTTTGCAGCTCCTGTAACATTGGCCTATAAAAGAGAAGAAGGGAGAAAATCAAGACTATGCATAGATTTTCGCGATTTGAACAAAATAGTGGTTCCACAATCGCAACCATTTCCACTTATAGAGGATTTAATGGTAAAAACAAGAAATTGTAAATATTTTTCAACGCTGGACATAAATTCCGCATTCTGGGCTATTCCATTGAAAGTGGAAGATAGAAAGAAAACAGCATTTGTTACACAAGAAAATCATTTTCAATGGACTTGTTTACCATTTGGTTTAAAAACATCCCCTGCAATTTTTCAAAGAATATTAAGTAACATTATTAGGAAACATAACTTATCTGGATTTACAGTTAATTTCATTGATGACATTTTGATATTTTCATCAACATTCGATGAACACATTGAACACTTATCATTGTTATTGGAAGCAATTTCAAAGGAGGGCTTTAGACTAAAATTCTCTAAATGCATGTTTGCACAGGATTCAGTAAAATACTTAGGCCACGTTATAAAAAATAATACAGTTACTCCACTGAAGGATAACTTAATAGCTATAAAAGATTTTCCAATACCAGAAACAAAAAAAAATATTCGACAGTTTCTAGGTAAAATTAACTTCTATGGAAAATATATACCAAACATATCAATCATATTAGATCCTTTACACAATTTGTTAAGAAAAGATCAGAAATTTATTTGGACTGAAAAATGCCAGGAATCTTTCGATACAATAAAAAAAATGCTTTGCTTAAAACCTATTTTAGAGATCTTTGATCCAAATTTACCAATACACATATATACAGATGCTAGCATACAGGGTATAGGGGCTATATTGAAGCAACCACAAGAAAATGGAGAAGAGAAGCCATGTGCATATTTTTCGAGGAAATTAAATGACAGTCAAAAAAGAAAAAAAGCAGTTTATCTGGAATGTTTAGCAATAAAAGAAGCAGTAAAATATTGGCAACATTGGCTCATAGGAAACAGATTTAAAGTGTTCACAGACCATAAACCTCTAGAAAAACTGAATATTAAGGCAAGAACAGATGAAGAGTTAGGGGATCTCACATATTATTTATCGCAATTTAATTTTGAAGTGATATATTCACCAGGAAAGAACAATTTGGAAGCAGATGCTTTAAGTAGGAATCCTGTATTACAATCACATGTAAATCAGGAAGAAGTTTTAAAAATTGTAAATTTTATAAAACTAGAAGACATCCAAAACGATCAAGAGAAAAATGAAGATATAAATCTGCATAGAAATACACTAATATTAAAAGATAAAATATACTACAAAAGGACAAGAAAAAAAGAAAAAATCATACTCACAGAAGAATTTAGTAAAAAATTAATAAAAAACTTGCATTATATATACTGCCATATAGGAATAAAACAAATAGAAAATAAAATCAAACCATTCTTTACAGCAAAAAATTTAATACATAATATCAGAAGAATTTGCGAAAATTGTGAAATATGTATAAAAAATAAAACAAGAACAAAATTGAAATATGGTTTGATGTCACATCTAGGACCCTCAACATACCCTTTTGAGATAGTCTCTATAGACACTATTGGTGGATTTGGTGGCTCCCGCTCTACAAAAACTTATTTACATCTTTTAGTAGACCATTTCACCAGGTATGCCTATATTTTAACATCAAAAACCCAAAACGCAGAGGATTTTGTAAAACTTGTAAAAAACGTTATAATTGAACATAAAATTGGAATGATTCTGTCTGATCAATACCCAGGCCTCAATTCAAAAGAATTCAAAGAATTTTTAAAAAAAGAAAACATACCAATTATCTTCACCGCAGTAAATGCACCTTTTTCAAATGGTTTGAATGAACGATTAAATCAAACACTAGTTAACAAGATAAGGTGTAAAATTAATGAAAAAAAAGATAAAATGGCTTGGACAACTATTGCTCATGAATGTACAAAAAAATATAATGAAACTGAACACACGGTGACAGGATTTTCCCCAAAATATTTATTAGAAGGAATAACTACCAATATCTTACCGGATGAATTGAAAGAACAGAAAACGCAAAATGATTTGCTACAAGATAGAAAGCTAGCTCTAGAAAGGACTATAAAATCACACAATTATAATAAGCAACAATTTGATAAAGGCAGAAATAAATGTCAGTTACAGGTGGGGGATTTAGTGTATGTGGAAAATGGTAACCGATTAAACAGGAAAAAACTTGATGAAATTAAAATTGGACCTTATAAAATTTTAGAAAAATTGTCAAATTCAATTTATAAAATTAATACGGGTAGCAAGAAATTAGAATCAAATTATTTTCACATTACTAAAATAATACCGGTACCTGTGTAATTTTATGTGGGGGGGGGGGGAGATGTAAATGAATCTCTTTCGTTCGTCATTAAATTTAAATTGCCCGCGCATTAACTTCGACTACATATTATCTGTGCAGATTATCTGGCAGCAGACACTATGTTTGGTCTATTAAAAAGATTATCTGTGGATGGATAGAATAAGAGCTTAACGAATTTGTGAATTATTTTCAGACTATAAAAAAATATTATTTGAAGCAATAGCTTTTAATGTTGTTTCTCTTTACAGGTTAGTAATTTGTATTTTAGCATGGAAATAAGTTGTTTGTTAAAGTAGTACGGTACACAATTTGTGAATTATTTTGGTAAAAAAATAAATATATTTCTCTTTACAGAGCAACAATTTTGGCCTTTGTTTCAACAAAACCTAACAACATATTACATGCATTTTCAACTGATGTCAAAATGAAAATATTTGAAAGTCAAAATATTTAATATAAGATTAGCTATAAGTTTTCAAAAAATTACTAAAATAAAATAAGTATTATTTACAAGAAAAATAAAAGAAAAACTCTTTTGTCTTCCTTCATTATGGATACCACGCGAACGAAGTCTTGGCGGGTCAGCTAGTAAAACAATAAAAAAAACTCCATAATGTATTTTAGAAAGCTATTAATGCTTTGATATAAGTTCTAAATTTCTTTTAATTAAATGTTTTTGACGTAGTTTTGTTTACGTGTATTAGAATTAATAAGACCAAACTACAAATTCGGCTGTTTATGTAATTATCCGTACTGCTTTGAAATAAGGATTGATTATTCTTAAATTAACTATTTTAATTAACGCGAAATATTATATTATAAAGAGAAATAAAATAAACTTTTGTGTTGCTCTGGAAAACAAAGAAACAACATTTAATACATAAATATCACATTCAGTGATGTGTTTGAACTTCCGAGGGTTGAAGGTTGGAGGTGAACGCCAAATAAATAACACTGCTTGTCATTATAAACAGACGATTATTTGCCAAAATAGGTTGCTGTAAGCGGTTGGTCTCTTTTACAGGAGTCGTATTAAACAGATATGTATTGTTTTAATAGTACCTACATTATAATGAAACCAACCAAGAGTTTGCATTTTCATCACTATAAGCAGTTGGACGTTATAAACAGAGTCATTATTACGAACTCTACTGTTTAATTCTCCTAAATTTTATACATTGACTGTTGTTGCGATGAGATTGTGTCTGTTTTGAATAAGTAGAATTGGCATTCTGAAGTCCTTTACTGTGAAGTTAAATAAAAGGGATCTTTCCAGTTAAACAAATTCAATATTAAGTTCTGCCCCAGGATTCACCCCAAGAAGTGAACCCTCAACAGGACGGGGGAGAGATATTCAAGTTCTGCCAAGTTGCCATCATTCAGCTCCCAGTTAATACTCTCACCGAGCACAAGGGCTGCCAACTATTTAGTGTAAGTAACTGAAAATACAGTCAGCAGTAGCTTTCATAAACAACATACAAAGAAAAAATGATTGTATCAGCACGTGAGTAGAGTGCAGCGAGCTCGCCGCTCAGTTACCAACCGATAATCTGCCTGAGCAAACCTTCGGTATCGTCGGCGACTCGGCAAGTAGAATCTGCGCAGATACTACTTGCCGTCGACACAGACACACGCCTTCGTGCAAGTGCCGAGCGCGATGGTACATACCAATCAGCAGTTCGGAGAGAAGATCCCTGAGTCACTGAGGCAGGAGGAATTTTGATTCGTTTTACTTCAACTACGGTCAATTTAATACAATTTTATCCAAAGACGTGCTTTTGAGATATAAGTTAAATCTTTGGCCGCCGATAGACAGATACGCACACGGCACAACTTCGAGAATATCGCGACTGATCGCGACTAATCGCGAGTTTTTTTTCACAACATAATTATGACGGATTGACGGCACACCAAATTTTCTTTGACGACAATTAATTGACAGTTGACACTTTGCCAGTTTGACACCGTGCGTGACTGACCTGACTAGTGTTGCCAATTCAATTTTTGAAAGAGAGCTAGATTCTGAACCGGTGAAGAAAAAAGTTTAAAAAATCTATAAATTTTAATTATTGATATAGAAAAACGTAACTTGATATTATATCTTGTTAGATTAATAAGAGAGATATTTAAAAAAATAAGTTAAAAATAATTAAAACCCGACTACGACAAAGTCGCGCACTGAAAAGTAAAAAACAAGAACAATATTCATTTGACCGATATTTTCGAAATTTTTAAGTAATAGCCGTGGTCGTATGCCACCTAGCCAATAAAGATTGTGTGAAACAACTGCAGGTGGCATACGACCACGGCTTTTACTTAAAAATTTCGAAAATATCGGTCAAATGAATGAAAGTTTGACATTGACATATTGATGACACTGACTTGGTTATTGATTTTTTTTCTCGTGTTCCTTGTCATAGGATGTAATAATTTCATAATATGGTTTAATAATTTAATTTTATGTACGTGATTGTTAAAAGTTGTTTTCGTTGATACGTACGTACGTAGTAAAAGAAATGCTAAGTTAGCAAGGAAGCATGAACATTAATTTGTTGATTCTCTTTTTTTAGGTTAGTAAGTGTTCGTTTGTTTGTTCACATTTGGTTTAAAAAAGATTAATTGTATTTTATTAATAAATAAAACTCTTTTTTTAGACGAATCACATTGTGTTTGCTTGAAGAAGAAACATTAATATTATAAATCAACAAATTTCGTACATGTGAAAAAGAAAATAGACGTTGCTGTCAACTTAAATAATGGAGAAATTACGGTTTGAATTTACAATAAAAGCAAAACCAGACGATAACAAAACGAATATGTATGCCATAACTTCCATTACGGATGCACAAAACCAAACTTTTGTTGTGCCTAGGGAGTATCAGTCATTGCATTTACACAAAGAAATACTAAAGCATGACATATTTGAAAAAATAAAAAGGTCCCTCCAGAAAAGGCATGATAAAAGACAGGTATGGATAACACTAACTAAGGAAATGAAATCAATATATCTAGATGATGACAATTTACAATTTGATGGATATCTACTTGAAAAACTAGAACAAGGTCATGAATTGCCGTCATCTGAAACTACATTGTTTAAAAAAACAGAAAATAAGACAAGATTAGTAACAGAGTTTTCAATAGAAAAGTTTTCAAGAAATACAACAAATGTTCAACAATGGTTAAATACTTTTGAAAGTGAATGTGCTCGTTTACAAATAGATACAAATTTACAAAAGTTGAAATTCTAAGACTACTACTGGAAGATACATGTATAGATTGGTATACTTCAATGTTAATCAAACATACCATAGACTCGGATTGGTCTGTATGGAAGAGAAGTTTAAGTGAAACATTCGCTGATAAAGGCTGGTCACCAATTAGGTATGCTATGAATTTCAAATATATACAGGGATCAATGTTAGAATATGCTTTAAAGAAAGAAAGATTATTACTGGAAATAAACAAAACAATAGATACACAAACCCTGATTTATTTGATTGCCAACGGTCTACCAAACTTCGTAATGGATAGAATAGACAGAGAAAGCCTTAAAGAAGTAAATGACTTATTTAACTACATAAGAGGACTAGAGAGTTTAACAAGAAAGAATGACGCAAAGAGAAATTCAAGCATGGGAAATAAATACAGTAAACAAGAAATAACACAAACTGGAAAAAGGTCATGCAGGATATGTGAGAACAAAGGAAAATTAAATAGATTTCATCCAGAGAATGTTTGCTGGTACAACCAAGAAAAAAGAACAACCGATGACAAATTTAATTCTAACTCAGTATTAAAAGTTGAACTAAGTAATGAAGATCCAAAAAACTAAGGTTCCCTCCACTAATTGAGATTGCAGTGATGTTAAATAATACATTAGAAGCTAAAGGGTTGTATGATCCTGGTTCACGAATAACATTAATAAATTCAAGATTAGTTCAGGTGACGAATATGAAGCCAAATTATTGTTATGACACAATAAAAACAATAAGTGGAGGGGGCAAAACTAAAGGGTTAATTACACTGGATGCGGAGTTATTGCACAAGAAGATTAAAATAAATGCATTTATCTTTGAAAATGAAAATTTTGAATATGATCTAATACTAGGATTAGATTCAATACACAAATTTGGGTTGACTCATGATGAGAATTTAAATATCCAAATACAAAAAACTAAAAGTTTAAAAATGAGTGAAGATATGTTAGAAGATTTATATAAACAGAATGAAGGTATGGAAGAAAAAGAATATACAGTAAACTTTAATGAAGGTATAGATACAATTAAATTTGATATAGGCACAGAATACTTAAATGACGATCAAATACAACAGATAAATATATTATTGGATAGCTACTCGGAAATTTTTGCTAAAAATAAATATGACACAGGAAGAGTGAAGAGGTATGAAGCCTGTATAGATTTGCAAGTTGAAAAATATTGTTATAAAAGACCATATAGATGTTCAATTCAAGACAAGATAGAAATAGAAAATCAAATCTCTAAACTTTTAAAACATGAATTAATTGAGGAATCATACAGTCCATTTGCAGCACCCGTTACCTTAGCTTTTAAAAGGGACGAAGGAAAAAAGAGTAGATTATGCATTGACTTCAGAGATATAAATAAAATAATTATACCTCAATCACAACCGTTTCCGCTAATAGACGACTTAATAACAAAGACGGTTAATTGTAATTATTTTACAACTCTGGATATAAATTCAGCTTTTTGGTCCATTCCTCTGAAGATTACCGACCGATACAAAACTGGCTTTGTCACTCAAGAAGGTCATTATCAATGGACCTGTTTACCCTTTGGCCTGAAGACAGCACCAGCTATATTTCAACGGATCTTGGGAAATATTATAAGGCAAAATGGCCTGACAGGATTTACAGTTAATTTCATCGATGATATATTGATCTTCTCGAAGACATTTGATGAACACATAACACACTTGAAGAGATTACTGGAGGCTATTCGAAAAGAAGGCTTCAGACTTAAATTAACAAAATGTAAGTTTGCATGTGATTCTGTTAAATATTTAGGTCACATATTACAAAAGAATACAATTACACCTTTGAAAGATAATTTGAAATCAATAAAAGATTTTCCTGCTCCTCAAAATAGAAAACAAATACGACAATTTTTGGGAAAGATTAATTTTTATGGGAAATACATTCCAAATGTATCAATAGTTCTGGATCCTTTACATAAATTGTTGAGAAAAGATCAAAATTTTAATTGGACAGAACAATGTGAGGATGCATTCCAGAAAATTAAAGACTATCTCTGTTCCAAACCTATACTAGCTATTTATGATCCACAAGCACCTACATTTATTTATACAGATGCCAGTGCTATAGGCATCGGAGCTGTTTTGAAACAAACTCAACAAAATGGCGAAGAAAAACCGGTAGCATACTTTTCTAAAAAAATAAATGAATCACAAAAGAAAAAAAAAGCAGTATTCTTAGAATGTTTAGCCATAAAAGAGAGCATCAAGTTCTGGCAACATTGGTTGATTGGAAACTATTTTACTGTCTACACGGATCACAAACCTCTAGAGAAGTTAAATATAAGAAACAGACCTGACGATGAGCTAGGTGATATGACACTTTATCTGTCACAGTATAATTGCGAAATAAAATATTCTCCAGGAAAAAATAATAAAGAAGCAGACTGTCTGAGCAGAAATCCAGTATTGGATATTGATGAAAATAATGAAGATAACTTAAGAACGGTAAATACTATTGATATTTATGACATAAAATATGATCAAGCTCAAAATATGCAAATGATAAAACTTGAAAATAATATTGAATTAGAAGATGGAATTTATTATAAGAAAAGTGGAAAAAATAGAAAAATAATTCTAAGTGAAGATTACAGCAAAACAATAATAAAAAAGACCCATGAAAAATATTGTCATACTGGAATTAATCAAACAGAATCGAAAATAAGACCATTTTATACCGCACCACATCTATCAGAAAATATTAAAAATATATGCAAAAACTGCGAGATATGCATTAAAAATAAAACAAGATTAAATAGAAAATATGGATTGATGTCGCAATTAGGTCCAGCTAACAGACCCTTTCAAATAATGTCATTGGATACCATAGGAGGATTTGGGGGTCAACGTTCAACTAAAAGATATTTACACCTACTAGTGGACCACTTCACTAGGTATGCATATATCCTATGTTCTAAGAATCAACATGCTCGAGACTTTATCAAACTTATAGGAAAAATTCCTAAAGAAGAAGTAATAGAAATCTTATTATCTGATCAATATCCAGCTTTTAATTCAACTGAATTCAAAAATTACCTCAAGAGCCGAAATATTCAATTAATATTTACAGCTGTAGATGCACCATTCTCTAACGGTTTAAATGAAAGACTAAACCAGACTATTGTAAATAAAATAAGATGCAAAATGAATGAATCAAAAGGAAAAACAAATTGGTCAAAAATAGCAGAAGAGTGTAGAAATAGATACAATGAAACAAACCATTCTGTAACAGGATTTTCTCCTAAATATTTGCTATCCGGGGAGTCCACAGATATGTTACCAGATAAAGTAAAAGAAAAACAGTTATTAACAAATAGTTTGGAAGAAGACAGGAAAATAGCATTACAAAGGTCAATAAAATCACACAAATACAATAAAACTTTATTTGACAAAAACAGAATACAATACGAATTTAAAAAAGGAGATAAAGTATATGTTGACTATGGAAATAAATTGAACAAAAAGAAGATGGATGAAATAAGAATTGGTCCGTTTGAAATTGAAGAAAAAATATCGGATTCGGTTTTTAAAATAAATACCGGCCGTGGATCAAGATCTATTGGACTATATCATGTCACAAAGCTCATCCCTATGTTTGTTGATTAGGTTTTACAGCTAAATTTTACTCAACTTGTTGGAAAAATTTGCATTTCGGAGGGGGGTGATGAAAGTTTGACATTGACATATTGATGACACTGACTTGGTTATTGATTTTTTTTCTCGTGTTCCTTGTCATAGGATGTAATAATTTCATAATATGGTTTAATAATTTAATTTTATGTACGTGATTGTTAAAAGTTGTTTTCGTTGATACGTACGTACGTAGTAAAAGAAATGCTAAGTTAGCAAGGAAGCATGAACATTAATTTGTTGATTCTCTTTTTTTAGGTTAGTAAGTGTTCGTTTGTTTGTTCACATTTGGTTTAAAAAAGATTAATTGTATTTTATTAATAAATAAAACTCTTTTTTTAGACGAATCACATTGTGTTTGCTTGAAGAAGAAACATTAATATTATATGAATATTGTTCTTGTTTTTTACTTTTCAGTGCGCGACTTTGTCGTAGTCGGGTTTTAGTTATTTTTAACTTATTTTTTATTTACACTATTTTGGGGGTTATATTATTCGAAGGAATAACTCTATTTAATTATTTGATATAATAATAAAAGCAAAGTAGCGAGTGAATTTCAAATGTACTCATTAAGCCTTTTCATTTGATATCCATGTTGACACTGTCAAAACAGGCAAAGTAGCTAATTAAAGCTATATAATGTATATATATTTCAAATGTGCTCATCAAGCCCTTTAATTTGATACCCATGTCGATACTATGCGAAAATATTTTTTTTTTCGATAACGACTTCACGTCCCCTGGAGGGCGCCATATTGGATTTGGTGACACGTCACCTACCCTATAACCAGCGGACAACTGAGACGCTTCTAACGACACCTCATTTGTCATGTAATGATAAGTAGTTTAGAAGTTACGAGGGAACAAACAAACATACATACATACAAACATACATACATACCGGTCAAAATCATAACCCTCCTTTTGGCTTTACCGTAGTCGGGTAAAAATACGATTATTCGTCGTCAAAACTATCGAAACTTTTCACTAATTCTAATCCACTTGTGCTTGGCCCTGAGTTTTCTACATCCTAAGTTGCCATTGTAGTTACTAACTTCTTTCGCCTTGAAAAGCAGTCTCGGATTCTTCTCGGAACTTTTGTGTGTATGGCCTACTCGATGACATTTTGCATGTTGCACTTTCCTATACTAATTTATTGTAATTCGCACTACAGCTACACAATTAATCAACACAGTACTCTAGAAGGAAGAGGAATGATGAATGATCGAATAAAACGAAGTACTTACTTAAATAAAACGAACGAAATAAAACAATAAGGGTATTCCCCGTGGTTCAAGTCGTCTAAATATGCCTTTACTTATTGATTTACTCGTTGGTCTGCATTAAAATTCGGATACAACCTACAATTTTGAAAGACAAAATAAAACCGCCTTCAAAAACTACAAAATAAAAAAAATAACTTTAGTTTTGGAAGTCGGTGGCTTTGGTTTTGTTTTTTGTTATGTAGATATTGCCACCGACTTCCAAAACTAAAGTTATTTTTTTATTTTGTAGTTTTTGAAGGCGGTTTTATTTTTTTTGAAAAAAAGCTTTTTATTTTTCACTTTTTAGTGCTTGTGTGTTAATGTTTGAAATCCTTACAAAAAGCCCTTTCAAACAATACCTCACACGATATATTTAATTTTGAAAAGTAGTAGGAGGGGGGTTGACGTACCCCCTCCCCCTTTTCCTTCAGTCAGTCATCGACTACACGTATAAACAAAGCAATTTTACTTGTTACGACAGTTATGCTGTGATTCTATAAGGAGTTCCGTTACATATCTCCGAAGTTCATCATCAGATCATGACAATATTTCTATGGGACCTATTCGGAAGTATACTCTTTCAAACAAAAAAAGAATCATCCAAATCTATTCATAATTGGCTGAGAAATCAGGTAACATACATACAAAAAAAAAACATACGCGTCGAATTGAGAACCTCCTTCTTTTTGAAGTCGGTTGAAAAACCCAAAAGTTTTTTAATTTCGTGTACTGGAATGGAGCTAAAATTTTAAAATAAAATAGCTAAAGACCTAAACTTTTTATTTTGGAGCTAATTGATTGAAACTAGAGCTAAATTCAGCTCTAAAAGAGCTAAATTGGCAACACTGGACCTGACTGATCAAGATATCTGACTGCTATAAAAACATGGGTTGCTATTCTGTGTCTGTGGCTGTCATCTACCTACCATTATAAAACAAAACCAAAGCCGTCCACTTCCAAAACAAAAGTTATTTTTTATTGTGTAGTTTTTGAAGGCGGTTGTCTTTTTTGTAAAAAAAGCTTTTTTTATTTTTTACCTTGTGTGTTAATGTTTGAAATCCTTACAAAAAGCCCATTCAAACAAACATATTTAATTTTGAAAAGTGGTAGGAGGGGGGTTTACGTACCCCCTCCCCCACTTACTTCAGTCAGTCATCGACTACACGTAATTCAAGGGTTATTCATGGGTTACACGCTCAGTCTGGCGTCATTCTGGTCCATCAGTCTGGTCAGAATGACGGGATTATCGTGTAACCGGTTGATTGACGGACTGATGGTCCAGAATGACAAAAATTAAATATTTTAAATATATTTCATCATTCTGTTGTGAATGACAGCAGACTGATGCCAGAATGATCGTGTAACCGCTCGAATCATTCTCGCGTCAGTCAATCACTGACCACTGTCCCCGACGCAATCTAAATAAATACATTTTTTATTTATTTAGATCAATACTACTATCATTACATGTCATGTTACCCCAAATCGGTAACGTGGTATTTCATAACATAGGTAGCTCATACAAAGCAACAAAAAAAAAATAACAAAGTGAGCTATCGTAATCTGATACGACAAATAATTTGGTTTTGCGGCATACTTGGCCTTGATAACAATCATAGATTTCTAAACGTAAGTTTCAAGGCGAGAAATAGTACGTAGTTTACTTTTATTTTAACAAAATGTTTATTTTTCAGATTTCTCTGATCACCCAATTAATAAAAAAGGGTGAAGATACTTTTTATGATCGGCAATAAAATACAAAAAGCAACTGTTTCCGCCCGGGATCGAACCGGGGGCCTTGTGCGTGTGAAGCACACGTAATAACCGCTACACTGCGGAATCTTGATTTCTGAAGCTAAAATTATATCAGTCTGCTGTCAGTCTAGAATGAGCGTGTAACCGTGTTTTTCATCCATCATTCTGGCATCAGTCTTAGCCGGACCAGACTGATTGACCAGAATGACGCCAGACTGAGCGTGTAACCCATGTATTACACGCTCAGTCTGGCGTCAGTCTGGTCAATCAGTCTGCTCAGAATGACGGGAGAATTATCGTCTAACCGGTTGACTGACGGACTGATGGTCCAGAATGACAAAAATTAAATATTTTTTATCATTCTGTTGTGAATGACAGCAGACTGATGCCAGACTGATCGTGTAACCGCCCATATCATTCTGGCGTCAGTCAGTCACCGTCCCCGACGCAACGGAGCAAGATGTGCCAAGCGACGAAGTGCTGCCGCCGCCGCCAAATCAATTCATAATTGGCGGAGTAATCAAGTAACATACATACAAAAAAAAACACACCGTCGAATTGAGAGCCTCCTCTTTTTTAAAGTCGGTTGAAAATATGCTGATACAAGAATTACTTATTTAATGACAAAGCAAACCCACAGAAATGTAATAATATTATATTCCTCATATTTATACTAAAACCAGGGGGCTTACCATCACCTTTTAAGAAAACGTTCAAATGCCTGTCAGTCAACTTCCATTCAAAAGCAGGCCTGCTTAGGAATCGCTAATAATCGTACCATGACCGTATTAAAGGTGAACGATTATTGAACGGCAATGCTTGTCTCTGCCTGCTTTGATGATGAAGTTTAGTCTTAGTGTTGTGAACAAACAACGTTCAAAAACTACGATATAATTCTCTAACACATTACCGGTTTTTTTTTTAATGATCATAACTTGAATTTCTTAGATAAATACACGTTATAACTAAGATTATGTATTACAACTTACCATGATTTATTATCTAAAAGCTCTAAAAGCACAAGTTTCACGTTAAAAAAACCTTTTTAACTCTTAAAGATACAATGTGATATTCAGAACGTACCTACGTTCATCAACTGTCAGCGCGTAAATATAAACAACATTTCACTTCATTAATTTAATGATTTTCACAGCCTTTTACAAAAGTAATATATAATGTTCAAAGCCCTACTAGACATTAAAGTCGATAAGAAGTAATTTATTTATTGCGGTATAGAGTGCTTTTGGTAAATTTTGTTTCAGTCACAATTATTGTAAAAAAGTATTTTGTTGTGTTGTTCCTACAAAAATACACACATGGGTACATTTATAGTAAAGGAATTTATTGAAATATCGAAATACAAGAACCGCAATGCCCATAATCCAAGAAACATAACCTTTTTACAGGAATGCAACGGAGCCCCAGTATTCTTGACATCTCCTAGTCTACTAATCTGAAAAATAATATATCTAGTAATTCCATCCAGTGGAGAGCCTAACTAATTAATCATTATACATAGGTATGTATAATGATTAATTAGTTAGGCTCTCCACTGGTAATATTATTAATATTTTAATTTTCATCCTAAATACATAGGTATGTATTTAGGATGAAAATTAAAATAAAGAATAATACTCATGATGTGTTTTTATATACATATACCTGCATATTAGAAACCAACAAAGTACACCATATGAATTTATGGCTCCTGCAGGCAGTCATCTCTGTTACCAGTTTTTGTTCTTGTAAACTTTCATTGCATTTATATGGATGATATGGGTTCCTACTTATATGTATATATGTTTCAGTCAGTCATAAGAAAGTATCATGTGATAAATGATAATAACTTAATTTGTAAACAGGTAAAAATTAAACACATTTTTTTAAACTAGATGCGGTCATTGTTTTATTTTCATTTTACTGTGTTACATTATGTTGTGTAGAAACACATGCATTTGCAAAACATTTGTGATTGGAAATGTAGCACTCGATGGGCTAATCAACATCTCAATCGAGCGTTTAGTACATCAATGGTCCTCTCAATAATGTTTTGGGTCTTGTTATGCTTCTCAGTGTAAAAGGCTTCAGGAGACTGGTTCTGCATTCCAAATAAAATTTATGTCATTATTGTTTTTCTGAAAATCTGATGAATTGATAACACTCACCTTAGTCTCTGCTTAGATCACTAAGCCTTTGGAGGATTTATTATTTTCATTATAGGTTCAAAACCCTCGCACAAACGGGGGACTACATCTCTTGATAGGCCTGTAAAATACAAATATTAATTGAGTATTGTAGATTTGTAGAGTAGGTTTTTATTTATACAAGTTACATTACGTATTTTCATAAGTTTTGGTTACCATTGATGATTTTAAGTTATATCTTCTTACCTATATTAATTGATTCTTATTCCCTGTCATTAACTTCATTATTGTTATTTATTTCCCAAATGCAACGCCGTTGGTATGTTTTTCCATACGATTTTCACACTTCAATTTTATTATTTACATATTTCGTACTCGTTACACAGCTACAAAAATGAAAAAGTCTGGTTTAATTCGCTTACAATTCTCACCATCCACTCTAAAAACTCTTATTATATATATAAACCTAACATGTTGCCACGAATATCATTTTATTTTAGATTACAAAACGATGTTGAAAAAGCTAGTCCCATAGTAACTTTTTAGCAATCGCTAATTTTGACATTACAGCCGTTCCATTATCATTTTGCTGCTGTCAAATAGCACGTCATAGTACGAAAGTCTATACAAAAAAAAAGGTGAACGGTTTTGTAAACGTTAACTTAGCAGGCCTGTTACAGGCCTGCTATAACGATGTCATAGTACAAAATAGCGAGGCAGTTCAATATCCGGGCAACTTCTGCCCTGCTATAGAGGTCATAGTAAGGGCCCAGTACTTTTGTGGAAGGTACAAAAATTGACTAGGCTTTTAACTCTATGGTAAGAGAGGAGCAATGAAGCAAAAAACTAGAAGTCAAACTGATTGACAGTTGACTCAATGAGTTGACTTGACATTTGACAGTCAATGACAGACAGTGCAGCAGTCACTTCAGCGCAACTTCATAACCTAGTGCGGCGTTTTCGGCGAACCTTAATTTCACAACAATTTTTAAATATTTCAAAGATGTATGGAAACGAGTTTGTAGGTTTTATTTGAATTTTCATCCATGAAACCGGTTGTATAATTACTAGGAGGAATAGATTTTGTGTCTTCGTGGGAAGTGAGAAATAGTTTAGTTATGCTCAGAGTGCGAGCCGTATCTGCAATTTACATCGAGAGTCAAGCGCTCGAACTATTCTCGCCTGCGAGGAGAGATGTATTCAAGCTCTTTCGTGAGTCTTTTTATTACATCATTCGTTGTTACACACCGTCCGTTGTTGCCTAAACTTTTACCTATTTGATCATTATATGGTTAGGTAGATAAAGATAACCTACATACACATTATCAAGATATTACTTCTGCGTTGAATATTACTTGTCTTTATGCATGTTCAGACTCCAAGCCGAATAACTCTAAGCGAAGTTGATGTGGTGCAGCCATGGTTGCTGTTATATTGTATGGATAGTTGTACCAACTGCAACAAACTGGCTCACCAACACAGTACTATTATAACTTGTTGCAGGCACCAGCTCGCTGACCACGCAGGCACCCTCTATACAGGTACTAATGGCACACATTGGGAGCTAACAGTTGACAGCTTTGCTGGATGTATTTTCCTCATACTCCTTATTTAGGTTTGGTCCTTCTGTCCAAATCAGTTACAACATGCTAAAACTGATTTGGACAAAAAGATTAATAAATATATTAATTTAACAGGAAATAAATTGGAACCAACATTATAACCATCATTCCATCTTTTATTATGTATGTTAGTAAAATACACTTCTTATTCCTGCAGTAGCAAAACTCAAATCAGCAGAAATAAATATATCCTATATTTCATTAAAAACACAACACAATTTATTTCCTGAAGTAGGTGTTTTGTGTGTTTTTAGTTTTTTCTTATATATTTTGAAAAAAAAAAAAACTATTTTTTTAATAGGAGTAAGTTTGGCTGTTTTTAATACCTAAAAATGTAACCTGAGTAGATGTCAAACAAAAAGTGCCATAAGTGCATAAGTGTGTGCATATAGGAGCCTGTGAGCCTGTGAGACTCCACGTTCACAGTAGTGTTAAGAAAAAATGACGTCCATACTTAAAAGTTAATATAACTTGGTAAATAACAAATAAATATTTTTTTTACTGTTTTGGTTGTATTCAGTTCATCTCTGCCTTACCTTTCAAACCAAAATAATGATACATATAGCATTAATAATAAATACCATTTTGAAATTAAGCTATTTGAGAGAAAAGTGACGCAAGCCTAGATATTAGTGTCTGGTGCTGTTTTCTTTGACATGACTTCATTCAAACAATCAGATGCCTGCACTAGACTTAGTTGTAACACAAATATCACCAGGAACATTCGTTGGTGAATGAACTGGAGTGTTTGTCTTGCTAATGAATGCTTTTGGCTTTACGAAGCCCCACAATAGGGTATTTGATGTAGTAATATTGGTTCCTTTATGTGGGGAAAAGTTGGTACTTAGCTAATACACACTAGTTCAATGATGAGTGTAAGTGACGTGTGATTGTTTGTGTAGCATGGGCGGAGACCGGCCAGTTTGGAGACGGCGCTCACCGACCGACACTGGCGCCAGTCAGTGCAGCAGTGGAGCAGGCACCAGAGCACGCAGCGCAGCGACAAGGACGCGCCATTGGCATCAGTGAGTATTTTAACCGACTTCAAAGCGACGGAGCACCTCCTGCATAACTTGTACACTCTATTTGATCGCGTTTGGAGTAGACCGGTTGAGGAACTCGCCAATGGATGATAGCAGAAAGCTATAGTGATTGCTGTAATCGCTTGTGTCTCTGCCGGTGAACACGGAAAATAGTTTAGGAAGTAATAAGTGCACCAAGTGCCTTCGATTTAACACATTATACAGTATGTTAACTAACAGAGGGCGTTCCCGTTAAACCGCAATAGTATAGCATCCATACATGCTAAAAAAAATAGTACCATTTGAAAACAAAATGTTTTTATTTTTTTTTCAATATTAAAATATTGACTAAAAATGTTAAACTAACACGTAAAAGAAACACTCTATACATTATGCGTACTTGAAGAACGGCAACGTCGCAATGCTACTTACGCTAGGTACTATTCCGCGCTACTATTTTGATTTTAAACAGGAGGTTTCGAATTTATTGTCAATAATTTTTTTTTTTTAATTCGGATTATTTTATGCTTATTTTTCTATGCTGATATTTTTATTATAATCTCTTAATGATATAGATTAACAAGTTTAATGGAACGCCCTCTGTTATTTAATACATTATATACGCGGTGTAAAAACACACATCACATAGCCGTGAGCTACGCATGCTGCCCATTAGAGTAAACTTTGAGAGCTCACAGTGACTCAGTTTAAGGGGCTGTAACGATAAGAGTAGTATGTCAGCCATTGCGCGTTGTTTTGTTGCGCTAACTACTCTTTAGGGTAGTTTGCAATGTCACGCACGCGACACGTTGTGCTTTCGGGTGCATACAATACGTATAGGTGTCGTAGTAGTTTTTAAAGTTGAGTTATAAAATAACTTTGTCCTTCAATATCTATCTCCATAACCAGAAGTTTGCCAGGTATGGTCTACTAGACAACAAAACAATATCGCAACGATGCGAGCAACGCGTGACGCTGGGCCATGTTACACCCGTTATGTTGTAGACCAGCTTTTCCCAAAGTGAAAAATTTGAAAGTCATTTGATTTGTTTTTATTTTCAAGCTTCCAAGGAAAATAAAACGTTATAGAACGGTAAGTTATCCAGTGAGCGCAGTAGGTAGAGCTATTTGCGGCCATTGAGCTCAGATGCATGATATGGTTCGAGTGGTGGTTGTGCTCGGGGGAAGGAAGTATCTCAGTAAGGTGCTGGTATCTCGACCGTACTCCTGGGACCGTCCTGGTAGCCGTGGAACACGTCTCCACTCAGAATGTATTGCCCGCTTGTCGCTACGTCACTAAGTGCTAGCGACTGTTTGCGGTAGCGACCATTTTATCCGTGTCATGCACACATTGATCCGATCAGGCAGGGGCCATAGCCCTTCCATAGTACCAGGTAACCACTCCACTTAAGCTTATGCTCCGAGATATGTAGCGGCCCGCGCCGGCGTCGCACGGGTGCAATGTACATACTAACTATACGTATAAACTTACCTCTTGAATCTATCGATGAAAACCGCATTAAAATCCTGTAGTCTAGTTTCCCAACAGTAAAATAATTTTTCAAATCGGTTCAGTACTTTCGGAGCCTATTCAATGCAAACGAACAAACAAACAATCAAATATTTCCTCTTTATAGTATACTAGCTGTCCGCCGCGGTTACACCCGCGTCTTTGGTTACTGCTCCGCTCCCGTAGGTCGTAGCGTGATGGTATATAGCCTATAGCCTTCCTCGATAACTAATCTATCTAACAAAAGAATTTTTCAAATCGGACCAGTAGTTCCAGAGATTAGCGCGTTCAAACAAACAAACAAACACTGCAGCTTTATAATATTAGTAAGTATAGATAAATACAAATAATATTATTATAGATTTGTTTAGATTGACATTTTTAATTTCGTAAACCTTTTGAAAAGAATGAAGAATGTCCGATTTGAATAATTCAAAAAGTAATCTACAGGTATTGAAACAGTCTTGGATACGGTTTATTTGGATAAGGATTAATGACATGGTCTGATTTTGGTTGGTATTTCTATTAGGGAATGCAGAACCGGTGCTGTTTTAAAGAACCGGGATTTTTGGGACCTTCTGGCTTAAGAACCGGGATTCCCGGTACTATCGATACTTTCGATACTTTAATAAGTCTTTGTAAGAGAGGTTAAAGTGTTGAAACGGAGAAAGTAAAAAAAAGACGAAATGACTAGGGCAAAGTAAAAACATTTTAATCCAATCAAATAAAACGTTTTAAGTATTTCTTGTTTTATAGATGTTACCGGCAATCTGTATAATTCAGGTATTCTACACAATACCTAGGCAATGTATAAAATACCTGGGGCGTACAGGCAATGCATGAAACATTATAAATATTATTCTCTATTACATACTTTACCTAGGTAATGTATACAATTCCTAGGGATTGTATAGAGTACCTGTTGGCCCATAGGCAATGTGTAAATAAATAGATTTTGGTCAATATGTTACTGTAAATCATAGGTTTTACAAGTTAATCTTAGAATTGGTATGAGCCAAGGAACTGTAACCAACTTGGCTGTGTAATGGTTATTCACAATTCACCCCTTTTTTTGGTTCGGGTCTAAAATTCTTACATAATATATCTTAGGGCTAATTTTTCAATCGTCAGATAACTCCTAACGGGGAGGGATAAATATGGCGATTTAACAGCTTTTGTATAGAAAATATGTCATCAATATGTGGTTCATCTTAATAAGCAAGCGGAGCGAACTCAAGACTTGGGGCACCCCGACTCGGACAGGTTAGGTTAGAAGGGGATTTTTTTTTTAAACCACCTAGAAATAGGAGCCCCGCGTAGCGGGGCTCCCTCAACCGGGACTTTCCTGCTCCTTTCCTGCTCTTTTATACACATTGCCGGTTGCGCTTTCGGTATTGTATAGAATACCTAAGCAAAGTATAAAATAAATATTATTTCATACATTACCTGTCCGTTTCAGGTATTCTATACATTGCCTAGGTATTGTATAGAATACCGGATTACACAGATTGCCGGTAACATAGACACTAAATCAGTCTTATTTAGTATAATTTTACTGGTAATTACTGGTGTATACACTGTGTCAATGTTGTGTTGCGATGTTGTGTTGTCTATTTTGTAAACGCGTCCTTAAACTTAAATATTTTTGCAAAACTTAATAGACTACAGGCCCACGTCCAAAAATGGTGGGTCATATGAACCACCAGGTGACGTATATAGGACGATTTATGAGCATAAAATAATAAGATTCAGCACTATGCCGTCACTTGTAAGCTGTCCAACTGAATGCTGATGAGAATTGAAAAGTGCAGGTAGAGTGAGTACATTTTGGTCATATACTTTTGTACGGCATTTTTAGCATCGATAGATCCATGAAAAATAATAAGAAAGCGCGCAGTGCCGTACAAAAATGTTGGGCCACAACGTCGGTATTTTTTTTGATTTTCTGACAATTTCCAGGGTAAATTTGGTCATTTGATTCTGTACGGCATCAGTTTCATACTGTTTCAATACAGCTTCTAATCCATTATTCCGCAACGCCGTACAAAAATCATGCGACAAGGGGAAAAAATCGAGGGTTGCAACCCCCTCTCTTTCCGTGGTCCGGGGGGTGATTTGAAACAACATAAAATTAATTTATTTTGAAAATATTTTATGCATAGATAATATTTTTTTACATGCCGTACATTTTCGTTGGTCCAAAGGTTTGTAGGGGAAAAACAACTCAAGGAAAAATCCATAGAACAAAATGATATGAAAAGATATGGTCTGCATTAAAATGTACGGCATCATTTTTTCCTAATTTATTTATCTTAATACTATATAAAACAAGGGAAAAATGTAGAAAATTGCTATAGATTATTAATCTATGAATATTTAAACTTTTGCAATAATTCAGTTTTTGTATTTCTCTATAATTTTTTTTAGAACAGTTTCTTTTGAACTGCAATACTATATAACAATTGTATTTTACAATATCATGTTAAAAAAAAAGTTGCCGTACAGAGTCAAATGATTTTACAGCTTTATAAATCAAGTGTACCATGAAATTAAGATAATTAATTAATTTACATTCAAATGAACAATAATTTTTTAACGGCATTATTTTTAATAGTACTTTTGAGTGCTAGATAATGTTTTGGAACCGAAGCCGTACTTTTTCAAATCACCCCCCGGACCACGGAAAGAGAGGGGGTTGCAACCCTCGATTTTTTCCCCTTGTCACATGATTTTTGTACGGCGTTGTGGAATAATGGATTAGAAGCTGTATTGAAACAGTATGAAACTGATGCCGTACAGAATCAAATGACCAAATTTACCCTGGAAATTGTCAGAAAATCAAAAAAAATACCGACTTTGTGGCCCACCATTTTTGTACGGCACTGCGCGCTTTCTTATTATTTTTCATGGATCTGTCAATGGTAAAAATGCCGTACAAAAATATATGACCAAAATGTATTCACTCTACCTGCACTTTTCAATTCTCACCAGCACTCAGTTGGACAGTTTACAAGTGACGGCATAGTGCTGAATCTTATTATTTTATGCTCTTATATCGTCCTATATACGTCACCTGGTGGTTCATATGACCCACCATTTTTGGACGTGGGCCTGTAGTCTATAAACATAGATATTCATCCTTACAATACTATAAATAAATAAATAAATAATATAAATATCTTGGGACAACTCACACACGGCCATCTGATCCCAAGCTAAGCAGAGCTTGGGGAAAAAAAAACCCAACCTATAAAATTATAAAAATTTGGAATACTTGCTCAGACCAATATTACATTGGTCTGATTCTTATAGTTACAATGGGGGCACTCAATAACCTAGGTTAGGTACCTGTTTATTTATTTTTTAGAGTATTTCTCTCCTGCCTATATAATGATCTTAAAAATATGAGAGCGTCCAAACTCTTATCACTTAAACGTGATCTTATTTTATTACAAAGGTACCCAGCGGAAGAAAAATCTCTTTCCGGCTCTACACTTGTCGGTGGAATTGATAAAAGAATGTCGAAAGCCTGCGACAAATAACGTCCACGATCCCCTCCGTTCTCAAAAAGAGCCATTTCGATTCTCACATTCGTATTAAGATTTTCACTGTGAGTCATTCTTTTTCTTTTACAAGCAGTAGCTTTTTTAAGCTCCTCTTTTTTTGATTGAGGTTCACTTTCTATGTCTTCATCTGTATCTGACGGCATTTCCCGAAAGTACCGAACGAACCGGGATTTGGTTTTGAAAATTCCGGTTCCTAAAACAACGCAAATTTCCGGGATTTCCCGGTACTTTCGGTTCCGGGATTTCCCGGGACTATTCACTAATTTCTATCAACTCTTGACACGTGACAAAGTAGTTATATTGACCTATAGTTAGATATTTATCGGTACCGCGAACTAATGATATTTTCTTTGACATTGTAGAACATTCTTTTGTTATATCATCAATAGTTTCCGTTGCGTTTATGGCTATTTTATTTACACCTTGGCTTACATTATTGAAGTTTATGTAGGTATCCCTAATTTTTCTTCTAGTAATAAATATAGCCTATGTCACTCAGGCAGGGATAATGTAGCATTCTAAATGTTGAAAGAATTTAAATTAGGTTCAGTAGTTTTTAAGTTTATTCATTGCAAACATCCGAAAATACAAATCTTTTCTCTATAAAATGTTAGTGTAGATGTAGATTAATATTGTACTTACACGAAAATCTTGAAGTTTTGACATGTCGCGACATCACTGGACCGATTGCAGCCGTGCGAAGTAGGGGCGCGCGCACTTGTAACGAATACACGCATATACCCATGTGTTTCTACCAGACAGTGTTATCGACGACAGGCGGCAGCAAGCAGGAGGGCGCGCCCCCGCCCGCCGCCCGCGAGCCGCCCCCCGGCCCGCCGCCGCCCCCGCCGCCCCCGCCGCCTCAGCCGCCGCGCTCCTGGGTGCTCGCCGCCACCGCGATGACCGTCACCGCGTCGCTCGGCGGGGTCAGTCACTCTCGTTCTCTCAGGCTGCATTCCACAACTGGTGTCATCAACTCGTTTTGTATCCATGGACGTCGTTTCTAGGCATACTTATATCGGAAATTGAGCGATGACAAGGGGCCACCGGAAGTGGTGAACTTGGTCGAAGTCAGCAAAGATAGCAAGCCAGAGGAGGAGCCACCGATCCCGAGCTCGGGCGCCGACATCCCGCAGCGCGTGCAGTTCCTGCTGGTGGGCGCGGGCACGGCGTCCTTCGCCGCCATGCGCGCCATCCGCTCGGCGCGGCCCGACGCGCGCGTGCTCATGGTGGGCGCCGAGTACGAGCTGCCCTACATGCGCCCGCCGCTCAGCAAGGAGCTGTGGCGCGAGCCCGACCTGGCCGAGCGCGCGCCGCACCTCGACGCGCTGTCCTTCCGCCAGTGGAACGGCCGCCGCCGCACCGTGGCCTACGAGCCCTCCTCCTTCTACACGCCCGTGGAGCGGCTGCCCGACAGCGCGGGCGGCGCGGCGGTGGCGCGCGGCTGGCGCGTCGTGCGCCTGGACGCCGTGCGCCACGAGGCCGAGCTGCGCGCGCCGGGCCGCGCGCCCGTCACCGTGCGCTACGACAAGTGCCTGGTGGCCACGGGCGTGCGCGCGCGCCGCACCGACGCGCTGCGCGACGCCGCCGCCGCCGGCCGCGCGCTGGCGCTGCGCGGCGTGCGCGACGCGGCGCGGCTGGCGCGCGAGCTGGACCGGCCCGACGTGCGGCGCGTGGCCGTGCTGGGCGGCGGCTTCCTGGCGTCGGAGCTGAGCGCGGCGCTGGCGGAGCGCCTGCGCGCGGACGGGCGCGCCGTGCTGCAGCTGTTCCGCGAGGACGCGCCGCTGGCGGCCGTGCTGCCGCCCTACCTGGCGGCCGAGGCGGCGCGGCGCGTGCGCGAGGCGGGCGTCACGCTGCTGCCGCGCGCCGAGGTGCTGCGCGGCGCGGTGCAGGGCGACGGCGTCACGCTGCGCCTGGCCTCGGGCGAGGACGTGCGCGCCGACCTGGTGGTGGAGTGCGTGGGCAGCGAGGTGGACGACGAGCTGGCGCGCGCCTCCGACCTCGAGACGCACCCCGAGCTGGGCGGCCTGCTCGTCAACGCGGAGCTGCAGGTCTGTGCTCCGAGGACGTAGTCGTGGGCGTCGGCCACGCCGGGACAGAATGTTTAATCGATCCGTGTCGCGCGGCGGGTGTGTCCGCAGGCGCGGACGGACGTGTACGCGGCGGGTGACGTGGCGTGCTTCTACGACGTGGTGCTGGGCCGGCGCCGCGTGGAGCACCACGACCACGCCGTGGTGTCCGGCCGCCTGGCGGGAGAGAACATGGCGGGCGTCGCGCCGCCCAAGCACTACACGCACCAGAGCATGTTCTGGAGCGACCTCGGCCCGCAGCTCGGCTACGAGGTGGGTGCAGCCCTCCCCGCCCGCGCCCCGCGCCGCTCCTCCTCACCGCCCTCTGCCCGCAGGCCATCGGCGTGATCGACTCGCGGCTGCCCACGGTGGGCGTGTTCTCCGCGGACGCGGTGGCGGACAGCGCGGCGAGCGCGGCGGCGGACGGCGCGGCGAGCGCGGCGACGGCGCTGCCGTTGCCGGAGCAGGCGCTGGCGGCGCTGCCGATGCCGGAGCAGGCGCTGCCGGCGCCGGAGCAGGCGCTGCCGGCGCCGGAGCCGGCGCTCCGCCAGCCGGCGCCGGCGGAGCAGGATGCGGCGGCGCGGCGCTACGAGCGCGGCGTGGTGTTCTACCTGCGCGACGAGCGCGTGGTGGGCGTGCTGCTGTGGAACCTCTTCAACCGCATGCACGTGGCGCGCCAGGTGGGTGTGGTGGCGCGTGGGAGCGCGTGGGTGAGCTTGTGCGCGTGCGACTCACGTCCGCTTGTGTGCAGGTGCTGGCGCAGGGCGAGTTCGAGGACCTGTTCGAGGTGGCCAAGCTGTTCTCGTTGCACGAGGATGAATAGTATTAGTGGTAGACTGCGGCGGCGGCATTTATCTGTTATAACTTTGTGACTTCGATCAAGTATACTCTGCGTCACGAAAGAACACTCACTGCTCAGCTGGCCACGATCTATCATACCATACCTACTTGCACGATTTATACTTTATTTTAAAAAGTATAAAAGGTTCAAGTGTCAAAAACATAAATATTATTATGTTTGCAATATGTTTGAAAATGAAAACAAAAACAAATATGAACTTTAGTAACAGTCTTTGAACATTTCATTATGAACGTGTTGCACTATTGGGGTGCTGTTCTTTTTAGGATTAATTTGATATGATTTTTTTAAGCTTTTAGCTACGCCGCGAATGTTTTTAACTTCTGTTCAAAACATTCGCGGCGTAGCTAAAAGCTGCGGCGAGCGAGCGCCGAGTCCGAGCCGCGCTTGGCTAGTTCTTTATAGAAATAAAGAACTAGCCAAGCGCGGCTCGGACTCGCCGAAGGTAGAAGAAATATATTTTTTTACATTTTGCTAAATAATGTTTTGATTATTTTGGGTCGCGTTACTAGGTTTTGCTAATTTAAATAAACGCTGTGCAGTTGGACAATGGACATAGGATGTAAATATTACAGGATATCATTTGCTGTAATATTTACGTAGACCTCCATCAACGCACATATCGGGTGTGAAAACGCGCTTAATGGAACCGAAAGTGACATGTTCTGTGAGGAG
Source organism: Hoplodrina blanda (assembly GCA_949316365.1). Taxonomy (NCBI): domain Eukaryota; kingdom Metazoa; phylum Arthropoda; class Insecta; order Lepidoptera; family Noctuidae; genus Hoplodrina; species Hoplodrina blanda. The sequence continues at coordinate 14,428 of OX438564.1, read as the reverse complement.
TGTATTTACACGCCGTATTTCCCTGATCTCCGCGGAGTTGGAATGATATTATTACTTAGGTTAATGTTTTATAATGGTCCAATGAACTTCCTTTCAATGTTACCTCACTTGTTGTAAAGCAAAACAATGCTCCAAACAAATCATCGTTTGCGTAGCCTTGGTCGGCTTCCAGTCTAACCGGATGCAGCTGAATACCATTGTATTATACATTAAACAAACAACATATTTTATAATTATTACACTTGTAATGTAATTGGATAAGTTTTATAAATACATATTCTAAAGTTCACGTAGATTGCTCCAGTAGTTGATGAAATAAGCAGCTGTGGCAGACAGACGGACAGACGATGTCGCAGGGTTCCTTTGCTATTTCATATGTTATGGTACAGGTCCCCAAAAAGGAGAAGTATTGTGACGAGTTCTTTGGCAGAAAAATATGATGACCGTGCAGCGTGGCCTTGAGGACTGATTGTTGGGCAAATGGCCATAGTCGGAAGGTCCCAGGGCAAAAGGGCCGCGCTACCAGTGCCGCCATGCTTCTGCTCGGCCGCTGTAGCAGCGCTTCGGAGCATCTACAGCATCTAGAGTATTCTTGATCGAAGCTTTGTAAATAACTATTATAAAACAATAAAATGATCTAGTTATTGTGTGCATTTCTATTTCGTCTACGTATTAATGAATCGATTTCAAGTCTCTTTCACTTAGAAGTAATACTAGGTTTTTTGACGAGTGGGTCGTGTGTCAGTGAGTTCAGAATTTAATAATTCCTTTACTAAAGAAGGTATATTAACGCAATTTGACATTCAACAAAATCACAAGTAACTAACACTTCGGTCAAAAATTCCCGGGACTGACAGATAACGCCGCTAGTAAAAATTTTTTATTATTGTCAATTATAATTTCAAATTTTTCATAATGGCATAAGTAGCCATGTGGTCATTAAAAACCAATGATATTTTAGTAAACAGATATGTTATAAGCGCGCAAAACGTGAAGACCAGAAACCATCCTAATTAGGACGCATTGCCTTTAGTCTGTGTCTGGCACGACTACGAGTGATACGTTGCGCGCTGCTACGTAATTACCATCCAAAATGCCATCGTGTGTGTTTAGAAAGTGTACCAATTACGATACCAAAGTTAATAAAACACAAGGGATCTCATACCACACGTAAGTACGCAATATACTTCGATTTATTAATAGATTTCAATTATTTTCCTAATATTCTGATATTTTGAGGTTAGAAGAAAGAAAGAAATGGAAAATACATTTTTTGTCGCGAGAACGACAAGGATGCGTGCACTCCGGACATAGAATAAAAGTACAGATGCGAATATTAGGCAGTAAAGTCATCTTTACTCCAGAGTTCTAGTTTCCCTTTTAATAACTTTTCATTATAATTTTGTTTGATATACTTAATTATCTATCACTTAAAATCAATTACATAATGATAAAATACAGTCTGACAAAAACCCTAGAACATTGGAAGTGTTCTTTTAACATTTTCACTTTGAACAATCGACTATAACTTTTACAATACTTATGAGATTTTTACAATTCCTTTTGTAAACCTTGTTTCTATGTGATCTTACCAAAATATGATAGAAATATTTAATATTCCTCCATAAACAAAAAACCTCATTTTCAAGTTACGTAATTATTCCTTATCATACAATTTTTCGTCAAAAACCTTTCAAATTACTATCCTACTAGACTTTTCTAATTGGATTCTTATTGGATTACGCTAACATCGTTCCAATAAGACATAATACACCAATTTTGCACAAATTCCCTTACGTTATGTTTTCTAACCAGACAAGTTTTCCTAATATCCTTATCAGTAAATTAAAGTTTCTGCCTACCTAATAAGTACAATAAAACATAAGAAAACAACTTTAAAATCCTTTCAAAAAACAAATTATAGAATC